>HG995180.1:11550000-13950000 GCA_905333005.2 Lycaena phlaeas | reverse complement strand
CGTATAGGCCCGTGAGGCCCGGGCCTAGGGCGGCATGATTTGAGGAGCGCCAAAATTTCAGAGACGAAAAAAGTAAAGAAGACTGCCTTTGAAAATGAGTTTGGATTAATTTTTGTAAAGAATTTTCTATAGAATATCTGTATAACAAATCATTTTTTTTTATTTACTTTTCAATCTATGAATAAGATTATGTTTTTTAAAGATTAATTACTTATAGTCTTTACCGAATGATGTCCTTTACTTTTTGTTTCATTACTGAATATTACATGCACGTAAAGCTTTTAAAAATGACTAAATCTTAATAATTTCGCCCTGGCCCAGCAGTGGGACATAATATAAGGGTTGATACTTTACTTTTTTCTAGCATTAAGGGCGGCGAAATAAACAGGGCCTAGGCCGGCATCAAGCCTAAATCCGTCACTGGGTGTATAAAATATGTAAGTACATGTATTGAAGAAAATCTCTCGGATATAAAAAGAATATAAAAAGTCCATAAAGTGTGCTGTAATGAGCATTTGATGAGGTATATAAGCCCGGGAACCGACCATATATTTGGGTCAAGACATGTGTTAGGTTTTAACCTAATTGGGGAGGCGGAATACAGCCTTAATGTTTAACATTAAATTGGAGCTAGTTTTAAGCCTTATATGAAGCTTTTTAGGTCGTAGGACGTCATATTTTCCACTACACTCTCTCTTTCTCCACCCCTCTCCCTTTTTCTTTCTCTCTCCATCTCTCCCTCTTTCGTTTTCTATATCTTTTCTCTATATAAGAGTGTTGTTCTTGTCAGTGGGGTAATCGCCACTCACTCCTCTCCGCTATACTTACATCATGGTAGGATATCCTTTATTTGCTCCATATAATTTCTCTTCGGTATATTAATCTGTGTAATGATATTTGAATGAACGGCATTTGCCATGGAACATGTATTGGGCAGCAGCAGCATACCTTGGCAGTCGACGTGCACGTCAGGCGTGACGTTGTCATTTTTTTTTGTAATTTCGATCAATATTGGTAGGTATCGGGTGGAAATCGTACCTACGACCTTCTGGTCTAGCAGTTAGGGTTACTTACCGCTAGAGTCTAGACCAACAGGCCAGTCAAAATAAATAAATAAATAATTTGTTTGATTTTGATTTAATGCATTTTTACTAGCCTGATTATTGAGATAATACATTATTTATTAACATTTACAAACTATACTAAACTAAAAGTCTAAAAACTTTATTGGGTTTATACAGTAACAGTTTTGAACAAAAACCATGTAATAAATTAAAAATATAAGGTCATATAATATAAGTCATAAGACTTAGGTCATGCAGCCTTTTGCAGTCTAGACTGAGTACTAAACACTAGCGCTTAGCGCGCGACTAGCGCTTAGGTCATAGATGACGCAATGTTTACTCAATGTCAAATTGCCAAAATTTTAGCGATTGAATTCATTATGGATATTAATATGGATGTCGGGATGTTTGTTTGTTCGGTATCGATGGTTCCAATTTACTCTGAATGTGTTATGAATATTAACTAGTATTAGGGTGATTATATTTATGGAACTTTAGATCAATCAAATCAAATAATATTTATTTCGTAGACAAATTACATAGCACTTGAAACATGTCAATATTTTTTAATAAGCTAATGCTAGATTCGCAAAAGTAGCAGTATTCCCCAGAGAAGAATCCAGCAAGAAACTCTGTAGGGTTGCTCTTTCTAAAATGTAGTTTCACAATTTTTTATAAACACATAGTTCCATACATTTATCCACACTCGCCTAAAATAAATAAGTAAATACATTTAGACCCTGCAATATCGAAAACAGAAGTGAAGTGGAACTATACTTTATATCTATATGTATTTGTAATGAGTGTGTATGTGACTGAACACCTCCTAAATTACTACACTGATTTCGATGACATTTTGTGTTTTGCACCGAGGATAGTCTAGTGGTTTTGGGTATTTTGTGTGAGAGGGTCCGGGTTCGATCTTGACCCTCATGGCACCTTTAAATAGGTTTCTAAATCTCTAAGTGCACCTACACACCGGACCATAGCTCGTTCATTTTGTTAGGATCTATATGAATTAAAGAGACAAACAAAAACGGTACATACTTACCTACTTATTCACTTCTGTGGCTCAGCGACCTAAAGTGGGTCTTGTCTTCCGAAACGAGAGACTTCCACCGGTCCACCGCAGGATAGACCTGCGCAACCTCTGACCAGTCCTCAACCCCGAGCTCACGCAGGTCAGCCTCCACCATGTCCTTCCATATCTTGGCCGACCAACTGGGCGCTGTCCACTCTGCTCCAAAACCCTCTTCGTTGTAGTCTGCTGTCGGACCTCCACAACCCAGTAACTGGGTGATACGGTACCCCGCGGTAAGACTGGTTGTCAGATTCTCGGGCTTCTGACGACCCGTGACGACTGTCAAAGATCCACGAATGACAGTCGGGACCAACGGCTTAACGTGCTTTCCGAGGCACGGAGGAGTCTCGGTATGTAAAGATGGTCACCCATCCACGGACCAACCTCGGCAAGCGTTACCTGGTGGATCGATCCGCGCGGCTGTTACGACTGCGCCACGAGCTCCTCAAAAAAAAAACGGTACTGAAAAACGGTACATATTATAATCTAATTATTTTTTTGCACAAAAACATTAGGGAATCCATTTTTTCCCCTGTCAAGTGAATATCACCTAAGGCTACACGTATATAGGCTGTTAATCATTTAGCTGACGAGGGTATCCCTAATAGGCGGCGTAATGGCCGTTTTATCGCCTCTGTCAACTGAATGGCCAGTTTTAGGGTTTATGGGGTATGTGACCTCATCCTCATGTATAATGGATTCGGATATGTAATCACGTCTAGGCGTATTGACCACTTACGATAAAATGTATAGGTTATGAAATAGCTGTTGCCTGCAGCACGTTAACATTCACAGGAGTGATGATGATTATTAGTAACCTTAGTGTCAAAAATTAACAAATCAACTGTCAAGTCTCCTGCTAAGTGTCAAAAGAGTTGCTAGAAGCATCGTTAAATTACTTTATTTGATCGGTCTGTCAGTTGACATAGCCACTACAATGAAAAAATGTAAAATTTGCCCCCAGAATCGTATTTTAAGCGCTATGTTAGTTGACATACATTTTGACCAACGTTTCAGAAACCGGGCGTTAGTTACAATAAGTATTAGTGAAAGATATTTCAAAATATACGGATAATTGAGTGGTTTCGAAGATATCACCTACATACCAACTCACAAACATTATCTTTATATTAGTGTGGATCAGTCGAAAAGGTTTTATATTTTACTTTTTTTGTCGTTTAGGCGTGCACTATTTGAGAGGTTGCGTGTTCATTGCGGCCAAAATTATTTTGTGAAATTGAGTTTGCTAGTATTTTTTTTTCTCTACCATATATTTGAATCAATGGTAAAAAATAGTTTGCGAGCTAAACTAGTTATTGAAAGTACTTTTTTTAAAGCGTTGCTTTCAATCATAGAAGTAATGCGGTCTATATCAGGATGTTGCACTAAAACTCTGCCTCAAAATAATCGGATGTGTCTAGATCTAGTTTGACAAGAGCAGATGAAAAGAAAACCTATTCGACCTTGCTGTTGGATCGATGTGTGCAGATGCTGCAGACGGGCGGCCCCTCGGCTAGCCCCTCCCATCGGCTGCATGGAGGCTTTATTAAAAATATTATATTTGATCTTTAGCTACATCTGAAGGGGTATTTGTGTGCCCATCTGTGTTGCACCGTCGTTGCGCAACATTTTAATGAATGAACACATTTGAGTTGATGCTTTTAATAATATTTCCTCAACATATACAAACATATAGAGACTAACACCCGTATTCACAAACAATACTATGAGGTGCCACAGTACTCCCGAACGCATAGGGTCATTCAAACCAATTCATAGACTATACTTAAATGAAATCCGCAACTGTGCGTCTGTCAAACCCATATAAAACCCGACTATTGACACCAGGAGCGCATAGATAAAAGCGTTCTTAGCATAGTGTTGTTTCATTACTTAGTCAAGTACGCTTCTTGATGAAAACTAGTGTAGTAACACTAGGTTTATCAATATTTCATCTTGGACATATTAACACAAGATTTTAAATTTACAGTGTCTTTTTCACAACTAAAATGTACTCCGCGTACTTCGGCCAATTTAATATCAAGTTATGTATTAGATCTGAATCTGTATTTGGTCCTAATAAATAAATAAGTTATGGAGTTCCACGGAATGAGAGTGAAAACACAAAATTCCGTTTTAAATAGTTAAACAAATAAAGACAAGGCTACAATTAAAATAATCCAACACCTCGATCTAATGACTCTATCAATGTTGCCACTTTTTGCCCGTGACTCACCGGTTCGGCAAAAAGTGGTACAATTAGCACGATCTCGACTGTGCATTGTTTTCCCATTAATGTGGGAAATTTATTGTTTATATTGCATACCATATTTAGGGTTCTGTGGTCACTGATGCGCTGAACGAGTTTGTGAGTTTTAATCTCCAAATACTCACTTCAAAGACTAAATCTCATAAGGCATGCAGGTTCCTAGACGATGTGTTCCTCCTTCGCCGGTGAGCGTTCGATTCCCGTGGGAGTCAGGGGATATTACAGCATATTATATAACTTATACTTATATTATATACTTTCAAAATCAGTTTTAATCCCTAAATTAACCCCCTAAGTTTTTTTTCTCGTTTATGGAATCCTGCATTTCCAGCGAGTAATTTTTTTACGTTTTTACTTTTTATTGACTACTTTTTTTGACACAGGTATTTCGAGTGTATAAGTTGCTACCTACGAAATAAAGATATTTTGATTTGATTTGAGTAGATCCAGAAATACGCCCTACAATCTCAAAAACCTTTACCGCTTTATAATATGTATTAGTATAGTTATGTCGTATCAGGAGGTGGTGTTGGCGGAAAAGAGAAGTGAGTGGCGAACACTCCACCGACAAGAGCAAAGGTCTTAAATAGAGAGAGAGAGAGAGAGAGAGAGAGAGAGAGAGAGAGCGAGAGATAGAGAGAGAGAGAAGAGAACGTGCTTTAAATATATAAATTAAAAACTAACTAAGTACACATAAATACGTTTACAATAATTTCTTTAACAATTAATCGTCTAAATACATTAAGTTTCTGTCCATAAAAGTTACCAAACATACAGCCTTGATTCGAATGTAATCGATAAAAGCTATTACAAAAAAATATCTACACGTTGTAATATATATAATTGTCTGAATCAAATTTGTTTTACGAAATATACAAGAGAGATTTGTATAGACTAGGTTAGGTAATATTATGTGGATACTATTTTATTTTTTAATATTACACGTACAATCAGTTCATCATCACGACTATACCCACTCCATCCACTGATAAAACACGTCTATTTATCATGTAGAGGGAAAATCGAAAGATTAAATGGTGTAGTGCCAAAAATGTATAATGATAATATTAAGCCTTCATCATCATCATCATCACGCTCCATCCATCCAATGTTTAATATAGCCCCTTTCAGTGAACGGCAAGATGATAGATCCTTTGTCACTTGCATCTAATGCGGACCGGTCACTGTACGGAAATCGTCTTCCCACCGGGTTAATGGCCGACCAACGCTTTATCAATAAAATAAAACAATATCGATACAAAATATTATATATTTGCTTCCCTTACAAATTACATTACCTTCCATATTTAAAACATGATCTGAAAAATTATTTATACTTTTTTTTTGTGAAATAATATTTATGATCATTGTAATGTAACGGCGACACTCTAGTCTGATGTAAGATGTGACGTCACTGCAGGCCAAGGTCAAACAGGACTCGAGAGTCCAATCAAGGCCAACGCATCGACTGAGTCAGCAGTAAGATTTATATGATCTAGCTTACACAGGTTGTGCCACTAATGCCAGAATATGCTGCTAACGGATGGATGTCCGAATCTCATTCGAATTGCATGAATGGCCTAGGATAGACAACCTCCAAAAAAAATCGAATTACAGTATCGAGCTCAGTAGTTGATACATATACGTTTGTGGGTTCCTACGGGAACAGAGGTCAATTATTTTAATATATGGTCGAAATAACTTGCTAACGACATATACATTCTAACCCCAAATATACAACTGCCGAGACAGGAAAGTCTGGGCGCCGCTGAATCATCGGTGACTCAGACCAGTCGTGGTGACCTCCCCCGCCCCCCCGCGCGCGCCACCTGCCCGTACCCCGCGCGGGGCTGGAGCGCGCCTTGCGGGTCAGCACACTGGTCGCCCATGACCTTATAATAGTTGACACGTATAGTTACGCAATTAATTTATTTTTGGAGTTAATGTGTTCATTCAATAGGCTATTGTCATCACTGTCCTTATTATAATCAATCATTATCATCATCATCATCATCATCATCATCATCACTATCATCATCATCATTATCATCATCATCATCATCATCAGCAACATCTGTGCGCCACAACAATCTATCATAAAAGCTATTTGTTGGTTACGATTATTTTCTACTCGAAAGGTAAAAAAAACGCTACCAAAGTTTCAAATATGGATCTTGTATTCAGCTTTTTAAATCTAGCTTTTTCTTACTGCTTTATCTAAACCGAAAATTATAAAGAAACATCTTCCTTTCAAAGTAAAATTTCACGTATTTACGAAGCTCAACGATTGAGCTTTCAAACGCAGAAAAAATTCCTTAACCAGACTCGTTGTTCTGGAAATAAGAGAGTTAAAAAAGCAAACATACTCTATAACTTGACTAAATTAGTACAGCACTAGATAATAGATAAAAGCGTAAAAATATATTATGATATACTAGTTACCCATAAATTTTGCCTGCCATATTATGTAGTAGTTGTTGGTACGTGTTCAAAAAGTAATATCCTGCCTGACGCGCCGGCGCGACACGTTGGAAGCCATATTGTCTGACGTCACATAATTTAGGGAATGTTCTGGACTAATGGTAAAATATGGGGAAATAAAGTTCGGAAAGTAAGGTTTAATATGGTATGCTACGGAGTGTAGTAGCAAGGAGCACTCTCTGTGTCTATTCTGTTATAATATAGTACTATAGTATGGTAAATACTCTTGCTACTGTGGCGCCATCTTCACTTAACGCTTTTTGACAGTAACTCTTCATACATGTAGATGGAACTTCTTACTTCTTCTTTTAGTAGTTTTGACTTTCTAAACTCGGGAATTTAAATTATAATTTATAATATTATATTAGTAGATACGTCGTACTACCACAGAGAATGTCTATCGTATCTAAAACTAAATTATCTCTTAAGTTGGTTGGTCGTATCTAATGATGTACAATTTTTATTAAAATATGTTTAGCCGTTTAGGACTTCATCATCATGACGTATCTCATCTATCGACGTCTAGTATCCTAATAGATTTTTACCACACCAATTGCTCTGGAGACACCAGGTCTAATTATTCATATATTCTTTAAATGACATATTAGAACAGTCAAAAATATCCTATTGTTTTATAATGTTAACGCGAACTTTTAGATTTTTATATTCCTGGCGTTTAGGATACTTTACTTCAACTTCCTAATATAATATGACCCTCCCATAATTAAGAAACAGTCATAAAATTCTCTAGAAGTCGTTTCATTTTAAATATCGGTCTTTACTTATTCTACTTAGGTAGTGCCACTTCTACAACATACAAAACTTACAACCTACATGAAATGTATTTACACTAAAACAGGCAATTAGTAACGTACAAAAGCTTCTCCAACTCCGGGAATAACTTCCCGGGCCAACTTCGGGATTGGCGTTCGGTACATTATTGGGAGTTCCGGGAAATTTCCAAACCGGGAACATATTGTTGGAAGTTTGTACCGGGAGCTGGCGACGTTGTATTGATTTTATTAATTGTATTCGTGTGGCTAAATGGAGTAGCTTGGAATAGCTAACTTTATATACCTTATCGTCTGGTTTTGGTGCGGGTTCGAATCCAGTTTCGATCACAAATTTGTCTTGAAACAAAGATGTCTTGAAATATTAATCAATGCTATATTTATACTATATTTCTTTACTCTATTCTCGTCTTTATAGTTTATACCAACTTCATCATAGGAATAGTAAAACAAAAATGGCCGTCATCACAAAATGGTGAATAGTTTTCAACCTCCTCACTTTATGTATTAAATAACAGGGCTTACTGAATATAACACGAATGAGAAATCAAATTCAAAATGGAGACTTATCCGGTCTCCAGAAGGTATAAAATAAAACGGATTTCACTCTCCAAGAACTTTTTTCTACTGATTGTTTTATTTTTGATTTTGCCTAGCAGATTTTGCTCATTACAAATATTTTATGGATACTATCGTGTTTTGTAAAGATATTTCCACATCCAAAATTTATGATATCTATACGTTTAAAGTAAAAGAAATAATGGTCACAGAAGGTTTTTTTTTATTTAACCCAGCCAAATAATATTCGCGAAAGTGCCTCATGAACTACTTTACACGAAAACAACTGATGTTATCATCCTATTAGCTCGCCGACCTCACAATTGGCACAATCAAATCATATCATTTTTGAGGTCTCACTAACAGGATTATTGCGAATTTTCGAAGCGAATAAAACGAGTGAACTACATACACGTTTTGGCGTTTGAGATATAATGGTTGACAGACTAATGATGAGATGAGAAGAGAATATTAGTAAGAGGTCAAAAAGTCAATTAAAAGAACCAGTTACAAAGGTTTTGTCTGCTGGTAATCCAACTAACATCATAATTTAAAAATAGAACTCCTTCGGCAACAATTATATTAAACATAAAACTTACGATCAAGTCCTGAAAATCTTTAACGCACCTAACTATATTCACTATTCAAACTGTTTAGACAAGGAACATACTATGTTTATTGAGTTGTATCTTTTAATGCTTAGGTTCTACTGCGGAAATAAACAGCTCTGCGTAATAAAAGTGAAAAAAGTTAATCTCTTTAAGCAGTTTAAATATTTGCAAAAACTTTAATGTTTCAGTTAGCACTTTATCCGTTTCGCTATCCTCCGTTTTCGCGGCCATGTTTATTTACGTCCGTGTTTGTCTTTTTGTCATTCCACGGTGCGGGCTCAGCGCTGACGCATCTTGTCTAATTCGAGAGTACCCCCTTCTCCAGGGTGCCCTGGCTGCCGGTGACATGAGGATATTGTTATGATAGTCTTAATTAAGCCTTTGTTTAAATACTCTTTGTCTATTTGAGACAGTTGTGGTAGAGGAATTTCATTCTGACCTGCATAGCCTTTGCAATGCTGACAATGAAGTTCATTCCGTATTCTAACAATATTGTTTCATTATTTCATAATTGTTGTAACAAAAATTGTAATAGCCACTGTTCTTTTCTTTTTAAATTTATAACTGATTTGAAATTCTTGACAGTTATATCCCGAAGTAACTATGCAAGACCTTTGACTATAGGTAAGGACAATTAAACGTAATATTGTTTAACATAATGTTATTATTCTTTATAATTCTTAACTATCTGGACTGGTATTTTTCCCAAAATGAACCTGGATGATGCCAAAGCATTAACTTGCGTCATTAAAATAATAAGGATACTAGCTTATGACTATTTCAAAGGATGTTTTCAATCGATTTTATTGGAATTGAAGTGGTCTGGAGAAACAGGGTTTCCTAAGGCTTTCTTATCCGTACTATTCATCGGTTCAGGTCGTCTCAATTCAATCATACATCCCGACATATCGGAATAGATTTTAAAGGGACCTTCAGTGGAAATTCCAATTCCCGCGCTAAATTGAATTTCCACAAGGAATGTACACTAATAGGATCCGGAGACAGCTTCCAAACCGTCGTGTTTTTCCATTCGGAATTTTAGTTTTCCAAACCTCGTACGTTTTTATTTTTCTTGCGAAGTTTTTGTATAGAGTTGTCGTCACTGGTAGATAAGTATACCTCATGATCTACTTATAGTAAGTTAGTACGTGTGTACTCAATTTATTTTAGTATAGATATATTTTATTTCTATTATTATACATCTGTTTCGGATCAGATGATGAAATAATACTTTTCTTAGTATTATCAACTTATAAGACGTTATCATTTTAAAAATATAAATGAGAAGTAAGCTTTTTTTCATGTGTGTCTCCTGTTAGTGTTGAATAAATGTTTCTTTCTTTCTTTATTTTCTTTCTTTCTTACTCGTTTGCCTGCTTATGACATAAAAAGTTTGGAAAGTCGAGAAATTAACTTGGACAACGAGATGATAACCGTAAAATGTAGTTTTATTAAAGTACATATCGTTCAATGGTATGAGGTCTCAACTCTCAATATTGTCAGCAATAAACCTGGTTGTTTGCATATTTTTATAGCTCAGTAACTCTACTCAGAAACAACATACACTCGTTAATATTATAATATGTGTTTAATTTGTTAGGACCTCTAAGGAAATTGGAAAATGATTTGTTATTTTCGCAGTAGTATAAAAAGTATGAAACTCATTTAATTACTATAAACCGCAGTAGTTTGTGAATATTAAAAATGCGCTGATATAGCTTTTGATCCTTTTTTTAATTTGTTTTTTTTTTTTAATTTGTTAGTTTAAGTTTTTGTTTTCCTCTTTTTAATTTGTATGTGTAATGTGAAATCGTGAATCTACGTATTAAATATATTCGAAAATTGTCCAGCTTTATTATTGACTAGCTGTTGCCCGCAGCTTCGTCTGCGTTAACTAAGATTTACAACGGGATCTTAGTACGCGAAATAACATTTTTTACACCTTGTGTCCGAGGAACCAAAATATCTTGCGGAACCCTATTTTTATCAGAATAAAATTAAGCCTATGTTACTCGTGGATAATGTAGCTTCCGAATGGTGAAAGAATTATTGAAATTGGTCCAGTACTTTTTGGGCGTATTCATTACAAACATACAAACATACAAAAATAGGTACAAATCTTTCCTCTTTATAATATTAGTATAGATAAAAGATTTGTATGTTGGTGGGACTTATTCTTTCGTTACTATTTTTTTCGTTTCGTTTCGTTTCGTTTCAATTCAATAGTAAGTAGGTAAGTAGAAAGATTCAATAAGTAGGTAAGTACGTAGAACTCACAAATATGAATAGAACTTTTAATCGTGGTTCATAAATTGTATTAAATGCTGTGTGTTTTACATACTTTATATATATATATATATATATAAAGTACAAAGTAACAAAATGTTGAGAGTTTTAATTATAAAATGTTGTTTAGTTATATTAAAATTCGCGTTTACATCAAATAAAATATCCCAACTATAAATACTAGTATGCTGACACTAGTCGTATTCATATCAGCAAAATTAGGCCTCGCTGTCCCGTTTAAGCTTCGCGAGTGGGCACACCAATTTAACTGAAATGGTTCAAATTGAACTCACTTTGATTGGTCACGCGTGAGTTGGCAATTCGGTCTCATTGCTCACTGTGTTTTTTAGGTTCGAATTGGATACACACATGACCAGGGAACAAGATTAATTAGTTTGTTATATAATGAGGTAATGTATGTTTGGATGTTCGGTAATCTTCTAAACTCGTCTCATTTTTCATCAGACTCTAATCGCTATGATACTAAATTTTCTTAAATATCTAATATAGTAAATATCATCATCATCATCCTTTGTCCGTCCACTTAGTATACTAAAATATAAATGTGTACAAGGGGCCACCCATACATTACGTCACTTATATAATATATATTTCGTAATTTCTTATATTTTTCGACCCCTCCCCCGTCCTTGTCACAATTGTGAGACTTCCCTCCCCCAAGGTATGTGACCTGTGGGGGGGGGGGGGATTTTGCAATTTTTTAACAATGTCACACTTGGTCGATACAGTCCATAACGTGTGACGTAACTTATGGTCCCTAACACTAATAAATAGCCCGCAGTGCCGAAGCATTAAGCCAAATATTTACTAATCATAAAGACATAAAAAAGTCTCATACAAGAAAAAAACAGAAAACCACATACACAATAAACTTTACGACAGAGTTATCATCTGCATGGATGTGAACTTACAGTTTTAAAAAAGGAATTGTATAATTACGTAATTTATAAATATAAAATTTTCTTTTAACATTCGAACAAAACGCCATTTGAAGCAGACAATAGGCGCTCAAAGGCTTCAAATATAAACGACATTGGAAGTCAGTCGAGCGTGAAGTCTATAAGGAGGCTTTTGTTACGCCACTTTGTGTGTTTAATGTTAAATTTCTTCGCGGATATACGTTTAAAAATGTGCAAAGATATAAGACCTCGTTTAGACATGGCGACCACGATTTTGGATCCCTAAATTTAAGACTTACGACCGGTTTCCGAAATTAAATCAATTCAAGTCAAATTTCTTGTTAATTGTCAAATGAGTTGCTAGAAGCATGGGTGAATTACTTAATTTGATCAGCCTTTCCAGTTGACATAGCAGCTACATTGACAAGCTGTCTTTGACTCTAGTATCGTATGTTAGCCGCCATTAACAGCCATGTTAGTTGACATACACATTGACCAACATTTCAGAAACCGACTCTGACTGGATGCTAGAATTAAAACGATATAATATTTTCCGGTAAACTAATAAAGAGGATAAAGATTAAAACATTGTAAGCTTTAGGCGAAGGGAACCTGAGAGAGCACTTAACAATAAAAGTCTAGAAACATCCATAAAAGTGTAATGTGGCTGTCCTGACAGACTTTACTGCATAATGGATCGGATGACGAGAAGATGGGGTAGCGTTACCTATCGATTCTGGCACTCACCGGGCATGGCTGTTTTGGTGAGTCTACCAGATAGCTTACAGCACAATATCATCACTGTGAAAGGAATCCTGATGGACTGCGCAGCACACGCTCGGGTTTGTGCAGATGGCAATCGGAGCGGAAGATCCTGATTGGTCATGGATCTCTTTCAAACGGTCTTAATAGACGTTGGACAGTCAAGAGTTTTTACAAGAGCGTCCTTATAAGAAAGAAGCTGCAAGATTATGAACGGAATGATCTGGCTCCGAGACTTAACATCTTATATCTCACAAATAAATTGCTTAGCCAAGATCCAGGTACTCTGGTTTACGTACATGGGTGACGTTAACCACTTACCATCAGGTCACACATCTGCCAGCCGTTCTATCCAACCAACAAAAAAACACGATTTTAAAACTATGATTACTAGTTAAAAAGTAACTAAGCGCAACAGCCAGTTAATAGTATACTATCCAACAGTCGCTTATTTTCGAGGAGTAATGTAACTATTAATTAAAACACAATAACTTTTTCACAGCTTTAACGCATTTGAATTCGTACTCATTTCACCCGGTATTTTTACCGCAAAAGCCGTTCTCGGGCGCTGTTAGTGTGAAACTAGCAAAGGCGGCATCAAAGGAAATACAAGAGGTATTAAATTAATTCTGTAATTACGCGAAACACTTTATGCTGCGTTATTAAATACTAGATGTTCTGTGGAAACGAACGACAGCTTCCGATTCATCATTATCATCAACATGACATCCTAGTGGGAACTGCTACCCGTCATCTCGAATGTAGCATCTGCATAAGAATAATATCCTTCATTACCTATTGTATTTTAGAGGCAAAGAATACGAAAAATACTAGGCTAAAAAATTAATAGCTTACATTACTCGCTGGTAATGTGGTAAAAAATATTATTCAAATACGTCCAGTTGTGACGGAGCAAATTCAATATTAACCAACAAACAAACAAATATTTCATACATGTAATATTATTTAGACTAAGGAATGGTTAAAATAATCATTATTTTATGATTTTTTCCTCGTGTGCTGTTTTTGAGCTACGTTACTGAGCCTTAAAGATAATCAAACGACCAGGTTTATTACAGACCATATTCAGGCCTATAACATGCTTATAAAAGTTACGTTTATAGTACATTCATAAAACTACTTAAAAAAAAATTAAACCCACTTCAATTTATTCTTCCAATAAGATTCAATTCTCGGGCGGATGTTTTTGTTTTTAATCCTATCTAATAAAGAAACGCCTTATGCGCAGTAGGATGCTAACTAGGTAATAAGGAATTAGCCTTTTATCCTACGAACAGCATTCGTAGGATAAAAGGCTAACACTTATCCTTATAACCTGACAAAGAACCGTTGGATTTACGTCACGATGAATGAGGGATGTGCGTCAACATGGTGACATCTCAACGACCTGGAGTGGGTATTGTTGCACATCCTGACAGATTAGTCTGTTGCCACAATGAAAGATACCAACGCAGTAATTGATTAGACCACTTCAAGCAATCTTTTTAAATGATTTATACGCTTTTTATTAATGACACAAATTTTACGGATTTAGTCGCAGTTCCAATAACACGGGAGGTTTCTATATGGTAATATGGTTGTTGTGAAGTATCCGAAACGTCGGGATTGTAAGAAAATTCCGCGATAAAATCAGTAAAACCCATGAACATAAGCTAGTTTACCTGAAGCTAGCCCAGTAGTTATCTGTTGTCTTTTTGAGTTTCTATCCAGAGACAATATACCAGTCACGGTCGCAGTAATTACACTACATGTTCTTACTTTCTCACCGAAATACAGCAAAGCTGTTTGAGGGGGAACAAAGCAAGATTGTAGTAGCCATCAGACGATAGCGCGGCATCTCTCCCACTGCTAAAGTAGTTTTCAAGTTAAATCGTACGTCTTGGCGTTCATTGAGGGAGGCCTATGTTCAGCAGTGGACGGATAAAGGCTGATGATGATGATGATGATAGTAGCTATCTAATTATAATTGAAACGCAAGCGACTTTTTTAACGTAACAAACTGTTCTGTACTATCCTACTATTATTATAAACGTGAAAGTTTGCTCGAATGGGTGGATGGATGTTTGTTACTCTTTCACATAAAAACTACTGGATGGATTTTGACAAAACTTTACAATGATATAGCTTATGTATCAGAATAACACATAGGCTATAATTTGTTACCGCACTCCCACGGGAATGGGAAGCACACGGGTGAAACCACGGGGCGCTGCTAGTATAATATGATAGTATTGATATATCATACTTAGGAACCAGCCCAGTTCACAGATATCCTTATTCTCTATGGTACCACCTTCTACCTGCCTAGAGTATTGCCATCTTGCACATTTTCTTCGTAAAACAGTTTTGCTGTGTCTCGATGACACGCTGACAGTGTAATTACTTACTCAGGATAAGTACGAAAAGAATAACCTCCCAACGTCGGGACAGTACAATAAGGCGAGGTTCCCGTCCTCGCTCCTTGCGCCCTGCTCTTTTGCCCCCTCTTCTTATTAGAGGGGTACAAAGAGCCCCCTCGGCTCAATTCTCTTCGTCCAAGGTACTGGGTTCACCCTTGGCTACTGAGCCCCCCGCCACGACAAGGCTTGAACCATGGTGGGGAGATCTCAATCCGCCTGGCCTAGAACCGAGCAAACTTTTTATGTTTATTCGAGACATCGCCCGTTTACCCGGACTGTCAGATTGCGTATCCTACAAAAACTGTTTTTATTGGTACGCAATATGTTACGTTAGTTTAATACAAGAAAAACATCTTTAACACAATCGGCATTGTTGCGTGGTGTATTGTTGTCTGCACGTCTCACCTACGGAAACGGGAGATAACATCACTTTCTGCTGCAGTATGACCTAGTTTAATGATGCCGATGAAACGCGAAACCATAACACCTATAAAGAAGAGAGCATTGGTGATGTTCTGATAGTCTGGCCAGATCTATCTTAGTCTTGGCGTTCATTGGAAAGGCTTATGTTTACCAGTGGACGGATAAAGACTGATAATGATGATAGTAACTACCTAATTATAATTAAAACGCAAGCCATTTCTTTATATATATACTATAATACTTGTATTATAAGGTTGTGAGGTTGTAGGGGTAATCTAAGGATCTATTGAACCGATTTTAAAAATTCTTATACCAATACAAGGCTACCTTATTAATTATAAGTGATAAAGGCTATAATTTATCTCCATACTTCCACAGCAATGTGTTGTACGCGGGTAAAACTGCGATAGTGCCTTAGTTACTGATAAAAATAATGATATAATAATAATTGTTTTACCCATACGTTTGCGAATATGTTTATAATGGCGTAACACGCAATTATTCTTCCCTTTAATATTAATACATAATACTTTCATAGTTTAAAAAATCTGTAAAAAATATAGCAACAAAAAAACTTAAGTTGAATTTATGCAACATTGAACATTGGCTGTACACAAAGGTATCTCTTTGACAGTTCGACGTGACAGCCACAATGGCGGGAACAGGTGACAGTGACATAACGGAACGACAATACAGAAACTTTTATGCTCCTATAAATAGTCCATGACTATAATTTTCTGATATAGAGGTGTACTTTTATGAAATCTATTCATAATATTTTAAATTTTAATATTTATAGCGCTTATGATTAACGTATGAAAATAAAATACTTATAATATTATGTTTTTTGTCTATAACAAGAAAGAAATGTCGGCTAAGTTAGTTGCAAGTTTTCCTTTGCTAGCATTTTACTTTAAAAATTATGTGGTTTCATATTTCAATGGTTTCTTAGAGTTTCTTGTCGTGAATCTAGAAAAATGCTGCATAATAAGTACTCATCAGTACATAAAGCGGGGAAAAAATGAATCTGCCTAGCGGGATGTCTTATTAAAATCCGCATATTATTATAGTTGTTTACGCTATTATGCTGGAATTATTGCTTGGCTTCACCATTATTACTTACTAATTTAATTTGCATTACATAAAAATACTATAAAACTAAAACGGGTTTCTTTGCCGATATAACTTTTAATTTCCGCCATATTGTTACATCTGTCAAATTTTAAATTTAGATCGCGGTTCTTTTAAAGAGCATTCCTTCCATGTTCAGGGTTTTAGTCAGAGTATTATGATGTAATGTCAAAGGTACCCTAGAACTTACCCGAATGACTCAGGTTCAGGGGGTGGGAGGGCCACGCCCACACGGAGACACGCCCCCTCGGGTCTCGTCATGAGTACCTCTGAGTTTAGCGGGACCTTGGCCACACTTCATACTTGAATCAAGATAGCGTTATTGATAATTTCATACATTTACTTTGCCTTAGTTTTTCTTTATTATATTGTTACTAACTGTTGGTAAATTACTTTTACAACAGTAATCGTGTTAATTGTTATTATAGCATATGTTACTTAAGGCCCTTTTTTTACTGAGAGTTAGACAAACGTTTGTATGCGACAAGAATATCCATAATAATTCACACTGAAGCGTTTTTAAAGCGTTTTTTGTCAAGCGGTGCTGGATTTTCAACGTTGACTCTATTTTCTTCGCTAGTGAATGCGTTAAAGCATACTCTCAGGGGCCTAGGAGTTATGTGGGACTCTGCGCCCGAAAATACGGTAAGGTGATATTCTCTACGAGACAGACTTTACCCTCTAAACCTCACCGGTGTTCTCCTCGTCCTCTGGCCGGCACCGGCGCGGGGGCTGTCGAAGTCCGCGAGGCCAACTAGCAACTCTAGCCAACGTCGGATTTTAACGCGACGCTTATAAAACGCTCGTGGGAACCGGGCATTTGTCGTTACAACTTGTGGCATATTTTTACTTCATTTGTTTATTGATAATTGTATTTATATTCGAAAGTGACTAACAATGATTATTGTTGTTTTCAGGTACGTGTCTCGTTATCATGCCGTAAGTAACTGATAACAGCTCTGATAATACTCGATTGCTCTCAACAGATTACCTAGCTGTACCCTCGCCCGCAACCTTTAACACAATCTTCGTTTTCCTTTTGCACTTATTAATGCTAATGTTTATTCAAAAAACAGTCAATATAATATTATACTATACTAGAATATTCTATAATAAACTGTCAGTAAACAAATATTTTTTATAAGACGACTATAAAAAATATATCCGGAGAAAATAGACTAACATTAAAAATAAAATTAAAGATAAAATGATCTTATTATTTATTCAACTTTTTTAATGGTTTCTGAGGTAATTGTAAATAAGAGTAAATTATAAACAGATATTATTTCCTAAAGAAGCGAAAATAGATTTTATTTTAATCCATAAATTTTTTCAATATTCCTTATGCGATACATTAATAATAAGGATCGATTAAGTGAAAAATAAGTAGTCAAAACTGAAAATCATAGTAAATATCCCGTTTTAGATGAATAGCATGGTGGAGATGCCGTGATATAGGTATATTAGAGATCTAGATGCAGATTCTAAAACGGTGCTAACACTCGTCTGGATCTAATTCGGTCGGGGTCAACGCTCCCACCAATGTCAATGACCAGCGGACAGGAGTCAACTATCCCAATCGGATATTTTGACCAAATATTTTCCCCAGGAAACAAGATAGAAAATAGAAATAACTACCACGGGAATACTAGCATGTGAATGTTAATAGGGTGAGTGAGGGGAAGATGGAACGGGTTTTTGATGAGTTGAGTAGTGTTGTGTTTGACTGCGTGTAGAACAGGACATATTAACTTGAACTAAAAATGTATCTTTAGTGAATAAAGTACAAAGAGCGTATTTTTATGTGATATCGATAAATCCTTGTTATATTTATTCGAAAGCAAAAAAAAAAATTACAATTTTTTTATTGAAATAAAAAAACAAGGGGAAAGATGATATGGTGGGGTAAGATCGAAGTAGTTTCTATAATAAGAAGGCAATGGACAGTCAAAAGCTTATGGCAACTACTGACGCTTATGGTCATCCACACAATGATATTATGATGTAAAATTGCCCTCCTTTTCTCTAGCCAATGGGCCACTGGAAAGTCACAAATATCACGGAACGCGACAGCTTAGCTGTCACATTACGCCGTCATTATGCGAACGACAGGTACAACCTTAGCACTGCCGGGTTAGAGGATAAGATGTATGTATTAGAATTAATAACCAGTACAAACAGGGGAGAAAAAAGTGTGTGTCAGCTCCGACGCACGACAGGAGTTTACTCCTTACGAATGATTATAAAATAAATGGATTAGTGAACAAGGGTAAATAAATGCTTTGAATACTGAGACAATCGGTTTGTTTTCGTTTAACGCTTCGTGTGACATCGTGTAACATCGTAGTTTTATTTTGCTATTATAGATTTGAAAAAATCGATATGAAAAATATAGTATAATAGATATGAAAAAATCGATTCCTAAAAAGTAAACTCCAAAGAAAAACCACAATGGCATGCCGCTAGCAGTCATGTTGTTCAAATTGATTTAGTGCAGAGCGCACCAATAAGTGCATCGCATAAAAAACTGTTTCCTTTACATGAGTGTCAATATAACAACTCGTTAATAAAAGTAAAACAGAAAAAACAATTAATGACGACATTGGCACGCCTTGGTACGGTTGAGAGAATGAACTAAATCTAAGTAGTATTTGGTCCTCACTGAACTAATAAAGTATTTAAAAAAATATCTTGCTCGAAATTTAAATTTGCAAAAATTTTGTCAAAAAAAGTGGGTCAAAATTGCTCGCAAAGGAATCGGTTACTAATACTACTGAATAGATTTTAATTAAACTTTACAATAATATACATATAATACATCAGAAAAACCTAACCTAGTGCTTGCTGCATTTTTTACCTGTAGACGCAATTCCTTAACTAACTACCTACTCTAGCCAAATAAAACCTAGGTACACTGAAAGCGGACCTAAAGTGCTCTCCCCTCTAGGCAGGTCCTGATTGCTCCGTCTGGGAGATTAGCTCAGGAAGCTTTTGAAATCGATTAAAGCTTTGAGCTTTTGCTTTGAGTTTGATTGGACTCTCGTCAGCGATTCGAAAATGTCATTAAATTGTGACTTTACTACAAGTTTGATTTTACTATAATTACCGGTTATATTTGATTTTAACTTGCTTTTGAAACCTTGTGAACCTTATATTTTAGTCGATAAAACAAATTTAATACATAGATAGATAGATAAACTTTAAAAACTCTACATTACACATACAATTATTTACACAGAGGAAAACAAAAACTAAAAGTAATAAATAAAAAAATTAAAACAAATATTTACAGCATTAATAAAATCACATTAGAATACAGAGTATGTAATATTAACATATTGAAGTTTTAAATTATATGCATTGCTATTTTATTAATTAATACTTTATAATCAAAACGAGATATTCTCCCTTTTTGATTTTTCATGCTTTGTTCACAATTATAAAAGACATCCTACTAATATTATAAACGCGAAAGTGTTGTAAGTATGATGGATGCTTGTTACTCTTTCGCGTAATAACTACTTAATGGATTTTGATGAATCTTTACAATAATATAGCTTATACATCAGAATAACACACAGGCTATAATTTATCCCTGTACTCCCACGGGAACGTGAATTGCGCGGGAGACACTGCGGGGTGCTGCTAGTTATATAAATTTAAAATAAAACATAGCGATAAGTTATACACGTGTTTTTTTATTCTAATATATATCCCATCCTACATCCCTACACAAACCTATCCAGTGGCATCCCCGATTGATCCTCTTTATAATGTAAAAACAATCATCCCTAAAACAACCTAAAAACAACATGAGCGATGAAGTTAATAGCAGGATATTGCCCCCACCTACCCCTACCCTGGAGTACCCTACCCTACCCTGGAGGTCGCAGTAATTGCAGCCACTCCCGACAAATAGCACACATACAAGTTTCACACTTTATCACAGAAACTCGGGACTCATTTGAACGGTTCGAGCTAAATCCATATTGAAGACTAATTAATATTGGAGTCACTAAAACTATGTTAGTATGGACATTTATAATATGATTTATGAAATTAAGTGGTTTTTGGTAGATTGTTATTCAAATCCAATTATTTGCGGATTTTATCGCGGCTTATTAAGTTTTTTATATGACCGACATTTTGGATACTTAAAAGTTATTTTATTATAATGAGTGACATTTTTTATTGCGAAAGCCTGGCTATCTCTCCCGTTAAACAGCTTTGCTGTGTACAGAAGAGCTGGACGGGCAGTATTATTACTGCCGCCGAGACTTATACATGTCTCAGAATAGGCAGTATATAAATGAGGTTTGTTTGTATTATGATGAGGTTTGGCAGTATACAAATAGTGGAAAAAGTGTAAAAAGAAGTTTTCTTTGTAGTGTCTAGAAGGCTATGAAAATAATGATTATTTCAGGACAGAAGTTAATCTCAGTTAATACGAGGAAAAGCAGAAGCTCCTTTATTTAACATTTAGAGGCTTAGTTACTTAGGGCAGGTTTTCTTTTTAATATGCTTTTTCAACATAAAGTGTAAAGGCTTGGAAAATATTACAAGTACAAAAAATTTGCATGATGCGCCTTAGGAGTCCACTACTCTTTTAATACCTCGACTTAGACTTCTTAGTTAGTACTTGGTAAAGTTTTCATTAAGTACAGTTTGTAAAGTTAGGTTAATAAAACGGTAAAGAGGTTTTTTAATAATAATAATAATATACTTTATTGAACACATACATAATTTATTCATTAAGGGCCTGTTTCACAATGTCCAGATAAGTTTCGAATAGGCTATCGGCAACATATTTGACAGATACTCCATACTTTATCTGTCAAATATGTTGCCGATAGCCTATTCGGCACTTATCTGGAGATTGTGAAACAGGCCCTAAACAACATAATACTACAGTAAATAGGCGCAATTGGCGGCCTTATCACTTTAGAGCGATTTCTTTCACGCAACCAGCATTATTTTTATTAAGGAAAAGATGTTATTACATCATCTTCTATCGGGAGGGATGCGCTGTGCCGCACTCTCAGCATCTGTACCACCATCTCGCTTGCTTTCTCTGTAAAACAGCTTTCAAAGAGAAGGATAATAAGACAGGCAGTATTAGTACTAGCACAGAGACTTAACTTCTTCTGTCGTAGGATAGACAATGCATGGCCTCTTTCTGCGAGACAGTGATGTTCCAGAAGGAGGCCGACGAACGGGTGAGAGAGGAGGCCGCTGACGTAGCCTAGTCACAGTAGGGCACCCAAATGCGAGTCCCCACACACGCCAGCGCGCCTACCCAGGTCCTGGTATGGTTGTAAATGATTTCCGCTGCGTCATCAAAAAAAAAAAGGATAGACAATGCTTCAGTAAGTTGCCCGGACTAGTTCCAGGTAAACTAGCTTATATTGATGGGTGCCGTCAAACACTTACCCTCAAGTGGCACGGCTGCCATTTGCCATATCATTCGTATATGAAAACTGCTAAAGGCAGCTGGTGGTCAGCGTCTCTGCTGGTTACATCACCGGGACTCTCTTCTCTAGCATGCAGTTTGCAATCATCATCATTAACCTTTATCCGTCTACTAAATATAGGCCTCCCTCAATGAACGCTAAGATGACCGATCCCTTGCCACTCGCATCCAACACGGCCACTGAACGGAGATCGTCTTCCCACCTGGTTAAGTTTGCAATATTACATGGCAATGCCGTTTAAATAATTATGAAATTCCGTTTTCGTTCATAGTTAAAAAGTCTAATTATATAAATTCCATGTTGTAAAGTGACGTCACACAATTTAGTATCCCATACCTCGTCACGCACTGTCCTACTTTTGTGACATGATTTATGAATAACACCTCAGTCATCGCGCGGTGACAGAACGATCTCAACTAAAAAAAAATAACCAAATTCAAATAATGTTCGACAGTTCCTAAAATAAATAAATTTGTAAAATCTTATCTTATCTCTTATACCTTTAAACGAGCAATTCTTGTATATATATATATATATATATATATATATATATATATATATATATATATATATATATATATATATATATATATATATATATATAAATAATCTGAATCTCGGAGACGGCTCCAACGATTTTCATGAAATTTTGTATACACGGGTTAAAAACGGCGATAGATTGATCTAGCTAGGATACATAAAAAAAAATAGTTTTATCCATATTTTGAGGCAATGAAAAAATATCGTTAGAATACGAACGTAAATTTCGCTGTCAAGTAATATGTCATGACAGCTAAGTGGGGAAATTAGGCAGTTGTAATCGGAAGAGCCGGATTCGTATCACCGGTCCGATTATTATTTTTTTGTCTTTTTTTTTTCATTTTTTGGGAAGAAAAAAATTATAATATAATATTAATTTTATCAAAAACCAGGTACTAAAACTCAACATGACACGTAATTTGTTAGACACAGTAACACAATATCTGATACTTTTATTTTATTGATTATAATGTATTTATAATGCATGTTAGATAAAATTGAAATAAACTTTTTATCCCTTTTAAAAGGGATAAAAAGTTTATTGTTTCATTTATTGATCACCCGCTGAGCATTGACTGCTTGTGTCTTTTATTGAACAATATCTCGATATCAACAATTCTCTTAAACCATTTTAAATTCTATCAAAGTATTTAGTCTGTAATATTAGTGTCAATTCAATAAAGCTTAATTGTTGCTAATTTATTTTTGACGAAAGTAAATAAAAATTTTAATACCTACAAATTACTGAACAACCAAAAAATATCACGTAAAAATATTTCAGATTTTGAATATTACATAAAATTGAATTTCTTGTTTGGGATAGAATTACCACGGTGGGTGTGGAAGACACTTATTTTCTTCCGTATATTTCGAACGTAATAACATTTTTGATACGCTATAAAGTACTCATGCGGACTCACATCAGGTAATATATTAGGAGACGCCTCAACTTTGAACTTCAGAAGCCGTACTAACCCTCCCCTCCCCTCCCCCTATAAATAATGGTCTCATATTACTTCGGGGCCGCGAAGCCATTGTATACCGCTACATGTCTATACATATGATTTCAACCGTACGCAGTTTAATAGCGGCTCTTTAGACTTAATGGCAAGTTTCAGAAACGGTTTTTTATGTCTAGAATGGGTTAAATAGGCAAACAGACGAAGCTCTAAAATGTGGTTTCCAAACTCTTTTGTTTCATAGACCCCTTTCTTCATTATAATATTAGAATTCTCTTAACAGTGATGAGAGAAGAAGAACAGAGGAGAAGTCAAGCCAACATGGGTCTTCTTGGTTGAATGGCTCATTTATACTTCACTATCGAAACCAAATATTAATTAACCCCGGCTTACGATAGTGGACCCCCATTTTTTGTCACGCACGTGGACCCCTTTCGAGTCTTCCGTGGACCCCTGGAAGTCCACCTGGACGACTTTGGGAATCACTGCTCTAAATAGTACAATAGTTTATCTCTTACTATGAGCGTCACCTACAAAGTAATTTGTGTAAGAAACATCATTCTATCGTTGCATCAGACAAGTCAGATTGTCAATGACAGTAGTTTAACTGTTCTTACTTTATTCTGAAACATTGCAATTCTGTAAAGGGCTCTTCACATTCTCGCGTTCTCGCGAGATTCTCGCGCGAGTATGGAGAGCCTATAATACAGAAGGAATAAGTGAGATGTGTATTCATCTTTATAATATTAGTAGATTAACAGGAATCCCTTTCAAACCTACCGGGACTGATACTTATTGGACCCTCCTTACTCTAAAACAATACTCTATATTGTGCTCTACATAATTTTACCGATTGAGCTTAAAAGCCAAAAAAAAACTACACAATACTACATACACGTAGACGTGCTCTATGATCAATAACAGTAATAGATGACATCTTTTTTACACAGTGCTTCACTGTCCTTATACTGCCTGTGTCATACACAATGCATATCTCTTTTGTAGCCATAAGTGACGGGAAGTAAGGAACAGGAGCTTAATTGGAATTAGTCGCAAATAGCTCCTGATCAATAAAGACTCAAAATTAGATTGTTTAGTGTCGCATGATTTAAAAAAAGTCAAAAAAATCGAAAAATACTTTTTTTAATCTTCAATTTAATCTTTCTCATAAGTTCGTGCTCTTTATTTATCTCAATAAGATCAGATATACTCTATTTCTTTTAAGTTGACAGCCCTGCACTTCGACTAAATAATAAAGGAATACTAAGTTAGTTTTTTATATGACCTCATACGTATGTATGACAATAAAATATAAACAATTGTTAGTTTCAAAGGCGTATTTAATAATATTAATTCCCTAAGCCCGGCTGGTGAAGCGATACCCGGGTGAAAACCGGCTATACCCGGACAAAAGGGTTATATCCGGACAATCCGGGCTTAGACGGGAACAATAGCAGACGACGCAATTGTTGTTTTAATTAATGGAACCGGATTTTTTTTTTGAAATAGGTTGGTCATCTAGTACCTACCAGTGTTGCCAGACGTCCTTTTCTGTCGGAACGTCCAGATATTTAAATTAAAATTAATTGTCCCGCGCTGGACAGGTTTAGTTCCGCTTTCACGACTAACGGTGGTTTTCAATATACTATCTATCTTAAAATCTTCTTATTTTTGACACATTTTCTTACAAAATCTGTCAAAATTATAAGATGGATAAGAAAATTTTAAGATAGATAGAATATTAAAAACCGCCGTAAGAGCGAAAAAAGATTCAGCTATCAGACGATAGTGTAAATCTGATTCAAAATATATTTTTATTAAAATACATTTATGTAGTTATTTTTCTATACATTGTCATGTAAATGTAGCATGAAAGTCAAATAAGTCATACATTTAAAAACTTCTGATTGTTTATATTATTTATTATCTCCCGCTTTCCATGAAAGAAATCGCTTTTTTCACGAAAAAAGTTTCAAAATCCCGACTTAACATAAAAAATCTGGCAATAGTGTCTTATGCACATTTATAAAAAATAACATTAAAAAAAAGGATTTTACGGATTTTGTCGCAATTTATAAAGATTTCTACATGCGCTGTGTAATTCGAATAACTTTGTAGCATCCAACGTCTGAGGCTTCGGATGCTTTACAGTAACCATGGTTACGAAGAGATGACAGCCTTTACTGTATATCGGACAGACATAACTGGGGAAAAAGTAACATTAAAAAAAAAGATAGCGAAGTTCGAAAAAAATAAAAAGTGTGGAATTGTCATAAGACGCGCTAAATCACGTGGTCAATCGTTATAGTAACAAAATCACAAACTATCTATTGGCTGTCGATCATTATTGTCGATATCTTATTTGCTAGGAAATTGTCATTGATAAAGGGACGATGACAAATTTCGATATCTTTCATCGACGAAACGATGATTATTTTTTCTAAGCCCTGTGGATAAACATTGTAAAGGGTCGATGCTAATTGCCAACCGCTAGTCCGCTAGGACCTATCCTAAAATTTGTCTAGCCTACAAGGATATCAGGACTAGCTAACGCAAACATAATACGTCAAAATTCAACTGTAATGTTGAATAATAAAGTTTATAATGCAATAAAATTTCGCGCTCGTAAAATACCGTTCAAATATAGTTGTGCTTGTTTTGCTTTGTCTGTCTGTGGTACAAGTCACGGACGGACAAGATCGGAAATAGCTTTTTTTTTAAATAATGTATTTATTATTTTGCTGCTTGAAAAATAGTTTGGTAACAAAGTAGAAAACACTCCGGAATACTTATTTTGACATTTAAATAAACTTCTTACAATAAAATAAAATAGATAGAATAAATAAAAGTAGATAAAAATACAGAATGTTTTTAAAGGAGTCAGTGAACTTTATAATCGTTCATCTGCCTAGCGTTTCCCCACTTTTTTTTGGGGTCGGCTTCCAGTCTGACCGGATTTATCTGAATATCAGTAATTTATATGGAGCGACTGCTGTCGGACCTCCACAACCCAGTAACTGGGTGATACGGTACCCCGTGTTAAGACTGGTCGTCAGACTCTCGGGCTTCTGACGACCCGTAACGACTGTCAAAGATCCACGAATGACAGCCGGGACCAACGGCTTAACGTGCTTTCCGAGGCACGGAGGATCAGTATGTAAAGATGGTCACCGATTTACGCACCCACCTCGGCAAGCGTTGATTAACCTGCTGAGTCGATCCATGCGGCTGTTACCACTGAACCAAGAGCTCCTCAAACTGAACTTTTTTATCTTTTTAAGGAAAATAAACTTTATTCTCACCCACACTCGAAGTTTACTAAATTAAGTTTATAAGTACATATTATTATTATTAAAAATGAAAAATAAAGATAAGAGTTTTAAATAAATTTTGTCCCATAATAAATCTATCCCATATTTAATAAATCGATGATATTTTTATGATATTTTTTCATATCACCTAATATGAAAAAATATAAAAGCCATGTCTTAAAATATGTACTCGAAGAAAATAGAATCACTTACTTATCATTCAAATGTGTATTTTATTAAACAGATCACGAAAGAAATGATCAAATAAAAATTACGAGGAAAAAATTCATCGAAATAATTTCATAACTTACACCAAACTCCGCGCGTGCTCTGAATTCATAAAACACAATAAACAACGTGATATAACTTCAAATGTAAGATTTGCCGTGAGATTTCGTTTATAATTAGGTTTCAAATTGAAAATACTAGACCTAAGAGAGGTGCTCACGGTATTTTATAGGGTAAAAATGGGCAGCTAATCAAATAAAAAATATAATTAAAATAATATTATTACGCTAAATTATGTCAATGATATTTATTTAAGCAAATGTTAAGCTAATTTTAATAATATTAATAATAATTTATTTGCAAGAACATATAAGGTACAAATAAGGTGTTATAACTTATAATTAGTAATGAATCAAAGTTATAACGTTCGCCAATTCTAATTGCATGCAAATATTTTGATTTTAAAAATAGGCATATTTTCTATTATTACTTATAATTTTTAGCAATATCAGTCTATTTTTATTAATTTAGTTTTTATTATCATAGAATGCTTTAACATTGTAAAGATTTTGGCTAGCATTTAATAAACTTTTTTTTAAGATTGCAATTTATTTGTGTCGATGTAATTGATGTATAGATCAATATGCTTATATCAATTTGTATTCCACATGATTAAAACCTCCTCGAAATTACTCGATCATTTATCCGTATAGCAAATAAAACCTAATGAAAGTACATTACAAGGGTCGCAAATGAAGGACAAATGAATATTTACAGCGTTCTCGGAACAAACGAATGACCGTCTAGATTGATATTAAGCTGTCCTGTGACCTACAACTTAGGCGGTGTGTATTTACGTGTATAGTGTGTATGTAAGTGTGTACTTCTCTTTCAGTCATTATCAGTATTGGTACGAAGTCTTTGTTTATCAGAGGCTAGCAGCGTCCAGCGGTTTCACCCGCGTACTCCCACTTCATAAATATAAATCTACAAGTTATAGTCTATGTGTTATTCTGAAGTTTCATCAAAATCTATTCAGTAGTTTTTGTGTGAAAGAGTAACAAACATCCATAAATTATTTCAAACTTTTTCTACACTAATATTATAAAGAGGAAAATTTTGTTTGTTTGTTTGGTTGTAATGAATAGGCTCATAAAGTACTGAACCGATTTCAAAAATTCTTTCACCGTTCGAAAGCTACATTATCCACGAGTAACAGGCTAAATTTATTCTGGAAAAAAAATGGGGTTCGAATGGTAAGATATTTGGGTTTTTTGGACACAAGGTGTAAAAAATGAACCAAAAAAGTTACTTATTTTGCGTACTAAGATCCCGTTGTAAATCTTAGTTGACGCAGGCGAAGCTGCGGGCAACAGCTAATCGTTTATAATATTAGTAGGATATGCGCGTCTATCTCGATTAGTTCTTTCTCATGTCTTGACAATCCAAATGTTGATTAGTTAGGTATGGTGATCCAACCGGTTTCATCACCAGCGACCTGTGGTATCCGGCGGATATTTGTTTCTGTTTGTTTGTTTATCACTAAGTAGTAAGCTACTATGAATTTCTATAAAGTCGAAATACCGAATGATGATAATTTGAAATAATATAATCTTCAACATTGCTTGTTTATAATATGTTACGAAGATTAAAAATCGGATAAATAAGGCGGCCAAAATCAACGAAGAGAACAGATACCAAATAATTCGCCCGTAAAGGACAAATTTGCAAAATTTACAACTTGTAATATTGTACAAGACTTGTAACGTTCTAAATTAGAATTTTGTAATTTACGTAATGTAAGTGCCCTCACCGTAACGACCTCCTCCAGACGCCCCTCAGCCCTCCCGGCTATTTTTATCACAGACGTCTTGTTACTTGTTATCTAAGTGGGTATCATTAAGTTCGCCAAGTATTTTGTTATTTCACGAATATTTTTCTTAAGTAAAGTATTACATTATCTATACACTGTTTGACATAGAGCTTTAAGGTTTTGCAGAGAGAGAGAGTTCTCGACTTTATGGGTACCACCATCTTGCTTGTTTCTTCCGTGAGACAGCTTTGCTGTGTTTTTTAGAGAAGGGCAGGACAGGCAGTGCTATTACTGGCCCAGAGACTGAACATCTAATGTATCTGTCTGGTCCATTTCCAGGTGAAAAGATCAAAAGGCACGTCTGACAGTTTGCCCATCCAAGTAACTTAAAAAGGTGATGAAAATCTCCGAACAGTAGCCAGTCCAATCTTATAACTTAAAGAAATCAGGTAGGCGTGTACACAATAAAACATAAATTAAGAAATTATTAAGTAAGTAAAATATGTAAAAATACGAGTAAGAATAGTAATAAATAACGAGTCACGCAAATTGGTACGCAATCATAAAATAACAAGACATCTCAATTTGTAAGGCTTATATTTCGATACGACGCGACGCGACCACCTGAAACAAGATGGCGTCTTATTATAATGTAACGGGTTCTGTGGTCTGTGAATATAACACACACATTAGTATATGAATTGTATACTAATATCATCAAGCTAAAATTGTTATATAATTTATATTTCTGATTTATTTAGTCATAGGAATATATTATTTATGCTGAATACCACGTTGTAAGTCTATTTTAAGCTTCGTGGCTGGGGCTGCCATCCTTGGAAGTCATTTGTAAGCACTTCTGCTAATTATTGTTCAACATCAGTCAAGGGAGAACAATAATCAGTTGTGCTAATAGACATTTCCACATTTTGTTATTTAACGACATTCTTTGACTTAAATAGGGACATTTACTATATTCCATGGAACTATATTCAATGTATTCGAATTTACTTATTTTGCCATCGATTTGCATTTCAACGACCTAATGTCATTCAGTTTCGACATACGTGTATATAGGCTATACGATATATAGGCTAAAAATACATAATAATATATTGCAAAATACATTACTGAATTTTTAAGCGACTTTTCTAGACTTATTTTTCTGTATATACTTCTGTAAAAACTTTTCCGTAATGCACCGTAATGTTAATACGCTAGATGTAACGTAAACGTTTACAAACAGTTTCCAGGGGTCTCGAAATTTCTAGGGCCCTTGAATAAGGTTTTCACTATAACTTTTCTAACGTAACGTTCGTATGTGACGTCTGCGTCGTGGTGTAACAACGTAACGTAACGTTCGTGTGTGACGTCTGCGTCGTGTAACGCGTCAGGTCCCTCCATTCCCGTAGACCGCCCTGGGCGCAGCAATTTTTCAAAGTTCAGAATGCACTTTCAAAGACCACATCTGAAAAGTTTTTAATAGTAAAAGTTGGGTATTGTGGCGATGGAGTTTTAAAACAACCCAACCTTTTGAAATTAGCTTGTATGTTTTATTTTAATACAATATGTTTGTTATTACTTACAAGGAATATGAGACTTTTTTATAGCATAGAAGGGCAAACGAACAGTTGAAGCCTTGCGACTATCGACGCCCATTATATCCACATATCCTTTTCCCTATGTATCTATTACCTATTACCGCACAAAACGCGACAGCTTAGCTGTCACTTTACGCCGATTTCATGTGAGCGAGAGGTTCCTCCCCGGTCGTGCCGGCCCAGTTAAGCAGTGTACTACAGCCACAATGTTTGGCCATGGATTTTATATGACTTGTCGATACTTCTAATGTTTGTAATGTTTTTTTGAATATAGATAAATAATAATTGAATATAATGTTACTGAAAATTTTCATATATTATCTTATTGAGGTTGGTTTTATAATTTTATACAATATGCAATACTTAAATCCAATTTTTTACTGAGTAAATCGAATACTAATGTTCATTTAAAAATCTGTACAAAAATAAGAATTCGCAAACTAAAACATTACGAAGTATTTTAAACTACACTTTGCGGTCGTCTTTTTTATATTTACATATTTTATAATAATATTAACACACGTATTAAGTCACAATAAATTAAAAATACTTACATTAATGAGAAAGCCCATGAAACAATTTAAAATTTTCCATCAAGATAACTTAACCGAACTTAAGCTATATTATTGAAGGGATTTAAGTTTCACTTCAGTAAGGTCGTAGGTGAAGCCTTCAAGTTTTACCGCTATTGAACTTTTGCAGAGCTTTAAGTTCTCATTTTGTTTAAGTTATAACCAAGTGTAAGCTTTGACTTAAACTAACTTTTTTGTAATATCTCATTTATGGGTTGGCATTTTAAGTTAATAAGAATAAATAAAAAATGATCTAGATTAAGACATTTCAAATATTTCTTCGGCTTGGTTTAATATCTGACCGCGATACCTTTACATTTAGAAGACGAAATATACCTTATTATGCTATAAGTTTACATTTATTATACAACTACATCTACAACTACAACTAGTATCTTAAAATTAAACTTAAAAATAATATTGAGCACGAAGGTGGTCTTGTCGCTTGGGAACCGATTTCACCCAGACAACCTTGAGGCAGAGGAGATTTTAAAACAATACTGAGCTTAAGGTTATTAAAAAAGCAAGCAGAGTTATTGATTGAATTGTGAATGTAAATGAAGACCATTAAATAAATAGTTAATATTCTGTAAAGATAAAAGCTATATTTTAATCCACTCAACTTGAAAGTTAACAACAACTTTAATAATTCAAATATGATAAAATGAGAAAAACTCAACCCAATTTTTTGTTACAACAAAGGTAATAAAAATGATAAAAAAAGGCACAACACTGTGTCGTTGGCGACATTAACAGCGATGATGAAAAACCTTACACTATTCGTCACACTTTTCAGATATTTCTGAAGCAATTAACTCAACAAAATGCTAAAAGAAACCAGCGTTATATTGCCGAGGGCCCTCCAGCCTTCCAGCGAACAAGCCAGACGTTTCGAGAGCTTAAAGTGCGGCAAATCGTTATAAAACGAAGGAGGTTATATAACATGTTATTTATTATACCAAAGAGGTTAGTGTGTGAAAACTTTTGCCTGATTCAAATAGGATTTGCAGGATCAATTGGAATTTATGATCAATTAACTGGTTTCGTACGTCTAGCAGCAACACAGTAAAAGCTTAAAAAAAATGGTTAAAGTCTGTTTAAGATGTCATGTCAAATATTACATGCAGCACGAACCGAACTGAGCCGATCGCTCAAGCCGATGATGCCTCTCTCGTTCGTGCCGCGCTCTCGCTTTTGGAACGCTACATGACGTCATCTTTTTCGTGCATACTGCCCGTAATATCGTGTTATTAGGTAGGTAGTAGTTACTACTGTATGAGCCGTCTCAATAATACAGGGCTCCAAAGTGTGTAACCGACATTATTAAAACTATCCAGAGTTATTACAAACTACGTTAGTAGTAGTGTCCCCATGAACACATTCATAATAAATTAGCTTTGATACGTCCGAACGACTGAATTTATGGAGCCAAGTGTCAAACCACTGCTTCTCAAATAAGCGAATTCTAGCTGGTACACAAATCATTTATCTTAAGCTAGGCACCTGCCTAGATTCATACCTATAAATCACACTCCCAGATGACCATTTAAAGAATTTGATCATTCGCCATCATTTATTGCCGATTTGAAAATTTTTACGACACGACACTTCAAAATAACGAAAGTGGGCGTTTTTCAAAAAAGATGTACATTGAGAATTTGAGGTGTCCCTTAACTTTAGTTATTTTTTATATCTTTTTAGTGCACCGTACTCAAAGAAACTGCATAGTAATTTATTAGTTACATGTTTAAGTTATAAAATTAACTAAAATAAGCAACCCAATCATTACTGTAATTAAAATATCATAAAATTTACATTTAAAAAAGTGTAAAATATTCATGTCCCACCTACATGTTTGGAACTTTGAAGTCTCAGATAAGATTAGATAAATTAAATGCAGTCTCTGTATTAGGTTTAGTAGACGTATGTTGAACTCATAAATGCTATTTCAAGCTTTTTATTTCGAATTTGGGCACATAATAACTCAAAATACTATATTTATTGTTGTCCCAGGAATTTGACATAACCGGAATTCCGGTATACGTCACGATATTTTTTTCAATACTTCAACGCAAAATTACCAATAAATATTGTTGTTTTTTATTTCTGGCAACAGTTAACTTGTCTGTGGTGTAACCGTTATTTTGAAACAAGTCTCAGAGTCAACAAAATGTGTGACTAAAGTGGGCGCGGTACGGTGGTGCCGAATTGGAGTTCCAGATAGACACAGGATTTTATAAGGTATGTAACAATTTTCAAGTTATTTGCCGTAACACAATCACATTTTTGGTTATAATTAATTGTAAAACAAGTCTACTTGAGTCAAAAAATCGATGTAACAACAGTTTTAATTAATATTAAAAGTTTGTGGTATGAATTCGTCACATCGGGATCGTCACGTATTGTATAGCCGGAATAATGTTGTGACGCACCGGAACTATTAGGCTGGGGTTACATTTAATATGGTAATAAAATAAATAACCCTAACATAAAAATAATAGATATATTAATATGTATGATAAGTATGTCTGCTGTATTTGTATACTGTATTTCAGATAACACGGCCCTCACGGCAGTAGAAAGAGCTGAACGCTACCGGGAGAAACTAAAACAAAACCACGAAAAATTTGAGGAGCAGCGTAAGAAGCAATTAGGACGTCTTGAGAAGTTTCGAAATCCCTTTAATGAGTTGAGAGAAGAAGATAAGAAAGGAAAAAGAAAACAATGGAGGGAAGAAAGGAAAAAACAGAAAGAAAAAAAGAAAACGAAATTCAAAAAACCAGCAACCAAAATACAGCAGGAGGCTTAAAAATATGTCACTAAAAATATATAGGAGTTATTGAGGAGCTTTAGAAAATATTCGCAAATTAAAATTTAAAAATGAAGCAATTCGCAAGAAACTTTACCGTGAAAAGTTAGCTAATGAGGCAAAAATTGGTAAATTCCAAAAAGTAATAGATAAACTTTACTAAAAATAGGAAGGAGGAGAGAGGGAATGGATAATTATAGGTACATAAGTAAAACTAATAAAATATAAAAAGTCGTGAAAAAAGTGTTCAAAATATTATGTAAGCAAACGATACACAATATTTTAAGATTTGAGTACCCGTTTTTATTACCTTAGATGTTTACTCGTAGAGTTGAAATAAAAATGTTAGATCAATATTTAATATTAATACGTGTAAACTTAGCTTAATTTTTTCCAGTTAGTCACACAGAATTCCAGATAGTCACTGTCCCATATTTTAACGAGACAATAATCTTATCCTATTTAAGAAGTATTTAGTTATTTGATAATATTTATATAGTTGGTGTTGACCCTGAATTCGTTGTTTATATTACTTGTAATCTCGTTCTATTTTATTTTAAGTAGTAGGTAGAAATGCAATGTTTTAATGGTCAAAAGTTCCTCTGTGACGATCTCGAAATTAAAATTATTGCTAAGCAATTATTATAGTGATTTATCTATGTTTAAATGTTTTTGTTTAAAAAAATTAAAGGATATTAAATAAATAATAAAGAAAATTATCGGTATAACCTATATTTTGCATTTTATTTACGTTTTTCCTTTGTGACGAACCGGAACACGTTCCTGTGAACCCTTGCATAAAAATAAATATTGCCACGTTGTTATGCATAATACCGATGTATTTTCTTAAATTTTTACTTTCGAAGAATGTATTTTATCAAATGAGAAAATAATGTACACTAAAATTTATATAACACAAAAATCTATTCCGGTTCGTCACGTGTACATCTTTTTTGAAAAACGCCCAAGTAACATAATATGGATACATAAGTAACTAGCCATTCTTCTCGGAGCGTACCAAAAATGGGACGCTCCGTTTGTCCAGAAAAAAAGCTCTGAGACGTAAAATAGTCACGTATTTTCGGAATCTCGTGCATTTTCTGTATATATAACGAGCAGAAGCCAATTTTCTAAATAAAAACAAAAAATAATTTAATTATTATCAGTACCAAATTTAAAAAAAGTGATCAGAAAAAAGGACTGACACACTGGTGTTTCTTCTGAAAAAAAAGCTCATCATTTCTTGACCACCAATGTAATAAAATATGTCTGTTTTGAATTCACAAAGAAATGGTCACGTGAGGTTTAGTAAGTGTAAAGAAATAACGTTACATTAAACGAAAGGAAAAACATTCATTTTCCCCTACCCGTCTGAATAGGTAACCAGACAAGTGAGAACATAAATCACGAACCTGTTTACAGACTAAAATATATTACGTACAACTTCCTACACTGGCTTCAAGAATAAATAAAAACTACAAGAAAGCTTACAACTCGTTCTTACATAAAGTGTATCGAAAGTCGAAATCCAATACAAGTTTTCACTAGCAAAAAAGAAAATTTTAAATCGAATCTATCACTTGTTCGAACTCTATTTCCGCCGTTTGGTTTATTACGTTTTAGAATTTGGCTATACAAAATTAACATTCGTTGCTAAAATGGTTATATCTATAAATCGATATTAATAAAGTGCTCAAATGTTTTGTAAAATATTAAATAAGATACTTAAGGACGCGTTTACGAATCAGACGAAATTATGCTGTTTTTCTGTACCGTTTGTAACAAAAGTACACAAAATCATATATAAAAATTATTTATTTCATATAGAATGGTTCTTTATCTACAAGGGTAACGCATATTTTTTTGATAAATGTTGCTTTTTTATATAGTAATCAACGTTCTTCCATTACCATTTTCCGAAATCGATTAGAATTACGGTACCCCTTTGGTCTAATATCCACATTTATTAAGGTTTTTAAAAAATAGTAGGAGCAGGGAAATATGTTCAATTTTAAATAAAGGACAAGAAAATAACCCAAAAATGCTAAAAATAGTCTTAAAAAAAATAAAGAAGATAACTAATTTTTTTACCAATTTTGCTACTAAAGATGAATGTTATTCCATTGCATTAAGGTTTATTTTATCGTTGTCTCTGTCTTGATTTCTTTTACATTTTTGAAATGAGAACTCAGTCCGCGCTCGGCCGCGGTTCTGGGTGGACACTGCGTCACCTGTCAGCGGCAATTCGACTCAAAAAACATCGCGATTTATTTTTGATATTGTATACTTTGGATTGGATTTGATACTTTACAATATTTTTTTTACCACAATATATTTTTATGGAATTGGTTTATTTCATATACATAGGTAGACGAAATGTTGGTTGGTCATTATAACCAGGTGGGAAGACCTTCTCTCTCGACGTTTGCTCTCTTATCATCATCATCATCATCATCATCATAATCATCATCATCATAATCATCATCATCATCATCATCATCGTCAGCCTAAATCAGTCCACTGCCGAGCATAGGCTTCCCTCAATGAACGCCAAGATGACCGATCCCGTGCTATGCTGAGGCAGCAGTGCTGCCGATGCGACTTCATCATCATCAGCCTAAATCCGTCCACTGCCGAACATAGGCCTCCCTCAATGATCGCCAAGACGACCGATCCCGTGCTATGCTGAGGCAGCAGTGCTGCCGATGCGACTTCATCATCATCAGCCTAAATCCATCCACTGCCGAACATAGGCCTCCCTCAATGAACATCAAGACGACCGATCCCGTGCTACTCTAATGAGGCAGCAGTGCTGCTGATGCGACTTCATCAGCCTAAATCCGTCCACTGCCGAACATAGGCCTCCCTCAATGAACGTCAAGACGACCGATCCCGTGCTACTCTAATGAGGCAGCAGTGCTGCCGATGCGACTTCATCATCATCAGCCTAAATCCGTCCATTGCCGAACATAAGCCTCCCTCAATGAACGTCAAGACGACCGATCCCGTGATACTCTAATGAGTCAGCAGTGCTGCCGATGCGACTTCACCATCATCAGCCTAAATCCGTCCACTGCCGAACATAGGCCTCCCTCAATGAACGTCAAGACGACCGATCCCGTGCTACTCTAATGCGGCAGCAGTGCTGCCGATGCGACTTCATCAGCCTAAATCCGTCCACTGCCGAACATAGGCCTCCCACAATGAACGTCAAGACGACCGATCCCTTGTCACTCGCAAACAAATAGATACCATCATCATCATCATCAAACTTCATTCATCCACTGTTGAATAAAGGCCTCTCTCAATGAACACCAAGACGACCGATCCCTTGCCACTCGCAAAAAAATAGATATCATAATCATCAAACTTCATCCATCCACTGCTGAATATAGGCCTTCCTCAATGAGAACACCAAGACGACTGATCCCTTTCCACTCGCAAACAAATAGATATCATCATCAAATTTCATCCATCCACTGCCGAACATAGGCCTCCCTCAATAAACGTGAAGACGATCGATCCCGTGCCACTCGGATCAGGCAGCAGTGCTGCCGATGCGACTTCATCATCATCTGCGATCGCCAATGCGCCTGCTCAGCGTGGCAATTATGAGCCCGCCCCCCCTCCTCTCAAGATGAATTACAGATAACATTTTACTTACTTAATTTATTTCTGTTTGTTTTTACTATTTATCTTTTTAAAATATACTAATTCTAAGTAAAAAGATAAATAGTAAAAACAAACAGAAATAAAATATAATTTTGTGTTATAAATAATCAAAATAACAAATATTTGTAAAGTATCAAATCCGTTTACTTGACTACTATTCCCGCACGCAAGCGTGCGTATTGTGCGGGTGCGCTTGTGTGCGTGACTTTTTCAATGTAGTTGTTCGATTCTGTACCTATCAAATTTGTAAACGCGTCCTTAATACTTATGTCAATGTTGAGCAAGTAAACAATAAGGTCGCTAAAAGTTACAATGGCGGCCACAAAAAGAAATATTAAATAAATAGATAACATAACGACCCGAAAATGTTAAAGCCCATAATATTGAAATATTGGCGAAAAAAGTTGAGTAAATCCTTTTGGCATAATAAAGTCGATATTTTATGTCTGTATTGTGAGCGAATTCAAAATGGCCGTCGTTTAGCTGTCACGATCACGCGCGTAACTGTAACAGACAACTTTCTGGATGTTTTATTCAATTTGTTTGTGCCAAAATAATTATACTCAAGTGAGCTAACGTTAATCTTTATGATACTTAAAATGATATCATTCTTTCCCAAATATAGGCAACTTTCTATATTGTTATGGTAATTGGATTTTATTTGTTATTTACTACATTATTTAGCTGAATAGTACTGAGAGTCATCATCATCAGCCAATCGACGCCAACTGCTGGGTATAGGCCTACCCCAAGGATCTCCATAACGATCGGTCCTGCGCTGTCCGTGTCGTGTCTCCTAAAATTATCAACGTTTTAGACAAATTATATTGACTGAAAAAAAATATTAGTTACTTATAGAATAATTATTAACGTAGGAACGAATGCCTCTATGTCTTTCTTCACAGATTTAAAGAAATTCATTCTCCAATCTCCATAGTCCGTGACATTAAAATTAGTTAATATCCTGGAATAGATTCGCCTGTAATATATCCCCGGGGATTTATTGTAAGTTTTATTCATGATATTCGTCCAATATGCCGTCGCGCTTTTGTCGTTTGACATTTCTACGCACAAAAGGTTTTTGTGCGGTGACTGGCATTTTACTTGGGTATTTCAGGCGTATATTAAAATATTTTTGTTTACCATCTTTATTCTTTTGAAAAGTCATTTTTGTATGGGATAATTTATGCATATCGAAAACTAATATCTATATAGATAGGTTTATAAAACCCATTCATGTTTGGTCAGCTTTTCAACAAATCAAATCAAATCAAAAATATCTTTATTTCGTAGGTAACCACTTGTACACTTGAAATAAGTAAAAAAAAAACTAGTCAAGAGTATCTAGGTAATAAATAAATAAAAAAAATAAAAATAAAAATAAAAACTCGTTTGAGATGCAGGATCCCCTAAGAAAAACAAGAAAAAAACTTAGGGGTTGCTCTTTTGTCAACAAATGATACATAATATTTTATAATTATACAATATCATGTTATAACAAGTAACATCTTAAGAGTGAGTGTCTTATTCCCAAGATGTGGTATCTTCAATAAAATCTTTTATTGTTCAACACTATTTATGTTAATACGATAGTTAGTATAAAATATGATAGAAATATACATACTACTTTGTGTTAAGTTCGCCACTAGATGGCGCTTTTAATATTAATTTTACGCGTCGTCTTATCCATATACAATATATTCGCGCGAATTTGTCATGTTCAATATGATATAATCTATAGGTGAAGGTAATAGGTATAGGTACGTAACATTTAAACACACGTTAGATTAATAATTATTATTAGTACATGGCAACATTTAAAGGGTTAGCGACAAATAAATTAAAAAATACTCTCTTATAGTATAATATCTTACATTTCACACGTCTAATTTAAAGAGTAGAACAATATTAAAATAAAAACTGCGGTAGCAAGCTTTAATTGTGGAATACAAAGAGAAAAGCCTTCGCCAGAGACGCTAAGTTGGATTGTCTTATTCTTTGAATTATGCGGCTAGCTTTTGCAACAAAGTAAGATATTACGCGAATATTTTACGGCGTTTTAAATCACATAACGTTGGGGTACAAGAAATGGCTAGAATGAATTATTGAACGAGTCGTTTTAATGGTTTAGGACTTTATTTTACATTTACAATGTTATTTTTGGTTTGTCTAGGATTTTTGGGAGCATAAAAAAAGATGTAAGGGAACTGTTAGCAAAAGTATTCTTATACCTACGAGCTTTTTCCAGTGGCTTTACCCATTATGATATAAATACGATTTTCTAAAATAAACATCTTAACTGAAGAAGCTATGAGTGCAAAAATATTTTTTTCGATACCATTGTATTAGAAAGTATATAGATAGCTCAAAAGATTAGCGTCTCTAAACAAACAAACTATTTACCATTGTTATATTAGTTTTTTTATATTATTGAGTAGACGAACCCAGTATATATAATATATCCCATAATATTATGTAGAACACCATAAAACCATAAATCATAATAATAATATGTAGAACATGTTTGCCATATAATTTCTGATCAACGACTATTTTGCAACGGGCAATACTTTGACAGTATCGCTTCACCAGTTGTTTTGCCAATAAACGATTTTAATTAAAAGCGAAAAATTCGCTTACGAAATTACGAATCTTTAGGATATGTACCTACGGCTGTAAAACGTTGACGAGCGAGCAAAGCTGCGGGATACAGTCTGTTAACAATTTGTTAAGGTAAAGAGATTCTTCAATAGCCATGTTCAGCTCGACGGCCGACCTTCCAGAACCATCAATCAACGAAGTCTGTGATGGATCGCGCCACACGAAAATTGCTACGTAAAATACTTTTTCATACTTTATGTCTCGGGCAGACTTTTACAAGATTACTTCTGAGATCATAATTTAATTTGCTTTGAGTGGATCTAGATTTTTATTTAATATGATTGATATATTATGTATGTTCTGGTTTTGTTGTTCATAATATTACTTATTCGTTATATTATTGTGTAATATTGAAGCGAAAAACATAATCTTCCAAATATTATTAATGTGAATGTGTGAAGCTGTGGTGAATGTTTGTAACTTTGGATATTTGTTAATTTTTCACGGCAAAACCGATTAGGCTGAAAGTTGAAACGTTCGTGGCTGAAATCTCGGCTTGGAACACAGGCTATATTTTATACCATTTCAAAAACAACGATATTGTCAAACGCACAAAAGCCAAACACTATCGGACAAATACTGGATTCTGTTTTTTTTAATAGACCTATGCTGGTGGCCTTAAGGCCTTTACGCGTAATCGGAAGAGTAGATGAGCAGATGGCTTATCTAAGAAACTGGATTTTGTAGATTTCAACAGAGGTTTTATAAGGGTACCGGTAAGAATGTTTCGTATTTGGAATGAAAGATCACTATTATTATAATAATTTGCGCCTTATAAATATAAATAGCAATACACATTACTAGAAAGTTATTATATAATTGAAAAAGGCGTTTTCCAATCCCCAGCCTTAACTGCAATTAAGGCTTCTGCGTCAGTACTGTGACCCGTGAATAAATAGTTTATACAGCTGCGGAAGCTGAATTGATTTCCAGTTAATACAGGAATTGAAATACAAATGCAGTTTCATGTTTTATTTATAAGTGACTGTTGCTCACAGCTTTGTCTACCAACACCCGTATTCACAAGCAATATTATGAGGTACACAGTACTCTCGAACGCATAGGGTCATTAAAACCAATTTATATACACTTTTAACTTAAAGTGAGATACGCCACTGTGCGTCTGTCAAACCCGTCTATTGACACGAGGAGCACATAGATAGTAGCATTCTTTGCATAGTGTTGTTTCATTACTTAGCCAACTACGCTTCTTGATTACGGTTGTGAGATTATGGTTTAAATCGATAGGTACCGATAACTTTTTTACCGTCGTTCGATGGAACAAAATTTTGGTGTAGCTGAGCTTAATCTCGTGAAAACCGAATATAATTCAATCAGAGGTTTTGGAGGTTAGTGCGTACAGCGTACAAGCAGAAAAACACAAAAACAAAAAGTTTTTTTTTTCGTTGCAATTTGTGATCTTATGCTTTTTATCGCTCAAATAATCAGAGCTATAAGATGTTAAGATTCAGAAGTTTAAAGTATTTACATTTTCCCTCCCAAAAATAGATTTATGAAACCGCTACTGAAAATTGAAATATTAATTTTCTTAGTCTCCGCGAAGTTTTGGGCTGAAACAAGAACCTAATTAAAAGCACTAAACTTTACCGCAATTAGTGCTCTCACATAACCTAATTCTGGATTCTCAAAGGGATGCATAAATCATTCTTAGCAATTAAAGAGGGAGACAGCTTTTAGCTAAATGTCTAGGTTACATTTAATCTGACCTATTTTTAAATATGTTGAACGCAGTATTTTTTAATGATTTGTAAAATGGAGAAAAGTTTCTAGAAAAGTAGAGTGGTGGACCCTAATAATATGTTATAGGTATGTGATTATGTATATATTGAATAAAGAGAAGAAAGGTATCATACCGACACACGCCAACATCCTCATATAGGAATAGTAGAGTAAAGTAATACAACGGAAAGGATTTATCACAAAAGAGCAATTGCTTTTTAATACTAAGTTACACTGACGTTTCGAATAAAAAATTTCTCGCTTGACTATTATCTGTACTAATATTACGAGTACCTATAAAGAGGAAAGATTGAATAGGCTCCGAAACTACTTGACTGATTTAAAAAAATATTTCACTTTTGTGAAGCTAAACTATTTCCGGTGAACATAGGCTATATTAAATTTTCAAAAAAGGTAGAGACCCGTATTAAAACTTAATTGACGCAGGCGAAGCTGCGTGCAACAGATAATAACCTATATTTTTTATTTTATTATATTATATTTGGTAAGATTTACCTTCTAGTTGGAACAAAGATTCTTTGCATTTATTACATGCAATATTATAGTAATTACATTTTATCCTATAATAACGAAATAACTTATTTCTAATCGCACTATACCTGATTGCAGTACAGTATCCGAAAATTTGGACATGCGAACCGCTTAAAGCGAAATTCGCATAAATAGTATATTGTCTACTGTAATAGTCTCTAGTATTGTTTACTGTGAATCATGCTATGTAATTACCGATCAGCCTTCTGCAAACGACCAGCTTTGTTCCAGGTTCGTTGCAGCGATGAGTTGAGACTGAGATTCCGCATAATGTTTGCGAAATGCTAACTCAGGACAGATAGGGAGACAACCATTTGCATGAACCCATTATACAGCTTCATAAAGCTACATCAATAGGTAAACTAGAATAAAGAACTAGCACTAAAGAATTTTTTTTTTTTTGTTTTAACTAATCTTGGTACCAACTTCGAAATTGATTTGTTCCATTCAGGAACGTTATAGGTTGATTCGTATAAACATTTTAATATGGAGTGAACCACGGTAGCAAATATAGAATACTATTATAGGTTCTTATGCTTACGGTTCTTTTGTAATAATCTAGATATTAAGTTTTAATTCCCGCTATTAATGTTACGTGAAATTAAATAATTTAATACGGCCGAAGTCCGACATCAAAGCTAGTTTTAGCATATTAAAATATTTAATTACTGGAATATTTCGGGTCGAATACCAGGCCGCAGTTTTCATTAGGACGCCAGTGCATGCTTGAACTAGGTCTTTGAGATTAGCGCCTGAATGACCTATGCTATACATTTGACGCTAAATTAAATGTTTTTAGGTCATTTATGTTTGACCTAACAGACCTATAAAAGGTATATTTTATGTGCAATTAGCAAAGAAAAAGTGTCAGAGTTAGAATAGTCATCTGTCAAACGTCATGTACTCATGATCTTCTCCGCTAATTTCATTTCCTTATTGATTTTTTACAGAAAATGTCTAGTTATGTCTGTCTAATTCTCGCCTGTTTTCTAAGATCCAACACTTACACGGGTGGCCTGGATAGTCTTAAAGTTCATCGAAAGAGGCCTAGCATCAGTAGGGCTATTGTGTAAGGTCGTTTTCGAATCTCGAAAACGGAATCCGCGGTGATATGACGAACTTAACGAATTTGTATTCTTTAAACATCGACTCTCTATCTATATCGATAAAGTTCGCTTTCGAAGTGAGCGTAAAGCGTCTATCACTCAGGTGAAGCTCCATATCGAAATGGTTTTTACAGAATAGCCCTACTGCAGGGGGCAGAAGCGGTGGCAAATGATCATGATGATGATGATGACTATGAAAAACCACATAGTGAAAGCCCGTTGATGACTAAGGTTGATTTTCTCATATTTCCCAGCGCTACAACACTTTGCCCACTTAGCAAAAACAACAAAAGGGTATTATGCTTGGACAACGTTTGTGTTGCTAAGCGGGAAACGGTGCCTGTCTAATACTGGGTGTGAAGGGGGAGGGGACGCGGAGGGACGCGGGAGAAAGGGAGGGGTGAGGCGAGGGGGTGCGAATAAAAAGTCCGCAACACTTGGCACTAAACCAATAAATCTACCCGCGTAGGGTGACCGCACGGTGATGTAACTAAGGACTATGTTTTAATGGATTACTGTAAAGAGAAAGCAACAGCAGGACCGTACCACTATTTATATAAAAGGACATAATACTATAGCGTTATTTTGTGGTGGGATTATTGCTGCATCCCCACCACGGTTCAGGCCTTGTCGTGGCGGTGGGGCTCAGTAGCCCAGGGTGACCCCAACACCATGGGCAAAGCTAATTGAGCCGAGGGGGTTTTTTGTTGAGTACAAAGAAGTGGGGTACAAGTCTTATAAGAAGAGGAGGCAAAAGAGCAGGGGGCAAGGGGCGAGGACGGGAATTTCGCCTCATTGTACTATCCCGACGTTGCAAGGGGTGGTTCTGTGGTGCGGAGCAACCCCTCTGTGGAGGTGGCGTCGGTCCCCTCAGACTAACTAGCCGTCGAGGTGCCCTATTGCTTGTAGATCCGGGGCAGCTCACCAAAGGCGGCGGTGGTGGCACTCGTCGGGTTTTAGTGGGTAGAGTTGCGTCCACTTACGATCTTTCGGGCGCAGTCCCACATAACCGCCTGGGGACCCACTCCCCAAGCGGGATGCGTCAGTGCATTTCCCGGCGTAAAAGAAAAAAAAATATGGAGCTTTCTACAGTGGAATGAAAATATGTATACTCTATATAAATGTCTCAGCGCATGCATAGAGTCTCCAGGATCCTCATACATTCTGTCCCATATTATCTTAGTGTGCGGTCACCATACTCCAAGACCCCTTGTATCGACCTAGCTAATTCCGAGTTGTGATATCTGTGTGTTCATCTAACGAAAGCTAATGAGTAGTTAGTGTTATGTTTAAGCCGCGACTCGAATAAAGACGATATAGAGCAATCGCGGTTCTTTGAATAAAATGGTTTGGACTTGGTGCAGGCAATTTCAACTGTAAGTAGGTTACTTCAACTGACCAGTGAAAGATAACATCGTGAGGAAACCTGCATGCCTGATGAGATTAGTCTATGAAGGTATATAGTTCACCAACACGCATTGGGCCAGCGCATCGGTAAACTATGACCCATTACCCTCCTCGCCTGATTTCGAGGAGGAGACCCGTGCCCAGCAGTGGGACATAATAATATAATGGTTGATACTAATTTCAACTGGTAATATATAGCTTTCTTTAATGTAATGCAGCACACTTTATGCCGCGGGGAAATAATCAATGGGTGTAGGTGCAATGAAACAACTTTAAAAATATTTAAATGTGGTTTATTATGATTTATATTTTTGACGTGACATTGTCTTATAATTCGATGGAGCCACAAAGGATGGATGCACGCACGCAAAAACACATGGCTTACGCGGCGTTATCCCGCTCTGAGGCGTTCCATTTAAGGCTTGAAGTGAAGCGACAAAGAGGCACAATCGGCCTATCAGTATTTTCATATGACGTTGTCAAGTTCAACTATAACGATAGTTGAACTTAGCTTAGATAAGCCGACTTTCAGACAACCGATTTTTATATCATACTTGTAAAAGGGCAAACAAACAGTCGAAGCCTTGCGACTATCGACGCCCATTAACGTCCACATAACCAGAGGTTATATAGATGCGTGCCTTTTCCCTATCCTCCCCAATGGGCCGCTGGAAACGTACCAACCGCATAAAACGTGACAGCATTGCTGTCGCTTTGCGGCAGTTTCATGTAAACAAGAGATACCACCGCGCTCGTGTTGGCGTAATTCGACTGCAAAGCAGCATGATACTATCTCTTACAATATTTCTTTCTTACAATAACTCCTTTCGTAACTTCAGGATTGGACACTGATTGCCCCAACCTAATGCATAGACGTAGACGTAGACATAGACGTAGCTCTATTCTAGGGAAGCATGTATTGCACCCAGAAGATATCAAATCTCTTGGTGCCAAAAAAGTCCTAGAGTTCAAAGAAACAACAGGACTTGGACCGGAGCTGTAAATAGTGGCGATCACAATAGATCAACCCTGGTCACGGTGATACGAAGGCAGGCCTTGCCTGGAATAGCCGCTCTTTGAATAATAATAACTTCATGATTGTAAAAATCATAATAAATCATGGAAAAATAGGTATATGTTATTAGGTTATTGCTTTCAAAGTTTTGTAGTGAAGATTTTTAACATACTTATTATCGGCACATTATGTTCCTCTTACATACAAATGTAAAACACATTTACAACCATTTAATATTTTTTTGGCGTTTTTAATAATGTACGCTAATAGATTAAGTGGTAATTTAATTTAGTAACATGCGTAGCGATGAGTGGCGAAGCGTGTAACGACATTTTAATTACAACTGTACACACTTAACTGTTTGTATAACTATTTGCATTTCCTAATAATCACTTCAGTTTTTTTTTTATTCATATCATAAGGAGGCAAACGATTTGGAATCTTAGGTGATTACCGACTCCCATAGACAATCATAGGATATGCAGATATTGTATATCCCTTCTTATCCCTATCTCAATGGGCCACTGAAAATAACAAGACAGACGAAACCTATTATATTTATTTATTTATTTTTATTTTTTCTCAACTGTTAGATATAGGTCTCCGTGAATGAACGTCATTATGGCTGACCCTATCACTCAACTAAGACCGGTTACCCGACCCTCGCCATTTTGCGGAAAATTTCGGAACTAATTTATGTTTGTAGACTTACTAGGAGCTACTGTATAAAAGCTACATATAGCTATAGTGGCGACATCACTGCAGGGCTTTATATACTTCTAGTCAGGCTATAAATAGTATTAACTACTTTCTGAACTGTTTAAATATGGAAAAAAACTGATTGGGATAGTAAATTCGCGTGCTAAAATCAACTTTGAATCCCAGGTGAAAGGGTTAATTTTATTGTTACCGAGTTCTCGAGATCTTTTAAAGAATACTTGAGATACTTTAGTTTCCAATGACAACATAATATTATTCCTTGGGCCAAAAACCAGCCTTTATACGGCAATTTTCATGTGCCATTTTAATGATACAAATTCAGGCCAAACACAGGCTAGCCTTTACAATGGAGAATTAGGATATAAGGCCATATAATGTGTACATTATCCGTAGGGGTCGACGGCATGTGATTAGATCACCGGGTCAGGGGGAGTTACACCCCACTTTGCGAAAATTGTTAACAATATACTATATACGGCTATTGTGAGGTTCTATATAATAAAACCAGGTTTTTTTGAAGAGGTAATTTAGTATTAAAAGTTCATCCAACCGACGATAGATGGCGCTAAGCTCTCTTTTTCATCTGTATGGATTTCTTGAACTCTAGAATTCATTAAGCTATACAACCATTTTAGTACCTTCATTTTATGTTACGTTTACCGACAGTTAAATAGAGTTATTATTAAGAAACTTACGTGTTTGGACAAAAACGTGCAAAAGAGGTGCTGAATCAATCGTTAACATTCGCCACAAAAAACGATGGACGGCTCTTCAATTATTCATAGTTTAAATTTCCCGCTTTTACAACAAACAGATCAATTATAGTTTTTGTGCATGTGATCAACACGCAAATGATCGTGGGTCGAAATTGCACGCGAATACATTAACACATCGCTGTCTAAAGGCGCAGTTGCGCCGCGGCGCATCGAGTGGCTTCACATTTGTCAAGCTGCGCTTTGCATGAAGATTTATATTAAGATTGTCTCCAGTGCAACCTCCTACACGTTACGCATCAGTTGAGGTTTTCATGCAAAGCGACGTTCGTAGCCTCCCAGTGCGCCGCGGTACACCTGCGCCTTAATTATGAGAATTCAGAAGTTATTATAGAAACACAAAATATGGAAGAAGACTGCTAAAATTTGCTGCTAAACTGCTATTGTTCATGATGAAATTGGTTAAGATGTTTGTTATACTTTAATGATGTGTAATCTACTTAAATTATTGACGAAATGTTTCTTCAGATATAATATGCATACCACTGCAGCTGCACTGATTGAAAAGGGAAGAACATTAGGAAAAATACAGGGAAGAATATAATACATTTAATGATTTTAATAGACAATAGCAATAAAACTTTAGATCTTAAAACTTTTGTATCATATTAACTTTAGACACATTCATAAATTATTATATTAAAATAAACAAAGATCTAAAATGATACGCATTTTATAGAGCTTTATATAAATATAACTTTTAAAATGTGAATAACAGATTTGAGCAGCATATATTATTGCTAAATGACTTTAATGCTATTAAAATATTCATCAAAAGCTCAACACCAAGTACCGTCTGTGGAACCCAATTTTACGTATGAAAGATTTGAATTAATTATTTGCCGTTGCAAATGTACGTGGAAAGGTATAATTTGTGTTTATTTAAAAGTAAACTAAAGCAAAGACCTGTATGACGTATAGTAACTACTACAATAATTAATGTGTTAATTAATTAATTAAATATATTATAATTGTAATTGCTTACATTCGTGTGACAAACAATATGTTATACACATTACACATAATAGACAATTAAAAATAATTAAAGCAGAGGTGTTTATGAAATTATGAATTACGTTTTATAATTTTGTAATACCTAGTATTTTGTGATATTCGTGATAGTTTACACAGAAGTTCTAAATTTAAAAATTTAAATTGTTTCTAAATACGGTTCAATCTTGGCTTTATGTACTTTTTAGTATAATGAACACGATGTAAATAATATACGAGTACTAAAATAAAATAGGACGTTACCCTTAATTCCAAATGTAAAGGAAGAAGACGTCACAAGTCACAACAGCCGTGTTGCTACCATGGACTTACTAATATAACTTATACTCTTAGATCATATCTCTCATAGTCATCTCACTCATAGATAGAATATATCCTTATTACTATATCCATGGTTGCTTCCTATTAACATCTGTGAAAATTTGAACACCTGTCTGATAGGAGTAAACTGGGAAATTTAGGGGTACGCGGTTGTTATTTTATCCTTTTTTTTTGGTTCGCTGTAGTTATTTATGTATTTTGTTCATTTGTATATTAAATTGTTTGTTTTATAAGCATGATAGTTGATTGATGGGGGACGACTATAAAGGCGCCTTAAGGATTTCAGCAGTTTTTCTATACTTGAGATTTGGTTCCGGCCTTAATTAAGTATGAATTATAATTTTTAGCCTTCTCCTATTCGAGATACATTGTCAAAAAGCTATCTAATATTTCTGATGATGCATGTATTTTTTCAATATCTTTTAATAATCAATGCCTTGGTAAAGTACCATCAGTCCTAATATTATAATATGTAGATTAATATCAAACTAAAGATTTAGTGGTCGCCAATCCTTACTGATTTTATGTGTGAAAGTAGAGATGTTTGTAACGCTTTCACGCGACAAATACTCAACCGATCACCATAAAACTTTGTATACCTATTATTATTGGATTTATTAGAAGTAATATAGGATCTTTTTTTTTTTTGCTAACGCTAGCTAGTAAAAATATAATTTAGCATCTTTAAAACATTTTTTACGAACAAATAAATATAAATAGAATGTAAATTCAGTTAGGCCATGACTCATGACCTTTATCTAGGGTTCCAGGTCATCCTCGCTTTCACCACAAAGCCGTGATTCAATTGTTTGAGAGATAAATTGTTTTACGCTGAATGAGCCATTAATATTGCTTTACCGAGGTTCGCGGCCTTTTTAAATGTCGAATTACCGAACCTTTTTTACTTTTGCTTTTTGTGAATATCTTAATGCATACAGCTTTATTTTATTATAACGAACTGTCAGTTGAAAAATTATACATTTTTATTTATTTTAAATAACCTCATTATGTAATTATAAATAAATCATTTACTCGCGTTACAGTGTAATTGTAAGAAGAAAATAAAGTAACGTGAAATAATAATGTCTAAAAAAGAACAAAGACAATTTATTTTTTCTTACGAGAAAAAAGTAAGCAAATGTATGCATTGAGGCCAGATAATAGTCACTCTCGTTTATTATTCAACGTAGATAATAAATGGGTGCTGGCCTTCTTCAGGACTCCCTACATCAATTCAACCTAGGTATTTATTCTTCAATCCGTACACTGAAGACATATTTAATCTACATATGGAATATCCATTAGCGATATTAATTTTACTTAAGCGAATGGTTTAATATGTAAACAGGCAAAGTTCTAGTCGTAAGAGAAACCTAATAACATTATTAATATGAAAGTTTGTTTGAAATTTAATGTTATATTTTACGAAACCAAAGTTAGTTTACGTTCATCTCAGTTATAAACATATTATAATTATAACATATAAGTATATTTCAAGTAAGTACTTGAAATACTTATTATTTAGATGCCTGTGCTGTTCTTCATTCATTCCAAAACTAAGCAAATGATAATAAGTACCTATATTTCGTGGAAGTAAAAGTTTTTTTTTTCTTTAACGCCGGGAAATGCGCTTAGACATCCTGCCGGAGAGTGGTCCTCCTCAGGCTATGTGGGACTCGCTGCGCCCGAAGAAAAAGTTATGGTTCTAATGGAATCTAGTTCCACCCTTCACCGCTATAACTCTTATTTTATTTAAATTCGTCTATGTTTATTATTTGGTCGTAGAAATTGGTAGTTCACTACAAATGTATTTATTACTTGTTCTAAAGTATTCCCTAATTGGCACACTTTAACCTAGTCAAATTTAGGTCCATATAAATTAACGCTTATGCTAATTACCGCAATCACAGAGAAAGTTGTCATATCCCTAATTAGCTCTTAATTGAGGTGTCAAGACAATGGCTGACTGAGCTGTCATTTGTGACAATGTGAAATGGGTCGGTCGGTGACAGGTCAAGGGTTTCGCCCAGGGGCGGATTAAAGCCTGCAGCCTAGACTGAAAGTTTTTTTGAACGATGAATGAAAAGCTTTGCACCTTTTAATTTTTATTTTGACACGTTTGAAGCGTCTCAAATATTTTATGGATTTTAAATTCTGTTCCTGTGAGATAAGACTTTTTAATTTAAGTAAAGTGAAGTAATAACCATTATACGTCCCACTGCTGGGCCTGGTCTGGCCTGGCCTCCTCATCGAAATCGGACGAGGAAGCTAATGGGCCATAGTTCACCAAGGCGCTGGCCCAATGCGGGTTCGTGAACTTCACATACCTTCAAAGACTTTCAATCTTATCAGGCATGCCGGTTTCCACAGAATGTTTTCCTTCACCGGTAAGCGAACACGGGGGGGTCAGGATCGAACCCGGAACCTCTCGCACAAGAGGCCGAGTCCACCCAACTGGACCGTCGTCGCGTCGCGTTTTTAATTTAGTTTAAGAAATTAATTTCACACCTTCTAATAGGAAAAAATAAACTTATGTTAACCAAGATCTAATTTAGATTATTAAAACTAGATTTGTAAGCAATGAAAATAATATAATATTATGTCATGGTTTAAAGAAAACTTAGTTTGATGTCAAAATAGGACAAGTGTTAAAAAAGTGTTTGTAAATCAACAGCAACAACATTTATTAATGTATTAGATTACAACAATAAAAAACTTAAACCCTAATATAATAAAGCATTGGCTGTTTAATTTTGATATCTTTGTCATTATTCCAAATGATAAAAAACAAACCATTTAAACAATGGCGCCTGGCGGCAAACAATCATAGCTCAACAATGGCGCAGACAGTTTGTAATTATAAAACCACAGATAATGCCCGCTAACGTTTTAAAATCAGAACATTTATATAGTTTGTTTAAATATAAAAATATTTTTATCGTAACATTTTCATTTATTATTCAATGTACATTGGAAAAACATTCGAAAAAGTTTATTTAAGCACACAAAATATTTTTATAAACACCAAACATAAAATATATTTACGTATTTTGTTTAAATGGTTTTTTTCAAACCTTATCGTCTGCCAAGTAGAAAATCTAAGTAAATAATATTTAGAAAAAAAAAATATGTTAGGTAAAATAATAATAATTAATATAAGCAAAGAACCGTAGTTCAATTCGAGTACCTTTCTTATTGATCACCTAAATGACAAACTAGACACGTTCGAATAAATAGGACCTCTTTCATACATTTGTAAAAAATATAAAATTATAGATAAATAGAAAAACACGGATTTTTACATAAATATAGATAATATACATTTTTACACAAATAGATTTAACTAGCGCATCGCGAAAATCCTAAAATAATATTTATCTGAATTTAAATCAAATTTTGCGAACTCAATTTTCTTTCATTCAAATTCTCTATTCTCTCCGCTCATCACAAGATGGCGCTGGTATATAGTTTGAAAGCTGCGAAAGCTAGTATAATATTCAGCAATAATATGAAAGGGGACCTAGGTCGGCTAGCTCGGGAGCGCTGCCGCCACAATTTCCTCTATTACTTCCTGCGATGGATCCCTCGAGAGAAAGCCGTGGTTATTATTCAACTATATATTGTCAGGTTATTTGAAATATAATGGAAATATATTTTCTATTGTGATAGATGGACTTTTTTTTTCGAAAGACCTTTCGAAAAAAAAACTTTTAGGCCAGTTGGCCTTTAAGCTCAATCGGTAGGTAGGTGAGCAGATGGCTCACCTAGTAATGATACATGGACTTGAAAAAACCTATGCTTCAAAACTATACAATGAGTAAATTTATTTTATTGAAATGATTGATCTTCCAATTAGATTCTAAATCTTACGTTGAAATAATTGATTTTCCTGTCCCAGTGAAAAACTGAGCTTTTTCTGTGCATTAAACTTTAAGGGTTTTTTTTATTCATTTATCGGATCACTGCTGAATAGACGTTAATATAAATTAAAATTGTATTATACATAAGTAATAATTATACATAAGTGAACGTTTACTAGGAGCGAGACACTATCGTATCTCCTGATCATAACTATAATCCAAACAACTATTTATTTAAATTAAATTATAAATTTCATTAGTTATTGTGTATTGATTTTGAAATGTGCATGTAAATAAAATAATGATAAAGTTTTGTTTGTTTGGCTACATTTTAGGGCCTGTTTCACAATCTCCAGTTAAGTTCCCAATAGGCTATCGGCAACATATTTGATATTTTACAGATACTCCATACTCTATCTGTCAAATATGTTGCCGATAGCCTATTGGGAACTTAACTGGAGATTGTGAAACAGGCCCTAATAAAATCTTACATAAAATTATATTACGTGAAAAGATGATCATAATAATGATAATAATGTTTGTTGCAGGCCTGCTATCATGGGGCTCTGGCGAGCACCAGGTCGACTTGGAGAAGGAACTGGCGACCCTCACGGCTCAGGCACCCGAGGGGGAAGAGGCCAGATATGGTGAGTTCACTTTTATACATATTTTTTTTTACTTTTACAGCCTTTACAGCTGTCACATACAAGTTGTGATTATTTAGTGTTTCACCGACTGCAGGAAAATGTTATGGCTTAGAGTAGGTACCTAAGGATATGTATGTACTTATGTGTATGTAACACGCTCTATACCCGAAACCGGTTTATTAGCTTGAGGTAGTTATCAGTCTTTGTTGAGCTATGAAGGGCGAACTATGGCCGACTATCTTGATTTTAAAAATCTCACGGCCAGCAGTGGACTTATAAACAGTGGATTAAAATTCGGTTTTATGATGGCTACAGAATATCGAATGCGTATGGTTTAAGTTGTTTGTTACGCTACCCCAGCAGGTTATTTATGACTGTATGTAAGACTTGTATATAAGGCTAGGATTAACTAACGGTCGTCTTGGTGTTCATTGAGGGAGGCCTAAGTTGAGCTGTGGACGGATAAAGGCTCATGATGATGATGAAGATTAATTAAAGAGAGTGTACATTTCTTGAATATTAAAAACTTGGGGGTTGTATTAATATTTCTTCATCTTAGTGAATGTTCGAGTAACGAAATTCAAATGGATTCTTCAACTTTGAAATTTATACACAGTCATTTTTAAATGAATGGATTTTTTTGCAATGTCTGTAATATCTTTAAAATATTAAGTAATAAGTATTATAAAAATAATTAAAAGAATTATAACATTTATGTTTCATAATTAATGTATTTTTGACATTGGAGATCTTAATTTAATTTAATTTATTTTTAACATAGAGCGTTTGTTCATTAAAAATAGTAGGTTTTATCATTGGGTTAAAGTTTCATATAACCGCTGGACTGGTCCGGTACCATGATGGTGACCCCAGCGTCAAAATAAGCGTTAGATTAACCTCGTATAACATACCTCCATTCCAAATCACAACAAGTGTATATTCTTAAGTACCTCAAAGACAACGCTTGAATAAGTGATCATAATATTTTACTATTAATCTTTAGTACGTACTGTCGTAAACCTCCTTTATGGTTTATTGATGATTTGGAGCGAGACACATAAAACTCCATAATAAAAACTTCCTCGTTCGTACACAACGCTTCCGAGGTTTTAGTTTGACGTGATGACGTCTTAAAATCGACGGACGCCGGCTGCACGCACGAAAAAGAATGACTATGCTCACGTTCCGCCAGAATCGAGCGTGCAAGCGAGAACGCGAAACGAGTGATAGAGAAGCACGATCTATGACTAGCCACGGTGCCAGGATTTGTCTTAAGTCTTGATCGACATATAATATATTATGATGAATGTGTAATAAATTCACTGTTATGTACGGACCTTCTCGAATAAAGAAGAGAAATGACATCAGACTAAAGTATCGTGCCGTAGATAGTTATTGTAGTACTCGTAATATTCACATGCATAGACTCAAAAAACAGGCAAGCTCAAAAAAATCCTTATTCATCTATGGTCAGGCGAAATTGTCTAATTTTCATACCAAAAATCTAAAAGATATTCTTCATTCATTCGTTCATTCCCGTAGTCCATATTGGATGATGATGATTAAAGCAAAGCCGTGCAAATTATACAATCGCTAAGCCCCTGTCGCTCAAGCGCTTAAAAAGCGCCGCGGTTTACCCAACGTTGACTCGAGTTGTGAGTAGGGCATGCTCAATTCGATTTAACGTCAAACACATACTGCCTTATTACAAATAGCGGTTTAATTTAAAAAACCTGGTTTAAACTCCTATAAACCATGGTTTAAGTGAAAATAATATTACAAAATGTGGTTTATCTGCAAAACCATGGTCTAAATTTTTTTGTATTACAAAACTTATATAAACCGTGGTCTTCTTAGTACCATCATTTAATACAAATGTCATTCGGTCACTATGACAACATTATATTAAAACGTTCCTTTTGCCAAAACAAAAAAGTTTTAATAATACGCTAATGATTAGGTGATGTTTAAGAAAATTTAAAATATTGAGACCTGGTTATTTTGATTATTTAGTTATTATGACGATTTTAGCTTGGTTTAGGTTCAAGCATTTTATTAAATTTTATCGAATTAATTTCTAAAGTAAGTACGTGTAGTGAAACGTAACATTCTCGCGCGTCAAAATATTGAACCATAACAATTAACAAAAAAGCAAGTAACTAGCAATATCAATTAAATTTACCATATTAATATCCCTTTTCGAATTAAAACAACAATACAAAATGGAAAAGATGATATTACGTAAAAGAGAAGCTTTGTCACATCAGATTTAGTAATTTAAACCTTCGTTAAACTAGAGGTCGCTGAAGTTTAAAGTTAGACCATTATTTAGACCATGTTTTATCGCTAAACCACATTTTGTAATACCATTTTTATTTAGACCATGGTTTATAGGTATAGTAATGCTTTTTGTAATAAGGTAGACAAGTTTTGTAATACAAACAAGCTTAGACCATGGTTTTACAGATAAACCTGGTCTTGATAGTTCTGGTTTGAGTCGAGGTTTATTTAGTTTTTTGTAATAAGACCGTTAACGTCGAAAATCGAACAGCTTAGAACATTGGATAAAATAGCGTTGTGCTTTAAAAACGCTTTCGTATAAACATCATTTCATTCAACCGTTTTTTTAACGCTCGATAAAAAAGGACTGATGCGAACGTGGCCTAAATGTCACCGTAGCATTTTATCCCCTTATTTCACTATAAAATGTTATTCCATTTTCAGCGTCTGCCGGAGACGCCTCGCTTTACGCTGTATAATTTGACAGGGTGATTTTTTAATTTGCAAAAATATTCTACTTGGAAATTTAAAATACTGCAATGATAATATTTTCTTAATATCTATATAAAGATGCTTATAAAAACACATTTGTAAATCCCAATATATTACAAACGTGAAAGTTTGTAAGTATGGATATTTGTTACTCTTTCACGTAAAAACTACTGAATGGATTTTTATGAAAATTTACAATAATATAGCCTATACATTAGAATAACACATAGGTTATCATTTACCACCGTACTCCCACGGGAATGGGAAGTACGTGGGTGAAACCGCGGGGCGATACGAGTATATTATAAATGAGCAAAATAATTCACTGTCATGTGTGGCTACAGCCGGATGGCCAGCTACATTGCCGGCAATCACAGCCAGATTACTTCATACACGACAAAATTGTTGGTATGGTTGTTGTATACACATATTTTGCATGTCCGAAAAACATCGAGTTTTCAGACGGTTTGCTACGTTAAAATATTCTAGTCCAGATTATTGTAGCCGAGATTAGATCCAGAGCCGTAAATAGCATTGCGCCCTGTGCGAGCTTCTATAACTGCGCCCTTAGTAAACCGAAACAAATAATAGTCCTGCCTGGTCTGGCCATTCTTACGCTCCCCAAAGTCTACGCCCTGTGCCTGGGCACCGGTGGCACAGCCCTATTTACGGCTCTGATTGTATCCACATATAGTAAAAGTATTGCCCGTTTATAAGCTCTCTAAAAGTTACTAAACGTTTTCACACTGCCTCCAGTTTTGTAAGATCCAAAGTGATAGTATGTCACCCTTAAATCTCTTTTACAAAACAAATAAGGCTGTTCCATAAATAATTGGGCTGTCAACTGCAAAGAAACCAAACCAAATTATGGTTCCAAGAATTTTGTGCGTTCAGCTTTATTATTTAACCTTTATTCTTTACATGAATAGCCTGCATACTCTCCTCGACTGATTTCGAGGAGACCCATTGCCATAGGTTATAACTTAATAACACACAATAACACTTTATTATGGAACCATCACATATTATATCACTTTATGTGAAATAAAAAGCATTATTTAAAATTTAAATTGCTCAAAAAAAAACAACAACAAATTGAAAACATATTATTTCCTATTTAATGTGTATGTACATACCTACATCTATGTCATCCAAACTCCACGTTTCCAAATATTACCGTATTTCCAGAATATTCCCAAAACGAACATTCCAGTTGGCGTTAACTGGACTGGAAGAGATAGGCCGTTGTGCGCTCCGATTTATGGCGTTGGCCTAAATGGCTAAAATGGCCTTGTACAAGGCCAAAACTGTCGTTTATCATTGTATTGTGCGTTAAACTGCGTTAACTCACTGCTTCTTTATTTAAAGAGTATTTTTCCCATTCATATATTCCAAATGTTAACGATAAAGGTTCTTTCATTTTCTTGTGTTGGTTATTGGATGTTTTTTATTGGAATATACAAAAAGTAAAGAAAACACATTAATAAAACGTATACGTCTCAGGAAGCTCGACATAAGTCGTGAAAACCTAAAATAATATTAGTTGAGCTATTTAATACTTTATTTTAATGTAGGTAAAAGAAACCGTATTGAAACCTAAAGACTTATTATTAGATTTTTTGAGTAAATATCATATACGGGTGGAAAATTCGGACCTAGACTGAGATTACATACTGCCTAGAGCCTATAGGACTGCATTCGAAGGACCAATCAAAGTTGAAAGTAATCTATAGGTATACTATTATTATGTCTTCATTAAAATTCAAAAACAAGCTCGGTAACTATAAATCAAACAAACTGTATAAGCCACTACAGTGAAAACTTTTTTTCCACTTTTTCACTACATATTTATTTTATATAATATTTACAATTTGAAATTAAATACGACCGGTTTCGACAAAGTCATCATCAGGTGTTGATATGTTGTTGATGTTGGTCGTGTTTAATTTAAAATTGTAAATATATATAATAAAATAAATATTGTAAAAAAGAAGTTTTCATTGTAGTGTCTAAAACATGAATTTCCTTCAAGGACCAACGGTACATTCAATAAATTATACAAACTGTATAAATAAAACAAATATATAAATTGAATCTAAAATACATGTTGACGAGGCATCTGTGTCATGGCAGCCTCCGCAGCCTTCGCAGACTTGTACCACAGCCTCAATAACATTCAATCAGGACTCAAACACAAACAAGCACCATTCAGTTTAGATAGGGCTGGCACAGCGATGTTGTATAATACAATAATTATCCGTATACATACTCTTGTAAATAACTAATATATAACTACTAGCTGTTGTCTAAGGCTTCCGCATGCGTTAACTATATCAGATTCACAACTGTATCTTAGCAAGATATATATAGCCTACAGCTCCTTGATAAACGAGCTTTCTAACACTCAAAGAATCTTCAAAAATTAAGAAATCGTTCCTGCGATTAGTCCGTTCAAATAAAACAAACTCTTTAGTTTATTACCACATACTTTATATTATATACATACAAATCTACAAGCTGATTACTGCTTGATGATCTTGATTAAGTATGTTACGAGCCCCGGGGAGGTTTTCGACCGAACGAGATGGTATGCTCAGCAAGGCCGAAGCTCACTAGATATTATGATTTTAGCTGTTGTATCTATAGCCGGCGAACTGTAAAACTTCAATAGCGCGATTCAGGATTGTGACACTAATTCCGCCATAAGCTTGTTCCTGCCCCAGGTCCTGCGCGTTAAATTTTATTTAACTTTATCTAACGCATGATACTACCTAATATTAGAAGTGGATTAAAGAAATGTAGATTAAACTCAATTAAAATAAAAAAGTGTAGATCCAGATAAAACGCGAAATGAAATGTCGCCAATTTATAAGTTACATATGAATAATATATTTCAAAGCTTACATAATTAATTTCAAGTCAAACTTAAAAATAAGTCTTAAAACTTAGCAGTTAGCCGTCGCCGCCCTTAATCTAGATTATCCTTCTCGTTAAACTTTTAAGCCCTTGTAATACTTATAATTTATTTTCTTTTTCGGGTATATTTAACTAGCAGCGCCCTATAGTTTCACCCGTGTAGACTGTGTGTTGTTTTGTTATAATAAGAGCTATATTATTGTAGAGTTTCATTAAAATCAATTCAGTAGTTTTTGCTTGAAAGAGTAATGAACATAATATTTATATCGCGTTATCATCGCGTTCATAATGTTAGCAAGATATTTGTGCTTTGTTGCCATCATTACTTTTAACTCTCGTTAGGAAGGCAAGAGGACATTTAATACTATCATCATCATCCATTCCTAGCCGATTTCGACTCCTGCGACTAGCTCGTTCTGTGGGCTAGATGTTTCGCCCTTAGCTGGCTGACATAACCTGTTTTGTTGACGAACGCACGGCCACATACGCACGTCAGTACATCGTTGATAAATTATAGGTTATGTCAGGAGACGGTTTGCTTTTAAGACAGTCTCGCTTCGGGTCTAACTCTCGTCTTCTTTCATTTTCAAAATCGTAGACATTTGACTGTACGTGACTCCTTCATTCTGTACGCTTAGCTGCCAATGACTCCCAAGAGATGGCTCTATACGATAATAATTGTTTAATAGCTAAATATCAAGAAACATGATATACAAGTACACTTCATCAGGAAATATAATATCATGTTTCGTGGTAGGCAGTGGGAAAGTGATTTTAATAACATTCCAACTACATACACTATGAATAGCGAGATTTGCATCATCACTTAGAATATGGCTTAGATAATCTAAAACTTAGAAAACGATACTCGGGAGGGAAAAGTTCCAGCTGCGGTGTGGTTACTTAGCTAACAGCTAAAATGAAAATATCTATTTACCGCAGCTTCGCCCGCATTAACTAGAAACTTACGCCCAGTTTCTGAAACGTTGGTCAAAGTGTATGTCAACTAACATGGCTGTTAATAGCAGTTAACATACGATTCTAGAGTCAAATTTTCATTGTAGTGGCTATGTCAACTGACAGGTCGAAATTAAGTAATTTAACCATGCTTCTAGCAACTCATTTGACACTTAACGGTTGATTTGCTAATTTTTAAATTGGTCAGCCTTTCGAAAACTGGGCGTTAGACTAACTTATTAACCACTAGCTGTTGCCCGCAGCTTCGCCTGCGTTAACTAAGATTTACAACGGGAGCTTAATACGCAAAATAAGTAACTTTTCTGGTTGATTTTTTACACCTTGTGTCCGAAAAACCCAAATATCTTACGGAACCCTATTTTTTTCAGAATAAAATGTAGCCTATGAGCCTATGTAGCCTATGAGCCCATAATAAAATGTTACTCGTGGATAATTTAGCTTTCGAGTGGTGAAAGAATTTTTGAAATCGGTCCAGTAATTTTTGAGCCTATTCATTACAACCAACCAACCAACCAACCAAACAAACAAACAAAGTTTTCCTCTTTATAATATTAGTGTAGATCTAGATATTTCTATCATGATTTTTATTCAGGTCGACAAATTGTCTCCTATATGTATACTAACTCACATTTTCCCTTGTAATATTAGTAGAGCTCTCCTCCTCGTGGCATCCCTGGCGGAGGGCTCTTATGAATGGAGCAGTGCTAAGTGCGAGGCGGTATTCATTCGTCGGGGTGCTATTGAACACCCACCCGCTTTGTACTGTTTATTAACTTTTATTCTGACATTTAAATGATTGGCGTTCAATTACAGATGATAAGCATAGAGACGAGCAACAGATTTTAAATTTATTTTTTCGCATAAATTTTTACTCTCACAAAATCGTTAGTAGAGTCAAATTAAAATATCAGAACAAAGTCACTCATTGGCAAATCCTAGAGGAAGTTAAAATTTAGAAGAAATAGAAATTTGCATAGAACAAACATTAACAATTATGTATCTTCCTCGAAAATAAATGAGGAGAGGATTTAACTATGGTCAAAAGGTGATTAGAAGGGGGCTAACATTTTCAATGTTATATTTACTGGTTTTCATATTTACTATCAAATTTGCACTACTACTATCATTTACTACAAGTGATGTTTTAAAACATCGATTTATAAATAAAGACAGATGGAGCATGCCGAACACCCGAGTGACGCTTCAAAGCGAATACAAATTCAAAAGCGCTCTCAAGTGCTTGGCATAGCGTCGTACTCTAAACGTCTATAAGATTGTGTTCGCTTTTAAATTTGTATTCGCTTTGGTGGCGTCACTCTCATGTTTGACATGCCCCATCTGTCTCTATTTATAAATCGGTGTTTTAAGATAAAGTTTAAACTCATTGCTTATTTTCGTAGATATGAACCTCTCAGTTAAGAGGAATGGATACCAGCCCGCTCTCCATTCAAAGGTAGTCGACCGTTTCCTCCTATGATAATGACAGTACATCAAATATTCCTTGAAACCTTTTACTACCGTCACGATGCCTTTATGCCCTTAGATGAACAAAACACCGTTATATATATCAAGAATATATTTTGTAACATGATTAAGTTCACTCTCTTCCTCCATTAAGTCTATAATCTAGACAATACCACGATAAAAGCTAGTAATCTTATACATTCTAATTCCTCCTTATTTTCCAGTCTATTTTCTCGGATCTCCGTGACAACTCCATTAGGCGTGTTTACGAAACCCGATAACATTGCAAAAGAGACTTCTTAGAGATTATATTTCTCACTAATTAGACAATAGACAGTATCTAGTAACACGCGATTTATTCAGGCTTTATAAGCGTATACACTAAGCATCTATATACTAATGTATCTTTGTTTTTCTTTACGCCGGGAAATGCACTGACGCATCCCGCAGAGGAGTGGGTCTCCCCAGGTGGGTATGTGGGACTCGCTGCGCCCGAAAGCTGGTAAATGACTCAAAACTCACTAAAACCCGGCGAGTGCCACCAATGCCGCCTTTGGTGAGGCGCCCCGGATATCACAGGGCACCTCGACGGCCAGTCAGTCCCCTCAGGGGGCCAACGCCACCTCCACAGACGGGTTGCCCCCCACCACAGAACAACCCCTCTCACCGTCAGGACAGTACAATGAGGCGAGGTTCCCATCCTCGCCCCTTTGCCTCCTCTTCTTATAAGAGGCGTACAAAGAGCCCCCTTGGCTCAATTAACTTCGCCTAAGGTGTTGAGCTCACCCTAGGCTACTGAGCCCCACCGCCACGACAAGGATTGAACAATTGTGGGGATACTAATGTATCTATGGTAATTATTCTGAACCCAAAAACAGTCGAGTCATCAACCAAAGATTGCTCTTTCTCGGTTCAGTTTCTTAGATACTAAGACGACAGATTCTCTGACTTGAAACAGTTCATCGTCCCATGTAGTTGGTAATCGAGTCTTCCCGAACGTGGCCTCTAATCCAGAACTGCTAAGGCTTTTAAGCTGGTTTTCTGTCTTTGTCGTTATAGCGCGGCGTATATATTATCTACTTAGTACTTGAGTAGATGGGCTCAGTCTCTTGAATTAATCCTGACCCGTTGTGATTAAAATGGGTTTTTCTTAACTGCTAAGTGCATCTAAATACGAGACCATCGCTCGCTCACCGCTGAAGGAAAACCGTGTGTAAAAACCTGCAGGTTTCATAATTCATTAATACAAGTTGAATTGAGCTATTGCATCGGTGAACATTGGCTTAACACACTCCTCGTCTGATTTCGAAGAGACCGATTCCTAGCAGTGGGACATAATAATGGGGTTGATATTTTACTTTTACTTTGTAGTGGAGCCTACAAGCCTGTGATTCTTACCATCAGATGATGTTAATAAATACCTTAACCTTAATGTTTAACTTTAGGTTTATAATAATTTCAATTTTGAATTTGTATTAATCTTTTATTAATACAAATTCAAAAATGTTCCACGAATTCTAATGGAAGTTAAATTAACGAAATTGGTTTTAATTAAACGTCAAAATTATAACAGACGTTAATATAACAGTTTACTTTGAGGGTCGATACAAAATGTGAAATGTTGTTGATTTGTATTAATGAGTTTTTCTTACTAAATCACAAAAACCTTCAATTAAAATTGATAATATTTCTAAAGTTTATGAACTAATTATAACATAGATAATAATTAATCAAACTCAGCTTAAAATTAGTATAGAATATTTTGATTGTACATAGTGAGCGATGACGGTCCAGTGGGTAACTCAGCCTCTTCAGCGAGGGGGCCCGGGTTCATACCTGAGCCAGTTTTGGTGCCTTAAAATTAGTTTTTAGAAATATCTAAGTTGTGGGGAAACCTGCATGCCCGAAGAAGTTGGTGAAAGGTGGTGGTTGGTTGGGAAGTAAAAGGTGTGTGAAGTTTACCAATCCGTATTGGGCACCGCATCAGTGAACTATGGCCTAATACCTCTCCTCGCCTGATTTCGAGGTGGAGACCCGTGTCCAGCAGTGGGATATTAAGGCTTATGAAATGCCACGCAACAGGTTATAAGTTAGCAAGCATTCTATTCCTATTTTAGTAGCGACGGTGGTCCAGTGGTGGACGGACTCGGCCTCTAATGCGAGGGGTTCCGGGTTCGATCCTGACCCGTCCGTGTGTGCCTTGAAATGGGTTTTTCTAAATTTTTAAGTAAGGTGAAGGAAAACATCGTGAGGAAACCTGCATGCCTGATGAGATTAAAAGTCTTTGAAGGTATGTGAAGTTCACCAACCCGCACTGGCCCAGCGCGGTGAACTATTGGCCCATTACCCTCCTCGCCTGATTTCGAGGAGGAGACCCGTGCCCAGCAGTGGGACATATAAGGGTTGATACTTTACTATTTTAGCTATTGAACATATCTAATCAAATACCTTCGCATATCGCACGCCATGGCTGCATTAATACGGTCAGACTATGCAGTGACTGGCGGATACCACGCTGTCTATACGTTACTATTCACTAGTCTATGGTCCATAGAATAATACGTTCTTGGATTTACAAGGATGCTTTAGTAATATCCCACTAAAAAGCTTTGGTCGGACTAATATTTTGAAGTTTGAGTTCACTTACTATGCGGTAAACCGCGTGCTCGTTAACTCTTCTACTAAGCCAAGAACGACCTTTTGGCATATTTGGCCTTTACTTTTTATATTTTTTTCTATTCCAAAGAGGATATTCAAATAAATTTTGATTTTTAAATTTACTATAATGATAACGCTTTGCTGCTTAGTAAACTCTTCTCTATCCCATCCCATTTATCACTCCTATAACTATAAGCCGGTAATCCATCTTGACGGTTTGTGGGGTGGGTGGCTAACACGGGGCAATCCCGGGGTCTAATCCCACTTACAAGTAGTGTAATAAACATTGACGTAAAACGTATCAATCCATATAATTTATGTCCCACTGCTGGGCACGGAACTCCTCCTCGAAATCAGGAGAGGAATATATTCAGCCATAATTTCATTAGCTGGCAAAAGCCGGTTGATGAATTTTACACACCTTGTTTTCCTTCACCGGTGAGGGAGCGATGGTCTGGTTTTTATAAATTAAAAAAAAACCCATTTCTAGGCACCAGGGCTAGGATCGAATGCGAAACCTCCCGCTCAAAAGGCCTAGCCCATTGAATATTAACGTGCAAAGCTATTATTACGTAAGTAGTCGTGAGATTTTGTAAGTACTATACCACCAATCGATTCCACCGCTGCCACTCCTGTTTAGCCAGAATAATAGTATTCATCAGTAACCCAATTAACCTTCACGATCCCAGGAAGTCTGAGAGATTATTTCAAAACTACCTTCATCCAGAACGAAATTCATCACAAGAATTTAGGAGCGAAAGATACAATAGTAACATATAACAGTGCATCTAAACTTTATTGTGTTTTGTTCCAGGAGAACGACTGATTCAATACGCTTCCGAGAGTCTCGTGACCGAGATCCTGATCCACCCCCAGATGAACACGCTGATGCAGTGCATGAGGAACCTGCTCAGCTCGTTCACTAGACACAGACACTTGGTCCACGCCGGCTACACCTTCGCTGGCAACGGATCCTGGATTATGCAAGTAAGTATCAAGGAAATAGAAATACTTCATCGGGGATAATAATGTAGGCTTCTTAGAAGTGAAGTTAGAGAGAGACAGAAAATAAGATAATAAAGAAAGATATTAGTAGTATTGCTACGCCATAGTGCGAGGGAATCATAGCCATGCTAACATATCGTAGCGAAGTTCGTAAGTAGATAAAACATAATAATATTATAAACGAAGAATATCTTGAAAGTAGATAAACTAATATTAAAAAAACATATTCTAGTAGATACAGAAAAGTAACAGTAATAATTATTCATATACATTTTAGAGTTCGAAATAGTAGTTATTTCAGTCCAGTGATTCGTCTAAGCTTTAATATAGGCCTTCGACTAGATAAAACAGCCATTTTCAATTTAGTCGAAAAGCATATAAGCTTTTAACTGGAAATTTTTAATATGCCAACGAAAACACGCTTTAAAATACTCTATCGAGGGAGTTCAAATTCCACATTGCAAAATTCTTTGGTTTTTTAGCTAAATCAGTTTCAGCATTTTTATTCAAAATATGTTCACTTACAGTACTGTAAATTTTTCATCAATCTCTTCAGCAATAATTAAAATCTAGTTATATGTTGTTTGTCTCTAGGTAGGTAGGTAACAAACAGACAGAGTTCCTTTCACTTATATCACGGATATTAATATTTATTTGGGAGATCATGTTAGCGTTTGTAAACAAGTTGAGTAGTAAAGGATTCAGAAAATCAAATTGAAAATTCGAATGGCCGAGTTAAGTGTTTCATTTCCGTTCCAATTGGAACTGACGTTAATGGACTGACGGTCGGGTGTTCCCGAATATAGCGAAACGTTTCAATATTCACATCATCAGTACATCAATGTCGATTATTTGACATTGTCAATGAACGTCCGAGAGTCCGGCGACCATGCTGCTTATATCCGTTGCTGTGTTTCGAAAACAAGGCAGCCGCCAGACTCACATAGCTTTCATCTCAGGATAGATTTGATGGAGTTTCCTGCACTAGTTCCAGATTTACTCATGTTCATGAGTGACGCTAATCATTACCCCTCAAATCGGTCCGCCAATTTGCCAATCCTACTAAAATAAAAAAAAACTGTGAGGAGAATGATCTGAAATTGTTAATTGGTGTGGCGGTGTCAGTTTTGTATGACATTGTCATTAATGCCAGTAATAACATTGGCAATTAATGACACTAATTACTGGCACCTGGACTACACCTATAATATATAATGTGACTTACTTATCAGCACTAATGGTGAAGTGTGGGATGGACCCCCTTGGAATCTATCGAGGGAGGCCAATATATTGACGGCTACACAAAGACAGACGGACTGATCATGACTATAAAAAGTTTAAAGCTAACAAATTTTTGAATAAAGTACGGAACTATAAAAAATACCGGTGTTTTATAGAACATAAAATGTTTTACAAGCGATCGCCTCATTATTTATTTCTTCAGGAACGCGGAGGGTCCCTAAGGACAGTGCTTCACTATTCGTTACAATTTGTGTCAAAACACCAACCCAGAGCAACAGAAGTGAGCGAGAATAGGGATTCTAGAATATTCTGTTAGATTTATGTTAACTAACCCAGGTCGAACTTGTGTCGCGAGTACTAGGAAGTAGGAACAATATAATTTAATTTATCCAAATAGTGGTTTAGTCACACTAGTAACTAGTGCAGTAATATCTGGATACGACTGCTGCAGACTTCACTACAATGGGAACTCTCATTTCAGAATCCCAAATAGGAAGTATAAATATAGAAAGTCCCAGAAAGTAAATATGAATGCTAAATTTGCCAATATTTAAACGATAGTCAAATTATGACTATAAGATTTTAGTTTCTCTGTAAAATTTAGAGAAAAAAACACATGGCTGTTTTTAGGACTAATATACACCAATTCACAGATTTATAAATAAAGACCAATTCAAAAGCGAACACAATCTAATAGACGTTTAGAGCACGACGCTATGTCAAGCACTTGAATTTGTATTCGCTTTGAAGCGTCACTCGGTTGTTCGGCATGCTCCATCTGTCTTTATTTATAAATCTGTGCGTCAATTACGCAAAGTTTTTAAACCTACTTCTCTTTACTTGTGTGTTTCTTACTTATCTTAATATATATAAATCTCGTGTCACAATGTTTGTCCTCAATGGACTCCTAAACCACTTAACCGATTTTAATGTTTTTTTCTTTTAAAACGTGTGCTTTTCTCCAACTTAAAAGATAGGATAGTTTATTTCTCAAATTTGAGATTGCAATTTTATTTATTGCAAATTAATTGTTTTGACAGAACGAAGTCTGTCGAGTCCGCTATTACTATTTTATATTTTTATATCACGACCTTTACGGCTCGCTTATGAAAAGGCTTTTCGACTTATTTCATTCTTCGCATTTCTTTGTTACTTGTCTCATATCTATTTCTCTATCTAACTCGTCTCCTCTCCAGGATGGCACCTTCTCTCTTGCCGACTTCGCCGATGCGTACCAAGAGAACGAGGTGCAGCGCGTCATCCGCGCCTACGAGAACTCAATCTCCATCGACATCCACTGCAGCACCAGCGGCGACTGGCGCAAGCTACCGGACATGCCCTTCGTGAAGAACTGCAAGATCCGCGTCAACCCCACGGACATACTCGACTCTGGCTCACAGGCCATCAAGGATTTTATCGGTGAGTGCCTAATCATTTTTTTCATTATCCTATGAAGTATTAAGGAAACTGAATGGATGTCAAACGGCTTCAGCTCTAAATTTATTACCGGTTTCAAAGAAAGCACTGAAAAGAACGACGTATTGAATTTCCTGCAAGTATTTTTTTTCAGCTGGAACATATTTAAGCGATTTCCTCTAACTTTAATGTCTAAATTGATTGATATGAATAACAAATGTATGTATAAAGTGAAATAAATAAAAAATAATAATAATAATATTACAAAAAGGTACAGTTTGTGAGGTTGTAGGGGGTAATCTCTGGATCTACTGAAACTAAGCTGAAAGCTACGTTATTTGTGAGCTAATTTATTCCACGGGAATGTGATTTGAAAACTGCGGGGCGCGGCTGAATGAAAAATCCAACTTGAAATATATTTAAAAAAACCTTCCGAACGCTTTATTGTTAAATTTTAAGTAACGTAAAGTACTTGCTATTACTTTGACTGTTAAAAATGAATGATTATTTTGGCCTTAGCGTGAAGATAGGTTTAGCATGACATCCTCATTACCATCATCAGCCAGCTGACTCTTCATCATCATCACGTTTCATCTCTGAAATATAGAGCTTACTTGACATAAGAAGCCTAAACATGTTCTAACATCCTTGAGTGTGAATCGCCAGCCCACATTAGGGCATATGGTAACAAGGTTCGCTTCGCTTGATATCGAAAGACGCGTGCTATGCAGGAGAGCAAAGAGAGGTTAATATAACAATCGTAGATTGAATACTAATCCACAGATTACGATTGTTATCGATATCACGAATGGGTCTTTAATCCGGAACCATTTCACAAGCAAACAAGGATTTTAATCCACTTTGCTTGTCTATAATATTGATATGAATTATATTTCAAAGGCCAATATGATAATTTGCTAGTTTTCATTTAGGTAAAATTTTCTCTCCAAAATCCTATGTCTTTTCAACGTCTGTTTTTAAATATTCCAAGCCTGGAATATTCCAAGCCTGGAATTTTGGAATCCGATGATTCTAGGAGTCTGAAAGTTATTTTTACTTTCAAAAACTTTTTAGGTAATTCAATACATTTTGAACTGGTTTTACTATGAACACTGAGCCGATCTTAGTGAAATTATGCATGTTGTCTGGTTTTGTCTATTCGAGATTAAGTTTTGGACACGATAGGTGGCGCTGCCTGTCTACTAATTGGAATATATATTTTATTATTGTCTTTCACCTGGATGTGCACTTAAAAATCTCCATAAGCCAGGTCCAGGTGTAGCTCAGACATAGTTTAGACCGAGTTTAGAATATTCGGCGCTCTATTGCGCTATTCTTATGTAAATCCTTAAACATCAAATGAACTATTCAAATAGTTTCGCTGTAACGGGAAATAGTGTATTTCGATGTTTTATTCATCATCAGTACGCTATTGAGCTTAATGCTTATCTGCACTGTACTGTAGTGCCATGTATGAGTGCCATGTAATAAAGTTTTGCTATTCTTCTATTTAATCTATTGATCCCATACCAATCGCCTCCGTCTTCAAATTTGGACTTTATTGCTAGATTTTTCCCTTTCAATGAAGAAGAGAAGCTCGTGGCTCAGTGGCAACAGCCGCGTGAATCGATTCACCAGGTTAAGCAGCGTTTGCTAAAGTTGGTCCGTGGATGGGTGATCATCTTGACATACCGAGAAAACTTTACACTCCTCCTTGCTTCGGAAGCCATTTTAAGCCGTTGGTCCCGACTGTCAATTAAACATCATAAGATAAGAAATAAGCTAACCAAAATAGTTATTAATTATCAGTAACGACTCTAAATTTACTTTGGGTAACTATTACCCTTTTCATACGATAAACAATATTATAATAAAAGAGTGAGTGGTGATACCAGTTCATATATAAAAGAAAAGGCAGAACTCTCGAATTACCTCATTAAATATAAACCAAGTATCAAACGGCCAGCGTAAATGATGGTTATTTGAGTGAGTCCCGGGGGAAATAAGACCTTAGGTCACATGTAGAAATACTATCGGCGATTGGATACCTGCATATTGACCGTGGTAACAAGCACTAGTTACCTACTTTAGCTACTTGTTTTAATAGACTAAGCTTTTAACCCTCTTCGCCTTTACACCTTGTTAGGCACTTTATCTGGGTAGCCAAAAAAAAGTTTATAGATATATTTTGTGACTTACATTCAAAACAAAATTTACACAATGTTGTGAGCGACGAGGGTCCAGTGGGTATGGACTCTGCCTCTTATGCGAGAGGTTCCGGGTTCGATCCGAGCCCGCTACCTCCTGGCTCGAGCGTCAAGCGTCGTGAGCTACAAAGGTCGTTAAATATTTTTTTTGATATTGTTTCATTATTTATTATAATGAACTGTTTAATCCATTCGCCATTTCTCACTTTCATAAAACGCAGTTCAATAAATTTACTCTCATATCCAGACTCATTTATCTGTCTCACTTGTCACAATTCATTACAAGTCCTAACGACCCCCAATATTAGGCCCCTAAGCCCCACATCATTACGGACCCCCTACGAAAAGCAATTTGAAGTTCATAATCAGTTTAGAACAATTCGGCACTCGTTTAACAAGACATAACGTATGTAGATTTGTTCAAATGTTTTGTGTAGGAAGATCCCGGGGGATAACGCTGAAAATTATGAATTGTATGTTGTTATAAGGGTTATATAATATATGCTATAACACTTTCCCTATTCATATGACAGTAAAGTTCATATTAGGTATAAGAATGTTTATTTTTGACAAAATTTTAAATTATTTTATAGTACATTCGAGAATTAGAATTTTGTAAACGTAGTTTTCGAGATCAGCCCAGATTTTTTTTGAAGATGGCGCTTGAAGCTCCATCTGTATCTGCCAGGATTTTACGGTCAGTAAGCGATCCTTATCCTCGTTAAAAAAAATGGATAGGATATTTAGTGCGAGGTCATCCAAGTTGACAATTATTTTTACTATAATAATAAGTTAACGTGAATTAAACGTAGCGTGTCATAGCTTCTCAGAATCAGGATAAATCACACAAAATCTTGATAAAATACGTCAAAAATTGTAACACTGCTTGCAAATTTTATTGAGCCTTTTTATGATATTGATATTATACTCGAAGTCTTGATTACTATAACGACAGTCACTAAATGCCTTTAGGTTTGGTTTGGTTTGGTTTGGTTAATATGGAAATAATATAATTTTTTCACCAGAATACCAAAAAATGTTGAAGATTTCCTTAAAATATTCGTGATTAAATCAAACATTAATTTCACCAAAAAACAATACCCTGTTAAAAAGGAAAGAAATAAAACGAGAGACAATTCGCACTGTAGACGGGAATATAAAGTGGCGGTAAAATTACCGGGATGACCTTCAGATGGTAATGCCGTCCCATCCCTAATGCTGTCCCATTATGTCCCATCCCATCCCGGCTCTAATGGAAATCCACAAATGTATTTTACAAGCATTCGCTTGGTCGGATTTAATAATTCTGTTATTGCGTATTGCGAATAAAAAGCGAAGCTTGTAATTATGTTATATTCCCATTTTAAAAAGTAATCTATTTTAAAAAAGTATTTTGTTGACGACATATTTTATGTATTTTGTGACATTTTCTAAAAAAAGTGATTCGTCTCGGTACGCCTGGCAGGTGTGAAATATCAAATTTATTTTGTAAAATTAATAATATGCAGTAAAGAACAGATTACGACAGAAACTAGGGCCAGTTGTTTCAAATCATCTGTTAACGTAAGAGACGTCTTTAAATTTTAACGTCTGTTAAAAACAACGCTCTTTGGTCATTGGCATTCGTTACCGCCATCTTTGACGATTACATATTCGTTAAAATCGATCGATGCAACCCGCCCTAAATATTAATTTAAAATATAATTAATTACGTTTTCACTTTTACATGTCGTAAATCCAACCGCCGGTGAAATTATCTGGTGTAAAGGTAAATTGGGCTTGTAATGAGACCGGCCCGTTTGGCCTGATTGCTCATTCCTGGGGTGGCCTGATTAAGGCTAAAACCCTTAGCTACATTGACTGACCGACTGAAAAATTAAGGTTTTAAGTTGATTGGTTTTTTCACAAAAGATAGATGAAAAGCAATACTGGAGAGCTGATTATACATCACCATCATCATCATTCACATTTTATCACATTCACTGCTGAACGTAGCCTTCCCTTAATGAATGCCAGGATGATCCCTCCCACTCGCATCCCGGGCCGACTACTGTTCGGAGTTCATCTTCCCACCTGGTTAATGGCCGACCTGTACGCGGCCTCCACTCTTGATCCTTATTGTCCCATCGGCCATCCGTTCTGATTGTGACCACTATAACAACAAGTCGGCCATTAACCAGGTGGGAAGACGATCTCCGTGCAGTGGCCGGTTCGTGTTGGATGAGAGTGGCAGGGGATCGGTTATCTTGGTGGTCATTGAGGGAGGCCTATGTTCAACAGAGGACGCATAAAGGCTGATGATCAGTATGATGATGATGTTACAGAGGCAACAGAAATACATCATCTGTAAAAATTTCAACTGTCTAACTATCACGGTTCATGAATTATAGCCTGGTGAAAGAAGTATAGCGGAGTATTAGTGATAGGGTTTTCGTTACCCTTTGGGTACGGAATTCTATAAAATAATTACTAATTGGATTGATGTGCACAATTTAAGTTGAATTAATTAATTAATTCAGGATATTGAATTTTAAGTTAATTTAGCATAAACTTTAGCTTTAGCCACTAAGAATTGTCTAATGTAATCACAGAATCTCAAGGGAAAGCTATAAAGTTCTTAATCTATTTGATTGGACTGGATATATCCAGTGAGAATTATTATAATTGATTTATGATATTCTCAAGTTTTGTAATCTGCCCATCTAGACAAGTGGCAAACGCTGAACGAATAGAAATAGAATAGAATACTTATTGTATGGGAGTGACACTAGTTTACGACATGTAATTTGAGCAGCTATTGTAATTCCCTTACAATAAGTATTGTATTCTATTTCTACTCGTTTAGCCTTACCACTTGTCTAGAGGGGCTGTTGTACCGACCAACATCAGTCCAGTGGATAAAACAGATACGGGTCTTATGGTTGACCGCTAACGTCTCTGTTGTCCACTTTAGTCACAAGAGTAGATAAACGAAACAGAGGCTAAGTTTCATACCAGTGTGCTGCGATAGGTGCACACAACAAGCATTCAACGCTTGTATGCCTCAGCACACGCGGCTTGCCACGTACGTGAACGACCGAAACCAGATCTTCGAGTACTCGAGCGCAGGGTTTGAGTGATAAGTTAGTGCAGGGCGTTAAGTTGCGTTGTTGCTCTAGCCCATATAAAGCTTAGCCTCTGTTCCGTTTATCTACTCATGTTCTGTTGTTGTAATGACTTTTATTACTTTAGAGGTTTTCTTTTAGGTATAACCTTTTATTTATTTAAATATAATTCCAATTCTAGTGTTGCATATTGATGAGAATTGTACGATAGGGTACGAGACAAAATATATATTTGGTATATAAGATTTGGTAGGTTAGGTATTTATGCTCTTAAATGACACGTGTACAGCCTTCTTCTATTCATAAACTAAAACCTAAATTATAATTTTATATCTTTTTGGGAGTCAGCCATTATAATTTCCAGAGACTCACATAAATATTACAAGCTTATTTTTCAAGATTGTCTTTGCCTCCAAGTATTTATTCTGGATGTTTCTAAATATATATTCTTGTTTCAGCATACCTGGACCCTTACATAGTGCCAGCCAGCTTGGAGCAGCTGCTGGTGTCAAGCGACGTGGTGGGCAACATTCGTTTCAGCCACCCCACTCTGTACGTGTTCCCTGGTGGGCAGGGCGACGCTGCCTTGTTCGGCATTAACGGATTTAACATGCTGGGTAAGTGCGTCATTTCTGATGGTACTGATTGTAAGATTGTCAGGATGTTAGTTAGGTGCGTGATAAGAAAATTCTAGAGATGACCTAATATGTAAACGATTCCTGACATACCAGTTAAATGAATAATAGTTTGCCATCATCTTTGTAATTGGCAATAAAATATCTTATAAATAAATGCTACATAGCTTCATTTCGTCGCTATTAAATTTTTTACACACATATAATGCGCAATCACAAATACGACTTACTCCAACTTATCATGCATGGACCTCAGTGAAACATCACTATTCCAAGCAGTGGTCTCTAAAGTAAAAATAGCCCATATGATAGCTGACCTCCAGTAAGAGATGGGACCCTGAGAATAAGAATAATTTATCAACTAAAAATATCTTTAGAAAATATTTTCTTACACCAGCATAATTGTAGATAGTTGTTCACTAGTTTATAGTGTCCGACCGAAACTAGTTTTACGACCGAAACCGAAACCGAAAACGAATTTCGGCAACGGTGTCTATTTCGGCCGAAACCGAAACCGAAACTTCCTTACAAGGCTCATATTTTTTTATATATTACATAATACTTATTAGTATTCATAATTAAACAATCTTATATTATAGGTAAGAAACAATAACTTATCAACATTTTCGCCTAGCAGGTTGCTTCTTCTGTCAGAATAAATTTGTCCAGCAGCACTAAATAATTGTTCACTGGAAACACTTGTCGGTGGAGCTGACAAGAATTTCAGTGCTACCTTTCACTCATTCAACGCGCCGAACATGACCGATAACAGCGCGGAAACTCCCAAATGCACATTCGGTTTCGGTCGTAGTTTCGGCAAGTTAGCCGCCGAAAACGAAACTAAACCGAAACTCGTGTTTTTACCGAAACTCAACCGAAAACGAAACCGAAACCGAACAACTCGGTCGGACACTACTAGTTTATCAATTTATTAGTTCCACTGAGTTTGTTTCGCCGGTTCTTCTCAGTGGGCTTGCTTTGGAAAACGGTGGTAAATACGGACTCAATTGACGTTCAAAAAGAAACTCTGATTCTACTATTTTGAATAAAATTTTTGACTTTGACTTTGATTATGGCAAGCAAGATATTTACATAGATATTTACTAAAAGAAGTCATGAAAAAGGGATTCAATAATGCTGGCGTAATAAATAGACGCCACGTGACTAACACGAGGAAAATTTGCATTGGAGATTGAAATAATTCACAAAGAATACTTTAAAGTGATATCTCATGGACGTCAAAGTATAATAAGGTTATGGTTAGATAAGCAAACAGTTATTATAACTTAACATAATCACTCGTGTACGATGAAACTCTAGTGACTTAATCTTGAGTTTCTCTTGAGATCGATATTGTTGGCGCCGAGCCAACACTCCAGCCGCATCCGAGAGCCGAGAAAAGGCTGCCACTTGAGACGATTTCTTTCGATTGAAATGCTGAGTTTTATGCCATCGGAAATTAATAGGGTATCGATATTGTTTCTTGTTTATTTAAATCTGTGTGTGTCACGTAATAATGAATATCTTAGATGGCAGTACATGAGCAATATCAATGTACACGAAAATATACGTTAATTAACATTAAAGGTGTGGCTCTACCGCGGCGTACGGAGGATTTGACTAACGTTATATGAATTAAATTATGATAATATACAATTAATGTATGATCCAAACACACAAATATCTAAGGGCAGTTTTACCCCCTAGGGGGATCTTAACATATGAAATAAGTATTTTTAAAGTCTTAAATCGCTGAAAACTGTTCGATAATCCCGCTCTGTTTTCGTATTATATGCCTTGATTGAGAGATGAGATTCGAGAATACCTTAATATTGGCATATACATATTATGGTTATATATTTTTTGAGAATTTAATCTTTTTTGTGATCGTACGAAAACAATAAACGTCATAATGAAAGTTAATGGCACGATTGTGATTTATCTGGCACATGTATTTCCCAGACAATGGCATGACTGGCTCTAGCCGGGGGAGGTTGGCTCCGTGCCAGGGAATCATGGAGCGTAGTTCATTAGACATTTTTAGTACGTTATAACTTTTAATTCAAGTTGAATATTAAGCTGATTAATAAACTGATTCATCATCATCATTATCATTATTACCAGCCTCTATCCGTCTGCCGTACCGTCTCCTTCCATGAATGCCAAGGCGGCCTATCATTTGTCATTCGCATCCAACACAGGCCAGCATCTGCATGGAGATCGTCTTTCCACTTGGTTGATGTAAGCTCTTTTTAAATGAAATCGTTACTCGTTTCGTAAGGCGTTGACTGGAGAAGTGTGTGTGAATCCTTTTCGTAGTGATGATGATTATTCAGAAGGAGGCGTGTTCTGTCAAGGGTCACCAATGTAGGATAAATGTCGCGAGCCCCAAAGGGCGACCGAGTGGTTTGCAAATTTTTGGGAGATTTTTAAAATTCAAGAGAGTACCGAGTAAAGTCAATTGTGTCTACTCGTTTGCCTATCCAACTTAACAAAAAAACCCCGCAAAAGAAAATCAAGGGATGAAAGGGATAAGGTCACAACATAAGAACATATTTAATTTGTTGATTTAAAAAAACTGAATCCTTAGCGTACTTTTGTATAGTACGTTAAGAGTTCCTTAAAAAAGTTTTGATAAGTATATTTTTATTTACTTATTATATGCGGTAGCTATGATCACATATTTTCTTTTACATTTTGCAGTATCAAAATTATATTTTCGAGAAATATTAAAAATTACCGTTACTATTATTTAAGGTCCGCAACACGTCTGAAGAATAATAATTTATTCTCATTATAAGTACTAAGTTAACACAGTGCTAGATGCAAGTTTGGCTTAGAGCCAGAGATAAAAGTCTTTGGTTTTCATAAATTTTTTCATCGAAGATTGGCTGAATTGTTAATTTATGTTAAGCAACTTTAATTTATTTTCTCGGACGGGCGGTGAATTCGAGTGGCCCTGGGCTACTTTGGATATACTTTGTCAACAAATTGTAATTTTAAATTATTGACTAATTTTAAGCGTACAAATCAAAATCATTTTTTTAATTGAAAATCATACATTTTCAATTAAAAAAATGATTTTGATTTGTACGCTTAAAATTAGTCAATAATTTAAAATTACAAAAAAAAGGTGGTACGTAAAGGATATTTTTAAATGACAGTTGAATCTACCAGGTAACTACAAAGTCAGTTGTTAATCTCAGAACTGCCAAATTGATTATAATTTTCACCACATTGAACCTAATGAATTTAATCTGCCGTGTTTGCTTATACAATTAGATTAAGGTAGATATATTATAGAGCGACGATGGTCCAGTGGTGGGTGGACTCGGCCTCTTATGCGAGAGGTTCCGGGTTCGATCCTAACCCAACCCAAACACTCATTACACTTTTTACGCTTTACATATTTTTATTACATTTTTACAATGTTTAGGATACTTTACAACCAAAAGAGTTTTTTTTTATTATTACCTACTCTTATTGACTATTTTTTTTTGACTTATTTCAAGTGTATAAGTTGTTACCTACATAATAAAGATATTTTTGATTTTATTTGATTTGAAGGTCAGGGGGTGGTCACCGAATGCTACAATGTAAATCTTTTCTATTTCTAAAATGTATTCTGATTCCAGTAATTGCTATCAATATCAAATTAGCGTCATCGTAAATGACAGAATATAAATAAGCGGAAATGGATTCATAAATATTGAAAGTTTTAGCCGTTTCGAAGGCAAACACAAAGTTCCGCGATTCCATTCAATTCAATCTATTTTTCAATCAAACCCGTCGCTTTACGTTTGTGAAAGGATTTATAACTGATTGTAGTTTCAATATTTATCATTGGCTTAAACTGAGTTTAACTATTTATAATACCTTATATGGATAGGTAGATACGTACTAATATTACCTATATAGAACAAATTATGAATTACTCAAATGCTAAAGTTTTGGAAAGGGTCAAAGAGGAAAGAAACATCATTAAAACTATAGAGAACCGAAGAGGAAGTATGATTGACCTGATACGACATGACCCGTTTTTAAAAAATATCATAGAAGGAAAGGTTGAAGTTACCTGCAACAACTAATACCTAGACCGTAAAGACCCATGCGAAGCCGGGACGGACCCTAGGTACCATAGCTTAAAGATAACACTCAAATTTTATCATCCATCAGAATTGGTAATCGAAAAAGTCGAATCGGGTATAGTAAGTATGTGTGATGGAATAGAAGCTCGTCATCAAGAAAAAGCGGGGGAAGGGGGTGTTATCCATGCAGATGGGAGAGGTATCTCACCTAAGCTAAGCTAAGCTGCTCAAATCAAATCAAAGTATCTTTATTTCGTACGTTACAAATATAGTGTACAATGTACATTTAAAAAATAACAGAGAACCATTAACCCTTTAACCGCCCGACTTCAAATCAATTGTCGTGCCCCCAGCGCCCGGCGCTGAGAAACTAAAAATATCGTTTTTGATGGGAAACAGCTTAATCAATAAAAAATCACACTAAACGAGTTGTGATATTTCGGTCGGAGATATACGACACAAGCGAAAGGGACCCGAAAATATTTGTCGGACAAATCCGACGTAAGCGGTTAAAGGGTTAAGTACTATTCACATCCGAACTGCGAGTAACCCAAAGCATATCTTGGACTTTCCAGTGGATGGGGGCTTCTCCCGCAAGGCATGCTGGTGGGACTTCGCCCGCCACCTCGACCGCCTGGACGCGGTGCTGTTCACGCGCCTCAACAACTGCTCCCTCTCCGGAATGGCCGCTGTACTGCACAGAAAGGCCACAGCCAATGTCTACCCACAAATTGGACACTTCTTCTGCAACCTGGAGGTAAGATCTCATCTCACTAAGCCTCAGCACACTAATCCTAGATATTCTAGACTGCGCCCCGACATAGGTACGGTGGAAGCCCGAAAAATGTTTCAATAATTTGAGTGGGTAACTAGAAAATATTTTTAACTCCTTTTTTCCCTTGGACACTTCTTGCAACCTGATGTAGTTTATCCAGGCCAACATTAAGATCGGATATAAACTGTGAAATGTCGGTTGGGGACGAATTCTAGTAATTATTTCCTATATATTCCTTCATGTTGCTAAAAGTTCTACTCATAATTATTAAAAAGTAGGGCACTTTATCAGGACTTTGTGCCGTCGTGAGGTCGATTATGACAGTTATTAGTAGTTATTACTCTGCCATTTTCATTAGGAATTTAAAAAATGCTTCATACTTTTAGGTTCTTCTGCTTAGGTGCTTTTTCTGCACCCTAGACATAGATGTTCAAAGACTGACCCGTTACATTTAATTTGGAAAATAAATCAATCAAAGAAAATCAATAAATAATGTTATTTCCCATGAGTTCTACTTATTATATTTGTTGCTGGCCCGGCGTTTTACGCGTAGTTTTAGTAGTAGTCTTTCAAACTTCCTAAATTCAATCAAAGGGAAAAAAAGAATTCAATTAGATATTCTTGTTGATACTAGATATTATTTATAATACAGAATTTAATATTAACCAAAAAAACAAACGAAAAACTAGAAAAATAATAGATAAGTAAATTAGATTTTTATCAAAAAATATTCAAAAAGGTATTGAAATGTACCTTTTGTTTTAATAAATAAATTCAATTACACACATTATTAATGTAATTGTACGATATAATTAAATTATAATTTAATTATGGAAGGTCAAACTGGTTAACTCAATCGAAATGAATAAGGCTTCGTATTGATATTGTGGCCAGTTTGTGATCGCAAGCCTTTGAATAAAATATATTTAATGTGAATTGTGAATCAACTAGGACAAACGGCAAAGTAAAAAAAATACAATAAGAATAAACAAATTAGTGAACCAACTCTTGGACAGTTAAAGTGATTTTTGTATAAAACTATCATTATTAATAATTAATTATAATTAGTACATTATTGAATAATGTCATTAAGTATAGATTAATATTGTTGGTTAAATTAGTAATAAGTCAAATAAATAAAAAGTATACACTGATAATGGTATGTATATTGTGTATATCTATACTAATAATATTATAAAGAAGTATTTAGTAGTATGTTGTGTCTGCGAAGTTGTAAAGGGTAATCTTTGGTTCTAACTGAAACAATTTTAAATTAAATTGTTTTGTGTATGTCAATAAATAAATAAATAAATAAATAAAAATGATTATTTGATAAGGATATAGGCAATAATTTATCCACGTACTCCAATCAGAAAGTACGCGGGTGAAACCGCAGGGCGCTGCTAGTTTTGAGTAAAGATCTTTCAAAAAATGAAATTTTGTCCCTGGTAAACATTCATTTTGCACATTCTGTATAATATTAAGTCAGTAGCTCCAGAAATATCGAAATTATAGTACTGTGCAGTGCTATGAGGGTCGAAGAACATAAAGAATGACCCCTAATCAGTTTATTAATATTTATACATTAAGAAGAAACAACGAGAAAAAACCTAAAAAACAATTATTGACATTCTCCTCTCGTGTCCCGCACTAGTAGCGACTAGCGAGCCTTGCGGCAAAACTAGGAACTAATAGGGATTAACTGATGAACAAATTGTCTTAGATATTGTTGGCTTCTAAAATTTTCGTGACATGTCGTAACAGGTTTACTATACTAATAGATTAACCTCCTAAATATTTATATAATGTTAAAAACAATTCATTTCATCTAAAATTGTAATTTATTGGAATTAATTTAATTGGATTTGGACCATAAAATATAAAAACTCAAAACTGCCATGTACGCATAGATATTGAAAAAGATAACTTTGATGATTTCGAACGTAATCAGTATGATGTACTAAACATAAACCTAAGACCACTTGGAACATCAACAATAACTAGACCTAGATTAGCAGATAATTGATAGCCGATGTAACGTTACAGGAGCGCCGATCCCTGGCGAGCCCTGACGAGGACAAGGACGCTGACCCACTGCTGGTGTCGCTGCTCCAGGAGGGCTCGGATATGATGGCAGACCTGCGCCACCTGAACCTCAAACCACAGCACTGCTACCGCAGTCCTGATCCCATCAACCTTTACCACAAAGTTGGACACGGTGAGACTTTTCTCTGGCGCATCGGCTCTTATTTAATCTTTTTGACGTCACAACGTCTTATAATTCGATGGAGCCGGCTGCACGCACGAAAAAACATGACTCATGGGGCGTTATCTCGCTCTGAGGCGTTCCATTTAAGACTTGAAGTGCAAGCGAGAGCGCGGCACGAGAGACAAAAAGGCACAATCGGCCCATCGGTATTTTCTTATGACGTTGTCACGTTCAACTATCGTCAGTAAACCAACTTCAAACTTTCAGATGTCCCACTAAATTATCAGTAATTGTCAGCGTCACCTATATAAACGAGAACATATAGAACAAGTCCCACATGTGTATCCTAATATTATGTTGAGTCATCTGTACCAGTACCAGATCACACTGCTTATCCGATTGATATGTACGAGTATGTATGATCAGTATCCCTCTATCTATCCGATTCACAGAAAACAGTTCTGAACTGACGTCTTCAAAAATTATTATTATTGATGACCATCCATCGCTAAGTTGAACTCTGCACGGAAAACTTCTTACTATCTAATTGAGAGTCGGGTGAAGCGTAGTTTTTTAACAGCGGTCTAGTTTATAATCGGTAGTCTATAAAGTCATGTCATTATATGTGTTTTATATTATATCCCTTTTACAATAAAAATGATAGTCTTCCTTTATCAGAAAAACCAAGCTAAGTATTGTAGTAGTTAATTGGATTTTGGTGATCACAAATGCTAATTAAATTTTGATAGAAATTTGTTTAATGAATACTCTAGTCAATGTTTCTTATAGATCTTAATCCTCCCTAAATAATTTTGTACCCAGAAAATTATAATAGAATCACTTAAAGACTACATTGCTATGGTGTGGCCGAAATATTACGCATATGAAAATTATTTAAGAAAAATAATATAATTATCATCGAAGACTTATAAGTCCTCATCTCATGTTATTTACACATTAATACATTGATCTAATTTTAATTGTGCGCAACATTAATGTAAAATCATTAGTATTAAAATAATTATTTCAGGAACGCTGGATATGTACGTGCTAAATCCGTCCAAAGATTCCAAATATGTTCGCGAGTTTTTGAAAAGATGGCACGGTAGTGAACAAAAACTTTTTGAGGGTGCAAATATATCAGGACAATTTAATTTTCCTGTACCAAATTTGGTCTCAATTTGTGCATTGCTGGTTTGGAGACCAGCTAATCCTGACGATACAATTACAAGAATAATGTTCCCAGGATCGACTCCACAACACAAAATATTTGAAGGCTTAGAAAAATTAAGACATTTAGAATTTCTTCAGCATCCCACTTTTACTGGAAGACAAATGAGTTCTGTAAGTATTCCTCCACCAACAGTAACATCTACGACAACTACTAAATCATCAAAACAAATCATAACAAAAGTAAGTAAAGAAAGGATAGCTCCCGAGAAGAAAGATGAAAAAATTAGTGAGGCTGATTTCCTTCAATCAAAAAGTCAAGCAATTAAAGATGAACCTGACTCTAAGAATATTATAGACAACAAACTACTTAGTGAACTAGTAGACGGCGAAGACAAAAAAATTGAGTCAGTCCTTCAAGAGACTATAACAGCTAGAGCTGAGACTAAAACTGATGATAAATTTGCTCAATACGAAAATGTGATAAATGGCTTTCCGAGAAAAAAAGAAACCCAGAAAAAAGTAGCTGATAAAAAAATAAAGCGTATTGATAAGACTGATGATATTAAGGAAATCATAAATAAAGTGACTGAATCGAAAAAGCCTGAATCTGAATTAAAACTGAAGACTGATATTAGAAAAAAAGTTGACAAAACAAAAACAGATATAATTTCATCCCAAACTAAAGGTAAGATGAGCCATCGTACCTCAACCAAAACTGTAGAAAAGAAAATAACTGTTTCTGAAAGAAAAAGCTTGGAGGATAAAAAGTCTCCACCTTCGACACCAAAAAAAGTTTCAGATGTTAAGACAGCCACACTTATAACAAAAGACAAAATCAAAACTAAAACCAGAAAGCTAAGTCCAGGTAGTACACCAGCAAAAAGTACTAAAGAAGCAAATAATAGAAGGGTTATGGAATCAAAATATAAACAACCGTCACCTAAAAGAGATACTTCACAGAAGCTCCCTGATAAAAAGGAAGTAAAATCTAAACGCCAACCTATTTCACGTCGCCCTAGGCCTGTAGGATCACCTACTAAAGGGGTTAAGGCAGCTAAAAGCCCCACGAAATCAATAAAATCAATTAAAGGAGATGCCTCAAAATTAAAAGGATTACAACGGGTCAATTATGAAGATATACTAAGAGAAGCTAAAAAATCCGATGAGGACACCTCAAAATCTCTTGATGATATTAAACAGCAAGAGCTCGATGAACGTGAGGAACAAGAAATAGTAAGAGAAATCGAAGCCGTATTCAATAGAGACAGTGAAGCTGATGAAAAAGTTGAATTCGTAGGAAGATCTGATATTGAAAAAATAACATGTCTTTTAGATGATATAAAAACTGAAACTACTGCAGATGGTGAGTTTGAAGAAGAATACCTAATTATAGAAAAGGAAGAAGTCGAACAATATGCTGAAGAGACTCCTATAGATCTCAAATTAAGTCATGAAGATGAATCACAGAAACACTTTAAAGATAAAGAAGAGTCAGAGAAAAGAAAAGAAGTAAAAGATACCATAGATATTGCTGGTGATGATAAGACTGATATTATCAAAGATATTAAAGAAAAAGAGATCAAAGAAACGGAATCAAAAGACCAATCTATTAGTGTAGAGGAAAAACAAGACATCAGCAGTGAAAAAAAAACATCGGAAAGTAAAAGTGGTTTGATGAAACCGAAAGATTCTCTCGAAAATATTGTTCAAGAATCGCAACCAGATGAAAAGATTTCAACGACAATAGAATCTGGAGCAACAACTGCACCTACTTTACCAGAAGATGAACGAATAACTCTTGACGATATAAAAGAAGATCAAGGAATAGAAGAAAAACACGTAAATGAAGTAACAAAAGAGGCAATTTTACCTGAAACTCAAGCAGACAAGCAAAGACCTTTAAATTTGGACAAAAAAATAAAAATAGATGGTATACAAACTATTCTTAGAGATATCGTTAAAACTCCTGACGAAGTAGCTGATCTACCTTTGCACGAGGAAGTAGATTATAGATTATATGACGATAAAAAGACCCCATTAGAAGAAGACATTAAAATTAACATTGAAGTACCTAAAGACTTACCGCTTTCAGAAAAAAGTGCTCCAGCGAAAGATCAAAAAAGCATTCAAGATGACGTAATCATAAAAACTGTCGAACGTCCATCTCACGCAGAATTTGTAACTGTAACACCGGGATCAGCACCAGAATCTCCAATGTATCACGATCAAGTCAAAACGACTATTGTGACAGATAAAAACTTGGGATCAGTTGAGGAATATGACGGCCAGAAATATGATTATAGTCCGTACACTGAAAAATTAAGGGAAACACACATTACAACGTTAGATTCTCCTGCAAAAGATGATATTATAATTATTGAAGAGATTCAAACTATGCCAGAAAAAATACCTTCGATTCCAGAAGATGTAGAAAAAGAAATAGAAGAAGCCCAAAAATTAGAATTTCCAAAACCACCATTAAGTCCCAAAGAAGTTGAAAAAATTGTTGTGGACGTAGCAGAGGTATTAAAATCAGAAAAAACTTTAGATGAATTGATTGCAGAAAAATCTCCGATGCTTTCAAAATCGCCGGAACTATATCCAAATATTGATGACAGTTCCATAGAAACCACGAAAATATTTTTAAAATGTGAAAAAGGATTAAAATATGATCAAAGTGGCCCAGAAACTAAAGAAATTGCAGAGACACAAAAATCTGTTAAGGATGTATCACCAGCAAAGTCAATCACTTCCGAAGATATGAGTGATTTATCTGACAGAACTGTTTTAGTGACAAAAGACGAAAGAATTAAAGCTCATGAAATAAATGGAGGTTTGGATGAAACTAAAGAAGAATCTAGTATTGTATCAAAAGTGACAGAAAAGGATGAAAAACGATTAAGTATAACATTAGAATCAGCAAAAACCCTAGAAAAACTAGAAGAAAAAATGGCAGACCTAAAGAAAAAGGGGCCTGTCCAAGACATTGAAAAAGATGAAGAACAAAAGAAGTTAAAAGAAATTCCTACTACAGAATTTACGGAAGACAAGAAAAAAGAAAGCAAGTCGATGATAAGCAGTTTTATGAATAAATTTGATGAAAAAATAAATAAAGCGAAAGGTCTATTTACTCGAAAAAGTGACTCTAAAATTCCAGGAGACGATGAAAAGGATTATAATATAATCCAAGCCGAGGATGTGCATACGGATAAAGACTTAGCAAAACAAAAGTACACAAAAGACAGTGAAAGTATAATAGACACGAAATTATTTGAATTACATATCTCTGAACAAACTCGAAATACCCTATCGAGTGATGAGATTTTACTAGTTAAATTGATATCCTCACATACAGACATAGAAGAAATGCTTAATAGTTTTGAAAGTACTGAAATACCAGATGAGAAAAGTTCCACTAAAACAGAGAACATTATGGTTAATAACGTTGTCATTACAAGAAACATAAAAAAAACTGTGATAAAAAGTAAATTTACTAAATATGGAAAAGAAACACGAGTGAAAACTATTACGCTCATAGAAATTACAGATGTTCATCCTGATGGAAAAATATACACAAAAGTGAGTGGTACTTTAAATGTAACTGACGATAGTGAAATATTAAATCTAAATGAATATAGTTTTGTCGAAAGTACAGACGTGAAAACAGAGTCAAGACAAGAAAGAGTTATAACTAAAAGTGGTCAGGAAACGTTACGGTTTATAAGAATAACAACTACTATTACTAGACTAACAACTAAAGATAAATCAAGAGTAAAATTAAAAACAGTTGAAAGTATACAGTCTCAGACCAAAGAGGATGAGGAAGCAGTTACGATTACCAAATCATACGTGTCAGATTTTAACTTAAAAACAAAATTAGAATCTAACAGGAAAATGATACAACTTATAATATCATCCAAAAAACCTATCGACTTTCCCGAGGAAGATATTTACCAATACCTGCAAGATGAAAAACCTTTGAGACCGTTGACTAAGGTTGACGACAAATCTCCAAGCCCCGTGCAAGAGACGCCTGATGAAATGTCACTTATAACGAAACGTAAAAGCGAAGGAAAAACACCGACAACACCAATTTCAGTAAAAGACAAATCTGACGAAAAACCTACAGGACTAGTGACTGAAAATGATGACAAGCTGCCAAGCTTTCCAGAAGAGAAACTCGATGAAAAATCTACAGTCCTAGCGACCAAATATGATGAGAAATCGCCGACACAAGAAATACTCGATGAAAAATCTCCTATTCCTATGTCTAAGGATAAGGAGATAAAACCAGGCCTGATAAAAGACAAGGAGGATGTGGATGTGCCGGTAGCTGAGAGTGACGACACATCACCAAGTCATAGACTCTTGTCTACCCCGTGTACTCTTGTGAAAGCCGATGACACATCTACAGTGCCAATACCTGAGGGTGACAAGAAATCGCCAAGCCCTAGACAAGAGAAATCACCGAGCCCCACAGAAGAAAAACTCGATGAAAAGTTACGTGTAGCTATGAGTACAGACGATAAGAAAAAACCAAGACAGGTAAAAGACAAGCCGGATGAAAAAACTGTGGTATCGTTGACTAAGGTCGACGAAAAATCACCGAGCCCTGTAGAGAAGATATTTGATGAAAAATCTATTCTTATGACTAAAGAGAAGAAAAAGACACCAAGCCCGGTAAAAGAGAAAGCCGATGAAATATCTACATTGCCAGTAACTGAGGGCGACGAGAAGTCGCCAAGCCCTAAAGAAAAGACACCTGATGAAACATATTTAGTGTCAGTGACCAAGGATGATGAGAAAACGCCCAGCCCGACACAAGATAAACTCGATGAAAAGACACCTGTAGCTATGATTAAGGACGATAAGAAAATACCAAGCCCGGTAAAAGACAAGCCGGATGAAAAGACTGCGGTACCCTTGACTAAGGGCGATGAAAAAACACCAAGCCCGGTGAAAGAGAAACCCGATGAAATGTCTACAATGCCAGTAACTGAGGGCGACGAGATGTCGCCAAGCCCTAAAGAAAAGACACCTGATGAAATATCTTTAGTGTCAGTGACCAAGGATGATGAGAAAACGCCCAGCCCGACACAAGATAAACTCGATGAAAAGACACCTGTAGCTATGATTAAGGACGATAAGAAAATACCAAGCCCGGTAAAAGACAAGCTGGATGAAAAGACTGCGGTACCCTTGACTAAGGGCGATGAAAAATCACCAGGCCCTGTAGAGAAGATATTTGATGAAAAATCTATTCTTATGACTAAAGAGAAGAAAAAGACACCAAGCCCGGTGAAAGAGAAACCCGATGAAATATCTACAATGCCAGTAACTGAGGGCGACGAGATGTCGCCAAGCCCTAAAGAAAAGACACCTGATGAAACATATTTAGTGTCAGTGACCAAGGATGATGAGAAAACGCCCAGCCCGACACAAGATAAACTCGATGAAAAGACACCTGTAGCTATGATTAAGGACGATAAGAAAATACCAAGCCCGGTAAAAGACAAGCCGGATGAAAAGACTGCGGTACCCTTGACTAAGGGCGATGAAAAAACACCAAGCCCGGTGAAAGAGAAACCCGATGAAATGTCTACAATGCCAGTAACTGAGGGCGACGAGATGTCGCCAAGCCCTAAAGAAAAGACACCTGATGAAACATCTTTAGTGTCAGTGAACAAGGATGATGAAAAACCGCTCAGCCCGACACATGAAAAACTTGATGAAAAGTCATCAGTAGTTATGAGTAAGGAAGACGAGAAAATACCAAGCCCGGTAAAAGACAAGTCGGATGAAAAGACTGCAGTACCATTGACTGAGGTCGACGACAAATCACCAAGCCCAGTATTAAAAGTAGAAGTAGAAAAAGCACCAAGCCCGGTAAAAGAGAAATTCGATGAAAAATCTACAGTGCCAGTAACTGAGGGCGACGAGAAGTCACCAAGCCTTAAAGAAAAGACACCTGATGAAACTTCTTTAGTGCCAGTGACCAAGGATGATGAAAAACCGCCCAGTCCGACACAAGAAAAGCTCGATGAAAAGTCACCTGTAGCTATGAGTAAGGACGATAAGAAAATACAAGGCCCCGTACAAGACAGGCTGGATGAAAAGACTGCGGTACTGCTGACTAAGGTCGAAGAAAAATCACCAGGCCCTGTAGCTGAGAAACTCGAAGCAAAAACTCAAATTCCCATGACAAAGGATAAGGAAAAAACACCAAGCCCGGTAAAAGAGAAATTAGATGAAAAATCTACAGTGCCAGTGACCAAGGATGATGGAATACCGCCCAGCCAGACACAAGAAAAGCTCGATGAAAAGTCACTTGTAGCTATTAAAAAGGACGATGAGAAAATACCAAGCCCGATAAAAGACAAGCCGGATGAAAAGACTGCGGTACCGTTGACTAAGGTCGACCAAAAAACCCCAAGCCCGGTAAAAGAAAAACCCGATGAAATATCTACATTGCCAGTAACTGCGGGCGACGAGAAGTCGCCAAGCCCTGAAGAAAAGACACCTGATGAAACGTCTTTAGTGCCAGTGACCAAGGATGACGAAATACCGCCCAGTCTGACACAAGAAAAGCTCGATGAAAAGTCACCTGTAGCTATTAGTAAGGACGATGAGCAAATACCAAGCCCGGTAAAAGACAAGCCGGATGAAAAGACTGCGGTACCGTTGACTGAGGGCGACGAAAAAGCACCAAGCTCGTTAAAAGAAAAACCCGATGAAATTTCTACAGTGCCAGTAACTGAGAGTGAACAGAAGTTGCCAAGCCATAAAGAAAAGACACCTGATGAAACATCTTTAGTGTCAGTGACCAAGGATGACGAGAAAACGCCCAGCCCGATACAAGAAAAACTCGATGAGAAGACACCTGAAGCTAAGAGTAAGGACGATGAGAAAATACCAAGCCTGGTTAAAGACAAGCCGGATGAAAAGACTGCGGTACTGCTGACTAAGCTCGAAGAAAAGTCACCAAGCCCTGTAGAAGAGAAACTCGAAGAAAAGTCTCCGATTCTCATAACAAAGGATAGGGAAAAAACACCAAGCCCGGTAAAAGAGATTTTCGATGAAAAATCTACAGTGCCGGTTACGGAGGGCGGCCAGGAGTTGCCAAGCTCTAGAGACGAGAAACCCGGTGAAACATTTACAGTGCCAGTGACCAAGGATGATGAAATACCGCCCAGCCAGACTCAAGAAAAGCTCGATGAAAAGTCACCTGTAGATATGCATAAGGACGATGAGAAAATTCCAAGCCCGGTAAAAGACAAGCTGGATGAAAAGACTGCGGTACCGTTGACTAAGGTCGACCAAAAAACCCCAAGCCCAGTAAAAGAAAAACCCGATGAAATATCTACATTGCCAGTAACTGCGGGCGACGAGAAGTCGCCAAGCCCTAAAGAAAAGACACCTGATGAAACATCTTTAGTGTCAGTGACCAAGGATGATGTAAAACCGCCCAGCCCGACACAAGAAAAGCTCGATGAAAAGTCACCTGTAGCTATGAGTCAGGACGATAAGAAAATACCAAGCCCGGTAAAAGACAAAGCGGATGAAAAGACTGCAGTACCATTGACTGAGGTCGACGACAAATCAAAACAAAAGGAAAAAACACCAAGTCCGGTAAAAGAGAAATTAGATGAAAAATCTACAGTGCCAGTGACCAAGGATGATGGAATACCGCCCAGCCAGACACAAGAAAAGCTCGATGAACAGTCACTTGTAGCTATTAGTAAGGACGATGGGAAAATACCAAGCCCGGTAAAAGACAAGCCGGATGAAAAGACTGCGGTACCGTTGACTAAGGTCGACCAAAAAACCCCAAGCCCGGTAAAAGAAAAACCCGATGAAATATCTACATTGCCAGTAACTGCGGGCGACGAGAAGTCGCCAAGCCCTAAAGAAAAGACACCTGATGAAACATCTTTAGTGTCAGTGACCAAGGATGATGTAAAACCGCCCAGCCCGACACAAGAAAAGCTCGATGAAAAGTCACCTGTAGCTATGAGTCAGGACGATAAGAAAATACCAAGCCCGGTAAAAGACAAAGCGGATGAAAAGACTGCGGTACCCTTGACTAAGGGCGACGAAAAAACACCAAGCCTGGTACAAGAGAAACCCGATGAAATATCTACATTGCCAGTAACTGAGGGCGACGAGAAGTCGCTAAGCCCTAAAGAAAAGACACCTGATGAAACATCTTTAGTGTCAGTGACCGAGGATGATGGAAAACTGCCCAGCCCAACGCAAGAAAAGCTCGATGAAAGGTCTCCTGTAGCTATGAGTAAGGACGATAAGAAAATACCAAGCCCGGTAAAAGACAAGCCGGATGAAAAGACTGCGATACCGTTGACTAAGGTCGACGAAAAAACACCAAGCCCTGTTGATGAGAAACCCGATGAAATTTCTACAGTGCCAGTAACTGAGAGTGACCAAAAGTTGCCAAGCCCTAAAGAAAAGACACCTGATGAAACATCTTTAGTGTCAGTGACCAAGGATGATGGAAAACTGCCCAGCCCGACACAAGAAAAGCTCGATGAAAGGTCTCCTGTAGCTATGAGTAAGGACGGTAAGAAAATACCAAGCCCGTTAAAAGACAAGTCGGATGAAAAGACTGCGATACCGTTGACTAAGGTCGACAAAAAGACATCAAGCCCTGTTGATGAGAAACCCGATGAAATTTCTACAGTGCCAGTAACTGAGAGTGACCAAAAGTTGCCAAGCCCTAAAGAAAAGACACCTGATGAAACATCTTTAGTGTCAGTGACCGAGGATGATGGAAAACTGCCCAGCCTGACACAAGAAAAGCTCGATGAAAAGTCTCCTGTAGCGATGAGTAAGGACGATAAGAAAATACCAAGCCCGTTAAAAGACAAGTCGGATGAAAAGACTGCGGTACCTTTGACTAAGGTCGACGAAAAAACACCAAGCCCTTTAAAAGAGAAACCCGATGAAATATCTACAGTGCCAGTAATAGACAGTGACGAGAAGTCGCCAAGCCCTAAAGAAAAGACACCTGATGAAACATCTTTAGTGCCTGTGACCAAGGATGATGTAAAACCGCCCAGCCCGACACAAGAAAAACTCGATAAAAAGACCCCTGTAGCTGTGAGTAGGGACGATGAGAAAATACCAAGCCCGGTAAAAGACAAGCCGGATGAAAAGACTGCGGTACCGTTGACTAAGGTCGACGAAAAAACACCAAGCCCTGTTGATGAGAAATCCGATGAAATTTCTACAGTGCCAGTAACTGAGAGTGACCAAAAGTTGCCAAGCCCTAAAGAAAAGACACCTGATGAAACATCTTTAGTGTCAGTGACCGAGGATGATGGAAAACTGCCCAGCCCGACACAAGAAAAGCTCGATGAAAGGTCTCCTGTAGCTATGAGTAAGGACGATAAGAAAATACCAAGCCCGTTCAAAGACAAGTCGGATGAAAAGACTGCGATACCGTTGACTAAGGTCGACGAAAAAACATCAAGCCCTGTTGATGAGAAACCCGATGAAATTTCTACAGTGCCAGTAACTGAGAGTGACCAAAAGTTGCCAAGCCCTGAAGAAAAGACACCTGATGAAACATCTTTAGTGTCAGTGACCGAGGATGATTTAAAACTGCCCAGCCCGACACAAGAAAAGCTCGATGAAAGGTCTCCTGTAGCTATGAGTAAGGACGATAAGAAAATACCAAGCCCGTTAAAAGACGAGTCGGATGAAAAGACTGCGGTACCTTTGACTAAGGGCGACGAAAAAACACCAAGCCCGGTAAAAGAGAAACCCGATAAAATATCTACAGTGCCAGTAATAGACAGTGACGAGAAGTCGCCAAGCCCTAAAGAAAAGACACCTGATGAAACATCTTTAGTGTCAGTGACCAAGGATGATGTAAAACCGCCCAGCCCGACACAAGAAAAACTCGATAAAAAGACACCTGTAGCTGTGAGTAGGGATGATGAGAAAATACCAAGCCCGGTAAAAGACAAGCCGGATGAAAAGACTGCGGTACCCTTGACTAAGGTCGACCACAAAACCCCGAGCCCGGTAAAAGAGAAACCCGATGAAATATCTACAGCGCCAGTAACTGAGGGTGACGAGAAGTCGCCAAGCCCTAAAGAAAAGACACCTGATGAAACATCTTTAGTGTCAGTGACCAAGGATGATGAGAAAACGCCCAGCCCGACACAAGAAAAACTCGATGAAAAGACACCTGTAGCTGTGAGTAAGGACGATGAGAAAATACCAAGCCCGGTAAAAGACAAGCCGGATGAAAAGACTGCGGTACTGCTGACTAAGGTCGACCACAAAACCCCAAGCCCGGTAAAAGAGAAACCCGATAAAATATCTACAGTGCCAGTAATAGACAGTGACGAGAAGTCGCCAAGCCCTAAAGAAAAGACACCTGATGAAACATCTTTAGTGCCAATGACCAAGGATGATGTAAAACCGCCCAGCCCGACACAAGAAAAACTCGATAAAAAGACACCTGTAGCTGTGAGTAGGGACGATGAGAAAATACCAAGCCCGGTAAAAGACAAGCCGGATGAAAAGATTGCGGTACCCTTGACTAAGTTCGACCACAAAACCCCGAGCCCGGTAAAAGAGAAACCCGATGAAATATCTACAGCGCCAGTAACTGAGGGTGACGAGAAGTCGCCAAGCCCTAAAGAAAAGACACCTGATGAAACATCTTTAGTGTCAGTGACCAAGGATGACGAGAAAACGCCCAGCCCGACACAAGAAAAACTCGATGAAAAGACACCTGTAGCTGTGAGTAAGGACGATGAGAAAATACCAAGCCCGGTAAAAGACAAGCCGGATGAAAAGACTGCGGTACTGCTGACTAAGGTCGACCACAAAACCCCAAGCCCGGTAAAAGAGAAACCCGATGAAATATCTACAGCGCCAGTAACTGAGGGTGACGCGAAGTCGCCAAGCCCTAAAGAAAAGACACCTGATGAAACATCTTCAGTGTCAGTGACCAAGGATGATCAGAAAACGCCCAGCCCGACACAAGAAAAACTCGATGAAAAGACACCTGTAGCGATTAGTAAGTACGATGAGAAAATACCAAGCCCGGTAAAAGACAAGCCCGATGAAAAGACTGCGGTACCGTTGACTAAGGGCGACGAAATAACACCAAGCCCGGCAAAAGAGAAACACGATGAAATATCTACAGTGCCAGTTACAGAAGGTAGCCAGAAGTCACCAAGCCCTAAACAAAAAACACCTGATGAATCTTCTTTAGTGCCAGTGACCAAGGATGATGAAAAACCGCCCAGCCCGACACAAGAAAAGCTCGATGAAAAGTCACCTGTAGCTATGAGTAAAGATGATAGGAAAATTCCAAGCCCAGTAAAAGACAAGCCGGATGAAAAGACTGCGGTACCGTTGGCTAAGGTCGACCGCAAAACCCCAAGCCCGGTAAAAGAGAAACCCGATGAAATCTCTACATTGCCGGTAACTGAGGGCGACGAGAAGTCTCCAAGCCCTAAAGAAAAGAAACCTGATGAAACATCTTTAGTGTCATTGACCAAGGATGATGAGAAAACGCCCAGCCCGACACATGAAAAGCTCGATGAAAAAACACCTGTAGCTATGAGTAAGGACGATGAGGAAATACCAAGCCCGGTAAAAGACAAGTCGGATGAAGAGATTGCGGTACTGCTGACTAAGGTCGAAGAAAAATCACCAATTCCCATGTCAAAGCATAAGGGAAAAACACCAAGCCCGGTAAAAGAGAAATTCGATGAAAAATCTACAGTGCCAGTTACAGAGGGTGGCCAGAAGTTGCCAAGCTCTGGAGAAGAGAAACCCGATGAAAAATCTAAAGTCCCAGTGACCAAGGATGACGAAATACCGCCCAGCCAGACACAAGAAAAGCTCGATGAAAAGTCACCTGTAGCTGTGAGTAGGGACGATGAGAAAATACCAAGCCCAGTAAAAGACAAGCCGGATGAAAAGATTGCGGTACCCTTGACTAAGGTCGACCACAAAACCCCGAGCCCGGTAAAAGAGAAACCCGATGAAATATCTACAGCGCCAGTAACTGAGGGTGACGAGAAGTCGCCAAGCCCTAAAGAAAAGACACCTGATGAAACATCTTTAGTGTCAGTGACCAAGGATGACGAGAAAACGCCCAGCCCGACACAAGAAAAACTCGATGAAAAGACACCTGTAGCTGTGAGTAAGGACGATGAGAAAATACCAAGCCCGGTAAAAGACAAGCCGGATGAAAAGACTGCGGTACTGCTGACTAAGGTCGACCACAAAACCCCAAGCCCGGTAAAAGAGAAACCCGATGAAATATCTACAGCGCCAGTAACTGAGGGTGACGCGAAGTCGCCAAGCCCTAAAGAAAAGACACCTGATGAAACATCTTCAGTGTCAGTGACCAAGGATGATCAGAAAACGCCCAGCCCGACACAAGAAAAACTCGATGAAAAGACACCTGTAGCGATTAGTAACTACGATGAGAAAATACGAAGCCCGGTAAAAGACAAGCCGGATGAAAAGACTGTGGTACCGTTGACTAAGGGCGACGAAATAACACCAAGCCCGGCAAAAGAGAAACACGATGAAATATCTACAGTGCCAGTTACGGAAGGTAGCCAGAAGTCACCAAGCCCTAAACAAAAGACACCTGATGAAACATCTTTAGTGCCAGTGACCAAAGATGATGAAAAACCGCCCAGCCCGACACAAGAAAAGCTCGATGAAAAGTCACCTGTAGCTATTAGTAAAGACGATGAGAAAATACCAAGCCCGGTAAAAGACAAGCCGGATGAAAAGACTGCGGTACCGTTGACTAAGGCTGACCAAAAAATCCCAAGCCCCGTAAAAGAGAAACCCGATGAAATGTCTTTATTGCCAGTAACTGAGAGTGACCAGAAGTTGCCGAGCCCTAAAGAAAAGACACCTGATGGAACATCTTTAGTGTCAGTGACCAAGGATGATGAGAAAACGCCCAGCCCGACACAAGAAAAACTCGATGAAAAGACACCTGTAGCGATTAGTAAGTACGATGAGAAAATACCAAGCTCGGTAAAAGACAAGCTGGATGAAAAGACTGCGGTACCGTTGACTAAGGGCGACGAAATAACACCGAGTCCGGCAAAAGAGAAACACGATGAAATATCTACAGTTACGGAAGGTGGCCAGAAGTCACTAATCCCTAAACAAAAGACACCTGATGAAACATCTTTAGTGCCAGTGACCAAGGATGATGAAAAACCGCCCAGCCCGACACAAGAAAAGCTCGATCAAAAGTCACCTGTAGCTATTAGTAAGGACGATGAGAAAATACCAAGCCCGGTAGGAGACAAGCCGGATGAAAAGACTGCGGTAATATTGACTAAGGGAGACGAAAAAACACCAAGCCCGTCAAAAGAGAAACCCGATGAAATATCAACAGTGCCAGTAACTGAGAGTGACCAGAAGTTGCCAAGCCCTCAAGAAAAGACACCTGATGAAACATCTTTAGTGTCAGTGACCAAGGATGATGAGAAAACGCCCAGCCCGACACAAGAAAAACTCGATGAAAAGACACCTGTAGCTATTAGTAAGGACGATGAGAAAATACCAAGCCCGGTAGGAGACAAGCCGGATGAAAAGACTGCGGTAATATTGACTAAGGGAGACGAAAAAACACCAAGCCCGTCAAAAGAGAAACCCGATGAAATATCTACAGTGCCAGTAACTGAGAGTGACCAGAAGTTGCCAAGCCCTCAAGAAAAGACACCTGATGAAACATCTTTAGTGTCAGTGACCAAGGATGATGAGAAAACGCCCAGCCCGACACAAGAAAAACTCGATGAAAAGACACCTGTAGCTATTAGTAAGGACGATGAGAAAATACCAAGCCCAGTAAAAGACAAGCCGGATGAAAAGACTGCGGTACCTTTGACTAAGGGCGACGAAAAAACACCAAGCCCGGTAAAAGAGAAACCCGATGAAATTTCTACAGTGCCAGTAACTGAGAGTGACCAAAAGTTGCCAAGCCCTAAAGAAAAGACATCTGATGAAACATCTTTAGTGTCAGTGACCGAGGATGATTTAAAACTGCCCAGCCCGACACAAGAAAAGCTCGATAAAAGGTCTCCTGTAGCTATGAGTAAGGACGATAAGAAAATACCAAGCCCGTTAAAAGACAAGTCGGATGAAAAGACTGCGGTACCTTTGACTAAAGGCGACGAAAAAACACCAAGGCCGGTAAAAGAGAAACCCGATGAAATATCTACAGTGCCAGTAACTGAAAGTGATAAGAAGTTGCCAAGCCCTAAAGAAAAGACACCTGATGAAATATCTTTAGTGTCAGCGACCAAGGTTGATGAGAAAACGCCCAGCCCGTCGGCACAAAAACTCGATGAAAAGACACCTATAGCTATGAGTAAGGACGATAAGAAAATGCCAAGCCCGGTACGAGACAAGCTGGATGAAAAGACTGTGGTACCGTTGACTGAGGTCGACCAAAAAACACAAAGCCCGGTAAAAGAGAAACCCGATGAAATATCTACAGTGTTAGTAATTGAGAGTGACCAAAAGTTGCCAAGCCCCAAAGAAAAGACACCTGATGAAACATCTTTAGTGTCAGTGACCAAGGATGATGAGAAAACGCCCAGCCCGACACATGAAATACTCGATGAAAAGACTCCTGCAGCTATGAGTCAGGACGATGAGAAAAAACCAAGCCCGGTACAAGACAAGCTGGATAAAAAGACTGCGGTACCATTGACTAAGGGCGACGAAAAAACACCAAGCCCGGTAAAAGAGGAACCCGATGAAATATCTACATTGCCAGTAACTGAGGTAGACGAAAAGTCGCAAAGCCCTAAAGAAAAGACACCTGATGAAAGGTCTTTAGTGTCAGCGACCAAGGTAGATGAGAAAACGCCCAGCCCGTCACAACAAAAACTCGATGAAAAGACACCTATAGCTATGAGTAAGGACGATAAGAAAATGCCAAGCCCGGTACAAGACAAGCTGGATGAAAAGACTGTGGTACCGTTGACTGAGGTCGACCAAAAAACACAAAGCCCGGTAAAAGAGAAACCCGATGAAATATCTACAGTGCCAGTAACTGAGAGTGACCAAAAGTTGCCAAGCCCTAAAGCAAAGACACCTGATGAAACATCTTTAGTGTCAGTGACCAAGGATGATGAGAAAACGCCCAGCCCGACACAAGAAAAACTCGATGAAAAGACACCTGTAGCTGTGAGTAAGGACGATGAGAAAATACCAAGCCCGGTAAAAGACAAGCCGGATGAAAAGACTGCGGTACTGCTGCCTAAGGTCGACCACAAAACCCCAAGCCCGGTAAAAGAGAAACCCGATGAAATATCTACAGCGCCAGTAACTGAGGGTGACGCGAAGTCGCCAAGCCCTAAAGAAAAGACACCTGATGAAACATCTTTAGTGTCAGTGACCAAGGATGATCAGAAAACGCCCAGCCCGACACAAGAAAAGCTCGATGAAAAGTCACCTGTAGCTATGAGTAAGGACGATAAGAAAATCTCAAGCCCGGTAAAAGACAAACCGGATAAAAAGACTGCGGTACTATTGACTAAGAGTGACGAAAAAACAACAAGCCCGTTAAAGGAGAAACCCGATGAAATATCTACGGTGCAAGTAACTGAGGGTGACGAGAAGTTGCCAAGCCCTAAAGAAAAGACACCTGATGAAACATCATTAGTGTCAGTAACCGAGGATGATGGAAAACTGCCCAGCCCGACACAAGAAAAGCTCGATGAAAAGTCTCCTGCAGCTATGAGTCAGGACGATGAGAAAAAACCAAGCCCGGTACAAGACAAGCTGGATAAAAAGACTGCGGTACCATTGACTAAGGGCGACGAAAAAACACCAAGCCCGGTAAAAGAGGAACCCGATGAAATATCTACATTGCCAGTAACTGAGGTAGACGAAAAGTCGCAAAGCCCTAAAGAAAAGACACCTGATGAAAGGTCTTTAGTGTCAGCGACCAAGGTAGATGAGAAAACGCCCAGCCCGTCACAACAAAAACTCGATGAAAAGACACCTATAGCTATGAGTAAGGACGATAAGAAAATGCCAAGCCCGGTACAAGACAAGCTGGATGAAAAGACTGTGGTACCGTTGACTGAGGTCGACCAAAAAACACAAAGCCCGGTAAAAGAGAAACCCGATGAAATATCTACAGTGCCAGTAACTGAGAGTGACCAAAAGTTGCCAAGCCCTAAAGCAAAGACACCTGATGAAACATCTTTAGTGTCAGTGACCAAGGATGATGAGAAAACGCCCAGCCCGACACAAGAAAAACTCGATGAAAAGACACCTGTAGCTGTGAGTAAGGACGATGAGAAAATACCAAGCCCGGTAAAAGACAAGCCGGATGAAAAGACTGCGGTACCCTTGACTAAGGGCGATGAAAAAACACCAAGCCCGGTGAAAGAGAAACCCGATGAAATGTCTACAATGCCAGTAACTGAGGGCGACGAGATGTCGCCAAGCCCTAAAGCAAAGACACCTGATGAAACATCTTTAGTGTCAGTGACCAAGGATGATGAAAAACCGCCCAGCCCGACACAAGGAAAACTCGATGAAAAGTCACCCGTAGCTATGAGTAAGGACGATGAAAAAATTTCAACCCCGGTCAAAGAAAAGCCGGATGAAAGGACTGCGGTACCGTTGACTATGGTCGATGACAAATCACCAAGCCCTATAGATAAGAAACTTGATGAAAAATCGTTACCTACGTCTAAGGATAAGGAAAAGTCACCGAACCTGGTAAAAGACAAGCACGATGAAATATCGATAGTGCCAGTAATTGAGCATGAAGAGTCAAGCCCTAGACAAGAAAAACCTGATGAAACAACTACAGTGACAGCGACCAAGGATGATGAAAAACCGTCACTACCTACAAAAGAAAAACTCGATGGAAAGTCACCTGTAGCCAAGAGTATGGACGATAAGAAAATACCAAGCCTGGTAAAAGAAAAGCCGGATGAAAAAACATCGGTATCATTGACTGAGGTTGACCACAAATCACCAAGCCGGGTAGAACCGAAACTCGATGAAAAATCTCCTATTCCTATGACTCAGGATAAAGAAATAACATCAAGCCCGGTAAAAGACAAACAAGATGAAATATCTTCAGTGCTGGTTACTGAGGGTGTCGAGAAGTCCCCAAGCCCTAGACAAGAAAAACCTGATGACACATCTACAGCGCCAGTGACTAAGGATGATGAGAAACCTTCCAGCCCTACAAAAGAAAAACTCGATGAAAAGTCACCTGAAGCTATAAGTAAGGACGATGAGAAAATACCAAGCCCGGTAAAAGACAAGCTCGATGAAAAGACTGCGGTATCTTTGACTAAGGGCGATGAAAAAACACCAAGAACGGTGAAAGAGAAACCCGATGAAATATCTACAGTGCCAGTAATAGAGAGTGACGAGAAGTCGCCGAGCCCTAAAGAAAAAACACCTGATGAAACATCTTTAGTACCAGTGACCAAGGATGATGTAAAACCGCCCAGTCTGACACAAGAAAAACTCGATGAAAAGTCCCCCGTAGTTATGAGTAAGGACGATGAGAAAATACCAAGCCCGGTAAAAGTCAAGCTCGATGAAAAGACTGCGGTATCTTTGACTACGGGCGATGAAAAAACACCAAGCCCGGTAAAAGAGAAACCCGATGAAATATCTACAGTGCTAGTGACCGAGGATGATAAGAAACTGTCCAGCCCTACACAAGAAAAACTCGATGAAAAATCACCTGTAGCTGTGAGTAAGGACGATGAAAAAATTCCAAGCCCGGTAAAAGATAAGCCGGATGAAAAAACTTTGGTACCGTTGACTATGGTCGATGAAAAATCACCAAGCCCTGTAGAACTCGATGAAAAATCTATACCAATGACTAAGGATAAGGAGAAAATACCGAGCCCGGTAAAAGACAAGCACGATGAAATATCTACAGTGTCAGTAACTGAGCATGACGAGAAGTCGTCAAGCCCTAGAAAAGAGCAACCTGATGAAAAATCTACAGTGACAGCGACCAAGGATGACGAGAAACCGCCCAGCCCGGCCGAAGAAAAATTCGATGAAAAGTCACCTGTAGCTATAACAAAGGTCGATGAGAAAATACCAAGCCCGGTAAAAGAAAAGCACGATGAAATATCTTCAGTGCCAGTAACTGAAGTTGACAAGAAGTCGCCAAGCTCTAAACAAGAGAAACCGGATGAGATACCTACAAAACCAGCTAACAAAGATGATAAGAAATCGCCTAAACAAGAAATATTCGATGAAAAGTCACCTGAAGCTATGACAAAGGTCGATGTGAAAATACCAAGCTTGTTAAAAGAAAAGCACGATGAAATATCAACAGTGCTAATAACTGAGGTTGACAAGAAGTCGCCAAGCCCTAAACAAGAGAAACGCAATGAAACATCTACATTACCAGTGACCAAAGATGATAAGAAATCGCCTAAACAAGAAATACTCGATGAAAAGTTACCTGAAGCTACGAGAAAGGGCGATGAGAAAATACCAAGCCCAGAAAAAGACAGGCTGGATGAAAAGACATCGGTACCGTTAACTAAGGTCGATGACGAAACATCAAGCCCTGTAGAAGAGAAACTGGTTGAAAAATCTCTTGTTCCTCTAACTAAGGATAAGAAAAAAACACCGAGCCCGGTGAAAGACAAGCACGATGAAACATCTACAGGGCCAGTAATTATCGGTGACGAGAAGTCGCTAAGCCCTAAACAAGAGAAGCCAGATGAAACATCTTCAGAGCCTGGGACCAAGGATGAAGAGGAATTGCCCAGCCGTATACATGACAAAATTGATGAAAAGTCACCTGAAACTATTACGAAGGTCGACGAAAAAGTACCAAGCCCGTTAAAAGACAAACATGATGAAAAATCTTCGTTACCATTGACTAAGGTCCACGACAAATCGTCAATACCTCTAGAAGATAAATTCGATCAAAAATCTGCTATTCCTATGACTAAGAATAAGGAAAAAACACCAAGCCCAATAAAAGAGAAATTTGATGAAAAATCACCCAGTGCTACACAAGAAAAACTTGATGTAAAGTCATCTGTGGTTATAAGTAAGGACGATGAGAAAATACCAAGCCCGGTAAAAGACAAACCTGATGAAATGTCTTCGTTAGCATTGACTAAGGTCGACGACAAATCCCCAAGCCCTGTAGAAGAGAAACTCGATGAAAAATCTCCTATTCCTATGACTAAGGATAAGGAAAAAACACCAAGCCCGGTAAAAGAGAAACCCGATGAAATATCTACAGTGCCAGTAACTGTGGATGATGAGAAGTTACCAAAATCTATACAAGAGAAAGCAGATGAAAAATCTTTGGATTCTTTGACTAAGGATGATGAAGAATCACCGAGGCCAGCACGAGAGAAATCCGATGAAAAATCTTCTATTATTAAGACCAAGGATGAAGAAAAAACGGCAAAACCTGATAAAATCAAACCTGATGAAAAATCTGCGCCAACAACTAAAGAAGCAGAGAAGTTGCCTAGCCCTGTAAAAGAGAAACTTGATGAAAAATCATCGATACAATTGATTAAAGGTGACGAAAAAGTTGTGCCAGTGACTAAGGGTGAGGAGATATCGCAAAGCCCTATACAAAAGAGACCAGAAGAAATATCTCCTATTACTATGACGACTGAAGATGAAGTAAAAATGCCAAGCCCTGTAGAAGGAAAACCCGATATAAAAACTCCTTTAGTGTTGACTAAAGATGAACGGAAATTGACTATGCCTTCTGCAGAAGATAAAGTAAAATTACCGAGGCCATTGGATGTTAAAGCAGATGAAAGAACACTACCAAGTTCGGTTCAAGAAAAATCCGACAAATCTTCTATACTAACTAAAGATAAAAAATTATTACTACCGAAGACTAAAGATGAAGACACATCACGAAGCCTGGAACCACATACATTAGTTGAAGAGTCTTCGTTACAGATGACAAAAGAAAAAGTTAAATCTCCAAGCCCAGTATTAGATAAATTAGATAGTGAAATGATTGCAACAGAGAAAGATGACTGTGGAAAAAATCTTGATGATTTTGAACTAATTGAAGAGCCGAAATCAGAAACAAATACCAATGTTGTAACTCTTATCGAAAACGGCCTTTCAATCAAAAGAAAAACAACGATTACAAAAATTACTAAAATTTATTTTAATTATGCTAAAAATGTAAAACGGATAATAATCAAAATAATAACAACAATCGAAGATGAGCATCCTGACGGAACAATTAATATTAGAACAAGTGAAGAAGTAACAAGTGAAGATGAGTTCGTAGAATGTAGTAATTTGAATAAGTTCAAAGAACTATATGATAACAAAACTTCTACATCATTATTACATACAGACAGTGAAATGGTTACTGAAAGTACATCTCAGGTAATACATAGTAGCTCAGAAGATGTATCCAAAGAAGTGAGCTTAGAAGAAAAATACAGTTTTGAAAGTTCTGAAAAAAGTGCAAAGAAACATTCAATCATCAAAGACGGTAAAGAAAAAATATTTTCAAAAGAAATAAGTAAATTCAACATAATGGATCCAGTGGTCGATGACTTAAAAGATAAAGGTGTTTTATCGGATACATCTAATATAGATTCATGTGATTCATCCAATCTTAAGTTAGAAGATAATGCAGCGTTATTAATGAAATCAGTAAATAAGGCTTTTAGTGATGAAAGTGTTCAACAAGGAATCAAAAGTGAAAATATAGAGTCTTCAATTGTTCATCCTGATTTAGACAGAGTGTCTACACCTCCTACTGTTCCTGTTAGTCCTCTACCGAAGACTCCGAGTAGCTTTCAAGATGTAAAAGTAAGCGACGGCGTTCAAAGTGAAGTTATTTATGATAAGACAGATAACGCTGAAGAAACTATTACAAAAGTTGTACACGTAGGGGATGATGTTCTTACCCAAAAAATATCTACTACAACAGAAAAAGTCGCTAAGTCAGTTAAAAGTACGGATACGGATATAGAGTCTGATATTTTGACATTAATGCAAAATGTAGGTAAAATAAAGACTGAAACTGACACGGTAACAAAAATAATAAAAGAAGGTGAAAATGTTGTTACTCAAACTATAACAACTGTAACAACTAAAGAAATTATTTCTAAAGAGGATGGAACTCCTCAAAATGTTAAAACAACTATTGAAACTACAACTCTTAGCAAGGGTTCCGATGGATCAGTAACAACTACTAAAGATACTAGAACCTTACTTAACGAATGTTCTTCAAGCTTACGTTCTACGTCTCAAATGGATTTATACACTAAAGATATGAAATGTGATAGTCCCACTGATAAAACTGAAGTTGATAAAGTAAAACATATTCAAGTTAGCCCACAATTGGATTCAATTCATCTGACTGATTCAGATGATACTGATGATAACATAGAAGATACTGTGATTGATACTGATGTAAGTAAACGAATTATCAATGAAAATAATATTGATATAATTGAAACTATTACCACGACCACTAAAAAAGAAACTATAAAATTAGATGAAAATAAAAAACATGTTAGAACAACGATTGAAACCAATATTACAAAAGAGTATCCAGATGGTTCAAAGGAAGAAGAAAGAAACGTTGAAGTTAAATCAGACGAAATCGTTAAAAATTCTACAAATGACATAGATGACGTACTAAAAGATTTTATTCTCTTTGGTGAACCTGAAGAGAATGTTGTAACTAAAGAAGAAAATATCATAATAGATGACATATCTGTTATAAGAACAATTTCGACGAACGTCACTAAGACTAAATATGCAGATAATCAAGGCTCTCTACGAAAAATTAAAACAGTTACAACTGTCACTACCACAGACAAGTATCCCGATGGTTCATCACAAACAAAAGTCGACACAAGTATATCTTTATCGAATATTGAAGAAGAAGATATCTTTGAAACAACCGAATTACATGACTTTACAATTTTAGAAAATAAAACAACCGAAGTTGTTAGTGAAACTGTAGATACAGTTATAAATGGAAAAAATGTACAACAACTCATCACAAAAACAATAACTATTGAAATTTTATCTACGGATGACAAAACTAAGAAAAAGAAGAAAACAACAACAGAAACTGTGACAGAATCAAAGTTTCCAGACGATTCAGTTGAAATTCAAAAGGATGTAAACGTCCAAATAGAAGATTATCAATTAAGAACTGATGATCATTTACTAGAAGGGTTTGAGTCAACTGGCAAGCCAGAAGAAGATTGTAAAGTAGAAATTGAAGATGTCACTGAAAATGGAATAAAAATTAAACGAAAAACAACTGTGACGATTATAAAAGAAACATTTATTAACCATATACACACAATAAAACGAACAAAAACCACAATAAAAACAATCGTAGAAGATGAATATCCAGATGGGTCGATAATTACAAAAACCAGTGAAAAAATTCAAATCGCTGATGATGCTATTACTTATGATGATACAACACCCTGTTTGATACAAACAAAAAGCGAGTTACTATCAAATTTTGAAGATCAAGATGTGATTCAAAATCTCGTTCCAGCTGCTGACCCAGAAGAATTTGAAACCACTGAGAACTATGATGTTTTAGAAAATGATATTTTAATAAAACGACATGTAGTAACGAAAACGATTAAAACTAATTATTTAGACGAAAGTGGTGTTTTACAAAAGGTTAAAACTGTTGTTACTATTACAACAACAGACTTATATCCAGATGGATCATATAATACTACTATTGATACAAAAACTTCAATTACGGATGTGGAAAATAAACCATTTGAGTCTGGTAGCTTTGAAGATTATTCAGTTTTGCTGGATAAATCTGTTGATGTTAACACTGAGCAACGAACTATTCAAAGGAATGGTCTAGATCTTAAACAAGTTATTACAACTACAACAACTAAAGAAATATTGTCAACAAAAGACAAGAAGAACACAAAAATCAAAACAACGATCGAAACGGTTACTGAAACTATGCTACCAGACGGAGTCACTGAAATTGTGAAAGATATAAAAGTATTAACTCAGGATAGCGAAAGGGACGCTTTTGACGAAAATTTATTAGGATATTCGTTAGTCGACGAACCAGATATTGAAACAAAAACTGAACTTACTCAAGTTACTGAAAACAACATGTTAATAAATAGAAAGAAAACGATTACTACAATAAAGGAATATTTTGTTAATATTAATATCAATTCGAAAAAGCTGAGGACTGTTATTAAAACGACTATTGAAGATGAATGTCCTGACGGTACTGTGATTGTAAAAAAGACAGAAAAAATGTCTATCGCAGATTTACCATATAATACTGAAGATAATGAATCTACAGCTTACTTAGACGACGATGAAGTCGTAGAAGATGTTTCTGAAGATTGTGACATCAAACATGAAGTTCTTTCAAAAGGTAATGACGATATAAAACGGACTGTCACAACAAAGACTAAGCGAGAAACCTTACAAAGTAGCGAAAAAGACCTTAAACGAGTAAGGACTACCGTTGAAACAATAACAGAAGACGAATATCCCGATGGGTCAGTGGAAACTACAAAAGATGTAAAAATAACGATTTCAGAATTCCAAAAAACAACTAATAGTGATTTGCAAGCTGCTTTGCAAGGCCTTATATCAACGGGAAAAGTGAAAACCTCAGTAGATAAGAAAAAAAATGTGTATGTGACGGAGAAAAATGAGAATGTTATGCAAACAATTACTACTCATACCACTAAGGAAGAGTTTGTGAATGTTAAAACTAATGAATTTGCGGTAAAAACAATAATTGAAACTATAACAGAGGATAAAAAGGAAGACGGATCAATAGAAACCACCAAAGATATTCGAACGCAAGTCACATACCTCCCAAAAGGAAGCAAAATGGATGATTGGTCGCCAGAAGATTTAGATGATATGTCTAAACAGCCAAAGCCTGTGACGAATGGTGAAAGACTTAACTATCCGACTGAAGGCGAAAAACCAGCAATAGCAAAATTATCGCTAGATGATAAAGCTGAAACGCCAACAGAAGCAAAGACTAAAAAGCGATCTCCTGTGGGAGAAATAACAACCGAAACTGACACTTTTACCAAAGTCATAAAAGAAGATGACAATGAAATTACTCAGACTATAACTGTAGTAACAACGAAGGAAGTCATAAGTCCTGAAAAAATTAAAGTTACTGTGGAGACAACAACTGTAAGTAGAGGTAGCGACGGAGTAACGAAAACTACAAAATCGACCAAAACTACGATATCGGAAATAAGAGAAGAATACGAAGAAACCATAGATGCAGGCGAAAGTGAAAAATCATCTTCAAAATTCTCTTCGAAAACTGGTGATTTAAGGAGTTCATCCGCAGCCAGCGATGACTATGATCAACGAGGTATATCTTCACCGCCTTCAGACATAAGTTCAAGAGAATCTCATGCAGCAACCCACGTTTGGGGCACTGAAAGCAGTGGTATGTATTATAGTGATGACGATGGCCAAGGAAGTCCTAGTAGTACCAAATCTCAGATAGCACATTCTCCGAGATCTAATTTAAGCTTTGAATTAGACACTAAATTACCTCTGCATTCAGATCCTATGTCTATGTCAATGTACGGGGACATTCCTGATGATGATGAATCTATTTCAATTTCATCAGGTGTGCAAACTAGAATGCACACTAGTGATAAAATAGAAACTTCATTAAAAGAAGAGCTTAAGTCTCATAAAGAAATTAAATCTGACTCAATTAAACATTCCGATATTTCATTCCTAAAAGAAGCAGACGAACAATTTAATAAAGCAATCGAGGAACATAAAAAAGTAAGCGGGCATAAAGTTATATCTAATATAACGGCCAAATATGAGATCGATGAAAAAAGTCATCCCAGTAGCAGTCGTTATGAAGTGAAAAAAGAGAGTGACGGTCTTACACTTAAAGAACTAAAATCCGAATCACAGAAGACATCAGAGGCCAGTTCAGTGTCAAGAAGACATGAATCAGCAACAAGTGAATCCCATAGCTCAGAAACAGTATCCAAGAAGGATCCAATAGAGTCGTGGGGTAAGCCACTCGGTCTCCCAAGTCCAATTTTGCCACCTAACCAATCAGACAATAGAAGTACACCCAAAAAACAGGCAAATGCTACGGTTGCGAATAAAAATAAATTAAATCAAGAGAAAAGTAAAGAGGCAAAACGATCGTCGGAATCGCCAAGCAAGAAGAAGGCACCAGCCCCTATTTACATGGATCTAACTTATGTTCCTCATCATGGAAATTCCTACTACTCGGCTATGGAGTTCTTTAAACGAGTTCGGGCAAGATATTATGTGTTCTCAGGGACAGAGCCCTCGAAAGAAATTTATAATGCACTTCTGGACGCCAAGAAAACTTGGGATGATAAGGAATTAGGTTTGTATTTTCTTTATTATAATACTAACGTCGTAGTCAGGCTAATAGAACTACAACTTATATTTATTGGAGACCTAATGGGCTCATACCCATTCATGCACATAATGTGTATATAAATGATAATGCAAATTGCCCAAGAGCTAATTCTCTTGAATGTCTATTAAAAGTGGACTATATGCTAATAAAAAACCTAGTAGTCTTCTCTAGTCCAAAATATGGGATTAGAGATTTAAAAATCGTTGTTTTCGTCAGAGTCAGGGTCAGGGTCTCATTTGGAGCTTATATATAGCTTATTCGCTTGCCGTAGATGGCAAGCGGCAATCAGGTTGCTGAGTGCAACGTGTGCAAATTAATGATTTAACAGGCTTCACATTTTAACTAAAAAGGGGCAATACATTTTCATTTTCTTTTACTTTGTTGCAGAGGTCACAATCATTCCAACCTACGACACCGACGTACTCGGCTATTGGGTGACCGAAAACGAAGAAGCTCTCGAAAAGTATAAAATCGACCTGTCACCATCGGCCTCCCGGTGCACCATCAACCTGCAAGACCACGAGACCTCCTGCGCCGCGTACAGACTCGAGTTCTAGGTGTCGGGCCTATTTGTAGCCTTCTCATCGAAGAAGTGAGCCTCTACTAACATGTAGGTACCTTTGGAAACGGGTGTGATGAAAAGTTATTTATTGTAAGGGAAAAATCTGTGATACTTGTTGGTTATCAAATGCACCTACACGAGGACGCTACTTCGCATGAGATAGTTTGCAAATAGTTTTAAAATATATTGTGATAAACGAATGACACAAACTGCAATTGAAGTTTTATATGATCGCTTAAGTATAAAACTTAGCAATGTGCAATGTGAATGAACAGAGAATAAAGTATCGTGTCGGTAGACGTACGAATAGTCCGAAACCACATCCAGCTTGAATGTCAGTAACCAACTTCTCGACCTAAAATCAAAAACGTCCATTTTTTTCTAAAACTCTTTTCTAGTAGCGTCATTGATAATATACACGCCACTTAAAAATATTTTTATGATGATATTTTTGAACCTGGTGTTATACAATCAGTAGTGCTTTTATACACGATTTTTAGCGAAAGTCCATTTTATTTAGCCAATACACCGCTTGTGCAAAAAAAATTTATAAATTATTTTGCTAACGCCATATAACTTCTTAATATATAATGATAAACGTAGATCATTAATTTTTTTAGCGAACGCTTTACACGGACGTGATATTTAAGAAAATGTCCATTTCTGGTAGAGACAAAAACGTTTAGGACGTAAAGTTACAAGGAAATGGAGAATCAATATTTTATACGATCACGGTAATACATGTCTCAGAGACAATTTATACAAGTTGAGTGCTTTGCACTGAACATACGAGTTAACTAAGCGTTACCTCTAGAAAGATAAAGATTACTTCTATCGTAATGGAAGACGTAGAAGGAGCGAAAAAAGTAAATTCCTCAGTATTTTTTTCGAATTCCTTCGCAGGTCGGTAGATGTATAGAATGTTGCACAAAGATTGGATCGCGAAATTAACTTATTCTTGTTGCAAATTTGATGCCTTCATTGAGTGCCTGCAATGGGCATACATATCTGAAACAAGAATCTAGGCAACCTGAGAAGTGATCTCTATTTTTTCTAATTAACGGCAGCCTAAGATAATAGAGAGCTTAAACAATATTAAATGAATGTTTTATTAGAAATATTTAAAATGATATATTTACCTTTGTTTTAAGTTGAATACAGCTTGTTGCGTCTTTGACTATAATATAGTTTTAACGTGTGTTAAAAAACTCATTTCATGTACAGATGAAACTCCACTAACAGAATCTCTTGTATTTCGGCAAAGTTCGTTTATCGGTATATAAATATCATATGTATGTAAAATTTTCTAGTCGAATCCAACCCAAATACTTATGAACATGTAGTGGTATGCGTTCCTATGTAAATTGATTTATATTTTTTGTAAACCTCAATATAGATATACCTCCTTCGTTGAATATTGTTGCTTTTGAATAACGTTCGAGTGGTGTGAGAGATTGTGATAACAAATCATTAAATTCTACCATCTAGTGTAAGTGATAAGTTAACGGGGACCTCCCTCGAATTTTTCTCCTTTCGTTGTTTGCCAATTCAAATAAAAGTTTTTAAGTCAATTAATTTTAAGTCATCCATAGTGTTAAGCCAATCTTAATCTGATCTGTCATCGCTTTCTTTGCCAAACTTAATTATAGTCGAATAGAAAAATGGTTCTGTATAATTGTTATCACCAGCACAATGTATAAACTAAAAACTAAACATTCGAAATATAACCGACATAATATTTATTTTTATGTAATTTTGTGAGTATATTGTTTAGTAATATGATAATATTATGTGTTTAGTGTGTTGACGGTGTGAGCACAATCAAATATTTCGTTTATGAATCTACGCTTTTGACAGTTATGAGTGGGACTAAACAGGGAGATGGGTCTAATTGTCTGTAGCAGATGCATTCTTCCTGAACTTTTTGTAATATATCTCTAACACTGCCTAGCTTGTGACTTTAGGCTTTTGCGTTCACGTGGCCTAAAGATGCTATATTTGCTTGTTTATTTTCACACTTCATTTGATCTTTATGACAAATCCCTGAATCAGCTTCCAATCGGTTTACGACGAGGGAAGAGTGCGTTTGCTATGGATATCGCTTCAGTATGAAGAGTGGTTTCTTGGGCTTGATATTATTTAGCCAGCGATAAGTTTAGCTGGCTCTAAAGCCTGATCCAGATGTTTACTATTATATTTTATAGCTAGAACTCTAATTAATGCATATTATATTAGGAATATTAAAATGTTATTAAAATTAAGAATTGTATCAGCTTAGTGAACATCAATAGCTCTGAAAATAAATCATTATTAAAATTATTAAATGTTGTATTTTTCTTGTCACATTGCGTTATAAAATTATGAGAATTAATCTAAAATGATTGTATAGATTTTAATTTATATACATTGTTGTATTGAATTATTTTTTGAATCGAAACAAACGAATGGTGTACATGCCTTGAAACGAATTATGTATGAACCTAACATGTGATAAGACTGCGACTCCCGCTTTGTCCGCCATTTTGTCATGTCATATGTCGTCCGCCATTTTGTCGTGTAAGTATACGGTTTTCGCGGAGATGGCGGGAATGTCGCAGTCATGTTAAATGTTAGATGATATTTGGTGGAATGAGGTGGTAAAGTAAAGCTTTTGTGGTGCTAATGACGTGCTAGGCAATGGAAATATTGTTCTTTATGAAATCTTTAAGCCTTAATAAGTGGAGATGGCTATTTTAATAACTCGGTTTGAACATTAATTTACTATATTTACGTAAATATAGATCTCTTTAATGCATGTTTTTGTTTATCGATAAAGATTCACTGTTCAGTATTATAAATGTATGGAGTTATTGGAATGGCCGGTTCTCTTGGATTGTGAACACGCTAAATGGTGAGGCTAATGATGACACGGTGGCCTATTAATATTTGCTGAGCAATAATATGCTTTATGGATCGATCTTAAAGTTACATTTGCTTCGACGCTGTAATGTTTAATAATTTAAATAATGATGTAAACCCTTAAGGGTGTTTAGGTATTTATAACGATTAATGTATTATGTAATTAAAATTTAAAAAAAGAATAAAAAAAACATTAAGAACCATTCATTATATCAGTCGTGTCGCTATTTCCCATTCAGCGTGTTTGGAGAAGTGTATGAGTAATAAAGTAATAAAAAATAATTCTGTTTTTTTTTTTGTTCCCAATTCTTCTTTTTTTTTTGAGGGAGTTAAATGCGAGCCTGAAAGAGAGATCTCCGAGCGAGCGAGATGGCATGATCGGTCAGGCCGAAGTCCACTTGCTTTTTAGATTAGTAGAGCTATTTTGTAAAAAACCACTTCAATATCAAGCTACACTCACTCTCACTTCGAAAGTGAACTTTATTTATATAGATAGATAGTCGAGTTTTAAAGAATATAAATTCGTCATATCACCGCGGATTCCGCTTTCGAGATTCGAAAACGACCTCACAGAATCAGATCAGATTATCAGATGTTAAAGATAAGATAAAGGGGGCAACCGGCGATCTGTTTTTTTTTTTTGATAATGTTATATTGTGTTAAAGGGATGTAATCCCATAAAAAATATTTGCTACATTAGACATGTTTATATGGTGAACGCTCGAACAAGCTACGCTACCGTAAGACCTGTAAACTAGGAAAAATCACTGCACCGTGGTCGTTGTAGACAGACATCAGATTTCGGAATCGAAGAATTCAGACTTACATAGAAGGACAGTTCTTATGGGCGCTTTGAGGACAAATTCTGCGATGCAAACGTCCGCTTGGCGGCGTGACGAGAGAGACACCGCGATGTCTAGTCCCCGATAAAGTCGGCACAAAAAATCCCTACGATTTGTGCTTCTATTTACGTCTGAATCCAGATCCGGCGACAGCTCTACCAGTTTTTATAATTACTTAAATTTTGTTTATTATGTATATATAAAATTATATTCATTAGGATCAAATAAAACAAAAAAAAAATACATACACAATATAATAATATTAAAAAAACAATGTACAGACATGTAACACATTTCAACATATCGAAGCATTTACTTATCAAGCAATACTACCTAGTACTTACATTACATTTTGGTATCATAATACTTAATATAGAATGTTTTGCATTCTCTACAGACAGACGGAATGTTAACTTCTACTCTTTGCTACAAACATATCAATCAAAATCTATTTATTAGCATTTGCTTTAATAAGACTATTACACTTACTATGCTTACGTACTTATTAGAAAGCGAAAAAAAAAATACAACAAATGAACATTATTTTTTTACAACAGATTATATAAATAATGTGTGTTGGGATCAGTGCCCGGTAAACTGTTATTATCAGGGAGTTCTGATATCCCGTTTGTGTAAATAAATAAATAGACTGCAATATTCACTGGATTTATTCTATACAAAGTAAAATTCTATTCGTTACAAAGGCAAGCCCGACAAAATTGTGTGTGTAACGGCCGACGTTTAGGAATCGTAGTAATGACGAAGCAGTTACAGTCAGCTGTCAGTCCATCGATTCGTTCCGTTCCGCACTCCGCCGCACGCCCGGCGCGGCGCTGTCTTCACCAATGTGCATAAACCAAGTTTTTAACAAAACTTATAATAACAAAATTTTCGGTTAGAACTAAATTATTATTATCTCTATAATACAATAATTTTACAAGGCACTTTTTATAAGACGATTATTATAATATAATAATATATAGCATATATTACAAGACCATAAAAAGTAAACAGCAAATTAATCACTTTAAATTATACATATTGTGTGTCTATTACTCTATATTATCTATGCATGGCAAGTGGCGCCCTCATCGAGTTTTTTATTTAGATAGACAAACGGACAGACGAACCCCCAGACTACACGTGGTCAGCGTCGCCCATGATCATAAACTAATCACCTTGCATCAGACCTTACAATACATATATTACCAATAATTAGACGTTAGATGGTAAGTTTTAGCATCAGCAGCGCTGCCTTGCTGTATCTGCATGGCAGTAAGGCTATTTCTCGAAAGGAGTAATAAGTGAATAGTACCCATGCCAACGCAATCACGACACAGCACACAACACCGGTAATCTAATCCTCGATCTTGTCCTACAAGTCGTTATAGGCATGCTAGGCTATTTTTAATTTTAAATTTAAAAAACTAAAAAAAAACACGCTTTACAAGTCTCTCCAAGTCTCTCCGAGTTCGCGCACTAGCTCTATCTCTCTTACTCGCATGCAAAGGATGCGGAAAGGAATTAATTAATCCTAGCGAATCTAATTGGTATAATAGGATTTTGTAATCGAATTATTGCATTGCCATCGGTCTTTCACAGGTGTGCAAAGTTTGAATTAAATCTGATCGTTCAAAGTAGGACAAAATCGAGCTCAAAGGAGTCGATTACAAACATACAAACATACAGGTGAAGCTAGTTAAAAATTATGTCGTAAGGCCTGTCGATAGAAGTGAAAACTTACATCTTAGAACATTTTAAATTTTAAAACATCGTCAACGTCATAATGTCACATCAGCATGTCAGTGACGCGAATCGATAAGATTTTCCCTTACCAAAAAGTTTTCACTTCTAAAATTGTTTTCCCTTTAATTTATAATAGGAGGCTTTTGCGCCTAAAAACATATCATAGGTGCCTTATATATTAATAACTATGGCATTTGGAATGTTAAAGCTGAGCGCCAGGTTTATGTAGCTACAACACATAACTATTGCAACGCATATAATAATAAATATTTGTTTCGTTAAAATAGTTATGCGTTGCACTAACAATTTGTTGTTTAAGTTTTTTAACTCGCACTCAACCTTTATTAAAATTAACTAAGATTATAATTAACAATGACTTTTGATAACTTAATTCTAAACTATTTTTATATCACTGATCATAATTTCAATTATTTGTTCATTAATATTATATTGCCAGTTTCACCCGCCTTTAAATTGAAATAAAAGTTTTTCTCAAAAATAATATGTTTTATAATAAAATCTATAAAAACTATAAGCAGTTTCGAGGTTAAACGAGTCTAAATAAACAGTTCCTCGAGTTGTACTATGATGTAGTATAAATAAAAAATCGAATAACTGTTAGAAACGTTATACACTTACTGAAAATATTTGGTATTGATATTATATAAAGTGAAATTTTAATGATTATTTTCCCACAGTGAAATATTTTGGTAATACAATCGTTTGATGGATAAATAAAATATTACTAACAAAAAATACCGATTCAATATTCTAAAAACCAAAACTCGAAAGCTATCACGAACAAATAGTAGTACCTCCCGATATACAATCTCCTTTATGTCGTATCACTTGGTTCGAGAGTTTATTTTGGTTTGAACATCGCTTTTATTTGTCGGCAACTCGTGCGACATCAGTAGTACCTACAAGTTACGTCTAGTGCTACTAATGTTTCTCACAACGAAAATATCACTTTCTGTACTCCTGATGACGAGTATTTCTAGCGGGAAAAAAACCGATGAAGCTTCACGATGTATATTAGAGATACAAAGAAATGTTTATGTTAATTTATTTTTACTGACGGCCGTTATTACTAATCGTATACAATATATTTTTATAGCGATCCAAATTAACAGTGTTAAGAAACTTACTAACCCGTAATTAAATATAATTAAACTTTGGCATCTAAACGTAAAAAATATATCCAATTTTTTATTTTAGCGGCTTCGCGTGGAATGTACATTGGACGGACATTTTTTTTTTGGAATTATAATTTTTACTTTCGAGCGTTTTCTACCAAATGGCACAATAGTTACCGCTTCGATATTATCAAAAATCGATTCGTATCATCGATTTGTCCATCGTCCTACGAATTATCGATGTATCGTTGCTCAATCCATAGTTACCAAGCCTTGAAGCCTGTTACTTGAACCTCATATCGTCGGGTTTCCTCAGGAAGTAGGCGACGCGGTCTGTCGGCACTTTGTACTCGTGCATCCATCTGTTGCCTTTCCTCAGAGATCCGTCTATGCCATCCTGCCACAGACCAGCTGGGAGGTACACTGGAATCATAAATCATCAAGTTAATACCATAATCTTAGTACTATCGTCGCCAACATCAGAAGAAAATTGTCCACGCAGACTATGGTAAGTCAAGGGAGTGTGAATCAAATAAAAAAAGGTAAAAGTAAATGGGTTGATAACCCATACCTATATTTCCCACTACTAATCACTGGTCTCCTCCTCGAAAATAGGCGAGGAGGGTAATGAACCATAATCACCAATGCTCTGGCCCAATGCGGGTTGATAAACTTCACTCACCTTTAAAAATATTTAATTTCATCAGGCATACAGGTTTCCTCAAGTTTTCCTTCACCGATGAGCGAGCGATGGTCTCGGGTTCAGGATGCACTTAGAAATTTAGAAAAACCATTTTAAGGCATCACAGGGTCAGGATCGAACCCGGAACCTCTCGTTCAAGAGGCTGAGCTCATACCCACTGGACCATCGTCGCGCAAATCAAATCATCCTATTTTTATAGGTAACAACTTGTATATTTCTAATACGTTAAACGGAGTACTGTGTAGTCAATGAAAAGTAAGTAAAAAACGTCTGAAATGCAGGCTACCTCTAGATATGTAATAATTTTATGATCCTAAAGCACCCCACCTTCTCTCATGGTCTGGCCCTTGTTGAGCACCGGCGCGACCACCAGCTCCTCGCCGATCACGAACTCGTCCTGCACGAGCAGCGCCGCGTCTCCGTCGGCCACCAGCCACAGCGGCCGAATCAGAGGGAGCCCCTCCTCCAGCGCCTCCCGCTTGTATTTGAGAAGACGAGGTATCACCTACAAATATTTCAGAACAGAATATAAAGACCGTATTTAAACTTCTTTCTCGTTTGTTCCTATTATTTTGTGATGTATTACATGAAATGGGAACTAAGAATTTACAAGTTAAAACGATCAAAATCTTAATTAATACTACATATTTATTAGATTTATTAGAGGTATCACCTACAAATATTTCAGAACAGAATATAAAGACGGTATTAAAACTTCTTTCTCGTTTGTTCCTTACATGATGTACTACATGAAATGGGAACTAAGAATTTACAAGTTAAAACGATCAAAATCTTAATTAATACTACATATTTACATACAATAAACATACAGACATAGGCCTTCATCAATGAACCATAAACGCGGCCTTTAGAAGGAAGCCTATGTTCAGCAATGGATGGATGGATAATGGCTGATGATTATGATGATGATGATGATGATGATAATGATGATAATGATGATGATGGTGGTGGTTTTGGCGGTGGTAGTAGCGGTGATGACGAAATATACAGACTAATAACTTAACTTGTATATCTCCTGGATGTGATGAAATCTCTTATTCCATGATTAAAAACTTGCCAAAAAACGGAATAATGATTCTATTAAAATTATACAACTTATTCCTCACTAAAAATTTTGTACCATTACAATGGAGAGAAATAGGTATAATACCTATCCCAAAGCCAGGACGCAATACTAATGACGTATCTTCAGTAAGACCTATATCTCTAATTTCATGTTTATGTAAAATATTGCATTCCATAATTTATATTAGACTCGAGTGGTTCATTGAAAGAAATGATTACTTTTCTGAAAACACTGTTGGTTTTCGTAAGTGCAGATCGTGTCTGGATAGTCTCAGTTGCCTTGTAAGCAGAATACAAGTGGGGTTTTCTAAGGGATTCTCCACGGTAGGCTGTTTTCTAGACATAGACAGTGCCTATAATAATGTTGACAATGGGGTTCTAGTATCGGTTTTAAATAAATTAAAAGTTGGTAATAAGATAAATAATTACCTTTGGAATTTTTTACATGAAAGACACCTTATAATTCATTCGGATAATTCAGTTTTACGCAGATCTACTTGTCGTGGACTAGCGCAGGGTGATCCCCTATCACCTCTATTATTTAACGTTGTTACCATGGATATATGCCGTGTACTTGAGAAGGATTTATTTATTTCGCAATATGCGGATGACTTTGTGTTTTATTGCTACTACACTCAAATACAAGAAGCTGAGGAGAAAATTCAAAATGCCCTAGGTAAAATAAATCACATACTTTTAAACATTGGCCTCGAGATTTCACCTAAAAAAAGTAAAATTTGTTTATTTAAACGTGGGTATAAAAAAGAAACTATTAAAATTCATTTAGACGATTGCTTTTTGGAAATAGTTAATAGTGTTAAATATTTAGGTTTATGGATGGACAGAAATTTGAGATGGTCTAAGCACATTAACGAAACAAGAGAGAAGGTGTTACGATTTTTAAATGTTTTTAAAGTTCTTTCTGGATCTAGTTGGGGTGTTTACCCGATACACTTGAGACGTTTATACTTAGCCTTAGTACGCAGCCGTTTGGATTACGCATGTTTCTTATATGGCAACAGTTGTGACTCACATTTGGTTAAGTTAGATAGGACGCAAAACCTATGTCTAAGAGTTATAGGCGGATTTGTTAAAAGCACACCTATCCATGTAATGGAATCTGAACTGACCTTATCACCATTAGCCATACGTCGTCGTTATTTAGCTGGAAAATTCTGTCTTAAGTTGAAAAGTTTTAAAGAATGTCCATTACTAGATTCATTAAAATACCTTGTTAAAAGTTCATATTACAATAGTAGGAAAAAACCTTTATTAGTGACCGCTTACGATCTTTTAAAAGATACTGAAATCATTTGTACTGATAAACTAGATATGTATTCTCTAGATACGTGGATAACTAATATTGATCTGTCCATTAACTTACAAACAAATATCGAAACATTGGATAAATCTAAACGAATGTATGATAAAAAATATTTACAAATATTGTTTTCAAAATTTCTATTTGACAAATACAACAATTATCATAAAATATATACAGACGGCGCTAAAAGTGATACTGGTAGTGGTGCGGCTTTCCTAGATGTGCAAACGGGAGATCAAGTTTTACTGTCTATTAATTCCGATATATCTATAATGTATTCGGAAATGATTGCGATCGCAGAAGCCCTGTCTTACATACAAACTATAGATCATTGTAACTTTGTTATTTTTAGCGATTCGAAAAGCACTATTCAACATATTTTGCGATGTACGCATATCTTTAGAGGCCTTCCACTGGCATATTCCATTATTAGGTTGATTTTAAATTTGAGGTCACGTAATAAAAATGTAATTCTTCAATGGACTCCTGCGCATGTCGGGATCAAGGGGAACGAGGAAGTAGATTTACTCGCCAAGCAAGCTGTTTCAATCGGACTGTGTTTTGATTGTTTGCCATGGTATTCGGATGTTTTGTTTTCTGTCAGAAAGGAATGTTATAAAATATGGTCTGAGTATTTTGATAAACGATCGTTGGTAAAAGGCATATGGTACAAGACAATCCAGCCAACACTTTCTCGATCCCCTTGGTTTGAAGCTAGCGGCATTGAAAGAAATATGTTAGTGATTGCACTACGACTGCGAGCGGGGCATATACCATTGAATAGTTTCGCGTATTTAATTGGCAAAATTGTTTCCCCAAATTGTGACGAATGCGGTACTGTGGAGGATGTATATCACATTGTTATGGAATGTAAACGCAATCGCAGTTTTCGACAAAATTTTAAATCTTTACTATCGCGTAACGTTGGAACTGTAAACAGTATTTTGGCATCTCCGTGTTCAGATGATGCCAAACAACTGTATAAATTAGTATCTTTAGGCTTAAGTAATCGTTAAAATTAATGTTTTTTTGTGTTTTCAATTAAGGTTTTCTTTTGTGTTGTAATTGAGTTTCATTATGAGGGTGACGTGTCTTAAGACAAAACCCTCTTTTAAAAATAAAGAAAAAAAAAAAAAAAAAAAAAAAAACTTAACTTGTATAACTTATAATATCAGATACTTGATGTAGCTAGATAAATGAGTAAATATTACAACTACCGCCTTATCGTTGAATCAAGAAAAAAATTGCTAATTATGGTAAATGAATTGCTAAAAATAATAACTCACCCATTTCTGTCGTAGCAGTGTCAAATTCTTGGCCATCTCTAAAACCCTCTCGTCGTTGTACTTGCTGGGTAAATGCGTGAACTTCATCACCGGCAAGAAAGTGGCCATCTGCAGCCATCGCATATACAATTCTCTTTCTGGTAGCTCTATCCCATTCTCTTGGCGAGTATTATTGGAGTTGGAATCGGCAGAACCCTTGGCAGATGGAAGAAACTGTTCACTTCCTGGCCAGTAGATGTCACCTCCAACAGCCCCAGGCATTGTGAATGGGAACCCATTGACACCATACGTCAGCATAGTCGGTATAACCCGCCTTAAAGCTTCCCATGAAGATTCAAAAGGTGGCAAAGACACAAATATAGGAGGTCTCGGCAAACTAACAGCTGAAGACACTCCAATAACGTTTAGAGTCTTTTCAAACGTCTTCGTAAATATTGTCTTGTATTGATCGGGGTTTATAATTTGTTTCTCGCACTGATAGTAATGAGGCATATCGTAGGCCGTGCCTAAGTCGAAATAAAACGAGTCGATGTGATATTCGTCGATGACAGCTTGCAACTTATCCAAAAACCACGGTATAGACCGGTTATTCGTAATGTCTAAAACTGCGGCACTAGCTAAAGACTTAAATCTAGTCAAAGCCGGGATACGTCTGTCGCTATTTCTCTCGCTGATGAGCAATCTCTTTTGGACAGTTTCAACGAAGTTGTCACTCTCTGTGCTTATAAACGGTTGGACGGTAAACGCTACTTTGAATCCACGTCTGTGCAATTTATCTACGGTAACATTGAGTGTTGCAAAGCGACTTGTATCCACTGTGAGGTCGCCTATTTCGTTTTGCCAAAATTCGTTTATCAACACGTGTCCCTGTTTCAAGAAGCCTAAATCTATGACGTCGTCTGTGTACCTGGATATCGTCTCGTCTTGTAGTTCGTGTTTGAATCGCGGAGCTATTTGCCAAATCGGCTCTGTTATCAGGAAATCTAGTGTTTGCATGTCAGCTGGTTTCAACCCGTCCCACAGAGGAGCTCTACTGTGGCTATGAATAGAGGAGTGCAGGGATTTCATATCTCTAGATGTACATATATTGTACCTCATCTCTGGGAATTCTGTTAGTTTATTTGCAAATGCGAAATCATCATATTTGGCCCTTATACAAATTTCCTTTCCATTTCTATTTACAGATATCTGTAGTGGGGTATTTTCATCGATGATAACCGCTGCTCCCTTGGAATTGATCAGGTATCTAGTGAGGACATTACTCCATTGTGACTTCTGCATATCTCCAGTTATGAAGGAGGTGTAATCTATCGCACCAGAGTTCAGGGGCCATGTTAGGTTGTTGGATTGTCCCGCACCGTACCAGTGCACTTTGGTGTCACCCCAATCGAAACAGTCGTTGGGCATCACATCTGAAAATAAAATTAGGCAATGATAAATACGATAGTATTTTTACCTCATACGTTACTTCTTATTCACAAAGCTTTCTTCTCGAATTCAGGTGAAAAATACTTCATAAACCTACAAAAAAAAATGACGTGGAAAGGGCGTATCGTCAAAAATAGCACCTTAAAAATTTTTGGAACACAAATCGTACAATGTAGAGCTATAATTCTTGATTGAGGTAATTAAATTTATCATATTATACATATCGAGCAGAAAAGCAAAAGTGGACACCAGTCTACTGCTTTATATATAGAAAAATATATTCAGCGAGCGACTAGGGTACAGTGGATATGGTCTCGGCCTCAGAAGCGAGAGGGTTCGAGATCGATCCTTACCCCAGCCCGTGTGGTGCCTTAAAATGTGTTTTTTTTTTAAATTCTAAGTGCACCAGAACACAAGACCATCGCTCACTCATTGCTGATGGAAACTCTACTTGTTTTACAATAAGGATTTAAGAATTCGTATTAAAAATAATTTTCTACCAACCTGGCCTCAAAGCCTTCCAGTGGATTGAGTAGCAAGTGGTGTTATCGACTCCTGGATCGTGAGGTAGACACTTCAGGTAGAAGCGAAGGTCGTTGAGCCATTCCAGACACTCCGAGCCATCTGACTTGCGGTGATCCGGGAGACACGGAAACGCCTTCTTCTTAGCTCCGATATCAACGGCTGAAATATGCATGATGATTTTTAAAGAGTATTCTTTATAAGAATGAGCATTCGTTTTGAAGAGACTAAATTAGTGATGAGCACCAAATTCGCCTTATTTCTATTATTATGGAACCTCTGAGCAGTTGAGTCTTTCATGCTTAAGGCGCTGTGCGTAGTCAAAATAAGTTTAAATAAACAGTTTTTTTATAAATAAGTGTGGTATGTACCATTATGTATTGCATCAAAAATTATTTATATTAATCATATTTATACCTCATTGGCTTCACCCCCTCACCTCACCTTACGCATAAGGCTACGCTTGTTCTTTCTCCGTCGTGGTGATATACGTATTGTCTCTATACGTTTTTGTGTTTGTGTTTAGCAAAAAGCAAGTGAGAGATTGAGAGCCTCATGAACTAAGGAAACAATGACGTCAATCAATCATTCTTCATAATCATCATCAGCCTTTATCCGTCTACTGCTGAACTTAGGTTTCCTTCAATGGACACCAAAACGGCGACTTACATCCAACATGGACCGGTCACTGCACTGTTTCTCTTGTAATAAGACAATTTGAAGTCCATATATCTTCAGATAATCAACAAAAACAACCTCAATTTCATCACCAATATAAACTTCTTCCATCCATAAGACATAGACCTATTTTTCGAAATAAGCCGAGCATTCCAACCAAACGGTTGTTTCCTCACCACTTGCATTTAACGAGGACTAACCCCTACTCGGAGATTGTCGTCAGATCTAGCTGGAGGCTAGGAGGAAGAAGACTTCTCATCAGTTCCCCTCCTCCCAGCGACATCCATTTCAGAACCTTAGTCCACTGGAATCTGTTTTTCATTCCCGTTTAATGTAAAGTACATACCCAAGCTGGCTTTCAGAATCTCCACGTCATCTTTATTGAATATCCTGATGAGTCGTTTCGGTTCGTTGAACTGTACGCTCTCGAAGTAGGCCTTGGTGAGCGCCTGCTGGTGGTAGAGGACGTACGCGAACCCGACGAAGAAGACCACCGCAAGGAACATGAGACCGACGAACGCGCGCAATTTGTAGTCTGTTGGCTTCTTTCTCATCTTTTGTGGGATACTCTGAAAATTAGAAATATACTGTCACGTCATTTTTCCAACTTGACTGTCTCACAAAATTGATTTTGATGAATTTTTGCAAACAGATCCATCGATGTTTTTGACACGATAAATCTGATTATGGATGAAAGTTAATTATTATATTTTATCTTTTCCGTGCCATATAAAAGGAACGTAGACGAATTTTATTAGATCCTTGTAAAATACTTCATCAGGGAAAAAAATTCTAATTGCAGAATTAGCAAAATGTTAATTATATAGGCAATATCACCGATTTTAAACAATGGTCTTTATTATCTATATAATAAGGCTATAATTATGTATATATGCTAGTAATTATGCTCCATACTCTGCTATGGGAAGAACATAGTAATCTAGCGCTCAACGTTGAAAATCCAACAGCGCTTAATCAAAATATGCTGCGTTTTAAAAACGCAGATGTGAACAAATACAATATTCAGTCAGGAATTTTTTAGCATTTTACACTCAGACTAATGTCAAAATTATTTGGTAATAGCTAAATAATTATACGCTCTGTCGCGCCTGCGCACACAATAAATACTTTAAGACTAGAGGACTCATTACAATGAAACAGTTTATAGAGATTTTATCGCGAATTATTAAGATTTATACATACCTATACAGTGGCACCATGGATGGAAAAATCTTGATGCAATAAAATCTTGATACAATAAAATCCTTTAAAATTATTTCATTATAATGAGTGAAATTCGCCTAAACGTTTGAAGCACTGCAAGAAGAATTGTTACCAGACATGACCTCCTTCCAAGCCATTATAAATTTGTTCTAATGGACAATAGATGGCTAATGTCCGCTATTTTAGCGTCATTGATTTTCCAATCTGGTAACCGTATTCCTGATGATAGAAATGACCTTATTATGGCAACTAGATAGCCACATGGCTATCGCTATTAGGGGGTCACTTTCATTTTTTTCCTTTTATTCTAAGCCAAGCCAACGTCATATTTTAACGCGACGCTTATAAAGCGCTCGTGCGAACGGGGCCTTATATTATTACTGATGTTTTGATATTGTTTATGGGATCCTTAAATAAATAAATTGTTACCAGCAAAATCTACGTCTATTAGTGTATACTAGCTGTTGCCCGCAGCTTTGCCTGCGTTAACTATGATTTATAACGGCGACTTGACGGGATGGTATATAGCCTTGTAGCCTTCCTCGATAAATAGGCTATCTTACACTGAAAGAATCATTTAAATCCGACCAATAGTTCCTGAGATTAGCGCGTTCAACCAAACCCCTCCAAGCCTTTTTTCGCGATAAAAGATAGCCTATGTCTTCTTCCAAGCTGGTCTATATCACAATACTAAATTTCATTAAAAATCGGTGCAGTGGTTTAGACGTGAAAGCGTAACAGACAGACAGATTTACTTTCGCATTTTATTAGTAGAAATATATATTTTGTAATAGAAAATGCTTTTCCTTTTTCAAAAAAAAGGAAATTATTTCGAGGGTTCATTGACCTTTAATTATTTACCTTAGTAATAAAAAAATACCTGTAACTTCTCTTTGAGTAGACTGGCGAGGGAGTTGACGCTGGTGACGGAGTTGCTGGGGGAGTATTCGTCATCATCCATACTGAACTCGGAGCGGAACCTCCTCGGAGCTGTGGACTTGCGACGTGGTGATCTGAGAGGTGTTCTGGAAGAAATATGAAACTTATTAGCTAGAGTGATGATGGTCCAATGGGAAAGCTCGGCCTCTTAAAGTAAAAAAGTAAAGTATCATCCCTTATATGTCCCACTGCTGGGCACGAGTCTCCTTCCTCGAAATCAGGCGAGGAGGGTAATGGGCCCAGTGCGGGTAGGTAAACTTTTTACATACTTTCAAAGATTTTCAATCGCCTCAGTCATGGAGGTTTCCTTACGATGTTTTCCTTCACCGATGAGCGAGCGATGGTATCGTGTTTGGGGTGCTCTTAGAAGTTTAGAAAAATCCATTTGAAGGCACATACGGAGGGTCAGGATCGAACCCGGAACCTCTCGCATAAGAAGCCGAGTCCGTCCACCACTGGACCATCGTCGCTCGCCTCTTAAGCGAGAGGTAATTTCGTTTATTCAGGTGACGTCGACTATCTAGTATCAGGCGAGACGTCTGTCCGTGTGTACATCCAACTGGCATTATATAAGTACCTATGTCTTTTCTCGTGGTATTTAATATCCTTGCCAAATATTCCGGAAATCTGTTAGAATTTTATCGCGAACTAGCAGCGCCCTGCGGTTTCACCCGCGTACTTCTCATCCCCGTGAGAATACGGAGATAAATTATAACGTGTTATTCTGATGTATAAGCTATATTATTGTAAAATCCATTCAGTAGTTTTTGCGTGAAAGTATAACAAACGTCCATCTCACAAGCTTTCGCGTTTATAATATTAGTAGGATGTTTAACTCACATTTACTTCCGTATAATAATAATAGCGTTACATTGCATTGTAATATCTTTCTAAACCAGTTCTTTACAGTTCAAACAAACCGTACGTACCGTTAAGACGCCATATAAGGGCGTGCGATTCAAAAGGAAATGGTTTTATAAAGAGAAATGCGCAATCATCTACGCTTCTGGAAAATACTTAGTTTTTTCCTTCTAGAACTTAAAATTTTCACTAGTAAACTATTATGGAAACTCTACATCTGATTGAATGATTAAATAGGCCTCCCTCAATAAACGCCAAGACGACTTAAAAAACTATAACATAAGTTTTTTAATTTGAATGCACAGATTTATAAATAAAGACAGATGGAGCATGCCGAACACCCGACTGACGCTTACAAATTAGAAGCGAATACAAATTCAAAAATGAAATGAATGAAAAAAGAATGAGGGAACAAATTAATACATGAACTGGTCGTTTGCCTCCTTAGTTCTTATGCCCATAAAATACCAATAATAGTATGTTGTTTAGGTTTTGACCCTAAATGAGCCCAAAGGCCAGGCTCATGTAAACGCTAGTTTGGAGTTAACAGATGCTTCCGACGTACTTCCTTATTACCAGGATCACTCTTAAGTGACGATTACAGTTTACACCGCATTTTCCTTAAATTGTTAAAATTTTCAAGACAGTAAAGGCGTAGAAATATAAGCAGCACTAATGATGTACAATATAGTTTTTTTGGTGCGAACGAACAATCACTTCACCTGATGGTAAGCAGGTGGGTTGCCAGCCTTTCAAATATAAGTATGCTCATTGACGCTTGGCTAATGATAATAAAAGAGTTGTAACTGTGTTTGACTGTTATTCTGTAACCTGTGTATGCCATCAAGCATCAGAAATGAGTTCCCTACGGGGTCGAAAAAAAAAACTTAAAATTTTCCCTTTTTTTAATCCGTAATACAAGTGCCCGTCTAAGTAAGTTTTTTTTCTATTTAAATACCCGTGAATCATGTGTCTTAGTACTTCTACGTTAGGCATTGCAAGAATGATAAGTTAGAGTAGTCATAAAGAGATTAAAAGCACATTAGAAAAGTCGTTTAGAAGATAACCGTAAAATGTTAATTTAAGCCGGTAGGAGTGCCACCATCACCATCGCCGTCATGTATGACCATACCATCAAACAACTTTATTTGGAAGGGGAAGGGGGGAATGCCACTGTACTGTCACCGAGACTTATCTCAAGATACGCAACACAATCTTTTATCTGGGCATAATTTATGCCCAGATTTTTTTGATTTTTTTGATGCCCATTTATCATCAGCTGTCTAATCTACTCCGAATTAACAGAGATAAATAAAGCATGTGGTAGTTAATAGTTAAAAGGAACATAAATAAATAAGGAATTTGCATGATTTCTAATATTTGTTTTTAAAATTTAATCATTAGGCGTATACTGTATACGATATAAAGCTCATTTATTTATTATTTATATGTTCCGCAATCTCGGCTTTAAAAGAAGTTTCTAGAATTCTTCCCCCTCTATAGCATGTTCTAGAAAACATGAAAGAATAAAAAAAAGCAAAAGCTTAATTAAGGAATTTAAAGCAAGCAGTATTTTTACGTAATTAATATAAAATATTTATTTTAATTTATATGAGTTTAAAATTCATTCTAATTGTTTAAAACTACATCACTATTATAAATTTAAGCCGGATTTATTATTTATGAGTCATATTTTACTCGCATTTTAAAGCATTTATTTTGTTTCTATATCAATAAACATAATTTATATTTTATACTATTAAGTATTAGTAGTAATATGCATGCGTATCTTTTCGTTGTTTTAAAAAATAATAGAACTAAGTAATTAGAATCAATTTTAAACACCATCTCGACATTATTCACTCATAATTCTGCGCATATTTTATTAAATAAATATAACAATGAAATACTTACAATATTAGCACACACACAGTATATATTTAATTTAAAACACAACACACAAGCACACAAACCATGTCTTGACACAAGTCTGTGGTGTGACCGCGCGGACTGACGAGCTACAGACAGACCGACACACAACGGGACACAGCGCATTCCTTATCTTAATAATTAAGATAAATATATATTATGGGGCATATTCTAATACCTTTATTATATATAGTTTACGGAAGATTTGATCATCAATTTTATTACATCATCATCAGCCTTTATCCGTCCACTGCTGAACATAGGCCTCCCTTAATGAACGTCAAGACGACCGATCCCTTGCTACTCACATTATTTATCGTAAGATAGAAGAGAAGAGAGAGGGAGGAGACCCGTGCCCACTGTTGGGCACGGGTCTCCTCCTCGAAATTAGACGAGGTTTCGGGTCATAAATCAGCGATACACTCACCCAACGCGAGTTGGTGAACTTCACATACCTTCAAGACTTTTAATCTCATCAGACATGCAGGTTTCCTTACGATGTCTTACTTCACCGGTGAGCGAGCGATGGTCTCATGCTGTGCTCGCAGAAATTGAAAATATAGATTTTCAGGTACATTTACGTATGCATTCGTTAACTATAGCCCGGACATTCCTCGCCTGATTTCGAGGAGGTTGGGACTTGGGTTTAAAATATTTTTTTACTTCATATTTAAAACTATAAAGGTTCTTAACATATAAACATGCATATAGTTACAAAACTAATATTTATAACGCTATTCCACTAATGTGATAAATACCAAATATCTTACCACAATATAATATTTTAAATTCTATTTCCTCCCAAGATTACCGAGATAAACAAACTTATTAAAAAAAAGTAATATTTAATCGACCTCCTAATAATACATTAAATAACAAAAACAACACAATATCTTAAATTTTATAAATATCGATAATAAAACACAATCTTCTGTTTTGCTCTATTTGTAATAATATTGTTTACTCATTGCAATAATTATGTAACACTAATATATTCTATTTACTTACGTAATACTAAATGAATGCAATACGACTCTTGTCAGTGAACTTAGCCCTGTGTTGACGACAAGAAAATTTGAACATAGGTTCAAATTTTTATTTAAGCATCATTTGACGGAATATTTGAATATTATTTTCATGCAATGGAAAGTTATATCACATCAAAACTTTGCATACGTATTAAAGAGAACACACTAAGCTCAAATCTGGTTTCATAATACTAGCTGTTGCCCGCAGCTTGTGGCGTTAACTAAGATTTACAACGACATGTTAGTGAGATTATATAGGGCCTATAGCCTTCCTCGATAAATGGGCTATCTAAAACTGAAAGAATCATTCAAATCCGTCCAATAGTTCCCGAGATTAGCACGTTCAAACAAACAAAATCTTCAGATTTATACGGTGAAATAAATATATGAGTTTAGTTTTTTCATTTGAGAAATAAATAAATTAAGGACTTGCGCCCTTTTTTAGCGTATAGCTAACTACGCATCGCTGTATGTACGAAGAAAAGAAAGTACTGGGTTTCACATACGTCACTAATTAGACAGCTCGTTAGTTAATCATCATCAAGCGATACCCACTAATTATAATAAAGGAAAAATGAATAATTAATATTCTCAATGACTACGTTAACCTAGTTATGTGGTAAGTTCATAAGAACTTGAGTTACGACAACTTATGTAAATAACAAAACCTTCATAAATTGTGGGAAGGACCTGCTAATAAAACTATGCTGCGTCCGGTAGTAGAATAAAATTCGAAAAATTACACAGAGGGTAGCTAACGTTACAACAGTATCCAAAAAAAAAGGGTGTCGGCAGTGTAGGTGTCTCCGCGATGTTACCTCCATAGCTATAGACCCTAACAGACAGACGGGACGACGATCCCTGTACAACGGTTCTGGATGGATGGATAAAGAAGTACAACTGCCGATAAAAAATTGATTATCATTATATAATTATTATAATATAATAGTCACGTTTTCGATATAATTGCGTAGTCGTGATACGGTGGTGTCTGACGCAGAATATTACATACAGATCAGCGGAAATCGTAGATTTTTAATATAGGGTTCCTTATGTAAAAAACTTAATAAATAATAACGGTGTCATGAATTCGGATGTTTCAGGTAACCTTCGAAACAAAATTAATACCTTTCAGAAAGTTTATCATCATCATCAGCCTTTATCCGTCCGCTGCTAAAAGGCCTCGCTCAATAAACACAAAGACGACCGATCGCCTCGCAAACCTTTATTATTATTCTTTTTCTCTTCTTACAGGCTTAGGAAATTTGCATGCCTAATTAAAATGAAAATGTTTGATGGTGTGTAATTGCATTGGACCAGAACTCAATATAATATTGTAAAATGGTTCAGCACCCTTTTCACGTGATCACGAAGGTCAAAGAGGTCTACCCAACAGTGAAATAAGGGACGCAATGTGAAGTTAGTAATCCTAGAAGAGCAAAGTGTGATGTCTAGATATTGTTTTAATTGAAATATTCTAGTATTATTTATCATAGCTTTTGCATTTTCATAATAATAGAAAATGGCCTATACTATATTTACCGCAAAACCACAACTTATTACAATTTTAATAAGATTTCATCGTACAAACATAAATTGTTTCCCCCTACACGATAACGTTTGAATACAAAGTGTAAAAAGCACACAAAACAATTTTTAAAGTACTATAAAAAATAAAAATACTAGTGGCAAAATCACTAAAATGTAATTTTAAAGAAGACGACGAAATTGACATTCTAAATGTCAATAAAAGGATCCATAAAATAGTTTTTACTTTTGATTGCATTTTTAATAATTGTTAATAGTAACACTACTTTAATATAAATTTTATATTAAGTAGGTAACATAAATGAAAATTATTGTCTAGTTTCAAAAAAAATTTTTTTTTTCAACAAATTGGCTACTATTTGTTAGATGTGTCGCGAATCCGATTGATAGTTTAAGAAAAGGGAGAGAGCCGAGGTGAAAATCTCTTTACAAACTCTTTGGCGTCATTGTATTATTATTAGTACAGATAAATTAAATTGTGGCGGACCAATCACAGCGCCACAAACTTGAATCGCGCTATCAGAATTCCAGCGCCCGGTCGCTATATATACGACATCTGAAACGATAGCTAGTGGACTTCAGCCTGGCCGAGCATTGCACCTCGCTCGGTCGGAGATCTCCCTTTGGGGCCAACCACCATTATTCCCACAAAATCTATGTAATTGGCAAATTATCAAGGACGCCAGTGCTCAAAATGAAGTAGTGACAGTGACATTAGTTTGACAGCTGTCATGCTAATAACAAAGATCTGGGTCGCTAGCCACTTCAGTCTAATCAGAAGGCCGTTGGTTCGATTCCCACCGAAGACGATTCCTCGTGTGGTGATCATGATCATTTGTTCTTTTTCTTGGTGCGATTTATGATAATATTACATTGTATGTATTTAGAAATATATAAGTATATTTCAGTTGTCTGTTTGCCATATTACAGGTTGTACCCAGTTTTTTTTTTTAATGAATTGACTAAGACGAAGGCTAAGGCTCTATCTAGAGCAGCAATAGCGTCTTTTGGGTCACATTGCCGTATGTGAGTTGTTCCAACATGGTATATTATACTTTTATATGGAACATGTGCTATGTGTGGCTATCGGCTAAGATGAACGAACCCTAAGTGGCGTCGAAGGTCCTTCAGTCCCTTATTGGGGCGGCTAATATGATAAACTGACAATTGACATATATCCTCACAATCTTTCGCAAGATGTAGGTGTCACAGATATATGTCATTATGACAAATTACATAATATATACCTATAAAATATATGTAATAAAGTATTTATTAGCCCTTCATGCTTTCATGTAGAAAATAGCTAAGCATTTTCGAAGGGCCAATAAGGTTCGAAAATGAAGGTCGCGTTTAGGTAGACGAAGTGTTGGGAGGCTATTAACCAGGTGGGAACACGATCTCCGAGCAGCGGCCGGTCCGCGTTGGATGCAAGTAGCAAGGGATCGGTTGTCTTGGCGCGAAGACCGATGATGATGATGATGATGTAGAACCCCTACTACTAGTAGTAGTACCCCTGTGATACCTTGAAATGGGTTTTTCTAAATTTCTAAGTGCAACCTGAACAAGAGACCATCGCTCGCTCCTCGGTGAAGGAAAACATCGTGAAGAAACATATGAAAGTCTATGAAGATATGTCAAGTTCACCAACCCGCATGGGACCGACGCAAATGTGAACAACCTCCTCCACTGACTTCGAGCTGGAGACCGATGCCCAGCAGTGGGATGTATAAAGGTTGATACTTTACTTTTTACTTATTTTATAGAGCTGCTAAAACCGTAGAGTACAGCTATACTCTAAATTCTTAAATAATCTTATTATTTATGGGATTTGATCGAAAAGATGAAATTGATAAATAAACTACTTTTTTACCTGAGTGAAAACTGGTGTCAAAAAAAAAGATTGGACTTAAAATGTTCATAGATTCGTCTAACCTAGATTTAGAATACAAGAAAACAAAAATACGGAGCGAAACTCATATTTCAAAACGTTAATAATTTTAAATGCGGTCAAATTATCCGGCAAATTACCGCCGTATTAATTATAATATAATTATCTTTGATATTTGACCACCGTGGCTGTAAGTACAATGCGCGTAATATCCTCTTAAAAGAAACGTTTTTCAAATAGATAATTTTATCTGTTAAGAGTAAGTTCTATGGCTTATTTGTCTGTGAATCAACGCAATGAAATAAACCATGCCGAGGATTGGCTATTCGCTGCAGATTCAGCAAGGGTCATCGCTCGTGTGCATATCCTCATTAGTGGTGTCCGGTTGCGCAACTGACCTCAGGGACCAAGACTCTTGAATAGGGTCAGTCCCGCACTAGCTGGTGTCGCGGCTTTGTCTCTATACCATCGAGTGTAACGTATGTGTAAAAAGACAAAAAAGAATTAGCTTTTATGCCCCATTATAGCTGGCAATTGGCATCAGAGTTTCTAAGGAATGAACATCGTCAAGAATTTAAGGTGAGTAGAATTAAGTTAAGTAAGCTAAGAACAAAGCTGAAACGATAATTTGTTGTTAGTACCTGACTACATCCGCGTGGATTGATGCACCAGACTTGTTAGTATAAAGATTTACATACCTTTTTTTTCGAATAGGCCTATGCTGTTGGCCTTAAGGCCTTTAAGCTTTATCGGAAACGAATCTTTACATACCGAGACTCCTCCGTGCCTCGGAAAGCACGTTAAGCCGTTGGTCCCGGCTGTCATTCGTGGATCTTTGACAGTCGTTACGGGTCGTCAGAAGCCCGAGAATCTGACAACCAGTCTAACCGCGGTGTACCGTATCTCCCAGTTACTGGGTTGTGGAGGTCAGGTACGCAGTCGCTCCAAGTTTAAAATACTAGTGTTCAGCTAAATCCGGTTAGACTGGAAGCCGACCCCAAAAGATAGTTGGGAAAAGGCTAGGCAGATGACCTAAGTACTTGTGCATAAAAAAACTTAATACGGAACCCCAAGAGCGCGAGCTCAACTCACTTGCCTGTTTTTTTTATGAGTACTAGCCAATTTGTCAAGTTTCTATCAGCACAACAGTGCGCATGATGATTACAATCAACAGCGATACTTACTTGACTCTTTCGTCGTCGGAGAGGACGTTGGCGTCATCAGCCGTGTTGTCTCCATCGCTGAACCCGGACGCTGTGCTCTGATGGTGCTCAGGAATCTGATGAAAAACAAAAACTAAATTAATGACCACTAATACTTTCTCCGATCGGGCAAACTTAATAAGTGTTAAATGCTAAGTTAAATGAAAGATTTTTTTTCTTTTTTGGCACGTCAAATATTTTTTTAACTATGGAACGTCATCTCAGTGTTTAAATAACTATAGTTTTAAAGTATCCGAAACGTTGGCAATGTAAAAAAACGTATTCTAATCTCTATAATTAATTCTGCGATAAAATTCTTGATGTGTAACAGTTTTATTAATTATTTACTAGGTGTACGAATGGGAGTAGGAGAATTGTTTTCGGTGAAGAAATCATGAAGGAACCTGAACGTTTCGTAAATCGACAAACACACATTGGACCGGAGTAATGAGATAAAATGGCCTCAAACATTTTATTGATTACCAGGAAAAGACCAGTGATTACTTCAAATATCTGTGGTCCTGATGCTTTACAGCACCCGTGGTCACCTATAGCCATGGTTGCTGTAAATTATTTGAAACGTTGGGCATGTAAAATACTTAATAAACCGCGATATTTAATACGTAAAATAGTTCCACTTAATTAGTATAAGGATAAGCTTTTAAGCTTTCGTCTTAGTACGTCGAGAGGTTTTTACAATTGAATATATAAGGGCCATTAATACCTACTCATAATATAAAATATTGCAAATACTAAATATGATAATAGAATTTATCCGTATTCAATTAAGTACAAGTAGAGAAATTACCATTTTTATTAAAGTACTAGCTTACGCGCTCCACTGTCTCGCTAGGCTACCTTTTTCTTAAGAATTAAATAAATATATATTTTTAATTTTTTGTTTCTTAAAAAAGCAATTATTTTCTGTTGTTTTTGGTTGTATGACAATAAACAGAGGGGTATAAAGTCAACCGTGATTTCGATATTCGTCTTCTAGTGCCAATATGTCTGCTCTACAATGATTGCCAACAAAGAAATGATCTAATACGAAGGCTGCCCGCTGTTTTGAGGTTAACACGAATATTTATCTGAGATAGCAGATGCAAATATACTCTTGTTTGTACGCCTCGGTTTGTTAGATAAAGGTGAAACTACTATTATACCGAATAATTATGCGTAAAATGTGAGCGCCATATATAATGCGTGAAATCTGTGCATGATAAAATGCATTGTGTGGCATTGCGAAATACTTCGTTTACATTGCAATATAAATCGTAATGAAATTTGTTTATTTGTGCTACCGTTGCCTAAAAACTAGTAAACTAATGTGAAATCTTATCAAACAATTTACGGCTTAATTTTATTAGGATAGTAAAAAATAATTATTTAATTTAATTTTAATAGTTTAAAGATTATGAAGCAGGGTTATATTATAATACATAAAGAAGAAACACAGTACGAGGGTGGATAGAATTTCTTATCTGTCTCACGGACCACGGTAAGCAACTATAAAATGGACTAGTGAGTATGGAGTGTAGAGATACTATTTACCTCTATACTCCATGCTAGTAAGTAAACCTCAAATCTTGCTTTTATTTTCGAAAATTTTATTATCTAAACATATCGTCACAATAAATTTTAAAAAGTCGTAGACTTTATTACACTATAATAACAATGTGTTTTTCAATCGTTTGAAATAATATCTCTCTTCCGCATAACAAATTTAGATAGCGCTAACACAATTACTATTTCAAATTGCAATAAAAAAACATTATAATAAACTATATTATAAAAAATTTAGTGCACAAAGCACAAAGATTATAAATATATATTTACTTAAAAATATATTGCTATAGCAAAAAATATAGATACTAAAACGATAAATAAAAGCAAAAACCTGTGTAAGAGGAATGCAATCAAAATCACGTCGCACGCCTTGCATGTTGCACTCTGGCTTTAAGATGACATATAAATTAGTTAATTACTAAATGGAACATCTTAATTAACTCCACGCCAGGTCTGTCCCACGTCTAGATTGGGACTCCCTTAATTGCTAATTGTAATTTAGCAGATTAACTAAGTAACTCATTTGAATGTTTGCTTATTTTAAAATGTTTAAATTACATTATCGAAATGTCTTCAAATATACGCTTTCGCTATTTTAAATAAGGAAAGCCTGAGAATAATTTACAGAGAAAAATTATATATATAATACAAAAGTATAATCAACATCTTTACTAAATAATTAGGTAAGTACTTATAAAAACGCTGCACAATATTGTAGTATTCATTGTTCAATAATAAATAATTTACCTTTAACGCCATCTATACGATATTTAGTGAACTGTTGAACTATAAAGTTTATAGTGTAAAAAATAGATGGCGCTGACACATTTAGTTTGATCTATGATTTAATCGTAATAATATTATTATGTATGTTTATTAAGTCAAAACTCTTATATTTTATTAAATCTAATCTGACAAAAAAAATTGAATTTTTATTATTAGGATTACTACAGTTACTTTAAGAACGTTAAATTGAAATTTGATTTTTATCGTGAATTTAAACCACAAATATGCTTCTGCGCTGGTTCTGAGTTTAATTTTTTAAATTAATCCAATCGATTGGAAACGGAATGATACGCTACACTGACGACAAATAAAACTAAACTCACGCATAGAAAAAATATATAATTTCGCGGTCCTTTTTAATTGCAGCTATTATACCTTTTTTATTTACTGTAATTTTCTATTTCTATTTTTATACTTTGTACAGTGAAGGTTTGTTAAATACTTCCGTGTATCTTTAGCTAACAAGACCTTATGGATCTATTACAACGACATGTTTTCGTTCCAAACATCATAATTGATGTTTCTTTGTATAACCACGAGCTAACGAATGGAAATATTATTTAAATCGGAATATACAGAGTACAAACTGGTTAAATCCTGAAGTTTGAACCAACCAGAAGTGATAGATTTTTTTGAAGGTAAGTACATATTAATTTGCTTTGACCATTATTTAACCAGAAAGACCCAGCAGAGTTTGAAAATTTGCTTAGGGGTGAGAAAACGGAGAAAAAAAACGACAATTTTAGTCATAAGAGGACTAGAAATTAGAGTTACACAATACACATACGGCATTGCTTGTGAAAGAAGAGACGATAAACGACCAATAAAAAAACTTTCCTAGCCTAAGGCAACATTGAAATGTATATTTTTTTAAGCATCATTTTTTAAAGAGTAACCTTTGAATCCAAGAAGTTATTAATACTGCCCGAGCTGTTGGAGCCGCTGTCACTGTTGAGGCTGTCATCACTGTTGACTAGCCCTCGGCTGCCGCTGCTGCTCTTACTGATGGAGGAGTCAGAGTCTATCCACAGAGGAGAGCGATACTTGAAGGTCTGCGCCAACGCGTTGAAGCGTGATTCTGTGTTCATTTGAGAACTCGAATACGAAGTCTTCATTGTAACGACCAAAAATTCAATTGTTTACCGATTATTAACCAATTCAAAGTCGTATTAAATTACTATTCAATAATTCTATGCAAAAATCTTGGTGGGCTTGAATTTGGTTGTTGATATCAAGTTAATAAGATAGATACTTTCGCACAATTAAAAATCACACACATACATAAATTCAAATACTGATAAACTTTTCTATTTATTAAAATTTTACTGTAAGTACCAAAAACTCACAAAAAAACAAAGAACCACTAAATATCACAAATCCACTTTCAAAATCACTTAACCAACGCCATCTATGTTTATCGAATGGAACCACGAGCATCCCACCGCATGATGACGAGGGGAGATAACATCTGATCAGGTAAGATCACGGCAGATTGGACGAGCGTAAATAGGATGTTCAAGTGAGCCTGTGCAGCTTACGACGGATTTATATGATAAGCCACGCGAGATTATAATATTATTATAGGGATTTAGTGGATATAAACTATAAATTATTGTGAGTTTTAATGGACTTATAATAATAATAATAATAGACAGAGCCAGCCGACTCACAACCTGATAACTCACACGTATACAATATTTATAAAAACGTACTAATGATAAATTATGCCCAGACACAGAACAAAATATGATCATGCTCTCGGGAATCGAACTCACGATCTTCTGGTTTGGTAGTCGGGGACAATAGCTACTAGACCACCTGTAGGACAGTCACTTATCCATTTTACATTCACAACTAAATGAATTAATGAATGAATGAGTGAATGAATGAATGAAAGAGTGATTTAACTGCTGCGTTCAATATTGAATAGTGACTATAAAATTACCTCAGGAATTTCTAATATTTATCCCAGTTCAAGAACGAAATAATGAGATTATACTAACCACAGTCATAAAAATGAATTTATCTTTGCCTATCTATCTATTTTTCCCTTAGAGCAGCACGATCCTCCTTACGGGATACGGCCCTCCTCCTCCTTACGGTCCTCCGAAACCGGAAGTAGGACTGTGTTGCTCTAAGTCATAAAATTATTATATGTTTAGGATTAAGACTAATAATTTGAGTATCCTTGAAAAGAAGTAGAAGCCAGAATTTAACGTCAGGTAATCTTAGAAGAATATTGTTATAAATAAATAAGGAATATTTTGACAATAATTATTCATAGTCCACATAAACTAAGAAGGTTTTTTTGGAACGGAGCACAAAGGATAGAGGAAAAAATGTATGAAAATATACTATTATTTACTCAGAAATTACTAGAAAGTTCTATCGGCATCGTATACCATTCCGAGCTGACTATTATTAAAGTTGTTTTTATCCTTTTTACTTAGAACACAGTCACGTGTCATGCTGTAATAAAATGTGCAATTCTCAAACAAATTATCGAAAAACCACAAAAACATAATGTTAAAACAGTGAGAGGATTTTAAGAATTTGTTGCTATATCTAGAATGTTTTTGCTATATCTAGACGGTTTTTGTTGACTCAAACTTAATGTAATTGTAATTGGAATAAAAAAAAAACTAAACTATACTAAAAATACAATACTTATTTTACGTCAAGTCGTTGTACACGATGTAATTAAGTACTATTAACTACTAACTACTACGACGATATTAATGAAATATCACAAGAAAATGGCACTTTCTCCGACGGAATATGGGGGAGAAGGGGGGTGGGCTGTTCTCCTGGTAGTTAAAGTTAAACTTGGCTACAATCATGGATGACCTCCGTCGCTTGCCATCAGCTCCTCCATTCTTGTTACGGAAGAACAACTTTCTTAGCTGATTTTTACTAAATCTTGAGATTAGATAAGATACATAATATAAATACGTATAGTAGAGATAAATATTATGTAATTATACGGAACCCTACGTGTTGGACTCGCGCTTAGCTTGTTTTACTCAACTTCAAAATATAAAGGAGACGTTTCATCTTTGTATAGACCCTGGGCCAACTTGATGTACAGTTGCTAGGGGTATTTCATAAAACATAAATAACACGAAAATTTTAATTTTAATTTTGAAAAAAATTGTCTTGTTTTCGTATACAAGAATATTTTCTATCGCACTGTCCGGGTAGGTTATTAGGCTATGATCCATGAAACATTATATTTTTCGTAATAGATCTAAACATCTGATTATTAAAATAGAATAGATAGTAGGAAAAGAACTCATTCTTTGCTCGCAATCCATGCAATCCTCGCAACTTATAAATTATTCATTCATTAAATTTCGATAAAGCTACAAAACTGGCGCTTGTTATGGCAATACATACAATCCGAATGTCTTAGTATTTTTAGTGTGATAGTCGTATTTTTGGCGTTATTTTGAATATGCGTAAATCATGCTGGCCTGAAATGAAACATCGCCTTTCTCCATAACTTAACTATATACTATATACATATTATACTCAGAAAGACGATCTCCGTGCAGTGGCCAGGAATCGGCAAGGAATCGGTCGTCTTGGCCGCCGCTATCCGTCCACTACTGAACATAGTCCTCCCTCAATGAACGCCAAGATTTCAATGTTGGTTGATGTTTAATATTATAGTTGGCAATGAAACATAAACTGTGAGGTCCATTTTACACCTCCCCACAGGATGGAGACGACCAATTTGGACATCTTAAAGGATTCAGGGTCACAGTTAGGGTCACCCAAGTGTTTAGAACACGACTAGTTGAGGCGGGCAGCTTCGTCCGCGATCATTGAAAATATCATCAGTGTTTAAGTAACACACTTTTAACACTTGAATTTATAAAAGTTTAATGAGTTGACAATATTGTAAATCAAAAAATATATATCTAAGACTTCTATCTTTAAGAAAAAAACAAGAGTTGCTTATTTGTCAAATTAATAATGAGCTAACTTCATATTCCCCAAGGCGTGTACTTTTGCTGTTATTATAAAGTGTATGTTTTTGTCTCAGTGGCATAAAATTGCTCATGACTTTTTGATAAAACCTCGCTTCAGACATCTGCATAATAAATACATAATATGCATTTATCTATTTGCGTAACAAAACGAAATCTCATGTAAAGTAAGTAGGAATCTGATGTGCAGCAGTGGACGGATAAAGGCTGATGATGATGGTGATGAAGAATGTCACTTTTTTATTTACTACTACTAGAAGAATTATAAAATGTGTTGAAACAACATAAAATTAATAATAATTTACACTAATATAATAACTTTTGAGATTTTGTTGTATTTTAATATTATGTGGTCGTCTTGGCGTTCATTGAGGGAGACCTATGTTCAACAGTGGACGGATAAAGGCTGATGATTATGATGATGATGAATATTATGTGTTTGTTTATCCACGCTAATCTCGGAAACTACCAGTCAGATAAGAATATAATTCTTTTCTATTGGTTTACGTTATTACTAAGGGTATTAGTTTAGTAAATTGTTAAAATAATTTAGATTTTTTTTTTTAGTTTTCGGCGTGGACGAAACCGGGGGAATATCTAGTTAAAAAAATATCTGTGAATAGAGTCTTTTCTATTTGGAACAGTCGTTTTTAATCGGTGGTTTGCGGACGACTGGTGGTGGAAGCATACCAAATGATCCGCGGAGACCTAATTAGAGATCCTAATTAATAAATGATAACGAGTAACTGCGAATAGATATAGTTTAGATATTCAATGAGACATTAGAGCGACGATGGTGCAGTGGGTATGGTCTCGGCCTCTAGCGGGAGAGGGTCCGGGATCGATCCTGACCTGTGGAGCCTTGAAATAGATTTTTTTAAGTTTCTAAGCGCACCTGACTACGAGACCATAGCTCGCTCACCGGTGAAAACATCGTGATACAATTGAAAGTCTTTGAAGGTGTGTAAAGTTCAGCAACCCGCATTGCGCCAGCGCAGGTGAACTATGGCCCGATACCATGCCCAGCAGTAAAGTAAGTATCAACCCTTATGTGTCCCACTGCTGGGCACGGGTCTCCTCTTCGAAATCAGGCGAGGAGAGTAATGGGCCAATAGTCCACCGCGCTGGCCCAGTGCGGATTGGTGAACTTCACATACCTTTAACGACTTTCAATCTCATCAGGCATGCAGGTTTCCTCACGATGTTTTCCTTCACTGGTGAGCGAGCGATGGTCTCGTGTTTGGAGTGAACTTAGAAATTTAGAAAAACCCATTTCAAGGTACTATAAGCCACTATAAGCCAACCAGTACTATAAGCTTTAGGACCACTGATTTAGAATTCGAAAATGAGGAATAGCTAATTTATAAATGTACTAGCTGTTGCCCGCAGCTTCGCCTACGTTAACTAATATTTACAACGGGATCTTAGTACGCGAAATAACATTTTTTACACCTTGTGTCCGAAAAACCAAAATATCGTACGGAAACCTATTTTTATCAGAATAAAATTTAGCCTATGTTACTCGTGGATAATGTAGCTTCCGAATGGTGAAAGAATTTTTGAAATCGGTCCAGTACTTTTTGAGCCTATTCATTACAAACATACAAACTTACAAAAATAGGTACAAATCTTTCCTCTTTATAATATTAGTATAGATGTAGATGTGAAGGTTATTTACCACTTACAGTGCGTTGAGTGTCAGCCACTTTAGCCTGGTAGTTGTGGAGGTTGTGAGGCACCGATATGGAACCTCTTGTCAAATCCCTCCTGTATATTATTGGACTTTTGACGTTTTCTTCAGTATACCTTTCGTCTATAATCTTCACTTCTGGCGTCGGAGATCGGTGTTCGTCGGATGGGCCTGAATTTATATCGTATTGTAGGTTTTGACGAACACCATCTGTTTTACTAGATTTCAGAGTAAGAGATTCATCTATAGTACCTGATAGGGTTATACGTTCACCATTGTTGCCAGATCCTGGGGTCGGATGTGCATCAGTGTTGCCAGATCCTTGGGTCTGATGTGCATTAATGTTGCCAGATCCGGAGGTCGGATGTGCATTAGTGTTGCCAGATCCTGAGATCGGATTTTCATTATTGTTGCCAGATCCTGGAATCGGATGAGCATTATTGTTGCTAAATCCAGGGGTCGGATTTTCATAAGGGTTGCCATATCCTGAAATCGGATGCGCATCAGTGTTGCCAGATCCTGGGATCGGATGTACATCAGTGTTGTTAGATCCTGGGATCGGATGTGCATTATTGTTGCCAGATCCTGGGGTCGGATGTGCATCAGTGTTGTTAGATCCTGGGATCGGATGTGCATTATTGTTGCCAGATCCTGGGGTCGGATGTGCATTAGTGTTGCCAGATCCTGGGGTCGGATGTGCATTAAAGTTACCAGATCCGGAGGTCGGATGTGCATTAGTGTTGCCAGATCCTGGGATCGGATTTTCATTATTGTTGCCAGATCCTGGAATCGGATAAGCATTATAGTTGCTAAATCCAGGGGTCGGATTTTCATAAGGGTTGCCATATCCTGAAATCGGATGTGCATCAGTGTTGCCAGATCCTGGGATCGGATGTACATCAGTGTTGCCAGATCCTGAAATCGGATGTGCATCAGTGTTGCCAGATCCTGGGATCGGATGTACATCAGTGTTGCCAGATCCTGGGATCGGATGTACATTAGTGTTGCCAGATCCTGGGATCGGATGTACATCAGTGTTGCCAGATCCTGGGATCGGATGTACATTAGTTTTGCCAGATCCTGGGATCGGATGTACATCAGTGTTGCCAGATCCTGGGATGGGATGTGCATTAGTGTTGCCAGATCCTGAATACGGATGTGCATTATTGTTGCCAGATCCTGGGGTCGGATGTGCATCAGTGTTGTTAGATCCTGGGATCGGATGTGCATCAGTGTTGTTAGATCCTGGGATCGGATGTACATCAGTGTTGCCAGATCCTGGGATCGGATGTACATCAGTGTTGCCAGATCCTGGGATCGGATGTGCATTATTGTTGCCAGATCCTGGGGTCGGATTTTCATCAGTGTTCCCAGATTCTAGGGTTAGACGACGATAGTCTGGTGGCATCTCGACATAGTCGTGAGGATAAGATGGGATGTTCAACCTTAAATCGGGCTTCTTTCTCACTCTCATGTTTGTTTTTGATAGCGTTATCTTAATTCAAGGTTGGCAATATGTCTGATAAATCTTAATCCACTGATAAGCTAAGAAATTAGACTAACTACACGTCCCTTTAGCCATGCATTCGCTTTCAATAATAATCCCTATAGTTATTACTAATACACCAGAACTATTTCTAATCATAGATTTTTGTGATCAATGTTTTTTTTAAATATTATTTGTATAAAACATAAAACAAAAAGTCTAATGTTTTTTTTATTTTATTTTTCTAATATTAATTTCTTCCTTAATCTCTAATTCGCACTTAAAACACTTCACATCTGTACACACTTTAGTTCAACTGACTTTTTTTATCAAAAACATTATCATTAATGATAAAAATATAAGATATAGATGTTTTTGTTCATTGGATAAGACGTTTCTATTGTTATAGATAGGTAAGACAAGACACCTTTTTCTTTTGATGACGCTGCGGAAATCCTTTTCGGACCATACCAGGGCATTGGGTAGGCGCGCTGGCATGTAGGGGGACTCGCATTGGGTGCACTACCCCACTAAAGCCGCGGCGTGAGCCTTCAGCCGCTATCTGAGGGACCCGGATCGCAGACAACGGGAAACCCTTAGCGACAGACTGGTCCCGACAAGACCAGATTCTCCACTATAGGGGGACTGCCCGGCTATCACTTGGCAGTCCCCACGACGTCGTGTCTTCAGCGGGGCCCGAGTTCCCATACCGGGCCCGACACGAGCACAAGAGTGTTACTGGAAGCGCATTAAGTAGCGCCTCCGACGCACACCTGTTCGTCGTCTACGTCACATCGGCGGCCTCCTCTCTCACCTGTTCGTCGGCCTCCTTCTTTGACATTACTGTCTCGCAGAAAGAGGCCATTGCCGTCCAGGACTCGTCAGAGCCAAGCATCGCGGTGATGACGCTCGACAAAGACAAGTCCCCTCCGATGACAGACATCAAATCATGACGCAGCGCCGCCCATAATACAAGACACCTGGTGATAAGTCATCGACGTCAGCTATCCCCGTAGACATTCTTGTTAATAGGCAAACAAATCAAGCATTTTCCAACAGGTGCACAGGACACACACAGGCTAAAATCTGAACTCCAAATACTTTATCTATTGTTGTCTAATTTTTACTCTATGTTCAATCATAACAATGAACCAACCTTTATGGTTTTTCTTTCTTGTCTATTTTACCTGTCTGTATGACTGTCTGGAAGACAGGACGTGTTCCCAGGATTGTACCTAGACAGTGACTCGCACTGATAAGGTCATTGCCTTATTTTGGCACAATTTAATCCATATCTTTATGGTGGTCTTATCTAACGAGGTTTATGGCTGTATTCAGGCCAATAGTCAGGCCTAAGACAAGTTGGTTGTTAAAAAAGTAGATGTGTGTATATAATGTGGTCAGATGACCTGAGAAATAGTACTTTTAGTACACATTTTGCTGAAGTTGGTGAAATATGAGGAGATGATTTATGTAATGTTTCATTTATTTATTTGGGATAGCAACATCATGGCTAAAAAGGATAGAAAATATAGCCATAATAGCTATCCACTAAGAATAATGTCAATCAAGCAACTACACATTCTTTTAATTATTAAGAGCTGGATACAAGTCAATAATAATATATCACGGGAAAATTCGTAAGATGATAAAATAAATATTATTGAACAATCATACGACGTTAACTTAGTTTAAATATAATAATGTTATGGATACTATACCGCAGAGTTTGAAGACGAAAGTCTTTAACCAATGCGTTCTCCCCGTGATGACCTACGGGGCCGAAACGTGGCCTCTTAATTTACGACTGGTCCGCAAGTTTGCCGCAGCTCAACGTGCTGTGGAGCGTGCTATGCTGGGTGTTTCTTTGGCAGATAGGATACGAAACGAAGACCTCCGCCAGAGAACTAAAGTTATCGATATCACGCGAAGAATATGCACGTAGAAGTAGTATTTATAATATGGGTTTATAATTATGACCTATATTCACAATTTTAGAAACTATTAAAATTACACAGCATCCAGGAGAGGTTATCACAAAGGTCAAGGAAAAAACAGTAAAATAATTATAGCCAAAGCTTGTACAGTAATGAAACATAGTCCTGTCAAATCGATTATAGTTTAATATTAGAATTGAACTTGGTTAATTCATATAAGGTTCTTATTTTAGTTTTTCGCAATCACATTCGTATATGCATCCGTTTTTATAATGAAGCAAAAACAAGAAAGCGTTAAACGCGTTTAAATGAGATAACTTTTTGTGGCGTTCAAGACCATCATCTTTATTTTTCCATAAAACTAATAATATGTTTTAGGAATTAGAATTAGGTCTTCCCGTCTTAATAGTTATATATAGTTTAGTATAGTAGTAACTTATATATTATGTCTTAAATTTTGGTACGGGTCTCCTCCTCGAAATCGGGCGTGGAGAGTATCGGGCCATAGTTCACCAAGGTAGTAGGCCCAATGCAGGTTGGTAAACTTCACAAGCAAACAAGAACACGGTAAGCTTTTCTATTGTATTTCAACACGGACCTAACGTATGATATCAAAATATTCATCATCATCATCAGCCTTTATCCGTCCACTGCTGAACATAGGCCTCCCTCAATGAACGCCAAATATTAATAATAATAAATGGAAATCACTTACTCCATCACTATTGTTATAATTCTGCTTCATCAACTCCAAATTCTGCAGCGTGGGCATCGAAATAGAATTCCTTCTCAACTCTGCTCTCCTCTGCTCTTGTTCCCTCTCGATCAGGTCCTGGGACTCCTTGGCTCCGAAAGTCTTGGAAGTACTTGGCGGAGAGAGATCCGTGGAGATGGTGCTTGGGCTGGTGGGTTTTGAGGACTTGGAGGAGTCGGGATCCAGAGTGATGTACAGGGTTCCCTCAGGTGTGTCCACGATTATCGTGTCACTTTTGGGCGAGTGGATGGCTCCTAGGTCTGTCGCGTGGAGCTTCCTCTCTATAGGAGATTCTACATCTTTTATTCTTTTTGGTCTTTCAGGTCCTTCCACTCTGACCTGCCCCAGTTCCAACGACTCGTCCACGAAGGGTATGCTGGTGTTCCGGCAGAGTTCTGGCGAGTTGAGACCCTTGGCAATCTCTCCATTCTGCGCGTGACTTTGTGCCATATTATTTCATAATATCTGAAACATTTGTTTGACTGATTAATATATTTTGTACGGAAACAGTTTAAGCTGTTCGTGGATTGGTTTCTAATTATCAAAGATAATGTTTACATTGATTAGGCAATTAAAAAGACAAGAAAGTCTTAAAACCCCAAATATTGTATGTAACTGTATATTATAACTAGCAGCGCCCTGCAGTTTTACCCGCGTACTTCCCGTTCCCGTGGGAGTACGGTGATAAATTATAGCCTATGTGTTATTCTGATGTATAAGCTATATTATTGTAAAGTTCCATTAAAATCCATTCAGTAGTTTTAACTTGAAAGAGTTACAAACAAGTATGGATACTTACAAACTTTCACGTTTATAATATTAGTAGGGTAACCTTATTTTCACACGCTCGGACGGCTGGTCGATGGACCAATAAGGTTTAAGCTTTGTTTATTGCCGAAGATGGTAGGCACGAGCTATCTGAAGCTTTAATGGTCAGCACCACTTATTAATGAACATAATATGAGTTAAGGACATGTCCAGGTAACTTATATTTATGTTCTGAAACGTAAGATGGTAAGTCTCGCAGTCAATTATTGGCCTGCCTCTTGTAACCTTGTCTATAACGCTGCTTAAAATAAAGATAAGCACGAAACTGTAACTGTTAGATTAAATATAAATTATGTTTAAGAGTAAATCGTAAAAATCTTAAATCCCAGTTAAATAAGATAAAATAGTGTACGTGACTGTGGCTTCTGTATATTCCAAACATCGAGAATATAAAAATCTTACCACGATAAAATCAGTAAGAATTGCTGCAATGAAATAACAGCTATACGGATTTTATTGTGGTTTATTCAGATTATTACAAGCCTGACGTTTCGGATACTTTACAGCAACCATAGTCACAGAAGGACTGAAACGTAGGGCTTATAAAAATAATAATAAACCAATATAAAATTCGTATAGCTTATTCATTGTAATGAAATTAGCATTAATATTATAAAACAAGTTGCTTCATCATAGTGGTTAAATTAATTGTCCATTATAGCCTAATCTATACTATGTATCTTAATATATATAAATCTCGTGTCACAATGTTTGTCCTCAATGGACTCCTAAACCACTTAACCGATTTTAATGTTTTTTTCTTTTAAAATGTGTGCTTTTCTCCAACTTGAAAGATAGGATAGTTTATTTCTCAAATTTGAGATTGCAATTTTATTTATTGCAAATTAATTGTTTTGACAGAACGAAGTCTGTCGAATCCGCTAGTAATATTATAAAGAGGAAAACTTTGTTTGTTTGGTTGTAATGAATAGGCTCAAAAAGTACTGGACCCATTTCAAAAATCCACGAGTAACATAGGCAAAATTTTATTCTGAAATAAAAAATAGGGTTCCTTAAGATATTTGGGTTTTTCAGACACAAGGTGTAAAAAATCAACCAGAAAAGTAACTTATTTTGCATGCTATGATCCCGGTATAAATCTTAGGTAACGCAAGCGAAGCTGCGGGCAACAGCTCATAATTACAATCCAAATATTCTTGTCATTCCACCATTAAACTCACTAAGCCCGGTGCGTTTGTCTGGCCTTAATAAACATGATCCAATGAGTGTATCAGGTGCATGAGTCTGGCCGCGTGGAAGTAACTCCGTAAGACGTTTGCTCATTATATTAGGCCGCTCACGTGAGCAACGCACTCGATGAGCGAACTGCAAACATGCTTCGTTTTATTTCGCATCATGAATATTTTATTCCCCCAACTTCGGCTGTGTTCTGATGATTAACAAGATGTCGTCCCTTACATAGTGTATCACACTATAAAAAGGTAACGAACAGAGAGAAAAGTTACTTTTACTTGTAAATTATAATTGCCCACAAACAAAATTTCGAAAATTCCGGGATATCCCGATTGCTGCATGTGTACCAAGCGCTACCGCTAGGGTGAAAATTCAATTGAATTTATCAAAAGAAATATCTAAAAATTCCTCCTCAAATGCTCTATCAGATTCCATAATTGCTCCAATTAGATAATTGTTTAATTAAATGTTTGCAATCGAAATTATACAAATGTGATATTATGTTTATAATGTTATTGTCGTTTTTTAATGTATTAATAAATAAATAAAAAAAAAAAAAAAAAAAAATGGTTTTCCCTGTATCACAGCAAGTTATTGTTGCTTTTTTGTATTTTATTAATGCAATAAATTGCTCCCAATTACTTCTTTTCATATAGGTAAGTCAATTTGATACGAAAAAAAACCGAAAAAAAAATGTGTATACTTTTGTAAGTAAATTAAAAAAACAGCTATTAGTACGAGTATAATAATTAGTAGGGCTATTCTGTATTTCGATATCGAGCTTCACCTGAGTGATAGAGCTCAATTTACGTCACTTCGAAAGTGAACTTTATTGATATAGATAAATAGTCGAGTTTTAAAGAATACAAATTTATCAAATTCGTAATATCACCGCGAATTTCGAGATTCGAAAACGACCTTACAGAATAGCCCTACTGTTATGTATCCTAATAGCTAAATAGATTTTTAATTTCGGTACAAAGCTTTCCCGTTACATCTCGCGTTTTGGGAGATTTTCTGAATGTTTTTGAATTTATTTATTTGAATTGTTATTCAGAAAATCCTGAACCGATCTAAGAGGCTGGATACTCGCTCAGCTGCTACTTCACCATCCCTTTGATGTTCATAAGTTGGAAGCAAGGTAGTCGCCTCCTCCAGAGGATACGCTTCAGTGACGTTATAAGAGGTGCATTCGACGCGCCATGTTGGCATATGTCTGTTTTAATGTTATGGCACATAATATCGTGTGTGATGGACAGATATAATATACCTACATTATATTACGTTACGCCTAACATACTAATAAGATAATAAGGCTATCGTAGTAAATAAGTAATAATCTATAAATAATCGCACTATTTTAACAATGTTTTTTTAGTTTTTTTTACGTTTAAGAGTAAGGATAAGCATCTGCAGCTGAATATTGCGGGATATCATAATGAGACAAATTTGTTTGCGGAATATTATATTTTTCGCATGTCCGACATTTCGAATACTTTCTGGTAAAATTATTTCGTTATAAAGAGTGAAAATCATATAAATCCTAAAAAACAATACACACAGAAGTCACAAATTAGGTATGAATCTCGAAAACTGAAGTCATTTAAAATATTTGAAAAGATTAGTACCATTATTATTAATATCTTTATGTATACATTATTTATACTTTTACGGTCCCTACCAAAATAAATACTTAAATAAAAATGCCAAAGTAATGCCAGAAAAAAGTAAATGATGTATTATTTAATAAATGTTATTATTGTTTTTATTATTGCCGAGTTTTTTTCAGTGAACTAGCCATGGAATACATGGTAGATCGATTGACCTTCAAAAAGAAACTTTTGCTTAAAAAATGATTTTGATCTTCCACTAATTTTATCATGTAAGATTCACAATAATGGGGCGACATGCTGTCAATAGGTATAGCCCATGAACATTCCCAAAAGTGTCAGGACTTACCAACAGGTACACCAACTTGCCTATACAACTAACGTCTACAATTAAAACCGTATATAAATATTAAATTATATGTGAAGTGTCGATGAGTCAGCTGCCGTTTAAGGATTCAGGCGCTACCATACAGGGTCTGCGTTGGCGGGACACTTCACGTCTAAATGACAAAAATATCTCAAAAACAATAGCCTATATATAGATGGTTTAACTCAACTTTGCGTGCTAACTGTGCACGCATGCTGTTATGAAGTTATGAAAATTCTAAAAAACTTTGGTCCTGTGAACAAATGAAATATTTAATTTTAAATTGCGTTTTATTATATTTCCGAAAGTTTGTAAATAATTCAAAAATCTAGGTCATTAATTAGTTAGCTTGTAAGATTAATTTCATAATTTCAGGTACAGGCAAAGTTCAAAATGCCTAAATAAAATACGTGCAAGTAAACACGTTCAAATCTTACTAATATTATAAACGTGAAAGTTTGTGAGTATGGATGTTTGTTACTCTTTCACGTGAAAACTACTGAATGGTTTTTAATGAAACTTTGCAATAATATAGCTTATAGATCAGGATAACATAAAGCTTATAATTTATCCCTGTACTCCCACGGGAATGGGAAAAATGCGGGAGAAACCGCGGGGCGCTGCTAGTATAATATAAACATCAAATCACGCTTATATTTATAACTATCGCCTTCGCCCGCGTTAACTTAAATTTACGGACATATCTGGTTTGATGATAATTATTTTTATAGCCTAAGTTACTTCCTATAATAACAGCTACCTGCCAGTAAAAGTCCCCTCAAAATCGATCCAGCCATTTCAGAGATCCACCTGAACAGACAGACAGACGGACAAAAATAAAAAAAATGCATGTAGTAAAGAAGGTTATTTTAGTATTACAAACAGACGCTCCAATTTTATGTTTTCCTGAAATCTCACCTTCTAGTACCTTTCCAATAAAAGTAGGAAAACGTTCGTACGTCTCCTACTTATAAGGAAAATTAGTTGAAACTATACGTGCTAATAACATTATGGAAAATCCGAAAAAACAATGAATTCCCATATGAAAGACAACTGATATATTGTGACTATTACTAATATTAAAACAATTTATAAGTCATTATTAATCTTAAAACTACTAGTAATGAATTTAAGATATCAAAAGGAATAAAAATACATATCCTTAAATTTCAGGAACCAACTTACAATATTATAACAAACACCAGAATACGTGAAATAGTAATTATGTATTATAATGAAACAACTTTTACGGATTTTATCACGGTTTTTTATATGCACGACGTTTCGAATACTGTGGTGTAGTGTGTAAGTCGGTATAAAAATGTTTGTATTAAGATTTAAGAAATATAATAATTCAAACTCCCGTCCTCACATGGCGATCCGGCCACTTCTCATGGCGACTTTGCCACTTCACAATACTTTGCAACAACCGTGGTTCTCACATGACCGTAAATCTGAGTAGATAACATGAGTTGCCTGGACTAGTTTCAGGCTAACTTGCTTATATGGGCGACGCTGACTACTTTCAATCGCGAGACTCATCTGCATCTTTGCCTATCCCACTAACATAAAAAATATATCTCCTATTGTATAAACATATTTAATATTCCCGAAATTCATGATACTTTCCAGTAAGCATTATCGTATAATACATTTATTTCCAGGACAATTCTCGTAAATATGAAATAAATATATTATAATTCATTTAAAAATCGAACCATGTGTTTTCCAATCACAGAAGTGCTTCGCACAATCGAGCATTCTTAAAGAATAAAGTGCTTTAGCATGATGCGCTAGCAGAAAATTAACAAGATTTTTTAATGTTAGCATTGAGCGAAATTTAATTTATATTGCCGTTTGTAATTGTTGTTCATTGTTGAAAAAAATAAAGCTTTCGTATCGTCGTAATTTATTGGCAATAATAAAAATTAAGATAAGATACATTGACCATTTATTTCAAAAATAAAAATAAATACTCGTTCTTTCACTAATATTTTTTACATTGAACTTAGCGAACTCTGAAATCTTTCATATTCCATATTTTATGCATTAGCACAATTCGGCTTGTGCGACACTTAGTCGCCTTATGCACTGTAATTGGAAAACACAATATTACCATCAGTTATTGTTGACTGCCTTATCCATTGCAAGAGCTCTATTTTTCCTTTTACTATAAACAAGCAACTTTACAATAAACCCAAACAAACTTTACAATAAATAAAAAAAATTAAAAAATGTTGTATTATTGCGTCATCGTAACTTATTTATACTAACCTCGTTGACTGTTGACTCTATACTATACCACAGTATCACTGTTTTCTTTGCCATTCCCAGATGCTTGTTATATTTATATTATGAAGCTTATCGCCAGGACAATGATGATATGATGATGATGATGATGACGCCAGGGTAAGGGACAACGGTTTCCGTTGTTAAAGTTGTCTATTGTCGATGGACTGGTTCGCTTGAAGAGTATTATTTTATTATATAATTTTATACATAAACCTGTATATTGTCATAAGATAAAACACATAACTTAACTTATGTTACCTTCAGTTAAACTTAGAAGTTCTATCAACGCACAAAATCTACTAATTTCTTACGAAACAGCACAGACTTGCAGCATGTTATATGTTGCTTATGATATAATAAATTATTATAACAATATTATCCACTCACATAAACTCTCCGTCACTGACACTTAGCACAAGTTTAGGATGTCCCCACGGTATAACATGTTCCGTATAAACGATATGCGCGTGCGCACCGTAGAGCGGTGATATATAGATAACCATCGATTAAACTAAAACTATGGTAGGCAAGGTTTTTTACAATATTTTTTTTCGATGTTTTCTTATCCATATGTAAAGTACGATTAGTTTTTCTTATGATATTATGTAACGTAAATTTAAGAATCTTGATTGCATAAGTTACATGCTTAATATCTTACTACAATTTATAATACGTAGCCGCTGTAATTTATACAAGGTATAGTCTGTCTTAATCATGGTAAGACTTGTATCTTCCAGAAATAAATTATTCATGTATCACTGCCCCGAGCAGAGAAGAAGAGAAAACTCGGAGAACTACACTAATTGTTAACATGTAACAACTTGAACTAAGAATACTTGATAAAAAAGGTCTCAATGCTAGGAATCAGAACGTGTTTTTGGTTTTTCCAGTGTGTTTGACTAAAGCATTTTCCAATGCGTTTGACCAAGACTTTTTCCAATGCGTTTGACTAAGGCGTTTTCCAATACGTTTGACCAAAGCGTTTTCCAATGCGTTTGACCAAAACTTTTTCCAATGCGTTTAACCAAGGACTTTTTCCAAGGCGTTTTCCAATACGTTTGACCAAGGCGTTTTGCAATACGTTTGAACAAGGCGTTTTTTATGTATGGTTAGATGAAAATACAACTTCTTCCCCTGAAGATTTTGCAAATTAACAAAAGTTCACTTCGTTTACCTAAACACTAAGGAATAAATATTTTTTGTCTAAGAAAGTAATGGAATTTTTATTTAAGGGGGCAAATTTTAAGCAGCGTACTGTAGTGCTGATAAAAAACTGATATGTTTTCTCAACTAGTATTGATCATGAATGACGTAGTTAATCTTGTTGAGTTTTTGTTCGTTTTTTTCATTTACTTTTTGTGTTCTCGTTTAATCTGATTGCTAATAAATGACCTTTGATATACAAAATTATAATGAATAAAATATATGTTAATGTATGTGGTTTTCCGTGCTATGTAAGCGGTTTAGTGATTCTATGGTTATGAAAATAACAACTTACATATAAAATTTTAAAGTCTATCCTTTATTTGTTGTTAGTTAGCAAAGTATAAGTATTTAATGAGATAGGCTAAATCTCTATATTCCGTTTAATGACGGATAGTCTACGTCATGAAGGGATCGTCCAGCTCCATTATATTCCAGGTAGCGCATGCTTTACTTATCCTGGGAAATGGTCGTGTGCCAGTATAGAGGCACAAGGATAGATAGATCCTTTTACCCCAATTAAGGCAAATCTGTTTCGCTTTTTAAAAGATATAAGCGAGATGGCAGTACTCGGACAAGTATTGATCCCTATAACCGATAATAAGCTGTAGAGTTGTGCTCTACAATTTTGAAAATCGAATATTTTATCGATATAAGCCACATCCCTCTTCCAGTAGTGTTTACCGAGATTATCGTATGCGATTAAACTTTACACGCGGACAATTTTGAACAAACTGACGTCACAAGGTACACACCGCTAAGTCTTGCCTAGACAACCCTGAACAGCAAAGAAAATACAGGCGATAAAAAAAAATAAGAAATAAAGACAAATGATCGTCTCTAAAAAATATAGATAAAAGAATAAAAAAGCAAGTTTGAAGTTTTAATGGTATTTTGTAGATTCAGTAGATTTGACAATATTTTTTAAATTAACTTTCACATATTGTATACTATTAGTAAGGATTCCTTTTCTGTTCCTCCCGTGACCATGGTTGCTGTGAAGAATATATTGAGAATTTATTAGAATTATAAAATAAGAAAAAAATATATATTTATCAGAATCAACATATTATACCTATAGTATGTGGAAATACTTGCTTTAATGCAGTACAGAACTTTAATAAGAAAAGCTAAATTGGTCCTTATGCCAACATAAAAACCCAAAAAACGATCCAAAATCCCATTTAAAAAGTACGCCCGACATCGATAGCATATAATATTTGAAATTACCTGATAGTTCAGCGGTACGCCATGAAGTATATAAACAAAACCACAAACACTATCGTCAGTAGTCCATAGACGATGTAATCCAAGTAAAACACACACCAAAAACACTTCACATCACTCGGCTTACACTGGCACACAGTCATGGCTGTATGGCGTCAGATCTTTACCTGTTTCCATTTTTTATTTAAAAACAAACACTTCAAATTGAGAATTATCTATGATGATTTAATTGTGGAATGTTTTCTTTTATATAATCTATTATTTATATTGAATAAAATCTTGTACCATTGCTACAAGCGGATACGCCAATAGTTGCACTTTCAGGGTAGTCTCATTAACGGAGGAGACACCAGGGTCTCATCATGGTAGCAGTACCAAAGAATCTCCTGATCGAGCCCTGGCAGAGTGCCCTGAATGGGCGAAGAGGGCGGGCCTCATAGCTGAGGTTGATGCTGACTTGTCGCTCTAGCATGGGAGGCGGTCTCATCTTTCTGTGTGGTCGTAATATCACAGAAAGATGAGGCTAGCTTAAGCTATGTCATACTATACTACACTTACAAGCTCAGTATGCCTTAAGCGGAAGAAGGAGGTGATATAACCCTCTGCCTCCAGGGGAGGATGCTGGATGGAATGCCGTCCAGACCCAAAGCGGCGTCTCTATACCCGTGCTGGACTGGCCAGAGGGATGGAGAGAATACCTCAGGGGTTTTAATTAGGATTTCCCCTATAACTCAAAAACTTGTATTATCCTGACAAGTGTGTCCTGTGGTCATCCTCGCAAGGGCGGGTTCGAATCCCGGGACAGTAATTACAAAGATGACACGTTCAGTTAGGATCGTTAAAGCCAGATGTTTGAAATGAGGTATTCAAAATAATATGCTGAATGCAAAAACCGATAATTTAATTATACCCTCATTAAAATCGTTCGCCTCGTGTTGGTGATTAACGGTGGTATGGTAACTGGTGCTGGTGTTCTGGATGGTACTAGATCACCACTTAGAGGGGGATCATTTTTTTTTATGTGATGAGGAGGCCAACAAACAGTCGGAGCCTTGTGGGGACTATCGAGTATCGACGCCCATAGACACCAGAGATCCAGAGGTTATACAGATGCGTTGCCCTCTCTTTCCCTGTCCCCCGATACACAAACCACTCTAACGCTTTGTGGTTTATGTAAAAGTAGGTCTGATAGTCGTCTTGGCGTTCATCGAGGGAGACCTATGTTCAGCAGTGGACGGATAGAGGACTGATGACGGTGATGAAAAGAACGTAGAGAGTAGAGGCGAAGGATTCCCAGTCCGAAATAGCCTATAATATTGTAATATGATTTGTCATCATCATTTCCGCTTCTCCGTCTATATTTTTTGAATGAACGTCAAGAAAACCGATCATGCATCCTATGGAGTGATGCGTTTGATATTTAAAAAATATAAATTGTCTATTTTAAAACTTGACACAACTTTTGATATCTTATAACGAAGAGCTACTTCGATTTTATTTTACACAGATAATCAAACATAAAATATTAATATACAACTCCGAAAGTTCCAAATAAAACTAGTTTTAATGTGGATTATAGAACACAGGTCATAAAAATTATATAAAACTGTCAAAACACGTTTTACTAGTGATCGCTTTAAATATTGTCACATGGTAAAACCCAATTTTAAAGACGTAAAACCAAATATAATATATAGAAACTGTGTATATAAATATATATATTATTATACAGCAACAATATAATTCAGGAAAATAAATTTTAAGTTTGTTTCATTAAAAACAACTTAATCGTACCTACATAATATAAATGTTAAGTTTTTGTCCTTAATCCCATTGGCAACAGTAAATATCACATTTTACATGAATATCATAAAGAGATATATCTTAAAACATATTATTTATCATCATCATCATCAGCTTTTATGCGTCCACTGCTGAATATATAAAAATATATTTCCTTGTATGTAATGAAATCTTTTGAAATTTTATTTAATTCAATCAATCCTTTATTATTATGACCATTTAACAGTATTTACTAATATCATCATCATCATCATCATCATCATCAGCCTCCCAGCATCAGCATCTCCTTCAATGAACGCCAAGACGACTGATCCCTTGCCACTCGCATCCGACGCGGACCTGCCACTACACGGAGATCGTCTTCCCATCTGGTTAATGGCCGACCAACACTTCGTGTACCTACACGCGGCCTCCACTCTTGAACACTAATGACCTATTAGCCATCCGTTCTTCTGAGTGCGTGACCAGCCCTTTGCCACTTCAGCGTGCTTATTTTTCGCCTGATATCGGTAACTTTATTTCTCTACCGGAGGTCTTCCTTTTGAATCCTATTATATTTTAATTATAATTTACATTGCCTCATTATTAGCAGTCTATCCGTCAAATCTGGACACACACAACTAACGTCAAGATCACCTATTTCGCGCCACCTTACATCGACTACACGCAGATCGTGCCAGAAAACATTCCACAGTAAATATTTTTTTATTTAATTTAATTTTTTTTTCTTTCTAATATGTATTATGCTATTTACACTGTACAATTTTCACACCTATTTATAATATTTATTAAACTCGAGAATGAAATCACATCACTGTTCACTCAAAAGTTAATTGTGTTCACATTTGAACACTTTAGTTAACAAACACAGTTATGGCAGTGAGCGCTAATTACGGAAGACTAGTTAACATTTAACCGCTCGGTTTAGCCGCGTATCAGAGGAAACGTTACAATATGAGGATAAATAGGTTTATTGTGTTTTATCATAATATAGTTACAGTTTACAATGCTCTGTTTGTTAAACTTTCATCATCAACAGTTTACTTCCGTTAAGGCCATCATAATATTTATTACAGCGTTTAACCGTTTCAAATAGGTAGAGTCAAATGTGGTCCAAAATAATGTCAATATTTATTTGTAAGGTATCGGTAAATAAAGGCTGTTATTATTATTATTACCATTCAGTTGCGACGAAAAATGAGGACAAACACACATTCACATTTTTTTGTTTTGGCATGTTTTATTAGCTTAGTTTTTATTATGTGTGAGCGTTCTTATGAAGAGCATATAACAATAATCTTAAAAAAACATCCCCTTAATTTTAAATTGCTAACTTAACGAGACCAGTGATAATAATGCAATACTTAATTAAAAAACTGCCTCATGACCTTTCAGGATTCGATTGGTTATCTCTAACGATCATTCGAAATAAAAGTCTAATATATTATGAACAATAAATACTTCAAATAATTTCAAAAATGCATAAAATAAAGCATGCTCTTTACTTTCTCAATTATTATTTATTTTATCTATACTTTAATATTATAAAGAGGGAAGATTTGATTGTTTGTTTGTATCGAATAGGCCCCGAAACTACTGGATCGATTTGAAAAAATCTTTCACTGTTGAAAAGCTACACTATCCCCGGTAAAAGTTAGAGACTCGTAATAAGACTTAGTTGACGCAGGCGAAGCTGTGTAACAGCTAGTCTTAGATAAATATAGTCCTTCCGTATGGTTATTGTAAAGTATCCGAAACGTCGGACATGTAAAGAGTTTATTAAACCGCCATAAAATCCGTAATAATTGTTTCATTATAATTAGATTAAAAGGCTGACTAAATGGCAAATAGTAAATATCATCTATAACATTTGATTCGATTTCCAAAGATCCTTCGTATGTCAATATTACGGAAGGAAGGCCCTTTACCTGAATGATATTTCGTCATTCTCTCCTCATCTCGAGATTGCGCTGATGGTTTCCTGATGGTGCTCATCATGTTATTACGATACAGATAAACGGACACGCGATACTTTTGTTGTACAATCGACGTTATATAAAATATAGACTCATTCGTTTTTCAATGATATAGGTATCGTTTAGTCAAAGTTTTAGATGGATAATTTTTACCGGTAATATGCGCCGTGCCAGGCCTCTCATCTAATACCGCAGTCCTGTTCATTATATGATACGAAAAAAAAGTAAAGCTAAGAAGCTCAGGTGGTGCTATCAAGGTGGTCAAGATGCTGGTTCACCCTAGGCTACTGCGCCTACCGCCACGACAAGGCCCACCATAGTGGGGCTGGTAATGATTAGCTATGTCACACAGTAATAACGAGGAATTATACCCATCAAAAGTCTTTCGAAGTAAAGCTTCATTCGGCGCGACTTTTTTTTTCGAATGGACCTATGGCCTTAAGGCCTTTAAGCTTAGCGACTAGAGAGGAACCCAGGCGATTTTTTCTAATATACCTAACGCTCAGTATTAGTTGCGAGTAGCTGTAATCATATTATACACCATGTTTATGGCATTATACGCCATCTAGTGGCAATAATCATAATTAAATTAGGAGTTTCTTTCTATTATGAAGTATTATGAGCTTCCATCGCGCATACAGATTACGCGCACACTTTTTTTTCATCTAAGTTACTCCGTATGTTACGAGTATATCTAGGTGCTGCACATCGGCGGCTGTTATCAGCAGATGCCGAGGCTATCTCGCCGGCACTCGTCGTGGATTGTTTTATTTACTCCTCGACGGGAAGTTATCCGTATTATCTACGTCTCCACGGACCGATCTAACGGGAGAACAGTTCCGTTGGAAAATGGTCACGAAAAAGGATACAAGAGCTAATTACGTGGTATCTTATCTCAAGACGATAGTCCAGTGGAAATGGACACGGCTTCTTGAGCGAGAGGTTGCGGGTTCAATTCTGACATGTGATGCCTTGAAATGGTTATTCTAAATTTCTAATTGCTTTCTACACAAGACTGTCGCTCATCGGTGAAGAAAAACATCGTACAGAAACTATTATTACTAAACTGTATGCCTGATGAGATTAAAAGTGTTTGATGGTGTGTGAAGTTCACCAGCCTGCATTGGGCCAGCGCATCGGTAAACTATGGCCTCCTCCTCGCTTGACTTCGAGGAGACCCGGTGCTCGGCAGTGGGACATATATGGGTTGCTTCTTCTATCTCGCATTAGTAAAGTTCCTCCCTTGGAAGTGACGATAATGAGGATAACTACTGGATCATAAATAGGCGTTTTATGATGATAAGCGAACGGGCAAAATTACATGATTTGTGGATAGCGTCGCCCATGCACATAAACTAGTAAGTTTAACCTAGACAATTCAAGTGTTGCCTAATCTGAGACTAAAGTTGGGCAGTTTCAGCGCCAGTTATTAGGTAAATTGTCCCCTTCTCTCCTTCTCTTTCTCTTCTACCCTTAAAAGTAAAGCTGATTCATGCATCAAGCAGAATGGTGGTTGGTACCTGCAGACGGAAGAGCATAGAGCGAATCCTGCTATTTATAAAAATGTTTTCTGAAAATACTTCAGCAATTTCGCAAATATGCTACTTCAAACAACAGATTACCGCAAGGCGTAATCGTTTCAAATTCTCAAGGAAGCCATTATAATATATTGTCATAAGTGCAGTTGTTTAGTTGTTGAGATTTAAAAATAAATAATGTTTAGTCTGATTGAGGTATTGCGACAAAGCCAGCGATCGGGTAGAATGGAATATAATATATATGCCTACAGAGCATATTCCTGAAAGCCTTGTGTGTAAAGAAATGTACCCCCTGTCTCCTTCACCTGTAAAAAATCATGTCAGTATCTACAGTGATGAGATAGGAAAAGATATGGGAGTGTTGTTGTACCGGTTATATCAGGGAGGGTCATTAACTAATAACTGCATGACCGGTGCTTCTCTTAGTCAAATTGTAGAAGCAATTGTTGGTAGTACCCACCGTCCAAATACAACGTTAATAATTATGACTGGCAGAAGGGGAAATGTGAACCAAAAAAAAATAGTAAAATTTATAGATTCATTAAATAGTTTACATAATATAAAAAGGGTAATTTTGTTCACATTTCCCTATATAAAAGCTTTGCCACAGGAAAACAAAATAAGACATAAATTAAATGTATTATTATATACTTTATCATGTAATAATAATTCTGTAGTTATAAATTCAAATAATAATTATACTAATAAGTTAGAAATAATTGACATTAATAACATAATTAATAGTAAATTTATTTTTAAGACTAACGATAAGTTTGACTTATCATATTATTTTAAACGACAAATAGCACTTTCGCTATCCACTTTTTTGTATATAGATCCAGCCAAGGATTTGGCTAAACAGACCACTGCTCCTATTGAGCAGTGTCACTTATTGACACAACAAAGCTTGGAATTCGTTCCAAATAATTTAAACTAGGTAATAAGACAAAAGAAATTATATCTTGCAATAAAATTAATAAATGTAATAAAATCATAACCACAGAGGTTACAGAAACAAATAGAAATAATTATTGTAATACTAACCTGGTGCATCAAAACATGCAAGGTATAGTCGGTAAAGAATTAGAAATAGAATTATTTACTAAATGTTATAGTATTGACATACTTTGTGTTACCGAACATTGGTTAAATAAAAATGAAGTTATCAATCTCAGTGATCACCAGGTGGCAAGCTCATTTAACAGAGAACATGCAATACGAGGTGGCTCCCTAATACTAACCAAAACAAATCTAAAAGCTAAAGAAAGAAAAGATATTGTGAGCCTGTCTGTTGAACGCACTATTGAAATAGCTTGTGTAGAGCTTGAGTGTCTTATTATTGTAAGCGTATACAGACCTCCTAGTGGGTTATATGATACATTTGAACAAATTATGGAAGAAGTTCTTGTCAAGTTATGTGTATCAAAGAAATATTTAATTATATGTGGTGATTTCAACATTAATTTATTAGAAAAAAATCCTACCACTATCAGATTCATATCATTATTTAAATCATATAACCTTAGTAACTTATTCTTAGAACCCACTAGAATAACTTGCACCACAGCTACTTGTATAGATAATATATTTAGTAATGTAAAACCATACAGTCAATCTGTTATTAATAAACTTACTTCAGATCATTGTGGCTTGCAAGCTTCATTTAAAAACATATCTAAGGAAAATAATAACAAAAAGAAAGTAACGTTTGTCCCTGTAAACGAAAATCGTATTGAGAAGCTTAGGTGCAATATAACTGCTAAACTCTCGTATTTTGATTGCAACAAAAAAGACCCAAATATTCTGTATGGTAAATTATTTTATTTAATAAAAAATGAGTTTGACGTTATAATTGCACCTAAAATAAAAACAGTCAATGCAAAAAATCTTAAACCTTTTAATGAATGGGCGACTTTAGGAATTCATAGAAGTAGGCAGAGATTGTATGAACTTTATGATGAGAGGTCGTACAACACTAGTGAAGCGTTTAAGAAATATGTAAAAACATACTCTAAAATATTTAAAAAGGTATGTCTTAAAGCTAAATCTTTACATATTAAAAACATTATTTCGAAATCGGATTGTAAAATTAAAACAACGTGGAGCATAATTAATAGAGAAACTGGGAAAAATAAATACAAAAATACTGAATATTCCTTATATATTGATAATAAGCGAATAGATACTGATAAAGAGGTAGCAACTATTTTTAACGATTTTTTTGCTAATGTTCCACTGACAACAACTAAAAATCTTATATCTTCTCCTACCGTCGCCGAGACATTACTGAAAAAATGTGTCAAAGAAAATAAACATGTATTTAAATTTCAATATATTTGCCCAAAAGATGTTATCAGTGCTTTTAAACTAATTAATGTTAAGAATACTACAGATTTGTGGGGCATGTCTGTAAAAATTATAAGACACATTGTGCATATCATTGCACCGACTTTAGCTATCATATTTAATGAGTGTATTGATTGTGGTGAATTTCCTGACTTAATGAAACACAGTAAAGTATTACCTCTTTTTAAATCGGGTAGCAGTACAGACCCTTCGAATTTCAGACCAATTTCCATTCTTCCAACTCTCAGTAAAATATTCGAAAAAATTATTTTAAATCAACTTTTACTGTTCTTTAATAAGCATGAGTTACTACATAAACAGCAATTCGGATTTACTAAAGGTAGATCTACAACAGATGCGGGAGTTGATCTTCTAAAATATATATTTACAGCTTGGGAGGAGTCCCAGGATGCTCTAGGTGTATTCTGTGATTTGTCCAAAGCTTTCGACTGTGTTGAACATGCGACGTTGATCAGGAAATTGCACCACTATGGTATCAGGGGTGCTGAACTTAAACTATTGACATCTTATTTAAATAATAGAACTCAAAAAGTAATTATAAATGGTAAAAGTTCCTCTGGTACCAAAATAAAAATGGGGGTGCCTCAAGGATCCATTCTTGGTCCATTTCTCTTCCTTGTTTATATAAATGACTTGGCTTCACTCATGAAGGATAAACATGAAATTGTATTGTTTGCTGATGATACATCTGTAATTTTTAAAATTAAACGACAGCAAATGGTCTTTGACGAGGTAAACAATGCTCTTTCGAACATGGTGCATTGGTTTAGCGCCAATAACTTATTGCTTAACTCAAATAAAACAAAACTGATAAAATTTACGCTCCCTAATGTTAAGCAGGTGCAAACTAGTGTATCACTTAACGGAGAGGTGATGGACTTGGTGGATTCAACCAAATTTCTCGGAATTACCATAGATACTAAGCTGTAGTGCCCTGACATATATGTATTAGTATATAAGATATATTGTATTGATTTAATAAGGAGTATTATACCGGCACCCGAACCATACACACGCCTACATCCTCACACGTCCTACATTACATGGCGACCCTGCCAGTGCTGCCTAGCGGCAGCGCTGAGCCGTTGGAGAATAAATAAATAATAATATGATTAAAATATTTAAATAATTAGAATAATTAAAAATATGAACATATATAATCAAACAATATTTAAATAAGAAGACAAAAATATAATAATGACAAATGACAAATGAAAAGATCAAGAATTTTAAATTAAAACAAAAAGAAGAATTATAAAGAAAAATTAATAAAAGTTAAGAAAGAAGAATAAAAAAAATAATTATTAAATTATGAAAAAAAAAATACAATAAAGAGATGCAGAAGAAAAAAGAAATGATGTTCAAGGAATCCAGAGGAAAGGCGCCAGGAGATATTGCTGTCCAAGGAATCCAAAGGAAAGCTGCCGGGAGATGTTACTGTCCAAGGAATCCAGAGGAAAGGTGCCGGGAGATATTAGAGAAAAATAAGCTGTCTACCGAGAAAAGTTTGCCCATCCATTATCATCTTAAGTCGATCAAATACTATAGAGGTATATTTTTTTTATATAAATAGATATCTTAGTGCTTCACAAAATAAGTTTGGTACAAATAAATAAATTTAAAGAAGGCTTTGTCTAAAATGTAAGATATTATTATCTGTTATTAGAGTATTTCTAAAAAAATGTCATTAATATCAACATGTTGTCAGTTTATATTCGTATTGTAATGATATAAATCTCTTAGAAGATTATTAATGCAACGTAGTACATTCTTGTGTTGGATACTTGGTGGTCATTGATATAAAATAAAATAGATATTTTTTTCTCATGTTGTTAATTAAATAGAAAATAATGGAATTCATTAAATAAATAAGAATAAATTAGTCATGACTTACATAAATAATTAAGGTTCACCTTAGCACTTATAACTTTCATAGTTTTCTTGATTTAGAAAATTGCGTAGATTAATTAAGTATTTAACCGGACTGACATGAAAATGGGAAGTAGTTATGATTAAAAGAGTTGGTTAGATTTACGAATAATGTGGCTGCAAACGCATTATTTCGATAAATAAAGAAAGTTAGGTCTGACAGTAGGAAATAATGAATTGACAAAAATATACTTTGTTAGATAACACTACCTACGATGAACGGACTGATCACCCGTTCGTCGAGTGGAAATGGTAAGAATTGTATAAAAATAAAAAGAGACGAGTTTTTAGATTTTTTTTATGACGTATAGTCCACATACTTGATCATGTCAAACGCGAGAGGTTTTCGTGAGAGTTTTGAGGATTATTTTGAGACGAGAGAGTAGGGAGTAGAATAAAAGAGGAGACATTGATAGAAATGTTGATAGAGTATAGTACAAGACATTTAAATTGTCTGAAATTGTGTGTTAAATCCTTCCATTCGATCATGGTGTGAACGAGCTTTCCTCCGTGAGATATGTTGGAGTCTAAAGAGACTTAAATGATGACCACAAGCTATGTAGAAAGAAAGTATATTATGTTAAAAGATATTATGAGAATGTATAAGGGAATATACGAAGAATAAATAAATAAAATGTAAAGTGAATACAAGAGTAAGAAAATGAAAGAATAAATGAGTTAGTGTAGCCTGTATAGGTTGAGAAATAAAATAAAGGAATAAAAGATAAAGATATTATGTTAGGGTTATAATATGTAAAACCCATTGAAAAGATATGATAGGAAAATAGGTGTTTACGAAGAATAAATAAAGTAATAAGGAGAAATATTATGACGATACTGATGATGAAATAAAGTAGGAGTTTAATAGGAGAAGAAGGAAATAAAAAAAGATCCAAAACATGTATAATTCACTTACTTATGTGTATGTACATAGAAAAATGACTATGTAAAAATAACGTGAAAGTTATAAAAAATGACTATGTAAAGGTGATTGATACAAATGATGATGATGAATGTTATAAGTGAGTTGTAATATCAGTTAGTAACGAGAACCTTAAATAGTTAGAGTCATTTGAAACATTGTTATTACTTATAGTTGGCCCGATGTATTCAATTGATATCGTTACCTTTTAGGTAGCATGGAATTAATAAACAAACTCTGTCACCTCATTACGACCTCCCAAGAAGGTATCAAAGTATAATCCAAGTTATAAAATTAGTGTTCTATTCTTTATTTTTGTAATAATTATTGAAACTTAAGTATTATTGTCATTTGTCATTGTTATAATTAATAATGTAATCAAGATATTATAAACTTCTTATTATATCATAAATACTTAGTTATTGTAAAAAAAAAAAAAAAAACATAAAATATATTTAAGTTTTTTTTAATTTTAGGAAGGGAAATGTAGTGCCCTGACATATATGTATTAGTATATAAGATATATTGTATTGATTTAATAAGGAGTATTATACCGGCACCCGAACCATACACACGCCTACATCCTCACACGTCCTACATTACAAAGCTACAGTGGGCGCCACATATAGCCACGTTGGCAAGTAGGCTCGGTACTGCAGCTTTTGCAGTTAAGAAAATAAGAATCATAACGGATGAAAATACGGCGCGATTAGTATATCATGCATATTTCCACAGTATTATGTCTTACGGCATTCTACTGTGGGGGAATGCCGCGGATATTAATACGATCTTCTTGTTGCAGAAGCGAGCTATTCGAGCCATATATTGTTTAGGCCCCCGTGTATCATTGAGAGATAAATTTAAAGAAATTGCCATCTTGACTGTCGCTTCTCAATACATACTTGCTAATGTGATGTATGTCCGTAAAAATATTAATGAATTTGTAAAAAAATGCGACAACCACAATATAAATACTAGAAACAAAAATAAATTAAATGTTCCATTCTTTAGACTGAATAAAGTTAGTACTTCGTTTATGGGACAATGTATACGTTTTTACAATAGGATCCCAGAAAACGTTCAAAATCTTTCCATTAATAAATTTAAGAAAATTGTTAAGGAACGTTTGTGTGGTAAAGCCTATTACGAAATAAAAGATTTTATTGAAGATACCACACCTTGGGAATAAGACACTCACTCTTAAGATATGATGTTACATGTTGTATTTATAAAATATTATGTACTCATTTTATTGACAAAAGAGCAACCCCTAAGTTTTTTTCTCGTTTTTCTTAGGGGATCCTGCATCTCAAACGAGTTTTTTTTTTTTTTTTTTTTTTTTTTTTATATTTTTATATACTATTACTACTTATTGACTACTTATGTTTTGACTTATTTCAAGTGTACAAGTTGTACCTACGTAATAAAGATATTTTTGATTTGATTTGATTTGAATAGAGAAGAAATTCGTTTCCTCTCTTTCTAGTTTATTTGTTTTGATATTATAAAAAATACTTTCTAGTAATAATGAAAATATAACATCCAATTATTAATCAAACCATAGGATTGCCGTCGTCTGTGGCATATTCAGGCTTAAAAACTCATTGTTATAAATTATAATGAAACAACTTTTACTGATTTTATAGCGGGTTTATTAAGTTTATCACACAGATATTTGAAATAATATTTCTATGGTCTGTTCTTAATATTTCTATGGTTTTTCACGTCACGAGAGGACCAAGTCCTCCCGTGACCATGGTTGCGAAACGTAGAGCACTTAAAAAACTTAATAAACCGCGATACAATGCGTAAAAGCTGTTTCATTTATATAATGAGTGATATTCACGTAAACATAAGAAAACAAAACTTATTGTTTCTAACATAACATTACAAAAAAGACTCTTCAAATAAAACTAAGAAAATGTCTATAAAATACAATTACAGTAAAAGAAACATCATAAAAAAATATCACCTTTTTTCTATCTTAAATAAATTACATACTGTTCTTGTCATGTTACTGTCCTATTTAAATATCTTTTAAAGATTAAAATTCTATTAAGATTGTATGTATGTACTGGTGTATGTGTATTATACATTACCTGTAACACACAGACACGTTAAACACAGTAGACACACAAGACACACGTGTGGAAGTACCCCGCCCGTCACCACTGCTACGTGATACTGAAGTGGATGGTTTAGGTAAACGGTTACTTCATACCATCTTTATACACACATTTACGCGTCTTTAAATCACTATGGCAGCTGAAGATAGACACGACTTTAGCACAGGAGACTGAAGCACGAGATATCGTAAGTTTAAAAGCTACAGAGTATGATGAAATAATATAGTCTATAAAAAATATTCTTTGTACTCGGTAGGTGTGAAGTTACTAAGACTAAGTTGACATAACGGTTTAGGGAATTACCTTACTTTTGAGCTTTACATATTAAAAAATAATTACCTTTATTTACCTTTATAGCGAAAAGGCAAGTCGACATTACAGGGGGCTTAGTCAAAAAGCCATTACGAAAACGACAGCGAAGTTCGTTCGTTCGTTCGAAGTTGTGATTGGCTAACTCGCGTCATCGATTGAGCGATCGAGCGATCGACGATGTGATTTAGCCAATCACATACATTTTATTACTTTCGAACTTCGCTGTCGTTTTCGTAATGGCTTTTTGACTAAGCCCACTGGAGAGCGAAGAGCTGGCAGCTACCTCGGCCAAAGAATAGTCTAGCTATTCAAAGGGGGAACGCTGCCGGTATCTTCGGAACTTTGCCTAAAGAGACGCCTTTTAATAATTTTAGTTATTATAATATATTAAACAATATATATTTTAAAGGTATTAGAGGTATTAAAGGCATAGGTTTCTGTGTAAATTATAATCTTATACACATAACTATACGTGTGTATGCAAATGTCTTCGAACTATCCAGAATTCCATTTGATATTTTTGCCAGATATATCGATAGGAGACCTCTTTAGAAAAGGCTTAAATCATTGTTTGATTTCTTATCAGTAAATCATATTTTATTAGTGTAATAGGGTTCGATCCATGTGTTTAAACTAATAAGAATATGATTTAATGATATGAATTCAAACAATGATTACAGATTAGAATAGCTTGTAGTGCCCTAATTACTAGTTACTACGTTTACTCTTTTTTAGTTCAAAATATACTCACTGCTCTAAAATTTGTTATATTTTTCGGGGACCCATAATCTTAGCGCCTAGGGCCGCGATCGGTTAAAGGGGCATAGAATACAAATGTGAGGCAAGCGGGGAAATTTTTGAATAGTTCTCGTCTTTGTGTTAAAAGTTAAACACAATGTACGATCGTGAATGAAGCCGTGTGTAAACCATGTAACTACAGGGTGGCAAGTCGGCAGAATGCCACGGGCCCCCAGCTGAAATGAGCCCTTGGTCGGAGGGGAATTCCAATTTCCAACTCCCAACATATATTACACATTAAGTAAAAAAAAATGTGTCTTTCCTATCATCCGATGAATTTGCCCCGAACGGTATAGTTACGCCATGTGTGTAACCGTAGTAGGGGCTATATTTCAAGTGGATGACACGGTTGTGTCTGCGGAGGAAATATTAATATTACGTGTAAGTGGTGGCGTCTGCGTCTGGTCTGCGCCAATCAGCGGCCCCGGCGCGTGCCCGCTCACACCGCTCACGTGAGACACGAATTAGAGTACCAGCTACTATGATAATATGACCACATCTGTGGCTCGTTGCGCGTTGGCGCTCAAGCGAGAGGTAGCGGGTTCGAATCCCGTAGGGAACAAAAAATTGTTACGTTCTTGAGTCATAGATGTGTATTTAATATGTGTATTATATAATAAAAAAACGATAACGAAGTTCGAAAAGAATAAAATGTATGTGATTGACATAGGTAACGCTAAATCGTTATCGTTACAAAATCCCTAACTGTCTATTGGTTATCGATCGTTATTGTCAATTTTTTATTGGCTAGAAAATTGTCATTGCTAACCCAGAGACGATTACGAATTTCGGTATCTTTCAGCTACGAAACGATGATATTTTGTCTAAGCCCTCAGATCCGTAAGATGTTAAGTATCGTAGACAGTTGAGTAATTACTTAGGATGGCCGTTTTCTAACCGCTAAAATATGTTACTTCCATAATATTTGTTAATTATACTAACGCGCGTTAAACTCACTTTAGCCAAGTTTTAGGGATCCGTACTTCAATTCAAATATAGTAAATACATTATTAAGAACATAAACAAATTAAAAATAACATATCTAAGTCTTTATTCGAAGTTTTATTTTATAATGCCTACTACCTGTAGCCTTTATACATATTAATGAAAGTAAAAAGGTCGTAAAATGGGATTTCACATCAGGATTTAAAAAATTACTACTTACCATTATTACACTTCACCTTAATTGTAGTTTTTCTATACTACGATAAAGGTGAAGAGATCGCTCGTCTGTTTGATTGTTAATACATTTGAACTAGTTATTCTACTAAAATATCAGTCGAATTAGAAAAATGTTTTTAGATTTTAGCCGGGGTTCTCCGGCTTTAGAAATAGGATATTTATTATAGAGGAATCTGTTTGAGTCGGACGAAGCCACGGGAAGTTATATATGTAGAAAATCATGTTGCGTTTTTGCCCACCCTACGCTCACCTTGGCCGTTTCTCATGCTAATGATGGCGAATGATCGTCTATTTGCGAGTCGTGAGCGGTCAGTTAGCGCCGCGTATTGTACACAGCACTCGAGACGCGCCGATACATATTCATGAATACCACGTTAACGTTGTGAACGGTGCTTTAAAATATCTCACCATCGTCATCATCATCAGCCTTTATTCGTCCACTGCTACACATAGGCCTCGCTTAGTGAACGCCAAGACGACCGAACACTGACTGGCGACTAGTGGCGACTGCACAGTCAGACATCGATCGTCGTTCCCTCTTGACAAGAAGTGGAGAGAACGAAACTGGATTTATGTAAAAACTTAAGGCTAAAAACCCCAAACTTCAGATTTTTTTTTAAGCTAATAGTCATTACAAAACAAAAACCATTGAAGCCTTGAGTTTTATCATCTTAAAACTTTTTTTTCGTTTTGTCCGTTGCTCACATGTATATAATAAAAAAACCGGCCAAGTGCGAGTCGGACTCGAAGCACGAAGGGTTCCGTACCATAAAACGGTAAAAAAAATACTTTTGTTGTATGGAAGGCCTCTTAAATATTATTTTTATTTTATATTTAGTGTTTGTTATTATTGTGGCAATAAATTTACATTTGTAAAATTTTTAACCATGAGTTCAACAACTCCTCTATTGTATGGAATTATCCCCTTGATTATCATTATTTATTTTGATTTTAGTATTTGTTGTTATAGCGGTAACAGAGATACAAAACCTGTCAAAATTGAATCTGTCTAGCTATTACGGTTCTTGAGAGCACACAACCTGGTGACAGACGGTCGGACGGACACCGAAGCCTTAGTAATATGGTCCCGTTTTTACCCCTCGGGTATAAATATACCACACATCGTTCAAGAAAACGTTACGGCCTTTATTTCCTCTCTTGAAATATGGATAGCAAGTTAGTGACTATAATATGGACATAATATTACCTGTAGTTAGTTAACTAGGTTTTCCAAATTTTCTCTGTGCACCTGACAACAACATCGCTTGTTAATGAAATATGAATATTATTTTGTGATCCCCACGCGATTCAAAAACCGCGTGATTACCGCCGTGTCCAAAGTACGGTGTCTTTTAAGCCTTTGGCTCAATGATATGGACCTATGGATAAGGAAGGTAAATAAAACAACTCTTTAATACAATTAATTTATAGAAGAAGAAGTCTATACATACTGATAACGGCCGCTTCCCACTGCGTGCGATAGCGGCCCACTTTAGAATGTCCGTAGGTCAAGCATACAATGATTGGAATGTTAGGTATCAAAATCCTCTAACACATGATAATCACAGAAACTCCAATTTCAATCGTTTACACTTTACACTATGTTCTCTATATAATAATATGTTAATAAATTAACAATACATTGAAAGGAATATTGTTTTCGTTAGCAATTAAAATATACATTTTTTTCTAATTTATCTTTACACATACTTTATAATATTGGTTTTATATTTATTATGAAGTTTTTGTACGACGTTAAAGACTTTACAACTGACTGACTTTATCGATTACATTATTGCTTTGTAATATATTTAGAATATATTGGTACCTTCATAATATTTATAAACAAAACTTGCTTACATCAAGTTAACAACTGTCGAACGATCAATTTTAATTGTTTTATACATTCTTCTAATTCAATTTCATGTAAAAAAATATACAAAAACATCAATGAGTATAATATAATAAGCCTTTTAACATATCATGTAAAAGAAACTATAAATGTCAATCACCCACGATAGGACAAGAGAAGGCGTATTAAAACAGGCATAATATACTTATACCACCCCGTGGGAAACGCTTCTAAGGGTTGACGTTACATACAAAAACATAGACTATACACAACATTAAAAATATTTAATAAATTCAACTACGTACAATCATAGCAGATCATAAATTCCGAGTACTCTTAAAAAATAACACGCGAACAATATATATAGCGTAGAATATAACATATGTTAAAACTTGACTGTCGTTTAAACTGTATTTGTGACAAACTATTGCACCCTTGACTTAATAAAGATTGAAGAGGGCGCCACTAGCATACGACGAAAATATAAATTGTAGGTTATAAATGCGTTACATCTTTACAACATACACACATAATACTCAGTTGAAAACAATTAATATTAGAGGTTTAATATTTTTTTGACAAATAATAACCGTTGGCGGCGCTATTTATTTGTTAGTTTCATTTTAATAAAATAAATCATATTTAATACATAATTTAATAGTAGTTTTAAGAAATTAGACATTACGTTAGTAAATAAAGAAACAAGAACTAAATATACATATGTTTATGTGTTATTTTATCTGTTGACAGTGTGCTAGTGGCTCCATCTGCGTAAGTTTGCGTTTCATATTTTCCCCGTCCATTTACATTAAGTATCTTAGCGTGGATTCCTAAAGGTAAATAATAGTTGCCTTACACCCATGTCAAATGCCCTGGAAGGCTATTGCCTAAAATTATTGACAATCACAGAGATGGACATTAAAACACATCTGACCTGCACGTAGACGCCTTTTGAATTATAATAAAACAATTTTCACAGATTTACATACCCGGCGTTCAGGTATAGATAGAAAATAAGGAGTCCGCAATTTAGGTGACAGATTTTTTTTCCGGTAGGGCGCGCCTTTATTATGAAGTACTCGTTTAAATCTTTAGGCGGAAAGTATCGTGGCACTGATTGGTCCTTTACAATAGCATCGGTACGTACTCGATTCTAGCGCAACCAGTGGCAGAAAACGGAACTAAAATTTATAGATAATTAATAAGTAATTAAGAAAATATCATGTCCAGAAAGAAAGGCAATAGCTTCCGTTCAGTCATCCTTTAGTTACCATCTGGCATCAGTTCATGACGCATGCTCCAATAAGACAATGAGTTAAGTAAAAACAAGCCGTAGCCCTAGCGTACTCTACCGAACATATTTACATTGCAATCGCGTCGTACACTGCGTTGCATAAACAGTGCATATCAAACGAAATTCATTTCAACAATTATTCTTTGTTACATTACAGTGGCGTAGCTGTTCGGGGTATACGAGGGCCCCAAGCATGGTTAAATTATGAACAGGCTCCTTTGATGTTGTCTTAACTGAAATGTTCAACATCAGGCAAATTTTTATGAAAGCAACTACAAATCAGTGTCTTGGCAGTAAAATGTTCGGAAATCTCGTGAAGGCAAACATGACGCTGTTTTTTACCATTTTTCGTAACTTTACAGCATCTTAGCGCGATGATATATAGCCTATAGCCTCCGTCGATGAATGGGCTATCTAACACTGAAATAATCTTTCAAATCTAACCAAAAGTTCCTGATATTAACGCGTTCAAACAAACAAACTTTTCAGCTTTTTATATTAGTGTAAGAGGAATGCTAAAATTAGCATAGAAAGCTGCGGGGCCCTCGTTTAATTACACAATATACAATTCCAACAATCACTGTATAAAGCATTTATAATCTTATCATTACAATCCTGTCATGGTGGTAATGTCTAACCATCTTATACATTTCATACGTAAAAATTAAAATAATCATTTGAACTAATAAAATACTGTACACATTATAAATCTCTCTGAAGGTCTCACCTGGCAGATCCATTTTATTTAATACACTCGCGGGCTTATTTTATTTTAATACGATGTAGCTACTGTGTTTCTAGAATAACTTTCTATGGATTTCTCCCATCAGTAAACGATACTGATCACATATTGTCCGATAAAAACAAAAATTGAAAAATACGTAAGGTAAGAGTCGTTTTTTTTTTCGAAATGTCCTATGCTGTGGCCCGGAGGCCTTTGAGCGAATTCATGTGTAGTATTTCACTACTGTAACCATATAATTTCCATTATACATGCATACTTTATTTTTATTGCCGAAAATAAATTATTTTATCTCATCTGATTGCTCATTTGTAATGCTATATGCATTCGACTTATTATAGTAATAATTAACTGAGTATTAAGATCTTTCCAATCCGAGTCCCCTGCCCGCCCGTGACTGTAAATCCGTAAAAGTAATTTTATTATAAAGAGATATATTTTATTCTCTAAAGAGGAATTCGCTAAACCTTTTATACCTTAGATTTTTATTTCAATTCATTGCTCGCGAGTGTATTATATGACAATAGATAACTATACATCAGGGATGTTAGGGAGCTCCCGTAACCGAACGAACCGTAACCGAAACTATCGGATATCCGATATAAAATAATATCCATAACCGTAACCGAATCCGAAATAAAAGTTTCGGATAATATCGGATAAGGGCGGTGCCCAATTGACATTATGACAGGTTACTAAGTACAACTGTTTAAATGCCTTAGTAAGACAGTATTAGTTAGTTTTTTATTAGCTTTTATAAATAAATAGCTTATAAAAGCTTTTGAAATTCCTTAAAATAATATCCGTAACCGTAACCGAATCCGAAATAAAAGTTTCGGATAATATCGGATAAGGGCGGTGCCCAATTGACATTATGACAGGTTACTAAGTACAACTGTTTAAATGCCTTAGTAAGACAGTATTAGTTAGTTTTTTATTAGCTTTTATAAATAAATAGCTTATAAAAGCTTTTGAAATTCCTTAAAAGTCTAATATCCGTAACCGAAATTATGCGAAACTAACAGATAATCCGAAAATATTTCATATCCGTATCCGTAACCGTATCCGGTATAATAATCATTTTTATATCCGTATCCAATCCGTATCCGAAATTTCATATCCATAACATCCCTGCTATACATGCCGTGGTTGGGCGAAAGGCGATGTATATTACACATAATGATATCAAATCAATATTAAAGCCAACAAGATTTTGGCATTGATGAAGCGTTCCGTAAAACACCTTTGTTAATATTTTAGTTTTTTTTTTTGCCATAGACATATTAAGTATTTTGGATATTTTTTCGATTTTTTTTAAATAATGAGCTTCTTTGTGATATTTCAACACTTTAGAGGTGAGATAGAATACTTTTAATACATACATTAACACCCATATCCGGCTAACAATCATTAAAGCCAATAGTTGAGTTCAACAGAACATACATCTATTATATTTAGTTAACTCCTTAGTTCAAACAAATTTAAAGCCATTTCAAATTAACAAAAAGGTTAAAATAGATCAGATACTAGCAGCCCGTCCCGGCTTTCCATGGGTAAATAATTTATGTTAATCGCTGGTAATGCGGTTCTCTATAGGTGAGAGAATTCTTCAAGCAAGCCCAGTAGTTCCAGAGCCTATTCAATGCAAACAAACAATCAAATCTTCTAGCAGCCAACCATTATACTGCATACAGTAAATAGTAATTAATACAAATGAAAAGACTTTCCCTTAAATAATAGTAAAAAGTTGCCACCCCGTTTAAATACGACAATTATAATATTGATATTAACGAGTAACAATAAAACCTTCCTCAGCAGAATGTTGAATGTAATTTGTTAGACCAATTGCCTTTTCGTAACCAACTAACGGGCTTGTCATGACTACCGATTGCCTAAACAACAATTTTCTAAAGCATCTCAAATAATCCTAATCGCAATTAATTTTTAAATATGGCAACACAATACATTCCTTTTAAAGTAAACTACAACAGTCTCTTATAGAGAATACATATTTTAGCGTACACAACAATTACACAATTAATATCAGTGTTATCAATTATTAACATACATATGGTTAAGAGAAGCTGGGTATTTCAGAAACTGGCAGAGAAATATATCTATGTACCAAAAAAGGTTTCAAGGACAGATTAATAAATATACACCGCAAAGGTTATAAGGTTGTTCTCCAACAGCGAAACGTTTTAGGTTTGGTAATACAATTATAGCATCATCATCATCATCAGCCTTTATTCGTCCACTGCCTAATATAGGCGACGACTAATATGACGAAATAAAATATTATAAAAAAATAAATGCGAATACTTATAACATTTTGATTTTTGAAAAACAAAACTCGAACACAATCACAAATTGTAATACTGCTGATGTGCAAAATATTTTATGCCATATCACCACCTACGAGGCTTTTTTTGGTTTGAACATTTATGCATCTCTTACCTCTGCGCTTACGCTTTCTACATCACTTTTTTTTGTTTTTTTTTTTTACTTTTACTGTATTCTTCGATAGTACTCATACCAAGTGGTTCTGCTACGGTATAACAACCATTAACATTTCACGGTGTATATTTCCTATATATTATTAAACATATTTACTTTCTGGGAATTAAAATATGAATAAAAATTTAAACAAAAACATGTAGCAATATTGATAAAATACCGGACAAATAAAATTAGAAAAAAAAAACCATAAAATATGTTAGCACATCTATAAATTACACTCATTATAGAATACGGTGTTATAATAAATCTAAATCATATTTTTTTTAAAGTAACAATATTGCACTAAAGGCACAGAAAACTGAAACGATCTGCCTAACTTCCTAAAAATGTACATTACTTACAAAAGTTAATCGATGTGCTAATAATAATTGACCCACAATACACTTGTTCTTATTATTTGAATCCATTAAACCATGTATATTATATATATTATATGATTTAACATTCCCTTCGACTTGTATACAGCGGCCGCTACGTACAATATATAAATACTTTGCATCCGTTAACACAACTCGATGTTGTATGTTTTAAGTTATAATTTTATTACTAAAATAAACATTTAGATAGAATAGAAATTAGAAAGGCAGTATTTGTTAGGATTAATTCACTACACATTTGCCGAAGAGAAAACGCGCCAGACATTGCAATTTATCGGTTGATATTTTCTTCTTTGTTTAATACTGTAATTTGCAATTTGCCAGTTTTAAAAGTGGAAAATGTCATTTCGAGCGACGCCATTATGCGTTTGACAGTTGGTATTACCAATGTTCGAAATACAAATGTTACACATGACGTCACATGGAACGTGTAACAAAATAATAATTCGTCCAGAAACGCATTCTCTCATCAACACTACATAATATATGAATATCTAAATTTACAACTATAACACCACATTCAAAAATTATGAATGATTGTAGGATGTCGTTCTACGTCTTAAATATACAGGTTAAATAACTGTAAATAAGTAAATCTGTTACTTATCATTAATATTTAGGATTAACGCGAGTGTGTACAGTATAAGATATGGCGAGTCGTCGCATTTTTTTTTTACATGTGACTGCGTTTGTGCCAGCCACGGAATCCCCCATAATGCCCTAAGTTGAAATTAAAGTACATAAATTTAAAATTATAGGTTTTCTATTATCAAATAAAACCTACTTTAATATAGCCCACCCATTTACATAAATTAATCTAGGCGGTTTACACGTATAACCTACATATCAGTCGCCCTTGTAATATAAAATCATTTTATTAAGTTATAAATAATAATGACATGATATAATAACCACGTCCTCATTAATTATAAGTATTCTCGAGGACTTAATAATTTCCTAATTAAAATTGATTACAAAATTATATATGACTTACAGTTATAATAAATAAGTACATAGATAATAAAGTGCAGTATATGGAGATGTACTATGTACTAGTAGAGATTTGGTCGTGCATTGAATTTGATTTCATTATATAAAATGAAAGATAAAAATCATTGGTTACAAAAATTTTGTATGAAACTATAAAAAGCGCCATCTGTAATGTGACAGATGAAACTCCATAGCTAAGCCTCTCTCGTAGAGAAAACTCTGTACACACTAGCACACAGCACACCTCTCGATTTACTTGCAAGACGTTTTTTTTTTTTTTGAGATTATTTCAAGACGCTTCATGCATCTCTTATTTCTATTTAATAGGCTATTTGACTAGTTTCAAACAACAATATCATATTGTATATTGGTGTTTATGGATTATAGAAATAATATTTCAATTTATTACAAGTATTTCGTTAAAAAAATGTTTACGAAATATAATGGTTATCTGTGCTGTAAAACCGCTTGCTTTAGCAATATGGCCCAGTCAGTCTAGTGACGTCACTCGTCAGTAAATATAGCGTACTGCGTATTGTGGATTCATACTTGCTCTGTGTATTGTACAGACTATTGACGTCACATTAGATAAGCAAACCTAAACCGTTTTTGGTTATATTGTTCTACCCTTAATATTATACAAGGTTTTTTTTTGTTTTAATGCGAATACTTTATAATCCTACTCTAGTCGATTGGCAATATAAATATCATTATTTTTTCCTAATGTCAAATAGCCTATTACAGTTAAGATTAATTAAAACATTTCCATAACAAAATTTAATAGTACGATTTCATAAATCGTCATCTGGCTTTTAAATATTTCGTTTAAAAAAACTGAAAAAACTTATCACAGCACCACCGTCCCCAACCACATAACATTTCAGCTAAAATAATCCCCTATAATTTCTGATAAATTATTTTTAAACAAATCACATTATATATCATAATAGAAGCCCGACGCCATTCTGTGGAATGTCAGGTCACAGGAATCTTTTTCATCTACGGCGAAGCTTAATATAAAACAATCCCAATTATACAGTATTAACAGCTTAGAAAATACAGATAGCCTTTTTAGTGCAAATCCATTTAACCCAAAACACCGGATTCCTGTGACCGACCGAGTTCCGCGCCCCATCACAATACTGATCGAAATATAAAATATATACAAAGGTTTATCGGCCGCTCCATCCTCCGATATCCGGCCACCGAACAGCGCCGCGCTATGGCATAATACAGTTCAAATCCTTACGTCCTAGTCTAGTAGTGTTGGACCTTATTCTACTCGCCCGTGTCTACCCAGCTCGCTTCTTCTGCTATTCGATCCATGCAGTTGATGAGGAATTGGTACTGTAAATAAAAAAAGTGAAGTCAAAACAGTTGTACACTAACTCCCAAAGGTCAAAACAGTTGTACACTAACTCCCAAAGGTATTTGTTACTAAGTTGTGTACTAACTCCCAAAAGTAGAATACAGAGCAACCTGACGTGAAGTTAGATTAGCCATGTTGGGTATGCTTCGCAGATATATAAATTTCCGCTTGTTTGACAAGCAAATATTGTAAATATTGTTTTCTCTATAGCTTAAAGGGCGTGTAGAGCGTTCCCTCTCTCTCTCTCTCTCGCCGTTGTAGGGCCGTGAACTCACGTAGAGCATGTACAGTGTTCTCTCTTGCTTAAACTGCAGTGGCGGGAACTTATGCTCAATAGCTACAATAGCGTGTAGTCGGTTAAAGCGTGTAGAGCGCAATCTCGCTCTAGCTACAGGGGCGTCTACACAGGTAGGGCGTGTAGAGGGCGCTCTATTTCGCAAGCGATAGGAGTATGTACAAATCACTCTCTTTCTCTTCGTAGCTACATTATCGTGTACTCACATAGGGTGTGTAGAGGGTGAGCGAGCGCGGGGGGCGGCCGGGCGGGGCGTACAGCAGGCGCGCGGCGGCGGCCTCGTCGTCGGCCCGCCACTCGCGCACCTCCCGCCACGACACCCACACGCCCTCGCCCGCCCCCGCCGCGTCGCCGCCCGCCTCCGGCCCATTCTCGCACCACGCGCTCAGCTTCAGCCCACTCCAGCCTGTCACACAGTTTTGATGGTTTGTCAATATATGCGAGGACACACGTGAGCCGTCATATCCACGTATATGGGACCATCCATAAATTACACCACCCGTTGGGGGAAGGGCGGAAATGGATGGATCAAGCGCATCACATTTTACAAGGTCGTGGGAGGATCCTAGTTTGTGACGTCGCTGTCCTCATATAAATGTGTTAGGAATTAAAACACAAATACCTAATAAGGAATAGAAAATTAGTAATAATTGAAATGTAATTTCAATGTCTGAAAATTGCTAACTTGTTGTCATTTAAATAAAACTAGATGTTCTTATCTAAATATACGTAGATAAACACGTGTTCGACGTCGAGCGACGGTGGTCCAGTGGTGGACGGACTCGGCCTCTTATGCGAGGGGTTCCGGGTTCGATCCTGACCCGTCCGTGTGTGCCTTGAAATGGGTTTTTCTAAAATTTCTAAGTGCACACGAGACCATCGTTCGCTCACCGGTGAAGGAAAACATCGTGAGGAAACCTGCATGCCTGATGAGATTAAAAGTCTTTGAAGGTATGTGAAGTTCACCAACCCGCACTGGGCCAGCGCGGTGAACTATTGGCCCATTACCCTCCTCGCCTGATTTCGAGGAGTAGACCCGTGCCCAGCAGTGGGACATATAAGGGTTGATACTTTACTTTTTTTTTTTAAACACGTGTGTATAATATTTTGCGTGTGCGTACCGACGGAGAGCGCGAGTGCGGGCGTGGCGCGGCAGTCGGTGCGCGCGGGCGGCAGCGCCACGTGTCCGTAGCCGGGCAGCGTGCGCGCGAGCGCCAGGTACTCGGCGGCGCGCCGCACGTCCTGCAGCGCCTTCAGCTGGTACAGGCGCGCGCCCGCCACGCACACGCCGCGGTTCACGTCCTCCACCGCCTGCGGCCACATCACTATACACTCTACTGCGTCTACTCATGAACACTACATCAGATGAACTTATAGAATACACGGGCTACTCGAACAATATAATAATAAAAATAATGTAATAATATTAACAACATAGTTAATATTATTTCATTGTAATATCGAGCATCGCGAATATCAGATTAACAATCTAGTGTATCATTTGGACAGTTGATAGTATTTTTTGAAGTGAAAACTTCTTTAGCGGCGTTGAGCACTTTTGTGGGATGGGTAAAAACTGTGAAACTCGCGTCAGGACACGTGGGCTGATTGAAAATTCGTAAGTCGGTTGGAGAGTTGTGTTGTAACATCGAAATCGATTAATCGAACAATCGATTGTTTTCTTTCGATTGTCGATATTTTTTAATCGATTGTAAGGGTTTCGATTAATTAAAAAAATCAATTTTTTTTTAATCTATTTTCATAAAAATTTGGTTAATTTTTTTTTTTAATTTAAAAGAATTATAAAATGAAATTTTGAAAATTTTCATAATCAAGTTTTCACTTCTGCCGGCACTCCCGGAGTGCAACCCGTCTTTTTTGTTATATTTGAGTTATGTCAAAAGTCTTAGAGTATACGTCGTTGGTGGATCTCTCCTGCGAGATCGCTGGTGATAAAAAAAATCTGTCTGCGGCCAACTGCACTCATATTTTTGGTCAGGTCACAGTCAGGTGTCCTTCTTATATACTTCATTAAATAAATAGATAGAGTTTTTGAGTATCGTAATCAAAATCATCAAGTGGCCGGCCCTCGGAGGCGGTGGGCTTTTATTTCTCCATGGATATTTGGTTCGGCCAGTAGTTCAGAATGTGGGAGGATCGGGGAGTATTGAGAGCATATCTTGGACAGCAGAGTGGACAGCGCCCAGTCTGTCGGCCCAGATATCGCAGGTCATGGTGGAGGCTGACCTGCGTGAGCTCGGAGTTGAGGACTGGTCAGAGGTTGCGCAGGACAGAGACCGGTGGAAGTATCTCGTTTCGGAGGCTAAGACCCACTTTGGGTCGCTGAGCCAGAGAAGTTAAGTTAATCAAAATCATCAGTGTTTTTTCGTCCATCGATAGACGCAATCGGCAAGACCGAAGAAGAAGAATATTATATGGTTAAAATCTGTCCGCTTCATTGACAATATGTCACCCTGCACCCACCTGCCAGAATATGAAGGCGGCGGCCTTGTCGTCCTCGGCAAGCACGGCCAGCTCGCGCTCGGGGCTGAACAGCCACTTGCGCACGGCCAGGCAGCTGCTGGACGCCGTCGAGTAGTTCTGGATGTACAGCGAGTGCGGGCACTCGTTGGGCTGCAGCTTCCGCTCTGGTGACAACGTTTATGTATTAGTTTAAAGTCAATCAAGTTTCAAAAGCCTCAACTAGATGTCACTTTTACAAAAGTGTCTCTAGACTGAATCACGCTATTGCTATGTTGTTACATTTACATAGGGTATATCATACATTGTGTAATGTTCTCTTGGGTTTACTATACAATAAAGTAACTTTGTTAGTACAGTAAATTGCATTCTCATTTGGGACCCTTTGGGAGCGCGACCTATATTCATATTACTGACCATCTGATTGATTAATTATTATTAAAGCCACGGGTTCTTTGCCTCGAAACTGTAGTACTGTACTAACTGCGACGTTTATGGGTAGCATAAATACATATTTATTTCCGCCTTTTTTAAGCGCCTCTAAAATATGCAAAGCATGGAAGTTATACTAGACAATATTAAATAGATTCATTATAATTTGGTCACCAACGGTCACTACATCATCATCAGCCTTTATCCATCCACTGCTGAACATAGAACTCCCTCAATGAACGCCAAGACGACCGACCCCTTGCCACTCGCATCCAAATGGGACCGGCCACTACCTGGTTGATCTTCCCACCTTGTTAATGACCGGCCAACACTTCGTCTACGCGACTTTATACGATGGACTTACTATTCACAAAACCTGCGCTCATCAAAATAACATCCAAAAATCTCAAACAAATACTTTTAGTACTTGAACTTGTTGTGGTCCTATTACAAACAAGAAAATAATTACATTATGATTACTACATTCTCACCGTTTCATATACTATTCACATAATATTATATCTAAAAATGACCACACAATAAAATTATACTCAACAATCTCGAATAAGTACTTTTAATACTTGGAGTTGGCTACAGTTCTATCTTATCGCGTGCACGTCATCCATGTTGGTGGTTCATTATTATTACATGCCCATTGTTTCGGTCACTATTCCCACTATCGTTATATCTCAAAATGGCCACTCACCGAAGTTATACTCGACGATCTCGAACAGATAGAAGTACTTGTGCACGGACTTGGCGAGGCCTATCTTGTCGCACACGGCGCGGTACACGTCGTCGGCGGGCGCGGAGCGCAGCACGGCCACCGCCACCACCGCGCGGTCCGGCAGCAGCACCTTTAGCTCCACCGGCGTGGGGTTGGACGAGTCGTCCGAGTCCGTGAGGAAGTCCTGCACCGCCTCGGACTCCGCTATCACTCGGACCGCGCACACCTACAATCATAACGTGTATGGCTGATTTTTTGAAGTGAAACTTCTTTAGAAAAAAAAGGTTTCAAACCGGATGCAACGGAAAAAACGACAGGTAAGACACAAATACAAAAAAGCGAGAGAGCAAATGTCGGTGTGTATGTATATTGCACACTGTTTAATACTTGCTTGTATTTGAGCATTTAACATGTGTTTCACTTCTATCGTGTGTGAATCGCACACACACCTTTTTATTGTTTTTTTCTTTTTTTGTTAACGAGTGAACAAGTCATACCTGATGGTAATGATCAGACTAGCCCAACAGGATACACAACACTAGCTTCTCTCTCAAACTACAAGCACTCAACTCCACCCCTGTCGTAGGAGGCAACGACCTCTTTCCGACAGTCTCGTGATCCACAGGAAATAAATTTGAGATCCTTCATCCACTTAGAACGCCTAAGAACGAAGGTGCAGTACGAGCGAGGTAACGTGGCCAGACTGAAGTTAGCTAAGAGTGATGTAATGATCTCCTATGCAAAACGCGCATTGCTCAAAACTCTGCGAATCTAACTTCATCCAATACCAGAACCAACTTGGTTTGCAAGGGTGCAGTGGAGCTGATGTCACACGGCGAGTACGTATGTCTATACTGGTGTTAAGGAAGTTAATATTATTTGTCCTATAAATAGTTATGAATAATCAACAAAGAACGAGGACAATAAATGCATGTGGGCGTGCTCGTTCGTGTGCGTGTGCGTGCATGTGTACGAGTGCGTGTGCGTGTGTGGGTGCGTGTGTGTGCTTGTGTGTGCGTGCGTGTGTGTGCGTGCGTGTGTACGAGTGCGTGTGAGTGCCTATAAGATCTTCGAATCTATCTATCCGATTTGAACATAACTTTTCATTGTTTTTTTTTTCTGATATATTATAATGACACAGTTGGATACAATACCTTCTCCAAATACTGCTCGAGTCCTCTCCGCCTGGCGTCAAGCTGCTGTTCGCTGAGAGTGAACGGCCACTTGCCTGGCAGCTTTGGGAAATTGAAACCTGGAAACATGATCATATTCATAATGTCAACCAATGGCGGGAATGCGCGTCCTTTAATTTTTTCAGAAGAGACAGAGGAGATAACTCAGCGTAATGCGTAATTGCTGTCCCCAAGACCTACGTCTTAACTTGCGTCTTATATTCTATAAAAAGATATACAGAGTATGTGTGATATATTTGAATCTCATTGTATTAGGAAACGTTAACGTGAACCAATCACCAGCCATTTATCAACCTGGTCAGCCAATTTATAGGATAGGCGAACGAGCAGACTAACCGCATAATGGTAAGTGATTAACATCACCCATGAGCTAGAACTTGTCCATAGGCAACGCATGGTTGCCTATCCAGGGATATAGGACTTTAAATCTCGGTTCCAGTAATTATTACACTGAAAACACCACAAAGCATTTTCACGTAAGAAACAATCAGGATGATGCTCATGTAGAAGAAAGAGCGGCTCAGCGTAACCATCTGGTGAATGTGTATGGACTCACCTAAAAACTCCTTTCTGAGTTGCTGATGCAGCCCCGCGAACTCTTTGTACCGGCGGCTGCACAGGTGCCGGCCGGCCATGTGCACGTTGAAGGCCACGTACGAGCGGCCCGAGCTCTCCATGACCACCCTGTAGTCGGGCACGGACACGGGCAGCGAGCGCTTGTCCGTGTAGTCGTACCGCTGGTACACGCTCGCGCGCGAGTTGGCCGCGCCCCCGATCACGCCCACCGGCGCGGTGCCGTCCTCGCATGGCTCGAGCCGCTCTGCTTCCTTGAAAGTGTTTATCGATGGGTATATAAGAACGACCAACTACAGTCAAGGTGAACCATGTATGTGTATAACAGATTGTCATTTTAATACCACAATAATCTACTGGAAATATTACATTCCAAGATATTTTAGAACCATCATTAGTAGTCGACCAGTTTGTACCACAATAAAATACTGTTACTATTAATTTCCTCTTATAAGAATGATATAAAATTATAGCTACTTTCATCTTATTTCCGCTTCCATTCGGTATTATCGGTACCTATTTGGTACTTGGACCAGAGGCGGGGTTAAGGGCGGAGTCAAATTCGAACACTCCCATATTACGGTAACGGTCATAAAAGAATTACGCGGAGGAAAGTACACTAACTCTGGTCAATGTCGTAATACCCACGGATGGGTCGTCCCCGGCATATCTGGGATTATCATAGCCCCCTCCCCCCACCCCCCTTCCGCGGTGCCGGTATAGCGCTAAAGCCACTGCTAGTTGCCTTCTTCGCAAGCCCATCATAACTATCGGTAGCATAGGTAATGCCACGTGGGGCAGTTTATTATGCTTACCTTCTGTGTTACTGATATGACGGTGAGCGTGAGACAGTCGCCGCCGGACTTGATCAGATCGACCACCTGCTTGTGTGTAGCACCCTCGACGTTCACGCCGTTGCTGCAACAACGTCACACGTTAAACATTCCATTAATCGCAAGATTGACAATTTAATATGTTACTTGGATGGGCAAACTGGCAGACAGAAGTGATCACCGTCGCCCATGGTTAAAAAGTTCACTGTGGACTAGCCCAAGCAACTTATTTATGTATTAATTATTCTATGACACAGCTTGGTTAGTCCCTTTGCCAATAAATAACCTGTCCGTCTTGTATTTCTTTTCGAATGACAGAAAAGTTGTTTAAGGCAGTAAATAAGCATGACTATAGTACTGATGGCTTGTCACAGTGAGCTCCTCATAACATGAACTAAAACTCTACGTTAGCACGAATGCGTAGTTGACACGTAATTGTACAACGCAATAGGTACTGTAAAATTGTTTATAGAAAGAGATAAAAACAACTATAAAATGAAATCGTCAAAAACGCCACAAAAGATGCAATCAGTGGATGCTAACGTCATCTGAACCTTGACCACTGCAACAGCAAACAGCCTAACAGGTTTGAAATTGCGACGCACTCCAAACAAAGCATTCAGGGCAAGTGGTTGTGAAGTCTCACAACAATAACTGCCAATGACAGGAATCTAAAGAAAGCTTATCCGACTCGAAGGACCATAACCGAGGACCGATGCGTTATTCTAATTCTAAAAGTTCGAAGACGCTGCTTTCATATCTCAATTTCAAGTATATAATTAACAATTTTGGTGCAACTATATTATAAACATTCCAACCACTAAATCTCAACTGCAGATATGACCAGTTTTACTGATTTTATCGTGAATAGATTTTTATATTTCTGGATTTCTTGACGACAACCTGAAGATTAATTACAACAACTTGTAGCTTAAGGTCAATTATAATGCCGTGGTATAACTAAAATGCCGTTATCCAACATATGGGCGATTTTCGTTTTTTGACACTAAGGAATAGGGAAAAAAATTCTCTATCGATCTTTATTTTCAGTTTTTTGATATCTTCATTAGTTTTAAAAATAAAAATTAAAAGATTGCCTTTAACGGCATACGTTATGTACTATTACAAATCATAGTTTTTTCGCATTTACTCAAAACTATGATTTGGTAGATAACGCCATTAAAGTTATAACACGGCAGTATAAATTGTAAGAACTATAATATACCTTATATTAGCTAAAGCTTGTTCCTTAGTTTCCAAATCGTATATCTCAAATCCAGTGTCCGGACAGAAGTAAAACCTGTATCTGAAACTACCCGCACCCCCCCTTTGCACTGACATGATTTCCACCTTTGATGCGCACCACAAAACATTGACACAGACACACAAACAAAGAGCGTAACTTCTAGTAGTTTCTGGATATTATATTATCAATTTTATATTAGATATTATAGTATATGTAGGCACTAATATTATTTATAACAACAAATTATACTTCCATTTGGATTTATTTTACATGAATTATTACAATAAAACTCAATGACAATTTAAGTATATCAGAATAATATTTTGAAATAATTATACTTATTCCCTTCAATATATATCAATACAAAAGCATATTATTGCTGTTATAACTTTGATATAATCTACATGATATGAAACCGCACTAACACTTAACAAAACTGTGTTTTTATCAATATAAAAGTACAAAACGAACTCTGCAACTTTATACAATAATTAATGGTTTGAAGCAGCCATAATGCTGATAACAGTAATAGAGCACAACTAATGTCTATTAATTTATATTAACAACTGCATAATATATTACTTAGTGATAACTGCACTAATTATTTACTCATTAAACAAATCATAAAATAATTACGTCGTTACATTAGTGTGTTTATAAATAAATTCGCATCATAGGTTGTCATTGGGGTTTGTCTGTTCTTTTAATGTTTTGGATTATAACTTGTATCGTTATTCCCGACTCTTGGTTTACTGATATTGGCTTATGTCGAGTAGTGGACAGATAATGACTGGTGATAATGATGATATTTTTTTATTAGACGGCCACTGCTATTTTTATAATAAGGCAGAAACTAACCATCTCACATCTCCGGATAGGTATTAACATATATACTAAGGCTAGTAAAGATACTATACTAGGCTTACTAGTTAAATTTTTATGGGCGACGCTGACCACCTAAAAACGAGAATATATTCTCGTCTGCCATTTTCTCTTTTATCTAACATAAATTGGCACCGCAAGAGGCTGTCACTTTATAAGCTTTAACTATATTTAACTAAAACATAAAAACAATAAATAAATTCAGATTAACTTGCATAAAAACCCCACACAAACGTTTTTTCCGATTTATTCTCCTTGAAATTAATAATGCAAACTAACTGGTTATAATCGACTATAGAACAAAAAATAATACTAACCGGTCAAAAGTACACAAGCTCATTCGAATATCTTGCAAATTATGTATTAATAATAAAAGCCTTTTAAAACCGTGTATTTCATAAAATCGTATTATAAATAATACTTCTTACAGATCTTATCGCGGGTCATTAATATTACGTACTCGACGTTTTGGATGCTTCACAGCAACAGTGGTCACGATTCGAGGTTAAGAAACCGCGATGAAATCCGTAATGCGGTTACAATGAGTTAAAATTCACGTAAAAAAATACCAAGGAATTGGCGTCTCGCAAGGTGCCGTTTTATTTATAAAATTAGTGAACTAAAATATCCTTCTGGGACGATGCATTATACTTCAAAGAATACCAACACCAGTAGACACTTTACATCATTATTGTCAGCTTTTTTATCTCCTGCTGGACGTAGATCTGTTCTGCCTGAGATCTACCAAACTTGATCTTATGATTTTCCATTTTTAAATAAATTATTTCCGTCTCGGAATATAATTATAGATCTCACGGAATATAATACGCGTAAGATGTACGAATGTATGGATTTATGTTTGCACATAAACCACTAAACTGACTTATATGAAACTTTGAAATGATGACAATAATTTATGTTGCTTACGAGTCAGAACAACACAATAGGATATGATTTATCCCCGTACTCCCACGGGAATGGGAAGTACGCGGTCGAAACTATGGGTCGCTGCTAGTTATATTCAAATATGAATAAATAACAAAGATTGTAAAATTGCAACATATTTTATTTTACCACAAGATCCAAAATTCCGAAAGGTCCCCTCAGGGCCGCTATGTACTCAGCACTGAGAAGAACCAAGTGAGCAAAAAATAGGATTGAATATAAATCAAGCATAAGATTATACAGAAATAGGTCATTGGAATATCGAGATATCAGACATCCAACACACTACTCCACATAATTAATTAGTACTTAACCTTAACCGGACCAATCTCGTACAGGCCCTTGACTAGATAAGTTAACGCAAGTCTATTATATGTTGATTGCAACACTTTGTATCCTTTTCTTTTGTCCTCGTTTGAAGAGGAAGAAACTATTGTCCTGATTTGTATGCATATTGTAAATGGGACATTGACAATCACACTGTACAACAAAATAAGACTTGGGACTATATTATACAATAACAACTTTTAAATTTCAATTTCAATTCCAAGAATGCAGAACTTTAAAGTTAAAGTAAAATTTAAAAAAAAACATAATTTTATTTGATTAAGTTTATTTTTATTATTTAATTAAATATTAATTTTATTTGTACTGGGTGATGTGTAACATACACAGTCATGTATATGATAATAATTTATTATCTGTATATAAAGGATTTCCTATCCAGGCATATATAGCTATCAAAATTTATATAGTTTTTGTATAATAACAAGGTGTCCTTATCTGAGCATTAATACCAGAATAAAGTGACTTACCCTGACCCAATGTGACTACAGACACTGAGACCCTACTACAGTAGAACCTCAATAAGTTAAAGTCCAAGGGAAACAAAAAATATTTTAAGTTATGGAGGTTTTAAGTTATCAAGGGTTAGTGATAGGTTAAGGGAAGGGAACATATTATTTTTTGAAGTTATAGAGATTTTTAAGTTATCGAGGTTTGAGTTATCAAGGTTCTACTGTATCAGTATATATTTACCTATCCCTAAAAAGGGCTACTAGAAACTCAGAAACCCAAACACAATAGTATAGCTGTCACTTTATGCTGGTATCATGTGAACGAGAGCTTTCTGGTCATGCCAGTCTAATTCAGCTGCAAAGCAGCATGGCACCTCTTAATCAGATGAGTTTATATGTTTATTTGCATAAAATCTAACAATGGTTTATATCAATTACTTTGGTACTACTACTGGAACAGGCCTAGTTAAGTTGCTTATATGTCGAATATTCTGGGCCATAAGATATTTATTTTTACTATTAACCACAGTCAGTAATAACGCCGCCTGTCTTGCCCTGTCCTCCAAAATACAGAAAAGCTGTTTTATAGGATTAACAAGCAAGATTTTTGTACCCATGCAGCCAGGATCACAGCACACTACTCCCACTGGTAAATATAAGCCATCGGAATGAGATTGAAAAGTCATCATTCACTAAGTTAACCCTTCTCTTTATAATATGAGATAATGATGAACAAAGAAATAATATGAATAATGTACTAGGAAGTTCTGTACTAATTTATAATTATATTTATATTATCAAATAATAAATAACTTTATATCTGCATGACCTAATTTTTGTGAATAAATATGCATTTCCAACTGAAGTACTGAGTAAAATGTTCTGTTGATGTTATGAGAAACATATAAAATAGTATTAAAATGACATGACTCATCTCACACAAATGTTGGTGTACTTTAATAGACACAAGATTAAAATCTATGCAATATGTTAGAATTTAAACAATATGGAAAAAAATATATTATTCACAAAGGATAATATTCTACTGTCTTGGTTTTCTGCATGGACAGGAGGAATTTCTGGGGGGATATAATATATAATTAAAAGTGTTCATTTACTAATTATTGGTTTAAATATATTGTAAGGACACAATTATCAAGCAATAAATGAAAATTGAGATAGAGAAAAGAGATATGACATTTTTTTATGAAAATTAAGATCTAATTTAACTAACTGAAAATTTGAAGACAATATCTATGTTTATAAAGGGATTTAATATTATTAGGAATCAACATCATTTGTTCACTGCAATTTAACTTATACAAAATAGGTATTCATAAAAAAGGCAAATAAAATTTAATAAGTAATTGCACAGCTTCCACACCGTCATGTAATTTTTTGTAGGGAAATAGTAGGTTTTTATCTAATAAATGCAGTACATTAAAATTGTCATTTTGATTTTTTTATACAGCAATAAGTCTAAGTTAAATAGAGACAAAGTACTGATGCCTAAACATTGATACATTACCGAGTAATGAATACGAATTCCAAATCTTCAGACAAATTAATTTATAATTTCATTGAATTGAATAAAATATAAACAAAAATACAAATCTAATTACAGATGACATGCCTTGACAGAATAATATATAAGCGTTGTTAGCATTTGATTATCGGCTAATGTAATAGGACTTACACTTCTAGGATTCTGTCGCCTTTTCTTATACCGGCTTGCTCAGCAGCTCCCTGCTCCAATACAGCGCTGACGTGCTGGAGAGGAGCATATAGTTCCCCATTGATCGATCTCAACTGACCACCCTCAGACACCTGCCCGCGAACGTTAAAACCAAAACCAGTCTCTGTTTTATAAATAGTAACACGTCGGGGTCCATTATTAATCACTGGGCCCTTATTATTTTTTTCGGGCCGAACAATACTGTTATTATCGGTTTCTGTCTCGGCCATTTTGGACACTTCTACAATTGCACAGATTAAAATTCGATATGTCGTAATATTTCTGACCTTATAGTGACATCTATTATGTAAATAAAGAAACTTTATTTATAAATGTTTGCTTTTTCTTTCTATAGTGGTTTACTTAAATTAATTATTATTTTCATTCATGCATATTAAAAACTACAATTAACGTTAGATTATACTTTCCTTTATTTTAACATAATTAGTAAAGTACTTTATGGTATCGAGTAGATTAGGTACTAATCCGATACTTTTATACTCGATACTTTGTGTTCGATACTTTTACTTAAGTACTTTTGACAAAGGTTCATTTTATAATTAATAATTTAAATAATTTCTTTGACGAGAAGATATTATTAACTACATCTCCTAGTGGTATTGGCAGTGAACATGACAGCGAGTCTTTTCTCGAAACAACTTATGTTTTTTGGAGTCACCATAAGAATGAATTAGCTTACACGAAAAAGCGAAGTAAAACCAATTCTTCATTGCAATTTGAAAATAAGGATGAATTAAGCCATTATTTATCTATACAGGTTTTACCACTTTCCTTCGATACTCTAAAACAATGGAAAGATATGCAAGTTGTTTTCTTAAAACTGTAAAAGTTGGCACGAGAATTTTTATCAATTCCTACATTCTCAGTGCCCTCAGAAAGACTGTTTATGAAAGCTGGAAGTACAATTACGAAAACCCGTAACCGCCTATCACCGAAAAGACTCAACAAACTTCTTTTTATGAGCGATTGTACGGAAGAGGCATTCCTCTTATATGGATCTATAATATTTTAGATTTAATAAACTCTGGCTTTACTTACAGGTTGTTTTATTTATCTTATATTTATTTAGGCCCTCCGTCCAGCCTGAGAAAAATACTCGATACCTTGATGTATCGATACTTTTGTGTCGATACTTTTATGAGTACGATACTTTTTGATCGATACTACTCATGCGTACAGTATTCATACTTTCTATTCGATACCATGTCCCTATAGGTACTAAAGATATTGATCAAAATTTGATGAATTAACAATTTTTGGAATTAAGTAAAAAGTAAAGTGAAGTAGCAACCCATATAAACCCTCACAAATTAAAACGTGTGGATACCGATTTTGTCTTGGCTTGCGTAGGTTTGCCAGGGTTTGTAGCCGATCTGGCGAATGTCGGTATTGTGCATAAATTAAAGGGGATTTGCCGCATTGCCGCGCTTGCGACGCGTCCATATGTTTACGGCCTTGTAGAGGTTTGGAGTTTGCGGCAAGCCGCAAACGTGTGGATACGGTGTAATATGTATACATCCCACAGGTGGGCACAGGTTTCCTCCACGAAATCAGGCGCAGTAAGTATAAATGCTACATTTGATTATTGTGCCTTTATACTGCAAGTTTTATATGGAATATATAAATTAATATAGGAAAATTGAAATAAAAATTTATTTTTATGTTTTATATAGACATTATTGTATGACCTGTTCGAACAGGAACACATTTTAAGAAAAAGTTGCTAAATTAAAATGTGTTTTAAATTGATAATTAAGCTAAAACTGAATCTATTTTCGATGGAACAAACGTAGTTTATCTAAGAACAAACGAAAGCAAATATAAATAGTTCAATAATGACGAGAGATATGGTAAATGAAAATTGGAGGGCTAGCTAGAAGGCTGATATTTAATTTTTTTTTTATAATTAAACTATAGAAGAACAAACGACGATTTATGAAAAACAATCAAGAACAAAAGCTGATATGATATAACAAAATCTAAAAAAAAACTATCATTTTTTTTTTATGTGGGACCTTTAATCGATATTAATAATTATAAGGGCCTGTTTCACAATCTCCAGATAAGTTCCCAATAGGCTATCGGCAACATATTTGACAGATAGAGTATGGAGTATTTGTCAAATATCTGTCCAATATGTTGCCAATAGCCTATTGGGAACTTATCAGGAGATTGTGAAACAGGCCCTTAATGATTTAAAATCTGACCTTAAAATTGTCAACATCCCTAATACAACAGATGACTAATTCGTGCAAGAGCTTTTACTTGTTGCGTTAATTAGGTAGTTTTTTTTTTTTGTTTTTTTCTATATTTTGATACAATAAGAATAACAATAATATTATAATAATTATAATATCACATAAACTATGAAGATCTGTGCGTGATATTGTTAAAATTCAACGCAGTGGAATATAATATTAGTGATTATCTTATTTAACCTAATTCCCAAGAACAATAAATATATAAAATAAGACTACGTAAATTATAAAAAATCTAATACTCTATATTATCCTAAATGTTGTTTCAATTTAATTGAAAGTGCATACCACAAAAAAATGTGGCATGTCACATCACTAAAGTTGCAATTAAACAAATTTATAGATGGCGTAAACATCGACACAACGTGGTACAAATTTCAACTTCACTCTTCACTGTTCACACATCAAAATCAGCTGTGAACATCAGTATTCAGTATGGCCGCAGAAATATCCGTGAAATAAATTGTTTATTGTAAAAATCTAAATAATAAAGACAATAGTGTCATCGCGATAAATACAACAACTAAAACACTTTTTATTCGCGAATCATATCGGTGTTGATGTTGACTAAAAGTGTTGCGTCATGACAGAATAGACCTCTCACTGACAAACAAATACAATAAAGTTGCTACAGGGAAACGATTAACTTGTGATATTCAGCATTTCTATTTCGTTCGTGTTTCGTATCTGTTGGATATACTGCTCATATGAATAGTGAAATCTTGTAAAATCTTACAATGAGTAGCATTAGACTGAGTTTCGTGTCCGTCGGTAGGATTGCCGTTCGGAGAAGTTCGCAATATACATCGGGTAAGTGGCTCGTTTTGTTCTTTGTATTTCCTATGAATTGGATACATTTCAGATTTATATCGTAGTTTAATACGTAAGCGCAAACGCATCTGATGTTTAATAACAATACGTCATAATGTTTTTGCGTGTCATTATCATGTTTTCAGATGTATTACGATTTACGTTTACATCGCTCAAACACTTGTCCTATCGGCTATCAGTTTATTTTAAACACAAGGTCATGAACGTTCTGAAACTGACAAACAAACATGCACCTTGTGAGTTTAAAATCGAATATAAACAATATAATGAGGTAACCTAAAATATATTTTTTACTACTCTATATTTAGTTTTAAAGAAACTTTAGTCTCATTAAAACTACAAATGTCACTTACTTAAGAACAATAGTATGTTATTAATGTTACAAAAAGGTACAACTTCACTGATTGTGTGGACATCTTTTATTCATTCATTCTTATCACTTTGAAGCCGTGAAGACAAAGAAATGTATAATGTTACATAATAAATTAATAATAAACAAAGTGAAGTAGATACAACAAAGGTTTCCTTATTAAATTCTATATCATTATCATTAGCATTTATCCGTCCACTGCTAAACATAGACCTCCCTTATAATAAAAATTAAATAAAATTCTATATACAATTATTTTATTTCTAATTCAGAGTAAGAGAAGCATTAGTTGGTTAATTTAAACTATATTAATCTATACTAATATTATAAAGAGGAAAGATTTGATTGTTTATTTGTAACGAATAGGCTCCGAAACTGCTTGACCAATATGAAAAAAACTTTCACTGTTGGGAACACTACCCCGGTGAAGATAGGCTATATTAATTTTTTTTTAAAGTTATGGACCCGTATTATAACTTAGTTGATGCAGACAAAGTTGAATGCAACAACTATTAAGAAATAATTATGAAACTGATTTGACCCTAATTTACCTCAATTATAATCTAATTGTAAAGCATTAATTATAGAAGTTCACTGTACACTTGTATAGTTACTTCAACATAATTTTTGCATGCATATGTAGTCATTAAAACATTTACTATGTAAACTATGTGGTTCACAGTATGTTACTAATTTCTTCACTGCCGTTTCACCTGCTAGTCTTCTCATTCTAAAGGAGTATGGGGATAAATTATAGCGTATATGATATTCTGATGTGTAAGGTAGATTATTGTAAAGTTTTATCAGAATTCATTCAGTAATTTTGTGTGTATTAGTCAAACATGCATACATACATTACTACAAATTTTCGTATTTATAATATGTGTGAGATGTCATTAATTACTGCAAAGTAAAGTTTGATTCTAGTAAAAATCAAATTGTTTTGCCTACTTAGTTTACATATTATAATATTTAGATATCATACTATTGGAGAATATAAAAAAAGATTGATAAATGTTAAAAACAAAAACAAAATTCTTATTCATAATTAATTAATTAAAAGTAAATTTTAATGTTCTTTGTTTGTGTTTTAAAATTCAACCCATGTCTTTTTACTGTATTGAACCTGATTTTATACACGTAATAGGGACTATTTAGTCCTCAGAACAAATTTGCTCAGTCTACGAGTAGACCTTCCAATTTAAAATCCTGAGAAAAATGGTGGTTACACATGGACAGACATACAAGAGATTGATCTAATTAGCATTTTTTTACTATTTGAGATATGGAACACTAAAAATGAAAACCTAGGCTATAATTTATCCCTGTATTGATAGGTGAAAATTAGGTATTATATTATATTATTGAATTTACTTACACTTTGCTGGCAAAGCTGCAGGTAACAGTTATGTGCCTAATATGGCTTTTTGTCAGGTTTAAATTAAGTTATTATTATATTATTTATTATTAATTTCTTGTTCATATTAAATAAGTCAAGATAGCGACACTGATTGATAGCAGCAAAGGGGATTAGAATTGTAAATAAAAAAAAAAAGTATCAACCCTTATATGTCCCACTGCTGGGCACGGGTCTCCTTCCTCGAAATCAGGCGAGGAGGGTAATGGGCCAATAGTCCACCGCGCTGGCCCAGTGCGGATTGGTGAACTTCACATACCTTCAAAGACTTTCAATCTCATTAGGCATGCAGGTTTCCTCACGATGTTTTCCTTCACCGGTGAGCGAACGATGGTCTCGTGTGCACTTAGAAATTTAGAAAAACCCATTTCAAGGCACACACGGACGGGTCAGGATCGAACCCGGAACCCCTCGCGTAAGAGGCCGAGTCCGTCCACCACTGGACCACCGTCGCTCCAGAATTGTAAATGATAGTTCATAATTTGAACTTACAATGTAGTAACTACCAATTAGATGTAATCCTTGATGTAAGTATTGGTTGTCACTGAACAGTGTGTTGACTGTTCAATATAGATAACAGCTAGTTAAGTGATAGAAGTTTAAAGATTACAGAAAATTGTAAAATATTTTACATTTTATTGTTTATGTTTGACTCATTTAAAATGTTCACACAAAGACCAGTCAGGGTTAAAATTTTATGCCAAATAAAATGCTAATTGCAAAATGTGGAAGTACAATTTCTTACTGTTACATTGGGGGAAGTAGTCATTGATTGTTGAGGAAATATATACAGTAGCCGTTACATCTGTGTTACATAACGAGCATAGCCTTGCTCTTTGGTATTGGAATTAATAATTATTTATATTTACAAGCTTGTTTTTACATATTCATGATTTTTTTAGCATAGCTAGAGAGGGGCGTAGCTATATGAGATTGCAGTTTTGAATATCTTCAAGTTCAAATATTATATGAATGTATGCATCAGGGTTATTATGATTTTTTATTGAATTCTACATATTTTTGCATTATCTAATATTTATAATGTTATGTATACATTTTGAATAATATTATTGTTTGGGTTTTTGATGTGGGTACCTGCTTGTTACTTTGTTTACAGAATAAAGTTAATGTAAGTGGGTAGGTAGCAAAATTGTATGACAATCTCAGTTCGTGTCAACACTACCTAGTGAATACATATTTAATGACGAACTCAAGTGTTTTATTTACAAATACAAGTATAATATTGGCGACGATTGGTGAAAATTGTACAAAATGGATAAAAAAGCGATAAGATTTGAAGAATACAACCCGGACTCAGCTAATTGGGACAGTTACATAGATCGACTTAAGTTTTGTTTCGAGGCGAATGGCGTCATCGTGGATAATGTTAAACGTGCAAATTTTTTCACAGTATGTGGTTCGCGGGTGTATGATACCTTACTTGCGTTAATTACACCGAGAAAGGCGACTGAGGTATCGTTTGTGGAAATAGAAACTATTTTAAGCAACCATTATAGTCCTAAACCGAACGAAATATCAATGTCATTTAAGTTTTACAAACGAGATCAAAAGTGTAATGAATCAGTTTCAGACTTTATAGCTGACGTGAGGAAACTTAGTGCCAAGTGTAACTTTACCGATTTAGAGAGAATGTTACGCGACAAGCTCGTGTGCGGGATGAGTGATAGTAGATTACAATACGAACTTTTGAAACGGGACAATTTACGATATCAAGACGTGGTGGATGCTATGTTTGCATCTGAAAGTGCGGTACGCGATGTTCGTATGATCCACGCTACCGTCGGCACCAGCGGCACCGCCGCCGACATAGCCCCGCTCGCCGCGCCTACCACTCTCGACGCCGGCGAACCGATGGATGTCAACGCAGTACAATCGACACTTTCTGCGCGATTGTGTTACCGGTGTGGAAATCGACATGTTGGAGATTGCCGTTTTATTAACGCAATTTGCCGATTTTGTAAAAAACGGGGACACATAGAGAAGATTTGCATAAAGAAAAAGAAAAGTAACAAGAGAGACGTTAATTTTACACAGACAGAAGATGAAGAAGACTTTTTAAATGGCATATACAGCATGCAGAGTGCGACGCGTGTTCCACCATACGAGGTGGAAGTATTTATTGTAGACTTGCCCGTTCGCATGCAAATAGATACAGGTTCCAGTTTCTCTCTCATCAACGAGCGCACGTGGAATACGCTCTGCAGAAGCCTGCCGCGCGACGCGCTGCAGCAGGTTCAGCTGGCTCTGCGTACGTGGAACGAATCTCCGGTTAAATTACTCGGACAAGCTACTTTACCGGTCCGTTATAAGGACGTCGTTCAAGATCTGAATGTCATAGTGGCAAGAGGCAATGGACCAAACCTGCTTGGCCGCAATTGGCTCGCACCTCTCAACATATCTATGAAGATTAATTTGATTGCTAACGATGATCTTGCACAATTGGAAAAAATAATAACAAAACACAGGGAAGTATTCAAGGATGGTCTTGGCACTTACACTGGTAGTCCTGTAGCGATACATACAAAACCAGGTGCAAATCCTAGATTTTTGAAAGCTCGCCCCGTACCTTATGCTTTGAGAGAACGAGTGGAGAAGGAAATAGACCGGTTAGAGCGAGAGGGAGTGTTGCGCCCGGTTTCATTTTCGGAATGGGCTACACCGGTGGTTCCGATAGTGAAAAAATCTGGCGAAATTAGACTGTGTGGAGATTACCGCAGCACAGTAAATGAAGTAACAGAATCGGATACCTATCCAATGCCTACAGCAAATGAAGTTTTTGCGACAGTGGCTGGTGGAAAATTCTTTACGACTCTAGATTTAAACAGGGCATATACGCAAGTCGTGGTAGACGATAATACATCAAAGCTACTCACTTTGAATACGTGTAAGGGTCTGTACACTGTTCACAGATTGGCATTCGGCGTGAAAGCAAGTCCTGGCATATTTCAGCGTCTGATGACCTCTCTATTGGCTGGCATACGAGGAGTTGCCGTTCTGATCGACGATATTATTATCGCCGGTCGATCAATGCTAGAAATGCAAGAAAGGCTAGAAGTCGTACTTAGCAGAATTGAAAAGGCGGGATTTCGATTAAATAAAAATAAATGCAAGAAAGAGTGGAATTTCTTGGTTTTATTATTGATTCAGAGGGCATACATCCAGCACCGAGTAAAGTGGAATCTATAATAAAAACTCCTGCGCCTAAAAACAAAAAAGAATTGCAAGCTTTTCTGGGGCTTTATAACTTTTACGAGCGATTTGTACCACACAAGGCTACAATACTAGAGTCTTTACATCGGTTATTAGACGCAAAACAGATTTGGAAATGGACAGAACGAGAACAGAACGCATTTGAAACAGCAAAACGGATACTTACATTTGATGTAACTTTAGTGCATTACGACGTAAACAAACCTTTGATACTCACGTGTGACAGTTCGGAGTATGGAGTTGGAGCGGTGTTGTCTCATGAGATGGAAGATGGCCAGGAACGACCAATAGCAATGGCATCCAGAACGCTGCATTCACATGAAAGGCGTTACTCGCAGCTAGATAAAGAGGCTGCATCGATTATGTTTGGAATTACAAAATTCCATAATTATCTTACGGCGAGACGTTTTCGTATAATCACGGACCATAAACCTCTACTTGGGATATTTGACCCCAAAAAACCGATGCCGACTATGCTATCACCTCGTTTGACCAGGATTGCTATTGCGTTAACTGCACATGACTATGAAATTACCTACAAACCTGGAACGAAAATTGGTAGAGCTGATAGCTTGAGCAGATGGCCACAACCGGTTCCAGAACAACCCGAACAGCAGTTGAGTGAAGTACTGTTAATGGCTGAAACACCGAAAGATTTTCCATATGATGCTGAACACATAGCTTCTGCGACAAAACGAGACAAGACTTTGCATAGAGTTATACATTATATACAGCGCGGATGGCCTGCAAAAGTAAATGATGAAAATATGCGTCCGTTTTGGTTACATCGGGCAGAGCTATCGCTGCAGGACGACTGCATACTTCTTGGTTGCCGTGTTGTAGTGCCGAGATCACTAAGAGAACCTGTATTAGAAGTTTTACATAAAACACATACAGGAATAGTACAAACCAAGGCGATAGCTCGAAGCTATGTGTGGTGGCCAGGTCTCAATGAAGATATTGAGTTGTTAGTAGGCCGTTGTACAAAATGTTTAGAAAACCGGCATATGCCCCCAAAATCGAGTCACGAATGGATAACACCAACCAGACCATGGTCAAGGATCCATGTTGATTTTGCTGGACCATTTCATAATAAATATTTTCTGATCATGGTGGATGCATATTCTAGATGGCCTGAACTTTTTATGATTAATAACACTACTTCGGCTACAGTCATTAGGCTTTTAAGAGTAACGTTTGCGGCACATGGTTTATGTGAAATTGTGGTGTCCGACAATGGCACTCCTTTTGTATCGAAGGAAATGCAGGAATTCTTAAAAGCTAATAATATTCGGCATGTGACTACAGCACCGTACCATCCTGCTACCAATGGATTAGCTGAGCGAATGGTCCAGACGATCAAAGATAAGCTAAAGAAAATGGACAATTTAACATGGGAGGTTAGAATTCCTAATTTGTTGCTGGCACTGAGAAGTACGCCATGCACAGCAACTAACAAAAGTCCGGCTGAACTATTGATGAAAAGACGTTTACGCACTTTGCTAGATACTTTACATCCGGACAATATACTAAATAAGAAGACTGAGCAACAAATCGGCCACAACAATGAAAAGAAAACGCGCCAGAACAAGGTGAATCAACAGATAATGTATAGAAATTATAGTAGTACTGGTCCAAGATGGCTACCTGGTATAATAAACCAAAAAATTGGTCCATCAAGTTATAAAATTGAAACTAGTGATGGAATGATAATAAATCGACATATAGACCAATTAATCAAAAGGACATCTGCAACATCTCAAACAGGAGAAGAAGATAGTGTAAGTACTGCTCCCACGCCCAACCAATGCACTGAAGAAATTGATGTAGACATGGACAGTATGAAGGAGGGAGGAGAGGATAGTAGCCAAGAGTGGAAAGACATCATTACTATACCAGATGCTACAGAATGGGCCAAAATGTTAGGTATTCCTTCTTCTGACAATGCTGAAAAAATAAGAAATAAGTGTAATGTGCGTTCTAAGTCTCCATATCAGAGACCTCAAGTGACAGATGATAATCATTGTTTACAGTAGTTTGTTGATTATTGATTAGTTTTTGTGTAAGGCTAGTGCTTATTCTTTTGTTGATTATTATTAGAAGTTAATATGTTTTAGTTTATTGTAAAATCATTCTTGTTGGGGAGGTATGTTATGTATACATTTTGAATAATATTATTGTTTGGGTTTTTGATGTGGGTACCTGCTTGTTACTTTGTTTACAGAATAAAGTTAATGTAAGTGGGTAGGTAGCAAAATTGTATGACAATCTCAGTTCGTGTCAACACTACCTAGTGAATACATATTTAATGACGAACTCAAGTGTTTTATTTACAAATACAAGTATAATATATAACAAAATATCTATTGGCGTAAAAAATTAGAATAATTCATACATTAGTTAATAAATTAGAAGAAACTAACACCCATATTCATAAACAATACTTTGAGGTGTCACAGTACTTCCGGATGCATAGGGTCATTTAAACCAATTTATTTATTTACACAATACTTATGTCAAATCCGTAACTGTGTGTCTGTCAAACACATATAAAACCTGACTATTGACACCAGGAGTGCATAGATAGAAGCGTTCTTTGCATAGTCTTGTTTTGTTACTAAGCCAAGTACTCTTAAATACGAGTGTAAGTTTTTAACAAATGAACTGTCTATTTTAGAAACAATATTGTTGTTTGATATAGGCATAACTATCGTTCTTGCCATTTTTGATCTGGACAGTGTGCAGGTCTTCACTGTTCAGATTTTACAAATGACTAGTCATATCAACTAATTTAAAAGGCAGAACTTCTAGTGTGATATCTAATTACTAATATTGTTACCATCTAGTGTCGTGATAATTATGCAAAGCATACTCTAAACTTAACCAGTGTCTGTAGATTTCATGCTTATCAACTGTTTATCATTTCAACAGTTTTTGCTGTCTAATATTTATTTACAGAATGTATTTGTCTGTGCTTCAATTACTTCCACAGCGTAAAAATTGGCGCCGCTGACAGATTTCGAAATTGGAAATTTCGAAGATACGGCGCCAGGGTATTGCGCTCGCAACGTTTGGTCTGTTCTCGGATGTTGTATCCGAAAGTGAAAGTATTAGGCCGATCGCACGCTTCAGTTAGACTTAAATACTGGCTGTTGCATTCGCCTGCGTTAACTTAGATCTACAGCGATATTTGTGCTAAAATACATTTGTAGCCTCTGTCACTAAAGTGTAAAAATATGTTTTATGAATATTAATAATGATGTAAATAATAATAATAATTCTGTTAATAGCATAACTGCAATAAATATATACACAATAATAGAATGAATCCACTTTTCCGTAGTTCGGTGGTAGGTCTTACTTGTTAATAAGCGGGATGAGATCTGTGCTTAATTACTTTGTGTTTACTAAATGCTTAGGTCCAAAAATTTGATAATGTATAATTGAATTTACTATTGGTGGTTGGTCTTTACCTGGCTGGTGTTTTTTCTTGACAGAAATTGCGATTTTGGTCTGCCCTTTTAATTTGAGTTCCTTTTCTTAAGAAGTCTCATTTTTACTGCCGGTCCCAAGGTAATTTTAACGTGATCGTATCAAATGGCTTGTTTTTGTTAACTCTTTTGAACCTCCTTTTTTTTCTTAAACGCCGGGAAATGCACTGACGCATGCCGCTGGGGATTGGGTTTCCCCTGGCGGGTATGTGGGACGCTGCGCCCTAAAGATAGTAAGTGGACGCAGTTCTACCCACTAAAATCCAGCGAGTGCCGCCAATGACACCTTTACTGAGGTGCCCCGGATCTGCTAGCAACGGGACACCTAGGCGACTAGTCAGTCCCTCGGGGGACCGACGCCACCTCCACAAAGGGGTTGCCCCGCACCACAGAACAACCCCTCTTAACGTCGGGACAGTACAATGAGGTAAGGTTCCCGTCCTGACCCTTTGCTCTTTTGCACCTCTTCTTATAAGATTTCAATTCACTTCGCCCCAGTTGTTGGGGTCACTCTGGGCTACTGAGCTTCACCGCCACGACAAGGCCTGAACTATGGTGGGGAACTACTCTGTTGAACCTGAGTACATGGGAGTAACTAGAGGTGGTGGTTCTAGTGCGTAAAACCATTCATCGAGTGCTAATATGACAGTCGCGCTAAAAGTGCTGAGCTGCGTTTGTGGCAGTAGCAACGATTCTGTTACTGTTTTGTTTTTTTTTCAAATGGCCTATGCTGTTGGTCTAAGGACCTTTACGCTTCATCAGTATGGTAGATGAGCGAATGGCTCAACTAAAAATGTTTAGGGTGGGGGTCTCCAGCCGTGAGGTCATCAACCGCATGGTCTTCAGACATCGGATCGGTTCTGTTACTGTCTGCTTCCATTGAGGATAACGACGCTTACGGTATGTTACCATCGTAACTCTTCTCGTCCCCTGTGTCCTTAGTCTCCCAACTTCATTCGTATGTCATTCATTGGCACTGAAAAAGTCCCTGCCAGTTGTGTGGGCTCCGTACACGAGGCGACTAACACGTTTTCAATGAACACACGTGCGAGAAATTGGCACCGGGTTGGAAGCGTGTCACCATAAACTTGAATTTGGCAATCAGCATACCCTGTATTGTATTGTAAACAATTGTTTTGTAGATACAGAACAAGGAACCTCAGAAGTTGTTCTTAATTTTTTCAATTAATACAAGTGTTTTTCGGGTGTGTATAATTGGATATTTTTGTCGGTTTTGGCATTCAGGCAGGCAGGCATTCCTAGACAAATAAATATCGAGCCCCACGATATTAAAATTACAGAATGTCAGTGTTTTTTACGTTCCTATTAATTAAAAGAAACGAGGCAAATGTTCAGTTATAATGGGTATCCCTTATGGTTTCCCCGGGGTTACTGGAATTCAGGAAAGTGAAAGAATGAAATCTCAGTCATGTATTTTTGTATGTACTTCTGTAACACCGTGAATCGTGATGCACTTATTGTGTTATGACCCGAAGTCACATTTATTAACTTAAAACGCCAGTACTGTTATTATAAGTATCTATTTCATGTTATTTCTCGTCCGAACAAAATCAATCTGCCTATTTTTTTCATCCTTCCATTTTTTCAAAAAGACGTTACGAAGTTCTTCTTTTTGCCTTTATTCAACAACGCATACATCCTTCTTTACAAGTTGCCAACATATCTGTAGGCGAATCACAGGTTTTTGAACTTTTGTTTTATTTAATTTTTATTTGATATCGCCAAGTGTGATATCAAAGAGTGGACTGGATTAATATACTACCAGATAACAAGTATATCCCATGATAGGACGGAGTACCAAATGCTGACCTCCAAACTTCAGTTTGAAGATGGCACCCCATGACGATGATCGCCAAGTGACTACGCCCAAGTAAGACCAAGACAAGTACCTACACGGGAATAAGGATTTTTTTTTTGTAAATTTTATGCATCTAGGCCTAAGACCAAGTGTATATTTTGTTTACGATAATTTTCGTTTACTTCTATTGCCATTATTAAAAAATTAACTTTTGCTGACCTCCTGATGATGATAGCTCTAGTTTACGAAACCAAATCCGAAACCGGGAAAGACAGTACGAAAGCTTCTATAGCTTAGTATAGGACTGATATTAAAAGGCAGGAAAAAAACGCTATAGCTATGGAATGGTGTTTAAATATAAAAAAGCCTCAATTACTCTTATGTTTCTAGATGTTATCCACCAGATAATCCTAATAACACTGAGACGCAAATGGTTGTTGTCATTACAGGCCATTATAAGATGAAAGCGAAAGTCGGTGTCTACCGAGCCGCAATCAAATAAATTGGTAGCGACATTTAATGGGTGTACTTTGATAGTTACGTTTCTTTAAGATAAATAAACAAAAGAACGTATCGGCAAAATAATAATCTCGAATAAAAAATAAAAGCGTTTTAGCTATATAAAGAAGAACAGCCGTTGCACGCAGCTTCCTCTGTATTAACTCAGAACAACTGCACTCCGACTAATGATATCTATATTAAAAAAGGTGTGTGTGTGTGTGTGTGTGTGTGATTCACACACGATAGAAGTGAAACACACGTTAAATGCTCAAATACAAGCAAGTATTAAACAGTCTGCAATATACATAGTACATACACACCGACATTTGCTTTCTCGCTCTTTTGTGTTTGTGTCTCTTACCTGTCGTTTTTTCCGTTGCATGATATTATAATACTTATAAAAGTTAATCAAATGAATAGTTTACAAGATTGCCTTAAGTATAAATACATACATTATTTAGTCATATACTGTAATGCCTAGGCCGCACTCATCGCGATAACCCGATATTCGGGCTATCGCGATATATGTAGCCAAATATTCGCGAAGACTTCGGAACTTCGGGCGAATCTTCAGGCTCATCGCTCCGCTGTCGGTAAACTCTTGCAGTTGAAAGGGTTTTATCGCTATGAACTTCGCTTGCGTGGCTACACTTCAGTCGCACCCATCGGGTTATTTTTTGTATTTTTACATCGCGATAAACTTTACAAGCGTATTATAATATAGCCACGAAGAATCGCCGTAGACCGAAGTCGTAGTTTATCAACCGAATGTTATCGCGATGAGTGCGGCATAATACAAATCAGCGTTTCCCAAACTTTGTTCAGTAAATTTCATACCCTTCGTGACCCATTCAAGTTTTAAAACCTGAAATCCTTTACAATTAATATTTTAATAATGATAGAGTTTGTTTGAACACGCTAACCCGGTAACCCGGTGCAGACACCTGTGTTCATCATACGATGATCTGCACTTGGCAGGATTCGAACCCGATACAATTCGATGATGGCTACCCCTGATGATGGACATGAAATCGAATCAAATCGCACAGAAAGCGAATCGCAATGAGTAATGACGTTACGCGTATCGTCGAAAGTTTTTTGTTGAGTAATGCTCTTGTTAAGCCTCACTTTTTATATTTTTTGACAGCACCAATAAGAAATAACAAAAGGAGACACGGCACGTTTGTACGAGTCATGTAATTTTATACTCGAAATGTGAAAATCGTGTCAGAAAATATCCATTTGATGTGCACGCAGATTGTATTACACCAACTTAACATACGCTTATGATAAATAAGTGTGCTAATCTTATCTACGTCCCAAAGCAACGTAAGCAGTGGTTCAATGCAGGTTTGAGCAATTAAGAGGAAAGCATATCACTTATCAGCCCGCTTTCCATTTTTTTTATAGTATAGAAGGGTAAACTAACAGTCGAAGCCTTGCGACTAGCGACGCCCATTAACATCCTCATAATTAGAGGATATCCCCCTAGCGGACCACCGGAAACTCACCGCACGAAACGCGACAGCTTAGCTGTCTCTTTAAGACGATTTCATGTGAGCGATAGATACCTCCCCGGTACTGGCACTACCTCTTACAACTTTCCTTACATGCGTAGTCGGTTGTTTCTTCCCCGAATAATGATACTAGATCAAATATGATAGTACCATAAAGCCTTTGCCTCTGATCATGCCCCTATGTCTTGGTTTTGTTCATATTCTTATTATCATAAAAAGTAGGAGTCTTCAAAAACTAGAAATAATTAAAAAAACTTTTACGCATTTTATCGCGATTTATTGAGTTTTTTATATGCCCGACGTTTCGGATACTTTACAGTAACCATGGTCATGGTTGCTGTAAAGTATTCGATATACCTAAATATAGACCTCATTCGCGTAAACATAAGAAAACAATACTAGAATTAATGCAATTTAACAAAAAAACTAGAACGATAGCTCATAGGAGCAAAGCTGGGGGTTTTTATTGGGGTTTATTGGGGCTGGGGGTTACATAAAATAAAAAAGAAGCATTCGGCCATTTTTAGGGGGAGGGAATAGTCGACTACGAAATGCTGTTTTGGTTAGTAATTACCTGCTGAAAACGGTCTGAGCTGCAGTTGTCCCTTTACTGCCATTTACTGCTTTAAAACGCATGGGTGGCATATATTGAAACAGAAATATTTTATTCGAATACAAATTTTTCAAGTATCTTTGAGTTGACGTGTTTCAAATGTAATGTGGTCACGGTCTACGAAATAAACATATTTTGATTTAATTTGAGATTTTTTTTGTTGTTGTGTAATCTCACGTGCCCGAAATCCTTTACTACGCTACACATCATTATTAGAGTAACTTTTTTATATAACTGAACAATTTTGATCACTCGGACGTTAGCAAATACAAGGAAGCTTACTTAAAAGAAGAAGGAGAAATCATTCAATGTTGGTCTGTTGGTCAAAAAAAGTTTTCATTCCAAATACACTATACTCACGGACCCACTTGACACCGACACCGACTCGCGCCTGGCGTTCATACTCGAAGGCCCTTTTTAATTTTTTATTTTGCAAAAAATTAAACTTTCTCTATAAGTTAACGCCTTTTGCGTTTACCTTTCCACTTTCTCCAAAACATTCTGATCTAAGTGTCGTAGACAGCGAAAGTTATAGAACTGGATTCCTTATGCAGCCTTTAATGTCGATCGGGGGCTCCCGTGTATTGCACGGGCTGGGGGCTGATAATTACGATGTCTTCTATTGATAATAAATGAATACAGCTCTAAAACCACAAAAAAATCTTTATCAGTACATCGCGATTCAACAACACTGAAATTACAAGAATAACGTAGAGTAGAATAGGCGGTCTTACTAGAAGACGTTTCTACAATTTGAGCAGTAATAAAATAAGTTATTTTTTATGATTATATACTAAATGTGCATCCATGTCAAAAAATACGGTCTTATCTTAGGCTAGTGTGTATAAGACTAGTAATAAATGTATGTAATTAAGTATGTTCATAAAAATTGTAAACTATATTTTGAAAGGAGCAACACAACAGAGTTTCTTGCTGAATTCTTCTTATATACAAGATAACGGTGAATCTGCACTTCATCCATCCGAAATATAATGCTAAAGACGAAGTGAGTCTGCTTTATGGTACTATAGTCTGCCCCAACATGGCACAGGCCTTGTCGTGGCGGTGGGGCTCAGTAGCCCAGGGTGAGCCCAACACCTACCCACCTGGAGAGACCCACTCCCCAGCGGGATGCCTCGGTGCATCTCCCTGCGTAAAAGAAAAAAAAAAGATACTATATAGTGAAAACCCAGTACATTTGTACCTACTCGAAGGCTATATTTTTTTATTATTCCGCGTAATTATTGACCGTAACTCGCGAATTTAAAACAACACCCCAACAGGTGCTATAATTAAGAATTTCAAATAGAAAAATAATTTCGACTTATTAAAATTTTAAAATTATAATTACGCTTAATGATTATTTATCGTTCTATTTGAAGTTGAAAAATTTAAACAATATTTGCGAAATTGTTGGTTTAATTTGGTACACGATAATATAAAAATGATAAGGTTACTATAAACATATATTTTAATTTATTATGACTAGGCATATTGTTTAAAAAAATCACCACCATACTGAATATCTCCACTGTAAAAACACTTGCTTCGGTAATGATATTATGGCGACGAGTCAGTCTAGTGACGTCACTCGTCTGTAAATATAACGTACTGTGTAGCGTTAGGGACAGAATATTCTGTACTCCGACAATAATTAGTGTATCAAGCAAGTTCGTTTTAGTAATCCTGGTTATATCTTTTTATGTCATCGACATTTCAAACAGATTTGTATGGAAATAAGACGATTTCACGAGAACAGGGAAAGCCCAGAATTATGCAAGAGGAAACATAAAAATAAATATTTCAACAGATTCTTGTTCGTACGATTTGTTTTGTGAACGTGGGAGAATGTTTCAAAATCGAGGTTTTCTTAGGTATTACATAATGTTCCCAAAAAAAAAAAGAAATTAATCGGCTTTAGTTCGCGCGAACTACCGCTCGCGAAACGCCATGATATTTTGGATTTCGCCACGATTCGATCCTGAATTCTATGGGGTTTTCGAAATTTCTAAGTGCTGCACCCTGAATACGAGACCACCACACACTCATCGGTGAAGGAAAACATCGTGAAGAAACATACATGTCTGATGAGATTAAAAGTTTATGAAGGTATGTGAAGTTCACCAATCCGCATGGGCCAGCGCATCGGTGAACTATCGCCCGATACCCTCCTCGCCTGATTTCGAGGAGGAGACCCGTGCCCAGCAGTAGGGCATATATGGGTTGCTCCTTTATGACTTTTTTAACAATACATTACGATTTTGTTTTTTTTCCCGGTTTCTCATTTTTAAGAATTGAACCCTAAAACACTCATCTATGTCAGGTGAATATCAAGTATCATTTTATTATAAAATGATCATTTTGAGTTGTAATAGTAAGTTATATTATATCTCCTGTCATTCTTTAGGATGTTTTTATCGTCTTAGATCCGGTATAACAAGTATATTATATATTGCAGTTGTTTATTGATAATAAAAAATAAATAATACATTGAAACGTCCGCAAATATGACAGCCACACTCCTTGTTTGTTTGTTAAAACTGTAATCCTGATGTGCTGTTGCATTCAAACATTGGTGGGAGAGATGCGCTGTGCTGCGCTCCCGGCTCCACCTTCTTGCTTATTTCTTCTATGAAACAGCTTTGCTGTGTTTCGGAGAGAAGGGAACAGGCAGTGTTATTACTGCCACAGTCTTAACATCTTATGGCTCAGGATAGATAGCACATGAATAAGCTGCCTGGACCTGGACTAATTCCTGGTAAACTAGCTTATGCTCGTGGGCGATCCTCGCTATTTAGCATCAGACAAATATATTTTTGCAAATATATTTTATAAGTATTTTAAATTTTGAGGATGCGCGTGCGAAGTTAAACTGCGTAACAGATTCACAGCTAGCCTATTGGCATATGTGATTACATCATAACGGGGAATGAAGTAATTTTCGGCAGGGAAAAAAATCACCTACTCCACTTTTGTTTGTCAATAATAGCAACGCAAAAAATCCGGCGATCGGTTGCGAACTAATAAACACACTTTCACAGCTGTTACGAGCTCCCGATTTACATCGCTTCAATAAGACCGTGCCACTTCCTTACTAGGTCTCCTAAATCTGATCAGTAATTGACGAATAAAAGTACTATTAAATTCCTCCACAACCGTCCCGCTTCTTTGACTTATCTGACTTCCAGTAGGTATCGGACTCGAATAAAGATTTCCAACCTAACTGCTCCCGTGCTGCCAACATCCAGCTAATCCTATCTCCTTTTGCAATCGCCAAAATACTACAAATATTTGTTTCAAAGACATATGTGCAAAAAATAGCTTAGAATTCGTTTTTGTTATCTGTGTACGTTTCTGTTTTCCCTGTAAACATTACCAACTCAGATTACTTTAAAGTTGTTGGGTTTGGAAACAGTATCTCAGATTTTCCTGAAGTTATGAGCGGTAGGGTATCTAAAGTGCAATTACTATATTCAGCGAGAACATTGTGATTGTAAAGTCTGTAGTAAAAAAATTATATTTCTATTGTCATTGTTTAGTTTTTTTTTCGAACCACGTTGTTATCCGCTCTCTATATATGCTCGCTCGCTTTTGTACCGAGTGAAGGTATGAGTAATAGTGTTGTGTTCTTATTATATCGATAATATTGTAAATTATATTATTCAAAAACTCGAGAAAGAATTTTTTAATACACTAATTGTTTTGAGGATGATCTCATATTAGTAGGTACATCCTTCCCGACTTCGTACCGCACTTCCCCTAATCACACCACCTGTGTGCGTGACTCTCTTCATAGTAATATTATACAAATTACTGTGTACACATACACAACAATAGTATATTTGTCGATAGCACACAGAGCTGTAAATAGCCTTTTTTGCGCCCTGTAACTGCACCCTTAGCAAATCGAAACAAATAATAGTCCTGCCTGGTCTGGCCATTCTTGCGCCCCCCACAGTCTACGCCCTGTGCCTGGGCACCGTTGGCACCGCCCTATTTACGGATCTGGCTCTACAATCAAGCAACTCTATATTATGCGACTGTCATTATGTACGTTTTGATATAATGTCTCGTAATTATCAATTGTTCTCATGTTATATGACTTTATCAAAAGATAAAGTTGTGTAACAAACAGCTATTTACCCACGGTTCGTATACATATTTAAACATTGTCGAAATACAAGGGCGGATCCAGCTTTGGTACCAGGGGGGGGTCACGTAGTCGTGGTCAAGTCTTGACTTTCGACTGGACTATATGTTCAATTAGTGGTCCACCTTAGTCCTGGACCCTCATGACCCCCCCCCCCGTGGATCCGCCGTTGTCGAAATAACGAGATCCAATCAAAAATAAAAGTACACGGGGGCAAAGTCGCAGGAAAACTAGCATAATATAAATTTCTTCGTATAGTTTAGTGAAATGAATATAAACATTATTGCTATTATTATTAAATTATGACAGTCCTGTTGGTCTAGTGCTTAGTGGCCCTTACTGCTAGACAATATATATATGACAAACGTTTGTGGGATGAGCGTGATCATATTTTGATCTGTCTGGGCATCTTTATATGCTAGCAGCGCCCCGCGGTTTCAGCCGCGTATTTCCCATTCCCGTAGGAGTACGGTGATAGATTATAGCCTATGTGTTTTTCTGATGTGTAAGCTATATTATTGTAAAGTTTCATTAAAATCTATTCAGTAGTTTTTACGTGTAAGAGTAACAAACATCCATAGTTACAAACTTTCGCTTTATAATATTATACTAGGATAATAGGAAGTAGGATAAATAACTATAATAATAATATAATTTAAAAAATATCTTGTATTATTATTAAAATGGTTAAAAACAGAATTTAGAGCTGGTTCTTAACATCTATTTAAGAAGTTCTATCATCATCATCATCAGCCTTTATGCGGAGTTGTCTATCGAGATATAATCTACGCTTTGCCCACGGTCATGGCCAAGTTCATATAGCTGCATCATTCGCCATCATCAAATCCACTTACGATCGTATACCCGAGGTCTGCCTTGCCTCACTCGAGATATCTTAATAAATAAGGAAAGTGGGTTACGGAGTGCGGTACATCGGCGAGAACAATAATATGTAGGTACTTTCAGTTTCGCTCCGGACGGAACAATGGTTGGAAAGCGGATTACCCGCTCACAATACACGACCTTTGCCGACGAACTTGACGGCTATGATGGTAGGTGATTACATCACGAGCGTATAGACCAGTCTTTCCCAAAGTGGGCGATAACGCCCCCTTGTGGGCGCTGCAGGTCTCAAGGGGGGCGGTAAGAGACCCAGAAAGAAAATGGGGGCGTTGTGTCGAGGCGGGGGGCACCCGAATTGTGCATTCCTGTAGCAGTCGGATGATTCATTGAATACTTGTTCGGACTTGTTGAGTACGATTGAGCGTCGAATGAGATTAACGAGTTGATGCATGTTTGTTTTATTCCTGTCGGTGCGTGCTGCTTAAGCATTTCTATATAAACAATGTAATATTTATTTTATTTTCATTTGTGGTCTCGCGCGCAATAGATGAGCACTACTTACACCTCCTCTACACTACTCGCGAAGTTGAACGTATTTCTCAATGCAAAACAATGTCGGAAGTAAAAAAGAAGAGACGGCAATACTGTGCGGAATATATCAAATTCGGATTTATTGAAAATCCCACAAACCCATCGTCGCCTTTGTGTCTTCTATGTCTAAAAACATTTTCGAATGAAGCAATGAAGCCTTCAAGGCTGCAAGATCATTTGAATAAAATGCATCCAGATAAGAAAGACAAGAATGTAGCATATTTTCAAGACCTAGAGAAGAAGCATAATACACAGACAAGTGTAGCAAAACTATTTTCGGCGGCTGCTAAGCAAGATGACGACGGACTTCGAGCTTCGTACAATCTCTTTGTTAATTGCTCAAAAAGGCAAACCACATAACATCGGAGAAGAGTTAATATTGCCAGCAATAAATGAAGTAATAACTACTGTGCTTCATAAACCGGCCGCAGATATTATCCGAAAAATTCCTTTGAGTAATAATTCTGTGCAAAGACGAATTGATGAAATGGCTGAAAACATTGAAGAATCATTGTGCGATCACCTGAGGACAAGTCAATTCTCAATTCAGCTCGATGAGTCCACTTTACCAACTAATGAAGCATTGTTGTTGTCTTACGTGAGGTTTATTAAAGATGAGAAAATATGTGAAGAACTATTATTTGCTAGAAATTTAGAGACCGATACAAAAGGTGAAACCATATTCAATACATTGGAAAAGTTTTGCGATGAGAAAGAGATTCCTTTAAAAAATATTATTTCAGTTGCTACGGATGGCGCTCCGGCTATGACAGGGTGCCATAAAGGCTTCATAGCGTACTTAAAAAATAAAATTCCAGATGTCCTTGGTGTACATTGCGTTATTCATAGACAACATTTAGTTGCTAGAAACTTAAGTGAAAAACTATTTCAATCACTGCAATATGTCATCAAAGCAGTCAATAAAATCCGCAACAGCTCTTTGAATGATAGATTATTTTCTGACTCGATTTTACAACCTGTTTGACTCTGTTATAGAGTTCTTGGAAACTAAAGATACAGAATTGCACGACAAGCTCATAACATCAAAAAATGACATAGCTTACATGACAGACCTGTATAAATTGTTCAACGACATGAATCTCCAACTGCAAGGCGATAAACTAAATTTAATTAAAACAAAAAACGTCGTTGCTGCTTTCGCAGCCAAACTGCTTCTACACAAAAAGAATCTGGGCAGACGTGAGTTTCACAATTTTCCAAATTTATCAGTATCATGCAGTAACGACGAATTGTTTGCCTACTGCCAACATTTGGAAAACCTCCACATTGACTTCACCGAACGATACCAGGACATTTTGAACTTGGAAATACCAGACTGGGTATTGGATCCATTTTCAAATGTCAACACAGCAATGTCACCTCAGCTGGAAGAAGAACTTATAGAATTGACAACAAACGAGGAAATAAAAATCAAGTTCAAAAATGGTTACCAAGAATTTTGGCTACAAAAACCGATCCCGCAATTGTACCCTGGATTGTGGTCAATCGTTCAACGATTCTTGATAGCATTCCCATCGACATATTTGTGTGAACGTGGATTTAGTGCTGTGACAACACTGCTTACTAAAAAGCGAAATCGTTTGCTTGTTACCGAACGTGGCGACTTGCGACTGTTCTTGAGTAAATTGGAACCTGATATCAACAAACTTATTAAACAGCATCATATTCATCCTTCACATTAGTTTTTATATAAGGATTGATTATTTTAGTTATATTATTAATAAAAGATACTCTGTTTTAATACTATAAAGTTGCGTTTCAATAATCATTCTTATTGGCAGGTGGAGCCCGTAAGAGTTAACTTGGGACCTTAAGCGCCGTTGTATGTTACCTACTGCGCTCAGGTTTCAAGTTGCGGGTTATAGTAAAAGTTTCGTTTAGAATTCTCCGTTAATATACATAATATACATATATAGGTCACAATAATTAATTAATTCAATTTGAAGTTATAGTGGTTTTTAAATAGGTGAAAAAATGGGGGCGCTAAAAAAATATTTATTCTCAAAGTGGGCAGTAGACAAAATAAGTTTGGGAACCACTGGTATAGACAAGGAATTCAGACGTACATAGAAGGACAGTTCTTAAGGGTTTTTTGTGCCGACTTTATTGGGGAAATGTCCCCAGTTCGCACTCGCTCGCTCTCGTAGGCTCAAGCATCGCGGTGTCCCTCTCGTCACGCCGCCAAGCGGACGTTTACATCGCAGAGTTTGTCCTCAAAGCGCCCATAAGAACTGTCCTTCTATGTACGTCTGTATTCTTTGGTATAGATTGACGGTCAATGAGGAGCAAGCAGAGTAGGTGTTTGGAACTAGATGTTTTGAAAATGCTCCTATGATTTGAAATATACGATTTAAGATTATGACGGTTATTGTCAAAACTGTTGAAAGTTAGTATAGTATAGTATACCTAGTATATATTTTTAACGCCCGGTTGCCGAAAGGCTGATCAACGCAAAAATTAACTAATCAACTATCAAACCTGTTTTTAAGTATCGAGTGAGTTGCTAAAAGAACGGTAAAATTACTTAATTCGTAAATCACCCCGTCAGTTGACATAACAACTACAATGAAAAGCTGTCAAATTTGACTCTAGAATCGTATTTTAACCGCCATTAACAGCCGTGTTAGTTGACATACACTTTGACCAACGTTTCGGATACCGGGCGTAAGTATTTCTCAAGAAGATATAGAAAGAGGTAGTGCCATGCTGCTTTGTATCCGAATTGGGCCGACACGACCGGAGTGGTACCTCTCGCTCACATAATACCGGCGTAAAGTGGCAGCTATGCTGTCGAGTTTCGTGCGGTTTGTGAGTTTCCGGTGGCCCATTGGGGGGATAGGGAAAAGGAGGGCAACACATCTACATAACCTCTGGTTATGTGGATATTAATGGGCGTCGATAGTCGCCAAAAGGCTTCGTTTGTTCGTTTGCCCTCCTATGCTATAAAAAAAAAAACTAGTTAAATCTGATAAAGCAACTTCAAAATGATAATGTAAGAGGTAGTGCTGCCTTGCAGCCGAACTGGGCTGGCACAAACGGGGCGGTACATCTCGCTTATGTAGACAGCTGTGCTGTCGCGTTTCATGTGAATTTCCGGTGACCCATTGGGAGAGATAGGTTAAAGGAGGGCAACACATCTGCATAACCGCTGGTTGTCTGCTGCTTAACTGCCTCCTAATGACATAAAATGTTATCAGTAACACATGATCCGCGTAACGAAAATAGCATATTTGCCGTGTACAATTTGGTACATAATATTTGCTTTGCTTATTTGTTATGATGTAGACGTAAAGGTCGATGACCCGGTATGAATGTCATGTAGTTCTATCTGAAGTTCAATAACATACTCCTGTGTAGTGTGTACAATATTGTATTTAAAAAAGTTCCACTTTTGACACACAGAAAGTCGAAGTCGGCCGCCTGGCGTGTCGCGTGACCAGTGACCACACAGAGGTCACAAGTTCAATCCCGAGAGGAAATTTGTATGATGAAAGCATAGGGTCACGAACGCGTATATATTATAATATAATCCCATTTTACAAAAATAATATGACGTAAGACTCAGGATTATATTATCTGTCTTGTCTCTTGACTTGATGAACGTGGTGTTATTAATTATTATTTGTTTGAATTTCAACGGGACAAGTCAATTTTTTAATGACGCTAAAACCAATGTATTTTTATACTTGAATCTTATGTAATACTGATACAATGATAAATTATAGCCGTTGTCACATCGCCGTTGTTGTAAGCGTAGCCTTCTAATGGTAAAAGAATTTCCAAAATCGGTTCAAAAGATCCAGACAAATAAAAAACATGCTAAATATCCTATTTTAAATATGTAGTTTTAACAGTGAAAATAATCACGTTAATTTAAAATCTTAGTGTAAGATATACGGATCGACGTTACAAGGCAATCACAAAATGGAAGAAGGAAGTAGTGCGCCACAGATAAAATAAGAGATAAGGGTCTGTTTTTCATTTCGATCAACGAACGCCAACCCCGAATTTAGATTAAGTACCTTTAAATATAATTGTCACTGTGCTGTCTCGCAAAATGTTTGACCCAAAATCGAATCGAGCGAAGAGGTCGCTGGTTCGGATTCCGTGTGTGTTGTACTATTGATGTTAAATGAAGCGTTTTTTTCCCAGGTGGTGCACAAACATGTCGCGCACTGCGTCGCTCGTGTCCCCGCAGCATCAGCACCTGCGCGGTCCTCTGCAAGAGCCCCACAGAACAGCCGCCCGGCCCGCCGCATCCCAGCAAAGAGGCCGCCGGCACAGGTATGCTATCTTGGCTTTATGATCGCCTAGTACATGATTGCGGTTTACAATAAGAGTTGGATATAGGCCTCCTTCAATGAACGGCAAGAAGATTGATCCGGGGGCTAGCAATGCACAGAGATCGTAGTCTGATTTAATTAATGTGCTGATTGACAAAACTACGTGATTATTAATGCATTGCACGCATGTGCATCGATGCGATCGTGTTACTAGGTGATTGAGAACAAAGTTTCGTTATGAAACGTAATCAGTAATTATTTATTTAATTAATGATTAATTTTATTTAAATTAACTTTTTAAATAATATATTGGGAGGCTAAAAATAAACGATGCAGGATATGAGGGTATGTTGTTAAAATTTTAAAGCCCTAAATAAGAATAGCTTGTAGAAATTATGCTGATAGAAATTGAGCTTGACATTTACACCCGTATTCACAAACAATACTTTTAGCCCAGTCATATTAGGGCTTTCACCTCGGAATGAAAGATAATAAGCTGCAAATTGGTATGAACCTTTGTTTTGTCATTCTAAATGTTGTCTTAAAAGTCACAATCGTTATCGTGTCCGCGTCTCAAGATATTCAAGGTCAAAGGTCACAAAAATCGGTTTTTCGCGAATATCTGGCTTCCTATCGGTTAAATGAGATTTGCATTTATTATAAAAGTTGTAGGCTATAAAATTCCCTACAACTTTTGTTTAAACTTTTTTTTCATACGACCAACCGTTTTGAAGGTAGAGCGCGAAGAGTGCACATCGTACAGTCATATACGGCCTAATGCAAGGTCAAGCGTGAGTTATGGTTATCAGTACGTTATAAAGTCAATTATTTACTTGGAAATTATAATTACTAAACAATGCCCATTATTTATGTACTAACTATTAATTATTTATATTTAAATAAAGTAAGTAACTTGATTATTTATATATAATTATTCATATTTAACTATTTAAGTATAAAATATTATTAATTCTGGATTATATATTTTAGTTGTTGTTGGCATTATATAATGCTCCAAAATCTGAGGACAACATTGATCATTTCCGCTACACGCAATTCATCAAATTTACAAAACTAAATAAACCTGTACAACTGTCAACACTTCCACCAACAAGTGTAGCAGCTCATCAACACATAAAACGTGTCTACTACCAGATTCAAACGTGGTTAGGGAAGGACTAAGAACCTCAAGAATGGGGCTGGATGCTTGAAAATGAAATCCTGGAGCCCATACGAACGTTATTACCTCCAGCACCAGCCGAACTACTAAACGTAATATTTTGCAATTGCAAAAATGGTTGTGGTTCCCGCTGTGGATGCAGAAAATCAGGGCTACAATGTTCTTTAGCTTGCGGCCAGTGCAACGGACAAGCTTGCCTCAACGCTTCACTGTATCCAAGTAATCCCGATGAAGAAAATACATATGATCCCGATATTCTGGAAGGTTTGGAGATGAACATGACAGATAATGAGGATGATGACAATGAATCGAACATTTTTGAGCGACAAGAAGAAGAAGACGACGAAGAAGAAGAAGATAATTAGCTTCCATTTCCAATTTCATTACAATTAAAATCAACAAAGATACTTTTGATATTTGAACTCACATTTTGATAAATGTATATTATGCCGTATTTAATAATAAATAAAAATATGTGTAAAATATATACTCTTACTATCATTTTAACTTAACATAAAACTAAAATATATAATCCAGAATTAATAATATTTTATACTTAAATAGTTAAATATGAATAATTATATATAAATAATCAAGTTACTTACTTTATTTAAATATAAATAATTAATAGTTAGTACATAAATAATGGGCATTGTTTAGTAATTATAATTTCCAAGTAAATAATTGACTTTATAACGTACTGATAACCATAACTCACGCTTGACCTTGCATTAGGCCGTATATGACTGTATGATGTGCACTCTTCGCGCTCTACCTTCAAAACGGTTGGTCGTATGAAAAAAAAGTTTTAACAAAAGTTGTAGGGAATTTTATAGCCTACAACTTTTATAATAAATGCAAATCTCATTTAACCGATAGGAAGCCAGATATTCGCGAAAAACCGATTTTTGTGACCTTTGACCTTGAATATCTTGAGACGCGGACACGATAACGATTGTGACTTTTGAGACAACATTTAGAATGACAAAACAAAGGTTCATACCAATTTGCAGCTTATTATCTTTCATTCCGAGGTTGACCCCTTTTTTTACCTAATATGACTGGGCTATTTGAGGTGTCATAGTACTCCCGAACGCATAGGGTCATTCAAGCCAATTCCTATATTTAAAATGAAATTCGCAACTGTTCGTCTCAAACCCGACTATTGACAGGAGAGCATTGATAGAAGCGTTCTTTGCATAGTATTGTTCTATTTCTTAGCCAAGTACGCTTATTGAATACGGATGTAAAAACATCCTGGGTGTAGATTAAAATTTAATAAATGTGGGAATTTTTGTCTCTGTTTAGTCTTATATTTTCTACAAAGTAAAATTTAAGTTTCCAATTTCGCATACATTTCGCGTTTTTCTTTGAATAATTAACGTGTTGTTTTATTTATTTCTACTTCATTTGCATGTTATGCAAATAAAAAATTGCCAAGTTGACCTCATTTCTATGAGCACGGTTTGTTTTATGTTAGCCTGGTACCTTGATAAGTTGTTATCGCTTAGTGAGCATTGACACCAGTGGCCAACGACCGGGTAGTCACAACAGCAGGTAGACTATTGACCTATTGATAGGTTTATTTGGATAACATTTCATGTGGTTTCATTAACAATTGAGTTACCGCAAGAATAAACCAGTAAATCCGTCAGGGGATTTCCCTTTCGTTTTAATAAAATAAATAAATAAAGTTGTATAGACTGTAGTTACTTTACTTCACTGGCACAAGTTTGTGAATATAAAAAGATAGATCAAGTTATCTATTTTTTAAAAGTTATGCCCAATAGGCTAAGGCCATAGTCTATAAAGCCTACTTTGTATTCATTTGGTAAGGCCAAAGTCAAATCTGAGAAACGGCGGGAAATTCCAAGGCGCTCCGAAATTTTCCGCGGTTTCTGTCATATTTAGACGGTTCGTTAGGTAATACATACGCCAACTATTATAGTGGCAAAGATCATGAATACATTAAACATAACTGTTATGTTTATTTCGCGCCTAAACGTGTATGAGAAGGTTATTAAATTAAATTGAGTTCGAAGTCTCATATTCTATTTACCTTGAACATATATTTCGACGGCTTTAATTAATTCTGCATGCGAAATAGAGTAAAAGATTAAATCTGTATAATATGTTTTATGAATGCGTATTATGTATGTATGTTATCATGTATATTATAATATGTTAACATATTAATGTTGAATGAATGTTATGAGATATGACATAAAATGATGACTCAATGTTGTCAATTTCTAGTGTAATGATTTTCCACTAAGTCTAGTACAATAAAATAATTAAATAATTATAGGGCCTATGGTCAGTAGTGCATTGATAAAGACTGATGATGATAATAATGACAAAAATAATTATAGCAGCAAAATAAAAATCTCCCTGCCAGGTTTTAGTAAAACAAAACATTTTTTTAAATACTTCGTTTGTATTTTTTACGTATAACCGATTAGTAGAATTCATCTAAAACAAGCTTCTTCGGTTGTGTTCGGCTTTTGCCAGGAGTGACGATTTTCTCAGAAGTAATTGCTGCCGTTGTTACTTCTTTTGTTATTCGACCTTTTTTACAGAAACACCTGAAAATATAATTCATCTAAGCAAGGTTTTAATTCTTTTACCTTGTAATTATATTCATATAAAATATCATAAGATAAATGTAGGTATAGAGTTAATGATAATATTTTAACCATAAATTAGGCAAAAATTAGTGACTCTGGCATCTCTAAAATTTACCTGTCATGGCAGTGACATTTATAAACATATTATTCAACGGGGTTAATTATTGTTTATTTTTACTTTCTAATTCACAAAATTATTTCACTTTAATGATCATTATACGGCCTTCACTTTTTACACCTTACTTTATATTATATGCTCCCTATTTCACGTAAAACAATTTAAAATATCACAACTTCTTACTCCAGACAGATGTCAAGATGTCAATCTTGTCAAATTTAATTCGGGCATTAGTCGCAGGACTTCATAAGTGGCGTGGACTATACTAAGATTTACTGGATACTTTTTAGTCTAAGATACGGTATATAAAACGACCTTCACCGAGATGCTTATTTGATGAAACTTGTTTTATATTTAATTTAATATGTCGATAAACATGGCATATGGGCTGCCTAAATAAAATTCAGTCCAGGATATGGTTTTCATAATTCCGGAATCAACAAGATCGACGAATCTACGGCAATTTTTCAATTCGGTCGAGTTGACATAGTTGCCTACTCGTATAAAGGTTGCAATCACACTGCATCTATTGCAATATGGCAATACAAGCAGATAAACTATGCCACATAGTATTTTTTCATATTTATTTATTCTGTTTCTACTATGTTATGAGTTAAATAAATGTCCAAATCCACCACCTTTGAGTCCTTGAAGTCCACAAAGGCGCATTTTTATAGATTGTTTTTCTAGCTAGCTGCCATCTGCGATATCTTCTCGACCTTTGGGATAGTAATACTGATACGACTAGTTTTTTTTTTAAATCTAATATCTCTCTTTCCAGCAAAAAATCCGGCTGGACGTTTTTCGGATCTTCTATCTACACTAATATTATAAAGAGGAAAACTTTGTTTGTTTGTTTGTAATCTATAAATGTACAGACTGTACAGTAGAGGCACTCCTAGGTTATGTCATTTTGTCAATGCTGGCTGGTTAGGAAGAGAGGTTTAATGCTATTATATAATGTGATGAGTAAAGCCGCGGGCTGTAGTTAGTGTTTATACAAAAATAATAATATAAAGTTGAAGGCATCTACACTAAACTAACTAATCTAAACTTTGTTTGTTTGTTTGGTTGTAACGAATAGGCTCAAAAAGTACTGGACCGATTTCAAAAATTCTTTCACCATTCGAAAGCTACATTATCCACGAGTAACATAGGCTACATTTTATTCTGAAAAAAATAGGGTTCCGTAAGATATTTGGGTTTTTCGGACACAAGATGTAAAAAATCAACCAGAAAAGTTACTTATTTTGCGTACGCTGCCTAAACTATAAAAGATAGAACCATAAAATGTTCTAATTAATTGTAGATCTTATAAATATCTACAAAAAAGTTCACGACACACTATACCTATCTATGTCGAGTGAGGCACAACAACCATATTTTATTCAAAAACATTGATTTTTTTGGACTAGGTTTAAACGGGTTTATTTTACTCATGCTTTTAATCCTTAAGATATGAAGCTATTTCGGTCTTATTACAAAAAACTAAATAAACCTCTACTCAAACCAGAACTATCAAGACCAGGTTTATCTGTAAAACCATGGTCTAAGCTTGTTTGTATTACAAAACTTGTCTACCTTATTACAAAACACCTATAAACCATGGTCTAAGTAAAAATGGTATTACAAAATGTTGTTTAGCGAAAAACCATGGACTAAATCATGGTCTAACTTTAAACTTCAGCGACCTCTAGTTTAACGAAGGTCTAAATTACTAAATCTGATGTGACGAAGCTTCTCTTTTACGTAATATCATCTTTTCCATTTCGTATTGTTGTTTTAATTCGAAAAGGGATATTAATATGGTAAATTTAATTGATATTGCTAGTTACTTGCATTTTTGTTAATTGTTATGGTTTAATATTTTGACGCGCGAGAATGTTACGTTTCGATACACTTAGAAATTTTACACTTTAGAAATTAATTCGACAAAATTTAATAAAATGCTTGAACGTAAACCAAGCTAAAATCGTCATAATATCTAAATAATCAAAATAACCAGGTCTCAATATTTTTTATAATTTTTTTTAAAATTTTCTTAAACATCACCTAATCATTAGCGTATTATTAAAACTTTTTTGTTTTGGCAAAAGGAACATTTTAATATAATGTTGTCATAGTGACCGAATGACATTTGTATTAAATGATGGTACTAAGAAGACCACGGTTTATATAAGTTTTGTAATACAAACAAATTTAGACCATGGTTTTGCAGATAAACCACATTTTGTAATATTATTTTCACGTAAACCATGGTTTATATGAGTTTAAACCAGGTCTTTTTAATTAAACCGCTTTTTGTAATAAGGCAGAAAGAGTTTGTTTATTTGAACGCGATAATTACGGACGGATTTATATTTGCAAACGGATTTAAATGAAACATTTCAGATTATTATATTCTCACGGGAGAGGTACGTACACAGCTAAAATTTAAAACGTAGCGTTAAAAAAATCTCTAATATAAAAATAAAATAATTCACAAGGATAACATGAGTTCATAAATCATTGGCTTTATAGGATAATATCTTTTGCCATTTACTAAAGACCTTAAAAAGTAGTTGATCGGTGTCAAGGTACCCGCCATACTTATTCCAGGCACACGTTTGCTTTGAGGGTTCCGTACACGTACAACTCCTTTTGTCGCCAGACTTCGCCAATCCGAAACAAGAGGCTCATGATTTTGACGGTACGTAAATTAAATTACTGATATTTACAGCCTGGCAAAAAAGAATTCCGAAAAGAACGAGGGCGCCACTATCTGACTTAGGTCTCATTATCCTGGAAAAACTTAAAACAGTAAGAATTAAAAAAACTCAAAACATTTTCAAGTCACCACAGGGGGTCAGGATCGAACCCGGACCCTCTCGCTTAAGAGGCTAAGCCGTACCTTCTGGACCTTCGCCCGTCGCTCATACTTCATTTGGGTGCATTTTTTCGATTTCGAGTCACAGATTTTTTTTATTATCACAAGATATAAATATAAGAATTATAAAACCTTTTTATTTATTGTTTTAATATTTAATGGTATTCAAGATTTAATAATTACAATAAATGTTGTTTGAATTTGAAATGTTCAAAGTAACGATATAATATACAACTGTTGAAATCGCTAAGGTAAAAAGACATTCAGACTTTTATCATCATCGTTTATCATCATTTTTCACTGCTGGAAATGTCACATCACTCTTTCATCGAACACCGAATATATCTCTTGTACACGGTACCCTAAAATCAGGCTAATGAAAAATGGTGTGTATTTTGAACACAATTTTTTTTGCGTTTCATTCTATGCTATGAAATTGAGCGTGTTTTGACCTTAAAATGATTGTTGTATTTAGGGCCTTCAAGTGTATAAAGATCTGCTATCTGACCTTAAATTATTAACACGACCGCGATTAACATTCAATAATGTGTTCTGTTTATCCTGTTATTGTGAGAAGCTTGAGGTGTCCAAGAGTTGTGAAGGTAACCTCGGTGAGCAAATCTCTACTAATTTATATAAGCTAGCAATGCCTAATGCCTATTATATTGAGGTAATCTATACTTCTATACTAATATTATAAAGAGGAAAGATTTTATTGTTTGTTTGTATTGAATAGGCTCCGAAACTATTTGACCGATTTGAAAAATCACTGTGGGGAGCTGCACTATTTATTTATTGATAAAATCCGTAGAGAGATAGAGTTCTGAATGATTCTACAATTACCATTAACATCTGCAATATTATGCGATTAGATACTAAGTATTTAACTACAATGATATAAATTGAAATCGGTTTAAAAATCAATTAAAGAAATAGTCACTAATGCCGGTTTTACCCAAGTTCTCCAAGGAGATATTATGCCGCTCAGAAGCCGTAAAAATAATGTTTTTAAAGAACTTCTTTATATCTAATCTTGAAAAAAATCTTCTATTTGTTTGATTATAAATAACAACAAAAGAATAAATTCATAAATTGATAAGATAAATTTTGAGTCAGATTTGAAGGTCAATGACCAAACTGTCAAATTTTATCTCATACGTAAAAGTGACTTTCGAGTACCAGGATAACATGAGTTTATTCAGATCATTCAGTTTACGAAACATTATTTAGCACACATTTAGCATGTCTAGACAAAAACAATGACAGGACTAATGTTTATTTGTCTGTCTTTGTCGCACATCGAATGAACTCTCGTATATTTGGTTTGTTTGTTATCGACTTTGCCTAGCGTAAATGACAAAATTATGGTTGAATGTCCTGTATTTGTTTGAGTTATTCATGTATTTGTTTTTAGTATATATAATAACGTTTTACGTTACGTTCAAAACAAACAATTTACGTTCATTTTTAAATTGCACCTGGTTTACTGTTAGGCATTGCAATGCAGGAAATAGCAAAATATCTTCTATTACTTCTGAATTTTCCTGATTGCTCGTTGCTGGCAGGTCCCTCGGGGTCCTGAGAGAGAGTCATATGGTTACCGCTGTGGATCCTGGTTTCACAGGAGACTAACATCGATTTTAAGCAGTGGTGGGCCGACCACTTTGAAAAATAGTCATGCAACTGTAAATTTTAGTTAAATGAGGCAAAGTCATGGAAAGTTCCAGAAATTGATGTCATCATCTTTACAGGGTCGACCAACGGCAAGAAGGGCGGCAGCGGCGTGCTCACGTGCCCCAAGTGCGGCGACCCGTGCACCCACGTGGAGACCTTCGTCAGCTCCACGCGCTTCGTCAAGTGCGACAAGTGCCACCACTTCTTCGTGGTGCTCAGCGAGGTGGACACCAAGAAGAGCATCAAGGACAACGCGGAGAACAAGTCCGGATTCTATAGGTAGGGATCTATTAACGGACAACTTACCTGATGGGAGTGATCTGCTCCTAAAACGGTCACTGCATATGCGGGCGGTCATGCAGGGGGGGCTTAGTGCATGCATAACTCATAATAAGTTATTATACGGTCCTCTCTAGCACGGAACGATAGGGTTAATAGGGTCACAGCAACACATGACAATTTATTCTAGCAGAGGTACCTTGACGTGGCATTTAAATAAGTTGGTTGGCCTTGGGTAAAAAAAAAGCTTGCCATCAGGTGACTTGTCTGCTCGTTTAAAATTCCATGTGACGCTTCTGATGATGATGATATACATTTACTAATATTTGGCCAATGTCAAACTCACGACCTACGCCGAAGGTGCCTCAGCAAGGTCACTACCACCGCTCTCAATTGGTTCCAATCAAAATGATCGCGATTGCTAGGTCATTGGAATGTCAGATATGGAACTAACAAAGCCAATTTATTATCTATGCTCAGCTGATATGTTTGGTTCTCCCGTGAAACAGTTTTGCTGTTTCGGAGGGAATGACTCCTTGTACTGTCCCGACGTTGGGAGGGGTTGTTCTGTGGTGCGCGGCAACCCCTCTGTGGAGGTGGCGTCTGTCCCCTGAGGGACTGACTAGCCGTCGAGGTGCCCTGCTGCTTTAGTGGCTAGAGCAGCGTCCACTTACCATCTTTCGGGCGCAACGAGGCCCATATAGCCCATAGGCCTGGGGGAAACCCACTTCCCTGCGTGAAATAGGAAAAATAAAGGCAGTTTAATCAAATCAAATGGCACCGGGACTTGACGTCTACCAGTTACCATCAGGTGATCTGTTATTTTGTACACATATAATATAGTTATTAGTTATATTATTTATTTTAGCTAAGGAGAGTTTATTTGAATTGTCTACGATCATCCAACCTCTATGATCTTAAAATCCTTATGCCTTTTACATTAAACGTCGACTGGCTACAGGGGAATCCCTAGGGTCCCGTCTAGCCAACCACCCCTCGTGATCAGATCCTCCGCTCGTGGAACACATGCCTCCATTGATATCGATTCTAATCCGTCCATTCCAGGAAACCGCCGCCGCCGCCGAAGAAGATCTTCGAGTATCTGAACAAGCACGTGGTGGGGCAGGAGTACGCCAAGAAGGTGCTCTCGGTGGCCGTTTACAACCACTACAAGAGGATCTACAACAACGTCACCAGCGGCGCCGCCACCGACGCTCACCACCCGCTGCATCACACCCACAGAGGTAAGGGAGATAGGGTACTGGATACGAAACCTGGTCGTCGGTGTTAGTGGGTGACGTTAGCCCAACGATCAGGTAGCACGTCTGTTAGATTGCCTACCCGATTATATAAAGTGTTGGGTCTTTGTATACGCAGGGTTCGTGAGTTTGGGTCCTGTTATATATGCTTCAATATCAACCCAGGTAGTGGTAGGTTAGAATTCGGAATATTTGTTGGCTAGTATTGGTCAGACTTTTATTAATATGGAGGTCCAGTCCAGAGGTTACTATCTTTAATTATCTGAAAACCAACAGAACTATGCAAATTACAAGTATACAGTAAGTGTAGCTTAGGATGTTTTTTAAGATACTATAATATCAATAAGCCTCTCGTAGCTATGCGGGCCGAAATAATTAATAATATAAAATATAATATTATTAGCAACGCCCCGCGGTCTCACCCGCGTACTTCCCATTCCCGTGGGAATACGGGGATGAATTATAACATATGTGTTAATCTGATGTATAAGCTATATTATTATGAAGTTTCATCAAAATCCATTTAGTAGTTTTTGCATGAGTAACAAAACAAACATGCTCACAAACTTTCGCATTTATAATATTAGTAGGATTTTTAGTACCACAAAAATGGCCTATATGCATTATCAGATACATTCGAAAAATTTACCTTTAAAACCTGAAAAACCTTTAAAAATGTGTAGGATTTAAAGTACACGGTCGCTTTAGTAAAGTTGAATGTTTCCTTGTGTTCCAGATCTGCTACACCTCAGCCACAACGGAGGCAGTGGAGGTGGCGGCGGGGCGGAGGTGCTGGAGAGACAGCACCACGAGCTGCGGCTGGACAAGAGCAACATCCTCCTGCTGGGACCCACGGGGAGCGGTGAGCATCTCATTAGCACTGCACGGCCCTTGAGACTAAAATACCCCTGAGCAAGTACTAGTAGACAGAAATTGTGAAGACATAGACTCACATCTACCACCTAACCTTGTCATGCACTGGTCTAAAATTTAAGGTTTTGTTAGAAAGGTATAGGTCACCATCCACCTTGGTCTAGAATTTAGGTAACCTAAACCTAGGCCTTCTAATCTGATTTACAAGGAATACCGTCTCTACTGATGACGTATAAGGGTCGCTAATGCTATAAACCTTCCAGGAAAGACCCTGCTCGCGCAGACCATAGCCCAGTGCCTGGACGTGCCGTTCGCGATCTGCGACTGCACCACGCTCACGCAGGCCGGCTACGTGGGAGAGGACATCGAGAGTGTCATAGCCAAGCTGCTGCAGGACGCCAACTTCAAGTGAGTAGACAGTCATCACCAGCTCACGGTGGGGAAAGTCAAGTCGGTAGAGTAAGGTGGCCAAGCTTTCATAGTACCTTTTCAAGATGTGAATTCATGATTATCTTAAAGAACTGTTGACTCCTTAGTGTCAATTACTTCTCTTTAAACCCATGCTTAGTTGTAAAGCCTTTTAATCTACTATTAGTGGAGCACTCTCCGATATAGCATTTAATCTATCCATCCACGAAATCTCAAGATAAAATCATTTTAAATTTGTCCTTTGTTTAAAATCACTTTATTTTTTTGTGTGACAGTGTGGAGAGAGCACAGACTGGAATCGTGTTCCTGGATGAAGTTGACAAAATCGGAGCCGTACCCGGCATACACCAGCTGAGAGATGTGGGAGGTAAATGTACATTACACTAGAATTATATGTGTCAGTTGACATTAATCGTTACTTTGCATTTGTTATTATTTACATTATAATACATTAATGATACTAAAACAATTTGGTCCTTCGAGCCGGATAATATTCTACTTTGAATGTTTCAGGTGAGGGTGTGCAACAAGGAATGCTAAAGATGCTGGAAGGTGCAGTGGTATCGGTACCCGAGAGGAATTCGCGAAAACTCCGAGGAGATGCCGTGCAGGTCGACACCACGAATATACTGTTCGTGGCCAGCGGAGCTTACAACGGTCTTGACAGGCGAGTCTTCTCAAATGTTATTCTATTCAAAGGAGCAGGAAATAAACTATAACAAGCGAAGATGTGATATTTTTATATTCATTAAAAGATTGACTGTCTAAAGGCTCTGTCCGCTATAATATTTTATTTCTAGTGTTTTAATAAAAAATATTATTATTTTCTTGATTTATTCGATGCATTTAATTGTAATTGTAAAAACGATCATGATCGTATGTTACAGGTTGATCCAGCGGCGCAACAACGAGAAGTACCTCGGTTTCGGCGCGACTGGGGCGTGGTCTGCGGGCGGGCGACGCGCTGCGTCCGCCGCCGCCGCCGCCGACGCCTCTCCGCACGACTCGGCGCGCGACGAACACGACGAGCGCGACGCCTGGCTGCGCAAGGTGCAAGCGCGCGACCTCATCGACTTCGGCATGATCCCGGTCAGTACAGCCGCGACCGTACCCGAGTACACCCGACCGCGCCCGACTACACCCGACCGCGTCAATGGCCACGCCCATCCTCTATGCTCTACCGCCCCTGTCGACTACATGTGACGCGTTCTCTTATTCAAAGGTGAAACAAATCAGTTACTGGCACCAAGTGCTTTTCATGGTCACCTATTTGTAACGGTTACCACGGCCGACTTCTTTCCATAGCCTCCTAATAAATCCAAAATTTACTCAATTTTCATTAATATTTATTATAACGTTATTAGTAACATGCAAGGATTTTGAGGCAAAAATTATGTAGTCAATATTTTGCGTAAAAATCCGTAACGCAAAAAAGTGACTATTACAGAACTGGAGTTAAATGCTACGCCGTGGCCAGGAAGATTGCTATTATAACACGTATATACTTAACATATGTGTGGTGTTTGTCTGAACAGGAGTTCGTGGGTCGTTTCCCCGTGCTGGTTCCATTCCACAGCCTCAACGAGGACCTGCTGGTGCGGATACTGACCGAGCCGAAAAACGCATTGGTGAGTACCCACTACCTACTACTCTCTACCCACTACTTGCTACCCACTACTCATTACTCACACACGATACTCGTATAAACATTACGTTTTTTAGTGGTTAATAAAACATAAGACATCCCCCGATAGCTGTGCAATAATATATGCAGTAGGAAGAGAATATTTTAAAACGCGCTGGTAGTTCCAATAATGAGCGCCCTGCAACTAACAATCAACAAAACTGTTTAGCGCTGTTCCATTGCAATAGTTTCTGTTCCATAAGTAATGTCTGATGTACGTATGATTAACTGGTCTGTTGGTCCAGTGGTTAGTGACCAGAACTGCCAAACCGGGTAGTTCTGTGTCTGGGCGTAATTTATCTATAATATGTAATAAGTAATGTATCAGTTGTCTGGTTACCATAAGAACAGGCTGTATCTAGTTTGGGATCAGATGGCCGTGTGTGGAGCTGTCCCAACATGTAAAAAAATAATGCCGATGTTTCCCTGATTAAATAAAAACATTTAAGTTCCTCCGGTCCTGGAACTTCAATATTCAATGTTTTGGAATACAAACAAAAGTTCTTACAAACTAAAATTAGAAACAAGTATTTATTTGTATACTTATTTTAATATGAAAAAAAAAACTATATATGTATAATGTATTAATATTTCAGGTAGCGCAATACAAACTTCTATTCGCTATGGACAAGTGCGAGTTGTCGTTCAGCGACGAGGCCCTGCAAGCCGTGGCCTCGCTCGCCATGGAGAGGAAGACCGGCGCGCGGGGGCTGCGGGCCATCATGGTGCGTACCACCCCCTGTCACCCCGACAAGATGACGATATGATTGTAGCTGTTATTACTCCTTCACAATTGTCACTATGTTACCTTCTTTCTGAAAGGAAATTATATTGAGATCAGGATCATAAAAGGCGGAGAGTGAGAGAAAAAGTGGTGAATATATATTTGTATAGGTAACAATGGTAGGTTTTCGATTTTAATGAGGGAGCTAAAATTGTGATCCATCGAATTTAACTATAAAAAATATATGATATGCCGGTCGCAATTACTAAAATTTTTGTGTGGTGCAGGAAAACCTCCTCCTGGAGGTTATGTTCGAGATTCCCGGGTCTGATGTGACCACGGTGCACGTGCACGAGGGCTGCGTGCGCCGCAGTGAGCAGCCCACGCTGCGCCGCCGCGCACGCGACCGCCACGTGCAGCACTGGCCCTCCGTGCGCGCCAGCAACTGTACGTACACGCCCCGCTCATTTGCCCCGCCCACCAACATAATATATTATAGGCAATTCAATGCACACCGCACGTTCGTTGCACTTTATAAAATACTGAGAGACGTTTTCACTGATACACTATGCTTCCTATAATATCCTTTCCACTCACACACATGACACAAGTGTACTTTCCGGTCACCGTAATGTATACTATAGAATACCCACTCACCCCTCTTAAATTCCCATTCCACACTTATATTATGATACAATTTTAATGTCTTCCAATCATAATATCTTTATTTCGTAGGTAATAACTTGTAAACTTGAAATATGTGGAAAGAAGTAGTCAATAAAAAGTAAGTTAAAAAAACTCGTTTGAGATGCAGGGTTATGCTAAGATAATTATAGCTTGACAATTAACCTTTGCTGCGAGGTTAGTTAGAGCTAAGGAATTCTCAATTCTCATTTGAAAAAATGTGTTCTCCCAAATACATTTTTTGTGTTATTGTTACAATTTACCATTCACAAACGATGGCATCTGACGTCATTTGCGTTGATTTTTTTCTTGAACTATATCAAATCAATCATAAAGTCTATAGGAGCTACGCAATTTCTATAATCTTATTTTTATTTTTTCTAGGAGGAAAGGCGAATGTTCCCAAATCCATCTGACACGAACGGGATAGAAATGCAGCGGTGCAGTAACGAGAATCGAAACTAAAATCAATGTGCTCAATTGACGGAGATTAAATATCATAAGCTAGCAACATCACCCGTCTCACCTCGAACACGTTCGGTTACAACTCTAAAAGTCTGCGATGTCATTATCAAACAATTTGTTTTTCAGCTATAAAATAGATAATTACTCTCAGTAATCAGTACACGTTTTGTGTATGACAACACAGACTTTTCTATTTCATCAAAATATAAGAGTGAAGAAATCAAACGAATTGCGATAACAAGGCATTTATAAAGAGCCAGTTGAAGGCAATATTTTAATTTCAATAAAAAAAAACTCGGATGCAAATCCACTGATCTTTACTTAGTTCCTTATGAAAAAAAGAATGTTGTGACGTCATTACCGCAACATGTGTGATGTAAATTACTGTAAATAAAAATAGAGAGATAATATATTTAAGGTTCATTAGATTATGTTTTTAAGTAAATTAGAAGTTTAATTTTGGATGGCAATATCGAACCTTGACGTTTTTTTTATGGTAACTAATAATATTATTTTTTAATTAAAAATATGCAGCGTGGTTATGTTAATCTCGGCTGGGTTAAATTTCCAGTTTAAACAAAATAATCACCTTGCAGTATAGAATAAGCCTATTTTCGAGATAAAATATAAAACGAACAACAATTTTTGTTTTATTTATACACCTGATAAAATTTATCGTTAATATTATTCTTCAGGTCACTATATTCCATTGAAAGCCTTATGCCAATATGGCCCGCTAATCAGCTGGTGCGCCTTCAAATACCGCCGGATCTGGCAGTTTATTATGGATTCCATAATTTTCGAAAATGAGGTTATAGCTATTGGTCTATAGTGAGACGGGTCTGAGAGGTCTGTACGGGCTTGGGACTACTCACTACGCCCAATGAAAATGAGTGCCAGAAAAGATAGGTAAAGACGGGTGCGGCCTGAGCACTAACTGCAAAGAGTATAATGTATTATATTGACTAACTGCTATGCTGGTTCTGTTGTATTACGATTTACGATCTGTGCGTTGGTTTGGCATCACCTAGAGAAACAGATGCATTCATAGAGTAATCTGATACTACGGAAAGATGCATTGATCGTCGTTGTCTATGCGCAAAGATATGGCAGATATCTTCCAAATGTGATGCGAAAAGCGTGTTGATATAAAAAAAAACTTGTAATTTGTATCAGCCGGAGGATATCTGTGTCTCAGTCAAAAAGAGCAGGGCCGACTTCACCGTCTGGTGGACGGCGTTTATATTGATATGCAGACCTCTAATGTTACAGGAATTTATAATCATAGAGGTAGGGGTCTTCTGCCGATAGTTCGGTTCACCCTGGCTCACACCCAGTTAATGTATTGAACACAGATTTGTCCCTCCCCCAAAAACTCGCGGAACTACTTGGGCTTCTAGCTAAAGGCTCAAACATATGCTTCAGGAAGTCTAGAGACGGATTCTCCGCTTCTTGTGCGGCCGGTACCCTTCTGGGGTAGCCTTTACGTAGTCTGTGCTGCCATGAGTGTGTGTGGGTAGGGGGAGATGAGCCACAGGATTTCGCAAACTGTCGGTCGGTATGATGTGAGAGCGAAGTACTTCCTTGCGCGCAGCGCGTTACTTAGCTGCAAGGCAACTTGACGCTACGTCGTAGTTTAGATATTAGACGATGATATGATGAAATAGTTCTGACGTGGATCAATAAATGCCTCATATAACGATTTGTAAGCTACTGAAGAGAACGTTGTTTGGTGACGAGGACGATAACTCAGACCATTGCATTGATGTTTAAGTAAAGTATCATACCTTATATTATGTCCCACTGCTGGGCACAGATCTTCTCCTTAAAATCAGTTATAGTTCACCGACACGCTGGCCCAATGCGGGTAGGTGAACTTCACGTACCTTCAAAGACTTCATTTCATCAGGCATGCAGGTTTTCTTTCACCGATGAGTGAACGATGGTCATGTGTTTAGGCTGCACTTAGAAATAGTTTAGAAATTAGGGTTAGTATTTGATTACTTTTTAGGTACCTTCCGTCTCCGTAATGTGGATGGATCTCTAATCCCCCATCGACCACATAACCCATAGACTCCTGATAACAGGGGAACGGGTTCTGGCGACACATCTGACTTGTAGTTCCGATGTAAGCCGTAAACAATGTACTCAAACTATCGTGTCGTCTCATTCTTTCCCGTTGCGAAATATATCCATTTCTTTTTAACATCCGTAATTGGTAATGTATGACCTTGAATAAGCTAATCACAGCACTGCACCCCTTTCGTCTCACCGCTAGTTGCCAGAATGCATTTAATACGAAAAATCAAATATGGAGTCTATACGTTGTGTGGTCGATGCTAATCCCCATATATTACTAAATCTACACATTCCACACGGTTGGTTATACAAAGTAGTCTTTGGTTTGTGTCTGTGTGGTGCATAAGACGCGTAACAAAAAGAAATATTTTAAATTTAAAAATCCTAAAATGATGGACGATTTTTTCTAAATTATTACTGTTCTAAATTATAAATAAATTAATTTAACATCCAAAAGTTTTATGATACATAAAGCTATTAATATATATGACAACATTCAGTTTTTGCTCTGGCAACATTCTTGTAAATTGTCAAATCGCCAAGCCCAAACGAAGCTGCACTTGTTTTATTTATAAATTTATCTAAAGTAATAAATTAAATATTGAATTTGCCACTTGGAATGGCTGAAAAACCGCCAGAAGAAGTATATATATGTGTAGTTGACGAGGAGCCGGAGTTTTTTGAGCTTCTCAAGTGGGATTCAGCACAAACACAGAAAGAAGATGTGCCTCGTAGTTTCGAAAAGGCAAAAAGTCCTGAGAAAAGGCTGCCGAGAGCCAAAGACGATACAGATCCGTTTGATTTGACAGACACAGTGTTCATTGAATCGTACCGTCTTTCAAAAGAACTGGCGCGAAATCTTTGCGAAGAATTAACACCAGTTATGCCGGAATCTACCAAATCCATCGAATTTTCGATTGAAAGCAAAGTGAGTTAATAATAAAAAAACTTATTTTCTTACAATTTCACTACATAATATGCAGTAAAGGAAATACATTTTCTAACAATTAATAAATACCGTGTGTAATAAAAAGAACTAATATGTAACAAATGTTTATATAGACATAATGTGTATAACATAGAAAAAAAAAACTCTGAAATGCCTGTAATGTATTTGTTAAACGAAAACTATTTTCTGTTTAATAATTGCTGTACATATTTAACACAAAAAATGATATTTAGATATTATTATAGCATGGTAACATGAAAGGCCAAGTAATAAACAAATATACATAGTCAAAATAAAAGAATATACCAGTGCAAATGGGACTGGCTATCATTATTTCTCAAACCTTATCCTCCCTCAATCCTCCCTATCAATTATATTGTAGTTTTGGCTGACTGTTATGTTTTTTCATTATTTTCTAAATGATATAAATTTCAGGTAATGGCGGCATTATCATTTTATGCTACAGGCAAATATCAAAAGCAACTTGGTAAAAAGACAGATCCAACTGTAACCCAATACTTTGTTTCCACTGCTGTGATGCAAGTTACAGAGGCAATGAACCATCCTAGTATTGTCAAAAAGTACATTCACTTTCCCCATTTAAAAAACGAAAGAGATATTATTAAAACTAGGTAAGAGTCTTGTTTTAAACTCTATAGATTACTAGTTCAGGCCCACATGTAATAAATAATAAAGAACAAAAAATAAACTACTTATTTATTGTTTATTATTATTTATAATTAGTATATATATAATTTAGTATAAAAACATATAAGTTGACAGTGAAATGATTCTTGTGTGTTAAACTGTGTTTAATAATCCATTGAAACCAGGACTTCTAGATTTTTTTTGTGTGCTTATAAAATAATACTATCACTTTATCCATTTTTATGCATATATGAGTTTCTTATTCAAATTTTTTGATTGCAGATTTTATATGAAATATGGTATGCCTAATGTAGTGGGAGTTATAGATTGCATGCATGTACCCATCGCTCGGCCTGATGAGGACCAGAAGAAACATTTCAATAAGTCATACCACTCTAAGAAGGTGCAGATAGTAAGTGTTGATAAAATTCATGTATGAGTTCCGTCTACAAGATTGATTAGATGTTTTAAATAATATCTCTCACTTTACTATATTTTTCTGGTCCAGTCCGGAGAACGTTTAGGAAAGGCTGAATATAAAATGTGTGTAAAAATATTGTATTTTATATTAAAAACTTTACAATTTAAAATAATAATTTATTCATGTGTGTGATTTTAATAACTAAATATCATTTTATGTAGGTAGTTTATAGTTAATATTAATATTTTGATTTTCTGCTCACAGATTTGTGACAGTGAATCTAACATAATAAGTGTGGAAGCGAAGGCGGGAGGATCATACTCGCATGATGCTATTCTCAACCAGCATGCCATAAAGTTTGACCTGGAGAGCCTCAACCAGTCACGAGAGTTGTGCTGGCTTGTAGGTGAGTATTAAGGGGTTTTAAGCTTAAGAAAAAAAAATATATTCAAATAGGCAAACTGGCAGACTAATTGTATTATAGGACATCATGGATTCATATGCTAGTTTATTTATTTCTGTTAAGGCAAGGCATCCAAAAATAATTTCAGTGTTCACTCCACCCATTTTTCATAGTTTCAGTGCATATCCAGCATAAGCGACGAAAGCATAAAATAAATCATAATTAAACTACATGAGTATATAACATAATTTATCCCAATTCGCTAGATAATTTCGCGTATCGCACATTACTGTCGTTTCTGAAAATTTCGAAGTATAATAAAGTTCCGGAAAAAGTGTCAAACAAGATAAAAAAGGACACTTCTCTGGAAATTTTTACAAATCGTATTTTCCTATCGCAGTTTGTTAGAATATATTATGGTGAATAATAACATACAAATTTCATTCACGACGTCAACTTACTGTGCTTATAATAGCGAAAGGGTATGCTGCTATGCCTCGTCTTAATGTAAAAAAAGATTTTGGCAGAATATAAGAAGGTGCAATAAAGTATTTTTATTTTTTTAATTATATATACGTCTATAATTATGATATTCATCTGGTATCTGCTTATTAGTAAATATAATATGCTTTTCTTCTAGGTGGACCACACTACTCCCAAAAGCATTATTTAATGACACCATTCACAAAAATTACGAAAAAGTCACCCGTGTCTCCGGAGAAGTATTACACAAATATCCACACACAGTTGCACAATGTGGTATTGAACACAATAAAACAGTTGAAATCGAGGTGGAAATGCCTACAGGCCACATGCAATAAGCAGTTTGACCCGGCCACTGTCGCCATGATGAGTGTAGCGTGCTGCATTCTCCATAACATATGCAATAAGAATGGGTTACCAGTTGTTGAAATGACACAAACAGAGGAGCGGTTAGAGGCCATGAAGCAGAGAGTGGCGAATGCACCCATATCTAAAAAACAAGTCGAAGACCCAAATGGAGTGCAAGCGAGAGCAATATTGATGGATCGCCTGTGGAATGAAAGGAGGGTGGATCCAGAGAATACACCAAAGAAGCGAGCGAAGCGAGACAGAGTGGTGGTGCCGGAGAACCCAGTCGTCCACCAACAGCCCATGCTACATCAGATGCAGCCGCAGCAGCACATGCACGAAGACCCAAAGCGGCCGAGGACATTGATGAACTCTCCGTACACGTTGAACATGAGCATGCCTCCAGGGTGGGGCCATTATCCTCAGCATTAACAGTATTCTTTTTAGAACTAGGCATAGTTTTTATTTATGATAAGAAAAATATTTGTCAATTTGAAAATCAAATGAATTTACTGTTGTATAGAATATTTATCATTATTCATACATTAACAGAGTGGGGGCGACTATGCGACAATAAATGAAAAAAGCGTCTATACTAGCCCATATTAGATTTTGAATCTATTAAAGAGATGATATAGAAACAAAATAAAATGGTTTATGAAATTGGTTCTCCAACCGATAATAATAGCGGCAACGAATCTCCACATTGTATATGGTAAAATGTTTTTACAAGCAAAACTACTAAATGCAGTAATTATTATTAGGTATTGAGATATTGATAAAGCCGAGGAAGATGAATCTCAGTTCTCACTATGAATTTACACAAGCCTTTGATAAAAACTGTTTGTAATTTATTAATGAATCATTGCAAGATCTTTACACTTACATATGTATCTAATGTAAAAAATATTTTTAAATCATGAATTTATTGACTATTAAGTTTATATGAAATTATTTAAAAAAACCTCTAGTATTAATAGTAAGTCTTAAATAATACTTTAGTGACGCATCTTAAGTAATATTTCATGTTTTTGCCAAAATTATATTAGGTATTTAAATCTATTGATTTTGAAAATATTGTTTGTATTCCGCCTATAAAAACTTGAAATATTTGAAGACATTTTGGTTACTACTGGTAAGAAAATAATCATCTTGTCGTCTTTTGTTGCTGAAATAAATGTAACCCTCTGGCCACAGCTGTATCGCTAGCAACCGAGGCCAGACTTAATCTTTTTGTAAGAACGCTGACAGATCTCAGATGTAAATAAAAGTGCTAATGTTGTAAAATGTTTATTGTAACTCACATTCAATATACATAAGTAATATAAACTGTGTTTTAAGTTCCTTATAATATTTTAATTATTTGATAAGATATCTATTTAACAATCTCTGCTTTGAGGTGAAGTAAAAATAAATGAAATAACACATCAGCGATTCAATGTATCAACGCTTACACAGTCCCAATCGAGCCTCTTCAGAAATAACATGTGACAAAATATACACAAATTGGTCTTTATTTTAAAGGTTAATTCAAATTCATGTTACATTGAAATAAACATGATTCAACATCGATATTATATTAAAATACATTACAAATTACAATGCATATTGTAATAGGTTTTTAATAAAATACATCCACGGTAGGAATGCAGCCTTCACTTTTTGTATTTTATGAGAGCAAAGTGATCCTATAGTAATTTCGTTTTTCCTTTATTAGCACGAAACGGGAATTTTCGATTAAAATAAATTCCAAAAAAAAGCTGGGTGTCACAATTCGTAATTGAGATGCTGTGAATAGCTCACTTTATAATATTACTAGCTGTTGCCCGCAGCTTCGCCTGTGTTAACTAATATTTAAAACGGGACCTTAGTACGCAAAATAAGTAACTTTTCTGATTTATTTTTTACACCTTGTGTCCGAAAAACCCAAATATCTTAAGGAACCCTATTTTTCAGAATATAGGCTATGTTACTCGTGGATAATGTAGCTTTCGAATGGTGAAAGAATTTTTGAAATCGGTTTAGTACTTTATGAGCCTATTCATTACAACCAAACAAATAAACAAAGTTTTCATCTTTATAATATTAGTGTAGATTATAGTCAAATCCATAGCACAATATTAAGTTTTGTTTCAAATATTACAGATGCAATTGCTAGAATGTTGTGTTTATTTTATGATTTTTTGTTGTCGAGAATGTTTTTTGAACTCGGTAAACAGCACTAAACATGATTGAGATTAATGAAGGATATTCTTAAATAACAAATAACGTAACATGGAATGAAACAAACGCGCACACAGGAGCCGACGCCATGAGATAGGGTTGTCAACTATACTTTATAATAAAATATCTTAATCTATTTCGCATTCAAATGTACGAAAAGACAAAACGTCCTTATTTTGCAATCTCTACTGTGGTGTCTAAAATTAAACATTAATATTTGTTACTACTGGACGAGTTATATGTGTTGAAGATTATATTGACTGATCTGATAACTAGACCCAAGTGAAAAATCTTACTAACTCTATCCCCGCCACTTAAGAACCCATTGTTTCAGTAATAATCGAGATGACGCGAAGGAAGGGAGAAACACTTTTTCTTCTTCCAAGTGATATTTCATATTCAAAGACAGTAATATTTTTCTCCAAAAGTTGGTAACCCTAGTTGTACATCAAAAGATTGTCTATGATCTATTTTGGTCATATTCTTACTGAACAGGCTCGATATACACGATAGGCCAGGCCCGGGTGGTGCGTCCTACTGTGGCCTGCCGATGGCCTGCGCGAGCTGGTTGGCGAGCAGCGAGGCCACGGCCATGTTGGGGCAGTTGGCGCGCACCGTGCAGTCCCCGTCGCCCGCGCGCACCGACACCAGCACCAGGTCCCCCGAGGACATCATGCGGCCCGCGAACCTGGAGACATTGGTGATGTGTATCAGATAGGCAACCCTTACACGTGTCATTGACCCCACGAAATCCGGCGAGATGGTTATTATTCGGCGAATCTGAAATGTGTTTTATTAAAAATTCACCGGAGGACTTCCTCGAGAAATTTCCTGATTTTTCGTTTATTTCGACATTTCTGATTTACTTTTCTCTTCACTTGCGTAATTTTTCGTTAATCTAAATATTTCCCCACCAATAGTATTGTGAATCCCTAGTGAATCTATATTTACCCGGGTTTAATACAACTTACCGCCTAGCTTCGTTGGTCCCAGTAATTTTTCATTTACCAAAACAATTCCTCATGCAAGCAATGATCCATTCACAAAGATATTCCGGATTATTAACTGGATAATCTGCCCGTACCCTCCATGATCCCCTATTAAAGTGAGCGATACCCCCGGAGCCCGGGAGGCTGGTGGGGTGGTGTACCTGAGCAGCTCCCCGCTGGCGGTGACGGGCGCGACGTTGGCCGCCTCCAGCACGGCGCGGCAGACCGCCTCGTCGTCCTGTAGCCTCGCTGCCTTCTTCTCGCACTGCAACACACAAGCATGTTGATAAAAAATATAATCATAAAAAGGTGTGTGTGTGATTCACACACTATAGAAGTGAAACACATGTTAAATGCTCAAATACAAGCAAGTATTAAACAGTGTGCTATATACATACACACCGACATTTGCTCTCTCGCTCTTTTGTATTTGTGTCTCTTACCTGTCGTTTTTTCCGTTGCGTCCGGTTTGAATTCACAACGATTTTAAAGAAAACTTCTTCAAAAATAAATAAATTCCCCCCCCCCCCCCATCTAGTAAGGTGTGGGGGGGGGATACGGGGGGTTCTCACCTCGGTCATCCCGCGCAGCCTCCTCTGCTCGATGTCGAAGCGCTCCGGCGACATGCTCACGGCCCGCATCAGCTCGCCCACGGGTGGGCTGATGCTAGCGCTCACCTCACCTGTGGAGACAATCAGACCACTCGATCATCATCATGTCAAAGCTGTTACTCCGAGGTCACGTTAACACGGGGCGGGGCGATGATGGTGATCTCGACAGGTCTAAACGCCTTCAACAGTTATCAACGAATTTTTTTAACTTTTAATTATGTCGCCATTTCCTTTATCTAATTTCTATTAGCAGTAGGTGTGTATGTGAAGAAAGAAGACCAGGAAGATGAGGAGTAATTGAAAAATATCAAATGAAATTTGATAGGCATATTATTCTCCAGAAAAACCCAGAGAAACATCTGCCACTAAGTCCACATATTACATACAGCATACAGTATACGTACCGAGTGAGCTGGCGATGGTGAACTCGATGGGCTGGATGCTGTCGGCGAAATCCACCCCCAGGGTGGTGGTGACCGTCGCGCCGGGGGGCAGCCGCGCCACCGGCGGGAACTCGTGAATGGTGCGTGCACCCGTCAGCGTCTACGGAACCAGTACATCGTCACGTCACTGCCGACAACGGATCTCCTCCAAATCATTGACATGTTACATGATGACAATGTTCGTTCGGTCGGTGAATTTGATACACTCAAAGGCTTACGACGTACTCCTTCAAGTGAGCAAGCACTTGAATATGAAAATTCTGCTTTGTTTCAAATGCAGGTAAAAATTTAGAGAAATATTCTTAGGGTGGATCGGTCAGGAACGAACCGAGAGTTCGTACTCAGTAGACTCGCTCACCATCTGCTACAAATCTTATCATTTTGAGCCGTCTAGATTGACGTGTCAAATATTATTATAAATGTAAATAATCAAGATATACAATTGAAACACATATCTCTATGTGAGGCCAGTAGAGCTATTCTGTAAGGTCGTTTTCCAATCTCGAAAGCGGAATCCGCGGTGATATGACGAATTTGACAAATTTGCATTCTTTTAAAATCTACTATCTGTCTATAATATATAGACTCTTAACTCTATATCAATAAAATTCACTTTTGAACTGAGCGTAAAGTGAGCTCTATCACTCAGATGAAGCTCGATATCGAAATGGTTTTTTTTTACAGAATAGCCCTACTCAGCCAGAACGAAGTCATCCATATAGTTAGATCACCGGTGGACACTGACCGCGCGGCCGACGCGCACGTTCTCCACGTCCTGCTGCGTGTGGTTGGCGAGCGCGAGCGTCACGGCGCACATGCGCGGCGAGTAGAGGTGCGGCGCGCGCGCCCACCGCCCCGCCACGCCCAGCCCGCCCGACGACACGCGCGCCACCAGCTCGAACGGCCGCGCCGGCACCACGCTCGCCCCCACAGGCGTGATCTCCGCTGCGGACACGGGACACCTCGTAGCTATACCTTAAACTCATCAACCACATAACCCATACATAACAGGGGAACGGGTTCCGGCGACACATCTGACCTATAGTTCCGATGTAAGCCGTAAACAATGTACTCAAACTATCGTGTCGTCTCATTCTTCCCCGTTGCGAAATATATCCATTTCTTTTTAACGTTCCGTAATTGGTAATGTATGACATTGAATTAGCTAATCACAGCATTGCAACCCCCTCGTCTCACCTCAGCTAGTTGCCAGAATGCATTTAATACGAAAAATCAAACATTAAAAATTCAAATCAAACAATACAAAAGTCTATAGGTTATGTGGTCGAAGCTTAAACTGAACCCTGGGGCCTAAACGTTTCGCGTCAGAGCCGATCGGTCTTCCTTGAAGTAGCATACAAATCCCTTTTTTTAATAAAAAGTATCCTATGTTACTTCTAGTATCTCCAAGAATATGTGTACAAAGTTTCACGAGTAGTTTTTGTGTGAAAGCGTAACAAACATCCACACTTTCACATTTGTAATATTATCGTAAGGATGTGTTTGATCGTGTAAAATATTGTGATTCTACCGAAAAGTAGATATAAAATAGAACTCGAAGAAAACTCATTCCTTCATTTTTGAAGAGAACAAACAATGCACTTTCAAAAATTAGTTTGTTTCATCCCGGAATCGAACCGACTAGATTCTGAGAAAAAATCAGTCTGTGCGATAGACCGTTGAACGTGGTAAATTAAATGAAACGATCAAAAATAATATATAGCTGGTACATATTATTATGCAAGTGATAGTGACTTACATTGTTCAGTGGTAGGGGCCAGGTTCTGCGGCGACAGGAAGCCCCCGCACGTGGGCGTCATAGTGGGCAACGTGCTGGCCACCTCATCCAGCTCTAGCAGCAGCTCCAGGTTAGACTTCTCCGCTTTGCCTTTGTCTGGTTTCGGTGTCTCCTGTGAATAGCGAGGAAGATTCTAGAAAACATCGAAGAGCAAGTGGCCTTGATATTCCTCTGTGTTATCTATCTTATCTTTATCTATCTTGGCCATTGTGTATTTGTCCGTCAGTACAGTGTATTGTGTACAGCAGGGACACATGGTGACCATTTTATATATCTATTATCAAACACTTCATAACTTTAGCGACACAAAGTTGGCTTATTGCATATATTAACTTATGTAACTGAAAAGGTTGAGTCTTAAATACACTTATACATAATCTAGCTACCCTGACAGACTTAGTTTTGACAAAACTACTCCTATCGCTGTTAAAAAACAGAAGTGAAAATTCAGTGTTGTATATACTTTTGAGTTTTGAATGTTATATTATAGAAAAAATTAAAATAAACTACCCCTAGCATTTAATAGTAAAAATAATAGACGTTGGTCGATTTTCATACCTAAGGAGAGACCAGTGGAGTTTGGCAACAAACACCGGGACACGAGAATTTTACAAATTAAAATTATAAGGACCTGGTTAAAGATACAGCCCAATACCACACCCAGAAGAGTTCCACGCCTTGCGGAACTTTCAAATAATTACTACAGTTAAAGAAAAAAAAAATATACACTTTAAATCAGATACCTTTTCACTGGGCGGTTTCTCCTCGTCGCTGGAGCCGGAGCCGGAGTCGCTGCTCGAGCTGGACGTCTCCTCGCTGTCGGACTCGGAATCCGAGGTGGCCGACGGAGACGATCTGGGAAGACGTTCGTGGCGTTATCCTCAACCGCTCAAAGTCATTATTTTTGGATAAACTAAAGCTGCAACTAAAATATAACATTCTACTAAGTCGCCGCAAAAAAGACATGACTCGCGCTCACGTACCGCCTGAGCCCAGCGTGCAAGCGAAAGCTTGGAATAATCGTGGGGCTCGATCGGCCTAAGCGTTCCGCTCGTAACGCTTTATGATGTTATCATGAACGAGCGTTAGAACCCAGAAAAGGCGATAGAGGCAAAATCGGCCTATGCGTTTGGCTTGTGGCGCATTAAACACTCAAGAGCCGCACGAAACGCGACAGCATAACTGCGGCGGTATTACTGAGATGTACCGCTTCGGTTGAGCCGGCCAATTCTGCTGCAAAGTAACATAACAACTCTTAACGAGTCATATTAAAAATAATTAAAACCAGGCCTACTTGTAATTATTCGTTGTTTTCAGTGTCTCGTCCGTCTTGGGCACTTCGTTCTCCTCTCTGTAACAGAAAATAATGTGACTTTAGATGATTGAGGGAAAAAGAAGCAGAGGTAGACCGAGACAGACTTATGTGGAACAAATAAAGGAGAAAGTACAGGTTATGTCGTATCAGGAGGTTAAGGTGTTGGCGGAGAAGAGAAGTGAGTGGTGAACACTCCACTGACAAGAGCAAAGCTCTTAAATAAGGCGGGAGAGATGATTATAATATATCGCAATATACATTCGCTATACTCGCTAGCAATACATTATTATTTCGTTCACCGGTGGGCGGAACGTTTATCACGCCTCTCCCCGCCCACATTTGACACAGCTGGTCACATTTGCGGGAACTCTCCCTTACACATGTGACTTCACATATTTTGTGAATTTAAATATAGAAAATATCAAATGTAAATAGTTCTGAGATTCCTTTATTTTACATGTTCGTTATTGTAGAGTTCCATTTTGATTATTTTAACAAACTTTGGATAAACGTCACAAAGTTAAGGATCCCTTAGACTCCCTCCCCCTTCAAGGGTGACGTGAAGCGTCTCGGCTGTCGGTTAGCCTACTCGTATGAAACCACTCACTCGTCGGAGGACTCCTCGGAGCTGCCGGAGGATGAGGACGACGAGGAGGATGCGCTGCCATTGCTGTCCGGCTCCGAGTAGAAACTCTTATTTTTCTGTTAAAAAAAAATTGGATTCAAGTAAATTTAATACGGTTCATGAGTGTCGCAATACAGACTTACAAAATATTTTCACTAATAGCATTGTTGTTCTTTCGACTCGCCTTGTATTTCTTGCTTATATCCTTATTATTATGACATATACCGTGTGTTTTTTTGAAGAACGGACATATTCAAGTAGCGTAATATACAGTTAACGATTATTTTATACCTACCACTAACATCTGTCTAAATTTAGCGCACAAAGTGCACACGATAATACAATAGGGTGACCAACAGGCCAACAATGCATTATTTACATTTGTCTATATTTTGTTATTTATGTGGTATTTTTTGGTGCATATAATTTTCTTTGATCGGTGAAACCTAGTTCTATCACGTCCCTGATTATGTCCGTTCTTAAAAAAAAATACCCTGTATATATGATCGGTATTGGTTCATATAATATATATAATTGATTCGATGATGAGTATTTTTAATTCATCAAGAAAGCGAGGAGGCCTTTCATCCATGAGTATCTGTAATGTGTGGATATGCACCACCCACCTGGGTGTCGTGGGCGGGCGGCGGCGCGGGCTGGGCGGGCGGCTCGCGCAGCTGGGCGGCGAGGGACGCGGCGGGGGCGGTCGGCAGCGGGCAGTAGCCGGCGGCGGGCGCGCCCAGGTACTGCGACAGCGACCCCACCGTGAGCTGCTCGCGGTCTGGCGAGGAACGACAGGTTTGAGGGTAATCACTCCAAGTGTTTATAAGAGCGTCAGAGCTATATAGTCCGTGGTATGTGCTCAGCCTCTTGAGCAAGAGGGTCCAGGTTCGATCCTGACCCCTCTCAACCCAAGTGCCTTGAAATAGGATTTTCTAAATTGCTAAGTGCACCCCAAAACATGAGACCACCGCTCGCTCACCGGTGAAGGAAAACATAGTGAGAAAACCTGCATGCCTGATGAGATTGAAAGTGTTTGAAGGTATGTGAGGTTCACCAACGTGCGTTGAACCAGCGTCTTGGTTAACTATGGCCCAATATTGCCCCGCACTGGGCCGGGTTTGATACATTTTTATAGGTACAGGCGAGAGCCTGCAGACATTAAAAACCTCCTTAAGCCTTGGCTTCTACTGAAAGAAGCATAGACTGGTAAGAGTACACCTGGTGGTGTGACGGTAAGCCTCCGTGGCTGCGAGCGCACGCACCTTTGAAGTGGTCGCTGGCGGGCGGCTTGGGCTTGTCGGGGCAGAGCACGAGCGCGGCGCGCGGCGCCAGCGGGCCGGCCAGCAGGCGGCGCAGCAGGCGCGCGCGGTCGCGCACGTCGTAGCTGGGGTCGTAGCGCGCCAGCGCCAGCACGTGCGCGCACACCGCCGCCGTGCCCGGCTGACCCACCGCCAGCTTCACCGCCAGCGAGATCAGCTGCAGCTTCACCAGCTCCTCCTGCGCACCGCACGAGCATAGAGCATAGAATATAGACTATAGAGCATAGAGCATAGAATATAGACTATAGAGTATAGAATATAGACTACACTCGAGTATAAAGAATAGACTACATAGTATAGAGTACTACTGTAGAGACTACACAGGTGAACACCGAGTAGTATTACTACTCATAGTCCTCCCGTGACCGTACTTGTAGTGGGATTTATTTTGTCTGTACATATTTATGGAAGTAAGTTGTAAAGAAATTTGTTACCTATGTTCATTTCATTAACATTTACATCTACTTATACAGTATGTGCCTCAAAATTATATATGTAAAATCGGCGGAATGATCAAAGTGTGTGTTGTTTTCAGCGTAGTTAAAACGGCTTGATTTTTTGAATGTGGTGTACCTGGTCAGCGAAGCTCCCGGCCATGTGCGCGAGCACGGCGGCGGCGCGCGGGTGCTTCGCCCCGTGCTCGGCCACCAGCCACACGGCCGCCGCGCGCGCGCTGCCCGCCAGCCTGACGACGTCAAACATTAACATTAACGAATATAAGACCAACACGCGACGACAGCGTCACGCCGTCAGCCGTCACGGCGGGCTCACCTGTCCCCCCGCAGCAGGCGCGCGGCGCGGGACACGGCGGCGCGCGCCGAGGCCGCCCCCCCGCCCACCACGCGCTTCACCACCACCACCGCCTCGCACACCACCCACTCTGGAAACGAGACCAGCATACGTTACGTGTTATACCTTTACTAGGTCTCTTCCTCGAATTTACTCGAGGAGGGTGTTTAAGCATAAATTAGTGCATGTATTTGTATAATTTAAAAGCAATAAAGGAAAATATCTGACAGTTCTGTGGAGACTTCTGAATAAATGTTTAAACTCAAATATGGAGGGAAAGGTACCTCTACCCTCCATAAACTCAGCACATGTATTATCTTTCCGTAATAAACCCACAATACCATCAAATCCTTTACAGAGGGTATTGGGCTATTGTTCCCCTATGTTTCAGGTATATAATATGCTTCCCCTCGAAATTTCCTTTTCAAAATGAAATAAAACCCTTTCAGGTGGCTAAACCCAGACTTTTCACTTTGAGGCCTAGCTCATATTCTAGCTTAGTCTAGACCATCATCGCTGTCCAGTGCCACAATGCCCTCGTCTGTGACACCCGACGGTACCACCGCACGGTACTCACCATCCTTACTAGACAGCAGATGCAATAGCCCGTTGAGGCAGGTCTCCGTCTCCGAGGGTATGGCCACCGCCAGCCGCCCTATGGCCTGGATGGTGGCCACCACCAGCGCCTTGTCCCCGCCGCTGACGTAGGCCTGGTACTCGCGCAGCAGCGCCGGCGCATTGCCCTCGGTGGCGAGGTTGGTCAGCACCTCCAGCTTCAGCAGCTTGATATGGCTCGGGTCGGAGGTGCGCACGAAGAAGGACTTGAGGAACGGCTCGAACAGCGACTGGAGACGTCATTGACAGAACATTGAATCAGGGATTATAGACATTATTATTATTAATAATAATATCTATGGACGATTTTACACCACGGCAATCTAGTGCCGTGGTAAGTACTCGAAGTGACTTGTGTTACGGGTACCAGACAACGGAAATACATATATTTAAAGTTTTAATTATATAATACACATATTTAATACACATCCATGACCCAGGAATACAGAAACTTTTTTGTTCCGTGGCGGGATTCGAACCCGCAACCTCCGGCTTGAGCGTCAACGCACTAACCACTGAGCCACAGAGGCCGTCATTATTGATATTTAATAGTAATAGTAATTGTTTAATAAACTACAGTATAACACCACATTAATTAGGCACTATATTTTGATGTGACATTTAAATTGTTTTAGCTGTTGCCAGGAAAAGATACGCAATAATTTCCATCTCTTTATTGGTTGCGGCTACGCTCCTGACCTGGCGGTCTCTTAGCGGCGGAAGGCATCTTATATGCACCCACTCCTGGATATGCTCTTCTCCCTCCGTCAACCCGAATGAAGTATCAATCAGACCGAAGTATCTCGCCATACCGATGTCGACAGGCAGGACGGGCGCGACGCACAGGACTGACACGACAGGCAAGTCGGGGGAGTGTGGTAGCTGGTATAGCATGGGGACATCGGGACGGACAGGCGTCGCTACCCACCGGTCGGGCCAGCGTCAGCGCGGCGATGCAGTGCAGCACGACGCTCTGCACCTCCACGGGCGCGCGCAGCAGTCGCACCAGCGCCTTCGCCACCGGCGGCAGCTCTTGAGCTGCTCGACATAAAGGAGAGTTACGGAGAGTTATCGGAGTACACCACTCGATAATTATACTTCGGGATATATAAAAACCGAAACATAATTATCGACCTATATTTTATTATACTTATTGATATTGTCTACCTTAATATAGATATAAAATAATAGGTTATGTTAAATGGTTCTCGTTGACGTGAATTTCGCTGATTATAATGAAACAACTTATAGGAGTTCGGAAACAACCTCCCATAACCATGGTTGCTGTAGAGTATCCGAAACGTGCGGAAATAAAGCGCGATAAAATCCGTAAAAGTTGTTTCATTATAATTCACTAGTGACTAGCAGAGCCCCGCGGTTCCACCCGCGTAATTCCCATTGTCGCGGCAGTACGGTGATAAATTATAGCCTGTGTTATTATGATGTACTACGTGACAATATTATAGTAAAGTTTCATCAAAATACATTCAGTAATATCTGCGTGAAAGAGTAATAAAATCACATCTATATACATTCTTACAAACTTTCGAGTTTATATATATTTTTTTATTAATTTTAATATTAATCCACCATATATATGTTGGACTAATATTACCCGTTTTTCGAGATGCCGGCCGGTACCTGGTCCGCAGTGGTAGAACAGCTGCGCGACGGCCATGACGACGCCGGCGTTGCGGCTCTGCAGCAGCGGCTTGGCGGCGCGCAGCAGCAGGCGCAGGTCGGGATCCACGGCGGGCGAGCGGTCGCCGTCGCCCGAGCTGTCCGACTCGTAGAAGGGCTTCTCGCTGCCGCTCGACTCGTTTTGCTGTGGACGGTTCGGTAATATTCAACAACCACGCCGCGTTCAATTAGCCCCGTGGTAAGTTCGTAGGAACGAGATAAATTTAAGAAATGTAATTCGAACCCGCATCTCTCATCTTCAATACTATAGATACCACATCGATCAATCATTTAATCGAATCCTAGATACACTGTTAACGTATCCCATGCTACGCCATTGCTAAGTTGCAAGTCAAAAAGTAAAAGACAATTTTTTTTTCTTTTATTTGCGTCCCTTTATTATCTTAACAATAACGTTCGATTTTCAATGCCGGGGTTTCGCACTTATGGTATTACAGAATGCCCTCATCGCGGAAGTCGTAAAAATTGAATACCATACTCACAATTGTGCTTAGAACAGTTTTAAGCACAATTGGATCAAGACTCTTTTTTATGACTGACTATATTTGATCGATGAGATACCAGCATCGATTGCTCGCACCGAGACCTGGGGGCTTGTCTTAGGGCCGACAACGAAAGTATGTGCTGGCTCCAACGAGGAAATCAAGGGCAAGGCAAGGCCGAGTCACATGAAAGCTCGTACCTGGTGGTTGGGGTCTGGGAAGCAGGTCCGCGCGTACACGGTGAGGACGTTGAGCAGCGCCAGCTGGCCCCACTCGTCCACGTCCGCCAGCAGCGCGCACAGCTTCCTGCAACACCGCCGATTTATAGTTTATCAAAAAAAATATATAAACAGTAAATTATAGTGATCACATAATATTGTCTATCGATAATTTCAATCATGGGTTAACACCTTGTAATTATTGAATAATATTTAATTATTTATTATCTTTCACATAGAAAGACCAAACTTTGTTTGAATATTTTAGCGCAGTTACTGGATTTTTGTATAAATAAATGTATGAGTATTGGATGATATGTTCTTCCTCTTTGTACTAAGACTCATAAAGGGAGCATATTAAGGATTCTGGTACTCTAAAGTAGATAGTACCAGTAGGTATTGTATGATGTGGTACCTGTAACTCCTGTGTATGAGGCTGAACCGGTCTGCGCAGACCTCGCTGAAAGCCATGGCTGCTGACCCCACCACCAGTGGTGCCTTGTCTGACAACAGCTTGTCTATAATGGATACCAACTCCTCTTTTTGTTCAGGATCCAAGCTAGAAAGGAACACAAATATATTGTAATAATACCTACTATAGATACTAGTGATGCACACATAGAGCATATAACTGGAATTGTATGAAAACAAATTCAAATAATTTCACTGTACCTGTACAATTTAGGTATGGCATGTGCTGCTGTCTTCCTCACATATGGACTCATGTCACTGGCCGAGTCTCGTATGGCCAGCATCACTATGGGCACGATCATGGGCACTCGTATGGATGACAGCACACGGAGGGCACTCGCTCGTATCAACTGATTGGGATCCTGTAATTAGTTACTGCTGTTATTACTACTAACAAATATTTTTGTGCATAGATTATATACAGCATTTAGACCCTTTTTTAATATGTTGGATGATAATGTGGAGTTGGTCACCATAAGGCTCCAACTGCGAGTTTGCCATAAGCATATTATGGTATAATTAAAATTTATTGAAGACATAATCTTTACATCTACAAATAAACATGATCTGACATTTTATGGAAAACTTAGCTATGCTACTTTACCAAGATAATATATAAACCAATTAATAAAACTTAGTTAATATATTATGTGTACAGAGTTTCAGAATATCCAGTTCCTACCTTCAATGCTCTCTGGAATGTGCTGATAGATAAGAGAGCCAGATCCTGCTGCTCCTCAGCATAACGCACCAAATATACATACACTAACTTCTTCACCTCTATGTTTTTGGATACAACATTTTTAACAACTGCTGGAAACCTAAAATTTTGGTCTTGTTCTATTTATAGTTGCATTATATACATTTCTTTATGGTACAATAAATTGCTAGAATGAATTTATAAATGGATCTGGGAAGACAGACTAATGTGAAATATAATAACAATTTACAACACTAAAAAACTCAAAAATTAACAACACTTTGAATTATTCTTGCAGACTATATTTTTTCTTTACAAAATTAGGGTAAATTACAAATACTACACATTTTATATAAAGGAAAATATATCACTTGTACAAACTTACAAATCAGAAGCATCTCGTCCTTTGGCAATCATGCCTATAATCCTTTTCATAGCCTCCAATTTTAATGAATCTTTTGATCCATCAAGCATTAGTTTAAGGTCTTCATTTCTAAAATAAAAATAAGACTAAATATGGTTTCTGCCACTCAACTATCAACATGTATCTATCTAAGAACAAAGTAATTTAACAAAAATTACTTTAACTGTGCTAGAAGTTTAAAATGAATTGGAATAAATTATTTATATACAATAAGAATTAAAGGAAATGAAGGAAAAAAAATGTTGTTTCATTAAGGATGTAAATAACACAAAGAAAATAGTTTCTTGATTTTATTTTGTTGTAAACAACTCATTATGTCTAATTTTAGCTTTCTTTATTATTATTATTAACATTACTTCTGCAAAATTGTGTTATGCTCGTATTTCCTTTAGAGAATTTAAAAAATATATATATTACAAAATATGATATAAATTACAAAATAATATTTATTGATTTATTAGTAATTTACATTAAAATAAAAGATAGATTGATTTTATTAGATTGTAGGTGTTTTGGTAGTTGACAAACATAGTTTATCAAGTTCATATCAGCCGTTGATTATCGTTTTTGTTATTGAATAGGAAGTTTTTTAGTAATAACACTTACTTTTTATAATCAGGCTGAAAGAAAGCACCTGACGCGGGATCGGTCACTGGATATTCCACCTCCCCGGTCACTACTTTCTCGTTATTGTACGAAGTGGTCATGGTTTTATTTTAAACACTAGATATTACAATAAATATCTAAAAGAGAAAATATTCATTATTTTCAAACACTAGCTAAATCCTAGAAAACTGTAGAAAACTTTCTGTTTGTTGAGTTGACAGTGACGTTTTGACAGCTGACTTGTTGACGTTTCACTTTAATTTTTTAACAGTTAATATTTAGTACCTGGTTCACCGAGCATTTGCTCGGTACCCTTAGTGATAAAATACGATAAAATTTTTCTTCCAAAAAAAATGATCTTAAAAAAAGGAAAAATAAATTCGGACTGGAGATTCGAACCATGACCTCGCTCGGATATAACTGCCTAATTTTACCACTAAGCTACCATGACATATTATTTGACAGCGAAATTTACGTTCGTATTCTAATCATATTTTATCGATGAATCAAAACACGGATAAAAAAAAGTTTTCTAAAAATTTATCCTAGCTAGATCGATTTATCGTCGTTTTTAACGTATGTATACAAAATTTCATGAAAATCGTTGGAGCCGTTTCCGAGATCCCGATTCTATATATATATATATACAAGAATTGCTCAGAAAAAAGGTATAAGATATGTATAGACGTTTATAGAAAGATGCCTTTGTCCAGCTGTGGACAGAGTAAGGTTAATTATGATTAATGAAATATTACTGAAATTTCAATTTTGCCGTTTAGCCTTTTTCATTTTGTCGTATAATAAGCAAAATTATTAGGAGCTAATTATATATTTTGCTCCTCAAGTATCGGATGAAGCCGTCGTAAGTTGAGTTTTTTGAAGAGTTGTAAGTAGTTGACCATTTTTGAAAAGTAATTTTAAAATATTTTTACGTTTTAATTTAGCCTAAATGTGAATATTTCAATAATTGAAAAAAAAACCAGCGTTCAAAGTTATTTTTACATTTTTCTTATTTGATATTTCTGCTTTAAAACGCGGTCACCTAGCATGGCGTCGCGTGTAGCGTCAGGAGGTGCACAACTAACATTTTAAAGTTGAGTTTATTTTTTAAATGTATAGTTTTGCGAAATATAATTAAGTATAAAGTTAAGTTAGTTCTAAATATTACAAATACTGTATAGTATCACAATGTTGAACCACTACTGTAAAAAGTGACAATTGACAAACTTTGTGTTACAGACCATGACGTCACGAGCCGTGACCTGTTGTGGTGACCTGCGTTTATTGTCACGTGATCAATGGGTCTATTTTCGTAAAATCATTTCTCAAAAATATTATTTATTCTGGTTGTAAGTGTCGAGTTTTTGTTATGGCAAGCAAATAATTCATTGAGGGAGGTCTATGTTCAGCAGAGGACAGATAAAGGCTGATGATGATGATGATGAAGCAAATAATATATTAAGTATATTTTGAAAGTTTTGCCTAATATGTTTATGCGGTTGTGATTTTTTTTAACAGATAAGGCTGCTTCGTAGATTTATACAGAGGAGGCAAGGGCAAAATGTTTAAAGATTTATGAGAGGTTTGCAGCACTGGAGGTATTAGATATTGCAAATTATGCGACCGCATTTCTTTTGCGCTCTAAACACAAAGATCATGCTTGTCGAATAAATATGCAAAATATTTAAAAAATTAACATTTTCTTTTAATATATAGATAGAGCTAACAGAGGATGGCGTTGATGATGTAAATTAATTCTTTCTACCGAGACATGGGGGGAAATAAGAAAAGGAAAAAAAGGATCAGGATTGTGATGCTGAAAGACAATTAATTAGCATTTAAAGTTTTTTAATCAGGTTATCTGTCGTTCGTATTAGGTTTTATTCTTGTAGGCCTTAGTAGGTTATCTGCTTGGCCGTTATCCTGGTTGGTCCAACTTGAGGTAGAACAATTTCGGGGTCGACAGGCTATCTGCCTGGCGCACCAAGCTTGGAATTTGAGACAATAGGTAGTTCGTCTGCGGCAGGCTTCTAAGACAACCGCTTAGGATAATTTAGGTTGTGGAAATCCAGTATTATTAATATGTATTACACTGAACAGTTCTCGTTGTACCGCACTCCGTTCCACCAAGCCCTGAAGTTAGTCCACACGCTAGTTTCCCCCATTTTCTGCTCGTCATTGAGCATAGCGCACAGCTTGCATATGTCCTCGGTGGAGGAGGTCTCCTTGTACACGAAATGGTTCCTCCATCTGAAGAAGTCGTGGTACATCTCCTTGTTTCCTATGATCTCGCTCATGGTCCTCGCTAGCTCGTATGGACCAAGCTCTATGGCGTCTAAATAACTTCCCTTTGGCAGGAATCTGAAAAAAAGAAGTATGTACTTATAACTCTTTGGTATAATATTATTTTTTGGATAAATGCTTAGGTATGTCCGTAAGTGGATGGATTGTCTATCCACTTGCTAATGGCTGGGCTAGTGATTATAATGATGTTATTGTACGTAGGTATGAATATATAGTCATAACTCTTAGACAACTACTCTTGCTCGGTTCAATTGTTGATGGTTAGGAAGTTACTTAGTTACTAACTTGGAGCGATTATGGTCCAGTAGGTATAAGTGCCTCTTTAGTGAGATGCCCTGCTTCGATCGTGACGTCGTGTGGTGTCTTAAAAAGGGTTTTTCTAAACTTCTAAGTGCACCTAAAGATGAGACCATCGCACGCTCGCTTGTGAAGGAAAACATCGTGAAGAAACCTGCATCCTGATTGAAAGTCTTTGAAGGTGTGTGATGTTCACCATCCCGCATTGGGCCGACGCACTATGACCTAACAGCTCAGGTCAAAGGATGCGAGAATATGCTTATGCTGGCATTCACTCATGACATGAAAAATGTGTTATAAATGAGAATATTTCAATACATAATAATGTAAGTAATATAAGTATTAACGAGTGTGATTAATTTTTGTGTGGGGTCTAGTAAACCCGATTCATAAGTTAACGACCCTATTCCCTAACGATTCATTTGTATTCATTGTCTAGAAAGATCGCATTTGTCAAATTATAATCAAATACCTTAAAGGTTACTTTAAATTCACTCTTAATCAAATAATTGTCTCAAGAATATGTTCTGAATCGTTAATTAACGAAGTTAACATTTTGATTACGGATTACCTTTGTTAACTTTAAAAAATGTAACATTGTCGTTTGATTCCCTTCAATTTTCTCAAGTCTGTCAAATCGTTAATTAAACCAGTACCCAGTAGTACCAATACAGCTAATATTATCGTAAAATTAAAAAAAATATATTAACTGGGCCTAGTAATAAGTAAACTGCACATCTTCAGCCATATTCAAATAACATTGATAACTAATAAATAAAAATACAATTGTTTTACTAACCTAGTTTTAAGTTTTATCTACTAACATCTAATATTATTATAATATAATATTATGTAATATTAGATTAAGCTATTTGTCCATGGGCCTATGCAGCCTGAAAAAAGGTTTATTATTATAATTATTATTTAAAAGTAATTTAAAACCATCAAGTTGTAACATATATATTTAATTTTGTTCTATTTTTCTAGTTAACGTAACAAAGTAAGAAATATATTTTTCTGTCATTAGTGCGATAAAGTTAGTCGTTCTTAATTATACTACTTACATTTAACCTCATCAAACTTATTTCGATAAGAAAACAAGCAATTGAAATACATATTAACAGGAAAAAGTCGTTCAAAAGTTTCATATGTTGTAATAAAGTGTTTTACAAATATATGCAGTACTCAAATAACGCATTCACAAAGGCCTTTTGGGCTTCCTATTGAAATGGCTCGTGCGAATACCTTTTTAATTGAAACAAGCAAATGAAATAAACTTTAGGCTCTGTAAAGATAAATAGAGTAAATAGTTCATTATCAGCCTATATCCGTCCACTGCGGAACATAGGCCTCGCTCAATGAACAAAAAGACGACCGATCCCTTGCTACTCGCATTCAACACGGACCGGCCACTGCACGGAGATCGTATTCCCACCTGGTTAATGACCAACCAACACTTCGTCTACCTAACTTAAACTAACATAAAAAAAATCTTGAGTAAGGAGTAAGCCAGCAATATTCTACATTTTTCATGTTTTCGTGTCGTGTCTATGGTGTCGTAGCCTGATGCTGTAGGTCCATCGTTTATTCCATGGTCTCTGCATCACCTAGTCTACTACGACAGGGGAAAATATTCGAAGAGTCAATTTACAATTATACAAAAAAACACGTCTACCAATTTACCCATTCAACTAGTCAACTAAAGATAAAAACAATTATTAGACTATAAAGCATGGTACGACGTGGAAAAAAGTTAATAATTATAAACCGAAAAACCAATTAAATGATAAATTTAAATTAATCGGATTACCAACAGTTCAGGACAAAGACTATGATGGACAATCATATGATGAATGATATTCTGGCCTCCCAATTTTCAATATAATTTTTTGAATCTCATGTTTTCTATACTAATATTATAAAGAGGAAAGATTTGATTGTGTTTGTATTGAATAGGCTCCGAAACTACTTGACAGATTTGAAAAAATCTTTCACTGTGGGGAAGCTACGCTATCCCCGGTGAACATAAAAAAAAGTAAAAAAAGTATCAACCCTTTATGTCCCACTGCTGGGCACGGGTCTCTTCCTCGAAATCAGGCGAGGAGGGTAATGGGCCAATGGTTCACCGCGCTGGCCCAGTGCGGGATGATGAACTTCACATACCTTCAAAGACTTTTCAATCTCATCAGGCATGCAGGTTTCCTTACGATGTTTTCCTTCACCGGTGAGCGAGCGATGGTCTCGTGTTTGGGGTGCACTTAGAAATTTAGAAAAACTAATTTCAAGGGACACACGGGGGGATCAGGATCGAACCCGGAACTCTCGCATAAGAAGCCGAGGCCATCCACCACTGGACCATCGCCGCTCATATCCCCAGTGAACATAGGCTGTATTAAATTTTCAAAAAGTTAGGGACCCGTTTTAGATCTTAGTTGACGCAGGCGAAGCTGCGTGCTTTAACTTAGCTCCCTCTAGGATCAAGTTTTATAAACTTTCACATTTATAATATTAAGTACAGGCTGTTGCCCGCGGCTTCGCCAGCATTGGCAAAAATTTTTCATTTCTTTAAATGTATGCTTTGTTACATCTAGTACCTCCGAGAATATGTGTATCTACAAAGCATTACTATACAACCAACTTTTAATTTAAGGAATGTGTGGTGGTAGACGGTAGTCCTGCAGGCATTATAGAGTATAATATGAATTCTATGGGATAGTTTAAAATCATTATGATCGTCTTCAGCTACATCGTCATACATAACTCTCTTAAATTTTAAACATACCGGGGGTTATTTCAACAATTTGGTCGTTCAATTGAAAGCAATCTTCTTTCTTATGAATAAGTAAAGGTTTCATTGAATAATTTTTATAATCATTTGTGTCAAGCGACACATCGAATGCCTTCTCAATGAACGCCAAGACGACCGATCAATTGCCACTCGCATCCAACGCGGACGTGCCACTGCACGGAGATCGTCTTCCCATCAGTGGCGGCTGGTGGGTTATCGAACTGGTAGTGCACTTTACTTGCTCACTAAGTATTAAGATTAGAAATAACAACAAAACAACAATTTACCTAAAATATGTTAATTTTTTATATTTTTTGTACAATAAATCAATAAGAAATTTTTCTGAAGCGAAATGTTCGCTCGCTCACATCCACACAACTATTTCTTTCTATTAAACATTTCACTTTTAAAATCTCTGTTTAAGATTATTTTCACTGACACCACACACTGTACACAGTGCGAAAATACAAATATTACGAATTTACTATTAATAATTTACACAGAATATTACGAAAAGAAAAATAGTAATTGTTTTTACAATAACTAAAACAAACATCATGTCCGCCGTCGTCGACGTGCGCCCGGCGAAATTCGTTAATCATCGGGTGCTCTCGGCAATTTCGGCTTCGGACGCCGCGCGCGTGCGGCGCACGAAATTAGAGTAATTTCTCGGTACATTTCTATGAACTATCTTTTGTTTCACGCGTCAGGCGTATAGCTCGTAACTCATACAAGTTCTAGGGATGGCGATTCTTTACGAAAAAGATCGATTTTTAAATCGATTCGAATCGTAGTCTAATGAATCGATTCACGAAAAAATCGAGGCCTACAAAATCGATTCTTAAAAAATCGATATTTTTTTCAAGTTTGCGTTTACAATGTAAATTTGTATCAATTTTACTAAAAACAATATTAATATTGCAATTAACGATATCTTATCAATAAAATCAGGGAATTCAAAAATAACAATTATTTTTATAACCGTATCAAACTATAAGATCAACTATAAAAAAAAAGTATTTATATACTGAATGTTTTTATTGATTGCAAAAAAGTAAAAAATAAGGTAAGAGTTAAAAGTTTAAATATTAAGCATTGGGAATTATAAATATACAGCCATCTCGCGAGTTTATGAGTAGTTAACTCTTTAACCGGCAGCACTCTTATAATTCAGGCACATTCAACTAAATGCAAATAATTGTATGGTTTATACCAAAACAGAAAAAATCGAATGTCGATTTTCAAGGGTGATATATCGATTCAGTGAATCGACACAGTACTTCATATCGATTTAAAAAATCGATATTTTCTGCTCGAAAAATCGATTCTTCGATTAATCGATCTCAGATCGCCATCCCTAACAAGTTCTATTAGCAGTCCTCGTGCGCTCGCGGAAGCGCACGAGATTTTTTCTATTATGGAAAATAAGTCTTAATAGTTAAGCAAAGCGCTCAAATTGTGTTGTCATATTTGAAAATTTTATTAGTTATAAAGATTTTTGTATGTACTTATAAAAATACTTAAATATCTATTAACATGGTTTATAAATAAAGATCAAGTAATGTTTGAAATTTTTAAATCTTAAATTATTGGTGGTTCAGCGCACGAGCGCACTTAAGGTACAGCCGCCACTGCTTCCCATCAGGTTAATGGCAGACCAACACTTCGTCTACCTAAACGCGGCCTCTTATTACTATATACTTATATATTACTCTTTATATAAATATCTATAAATAAATATATATAATATCTTAAATACAAAATATGTTTGGTAAAGAGTAAATACCTTTTAAAACTGCCCATTTGATTGTATTAGGCAACAAGCGTAGTGTATCTGGACGTCTTTGTAGTACAAAAGGAGGGCATTCTTAACTAAAGTACACTCTTGGTAGAGGGCTGAAAAGGGATAGGTACTTCAAATAGAAGAGGCCTGTGTACTGCAGATGACGGATAAGGCTGGTGATGTAGTGCCGTAGTATAATCTAGCGCCACTTTACTACTACATAGTAGCACTTTACATGCTTATAACGCACCGGAAATAGATATATTTTTTGACTTAGGAAAGTAAATAGGATAATATGAAAACTTATACTAATATATAGTTTGTTTGTTTGAACGCGCTAATCTTAGGAACTACTGGCCGAATTTGGAAAATTCTTTCAGTGTTAGATAGCCCATTTATCAAGGAAGGCTATAAGGCTATATCATCCCGCTGAGCGTCCTGTAGTAGATCTCAGTTAATGCAGGCGACGACGTCGCGGGTAGCAGCTTTTTTACTAATGATAATATATAATAATAACCCAATATCTCAACGAAAAAGAATAATCAGCTGGTTATGACATGGTACATTGTATTTCACCAGCTGACGTACAGGGTACCATGTCATAACCAGCTGATTATTATTTTTTCGTTGAGATATTGGGTTAACTACAATTTAACAAATATTTCAGCTGAGAGGAACTGACTAATTTGTTTTTTCTACATGATTGGGAGGCTCCCACCCCTCATCCCCCCAACCGCGCGCCAGCTGACGTCCACTAGGCTTTATAATACTATTATCTGATACGTCTCACGAATTATCTCGCGGGAGGAAGTTAGTCATGAAGACCTATCACTGGCTGCCGGGCTATATGTAAAGATATTGCCGGCTGCCGCACATGTTCGTTTTTTTTTCGTACGGAATACTTTAAATTATAGCAAACGCGGAAAATTAATTCAGTTAACCATAATATTACAATAATTATTATTTATCTTGTAAACTATTAATATTATACAGGTATTATAATATTTATCTTATAATATTATGATTATGTCGAAAATTGGTTACTACGGCGAGAGATTGTATTGTATGACATGTGTATGACACATTAATTATTACAATAGAAGATGTAATTAATAATTAACATGGGATTACTCGGGTGTACCGCAATTATGTGTACTGGGGCTATCTATATATTTATTTAGTCAATTAAGGAAAATTAAGGAATAAATTACACTATACACACTGCTAAATGCTATAACAGATAAAATAAAATTATTTTGTTTCAAACATTGAGCGCATTGAAGTAGAAAGAAGAGGCCTTGCCGAGCACTGGACGAAAAAAAAATTAGTAGTATGATGATGATGATGATGCTGTGTGCCAGTCATTAGTCTAACTCTAGACTATGAAAGGTCTGTGCGTGACCAGACAAAGAAGGTTATCCAAAACATTCCTGACCTAAACATGGTGTGAGGGAAAATATCGCGAGGAAACCAGACTAAGCAATCTGTTGTGACCATGGTTGTTACGTACATGGAGGTAAAAACACTAATAAATGCGTAAAAGGTTATTTTATTATAATTTATGAAACGCTGGGTCACTGGGTGTTTCTTTGGCAGATAGAAACGAAGACGCCAGCCAAAGAACTAAAGTTAGCAATATCACGCGAAGAATAACAGTGGCATACAATGCAAATGGCAACAATAGAAGTGGCAGTAGGCTGGTCACGCACTCAGAAGAGAGCGAATGGCCAATAAGGTACAAGATCCACTCTTGTACCTTATTGATTGGTAGCCGCGTTTAGGCAGACGAAATGTTGGTCGGCCATTAAGCAGGTGGGAAGACGATGTTCGAGCAGTAACCTGTCTTGGCATTATTAGATCTACCTAATTTTTATAGCCTTAAAAAAAACATATTATATAGGTTTCCGTATTAGATGCGTCTTGCGTAAGTCTTTACGTTCATTGAGTGAGGCCTATTTTTAACAGTAGACAGATAAAGGATCATGATGATTTTGCATAAACAATAGAAAACAATGTATGACGGATACGATTGAAAAACATTGGGGATGCAAAGTCCGCTAACCCACGCGGGCTCCTCGCCTGATTTGATGATGATGATGATGATGAGAAAAGCCCTGCAGCACGAGCTAACATACAAGCTTTGGCTATGATGTCATATGGGTTATGGGGTACTGGTCACACTTCATTAAGACACGTCGCTTGCACTAAGATAATTATCTTGACCCGTAGTTCAAGTGATGATTGTTACATTAACAAAATTATGTCTGACAAATGAAATTTGAGCGAGATTAACACTGGTATTTAAAGCGTACTTGGCTAAGTAATGAAACAACACTATGCAAAGAGCGCACTATCTATGCGCTCCTCGCGTCAATAGTTTGGGTTTGACAGACGCGCGATACCCTCCTCGTCTAATTTCGAGGAGGAGACCGTGCCCAGTACATATGGGTTGCTTCTTTATATATTTTAGGACCTGAATTAAATAATAACTAATATAAATGAAGTTACATATAGAATGATCGAATATGATTAAGAATTATTTAATTTATACTTTACTAGCAGTTGTCCGCGGCACTGCCCGCGTTAGCAGAATAATAATTCCTTATTTTTTAATGTATCCTATGTTACTTCTAGTACCTCCGAGAATATGTGTACAAAGTTTCATGATGATCGGTTGAACAGTTATCGCGTGAATGCGTAACAAACATCCCTACGTTCACATTTTCATGTATATAGTAAGGATATCCATCACATACGATATTGGTTCTGATACCTCTCTTATAAAAAGAGGGGACAAAAGAGCATCGGGCAAAGGGTGAGGATGGGAACCACACCTCATCGTACTGTCCAGATGTTGAGAGTGGTTGTTCTGTGGTGCGGGGCAACCGCTCTGTGGAGGTGGCGTCGGTCCCCTGAGAGACTCACTAGCCGTCGAGGTGCCCTGTTGCTTGCAGATCCGGGGCACCTTTCCAAAGGCAGCGTTGATGGCACTCGCCGGGTTTTAGTGGGTAGAGCTGCGTCCACTTACCATCTTTCGGGCGCAGCGAGTCCCACATACCCGCCTAGAGAGACCCACTCTATGTGGTATGCTTTAGTGCATTTCCCGGTGTAAAAGAAATAACGGTTAGCTTTGTAACAGTAAAACTATACGGCTAATATAGATCTTTACCTTGAATAATTAGCGGCTCCGTACACAACTGGCACGGCGTAATTGTTTAGAGCAGTCAATAACTTCTCAGTGACGTAATCCTCGGAGAAAGAGTTTTCGAACGAAAAATAAAAATGGTACTCCTCTTCGACCATTTTGAAACAAGAATTTTCATCACTCCTCGGGCACACGTAGTCCCCGCACCTTCCGAATATGTCGACCGTCCATCCATACTCCTTCAGCGCTTCCTGAACATCATCGACAAATTCCTCCCTCCTACTTTTAGTTTTACAATGAGACACGAACCACGCGGCAGCTTTCGTCTTACTGGACAATTTGAATTTCAATTCGTCGTTGATCGGTTTCAGTTCCGGCCAATGCATATCGATTTTTGGCCCCACAACACTACCGTTCAAGTCGTAAATAGTGATGTAACCCCATCGAAAATCCGAATCCAATCGATACGTCCACGTCCAATTGAAGAAGCCATCTAGATTCGCGTCGCATGCTGGAAAATTGTCCGGTGACTCCATAGCGCCGAATATATACTTTTGTTTCGGGGATCGATTTTTCGGCATCTGAAATGGCCAAAGATGAATAACATCTCGTCCGTTGAAAGCGATGGCATCGAAATCCGATTGGTTCACGAAGTAATTGCTGTCGTCTGTCACAAAACAATTTGTGTATCGACAGTTGTTCTTGATGAACGCAGAGTTGCCGTCACCCATGAAGTCGAAAGGTGCACTGAATCGCCTCGTCCACTGGAGTATGTACTTCAGCTCCTTGTGATTCAAATAAGATATGTCCTTTCTCTTGATTTTGACATCATATAGCCTACGGTTGTAAATATATAGTAGGGAGATGATGTATACTATTACAACTAATGTAAATATTCGAGTGAAATTCCTCATCAAGAGCAAAGTTATTTTGGACATTTTTGTGTGTCACTCCGCGGCGCGAACGCTTCGTACTGATAAGATTCAGCTATATCTGATAACGGTAAGGTGTGAACGTCATTTAACGAAAACCTATTTAAACTTATTGATTAGACCGAACCAGTAAACGAACAACGATATGCATGTAAATAACTCTAGCGGTGTTAATGAAGGAAATTAATATTGTTATTTTAGCTATTACTAGGCCCTCAAAACGTGATATTTACCACATGTGTATATTGTAAAATTTCGGGCGATCGAAAAATACGTTTTTAAAAAACAATTTATTAATTATTACAATATAAAATAGGTGTTATTGGTTTTACGACTGTTACAAGACTCAAATAAAAATAAAATCAATTGTTTGATGCCGCGGAATGCCGGGTCAGCGCGTTGTATCTAGCGTGGTCGTCATATTCCACCGGTTATGCCGTGGTAACTCCGGGAGATTAGTTTTCTTTTATTGCTCACAATATAATAACACCATAGAAATCTAAATAGCAAGGTAAGGTTGCCTTATTATTTAGCTAAGTTATAAAGTATACATAGATTTCTATGAAAAACACTATACTTCACAATATCACTTTAACACTATACCACGTATTATTCCTAACTAGGGTCGCCAAACCTAATAGCCGGACAGACCAGCCATCTTCTCATCTTGCCTGGCCATTTCGGTAGAAAGACTTTCTCAATAATCATCAGTCGGTCATCCTCAATAATGTTTTATTGAGGATTTTGTCTCAGTATTTATAGGTACGACAAAGAAATTGTATGTGAAATCAAGATTTTTTATGAATATCATATATTTTGTTAAATTCTAGTGAACTAATTGATAAAATCGAATGCCAAGACAGTCTTAGGATAAGACGACTTTGGCACCGCTCGTTCGCAAAATTTAAAAAGTCTAACAAAAGCCGGACGGCGCGGCGTTCATTTTGGGCGGACACGCAATCAAAAAGCCTACCTATGTCCGACTCTATCCGGACGCCTGGCAACCCTATTCCTAACTATATACAATACAACAGTTTCAAGTTTTATAGGCTTTAAGCAATACTTTTAACACTCGTTCAATCACTTTTTAAATAACTTATCTTGAATTATACAGGTTGTTAACTTTTATTCCATGTCTTCATTGGTAATTACATAATATTATAAAAAAAAAAATCTAATAATAATAAATAATCTAAAACTATAATCCTTAAAAATATAAATATTATATTATAATAACTAAAATATATTATTCTAAGGCGTCCCTTTAGGCAATGTTCCGAAGATACTGGCGGCGTTTCCCCTTTGAATTGCTAAACTAATTCTTTGTCCGAGGTAGCTGCCAGCTCTTCGGTCTCCTGTGATGTCGACTAACCTTTTTGCTATTTCCTTAAAAAGCCTTAAAGCGTTAGGACCCCACGGACCAAGGGTCTCGACACCGAATGGGACAAAATCATATTCAGCGCCTAGAACCCTATATTTGCAAGCTTTAGTTTTTTCAGCCGCTTCACAGGCCGCACCAGCTCTGTTGCTGGTTCCATGTAGATGGGAAGGGGCCAGCGTGTCTGAACAGGTTGCATCCCATACCAGCACCCTGCCCATCTTCCATGGAATCAAACTCATACCGTCCGGTCTCTTGCCATCGTCTCTTGCAATTCCAGGCGGCTCAAGTAAACTTGGCACGTTGACGGTGGCAAGGGACCGGCGTATGATATCGTTGAGTGCAGCATGTCTCGAGAAGCGGCCTGCACTTTTTTGGCATGATAGTCCGTGATGTCCTAGCTTGTCGACATCACTGCCACAGGGACATTTATGAGGAACGCAGACCGGAACCCCAAGCCGTAGACAGGTTGCGATTCGGAGCGTGTCAGGCTCAAGAAATGTTCCTGTATTTGAAGAAGGGTACGCGTGAAGCCAGTAGCCGGCCTCATGTGTACCCGAGGCCAAAAGCCTAGCACGCGCCGAACCTGTACTACAGCTCAAAAGATTGTCGTAAATCTTTTTACAATTTATGTCATCCCAACTCCTCTGTGAATTTGGAGAAACTGGAAAATTTTGACCTGGGCATGCAATTAAGAACGCGTTTCTAGCTTCTTCCAAGCCAGCAATCACAAAGTTTGAAGGGGATGCCCTTAAAATTGTACTTATGAGATTTGTTGAGCTATGGACAGAAGATAGGAAGGCAGGTAAAGCGACACTGGAAATTTTGCGAATCCCTAACCCACCATAACGGATGGGTAGGGATGCTTGGGACCATGATTGTTCGTTGAGTTGCATATTTAGAATCGATTCCAAAGTAATTTTTATTAAGTCATCAACTTGTGTCAAAAGTTCTGGGTGATTCCAAAAAGAGCAGCAACGGAGCAAATATGTAAATTTTGGGACGAAAAGACAGAATTTTAAGATGCAAATTGCATAATGTGGACTAATTTCAAGGAGACGGTCAGCAGAATTTTTAAATTTAGTAATTGAATTATTGATATATTCGGAAATAGATTCATCAAAAATTGGAGAACCTAAAAGGTAAAGGGAATCACTCTTAACTATTTTAATATTTGGAGCCAAAATATTAAATTTTTGTTTTACGTCGTTTAAATTTAAGTCGCGGTTATTTATAAAAAGTTCGCATTTGCTAAAATTGAGCTCCAAACCAATGGCTTCAAATTTATTTTTGATAGAAAAAAGGTCTGACAAAACAGTATCCACATCACCTCCTAGGGTTCCGTCGTCCAAATACCAAACGTTGAATTTAGAATTTAAATTTTTTATTATCGGATTTATAGCCAAACTAAAAATTTCAGGCCCAAGGGGATCACCCTGTTGACAACCTACTTCCGAGGATAATTCATTAGAACGATATAACAATTTTGTTGAGTCGGCGTAACTCAGAAGAAGATAATTGTATATTTCCGGTATGTTTTTTTTTATTTCTGTCAGCAGGGTATCCCTATTTACCGAATTGAATGCATTTTTGACATCAATTTTGAGCAACACGCCTGGCTGACCGTAAGTTAGGAAAGAGCGTAGGGCATGGACGGCTGCCTCACACCCTCCTTTTACCTAATTATACATATAGCACAATGTAAATTAACTAAGATTGTAGCTACTATCTACATTCTTCAGTATTTAATAACAATAAAGACCGGAACTCTGGAAGTCATAATATATCTCTAATTTCTTGTTTAAAATAATAAATAGGCCTTTATAGCACGGACCGTAAGTTAAGCTTGAGCTTGACTGATATATATGGATACAAAATCAAGTACGTTAGGTTAGTTATTATGTTCAACAAAGTCAACAATATTTTATGAACTTATTTATCTACATAATTTGTCACAATGAAATAATATTATATAAGCTATATTATTGTAAAGTTTCACTAATAATAATAACATTTATTTGCCAAAATTAACGGATAGAGAATGCTGATTATTATAATTACAATGTTAGATAATATCAAAGATGGTATTCCATCTCTAGGGAACTAGTACTATCAACTCATTATCTATAATATATATTATAGTTAATAACATTGTAATGTAGTCTCCGGTGTTCATTAAATTATAAGCCCCTGTGGAATTTATACAATCACAACTGTGTTGGTTTTGCGTAAATATTTTGACAGGCGTTACATTACTATTTATTGTGTTACAATTAATAATGAGTTATTTAGTTAGTCTGTCAGAGGTTCTGAGGGCTACTATTTCTCCAACGACATGAGAGTGTTGCATGACATAGTTGTTGGTCAAGTAGACAGGCGGAGCCGAAGCCATAGGGCCACCGCCAGCCTTTTCCACCGGGTTTTCACGGCCCCTTCGGGGGCATTTTTGGGCATCTCAAAATCTGGGGGCAAATCTGTGTTTTTGCCTTCACCGGAACCTCGGCGTATACGCGTCGTATTTTGGCCGTCGCCGAACTAAGTTGGAGTGCCACAACAGCAGTATTGGGAACTCGCAACAAAGGCGCCCTCTTACCAAGAAATGAGAAAGTCGACTCACTCCAGTACCTCTGGCTCATCTCTGCCACCCGGATCTGAAGGGGGGGGGGGAACCTTACAATATTCGGGCTACTAAATGGATTTCTCAATTTCAACTTGTACAAACTGTAGTGTTGAAACAATTAAATCCTTCAGCCTTATGTTAGCATAACCCTTCCAAAAGCTCAGTTCAAGAAAAACATGAGTAGAAATTCTCTTGAATTTTCGTTTATCACAGACAAAGGGAATAATAATTAGCAATATAAATACGTCTTTGTCACAGGCGACATTTTTTTTATAATAACCGTATTTATACTTCCTACAAAAGATTAATTTCTCAATTTATTTTTTAAATTCATTCAATGCTCTTTTGATCACAAAGACTTAATTAATCTTCAGAAGCAAGCTAATATAATACGAATGAAGTGATTGTTTTGGAACATTTTGGATCATGTATTAGTCGAATTTTATTTCTCTTTGCATGAAATGTATGTGTTTTACTTTTGTTGACAAAAGAGCAACCCCTAAGTTTTTTTTCTTTTTTTTTACATTTCATGCAAAGAGAAATAACTTTGCCAAGCCCAATTATTAAATAGGCTATTTATTTAATTTGCGATTAAAATTTCTGAAAACACGACATTACACGGACGGTAAAAATCAGATAAATTTATATTTTTTATATCGTTCCAAGTTAAAAAACTGAAACAATAAACTCTTCTGTAATGCATGGAGCAATAATTCTGTTTCTTTGGTATGATTACAGAAAAAGCGAAAATATGTAAGTGGCTCTAGTGTATCCTACAAGTCCTAGTTCCTACTAGTCCTACTAATATTATAAACGCGAAAGTTTGTAAGTATGGATGTTTGTGACTCTTTCACGTAAAAACTACTGAATGGGGTTTCATGAAACTTTACAATAATACAGCTACATCAGAATAACACATAGGCTATAATTTATCACCGTACTCCCACGGGAATGGGAAGTACGCGGGTAAAACCGCGGGGCGCTGCTAGTCAATTATAAATTTAAAAATTAATAATCAAGCTCATTCCTTTGCTTTTTCCGTGGTGTTTTCAATATTGTATAATTTATTGTGATATATAACGCTATTATTTAATGCTAAAATAATCATTAGTGATCAGAGGTAACAATAATCTCTTGATTGCTTCTCGCAGGCGGCGCATAACTCCAAGATAATACTCCTTATTGACCGTATTATCATGTGGTAAGAATGCTCCTTCTGATGCACTACCTCCTTCCTCAACATTTTCATCGGTTGTTGATGTGCTAGGGCGTCCAGGGCGAGCGTCGTCATTCACGTCTTCTCGACCTTCTGTGAAAAGATTGTACCACTCTTAAACATTTTTTTGGCTTAAAGTAGACTCACCGTATGCCACTTTAAACATTTCAAGTATTTTAGAGCACTTGATTCCATTTTTCACAAAAAAAAAGTTAATGCAAAGTTTTTGATCCATGTTTTTCGAAAGCATAAAATCGCCGAACACCCAAAACACATCTTACTTTTATGTCTAACAAACAAACTACATGTGCTAAATAGCTTAAACTATGAACATATGTTAGAGATAAGTGTGCCAACATAACAAAATAAAAAAATCGGTAATCAAATGTACGTCGTCCGCGAAATTTTAAAATTCACCTTACTTTTTGAACAGATCTCGTATAGCCTATACGAGGTCTATTATGGTAAAGTTTCATTAAAATCCATTCAGTAGTTTTTACGTGAAAGAGAGACAAACTTTCGCATTTATAATATTAGTAGGATGAATGAGGTTCTTCTCTATATAATCTAAATTCTAAACATCCGACTTTAATTTCCCAATTGTAGAGTCGCTCGGTTCGGTATTTTATGGAATTATCACCAGAGGCGGTTTTATAATGTTTTAATAATGAAGTAAAATTTTCATTGACGGATTTGAATTTGCTTTGTAAGTTAAACAATTTTGATAGTTCAATAATTGTATGCAAATGAAGCTTTTCTTTAGTAAAAATATTTTTTTAGACTTCACAAAGTCTTCTCAAAGAAATTCTTTTATGGAACAAAGTACTTACACGTTTTTACAACATGATCGCAGAAAAAGTCAAGGTAAGGTAACATTATGTTTTTATAAACTGTGTTTTACTTTTGTTGACAAAAAGAGCAACCCTAAAGTTTGGTTCTTTTTTTTTTACGTTACGATATTTATGAGTGCTACGTTATTTTTTAGTTAGGCTATAATTTATCCCCGTGCTCCAACGGGAACATGAAATACTCGGGTGAAACCGCGGGGCGCTGATAGTTTTAAATAAAGTCCAAATAAGTGTAAAAGACAACCAGTCCCATGGCTTCCTCGCTCCGAACATTGAACGAGAGCTGTAAGCCGATTGAATTAAATACCGTCCTTTAACGTTTTACAGGAAATTTTATATTGAAGTAACTTGTCTTGGAAATGTTATTTTACCTTAAAAGTTTCACTATCGTTTTTTGTAATAAAAAATGTTAAAAACGATTGCTGTATAATATTTGAGAGGCTGGGAACGCAACAAGTCCCTCGCGTGTTAACCTCGTTGTAACTTACCACCTTATATAATAGACCTGTCCGAATTACTGTAGTTCTTAGCTAAACTTAACTTCACCTGAGTAATATTCTAACCAGAGTCTGTGAAGTAAAAGATTTGGGTGTATACTTAGATCAGAAGTTGACATTTAATCAGCATATTGACCATATAATATCTAAGGCATACCGGATGCTTGGATTTATTTTAAGAGTTAGTAATGAGTTTAAAAAATCTGATACGCTTCTGCTCCTTTTTAATTCTTATGTAAGATCTATTCTTGAATACTGTTCTACCGTCTGGAATCCCCAATATAAGGTACACATTAATAATATTGAAAAAATTCAAAATAAATTTGTAAAGCATGTTGTTTTTAGAACTGGTTATTCCGACATTAGTTCTAATCTAACCACACTAACAACGCGTAGACAAATAAGAGATCAAATGTGTTTATTTAAAATTGTCAATAATTTAGTGGACTCCAAATATCTGATGAGTAATATTAATTTTAGATGCCGTAGGACCACTAGTGTTAGAAGAAAATTTTTATTTTTTTGTACCCTCTTGTAAATGTAATTACTCAAAAAATAATTTTATTTATCGTGCTTGCCAAATGTATAATGAAAATTGTGATAAAGTTGATATAATGCATGATTCATTTAATAACTTTAGACGTAGAATCATTGCAGTATTTAAAAACGAGTAATTATTGTTATTTTATTTTATTTTGGATTACTTGTAAAATTTACTGTTCTGTTCATAATTATTTTTAAATATAGTAGTTATTAGTGGAAACTTAGCTGATTTCTGTAATTTTTCTTGTTAGTTTTAAATTCCAGTGTTACAATAATTGTTTGTTTCCCAAATATAAATAAATAAATAAAAAATAAATAGATAGTCGAGTTTTAAAGAATACAAATTCGTCATATCACCGCGGATTCCGCTTTCGAGATTCGAAAACGACCTTACAGAATAGCCCTGCTGGTATTCTATAAACTATGAACTCCTGTCGTCCTGTCTGCGCTTACTTCGAAAATGTTTATAACAAAGCTCACAAAGCCTTGATTTAAAAAAGTAGTATTGATTATATATTACAACAAGTACAGTAATGAAATAAACAGAGCGGATGCTGTATTCATATTTTTATTGTTAAGGTATCACGGCACGAATGAATCACAATTTCTACCTTATTTATATATTTTATGATGATGCCGAATGTCTTACTCTTACATTATGTACATTTAGTAAGTTCTAAATTTATCACTCTTATATAACAATTCATATTGTTATTCTTAATCACCAATTATAATAAAGTAGAACGATATTCCATAACAAATATTATATAATAAGTGGAAAAAATATTATTGCTAATATCGGAAAATTAGATGTAACATATTGCTTGAGCTGTATAAATTCGGGAGCTGTGCCTGACCGAAATAACAATTTAAATACGTTTAAGCTGTTTCTTTGGCTGCTTCCACCTAACCTTCACTTAACATCGTGCGGGGTTTTAGGTTAGCTGGTTGACCCAGCATTTGCTCGAATTTTTTGTTTTATTTTGGATAACTTGTCATACATTGAAGCGGGCCTATTTCTAACAATGAATGGAAATAGATCGATAATGTCATAATACATAGTAAGGGTGCCATAACTGCTTATTTTGTTAATTGGACCAGCACGACGGGGGTGGTAGCGTAAAATGACAGCTATGCTGTCGCGTCTCATGCGGTTCGTGAGTTTCCGGTTTCGGAGGGTAATGAATCTCCATAGTCTCTAGTTGTGCGAATGTTTGTGGTCGTTGATAGTCATCATAAGGCTTCTACTCCTCATAAAAGGCTCGTGGGCGGAATATCCATCCAAAAATGGCTGATCCAATCTTATCTCGCCGTGGGCGATGGCATTCATCAAGGATATTATTAAATGATATCGCCAGAAACACTTATCCTCAACACATGTGGAGTTCGCAAATAAAATGCTGAACAACTTTATTTAGGGATGGTTCTTAACATGTTTATATATAATAAGGTATTTAAATATAATATATCGCATTAAAAAAATACAGGCACTATCTACCCGAGGCCGGTTAAGTAGCGAAATTTACAGATAGATAGAGAAAAGCGTTGATAGGGTTAGTAGATTAGGCGCAAACAGTAGGTAAGCTGCAATGAGGCGCAATAAAGTACATATGTAAGGCGCGTTGAGTTGGTGCGGCGCATAAAGTACGTGAGGCGCTTACAGACTTTACCAAATGATGGGTTTGCGTAGGTAATATATATTGGGGTTTATGGAGGTGACAGCAACCACTTAACGACATTCATCGTATCAATGAATTAGTTGTATCTGAATTATGTGCGGATACAACTATTGCCTATAAATCTAGGAGAGTGACGAACTAAAGCATACAATAAATTTGTCCTAAGGATTTGGAACTAGTAGTTCCAAAATAGAGAGGTGATCGGGTGACGAAATTATCATGCAATTAATATCATGCTGACACAAAGAATCCATATTTAGGTAGGCGCAAGACTTAGAGCTCACAGACCTAGAGCTTACAGACTTAGAGCTCACAGACCTAGAGCTTACAGACTTAGAGCTTACATACCTTTGATATCAATCGTGAAACTTATCGATTGATGGTATAACGTGGGTGAATATCCCCCCCGTATTGACTATTGATACAACTTAATAAGGTATATTGCTATAAATACGGACAAAAGGTGTACAGACTACAGAGTAATACGAAATCAATACTTCAACCTACTGGCATATAGCTGAGTGGATGTTTTATAATACACATATTTAATACACATCCATGACCCAGGAACAATTAACAAACTTTTTTTTGTTCCCTGGCGAGATTCGAACCCGCAACCTCCAGCTTGTGCGCCAACGCGCTAACCACTGAGCCACAGACGTCGTCGTTATATTATTAGTACTACTTATTCCGGAACTATATTTTTTTATTTATTTTTTATTTATTTATTTCACTTTATACATATATGTATTATATGTATAAAGTGAAATAAATGTATTACTATTATTACTATTACTACTATTATTATCCTTATATGTATTCATACTTGGAATTTTTTCAAAACGATAGTAATACTACTGGTCTAGTGAATTGGGATAAATCATGTTATTTACTTGTGTAGTTTATTTTATATGATTTATTTAATACTATCACCGCTTATGCCGCATACGCGTTTGTGTTTATTAGTCTTTCGTCTCTTTTGTTTTAAGCTTTGTAATGAAATTAATGCCTTAAGGCTGTTAGCCTTAAGGCATTAATTTCATCGGAAAACAAATTATATATATATATATATATATTTATACTCTTGTGATCCTGAAGTTAATGTATGGGATGTATACGTGTCAAGTTTGATGGAGGTACGGCACCGCTGATAACTCAAACGCGACGACTTTCATTTCTTTATCAAACAAGAATAGCTTTTATTAAAATAAACTTTTTCCCTTTTCAAAGTTTTCTATTTAACTTATCATTTTATCATTTGTATCAAAAATGTCTCGACTGACATAATCTGAAGAGTTCTTATTTGAAATAAAATTAATTAAGACCAAAACAAAGTTTTAGGATTAGTACGCTAATGTAGACATGTTCTATAAAGAACAGTCTCTAAACTTTTTTAATAAATCAAATTAATATAGTGATTAATAATGCTAATAATACGTAATATATTCTTTATTATATTATTGTTATAATAATATGAATCGTGTAATAAATAGTCAGTCTACTGTTTATATTTGTATAAAAGCGCAAGAATGCTTTTTTTCTGATGACCTTTAAGCTCAATTGGTAGGTAGGTGAGCAGATGGCTCACCTAGAAAAGCACAATTGCTTGTCTTATGTTATTTTTTATAAGTAAATATTGCCAAGGATATCACTATGCCAAATAGACATTCCCGCAGAGAGTCGTAACACAATGAATAACCTATTGCTTAATTCAAATAAAATCAAATTGATATAATTTACACTACCTAATGTTAAGCAGGTGCAAACCAATATATCACTTAACGGAGAGGTGATGGACTTGGTGAATTCAACCTTCCTTGGAATTACCATAGATTCTAAGCTACAGTGGGTCACATATAGCCACGTTGGCAAGTGGGCTCGGTACTGCAACCTTTGCGATTAAGAAAATACGAAACCTACAGAATGAAAAAATGGCGCGATTAGATTATCTTGCATACTTCCATAGTCATTTTTAATATTAATATGTCTATAATCCAAGGGCTTTTGTTTGAGTATGGTTAACAATGTTTTTTTTTATCTTTTTTTTTCAAAATCATAGGCAAAAGTTAGAAGATTTATAAATATAGTCCTATGCTGTATACATTTGCGTAGGATTTTATAAGCCCCTGTAGGACCAACAATGTTGTTTCGCGTTTCAAAAGCCCCGTAGGCATTCAGACTTCGCAATTTTATTCATATTTACAAGTTTAAATTTGGCAAAATGAAGCAACATTTTCGTTAATCATTAATAAAGTTAACATTTATTTCGGAAACAAACGCCGTGTAATTCCTTAATGTAATACCTGGAAATATTTGGATGCCATTTTAAGCCTCCGGCGTAAAAAGGTCGGTGTTATAATTACCACTATGTAAATTACACATTATTTTTTAAAGCAAAAGTTTTTTGTTTTTTAGGATTTCGTACCTCAAAAGACAATTGGGACTCTTAAATTACTATGTCCGTCTGTCTATTTGTCAATCCAAAACCTATTGGGTTAAACCTGTTAAATATAAAATAAAAAGTTATCCGGAGTGAGCGGCTGAATTCTCAAATGCGAGTCCGAGCGCTCCGCGGTTTCGTCCGCGAACTTCCTGTTCCCGTGGGAGTACGGGGATAGATTATAGCCTATGTGTTATTCTGATGTATAAACTATATTATTGTAAAGTTGCATCAGAATCCATTCAGTAGTTTTTCCGTGAAAGAGCAACAAACATACATACATTCGTACAAACTTCCACGTTTTTATATTAGTGGGAGTTTGTATTTTGGGTTGACCAATATGTTCAAATTTTGGAGTCTTTGTTAAAGTATGGTCCTGCAGCCGAAATAATGAATTTATGTAACTTTCTTATGCAACATTTTCAACGTTTGCTGTGTTTATTGTGTTTTTGTTATGAAAAATATCTCTATTTATGATATTTTTGTGTCAGTTTGAATGAATAAGATAGTGAATAAATAGATAAATGAAATGATATACGAACGTAAGAAAAAGGAAAATAGACAAAGAAAAGACAAAGGAAAATAGTTGACCGATGGGCCACTAAGGTTCATTGAGGAAGGCCTATGTTCAGCAGTGGACAGATAAAGGCTGACGACGATGATGATGACGATCCAATTGAGAAACCTCCACCGTTCAAAATCTCCCACGCAAAGTCGTAGAGTTGCGTGGGCATCACTCCATGAAAGCGTCATGCCGTTTGTTGTCACGCTGAGTCGGTCCAATTTTAAAGTAGTCCAGAGATTCTTCACATACAGAAGATATCATACATACATCACACAAGACACACACGAAGAGTAATTCTTAACATTAATATATCACGCGAGAGTTTTGGTGTTATTTTAGCGAAATTATTTCATCTCATGAAATAATTTACTTTGAGGAAGCTGCTCATGAATTACTAATGAGCATTGTCATAACGGAAAGGATGAGTTCTCTCAATATAAGATTTTCGAATGGTGTTTTTTTTTTAATTCTAACGTGTCCATTTTCCAAGTCAGAATTGCATGCAGAAGTATTATGTTCGGATTCGGGCTAGTGCATACAACTAGTATGATGATTATTTATAACTGATGTTCCTCGAACTATTTAGTGGAAATTAGTAACACAATCGATAAATATAGAGCTGAAGAGATATATTGTAGTAAACTTTCAAAACTAAATAAAACCAGTGAGATTTGATTTTTATGACGTGATAAATCGATCGCTGCACTCACGTAATATCATGACTCATGCTAAGGTTCCGCCCGAGCAGAGTGTGCAAGCGAGAACGCGGAGCAAGCGATAGAGAGGCACGATCGGCCTAAGCTTTCGGCTTGTGACACATTATGATGTTATCATTTAAGTTATAGTAAACTTTACAGACAGCCATTTTTTGCATCTGTTATAACTTTAATTGAAGAAGATTAGAAGCAATTTTTGGCAAGTTCTTTCTTCTATTATTTTGTCAAAGAACTACCGTTGTATTGCTATTAGAATGTAGAACCAGTAAATATGAGAGGTTCTGCGCCTGGTCTAAATATCGTCTCCAAAAGAGTCCATGTTTTCATGGAAATCAGACTTTAGCTCGATATTTAGCTGTCGATAGAATGTTCAATAAAGTCAACATTGGAACCGGATGGAATTATTAAGTACAAGAAAAATATTAGCATAAAATATAAAGCTGTTATGAAATCAAAACGTTAGCTTACTAAAGAGGTAATAAAGTCTCCTCAAAGTATGTTATTTAGAAAATAACTTGTAGTTAAGTATTCATATAATACCTTTTATCAGTGGCTTTTCATTTAGATTGTGTTCAGAATTGATGATTATTTTAGTTTTTTTTTTCGAAAGGACTTTTAAGCCTGATGGCCTTTAAGCTCAATCGGTAGGTAGGTGAGCAGATGGCTCACCTAGTAAAGTTTGAAAGGCCCCCCCCCCCCCTCCGTGCCCCGCAGGGGGCGTGGTATATCGCGCGCGCTACTCTGGAGAATAGGTGTTTGGCTGATTATTTTGACTCTGTCCTTCCTGATATAAGATAACTATGTAGTTGGAAAATTTTACGAAAATAAATTTTGCGTGTAGAACGCAAGAGAAGAGAGGATGTACTATATTTTCCTAATTATGATAGGAATTGAATTTAGGTAATATTAAGATAAGGGATTAGATCAGGGATAAAATTTAGATTTGTAATCAAGTTGTATCACCAAATAAATAGATCTATCGCCATGACATATTTTCATTCTCAGATAAACAGAGTGTTCCCAGGATTCAGGTTTGAATTATAAAATTAATGTTAATATGTATGTAAAATAAAATTCATTTTAAATAAAAAACCAATAACCGACTTCAAAACTATACCTTAATTTATGTACAACTAAAAATTTTAAAATAGTATTGAAATTCTTCTTCGAAGTGAAGAAGAAATATACTATTTAAAATTGGGTATTTTTGATATTTTAATGATTAACCATATACACCAAGTATTGAGTAGATGTCTGTGTAGGCCACCTTTGTTTTGGCCGGTACCGACTCCAAAAATACCTAATTTTAAATAGTATAAATCTTTATTAAGTTATTTTGTACTTTTACGGATTTTATCGCGGTTTATTTAGTTTTTTAAGAGCCCGACGTTTCGGATACTTTACAGCAACCATGGTCGAAACGTCGGGCTCTTAAAAAACTAAATAAACCGCGATAAAATCCCTAAAAGTTGTTTTATTATAATGAGTGAAATTCGCGTAAACATAAGAAAACAATATTTTGTACTTTTTAGTTTTTAAAGTCGGTTTTTTTAACGAAGTTTTTTTTTATTTTTATTTTTTACTTTTTAGTATTCTATTACACCAGGAGATTTTCGTTGTTTTTTATTGTCAAACCACCTCTTTTTTAAAGTCGGTTAAATGAATTTAGTAATCGTGTAAAAAAATATTATACATACGTACGTAATTGAAAGGAAACATCGCAAATTTGCATTGTGTGTGCAACAGTGGATGGATAAAGGCTGATGATGATGATGATTATGATATTGCACTTCCATGGCATCCTGTACAGTTTGTTTTTTTATGTTCATTTTACATCGACATTATTAAATCATCGAGGTATATAAAATCAACCAAAATGCTCATAAAATGAAAACTACTGGGCCAAACTATGTAAAATTTTTATGGGACCAAATGGCAACTATTCCGCATCAAACAAAAGAAGAATCACGTAAATCGGATCACAAATGGCAGCGTAATCGGTGTACTGTATGTACACCGATTACGCTGCCATAAAAAAAAAACCTATCGAATTGATAACCTCCTCCTTTTTGAAGTCGGTTAATGAGTCTGTCTCGCAGTAAACGGAAGCGGTGTGATGATGATGATCATACGCAACAATTGTCCTTTGGGGGTTTCCCTACTTTTGAGGTTTCGATTTAAATTTCTAACACTTTGACCTATATAGTAATTTTAATTGAAAGTTTTGATTGAAATTAATGGTCAAAGTCTAGCCTATTACTCGGCTAAATCCATTAATTAGGTCTAGTAATATTAGTTATTCTGTTTGACGTTAGCAGATTTGGTAATGGCCTTGCAGATTTGGTAATAGCCTTGCAGACTGGGTCTTGGTTTTTTTGTTCTTGCGAAAAGTAAGATTAAGATAAAAAATCAAAACCAACAGTTACTACAGTTGTGTGAATATTGCTTTAATTTAAAATTTATAAAATGTAAGGCTCAACCTTTCAAGTTACATTAAGTTAGATATGCAATAAGCCAACTTTGTGTCGCTAAAGTTACGAAGCGTTTAATATAAGACGTTTTGATATGCTACTCAGTAGTGGTAATTACAGTTATTTAACTAGATATTAAAACCTTCCGGATTTTGATTTAACGTGTAGATTTACATTTAACAAACAACATAATTACGGATTTTGTTTGCGATTCTCTTCGATTTTTACGTGGTCGACTTGATATAATAGAACATACATTATCAGACTATAATATTTTTCCTTGAAAGTGTTTTGGAATATTTGATTCTCGATTTTCCACTTGGATTTGACAATGATCGAAGGTTGATTATGTCCAGTAGGATAGATAGAAGCTAATGATGATGATGATAATCACATGATTAAAGCTACTCTATACATTTCCATCATGATGTCACTGCGACGACACATCCTACGAGAGTAACATGTCGGATTATCTTAGTCTTGTCATTTCAAGCGCCGTTATGAATGCTTACTTTGGTGCTTTCTCGGCTGTGTCCCCCTTTACCCCCTTACCGGCCGTCACCCCCTTCCACCCCCTTACCACCTAACACCCCTTTCCCACTTCTGTCTGCACGTGAGACGTATCACGGTGACCCTGATATAAATTAGGGTAATTTTATAAAACATTGAAAAACAAGTAACATTTTATGAAATCCTACATACATATCATCATCATCAGCCTTTATCTGTCCACTGCGGGGCGTCGGCCACACTCAATGAACGTCGAGACGTCCGATCCGTCGTTACTCGCATATTTATCGTGTTGGATTTTGATAAGTTTGGAGTTACAAGTGTGAGGATGTAAAGAGATCCTAAACCATATTGGGTGTTTTTTACCTTATGTTAAGGATATTAAAAACTTCAGTACGTTTCTTATAGTAAAAGTAAAGTAAAGTTACAACCCTTTATGTCCCACTGCGGGGCACAAGTCTCCTCCTCGAAATCAGGCGAGGAGGGTAATGGGCAATAGTTCACCGATGCGCTGGCCCAGTGCGGGTTGGTGAACTTCACATACCTTCAAAGACTTTCAATCTCATCAGGAATGCAGGTTTCCTCATGTTGTTTTCCTTCACCGGTATTTCTTTTCTTATAGTACCTATTGTACTTTCTCTTACTTATAAACTTACGGAGTTGGCTACTAATATTTTTAAGGGCAGGGTGAGCTAGTTACATTATCTCTTTCCAATTGCTATTTTTTAGAAAGAAACACAAAATGTAATTGTTAAGGCGGGGGTAAACTATGTGATTACTTTTTAGTATTATCACAAGACTTGTATTTTCTGTCATCAAAAGCTTGTGTTCATAAGTTAATCATCATAAATAATGAAGTGATTTTTACATTATTAAATAATATAGTCTTTATATTTAAATACATTTTGTTAGACGTTATCGTGGCTTTTAAAGATTTTTATGTCGAAGTATGGGATGCTTTACAGCCATGGTAACAGGACTGATTAAATTTTGATTAATGAGTCAATGTCTACTCAAATTTCACTCATTATAATCATATAATGAGTGAAATTTGAGTAGACATTGTAAAACATTAAACAATATATAGACGTGTATAATATCATAATGTTACTAGTACATGTTAATCCAATTTACATCCTGTTCGCACAGATAATGGGAATTCGGGAATGCTCTGGAACATTTTGGAGAGACGGATCATTTAATCTCGCTTGCTATTGACAATTTCATTCATTAGTCATCTGCTATGATATATTGTGTGTTCTAATTTCAAATATCTGTGGTGTGTTGTGTTGTAAGTCCTTACTCCTTAGTCATTATAATATCTTAAATTAGTATTTCAATTGCCAGTGAGGGATAACATCCTGATGAGATTAAACGTCTTGAATCTTCGTAAACTTTATCCGCATTGGATCTGCAAATCGGTGAACTAGCCTAAACCCCTCCTCGCTAGATTTCGAGGAGTCCCGTGTAGCAGTGGGATATGTAAAGGTCAATGATGATGATGATGATGGTGATGAATATTTCGAAGTACCTGTGAGGATACCGCTATGCCGCACTTATGTCTGGATGGGTACAACTCTATTTTTTGCTTGCAGGCAGTGTAATTACTGGGGCCAAGACTCACAGGGGATGGGATAGGTTATGGTGCATAGAAAGGGGACGTGCTACTTGATGGTAAGTGGTCACCGTCACCAAATAACATGACCGTGTTAAGTCACGACCCCAGTAACTACACTATTAGTACAGTATTGTCATTAAGTATAAAAATAATATATATTTGTCTCTCTCATTTGTCTTAAGACCGCACGGCAGAAGTGAAAACCAAAAATGTAAGCCAAATGATTGCTTAAATAATAGTTATTATTACGTATCAATAATATAATAAAAACTATTAAATAATTAAATATAGTAAACACAACGACACAGCAGCGAAGAGTAGACTGTATCCCGCTCGAGTACACTCGGCGATCCTGAGTTCACCATCGAGCCTTTCTCTTCAGATCGTGACGAGTCTGTCTCATTCACCGCCTACAAAAAATCTGTGTGCGGTGCACCGAAAGAAATTATCTCTTCGTTATCAACTCAAATTTCATATCACGTAATAGACAAGCAAAATCGTGAGGAGGACGTGGCGCAGTGGTAACAGCCGTACGGATCGATCCACCAGGTTAAGCAACGCTTGCCGAGGTTGGTCCGTGGATGGGTGACCATCTTTACATACCGAGATTCCTCCGTGCATCGGAAGTTAAGCCGTTGGTCCCGGCTGTCATTCGTGGATCTTTGACAGTCGTTACGGGTCGTCAGACGCCAGAGAATCTGACAACCAGTTTTACCGCGGGGTACCGCATCACCCAGTTATTGGGTTGTAGAGGTCCGATAAGCAGTCGCTCCATATAAATTTATTTATTTATATTTATTTATTTATTTTAAACACAATTATAACGCCGTTACAGCAAATACCAAGATGACGTTACAAGCAGACAAACAACATAACATAAAAATAAAAACGCATACGATATTACATAATAAATATGACACCTACATATTATAAAACTCCTTATATATATATTATAACACGAAACAAAATTACATTAAGTTATTTCTTTTCAAAAAAATTCTGTACCAATTCCATTAATTTCGGCAGGTTCCATGCAAATATGTCTATACCATTGTTTGAAATTTCATTTATTAATCTTATAGCACGTAACATTGGAGATGCATTTAGCAAATTGGTTTTTGATGACGGAAGGCTGAGTATAGCGGGACGCCGTCGGAGGCTCACGTAATTGTCGGGAACCCGCAGCTGCAGCGCCGCCAGCACCTCCGGGTGGTGCAGGTCTCCACGCAGCACACGACATACGTACTTGACCAGCGCCACGTCTCTCCTGACCGACAGCCGGCAGTACCCTACCATACCTAACACGAACTGACTCTGGTACACGTGTGGATAGCCCGGGTATACTCCGTACTCTTTTAAATAAAGAAAGCGCGTCATTTTGTTTTGTATCTTTTCTATCATTTGTGTGTACTTACCTTCATGGGGGTTCCAAATGATAGCATTATGCTCCAACTGACTCCGTACCAGCGCATTGTACAATACCCTAATAATTTTTGTATTATAACATTTTGATGCCTGTCTCAATAAAAAGCCTAAATTGCGGAAGGATTTCAAACAAATATTATTAATATGGGTACGATAAGATAAATCGGGCACCATCTCGAGACCCAAGTCGCGTACGCGAGTCACTCGCGGCATCCCTGCGCCCCCGATGGTGTACCGGTACTCCAGTGGTGCCCGCCTCCGACTATAAGTCATCACGCAGCACTTTTCAACATTGAAATATTAATTTATTTATCTCGCTCCATCGAACCACACTGTCAATGTACCGCTGTAGACTCGTACAATCAGATGTGTTCTGCACCCTTCGCAATAACTTTAAATCGTCAGCGAAGAGTGAACACCTGGCTTCTTTAACTACCTCGGGGAGATCATTGATCATGATGATGAACGCCAGTGGACCGAGATTGCTACCCTGACTTACACCCGACCAAGTATTGTACGGTCTGGACTGGTATCCCGCATATTCGACGTACTGTCGGCGATCACCAAGGTAACTCGCGAAGAATTCAAGCAGGCGTGGTGTAAAACCTATGGCAGCGAACTTCCTAAGCCGTAACCTTCCTTAGCCGTAGCCTTCCTAAGCTAACTTAATAGGTCGTTATCAACGGTATCAAAGGCCTTCCGAAAGTCAAAGTACGCAGCGTCCACCTGCAGTCCGGCGTCCACGGCCGGGGCCACGTACTGTTACAGCCCTCGATATTGCTGACAGCCCTCAATATATGATGACTCTGTCGTTTCAAACATTAAGAAACACTCCATATTTCTCACAGACTCATCACTTAAATTTTGTATAAATACTCATACTTTTCCAGTTCAAGTCAGTCGATTTCCGAATTAGTCGACAGCTGCCCAACTACGGACCTGGTTTCTGCCTGCCGGTTGGCTTTCAGCCTAGACTATTAGGAAAGCAATAATATTCGGTTCGGAATAAGGGACAACAATATCCCTCGCGAGTGATCTAAAGAGTTAAAAGTAGTGTAGTCTCTATAAAGTGTAAAACATAATAGAAATAAAGTGTTGTCTTGAACATTGTGTTTTTTTTTTAAGACACATAGACAAGCCGACCAAACATTATTGGTGTCAGAAGTGGGATTATGTCCACTGGTTGCCCAAATCCTGACGCAACCACACGAAGAGCTCACTAAGAAGACTCCGAGATCAACAGCCCGAGTGCCCGAGGGTTCACTGCCCAGCACCAGGCATCACCAAGACTCGCAACAGCCCAAGTGCCCGTGGGTTCACTGCCCAGCACTAGGCATCACCGAGACTCGCACCAGCCCAAGTGCCCGTGGGTTCACTGCCCAGCACTAGGCGTCACCGAAGACTCGCAGCAGCCCGAGTGCCCGTGGGTTTACTGCCCAGCACCAGGCGTCACCGAAGACCTGTAGCAGCCCCTGTGCCCGAGGGTTCACTGCCCAGCACGAGGCCCATCAGCGAGGTCTACCAGCTGCAGCGCCGACCGATTTCCCGCCATCGTCGACTCACCGATTCGCCGCCGTTCCCCGAACTTTAATTGCCGTACCGTATCAAATGTCACCATTGTTTATCTTAATATTGTAAGTACAAAACGTTTTAACATATAAACATTTCATCCGACTCTGTTATCGATAATATTTTTGCAAAATGAGTTTTAAAATGGATTCAGATAGCAAATCAGAATTAGCGCGTCCTATTACTCTAAATGTCTTAACAAAATTTATAAAACCTTTCGATGGGGACAAAAACAAGTTAGGCTCATTTATTAGAAACTGTGAAAACGCCTTATCACTGGCCACAGAAGAACAACATAATATACTATTAAAATATATACTTTCCCAATTAGAAGGAAAAGCTGAAACTATTTGCTCTTTAAAAATTTTCGACACATGGTCAGAATTTAAACAATTTTTAAAATCTACTTTTGGTGAAACCAAACACAGAGAACACCTTCTTTTAGACTTACAAAATTGTAAAATTAAGCCTAATGAGTCAGTCACACAGTTTAGCCTTCGATTAGAAACACATTTGACTAGGTTACAGACAGATATTACTCACTCTGGGAAGGACCCAAGTGAATTAAAAGGTCGAATTGCCAGTACTGAGGACCTGGCACTTCATACATTTTTATTAGGGTTACCTAGCCAAATATCGACTATTGTCAGATGTCGCGCACCGTCCTCTCTAAACGAAGCCATTCATTTGGCAACACAAGAAGAAAAATTACAAAATTATATGAGTAATGTATCTAAGCCAGAACATACTCGATATAAGCCAAAACATTTTAATCATCCTAGATCCTTTCAGCCGCGACGTCCTAATTTTCACAATATAAATAATTCCAACCCTTCTACTTCTCAAAATCCTAATTCTAATTCCTTGCTCTGTAGATATTGTAAGCATGTAGGGCATACAATAGAAAACTGTAGGAAGCGACAGTATAATAATAATAATCGAAATCATCATCATCAGGCCGCTAATCAAAAACCAGATAAGGTTCATACGATAACTGAACAGGATTTAAACTGAAAAGGATTTCAGAGCCGTGTCGACTGAAATCTGATATCGCAGACACGACGAAAACTACTAAACCAATTTATACTACATCATATGATTATTTTAATGCTATATCCACTGTATCTGATTCGAATTCAAAACCTACTATATCTACTAGTTCAATTTCTATATCCTCTGTATCGAATTCGAATCCTAAATCTACTAAATCGAATACTATATCCACTGTATCTGATTCGAATTCAAAACCTACTATATCTACTAGTTCAATTTCTATATCCTCTGTATCGAATTCGAATCCTAAATCTACTAAATCGAATACTATATCCACTGTATCTGATTCGAATTCAAAGCCTACTAGTTCTACTAGTTCAATTTCTATATCCTCTGTATCGAATTCGAATCCTAAAACTACTAAATCTACTAAATCCACTGAATCGAATTCTAAATCTTCTATATCTGCTAGTTCTACTAAATCCACTGAATCGAATTCTAAATCTTCTATATCTGCTAGTTCTACTAAACCTACTGAATTGAATTCTATATCTACTAACTCTACTAAATCAAATAATAATGATATTATTTATGAAATCAATGTCAATAACAAAATCCACTTACCTCATATTTTTATCGAGACTCAATATTCTAAAAAACCTTTATCATTTCTAGTTGACTCTGGATCTGCTATATCATTAATAAGAAAATCCTCTCTAAACTTTGTACCAACATTGGACAAAGAAACAATTCTATTTAAAGGAATCGATCCAAACTCTAAATCAAGTTCAAGCATAGGAAGCTTCATAATGGGCATGAAAATCATAAAAAACAATTGGATTTTTGGTAAATGTCATGTCATAACGGACAGCATCAATCTCAACTTTGATGGTGTTTTAGGCACTGATTTGTTAAAATTATATGACGGTATTATTGATTATAGCCGCGAATGCATTACGTTAACTAATTACACAGTTCCACTATATTTTACTAAGCCTCAATATACTATTCCAGCTCGTTCTGAAATGATGATAGAATGCAATGTCAATAATCCAGAATCAATTTCAGGTTTCGTAGAGAAACGTGAGATCCATCCCGGTATTTTTATTTCTAGTTGCCTTGTTAAAGTTAAACCTAATAAAAAGGTAAATTTATCAATACTAAATACAACAAACAAGGATTTCACAACTCCTTCATTTTCGGTCGAAATTGAACCTTGCCAAATATCCAGCGATACACAATTGACAATTAACCAAATCCAGATTAACAATCCGCGCATCGAAATGAATCCTCAAAATTCAGTTAGTCGAATAAATAAGGTCAAATCGGAAATTAGAATTAATCACCTTAACGAGGAGGAATCAAAAGCATTATTTGAAGTCTGTAGTGAATACGCAGATTTATTTTATTTACAAGGAGATATTCTAACCTCAACAAATACAATCAAACACGAAATCAAAACTACTAATTCTTCTCCTATCCACGTAAAAACTTATCGATATCCGGAATGTCATAAAGAGGAAGTTAATAAGCAGATACAAAAAATGCTGGATCAAAAAATAATTAAGCCCTCTGAGTCTCCATGGTCATCTCCTATATGGGTTGTACCTAAAAAACAAGATGCATCTGGCCAAAAGAAATGGCGCATCGTTGTAGACTATAGAAAACTTAACGATGTAACAATAGGCGATGCTTATCCAATTCCAAACATCAATGACATATTAGATCAACTGGGTCACAGCAAATATTTTACCACTCTCGATCTAGCGTCTGGATTTCACCAGATCGAAATGAATCCCTCTGATGCTCCAAAAACTGCATTCTCTGTTCCCAATGGACATTACGAGTACAATCGTATGCCATTTGGCTTGAAAAATGCTCCTGCAACTTTTCAACGTCTAATGAATACTGTTTTAGCAGGATTACAAGGCTTACACTGTTTCATTTATTTGGATGACGTAATAATTTACTCACACAATTTGCAGTCTCATGTCGAAAAACTTAAGTTAGTCTTTGACGCTTTAAGAAAACATAATCTTAAATTACAACCAGACAAATGCGAATTTCTACGCAAAGAAGTAGCTTATTTAGGACATATCATAACAGATAAAGGCGTATCTCCTAATCCCGAAAAAGTAAAAGCTGTTCTATCATTTCCCACTCCTAAAACTCCTAAGCACATCAAAAGTTTCTTAGGATTAGTCGGTTATTACCGCAAATTCATTAAAGACTTTTCTAAAATTACCAAACCTTTAACGTCTCTATTAAGAAAAGACACAGAATTCGTATGGTCCAATCAACAAGAAGATTCCTTTACAAGTTTAAAAGAATTACTTACCAATGCTCCTATCCTACAATATCCCGATTTCAATAAAGATTTCATACTAACGACTGATGCTTCTAATTATGCCTTAGGCGCAGTTCTATCTCAAGGAGAAATAGGAAGTGATCTCCCAATAGCATATGCCTCCAGAACACTAAATAAAACTGAAGGTAATTATAGTACTACCGAGAAAGAACTTCTAGGTATTATATTCGGTACCAAAACCTTTAGACCCTACTTATATGGTAGAAGGTTTAAAATTGTTACAGATCATCGTCCTTTAGTATGGTTATTCAATTGCAAAGATCCAAGCAGTAAATTGGTAAGATGGCGATTAAAATTAGAAGAGTTCGATTACGAAATTGTTTATAAAGCCGGAAGAATTAATTCAAATGCCGATGCTTTGTCTCGTCCTCCAATTTGTATAATAAATGACGAAATCCTAACAGATAATTTAACTTACGAAAATTTCATGCGTTCTCGATCAAGTCCAACTATTTATGACACTCAAGTCTCAGAATTTAATCAAAATCTATTAGAAACATCATGCAAATCCATAGCCTGTCCAACATCCATTGACTTAGACCCTTCTAATCCATATATAGAAAATATACTCACTATGCTAGAAAATAAAACTTCTTTTGAAGCCTCTGAAAGGGAACTTTACGATATAAATGTAATAACATTAAAAGATAAAAATATATTTACAATGTTCACTAAAGTTCACCACTTTGAATCTGTTTCATATAAAGAATTATTTAGAGTAATTAAAAATCTTAGAAATAAAATTATAATATTTTATCCTGAAGTTAAAGAGATTTCTATGTCAGATTTTTCCAACCCTTACGATAAGCTTAATTTCACTTTAATTTACGAAATCATTGTATTCCTATTTCATAACACAAACATAAAAATAAATATTTATCATAATAAATTAATTTATCCTACTCCAAACGAAATACCTATTATTTTAAAGGACAATCATAACTCTCCTATTGGTGGTCATATAGGTTCAACAAGAATGTATAACAAGTTAAAAGATTTATATTATTGGCAGGGAATGAAATCCCAAATCGAAAATTTCGTTAAAACTTGTTCACAATGCCAGAAAAACAAAGCACTGAGAACAACTAATAAAGCTCCGATGGAAATTACTTCAACGTCTTATGAACCTTTACAAAGAATAGCTTTAGACATTGTAGGTCCTCTTCCTGAATCAGGCGAAGAGAATTATCGATATATTGTAACATTTCAAGATGACTTAACCAAATATTCTATGGCATATCCTATAACAAATTCAACTGCTGAAAAGACATCTGAATGCCTCATTAAGTTTATTAGCCACTTCGGAATTCCTAAAACTATACTCTCAGATCAAGGAGTTCATTTCATTGCCGAAGTATTCAAACAAGTAGTTAACCTTTTTAAAATAAAACACTTATTTTCTTCTCCATACCATCCTCAAACCAATGGCGCTCTTGAAAGAAGTCATGGTACCTTAAAGGAGTACCTCAAGTCTTACGTTAACGAAAACCAAAACAACTGGCATAAATACTTACCTACAGCATTAATTTCCTACAACACATGTCCACATTCATCAACTAATTTCACTCCACACGAATTGCTTTTTGGTTGTAAACCATATATTCCTAGTTCAATTTATGATATTAATCCAACAACAACTTATCCAGACTATATTAAAATGCTTAAACATAAACTTAATAATACTAGGAAAATTGCTCGCGAAAATATTATAAGAAACAAAGAAAAATCAAAGTCATATTACGATAAGAAAACAAAGTTCACTGAGTATAAAGTTGGTGATATGATCTACATTAAACATCACCACAGGCTAAGAAAAGCACTATCTCCGATTTGGAAAGGTCCTTATAGAATTCTAGCAGTACATAAAAATAATAATGTCACAGTCTTGGTAAATCGTAAAAAGACAAGATATCACGTGGATCAAATAAAATTAGCACACGATATTTCTTTTCCAGGGCCATCGCGCCAAGTCCAATCTCCGCTGAGCCAATAACCCCGATATCAAATAGTCCAGGTCTCTATTTCGATCCCGTAGGTACACTTAAATATTACAATGATTATTGGAATATTATAACATATTCAGATATTTCATATTTCAAGCCACATCTAAATAATATTAAAATAATATTGTACACATCCAAAGACATCTGTCAAAATCATCCTTCAAATAAGTTACATACTGATTGTAACAATGTTCTAAATCCACTTGAAAATTTATATGAAAATGTATTAAAAAATTATTTGTCTTTAGCATACTTAACTAATAATAATGTAACAAGTAGATTCAAACGATATGCTTGGTTCGGTATTGGTGGACCAATTCTTAAACAATTATTTGGTTCTTTAGATGAAGATGACGCAAAAGCATTTACAGATGCTATTAACGCAGTCCAAGATGATCAAAGACATCTAGCAACTTTAATGAAAGAAAATATTCATGTCATATCTTCTACTATATCTTCATTTAATAATTCTATTTCAAAACTCAACGAAAATGAGCAAATGCTTAATGATAACATGTCAAAATTAGATAAAATCTTAGAAACAATTTCCGAAAACACAAATAAATTAGAAATAAATGCACATCTTGCAATGACTTTTAGTGCTATAGAAAATTCACTTATGATTTTAAATTCGAATCTTAAAGATCTTACAGACTCTATTCTATTTGGAAAATTAAACATAATTCATCCATCTATTCTAAGTCCCTTACAGTTATTCATAGAACTTACTTCGAATAACGTAATAAAGAATTTTCCATTACCATTATCGCTTGACAACAGTCACACACTCTTAGATATTTCTGAAACTTCTTCATTCTTTTGTGAAAATAAATTAGTGTTTGTTATCAAAATCCCTATAGCTTCTATGACAGAATACAATCTTTTTCATGTATATCCTTTACCAACTTTTCATGATATTCTAAATCCATCTTCTTTTGCAATGATCACTCCTTCTGCAAAGTATTTGTCGATAACAGAAGATAAATTAACGTATTCCACAATGAGTGATATAAGTGAGTGCAAAGTGATAAAAAGTGATTACCGTCTGTGTAAATTGAACAATATACAATCTACTATATCAAATCCTATTTGTGAAACTATAATTCTAAGAGATTATGTTAAGGAAATTCCTAAATCATGTAATTACAAAGTTGGCCAAGAAACTGTTGATATATGGCAAAAGCTAAACAATAATAAATGGATATATGTACAATCCGAAACTACTAAATTGTCAATTAATTGTAACAATACCTTTAACTCTCGATAAGAAATGTAAAGCTTATCACAAATTGTTACAACTTACTCTATCATCTGAATATTTTACTAAAGTGTATGTTCCATTTCCTAGTTTTAATATAATAAATGATGATTGTTGTTCAAAAGAAACTGTAAACATTAGTCTTCCACATTTGAGTAAAATCAAATTAACTCATGTAAACTTAGAACATCTACAGTATGCTTCGCATAAATTAAAAGATTCTGAAGATGAACTTACAAAGATTGAAAATCAACCTTACCATATCAGATATGGATACTATTTCAGTATTTTAACCACACTTGTTTCTATGACTATTATGTCATTTGTTTTATATAAATTGTACAAATGTCTTTGTTGTAAACGCAAAAGTAATGTCTTATGTCACATGTTGTGTTAAGATATTCAATTCCTGTATTAATAAACCGAACACAATTGTTCGATCAAGTGTTGAATTAGACAAACTAGATTCTACTACATCGTCTAGTACTCCTACAAGCCCTAGGAGAAATTTAGAATTGTAATTTATTTTCTATTTCTATACTTTTTATATTTTACTATGTTAAGATAATTTTATATGTGTCGTTTAAGATTAGTTAAAATAAAGATTTACTATACCTACTACTTTTAATTAATTTACTATTTCATTACTATTTTAGTTACTATTTCATTACGTTATTATTACGATGTTTTACTATTTCAATAATTTACTATTTCAATGTTTTACTATTTCAATAATTTACTATTTCAATGTTTTACTATTTCAATGTGTTACTATTTCAATGTTTTACTATTTCGATAATTTACTATTTCGATATTTTACTATTTCGATAATTTACTATTTCGATGTTTTACTATTTCGATAATTTATTATTTCAATGTTTTACTATTTCAGTATGTTACTATTTAAATGTGTTATTAATCTCTGTATTCAAAACTCTATAGATCACATACTCACATCCTTTTCCGTTAGGATGTTTCGTCTTAAAGGGGGGAGGTGTTACAGCCCTCGATATTGCTGACAGCCCTCAATATATGATGACTCTGTCGTTTCAAACATTAAGAAACACTCCATATTTCTCACAGACTCATCACTTAAATTTTGTATAAATACTCATACTTTTCCAGTTCAAGTCAGTCGATTTCCGAATTAGTCGACAGCTGCCCAACTACGGACCTGGTTTCTGCCTGCCGGTTGGCTTTCAGCCTAGACTATTAGGAAAGCAATAATATTCGGTTCGGAATAAGGGACAACAATATCCCTCGCGAGTGATCTAAAGAGTTAAAAGTAGTGTAGTCTCTATAAAGTGTAAAACATAATAGAAATAAAGTGTTGTCTTGAACATTGTGTTTTTTTTTTAAGACACATAGACAAGCCGACCAAACAGTACGATACGAACGACAGGAGGTTACTGTCCGTACCTCGACCCGGTCGAAAGCCGTGCTGATCGTCCGTCAATCTCGCACGCACCTGTGAGTAAATACACTTATGCAGTGCCGCTTCAAATATCTTGGCAAACGCCGACAGCACGGCGATCGGTCGGAACCCGCTCACGTCCGATCCCTTACCCGGCTTGGGTACCGGAATAACTCGCGTCGTCTTCCACCGGTCCGGATAGCGACGCTCTTCGAGGCATAAATTAAATATATGCAATAATGGTTGTTCAAAAACCGCACGACAGTCTTTGACGATGTAAGGGGGTATGCCATCAGGTCCCACCGAGTGCTTCGGCTTGAGCTTCCGCAGCGCGAGTCGCACATCAGCAGCAGTCAGCTGTCCGACGTGCACGCGCGCCTCGTCTGCCCCCGCCCCCGCGCCCTCCCCGCGCTGCGCCTCCTCCGCGTCCAGACGCGGCTTGTCCGGGCTGTACACGGAATGGAAATACGACGCGAAACACTCGGCGCATTCATCATCGCGCAACTCCACCCCATCCTTAGTCAATCGCGTCGAGCCTTTTGTTTTTTTACTGGCAATGTACGTCCAAAAAGACTTTGGGTCATTTTCAAAATTTAGTTTTAGCTTTTTCTGGTAAGCATCAAAGTATACTGCGAGCTTCCTTTTGACAATAGTTCTAAATTTTGAAAATAACTTATAGTCGTTACTCGCGCCATATATTTTATATAACTTGTGATAACGCCACTTGCTCCTGATATCACGTATCAAGTCGCCCGTATACCACTCCGGGTAGGCACGTCTCGACGCATTCAAATTTGAACGTCTGTTGGGTACACTATTATTTATGGCTCGATTTATTAAATCATAGAAACAGGTTAGCGCATCTTCAGAACGTTTATGATCGTTATGAAAATACTGGTGTTATTAACGTTTATGAAAATACTGGTATTCAGCTGAATCCGGTTAGACTGGAAGTCGACCCCAATATATAGTTGGGACAAGGCTAAGCATATGTTGAGAAGACAAGCAAAATCGTGGTACCCTTACAGAGAGAGATATACACTGTCCCTATATCACTTAATGCATATTGCTTCTAAATTATCATTAATATAGTCTGGGCCTGATAAGGCAATATTCAATCCACTTGTACGTTTCACTATCGCATACCAGTTTTGTGTGTATTCATAAACATACATATATTACTGAGGTCAATGGCCCGTATAAACAATATTTAAACAATATTTTCACCGGTACGATCTGCTGTCTCGCCCGACAACAAGATAAGCGGGATGCCAATTATTTCTTCAAACAGGAAGGGATAGGACAGGCTCTGAGACAATATCTCATGTCTTAGGATAGGCGATATTTGAATTCATGACGATGTACACTTATCATCAGGTGATACTGCGTATTTGACTTAACAAGTAACAAAGAAAGGGACATTTTGGTTGCGAAGCCATTGGGAAGCTTCTTCTGCGTTAACTAAGATCTACAACGAGATTTGAGTGGGATGATATTAGCTATAAGGCTACAGGCTATATATAGCCTTCCTCGATAATTGGACTATCTAAAACTGAAAGAACCATTCAAATCCGACCACTAGTTCCTGAGATCAGCGCGTTTAAATAAACAAACTCTTCAGCTTTATATATTAATTAGTACTAGCTGTTGCTAGCAGCATCGTTCGCGTAAGCAAAAAAAAGTTCTTTTTTAAATGTATCCTTTGTTACTTTTAGTACCTCTAAGAATTTGTCTACAAAGTTTCATGATGAACGGTTCAGTAGTTTTCGTGTGAAAGCGTAAGAAACATCACTACTTTCACATTTATAATATTCAAAGTCAAAGTGTATATATTATAATAAGGATTAAGGAATATTAAGGATAAGATTTGACGACCAGTGTGGTGTGGACTTGGCGTCACGGAGCGGTCGTGGGTTGGCTAGACAGGATAACGAACGAAAAACCACTGATACATCGATGATATGGAGCCCCAGGGCTTCAGGGGCACCAAAGGGTGTAAACAAAAGCCCTAAAACTATCAAAAACTCCATTTAAAATTATGCCTGACATTTTGATGCGGTGCCCTGTTTGGACTAGCTGCGCCATTATAAGCCACACTTTAACAATAACATTTTGTCCACCTTGATGAATATACTACAGAACCCTTGGCAAGTGAAGAAGGTTCATGTTACAGCTACCGAGATTAAAATACCAGACTTATTGCGAAATAGCTAAGATATTTTACAAAGACTCTCAAAAATGTGTAGTAATTAAAAAAAACACGCTTTCATTATTTCATTTTTTTAAATAATTTTATGCCCGATTCCTATATTATTGTAATCATAGAAATGTGAAGCAGACGTCAAAAGTGTTCCTATTGTAAGGATAAACGTTTGAAAAGAACACTTTTGAGTTCCCTCTCATTGACATTTCTACGACTCACTCGTGAACAAAACGGATCGTTTTACGAATATAGGAACCGAGATGACATTTAGGTAAAGGTTGGTACGTACAACAAGCTTTCGATCGGGTGTGGCATAAAGGCCCTCTGCAAAATTAAATTACTACTGCCTCATAATATTTACCCTATCATAAAATCCTACTTTAAAGATAGATTAGGAAGGATATTCCAAGTAAACGAATCAGATTGCACATTAGATTTCTACGACATCCTTGCTGGCGTACCACAGTTGCACAGTTGTACACCATGTTTATAGCAGACTTACCTCAAACACCATGTAACTATTGCAACCTACGCAGATGATACCGCTGTACTGACCTCCAGCAAGGACCCTGTACAACCCTCGTCTGCACTGCAAAGAAGCCTTGATGAAAGTACATTAATTTTCTGGTGATACTTCTCTCTTATTCTATAAAATAAGCATTTGACACAGTTAGTAGTAGTACTAGTATCAACCCTTATATGTCCCACTGCTGGGCACGGGTCTCCTCCTCGAAATCAGGCGAGGAGGGTAATGGGCCAATAGTTCACCTCGCTGGCCCAGTGCGGGTTGATGAACTTCACATACCTTCAAAGACTTTCAATCTCATCAGGCATGCAGGTTTTTAAATTATGTTTTTGAATTAAGCAATAAATATTAACTGTTAAATAAACAAAAACATTTTCACGTATTATTTTTCAGACTTATTGCGAATGGAAAAAGTCTGAAAAATAATACGTGAAAAAATTGGAATATATGGCTGATGCATTTGACAGAAAGGATTCATATAAAAGGTACATTTAACATTTACAACAGCCGTATATTGGAGATGTCCAAATGTGAATGTTATTTTATAGATATAAGAGACAATGATTTTTTTTCTTCACAATCAAAACATCTACCGAAACTCATTATAATGAAACAACTTTTACGGATTTAATCGCGGTTTATTTAGTTTTTTACAAGCCCGACGTTTCGGACACTTTACAGCAACCATGGTCACGGGAGGACTGAGTCCTTTTTTTTTTGGGATTTTATTTGCGATTTTTTAATATAAATATTTTTGAGTCTTGGCGTTTATTGAAAGATATCTAGTAGTGAATTGAAAATTGTTGATAATGATGATGATGAATATCAATTCATTGGTGGAGGAGTATTAAGCTACTTACACTAAGCCGTGTATAATCTATGCACTAAACTGTTAGTACTGGCATTTCTAGAACAGGAAGGCTGTCGTGATAAACAGAGAAATAGACAGTCAGATAGCGCGTGATGTGCTATCTCGGGGAAGCACCTCTCTGATTACTAAAAATCCTTCAGCCTCATCTCGGTTGAGATTTTTATCTCTGCATCGATTTTCTTATCAATTCTTAAATTAGAATACGGTGAACATATATTTTGGTTTAACGAGACTGTTTATAAAATTAAATTCGTAATATATGTAAATGATAAAAATTGGTAAATTATTTTGCGGTTTCAGAACAGAATATGGTTGTTGTTATGAGAGATCTGGTTTCTTTTTTTAAATTTTTTTTTTTTCAGAAGTTAACTATATTTATTTTATTTTTTACAGAAGTTAACTATTAATAATAACTATTACCAATAGAAATTGTAATTCCACTAAAGGCTTTTATTTTTCACATTAGAAAGTATTATAGTCGATAAAGAAGAAAGGTTCTTATAGCTTGGTCGAGGCTGTGGAAGAAAGCAGGATAATTTCCCATTTTCCTCAAGAAAGTACATCCAAGCGGACTCATAGATATAAGACAAGCAAGAATTTGTACAATCTTAAAATCCTTTATACGTAACCCATGACCCTCAACTAAGTTATAATAACATTTCATAAACAAATTAATAAGAAATAAAATCAAAGACAGATTTTTTTTTAAATATCAAATTCAGCGAAACCAAGATACTTCAAACACCAACAGAGCATAAATGTCTTTAGAAAAACCAAATAAATAAATAAATAAATAATTAAATAAATAATAAATTAATTAATAAAACCAAAATAAAAATATAGTTTACATAATTTCGACATCATGGTCACTCTAACAATTATTCATTTACTAAAAGCAGTATATAAACAGACGTTTTCAGTGTGCACTGGAACAAACAGAAAGACATGTCGTGTAGACTTACGTAACTCACAATAAAAGGTTAATAGACTGTGTCGTGTCGGAAACTTGTTTGGTAAGTTATTTTGTTTATACTTTTAATTATCAGCAAGTACGTAGAGCTCTTTCAATGAACGCTATTTCTAGTCTGCAAAAAATTTGCCCACTACTGTTACTTCACAGTGGACTCTTCCGATTTTGGTTACCAGTATTGCTTTTGGCTTAGATATTTTCATTGTATTATTTTTTTGTCTTCTAACTCCTTAACCCCTAGTAGAAATAATATAATATCATATATAGTATAGTTTTTTCAGTACAGTAAAGGGTTACGAGAGATTCAGCCGTATTTACAAACAATATTTTGAGGTGTCACAGTACTCCCGAATGCATAGGGTCTTTCAAACCAATTCATAGACTTCTTCTTGATGAAATCCGCCACTGTGCGTCCGTCAAAGCCATATACACCCGACTATTGACACCAGGAGCGCATAGATACGAGCGTTAGTTAATTTTAAGAGCGTTCTTTGCATAGTATTGTTTCATTACTTACTGTGACACCTCAAAGTATTGTTTATGAATACGGGCGATAAACTGTCTATACAGCAATCGTATGACATGATATAATAGGAAATGTGTTATATATAGATCGGCTTGAGGAAAACATAACAAACAACAGTCTTCCGTCGACAGCAGTCGTTGATATAGTGATAACCGTATGATCAAACAACATACGACTTGAGGATATGAGCCATGATTTATGTTCATACTTTTACAAGAATTTTTTTATTTAAGTGATTACCGAAATTGCAGAGTTGGGCTCGCGATTTTTTTTATCTTTATAAGTATCTAGTCATTAAGGGACGTGATCGTACTATATTGCCTAATAGAGGTTAAGAAATGTAGCAAGATCCCGATTCCCATACATATATTTTGCACACGGTATCTTTTCCAAGGTATCCCTAAAACAGGTTAGTGATTCTCCGAAAAACGTAGGACGTAGTTACTGAACATAGCCAGACAGGCTCAGATCAGCTTTGGGTTTAAAGGTCCCTTGTCCTTTAAATATATTATAATATGTACTATTATTAGTAACAATACTCATGAGCAATAAAAAATCATGTTTAAATCCCATTATAGATTCATAGTAAATTGTATTTTATAAAAGAATATTCTGTTAAAGAAAATAAAGTATTTTTGTTCGTTTCAGCTGTCAAAAGTTTATGAGATTATACAGATTTCAAGAATTACAAGAAAATGGTTGGAAACGAAAAAAAGGAACCAAATCAAGCAACCAAATTTGAAATTTGTGATGATTTAAAACAGGATATAAACAAAATAAACTCTCTCAAATTAGATAAGAATAATGAACTAATATTAAGTTGTCGAGAACTTCCTGTAGATCATGTTAAATTTGAAGGTTTAGATGACAATGATAGTATATTTTCTGATGAGACTGATGATAAACTACCGCCGATCCCTGATGGAGGCTGGGGCTGGGTGGTGGTGTTCGCCGCCTTTTTAACATCGGCATGCGCTGATGGTTTAGCTTACTCGTTTGGTATTTTGCACGAGGAGTTCACTAAGTATTTTGAAGAGTCGCAATCGAAGACATCTCTGATCGGGAGTCTATTTATATCAATACCACTGATATCTGGACCCATCATGAGCGCTCTGGTGGACCGGTATGGATGCAGAAAGATGACGATAATAGCTGGAGTGTTGTCTACGATTGGCTTCCTGCTTGCCTCACGAAGTAATTCTGTGGAGATGTTGTGTGTCACTTTGGGGGTCCTCAGTGGTCTAGCGATGGGTATACTCTACGTAACGTCAGTGGTGTCTGTTGCGTTTTGGTTCGACAAACGGAGAACGTTGGCGGTATCGTTGGCTTCTTGTGGTATCGGCTTTGGAACATTAGTCTATTCTCCGATGACGAATTTCTTCATTCAACTATATGATTGGAGAAATACTCTTGTTTTATTGGCGGGAACAATTTTAAATATGTGTGTATGTGGTGCGCTGATGAGAGACCCTGACTGGATTATTATTAAGGAGAAAAGAGAAAAGCAACAAGCGAAACTGAGATCTCGTAAGTCATCAAGTGCAGGATCGATATCTTCTAAGTCCATTGGTGGTGAATCAATTTATCTGACAGCTGATGAATTAAATGATTTGCTTAAAAGTGGCAAAAGTCCGGAATATATTTTGGCAACTCTCACGACATCTGTAGCAGCTGCAGAGCAATTGGAAGCAACGACACAGATGAATGCGGAGCAATCTTACAAAAGGATAAACTCTGATGTACATTTGCCAACATATCTACAACAGCATGAGAAGGTAAGAAAGTACAGTTTTTTTTAAATGTAAATTAGATGGCAACTTTATTCAGAGGACTATAACCATATTTCAAAATGGACTTGTAATTTCTATAACAGGTAGTATCGACAGAATTTGAAGGAATTCTAAAAGTATACATGAATTAACTAATTAAATTATTTCAAATTTTTAAAAATCTCAAAATGTTTTAGGTACCAGCTGAAGTTATCGAAAAACTTATGACAAACAAAACCCTTTACAACATATTAGTAAAGAACTATCCACATGTAATCAACCGAAGGAAGTCAGACTTAAACAACGAGCCTAGTATTACCCAAGAACCTGCATCCGTAAAACTAACTGTTATGGCGCAAAAACCAAAAGACATGGACAATAAAAATGAAACCAAAAATGATAAAGCTATAGTTAATAAAGAGAAGAAACCAACTGAAAACAAACCAAAAAATACAGAGCGCGAGGAAAAAAATAAAACATACGCAGAAAAATCTCAGAACAAAGTGGTACAACCCGCTGGCTGGCTCTCTAGACAAATAAATACTGACCATCACTACTTGAAAGACATGGCTCTATATAGGAGCACCATAATGCATCGTGGTGCTATGATGAACATTCCTAAATATAAGCTTCGAGCATCCTCCCTGCCGGATATCTATAGGAATTCCTCTTGGTCTATTTGGTCTGAGGAAGATGATGGAAAGGTAAATATTTTAAGGCCCTTTGTAGCAGCACCTTCGCCATAAACTACGAGTATATTATAAAATCTTGGAAATTAACTTTTACCGTCCTATCGAATTATATCTTCGCAGGAATATATTATGTAATTCAAAACATAGTGGTTCTAGGAACAAGAACGTTGCACTACTTGAAATTCTATAGAAATGCTCTATTGCGTATCTTTTATATATTATATAACTCATTATATATATATTTGATTTTAATACTTTTTGGTCAACTAATAAAGTTATTGTTATTATTATTATTATATATATATCGTGGATTCATATTATGTGTACGCTTGATTGAAAATGACTTCTATATCTTATATAATGGAATATGTGAATAATCTTTATGTATAATTTATTACAGAAATGGTACGATCGAATCCTAAACAGTTTGAAGTCGGTGTTCGACGTGAGGATGTTCACGGAGTTCCACTTCCTGATGTTCAACCTGGGCTCCCTCATACTATCAATCTGGGCGATCATACCATACTTCTTCCTGAAATCCTACATGACAGCAACAGACACTGATGGTGGTGCTTTGATGATCAGCGTTATTGGAATATCAAGTGGCGTTGGGATTGTAAGTATTTTGTTATTTATTTGTTAAAAAGGATATTAAGTGTCAGCCCCCCTAGACAAGTGGCACAAACGCTAAAGGAATAGAATAGAATAATCATTGTAGAGGAATGACTCTTGCTGTAAAATTACATGTCGTAAGTTAGCGTCATTCCCATACAATAAGTATTCTATTCTATTCTATTCTATTCGTTCAGCGTCTAGGGAGGCTGTTTAGTTAGCTGTTTATAGCTTTCTTTAAGCGTCTTCGATTAGGTGACAGATTATAAATCTACAAGATATAGCTTTGCAAATTTTGCTGATAGGCATTTAACAAGCTGTTTGTTATATGTTATTAGTTTTGATAGACACAAACACCTGTCAATTATAACAGGTCTACATTACTAACTTGCTCATTCAATAATTTTGACTAAGCGGTAATATTATCTTCTCCTATTTACATACATTACATAGTTTATTGACGTTATATATTATCTGTGTTTAAGAACAATAGAATATAGACTAAATATACATTTGATGTGGAAATAAGCGGGGATGGAAACTGAAGGTTGTGTGGAAATCAGCTATTCCTGTCTTTGACTGCGTTCTTGCAGACGATAACCGCTAATCCCAGATCTATTAACGAGCGGGCACTATTCCTCTACCACATTTCTCTCCTACTACATTCCCAAGGAAATCTTGGATAATTTTGAATTTCCAAAGTTGGATTCCGAAATTTTTACAGTTACTGAATGGAAAATTATTAGTGACGTGAAAGGCACGTAATATACTTATCACCTGGTCGGGTATTAGTAATTGTTTACAGTGCTAATAATACTAAATTTACTCCATACCTTGAGTTCGTAGACACAGTAATCGCTGTGCTCAATTTATATGGTAAAACATCGTAAAGATATCGACGAATAATAAATATTTACGCACTGAAATGTAGACCGCATTTTGACAGTAAATTAGCATTTGTTATCTCATAACGTAATATAAATATTTATGATTAAATCGAATTAAGGCTTATAATCGTCTTTAAATATCGAATTGGAACGAACATTCAGGTGGAAAATATATTCTTAATTTTGGTCCTTCGAGCCGTATCACAATTTTTTCGTCGTCAGCTTCAATAGATCAGTGATACTCTTTTACCATTTTGTGGTCGGTGAAAATAATGTTTATTCTTTAATTTTCTGTGTGGAAAATATCAGTGAAATATTTAATAATGTTTTCAGGTCGCCCTCGGCTGGGCTGGGGATCAACCTTGGATGAACGTAACGAAAGCGTACGCCGTGTGCTTGTTCATCTGTGGGTTGTCGGTGGGCGTGTACCCGCTGTTCATCACCAACTACTGGGCGCTGGTGGCCATCTCTACCGTTTTCGGCTTGTCCTACGCCAGCTCCTACTCTTACACCCCAGCCATCCTCATGGAGCTAATGCCTATAGACCACTTCACCATCGGCTACGGGTTCATTCTTCTCAGCCAAGGGCTGGGACACCTGATTGGACCCCCTTTGGGAGGTGAGCTTACTTCATTTTTATGTAGTAAAGGCACTCAAATGTGTCCAAAAAATGTATTTATAGAAAAACAACATGAGGCAATGAGGCATATCGGTGTGACTAATGTCTCATTAAATTCTCTTCCATTAAGGTTGACATGTAGATTAATTTTGTCGTTTGAGTTTTCTCATGGGCATTTGCCCATCAAGTCAATCAGAAGAACATTTCTTGAACGCTGTACATTATAACACGTGTGCAGGTCTTTTGTTCGACGTGACGAAGAGTTGGGATCTGACGTTCTACGTTGGCGGAGCGTGGTTGGCGGTGGCGGGCGCGTGCGTCGCCGTCATCCCGTGCACGCACAACGTACGTCTGTGCGGCGTCGCGCCACTGCTCAACGACGTAGCGCGCCAAAACTCCTGTGATAATGCAAATAATAGTGTAGTTTAATGACATTTGACATTTGTACAGATAATAATTTATAAGTTTTTTTTTAGATAGATAAGTTATTTAGATTGTATAAAAATGAAATGTTTTGTAAATAAATGGTTATACTTATTCCAAAGTGTTATGCTTGTTAAGTATATAATGATGAAGTAAGATTAGATACTTGTACATTTTTTTTAGATACCAATTATTTTATGATAACTTCTAACCCTTATTAACATATTGTGCAATAGTTTTGTGGTGGCAATGTTGTACATTAATTGTTTAAATTCCACCAATCACCCCAGACAGCGACTGACAAATGTCGAAGGGAGACTGAAATGTACATGTCAATATAGTTAAAGTATTCTTATTTCTAAGTCTAGAATGTTTATAGTATATTTGAGTACAAGATGTTAGCCGACTATACCATCAATTATAGGTATATCTTCTCCTTCCTTTTTTCAAGCAAGGCTTAGCACAAAAATAAAACTTTAAAATACGATTATAATGTAAATTTTATTTGCTAATAAGTAAAGTACCTACTATATAATTTTATACACGTTAAATATTCATGTTGATGGGGGGATGATTACACGGGGCATTCAACTGAACCTCACATGATAATTATTAAATAACTATAGAAAATATTTTTTTAAGTGCGCATGATCATTTTAATAGTAAAGCAAGACTCCTAAAGGGAGACTGCCCAACCGCCACTAACTCACGACATCGTGCCTAACTGGGCCAAGTTTCCCAAACTAAACACGACACCAGTAGCGCCTCCTACGCACCCCCGTTCGTCGTCTACGGGGAGAGCCTGGGACATGATCCTGAGCCACACTCGAGACACAATGTCACCATCAATTAATATCGCAACCCTAGCCATAACAGGCTTCGCGAGTTACACACCCCTAAATTTAACCAATCAATGTAAAACAGCTAACTAAATACCCAAAGGACAGTGGAAGTATTTGAATGATAAACAGGTTATATAATTGTATTGTTTCCAAATACAAAATTATTAAAATATATATTGGTAAATTTTGGCTTCGAAATTTGAAATTGCTGGGCTAAATTCGCTAAGATGGTTGTTACATTAATCTACTACACGTTGTCGTCTCGTTGTGGTCGATTCTCGGTCTCCGATCGTGACCTTCATTTCAGAACTCTATCTGCTCGCCAACTGTCTTTATCTTTATCCCAATATTTATTTATTTTATTTATTTTATTTTATTTAGGAAACAAACAGTCGTTTACATCTTTCTTAAACTAAAAATATGGAAATACTTAAAGACTAACAGTTCCATAGATTTTTAAAGCTACAAAAATACGGCATAACACTAAATTCATATTAAATTCTTTAACTAGGTACCATAAAAAAAAAGTAAATATAGTTATTTATTTCTTAAAAGATTGCGCAACTTTGTCTTATAAATAGCTAAACTGTTGCTAAATAAATCTATATCTTCAAATTCTTCATTGTAAGTTTTAATACTACGTGCAAGGAAGCTATTACTAGTAAAAACTGATCTATATAGTGGTATAGAAAATGTATTTTTTGAACGAGAACCAGGTCTAGGTACTCTTAAACCTATATTTTCTAAAATGTGAGGAGCATCAATGTAATTATTTAATATTTTAAAAAGGTAAACTTGGTCAAACATTTTCCTGCGATTTACAAGCGTTGTTAGTGAATGCCTACGGAGTGAGATTTCATAAGAAATATATTCGTGATTCCCAAGAAAATCTAAGGATTTAATAAATTTCTTTTGTATTCTCTCGATACGGGCAATATGACAAGCGTAGTATGGGCTCCAAACAATGCAAGCAAAATCTAATAGTGATCGAACAAAGCTAAAGTATAATAGTTTTAATGTTTGGGGTCGTTTGAATGGTTTCGATATTCTTAGTATGAATCCAAGTTGACGGAATGCTAATTTAGCAATGTGATCGATGTGCAGATTAAATGATAATTTGGAGTCCATAATTATACCTAAATCACGTATAGTTGTAACCCTACAGAGAGATTCACCATTGATTTTGTAATCAAAAATGAAGGGGTTAAGTTTACGAGTATAAGACATAATGGAACACTTATCTAGGTTTAAGTATAGTTGATTGGATAAGCAGTACTGAGTTAATTGTTCTAAATCGGATTGTAGTTGAATGTAATCCTCTAAATTTGAGATTATTTTAAAAAGTTTCGCATCATCGGCGTATAATAATAAATTTGAAAAATTTATGACATTATAAATATCATTTATATATAAAATAAATAGCAAAGGGCCGGCATGGGAACCTTGGGGGATTCCCGAAGGAATATCTATAAATCTAGAAACATAACCTTTTATGGATACAGCTTGGGAACGATTTTTGACATAGGAGGCTATCCAACGAAGTAGATCGCCATGTATACCGATAGTCCAAAGCTTTTCTATGAGTAAATCATGATTTATTTTATCAAAAGCCTTAGAGAAATCAGTATACACGACATCTACCTGTAACTTTTTATCCATAGCATTCACCAAAAAGTTGGTAAAAGTAATCATATTTGATTCGACGGAACGACCCCTACAAAAACCATGCTGGTTAACAGAAATGTGACCTTTCAACAACTCCATGAGTTCGCGAGTGACAATTTTTTCAAAAATTTTACCAAGTATATTAGTTTTTGATATTGGTCGATATTGAGATACGTCATTTCTATTTTCATTTTTAGGAATAGGCGTTATGAGGGCCTGTTTCCATTTTGAGGGAAATGAACCCTCGATTAAGGATTTATTATATATAATATATAATGGCAAAACTAATTCATTAGCACATTTACGGATAAATATTGGATGTAACCCATCATATCCAGGACCTTTGTAGATATTAATATTTTTTAGTTCTTTAAGAATAGCTTCTTTGGTGATGTATAATGAACTGACACTAACTAGTGAATTCAATGAAACGGAATCAACATTATATGTAAGGGGGCGAGGTGCGCTATTAACATAAACTGAGTAAAAATACTCATTAAAGAGATTACAAGTGTCTTCACCAGTACTCGAAACACGGTGTTTAAACTTCACTGTTTGGGGTATATGACTAGATGGTAATTTCGATTTGACGAACCGCCAAAACAGTTTCGGGCATTTATTAATATTATCCTCACTCAGCTTTATGTAGTTATGATACTCAATGTTTTGAAGACTAGACTCTCTCTTACGAAGTGTTGAGAATGTTAGGTAATCTAATGGATTACCGTAACGTTTCCACCGTGTATGATACTTTCTTTTCTCTTTACCCAATTTTATTAACGGAACTATTACGGAGCGGTTCAGGATTTGCTTTTTAAAAAAAAACTATTCTTTATTTCAACACTAAAATATATTATGAAAAAGATAACTTAAAATAGACCTGCACCCGACGGAAGTCCAATTCAATCTGATTGAAAAACAATTTGAATTATCAAAGAGAAAAATAGAGGTTTCCTATTGCATTAGGAATAATGCAATGGGAAACTCAGCAGTTTTACTATACATATGCAACCATGCGACTTGCGATATAACAACCCCCCCGTTAAGATCGATCATCACATCTCAAAGTGATGAGAGATTAACTTAGATTAACGCGGAGATTGGACTTTCGTTTGGAGTATACAAATAATTGCGAAATTACAAAAACAATGTTATTTACTAAGATTTTATCAAAAACTTTTTTTTTAATTCTAAATTAACACAAAATTACTATTATAACATTTATATACTTAATAGGATTTCTAAGTCATTAGTTATATTTATTGTTTATATAATATTATATTTGAACTTAAGAACCAATTACAATTATCATTATTATTATTATAACTTTCAGATTTAAATTGTTTAACATTAAAGTTACATTTCATGATCTTTTATTATATTGGTTAACATAACATTTCTTTTCAAAGGAGTTGGCGTGTTGATGGATGTTTCCTCCATTACAGAATCATTTTTAATATTACTATCTTTAAGGACAACAAGAGATGTCGGGTGATCTGTGCGAGATTTTGAATTATGACACTGATTGAAAATCTGAATACAGCAAGGCGATTTTTTACATGTTACATTTCTTCGACATTTAAACATTAGATATATTATGAATATAATACTACTTAACAAACTAATAGACAAATAATGAATTCCATATGTATCTAAATGCGATGGATTTTCTAATTTATATAATTCATCTTCCATTGTATGAAGATGGATGCTTGCATGTAGTAGTGAGTCAAGATTTCCAATATTTTTTAAACTAGAATGTGGAAGCTTAGCAAATGTTTTATTAATTTTTGAGTGTTCACAACAATCGTCTAGTAAAATGTTAAAATTTGACACCACATTTGTTACATTGCCGAGTGACGTTTCGCCAACTGCGGTAAACTGTAAGGTTTTATAAAATGCTTTACAATATTTAGGCAAGGTCAGGATGCCAGTTCCAAATAAAATAACATCTTTATTTACGTCAGATTTCTCACACGTGATATGACATTTACCTGGCTCAGACTGAACAAAAATCCAACGATTAAAACTAAGTTTATGGAATACATCTATAGAACCATGAATAATTTTAGCTACACAGGAATCAGGGAGTTTAGTTACCACTTCACTTAACAGAGTTGTTTCACACGTAGGGTTAGCAATAGCTGAAAACGAGTCGACGAGCACACACACATAACACTTTTCACTGATTAATTTACATTTGTCTATGTCTCTTATTAGCGAGTAGAACATGCGATCAGCTGTTACTGCCACATATGAGCTAGTTGGCTCGATTAAAATGTAAGTGTCTGGTTTCAATATATTGTAAGGAACTGGTAATGGTATTATATTATAAAGATTATAGGTTTGAGGTAAGACTAGAGGAATGTGAAGGACAAATATGATTTTATTTTGATGATAATAAGAAACTAATTTAGAAATATCTATTAATTCTTGTATGTTTTGTAGCGTTAATGGTACAGGCAAATCATAATGGCTAGGAAGTTTATTTCGGTGTTTATCTAGTTCATTATACAATTGATAAGGACTCAGTATAGTAGGATGTAGAACGTTGAGCTTTGCGAATAATATGGCGTTATTGATGTCGTCGATGTCAAAAGATGATGTCAGGATTATGGCTTCCAATGAATTTGATAAGGAATTAATTTGATTTTTTAATGTCAGCTTGTCATTCGTGTTAGAGATTGTGTCTAATATTTTATGTATTGTTAACATATTTTCTAAAAGATGTTTTTCGTTTAAGTTAACTTTAGACATGGAATTATTAAATGACGAAATAGTGGACTGTATAACATGAATATTGTCCTTCATAAGATGAGCGAGATGTTTTTCATCTGTCTGTACAGTATTGATTGCTTCCGAAAATCTGACAGCATCTTCGGCGTCCAAAGTACCGAAGATAGTTTTTAAGAAAGAGCCTCCTAAATCAATGAGACCTCTTTTAATACGATCTTTACTTTTATCACTACGTAACAAATATGAAATAGAAGAAAACTTATTCACATTTATGAGATGCTGATTTTTTAGTGCTGAAAGCGAATTAATACAATCCGACTGTATCTTTGATGACATAAGAGAATCACAAAACACATTTAACTTTTGTAATAAAAACTCTATTTTATCTAGATTAGGTTGAATATGACTTATATCTATATATGATACGACTTTCCAATCATTATTAGTAAACTTAAGATCTAGGAGCTTATCAAAATAAAGGCCCGGACTACTAATTATGGGCGATACGTAATCTGATATAGTTAGCGGCGACAGCGCGCATCTGAAATAGAATGAAAAGACTTATGTTACGATTATATTATTATGTTTACTATTGTTACTACTAACTTACTGACCTAGGACACTATGTTATGTCGTCACTTGCTGGCTTAATTTCATCGAAGTGGTGACGTACATGCTTACGATTAATTAATAACGTTGCGGTATGGTTACCACTTAGTTTTATAATTTTATATGGACCTTTCCATACCGGAGATAAGGCCTTATTTTGCTTATGGTGGCAACGGACATATACCATATCGCCAGCATTATATATAATAGGCTTTGTTCGAGAATCATAATACTTTTTAGATTTTTCCTTAGACATTTGAATATTTTGTAGAGCCTTTTGACGGCTGTAATAAAGACGATGATTAAGTGCACGAATATAATCTGTATATGTGTTATTATCGAGAACGTCTATGCTAGACGGTAGATAGGGCTTAAAGCCAAATAATAGTTCTAGTGGGCTATAGCCTGTGGTACTATGTACGTTTGAATTGTAGGCTATCATAGCGCTTGGGATGTAAAGGTCCCAAGTGTTTTGATTTTCGCCTATATAAGACCTCAAATATTCCTTGAGGGTAGAGTGGCTCCTTTCTAGAGCGCCACATGTTTGGGGATGATATGGAGAAGCGAAAATATGTTTAATATTAAATAATTTTCCTAGCTGCTTAAAAAGGTCTGAACAAAAGTTTGTGCCTTGGTCGGAGATGATCATTTTAGGTATTCCTATGTGTGAAATATAATTAACGAATGTTCTAGCTGTTTCTTCAGCCGAACACGACTGCATAGGATAAGCTTGCGAATATTTGGTGAGATCATCCTGAACGGTAAGTAAAAATTTATATTTATATTCATATGTTTCAGGAAGTGGACCAACCAGGTCTAAATAGATTTTCTCATTGGGTCGCGACGCTGTGGAAGTTATTATCATCGGTGCCTTATTGGTTTGTCGTAGAGGTTTGTTTATTTGACACGAGCGACAATTTTTTACATAATCTTCGATGTCTTGTCTCATGTTTTTCCACCAAAATTGTGACTTGATTCTTTCTAGCATACGAGAGATGCCTGGATGCCCAGCGACAGGTGAGTCATGATTATCTCTTAAGATTTGTTTGGTTTCGCTCGGCGTCGGATATTTAATACAATTATGATAAATATGAATTTTAATATTAGTTGTATGAAAAAGAAACGCAATAATATTATATATTTTTGTAAATGAAAGTTTAGAAAAAGGATCTGTAAAATCTGATAATGCTATCTCTTTCTCATCGGAATACCAGTATTTTATCATTTCTCGGTATTCGCGAAGGACATTGAATATATCTTTATAAGTCATTTCATCAAAATGATTTAATTTAATGAACAAATGTGTGAAGACATGATTATCGTTAGAGGTTGAATAGTAGGTATGGAGCTCGCGTTCGACATTTCGGATATTAGGGTCGCTTGTGGATGCTTCTATGATATCATTACAATACGGAATGGATTCGTCTAGATCAATTGACGTTGGATATGCGATTAATTTTATTTTAGTTTTTAGTAAACTTTCGTTGTGTTCTTGAATAGCGGTATCGAAGATGACACCAGGTTGTTTTGAGATTTGTAAAAATTGTTCGTAAGTTTCGGATATTGACGGAAGATTATGAGAGTCGATGTCACTTCCAGGTGACAGTGTAGGATTACATATAATTGAATTATCACTTTTATCGTCTAGGGCGAGAATTGGATAGCGAGATAAGGCGTCGGCGTTTGCGTTCAATTTTCCCTTTTTATACACAATTTCGTAATCATATTCCTCTAATTTAAGACGCCATCTAATGAGCCTCGAACCGGGGTCTTTAACACTAAACAACCACACTAGCGGCTTGTGGTCCGTTATGATTTTAAATTTACGACCATATAAATAAGGGCGAAATGTTTTTACCCCAAATAAAATAGCTAAGAGTTCTTTTTCTATGGTAGAGTAGTTACCTTCGGCATTATTAAGCGTTCGTGACGCATATGAGATAGGTTTATCTTTGCCTATTTCTCCTTGCGATAATACGGCACCTACCGCGTAGTTAGAGGCGTCGGTGGTTAATAAGAAAGGTTGATTAAAATCTGGATATTGGAGTAAAGGTGCTGACGTTAATTTATCCTTTAGAATCGCGAATGCTCGATCTTGTTCATGAGACCATTGAAATATTGCATCCTTCTTTAAAAGAGATGTCAATGGTTTTGTGATTTGTGAAAAGTTATTAATAAAACGTCGATAATAGCCGACTAGGCCCAAGAAGGATTTTATATCTTTTGGATTTTTAGGTATCGGGAATTGAGTTACGGCCTTAATTTTATCAGGATTTGGACGGACACCTTTGTCAGTAATCATATGGCCTAGGTAAGCGACTTCACGTCTTAGAAACTCGCATTTATCCGGCTGTAACTTTAAATTAAATTTTCGTAGCCGGTCAAAGACTAATTTAAGTTTTGAAATATGACTAGGAAGATCGTGGCTATATATTATGGCATCATCAAGATAAATATAGGCATGAAGACCTTGAAGACCAGAGAGAACCGTATTCATCAGCCTCTGGAATGTGGAAGGGGCATTTTTCAACCCAAAGGGCATTCTTATGAATTCGTAGTGCCCAGAAACGTCAGAATTTGTATTTATAGTAAATCCCGTTTTGGGGGCATCTTTTGGATTCATCTTAAGTTGATGGAAACCACTTGATAAATCGAGGGTGCTAAAATATTTGCTATGTCCTAATTGGTCTAAAATATCTGTTATAAGAGGTAAAGGATAACTTTCTGACACAGTGACGTCATTTAATTTACGGTAGTCTATAACGATACGCCACTTCTTTTTACCTGAGGCGTCCATTTTCTTGGGGACGACCCATACTGGGGCGCTCCAAGGTGAGATAGATGGACGTATAATATTTTGATTGAGCATTTTTCGGATTTGTGAATCGACCTCTTCCTTATGACATTCAGGGAAACGATATGATTTTACATGAATAGGAGGCGCGTCTCCTGAATCTATACTGTGTTCAAGCGCGCTCGTGAAGGATAGAGGTTCACCTTCCATATGAAATATATCGGTATAATGTGAACAACATTCCAAGAGAGATTCTTTCTCTTCTTGATTTAAGTGTGAACAGCGAATGAGAGCAAGTACTTTTTGTACTCTATTTGAACAAGAATAAGAAATAGTATTAACGGTTTGTGACGATTTAATATTAGAAGTATTTTGTGAATCATAAGGAGTTAACTCTACAGCGTGATTTTTGATTTCGATAGGCGAGTCAGTGGTATTTAAAATTGATACGTTAATTCTCTTATTCGATTTTATTGTGACAATACAATTAGCAAAATAAATGCCATCAATTAAAGTATGATCTAATAATAATCCTTGGTTATTCGGAAAACGCTCAGGTGAGTAATTTGACACTGCGCACTCGATGACGGTCTCGGAACGAGCAGGAATTGTATAAGTTGGCTGAACATAGTTCATATCTATGGTTTGCCCGCTAATATTAATTGATTTGGAGTCATAGTTAATGCTAGCTTTAAAATAACCTAAAAAGTCACTACCGATGATTCCATCATACTCTAGACGTACATCATCATTAAATATATGAAATTTATAATTATAAGTGTTATTAAATATGAAAAAATTAATATGAGATGTACCTATAGATTCGGAGCAATGTTCAAAATTATTAATCCCTTTTATTTTCACAATTTCGCGGGATAAGATATATTTATCGATGTCTAAACTAGATTTTTTAATAAGACTTATAGTCGCACCGGTATCTATAAGAAATCTTAAAAGACGCGTAGAATATTCGGTTTTTAATTCAATATAAGGTAGTGATATTTTTGTAGTGAATGAATTTATCTCGTATATTTGAATTTCAGAATTAGAGTCAATTTCATTTTTAGTATCGGTGGAATCTTTCGTAAATTTTTTAAAAGATTGGACACATATTTGGGGCTGGTTACCCGTGGCGATGTCCGATGATTTTTGATTTTGGACACATATTTGGGGCTGGTTACCCGTGGCGATGTCCGATGATTTTTGATTTTGGACACATATTTGGGGCTGGTTACCCGTGGCGATGTCCGATGATTTTTGATTTTGGACACATATTTGGGGCTGGTTACCCGTGGCGATGTCCGACAATTTTCTATTTTGGAGACATATTTGGGACTGGTTACCCGTGGCGATGTCTGACAATTTTTTATTTTGATTTACCGATACCGAAGAAGAGTCATTAATTGATTCATGATTAGATTTAGGAAATTTAGAAATAATTGATTTTTTATTAAGTTTTCGTGTGCCTGAATTATTCGGAAAACGGCGGCACTTTTTCGTAATCCGACCACCTAGTTTAAATCATTGTTGCCGACATTTTCACACGGAATATGATAAGGTGACGGTGACGGCGGCGACGGCGGCGACGGCGGCTCGTATGTTATATGATGCGCGTTCTCAGATTTATTATAATTATTAGATTTATTATACGAATTGCGTTTTTCATAATCATATTTCCTTTTACGACATTCTGATATGTCGTGACCACCTATTTTGCAGTATCGACAGAAAACGTGGGAATTGAATTTATTATTATTTAAATGTGGTTGACTTTGGTATTTTGAAAAATTATTTCGTGGATTTGAGCGCCTCTGTAAACTGTAACATTCCGATGTCGCATGTCCTATTTTCCCACAGGTTTCACACTTAGATTTGGTAGTTTTATGTAAGAGGTTTTGAATTTTTTCCTCTTCGAGAGCGATATTAATTGCATCATTAAGATTTTTAGGATTTCTGCATCTTACGTTGTTACTAATTCGTGGCTGAAGCCCAAGAGAAAAGGAAAATAACGCTAAGTCCTCTGTCATAGCGATTCTACCGGAAATATCCTTTTTTAAAGATTCTGAATTATAGATTTCGGACTGTAAATCAGTAAGACAGCTTTCAATACGAAGTGCGAATTGTGAAACGGATTCGTTTATTTGTTGTTTACACGATTGCAGATCTAATAATAAATGATTGTAATGCTTTGTCTGACCAAAATTTTGCTTAAGAAAACATTTTAATTGGTTAAAATCTTCAAAAATTTTATTGGAACAAGCAATTTGAGCTTTACCTTCTAAACGCGACAAAATATACTTATTTAATAATGTTTTTTGAGATATTGATGCTAAATCTAAGGCGTTTTGGCAGTTGGTAAGAAAAGCGGTTAGTGTTTCACGATCTCCTTTATAAGGACTAATAAAATTACATAAAACATTAATAGGAAATTGTTCGGTTAATAAAACTTCTGTCTTTTTGCTTTCAGTCGACATTGTAAGAGAAAATTAAAGTACAGCTATATAAAAACGATAATATGTGTGTATATAATTTACTAATTACTTATATATTTTTTCACGTGAGGACTATAGATGGGTAAGGAAATAGGTAAGTATATTGAAAGACACTCAATTAAATTAGATTAGCTGAAATGTAGCAGTAACAGATAATAATATGTTTTACTCACAGAGACAGGATCACCAGGGACTTGAACGGCATCACAGCAACGATGAGTTGGCAGCAGGCAGCGGCAGCGCGTTTCCACAAACGCGACTGCGTCAGGAAACACAGGAACAGCGGCAGGAACGACAGCAGGAACGGCGGCAGAGTGGCAGCAGAGCCACGGCAGGAACGACGGCAGGAACGGCGGCAGAACGGCAACAGGAACGGCGGCTGTGCGTGTTTTGCACAAGCGATATATGGGGTGCAGGATGGACTTGGACTGCTCCGCAGGCTTACGAGTAAGGCTGACTGTCGAGACACAGTATAGAGTTTGACGAAGTGGATATTAAAATAATTTGCCTTTTGTTTAAGATCACGATCACACTCCGGAGATGAATTGGCTTATAGAGTTTGTATAATATATTTTATTTTTCACAATTCAGTTCTTTTATTTTTATTTTTCGCGAACCGTTATGGAATTCCAGTGGAACGAATACGGCTTTTCAACACTGGAATCCCACTTCTGACACCACTATTACGGAGCGGTTCAGGATTTGCTTTTTAAAAAAAAACTATTCTTTATTTCAACACTAAAATATATTATGAAAAAGATAACTTAAAATAGACCTGCACCCGACGGAAGTCCAATTCAATCTGATTGAAAAACAATTTGAATTATCAAAGAGAAAAATAGAGGTTTCCTATTGCATTAGGAATAATGCAATGGGAAACTCAGCAGTTTTACTATACATATGCAACCATGCGACTTGCGATATAACAGAACGGTATACCAAGGAGGATAGCGGGATGTATTGATTACTTTTCGTTTAGGAATATGTCTATCGACTATATCGTTGATGTAGTTATAAAACACCTGTACTATTAAATCCAAACTATTATTATTAGCTGTAAACAGTTCAGACTCCCAGTCAATTGATGAAATCTCTGCTTTAATTACATCGAAATCTGCCAGATGAAATAGTTTCCTGTCTATTAACTTTTGATGCAATGGAAGAGACACGTCTAAGGATAAGTCGATCACTAAAGATTTGTGATGTTCATCCTCAGCGGTCATAGGATTATTACAACTGATTACTGTGCAGTCCTTGTTACAGAATATTAAATCCAACAATCTATTATTAACATTGAAGGATGAACTAAACTGTTTTAAGTTTGTAAAATTCATGAAATCACCTGTCAATTGAACCAGTCCATTTGTATTTGGGTGCATCGTCATTGAATTAGATTTAGTGTCATAATACCATTCACCATGAGACACATTAAAGTCACCGACTATCAGAAATATATCACTAGGGTGCTGTTGCATTAAACCACTGATAGATTCAAAGATTAAATCTAATTCTGTGCCATGGCGTTCACTATGCGGTATATATATGCAGCAAATATGTAAAAAGTTTGGAGAAGAAGCGCCGGGGACTGTACTAGATTGAGAGAGCGGAATACTTACCCACAAATGGTCTGAATACATAGTCGTACTCCATTCGTTACGCAATACAGGGTTTTTATCTTGACACACTGCAATTATGACACCACCGCCCCTCTCCACACCTACCAAAGAAACATCCCTATCTCTTCGAAAGACAACATACCTATCATCAAAAAACTCTGAACTATAAAAATTATTATTAAGCCAAGATTCTGTCAAACAAATAATATCATATTTATTAAGAAGTACTTGTGACAGAAAAGAGTGCGATTTAGTTCGCAGGCCCCAAAAAATATAAATACATTGAACTCGTGACCTGGTAACCGTTACAAAAATCTTATAATTTTTAAAATAAAAAAAAAGAAAATTTAATATTATAATATAGTATGGTAATAATAGCTTCATTCTCAACTTACATAAACTTTTATTGCTTAAAAATATTATTATAATATACGTGCTAGTAGAATGGTATAGAAAAACAATTGTAAGGTAATCTTTTGTAACAATATTCCTTCTTAACTTACATACATTATTAATACATGAGAACACCATTATTAAAGTGCCGGTACAATAGTTGTGGGGATCATCAAGAAGTAGTGGAAATACACTATATAGTCATATTATGCGTTTTAAATCGTCCTCAGAAGAAATATGAAGTGTTTTAGATGTGTCCGATTTTCTCATAAATATCTTGCAGTCCCGGACCCATACATATTTGTAATTGTGCTGTATTTTCAACTCTCGTGCACGTTTCAATAGTAATTTGTTGGCTGGTGTTAAGTGATCACTTATAAAAATATTGCTCGCCGTACCCGATAACCCAATGTCGGCGGTAGTAATACCGCGGCGCGTGCGCACGGCGGCAATCAGCTGATCCTTACTACGTTGTCTTGTATAGCATACAATTATAGACGGCGGCCGGTTAAATGTACCGCTTTTTTGTTCAAATCGGCGAACACGATGCATGTAATTTATGTCGGTCATGTCCAACGACAACCCCACTTTCGTATAGATGCTACTTAGTATATTATTAAGGTTTTCTCCCTGCTGTATAGGTATGCCGGATATTTCTAAGTTATTTTTTCTAGCAAATTGGTCGCGTTTTTCGTTATCCATTGTTAATTGAGTGTTTGAGCAACGTAATTCCTTGATTGTATTTTTAGCGATGTTTAGTTCTTTTTGAAGGGTACTTATTTGAGTTGTAACTAGTTCTAGGCTTTCCAAACGTCCTTCCATGACCTCTAACCGTGTGTTAACATCCTTCCATTGAGAGGCTAAGTTTTGAACATTTGCTTTCATATCGTTAACATCCGATTTCATTATGTCAAAACACTGACGAAAATCCTTTATTTCTTTCAAAATGTCAGTCAGATTGGGAAAATTCTGCGAACTGGTGTTGCGGCAGTTGATGCAACGCCAATTTTCCCTCTTTTCTGATGTCATCTTGCGATATGTAGTTTCCGACAGACCAGAACAAGAGAAATGCAGATGGGTTCGGCATTGACTACACAGCACTCCTTCAGCCACTTCGTCATTACATTTACCACAAACACTCATTGTTTCGCAATCTGGTATTATAAATTAAGTACAATAAATAGAAACCTATTTAACACACACTACAATATACGTAATTTTCAATAGTCACCGTATTTCCTTATTTTAATAGGCGCGTTAGTACACAGCGACTGAACGTTACCGCGATTCGAGCGAACCAATATCAAGGTTCTTTGATGTATATTACAGCTATACAGTTGTTTCAGGTTCGAATTCACTCAATCCTAGATATTTATTTGACAAAGTTTGCACTAGCTTATGGACTATACGTCGCTAAGGTGATCCTTTTGTCTGCAGATCCGGGACCCTCAGAAAGCTACTGAAGACGTATAGTGGGATAGAGCATTCCCAAATGCGAGTCCTCAGATTCGTCCAGTTGCACCCAAGGTTCTGGGGGCCTAGCCAAAATACCATTAAGAAAGCGTTAGCGAAGTTTGAAATGATAAAATGTATAGGATGAACCACGTGATTAAGCGCGGCCTTATGTCAATCCCATACATTTTATCATTTCGAACTTCGCTAAGGCTTTCTAAATGGCATTTTGGCTAGGCCCCCTGGATTGTGCTTCGCTTATCGCTTAACGAATAGAATAGAATAGTTATTGTATTGTAATTACACCAGCTTACGATATGTAATTTAACAGCCAGTGTGATAGCGTACTAGCTCTATGTAGTATTACATACATAAGAATTATATTCTATTAATTTAGCGTTTGTGCCGCTTGTCTAGAGAGGCTGATAGACGTTGATCGTGTCAGAGCATCTTGTGATTGACCGTGTGAATCTAAATTCTCAAATCCATTAGAATACACACAATAAATTTCATCAACATCGATCCGGCCTTTAGCCGGAGTTCAGTGACAAACACACGCACAGCCGAATTATATACATAAAGATTTCCGCATGAACAAACCATGCACCATATTTAATTAAGCATTATACGCGTTGGTATACAATAATAAGAGTACAAATAATGAGAATCGCTTTCAACGGGAACTATTCAAAGGATTAATTAAATTCATATTTAGAGATATTGCGATAATAATCAAATATTGTGTAATGTTATTTGTATGTAAAATGTAAATAATAATAATATAACATAAGCGGAAACATTGCTCGAATGGATTTTTGTAATGTTATAATAGACTAAGATCCCAGAGCTGCCAGGCGAGAGATATTTTCTGGCGAAATGAGGACGATTGAGTAGTATTAATACGTTCGATGGAGGCAGGTGGAGTACCTTTGAAGCCGAATCTCACATAATATCGACGTAAAGTCATAGCTAATATAGGGGGGTGGGGGGGTTAAAATAGGGAAAAGGATTGCAACATTTCGTCCATCATAAAATACGCTAGGTCTGGCAGCTCTAGGATCTTGCTCCGTAAACGGGAAACCGTGCAGTCGGAACCTTATAGTGACCGCCAAGTATAAGTACTCGTATACTTATGTCAGCCCAAGAAGGGAGAAGATAAGATGTAGGTATTTATTATTGTCTGTAAAGTCGCTTTACGGAGGGTAGTTTGACGTGACAACGTCAAACATTACATGCACGAACCGAACTAAGCCGATCGCTCGAGCCGATCATGCCTCTCTCTCGTTCGTGCCGAGCTCGCTGGCGAAACGCTACATGACATCTTTTTCGTGCACGCTGGCCGTAAAATCGAGTTATTAGACGTTTTCACTAAAAATATATGAGTCTATCCGTTGTTTGGTTGCCATAATACAGGCTCTGCCTAGTATGGGATCAGATGGCCGTGTGTGAATTGTATGCATATTATTATTATTATATGAGTAACCGCGGTTATTTTAAGGTGTAATTGTTAACGTTTTAAACTAACGCCAACCACTTGCTATCAGGTGGCTCGGCTAACCGATGCTTATCTAACTAATACAAAGTAATTCCTTTAGATAGTAACTCATCTCTCGACATTACTGAGTGAATCCCACTCAATGTTAACAATTACACAAATATGAAACTTAAAACTTCGGTGAACGAGAGGAAATATTTGCGCAGAACTCCAAGTTAGTCATTTAAATAATTCTCGTCCTAAATTGTTATTAAAGGTTTTCTTTAGTAACACGATATGGTTTCGGGGTTCGAATCCCGGCAAGTGCTGTTGGAATGATGAATACCTTTGTTGATTACCTAGATAAATTGTATTAGTAATAATTATAAATGAAATAATTTATTTTCGAGTACTATGGTCCAAAGATTACGTTGTTATTTGTTAGGTATACAGACTAACATATAGCAAAGTATAACGGCAACTTAAATTCAATTAGCCACTTGAAATTTTCACGTGGCTTAGGGAAAGTAACATAAAAAAACGATAACGAATTTCGAAAAGAATAAAATGTATGGAATTGACATAAGACGCGGTAAATCACGTGGTCAATCGTTACCGTAACAAAATCACAAACTGCCTATTGCAGGTCATCAATCGTTATTGTCGATATCTTTTTGGCTAGGACATTGTCATTGATAGCTCAAAGACAATGATGAATTTCTGCATCTTTTCACTAGGAAACGATGCTACTTTGTCTAAGCGAATCAATCATTAAGCACTACATACCAAGTACACCAAATTTTAATTTTTGTGTTTTTAACCTTTTTTCTAAATTTGATATATTTCAGGTAATTGGTTTTTTTTGAGATTTTAAAAGGTTGGCGCTTTATAATAAAACAATTTTTGTTGAATCTCAGACATTGTCAATGGATGTTGAAAAAAAGATGAACATATCTATAACGTTTTAAACACATTAGAAAATAATGCTTCATTAGTAATTTAATAGTGTTCAGGCAGCAAATGCTAATTAGTATTTAAGTGTACTAGCTCTGATTCATATCTTATTATATTTTATTAAAAAGCCTTTGTCTTGGATGAAGTTTATTTGTTACAACAATGTTGATATATTTTATAACGGTTGAATTCTAACAAGTTCTCGTAATAGTTTTGTTATTGATACTTATTGTAGTTTTATTTCCCGCTTGATTTTCAGCCTGTCTATGAAAGCTTAAGCTGAAGTGCCGAGGCGGCTTACACGTATTGATATACTAGAACAAATATCTAGTTTTTCTTAAATAACATCAATTTCAACAAAATTCTATTAACAAAACTTGACTTTATATAAAAATCTATAAGCGTAATTGGCATTTCAATGTAATAAGTATCGCTCAATATACGAGCCAAATTTTGAAACGTTTATGTGAAATAGTTTTCGAGTTATAGGGGGTAAAATGTAGCGCCAAATGTTTCGTGTAATACTACACACGGAATGCTCGCCAGTTCTGTTACCTGAACTTGGCTTGACAGGCTGCCGCGTGCCTAGATCTTGTAAGAACAAATGGACTGGTCCAACTGGACAACCTGGACTTGTCACCGCTTCGAAATCCCCAGTCGCGATGAGTCGTCATGAGGATGGCTACAAAGAGCACCGTATTTCTTGTTAGCACTTACCGTGTGAATGAAATACGAATTCACTAGAATTCAACTATTGATGTGAAACATGTATTGGCTAGACTTGGTTGTAAATGAAGTGACGTCCGTCCGTCTTTATACATTGTAATCAACGATGAAATAAAATGTAGTATTATGATGAAACAAATTTCAAGGATTTTATCGCGGCTTATTGAGTTTTTTATATGCCCGACGTTTCGGATACTTTACAGCAACCATGGTCACGGGAGGGCCATAGAGTCCCCGTCGGGCATAAAAACACTCAATAAACCACGATAAAATCTATCATTTTTATTATAATGAGTAAAATTCACGTAAACATAAGGAAACAAAATTTATTATGTTAGTAAGGTTGAATTTCAATGGAACTTCAATCGAATATATCCCCTAACCAAAGGGAACCAATTAAACTTGTAATATTTTCATATATATGATGTAGTTGTAATTGTTAAATTAATAATTAAATAAATAAAAAGTAACTGGTAAAACAAACTCAGTGGTAGCTTGACAGCTACATTCCTGTAAAGGATGGTACGGCAGTGTTTGCTTCGCGCTCGACTTGGCGGGGGCACTGCCGTGCTCCCTATAGATTCAAAATATGATATGACGGGAAACAGTGTGTCATAATGTTACGCCATAATCCCATAGTGTTGACCATGTGTTGACTCCACCGAAATCTGTCATTTCTATTTTGTCACGCAAATGTCCCTTGATTTTATTATTAAAAAAAATCGCAGATTGAAAAAATATAGATTATTAATTAAATAACAAATAAAGATACTTCCTCAATACATTTACTTGGTCAAGAGTTCGACAATTATTCGCCAACTGAGCCCGATATCGACCACATGAACCCTAAAGTTTCACGACTGCAAAATAATTGCCGAATAGTTTATAAATAATTCGAAACTTCACGAATATAATATTATCGGCATAATAACCGAACAACTGCCGAATAATTACCGAATATTTAGCTCAGTAAACGATTTTTATATTAAGGTGGTTCGTTTTTCATACAAAAATAAATCGGCATTCACACGCTAAATATTAGTAGATATGCCTAGATATTTGCGTAGGGAATAACTTTGGGATACTTATTTTCGCAAAATCAATAAAATTCCATATTTATAATCTCAGAGATATTATATCAGACGATGAAAAATCTTATAAATTACGCATGTGTGTGTAGTCTCTAATGTGTAACTATACACGAATTTGCGACGTTGCCGACTTGATCAAGAACTGCATGCAACGTTGCCGATCTTATGCTTGCGTATTCTCGCGATCAGAGACCTTATTTTTATACTTTGCAGTTTTGTCAAAAGTATTGCCAGATGAGGGTGTCTCCCTTAAAAATTGAGATTTTTCCAAAACTACTGAGTAAACTTTAGTAATATCGAAATCACATTATTTTTTCAATTATCATACATGATACTTTGGTAATCTGTAAAATAATTGTGTATCGAGTAAGAGTTTAATACGCTTTATAAATAATTTGATTTATATATATTTATATTTATATTAAATTTTATTTTTAACTTTGTAAAATAATATAAAACAACAGTAAAACAACTCTAATATTCATGGGTAATTATGAACGTGCTAAAAGATAATTCGATAATTTGTTTTCTTTATTCTATACCTTGTTGACGGCCTATGCTTGGCTGTCTTATTTATTCTAGTTATATTTAAAACAGATAAGAGCGGCATTAAATCTGTCTTTACCAAAAGCATAATTATTGTTTGCTGAATATTGTATTGTAGAGCAGTGGCGAAATTAGTGAAAAATGTACCCAGTAAAGTGGTATCACTGACACCTATGATTATTGCTGACTTAATAAATTAAAAAAAAAAAAAAAAATGATTATTGCTGGTGGCTATCAAACAAATGTCAATCTAATTTGTCGAATGTCATTCCCAGTTTTGTTTATTTACTTACATACGTAATTAATTGTGGTTTTGAAATTTAATATAAACAAAAACTTGTATTATTTGGGTTTTGACCTATTTTAGTTTCGAGTAGCTAGAGTTCGCGGAGAAAACTTATACAAAAGCTTGTGAAAATAGCGTGTACCAGCACCATGAATCCGACATCAATTGCGAATTACATAAAACATAAGGATTCAGGTCCAAGAAAAAGCAGAAAAAGAGATACCTACGGCTCAACTAAAGCGCCATCATAGTGTTTCAATAATTATTGCCTCCCTCTGAGGCTCTGACCGAATTCTGTTTGTATTACAAAAGTTGCATAATTTTCAGTCGTGAAGATGTATGGCGTAAAAAATCAAAGAAGAATGAAACATTTTAAAGTGATAATGCAAAAACTCCAAGGTTATATTATAATTTCCTTAGATATATATATATTTTTTTTTTTTTTTTTTGATGGCCCAGCGGAAATCATTTACGACCATACCAGGGCCTGGGTAGGCGCGCTGGCGTGTGTGGGGACTCGCATTTGGGTGCCCTACCCCACTAAAACCGCTACGTGAGCCTTCAGCCGCTATATTTGAGGGACCCGGATCTGTGCAGGCGACGGGATACCCTCAGCGACAGACTGATCCCGGCAAAGACCAGATTCTCCACAGTAGGGAACTGCCCGGCTACGACTTGGCAGTCCCCACGACGCCGTGTCTTAATCTGGGCCCGGGTTTCCATCCCGAACCCGACACGAGCACAGGGGCTTTATTGAAGGCGCATTAAATAGCGCCTCCAACGCACCCCCGTTCGTCGTCTACGGGTTCGTCCTCTCTCACCCGTTCGTCGGCCTCCTTCTGGGACATCACTGTCACGCAGAAAGAGGCCATTGCCGTCCAGGACTCGTCAGAGCCAAGCATCACGGTGATGACGCTCGACAAAGACAAGTCCCCTCCGATGACAGACGTCACATCATGACGTAGCACCGCCCATCTCGGGCACACCTCGAGGGGGTGCTGGGCAGAGTCCACCGCCGCGCCACAATCATGACATTCAGTCGTCGGCTCCCTGTGGGCCGTCCGACACAAGAAATCAACGAAGTATCCGTGCCTGGTGAGAACCTGCGTCAGATGGAAGGTAAGGGGCTTGCGCTTACGGCGCATCCACCGCTCAAGGACCGGACGTAGAGCAGCCGTCAGGCGTTGGCCATACGGCTGACTCACCAGGTCCTCCCCCCACCTCCACATTAAGGCTTCCTGCCCTAGCCGGCGGACCCGTAGGAATCCGTCTAGCGAAGGGGTCAAGCCCAAACACCTCTACCCGAGATGTAGGAGTATGTCTCGGCCAGAACCTCCTCCACGAGTTCCCACGGGGGATTTTCCTTAGATACCTACCTAAAATAATCGTTATTCCTTTTACGTAAATATTTTAATCTTCTTATTATTTTTAAAATACAGTGTCAAAACTTATGAGAGACAAGTACCAATTTACCATAAAGAAGCTACTTTTGATGATAGCGAGGTGATGGCTGCTGTAGAGGCATTTTGGGAGAGCTCTGATAAATATTTTTTTTAAAGGGTATTTTAGGTTTAGAGAAACGTTGGACTAAATGTATCGACTTGTTAGGAGACTACGTAGAAAAATAAATTAAATTTAAATTAGAATCGTTGTTTTATTATACTCATTATCATTACTTTTTGATCGCCCCTCGTACATATGTTTAAGATTTCCTTTTTTTTAAGGATCTGCGCCTGTCGGTGGTCTTGCTTGAAGCTCAAGAAGGGTGATAAAATTGAATACCTATGTATTTAGTGAAAAAAAATAAAAATAAAAGACATGTGTAAAAATATTGTTTTATTCAAAAATACCACATATTTTATAAAGATAGAGCGACGGTAGTCCAGTGGTGGACGGACTCGGCCTCTTACGCGAGGGGTTCCGGGTTCGATCCTGACCCGTCCGTGTGTGCCTTGAAATGGGTTTTTCTAAATTTCTAAGTGCACACGAGACCATCGTTCGCTCACCGATGAAGGAAAACATCGTGAGGAAACCTGCATGCCTGATGAGATCGAAAGTCTTTGAAGGTATTTGAAGTTCACCAACCCGCACTGGGCCAGCGCGGTGAAGTATTGGCACATTACCCTGCTCGCCTGATTTCGAGGAAGGAGACCCGTGCCCAGCAGTGGGACATGTAAGGGTTGATACTTTGCTTTACTTTTTTTATAAAGATAGTAAAATGAGATATAAGATAGTAAATAGCTATACAATTATAAATAATATAAAATAATAAAAAAAATTATTATAAATAAAAAAACAAAAAGATAAACTTATCTGGAGGAGATTTGAACCACGTACCTAGTGATTGCACGTTCGTGGCATTTACATGTTAGGCCATTACTTATGTTATTGTTTTGATGAAATTAGCGGTTAGAATAATCATAAGAATACAATATGTTAGTGTGAGTGTTTAGTTCAAAATATTATACACCAACTTTCAATCGACATTCTTGAATGATTTTCCTTTGATAAACTAAAATATTATATAAAATATATTAAGCCTAATTGATAAATAGTTCGCGAATATAAATTTTAAGCATCTAAATGCAAAGGTCTATTTGTAAAATAAATAAAACCCTTGTTTTGCATAAGTGGCGTCATCTAGCGAGAAAAGAGAGGTCGGTAACCGAGACGAACCACCTTAACGCGCGACGACATTTCATGGAGCAAAACCAAAATAATATATTTTTGACTTTCGTTTCGTTAGCGATTTTTTGTGTAATATTAATTTAAACATTTTAAACTTATTTTTTATTTGTGTGAATCCTAGTCTGCACACTAAATGTAGACTTCTTAGTACTTAGAGAGCTCCCCAGTTAAAATCATTGATCTGCGTCTCTATAGAGAAGTTAGGGGAAGGTAACAGATTTATTTGGTTGTCGTTTGTGTTTAAATCCTAGGCTGAATATCATTTAATTCAGTTCATACGTATGTTACAAGTAAAGTAATAAAAATACCTGTTATGGGCTATAGCTACCGCAGCTAGAAAAAGAGCCGATAACTTCGAAACAGCTAAGCTGTTTTTACGAATAATATTTAAGAACATAATATATATTATGAAGCACATATAAATATAAAACAATAATTATAAAAAACGCTAATTAGTTCGCCCATTTCATAGCTTTAGTGCTACGAACAAATAGACACACACAAAGCGACGAAACTTGTAATATCGCTATCAATGCCCAATCAGCTGCATCACATGATGCGAACGTGATGGCGTTCACGGGCATCACTAATAAAGCTAATTAACAATCACGAAATTCCAATACGGAATGAAACAATGCGGTTGATTATTCAATCTTTGCTCCATATTGGATAATGGAAGTATGAGATTACTTTGCCATTGAAAATTGAAATAAAAGAACTGAAAAGCAATTTATATTGTTTGCCTTTCATGTTTGGTCAATCTTGAATACTGCTAAATATAGAAAAAGAAAAAGTTTTTTTTTAGAATATATAGTGTTAGAAGTTATGCACTTTGTACATTCAAAACAACCTTATTAACACTATTGTGTATAGTCTGTTATTTTTGTCTGACGTCTTTTACTGCACCAGTAATTTTGTTGTTTTTTGCTTATTTTATTCATATCTTGCGATATTGAAGCGTCTTGGTGGTAAAGAAAGAACTTGTTCAACATTTAGCTGTTTCCAGAGCTTTTTTAATGCCCGGCGGAGGCTCAGACTCACCCGTCTCATCTTCTTCATCACCCTATTCTTGATTCTCAGTTTTGACCATTGAATCCAAAATTTCTTTGTCTCTGAGTGAAGCCGTTGTGAGCAGTCGTTTACTTTGATTTAGGTTTGAAGATTTTCCGTAAAATTTCCTGCCATGTTAACTGTTGAATCTACTCAGTTAATGGAAGGTAACCGTCGCTATCAAACTCAGGTTCTCTTTCCACTTCATAACTCGTAGAAAAAAAGTCCAGCATATCGAAAAGAGTGTTGCATAGTTGTGAGTGTCACTTCTTACCAGGCTTTAGATAAAAAAAATACATGCAGCATATTAACAGAAATTTTACCCTCAGATGCCTTCCTTCTGTAGGCTTTTTATTGAGGCTGTAAGACGCTAGTCGTATTTGGAGAAATAAATGTCAATTCTATGTTTTCAAGGATTGATTTAAACGGGTAGCAGTTGGCAACAAGGAGTAAATTAATGTTTCGTCCCACTAATTCTGTATCCCACTTTCGCGCTTCTTCTTCAAAAAGTTGATTTGTCTGGTTCTTCAAAAAGTTGAGTTTACTGGTCTTGATAACAAATCAGTTCAAAATATCTTATTTTGAATGGCTCGTAAACGAAAAAAACAATTTTTTTATATTATGTAGTCATCTACCACCTGCTACCATACCTGATATCTTTATACGAAGAATATGTAATTTTTTAATGGAAATCTGCATCATTTAGACTTTTTTGCATTTAGTTCTCTGCTGTCTTTCAAAGTCTCCTTGACGAAGTGGTTAATATGAGTTTTTATTAAAAATTATGAAAATAATGGATTTTTGTTTGTAAATATATTTTTCACTAATTTGTGACATTTTTTAAATATTAAAAAACAACGGCTAACAAAAAAATCCATTCATGGAATGGAATGGAAATGGAAATACCGAATGAATAGCTTACACTGAACGCCACATTGAATTATTTGGTGTATCGCGTACTCACTCATAAATTACTATAAAAAGTTAAAATCTTCATATAGATTTTGGGTGGAATTCGAATCCCCACCTGTCACACCACCTCCCGAATCTATTAGATGAAGTAAAAAATTAAATTTCATGAACTGCACTTAAACAGCTAAGTGCAATCTTAAAATTCTCAGACATCTTGAGCGTACAAATTAAATATTATAAACACTTTTTATTTTTAATGTTTGGCCTCAAGACTTTTTATTTCTTAAAATAGATAACATGAGTCTACTCGTAGGGTCAAGGATTTGATAATGATGATAATGATGATGATGATAAACAAAACCTAGATTGTACATCTAGAATATATATTTATAATGTTGAACTCTGATAGGAACAAATTATATAGACCTATGTGTAACATACAAACCCTCGCCTAAAATAATTTCTGTATGGACTATACCAAGCATATTGTGTTACCGTTTATAAGATACTGTGGCGTACCACTGCGGGGTTTTATGTTTTTGGTCAGGCTTATAGCCCAGTACAACAGCAAAGCCTAAGGGACCCGAAAACTAGTTATGTTTGGTAAACACCAATCAAATTTAAATGGATATTTGAGCTTGTATTTAAGTGATCTATGCTAATTGTCCAAGCCCACCTATAATGTTGTATTTTAATAATATTTTTCAGATAACCTTTTCTTGGTAACCTCTGCGAGTACGACGCCTTTACTCTATTTTCATTCGAATAATATTGTTTAGGTAAATTGAATCAGACTATTTGATAAGATGTTAAAAGAAACGCTGAGATTTCTCTCGTATATTTTTCAAATCTTATTTTTATAAAGAAGCAAACGAGCAGTTGTAGCTCAATGGTGACCCTCATCAACCACCGAGATACCACCACAGATGTGTTGCCCTCCTCATGAAACACATGACACGCCACATGAAACGCGACAGCATAGCTGTCATTTAACGGTATCATATGAGCTTGTTTACTTATAAATAAAAGCTAAAATTGCTCTAATAAGATCTGTAAAATTTTTTTAGTAACGCTAATTATCGTAGCTTCATTTTTTATGAATTTGATAGATACATTATATTATTATGTGAGCTAGAGGTACCACTCCGGTCGTGCCGGCCCAATTCGGGTGCAAAGCAGCATGGTGCTACCTGTTTACAAGAAATGTGGCATAGGATCGGTCGTCTAGGCGTTCATTGAGGGCAGCCTATATCCTGCAGTGGACGGATAACGGCTGATGATGATAATACTAGCTTATCCTAGAGTTCGCGTATTTATATCAGGACTAGCAGCGCCCCGCGGTTTCACCCGCGTACTTCCCATTCCCGTGGGAGTACGGTGATAAATTATAGCCTATGTATTATTCTGATGTATACAGGTAGCTATAAGCTATATTATTGTAAAGTTTCATCAAAATTCATTCCATAGTATTTACGTGAAAGAGCAACAAGCGTCCATACTTACAAACTTTTGCGTTTATAATATTAGTAGGACTAGTAGGATTAATTAGTTTGGCCTAGGCTATACTAGTTAATCCTATCGCGTATAGGAAGAATTAGTTTAGCATAGACCAAACTAGTTTGTCCCGAAATCGGGTTTGGCTGGTAACATGTATATTCGCATAGTGTTTACTAATTATTATAAGCTCTCAGACAACGCGACATTACAGATGTGTTTCTTGATATGAGTGATTCGTTTCTTCAACAAACAGATTATTCCCAACCCACGTCAAGGTTGACAGATCACGTTGGGTGCGGTGATACCTTACCTAAGGATGGGATAATATCTTGTTATACATAACAGAGGAATTAGAGGTAATATTTTTCCAGTTTAATTATAATTTAATGTAAAGAAATGTTATGCTGGTGCTGGTGGACTCGGCAAATGGTGGAACCATTTGCCGAGTCCACCAGCCACTGGGCCATCGTCTCTCATACTCAATCCTGTAGTAGTTTAAAAGAAATTGTTATACGAATATCAGAAACTAAGACAAAATAAAATTGTCTGTTTCTGTCTGTCGGTCTGTTTTTAATATTACTGTCTTGATATTTGTTGTGAACAATAAAAATATTTTTTTTTTCTTTCTGTTTGTTCCGGATAATCTCTAAAGAGGCTGGACCAATTTTGACGGGACTTTTTTTGGCAGGTAGCTGTTATAATAATGAGCAATTTAGGCTATGAAAATAATTATCATCAAACCGTATTAATCCGTAAATCTAAGTTGACGTGGGTGAAGCCGCGGGCAACGGCCAGTATACATATAAAACTGCGCTTATAATAATGGGATTGGAACGTGCGACTGCTGTCAGAGTATTTATTAGACAAATACAATCAGTTAAACAATGATTTTTTTATTATTCCTCAATAATTGTGATCTGTTCGAGTTTTATTAACAACATTCCAAAACAAAATTTCATTATATTTGCTATAACATTCCAAAACCACGGGAGCACCAAGTAAAAACATAACATTTTTACAACAAAATATATCCAGTTTCATAAAAAAAAAGTTTCAAAAAGTAAACGGAATAAAATAAAGTGTCTCTAACCATCTTATAGAGTTCCTTCCTTGAATTCGATACAATATATTGTTTTTTTGCATCGAAAAGTAATAAAACGAAGACATCGTCAATGCAAACGAAGTCAACCGAATAAGAATTGAGAACCAATCACAAAATGTTTCTTTTTTAATGTTTATGGGCGGCGAGCTCTGTAGCTGAATGGTAAGCGCGTTAGCGCGCAAACCGAAGGTCGCAGGTTGAAATCCCGCCAGGGAACAATAAGTTTCTCTGTTCCTGGGTCATGGATGTGTATTAAATGTGTTTTATATAATAACAATCTTAAATATAAGTATTAATATTAAAAGGTATTAAATATATTATGTATTTCCGTTGTGGTACCCGTAACCCAAGTCTCTTCGAGAACTTAGCACGGGACCAGATTTACATGGTGTAAAAGCGTCCATAGATGTTATTATTATGTTAAAGGGTAAAATGACAGGCGAGTAACAAGATGGTAAACGCTTATTAGGTAAAAAAGCTCACAAAAGCTCCTTTTTCATACGGGTCATTAAAAAAGATTTAACCTTCCCGGGGTATACTTAGGTTTACATTTTATCGAGTTCTTTTGTCGGCCGTAGTATTGCACAGACATTCCTTGACGAAATCTAACGAGCTTCGAAGGCTCTTAACAAATACTTTGCTTTATAAAATACCAGAGTACGGATTTTATACATGAAATACATTGAATATAAGACGCTATAGCGTGTCGCGCGGTTTCTGCTGGAATATGATCAACATTTTTTCTAATCATTATGTTATTTCAAATTAATAATGTATTTACTCTAGGATCAATGGTACCTTGAAATGGGTTTTTCTAATTTTCTAAGTGCACCCTAAACACGAGACCATTACACGCGCACCGCCGAAGGAAAACATTGTGAGGAAACCTGCAGGCTGCATGCCTGATGAAATTAAAAGTCTTTGAAGGTGAGTTAAGTTCACCAACACATTTTGGGCGCATCGGTGGTCTGTTTAACCTAGTCACCTGATTTTGAGGAGGAGACCCGTGCCCAGCAGTGGGACGTATATGCGTTGATATTTTTTCTTACTTTTTACTTCATAAATTTAAAATATCTTTATTTCGTAGATAACAATTTTGTAACGTTCACAAATTATAATTAATTGATTTAGTTTTTCATTTGATTTGTCTAAAGAATAGAATAGAATATCATTTATTGAGGAATACAAAATGCTACACATACTTAGGGCCTGTTTCACAATCTCCAGTTAAGTTCCCGATAGGCTATCGGCAACATATTTGACAGATATTTGACATATACTCCATACTCTATCTGTCAAATATGTTGCCGATAGCCTATTGGCAACTTAACTGGAGATTGTGAAACAGGCCCTTATAATCTAATATAATATACACACTTAACGCGCGTTATGATAACTCTTGGAGCTCGCGACTCGCGCCAACGTCGCGTCGGGGTTTAACGCGACGCTTATTATATTATTAAGAATTGTGCGAACGAGGCCTTAGTTTATTTGTTTATACTCAGTAATGGATGATATTAGGTTACTAGGACTGGCTATTACCGTTAACAGTAAGCTAAAGATTATATCTATAGAAGGGAGTAGACAAAATACATTCAATTAGTTAAATAAAATATTACACACATATTCAAAATCAAATTCTTCTTTTTGTCGAGTCGAAGTAGCTAAAACTATCTATTGTGTTTATTTATTTATTTTTTGAGCAGCATTGACCCAAATTCACCAAATCAAACTTTATTTCGGCACTGTTCAAGCGATTGTGCTTTCATTAAATATATATTTTATACTTATTTAGAAACCATTAAATAAAACCTTTTTTGACATGTATAAAAAGAAGAAAATTAAAAATGTGACATTAATATAAGAATTGCTAGAAATTAGAACAGATTTATTATAAAATTAGATTTATTGTAAAATTGTATCTTATAAAAATAACTGAATGGTTTAAGAGTTAAACTAAATATTTATATAATTATTGCGAGGGTAAACGTATCTAACGTCTTCTTCAAATGTTTTATTTAAATAAAATTAACGAAGGAAACAGGCACTGTCAAACTGTGTCAAACTATATTTTAAGTTCAATGTTTTTTTTATTATGACCGAATTTCAATTGGTGGCCTCTAGTATTATTTTTATATAGCATTTGATTTGATATATTAATGGAGTAGTGAAATAAATGACAGACATTTCATATATCATCGCTGACTATGACTTGGCTTTATTTACGAAACATTAATTTGATGGATTATCAGTAACTTCCCCAGATCGTCTAGAGATAGTGATGAGCAAAATTGGTCTTAATTTTACGGCCTTTCAGTCTTCAGCAAGACAAACCTAGACCTAATATGGAAGAGCATGACCACTCGCAAGACTGTTATATGTTATAGTAATAAATGTATGTAATTATGTATGATTATAAAAAATTGTAAACTATATTTTGAAAGGAGCAGCAGAATAAGACAGAGTTTCTTGCTGAATTCTTCTTATATACTATACTACTATGGTAGTATGTGTTGTTTTTATTATTATTTTTTGTAATATTGTATTTGAAAAGACTAGTTCCACTGAGTTTGTTTCGCCGGTTCTTCTCAGTGGACTTGCTTTGGAACCGGTGGAAGACTCAATTGACCTTCAAAAAGATACTTCGATAGTACTACATATTTTGAATAAAATTTTTGACTTTGACTTTTTTGACTTTTGACTAATAATAAATAGGTACAAAAAATTCCGTTGAAATTATAAGTTATAAAAATTGCCATCACTTAAACATATATGCACTTTATAGAAGAGATCGACGTGGGTATTAATTATTATTGAAAGACACGTCATGTGACGATACTGAATATATAATATCAAGATCGAGATCAAAACTAGAAGTATTTATACTAGATCAACACCAACACAAGAACAAGTCTCGAAGTATTTGTACAAAAGACCAAGTCAAGACTCAGATTAGGAGTATTACACAAGTTCAAGAGGATACCATATTTATTATTGTATAATATTTTACTATTAATAATTTAAGCAAGATATTAATTTACAAATAATACAAAAATATTGCTGGAATGTAACTTTTAATGGTTACTTTATGTTTTTTGTAATCGTGATTTTTTTATCAAAAATGTTTTGAATACTACAGTCCACTGTTAATACGATCAAGATTAACATCATTTTGACGCTCTCACTGACAGGGAAATGTATACATATACATTTCCCTAAAAACCGTATAATCGAGCCTGTTTTAACTATACACAGCGTCTAAGAGAAAACATCAAGCTTTTTTAGAATATATGAGACAATAAGCTGTCTACATTCAGAACACACGGGAGCGAAGCACTGTCATTCGCGCGCAATCGGGATGTGAGCTATGCATAATAACACGACGCCTTCTAAGATAAGCAGATATTTGTGTATATTTGTGTATTACGGTACTGAGGAGTACCGCTCCTGCTGTGCGCAAATCGGCTGCAAAGCTGGCACTACCTCTTGTTAACTCTGTTTGTCCCCACTTCTGTAAATTACCTCAATAAATTCCTTTCCTCATTCTAAAGAGATTACCTCAGTCTACAATTAGAAAATATGTTTAATTTTAAAATTTATTCTTGTACTAATCATAAAAGGTTTTTCTAAATCATAAAGGGTATTCGGGTCTATTTATTGGAAAGCTTATATCGAAAGTTTCATAGCAGTCCAACGGTTTTCAAAGAAACTTCACAACATTTTTAACTTTAAGTTTCGTGTATGGAGCATACATTTTCACATCTCACAAGTTTCAGAAGATATTGAAATATATTTATAAATATTTCTCTGAGAAAAATTATATTAGCAGCGCCCCGCGGTTTCGTCCACGTAATTCCCGTTTCCGCTGGAGCACAGCAATAAATTATAGCCTACTAGCTGTTTCTCGCGGCTTCGCCCGTATTAGCAAAAAAACTTTCCTTTTTGAAATGTATCCTATGTCACTTTTAGTGCCTCCGAGAATATGTGTACAAAGTTTAATGATGACCGGTTGAGTAATTTTTGCATGAAATCGTAACGAACATCCCTGCTTCCACATTTATAAGTAAGGATATATATACTCTCTACCCCGTCTGTGGAGATGGCGTGGGCCCCCTCAGGGGACTGACTGGCCGTCGAGATGCCCTGTGCTAGTAGATCCGGGGCGCCTCACCAAAGGCGGCATTGGTGGCACTCGCCGGGTTTTAGTGGGTAGAGCTGTGTCCATTTACCAGCTTTTGGGTGCAGCGAATCCCACATACCCGCCTGGGAAGACCCACTCCCCAGCGGGATGCGTCAGTGCATTTCCCGGCGTTAAAAAAAAGATAAACTGTTGACTATAGCTAGAGACTATAACTGCTGACGCAAAAAAGCTGATATAAATAATTCGTAGCCCATTCCCGTAGAGATCCGTAGCAGCGTAGCACCGTAGGCTTGTTACGTATCTCAACCGACCGACAAAGTGAACCGTCGCTCGCAGAACAAACTCGACGGAATTCGTTATCATAAAACACACAACTATTAATCGCACTCTATCCCGGCTAAAAGCTCGAGGATTTTGAGAAGAAAAAGCTTGGCGCTAATTAAAAACCAAATTGCACTGATGTATACTGTGTGCCTCATATATACTGATGATAATGATGATTGTCATAGTGTTGAGTGGGCGTGGGGTGTGGGCGACAGAAAAGATAGTACAATCAAACTCCACACCTGTGTAATTAAATTTTTCTCAGTTCACAGTTCAACGTTGGGAAATGGCAATATAAAGTCAGTATTTGACCGCGCGTGTTACGAGACGCACGGCTTTCGTCTAAAAACTTTACACGACAGGATCGCGTGAATATTATTACGATAATATAATAAAGTAAAATAATATTATAAAGTAAAAATAATGAAATATAATATAATTGAAATAAAGGTATATTAATTTAAAGTGAGAATGTTTCTTTCTAATCCTGTGTTTGAGTTTGAGTGACAAATTAGCATAAACAACTATTTATTATTGGATTCGGTTTCCTCGAAATCAGTCGAGGAGGGCATTCATCAAACATGTTCTAACATCGAAAATGAATACCACTTTCAATGACACGTCAATGAACAAACAATTTTGGGAGTATTTCGAGGAGGCTACCATAAGAAACGTGAGCTATGAGGTGATGGTGCCCCGCGAGCAGGTGGTGGTGTTGTCCACGTACGGGGCGCTGATGCTGGTGGGGGCGGTGGGCAACGTGGCGGTGCTGGCCACCCTGCTCACCTCCAGGAGGAGGAGGTCCAGGGTGGACCTGCTGATGACCCACCTGGCGGTCGCTGATGTGTGTGTCACTTGCGGCGTTATACCACTGGAGGTAAGGAGATAAGGAGTTATAAAATGGAATGTGGTCAGCGTCGCCTATGAACACAAATGAATTCCAAGATTAGCCCGAATCATTTACTGTTATGTTGTGTTGACTGGTTATCTCGAGAATAGAGAATGTCCTACTAATGGACATTCTCTATTCTCTATTATATTCTGTATTAAAATATCGAGATTCTTCAAATAAATTAAATTTCAAATTGTTTTATAATTGAAAATAAACCTTTTCATATGTAAATCTTTTATGAGGTAGTGGTATTCAATTAACTAAAACACCTGTGAGCTATTTTGTCCGTTTTTGAGATTACCGAATCTTCAGGCAACAGGCTGAAGAACAGCTAGACTGTTCCCCGTAAATGGTACCGCCCATAAAGAAAATGGGGAGAAACTTAAGGGTTGCTCCTTTGTCAACAAAAATAAAATATACGGTCCAAATTAATATGGTATTTGCGTCATAAAAATGCCGTTTACGTAAATTAAAATGTTATCAAGATTATTGATAACAACCAGTCCCATACAAGGTAAATCCCTATTCATTCTGACCCGCACTTTCGGTGAGGTCTTTTGTGCCATAAATAAAATCCTAAAGCCAAACGGAATCCCGTCTAAATGCCACAATTAATCCTCTGAATATATTACCGAAATGGTTGACGTTTACCGCCGCACAAGTGCTTTTTGATATTGGCCCAGTTAAATTTTATTAAAGCAAAAGTTTTGAAATAAAACTCGAAATGGTAAAACCTATAAAATATGTTTTAGAGCTGAAATTTTTCTAATCCGAGACCAAGTTTTTTCTAGTTTTAACTGGAGCGGTATTTAATATTGAAAAGTTTAAAACAGGCAGTTAAATGTCATAGAAGCTACAAGAACCTCCGTCCGGTGCCAGAGTTCCCTGTTGCTTTAGGTTAAATAGTCATATGTCTAAAACTAAACTAAAATTATTTATACTTAGTTTTTATGGGATTATCCAATTAATATAAAAAACGGGAAAGTTTGTAATTTTATTAATTGTCTAGAATTTTGAATGGGCAATTTAAACACCGATTATGAATCTTCAATTTCACGGCATAATATATCTCCTTAACTCAAACGCCTCGAAATCAGCGATGCTATTACCTGTACAAATAATTCACAAGATGTCGATGTGCCTCAATTACTCAGCAACCTCAGTTTTCGTATACCCCCGCGGACAGGTAAGAAACGTTCGAAAAACAAATCTCTTCAATGTAGTTACATTAAAAACTAACACTGGAAACTCTTTTATTAGACGAAGTTTCAATTTCTATAATAAGTATCTTAGTAACCTGGATCCTTTTAATTGCTCACCTAATTAAAAAAAAGATAGAAAAGGCAGCATGGCCACTGGTCTTAGCCTGTTCCAATAGTAACGAAGAAAATAAATTAATTTGTTCACTATACATTTTTAATAAGTTTTCAATGTAATATTATTGGTTCCTATGTGGTATCTTATTTTATTAGTCTGTGTGACTGTGTTAACATAAGAAACCAATATTATAATATAATTACATTTTGTTTGTTTTCTCTATATACCTAACTAGCTGTTACCCGCAGCTTCGCCCGCGTGAACTTAGGTTTACGGATTTATCATGTTTGATGACGATCATTTTCCATTTCAATAATGACTAAGTTTTTGTTTTAAATTATATTCCTTCGCAGACTTTCTGCATGCATATTTACTATTTAGGATACTATTACATATTACACTGCCCTCTCAAATCACGGCAACACGGTTTATTTTCTTGCGTATTATTTTGATATTGCCATATCTTCTAAAGTATTCATTTAATTTGCATGATGTAAAGGATAAAAATAATTTTCATTAAGTGCTCCAGTTAATTAACTAATTTAAAATGATAAGGATTCATACCGTATTTGTGTAAATAGCTTTCAAATTATCGCGTTATAATTGCCCATTTATTTGAAGTATTAAATGGATATAGTATGATATCCCTAAGAGATAGATATATGCCATCGCGGACTTTTTTGTAGACCTATTTAAGACACACAATTCCACCATACATTATTTTGATATATCTCAAAGGGTTTAGGCAGCGTTTTCGTTGGAAACTCCCAGACGGCCAATTTTTTTCCGACACCTCCAACAATTATTGTTATATCTTAGCCAATGTATATAAAAACTTAATAAATTATGTACATAAACCTTCCTCTTGAATTGTCCTATCCATTAAAAAAAATCGCATCAAAATCCGGTGCGTAGTTTTAAAGATTTAAGCGTACAAAGGGATATAGGGACAGAAAAAGCGACTTTGTTTTATAATATGTAGTGATGATGTATAGTGTATGCCGTATTTTATGTACTGAGTGTCTGTTATGAAACATGCTATATTGTTATTGGATGAAACATATTGCTTTATAAATCTTGTACATTATAATTTTATTAATATTTGATCCTATGCTATGTAACTGTTTTGTTCTTAAATAATATTAAAAAAATGTATGGATGTATGTTTGTTACTCTTTAACCCACGAATCACTTAATGTATTTTGATAAAACTTTTAAATAATATTGGCTAAGAATGGAACACTGAACACAGGCTATAATTTATCCCCGTACTCTCACTGGAATCGACAGTACGCGGATGAAACCGCTGGGCGCTGTTAGTTAACCGTAGAAATATAAACCGTATAAATAATTTAAAAACTGGCTATTTTTTCTAATTTAAGTAGTCTTGGATAACAGACAGCCTCATTTTATAAATCGGTCAGACAACTTGGTTCTGGTTTACTGAGTTTGTTCGGCCAGCTCTTCTCAATGGGCTAGACTCTCGACTCGACAGATTCGGTAGTCAATTCAGTAGACGTAATAAGAAATAAGAGTAATTTTGTCGGTGCCTTTTTAAATAAAATGATTTTAGATTATATTTACATTCCACTCATCATAGTCATGATGGTGATCAGTTTATACCAGCATCATAAAATATATCCAAGACAGGGACACCAGCTCATCACATGGTATGGTCAGTTCCTCTATCGACTTGTGCAATGTAATGTAGTAATTGCCTTTTACTTCATAGTACTTTAAAGTAGCTAACGTAACATAAATTAAAGAATAAATATAAAAAAAATAAAAGTAAAAAAACTCAAACATAATTTTATGAATAATATTTTAACCTTTACTGATGGCTTTTCCAGTTTCCATTATCCTACTCAAACATACGATGTTAGTTTTAGTTCATAATTTAAAATAACTGTACATATCTTATAGTATCTTTATATATCTTGAACATAGTAATCTTATTATTTCTATCTCTATCACAAGCTGTTTCCCGTAGTTTCATCCACAAAACCCTTACTAGTACTATAAACGTGAAAGTAGGGATGTTTGTTACGCTTTCACACGAAAACTACTCTAATATCTATTAATATTAGAGTATAGGACTAGTCTATTATTAATAGGATAATATAAGCTTTATACATCTTCTTCTCGTAACTTCTCAGCCTTCTTCTTCGGAGCTATTGAGGGTTAAAATTGCAAAAAAACTTTATTATAAAAGTACTTATTATTATTATAAATTATAGAAGACGACCTCTGTGGCTTAGTGGTTAGCGCGCTGGAGCTCAAGCCAAAGGTAGCGGGGTCGGGTTCCGCCAGATCAAAAATACTTCTGTATTTCAGGGTCATAGATGTGTATTAAATATGTGTATCATATAAAAGCTTATAAATATACTTTCGTTGTTTGATGTCCCTTACAGAAGTTCTTCGAGAACTTCCGGGATCAAACTTGGAGTTAAAGCGTCCATAGTGTATTATTATTATTTTTCTATTCTATGAGCTAATTTTAAAATAACATTTAACAGTAATTTAAGATTTTTAAATTAAATAATTAAAAAGAAAATGATTGCTTCAAGTTTTTTTTCTGTTTACGAGAATTTCAATCATCATAATGAAACAAATTCTAAGGATTATATCGCGGTTTATTGAGATTTAACACGTAAAGTATTGATACTTTTTTAATTTGATGGTTATGTCCTAGTGCTGTGATAAACAGGCGGTAGACAGAGTTTGCGAGTTGTAATCTAAGCGTAAACCGTACTACCTTATCTGTGTTATATTTTACTATCGATGCCCCGCGGTGTTATCCGCCTACTTTCATTCTCGTGAGAACAGGGATAAATTTGATTTTGATTTATTTTGACATAAGTTAAATTTTGTGAAGTTTCATCGAAATCCATTCAGTAGTTTTTGCGTGAAAGAGTAACAAACATACATCCTTATCAAAACAAACTTTTGCATTTATAATATTAATTTAACGTCATATTCAATTCCCTGTAATAACAAGTGTTTACAACCTTGCCATATGACTACTGACTAAAAACTGGTAAAAATTATTTGCTTTGGAGGTCAGTACGCGTAAACTACGCGTATTATATGGATTGTATTTTTCCGAAAGGTTTTTAACGCCTCCATATTGCGCATCTGTAAGCTTTAAAAAAATCATTATTTACAAGCAATTTCCAGTGTAAATGAAAACCAAACGAAACGTATTCCAATTTGTATCGTATGTAAGTATCGATTATAATAAAACAAATTTACGAATTTTATCGCGGCTTATTAAGTTTTTAAAGACCATGGTTGCTGTAAAGTATCCGAAACGTCGGGCTTATAAAAAACTTAAAAAACCGCGAGTGAAATTCGCGTAAACATAAGAAAACAATATGTAAGTATCGATATTTATCGCGATAATAAATTCGACGCTCCACTGAGCTATACCTTTGAATATCCTCTATTAAACCACCACTTATCAAAGTGGTACATCCCACACAAAGTGGAAAGTTTGTTAAGACGTAGTATCAGTCACTTTTTACTCGAATTGGGCCGACACCACCGCGGGGCTACTTCCTGCTCGGCTATTATCAGCATAAAATGACAGCTATGGTGTCGCGTTTTGTCGCGTAGGTGAGGAAAATACATCATCGAAAAACTTTCCGTTCTTTAGAACAGTGTTTTTCAATCTATGGGACTTTATATAACTTTGGGGGAGCTGGCAAAAGGTAGAGATAGAGAAAAAAAGGCAAATATTATAATAATCTTTCGATAATTCTAACTTTTTTTTGCGTATGGTCTAAGAACATCGACAGAAGCTTTAAGCCTGTAATACCGTCGCGTACTTAGAAATATTGAAAAACACTGCTTTAAAATTCTGCTTGCATTTAGAATCCGCACGAAGTCTTAGTCTCTCCATAGTCCATACCAATCTGCAACAAGCTACCAGAAACAGTAGAATGTATAGACAAAGAATCGACCTTTACAAATAACTAGCTGTTACCCTTACCAGCTTCACCTGCGTTAACTAAAATTTAGAACGGGATCTGAGCGGAATAATACTATATTGTGCATGTATTATGCAAATAAACCATTCTCATGAATTGCTATATTTATAAAAAAAACCGCATCAAAATCCGTTGCGTACTTTTAAAGATTGAATCATACATACAAAGTCAGCGACTTTGTTTTATATAGTGATATAATATGCTATGTAAATATGAAAAAAACCTATTTATTTTAAAATGTTATTATAATATTAATGAATATTTTAAAGATAAACTTTAAATAATAATATAAAAACAAAATTTCTAATATCAAAAAATTACATGTTATAATATTATCTTCATTAAATAATAAAATGATTAGACGCGCTCTCTATTTAATTATGAGTTGGTCCGTGGTCCGCTGTCCGTCGTCTTGGCGTTTATTGAATGAGGCCAGGTTATGTTATGTTTGTTTGTATGAGGCTATGTTCAGCAGTGGACGGATAAAGGCTGATGATGATGATGAGCGTTAAGCTTACTTTATCCTTATTACCAAGGCCTTTTTATAATAAAATAGCCTTAAGGAGACATTATAAAACTTTTCAATAAGCTCTAAGTAAGAAAATTTACTGGAAAATTGGTCATTTCTTCAATATATTTTATAAGAGCTTTTGTCCCACAAATAAACTTTAGACATAACAATGTTACTTATATCAAAAACAGATGCTTTCAAATATTTCGTTGAATATATTTTAATCCAAGGATCCTTCATACATACAGTTCTTGCGGTGTGCGTTTGCTGAATTGTATTGTGACATACAAACGTTCACACAGCGGGATGACGTCGGGAGACAGTTTGACCGCTTTGTCTAGCGCTAGAGCGTATAGTTGGATTGCTGACTTAATGCTACTATGATTTAAGTTTATTATATCCATTAGTTACGATAGATATTATACACAATTTGTATATTCGATACTTTATTGTATGAAACACTTCATCGAATCAAAATATCCGTATTTCGTAGGTAACTACTTGTACAATTGAAATACGTCATAAAAGTACATATAAAAGTCGTGTCTACGTTGACTCGCAATATTTATCCTCAAAAAAGTCGAAGCTGAGTTCCTTCTTTAAAATAAACTAATTATCCTATCAATTGAGCGACACAAGGAGGAAAAGATCTTATTTTTTAAACGACTTCAAAAAATCATTTAATTCATCTACTTATACCTTTCTTTTTCAACATTTAATTGACGTAACCTTGTTTGATATGTTGAATTGAAAGATAATATGAGTTCATTTCAGTCTCAGATTTCATTTCAGTTTTGGTTTCGATTTCGGTTCATATTTGCCGTTAGCGTTTATCCTTACTCATTATCACAACCATTATTGGCCTATACCGTATTTGAAAGATGATTTAAACAGCGTTGAATATTTGGAGTTTTACGGTATTTATTTTCGTGGCCTATTAAGCCAATATGGGACTTAGATCCGACCATATAGCGCGCAGTTTGAAGGCTGGATGTTTTTAAGTAGTGGGGGATTGTGTGTGCGACTGTGTCTTTTACTAGCCAGCCATGCCAATCATCCTTTATCGTTCATACCAACACCATCTGCAATAGTCTTAATCCAATTTGCGCATTAAAGTTCTCGTTCAGAATTTGTGATGGGTATAAAACATCTCTAAGTAAGACGATTTAATCAAACTATTCTACGTTTAGTCTAACTACTGAACCGGTCTAAATTGATGGATGGATGGAAATGGAATTTGGTATGGATGTAGTTTGAGACCCAGAAAAGGTAATAGTATAGTTTTAACCTGAATCCTAAGTAAAGATTTATGATAAATCTTTTAATAAAATAATCCCAACCAAACGCTGGAAAGATTTGATTTTTTGTTTCAGTGTTACGAATTAACTTAAAAGTACTCGACCGATAAAAATACTTGTTTCACCGTTAAAATGCTACGTTAACACTGAGATTAGCTATAGAAATAATCAACGTCAATCAGGATACAGTCGCAAATCTAAGTTGATACAGGTGAAGCTGCGGGCAACAACTAGTTTACTATAATTGACTCACTATCCATGAGTGCCAGGCTATTTTTGAACGGTCTATATTCGATAGTTATCAGATAACTTGTTATAATGTTCGTGATAGCACTAGTTCAGTTATAATGTTATTACACCCCCGGGATGAGCCTCGCTTCGATATCGCTTAGACTGATATCATATTGACAATTATCCAGTTAGCAACAAGTGTATAGCAAGTTCGGTTTATGTTCGTAGTAAGTTCGGTGTGCATGCGAATCAAGTTTGCTGTGAGTGCGTAGCAAGTTTGTCATAAGTGCGTATCAAGTGTTTGCGTGCGTAGCAAGTTTAATGTGAGTGCGTAACCAGTTTTTCATGAGTGCGTAGCAAGTTCGGTTTGTGTGCGTACTGCGTAGCATGTTAATCATGAGTCCGTAGCAAGTTCGGCTTGCGTGCGTAGCAAGTTCGGTTTGCGTAGCCAGTTTTTCATGAGTTTGTAGCAAGTTACTCATGAGTCCGTAGCAAGTTCGGTTTGCGTGCGTAGCGAGTTTGCTGTGATTACGTACCAAGTTAATCATGACACCGTAGCAAGTTCGGTTTGCGTAGCCAATTTTTTATGAGTTTGTAGCAAGTTCGGCTTGCGTGCGTAGCAAGTTCGGTGTGATTACGTACCAAGTTAGCCATGAGTGCAAAGCAAGTTCGGTTTGTGAGAAAGTTTGTCATGAGTGTATAATAGGTTCCAGTTGTTGATGTAGCAAGTTCACTATGAGTGCGCAGTAAGTACGCTTTATATTCGTAACCAACGTGCGCCGAACATGTTACAAATACCCATTTCTAGTCAAAGTTCAAAAGTTGAAAAGTCGGACATAAAATTGAATATGAGCGCACGACGGCGGTATTTGCGGTGAGTCCGCTCGCTTTACTGTAATTTTAGCGTGATAAGGCCAGTGATGTCACAGTGTCATATGATCGTAAATTTTCACTCATGATAGTGACAATTTATACTAATAATATGATGATGAAGGTTAATTGATGTGAGTGAAGTATGTCGCTAATTCTACACCGGTACTGTCAAACAGATTTTCATTTTTTTACAATTTCGATTATCGAAGTAGCTTTTTCCATCCTACAATTATACAATGCGCATATCCAGGCCTCACATAGGATACTGCTCTAAGCCCAGAAGCTGGAGCGCCCTAATATCAGCTCCTTTGATTCGACCGCTTAAAACACCGGGTAGCTGAAATCGTCGATAACAAGGTTCTCTTTTACCGTATTTATAACGGGGAGTGCTCTGAGGAATTGTTCGGACTAATACCTGCAGCAGAATTCCACCACCGGATATCGAATCAAAGTTCCTTTCACCCTCACCAAGTCGATAATCCACGAAAATTCGATTTTCCCGACATTTCGTGCCTCGCACGAACACTAAGTGAAATAGCTGTCACCTAAGGTATTTCTGAACCGATGCAATTTAGGGAGCAAGAAAAGGCGTACTCTTATTTAAAAGGCAGCCCCCGTTAATCCTGCGATGTGGCGGGTGTCCACAGATGTTGCTTATTACTTGGTATGTAAGTAAGATGAACCAGCTGTCTGTCCGGGATCTCTTAAAAAAATTACAACCTTTTATGCCCCACTGCTGGGCACGGGTCTCCTCGAAATCTGGCGAGGAGGGTACAGGCCATAGTTTACCGATGCTCTGGCCAAGTGCGGGTTGGTGATTCTTCAACGGCTTCACATACCTTCAAAGACTTTCAATCTCATCAGGCATGCAGGTTTCCTCACGATGTTTTCCTCCACCGGTGAGCGAGCGATGGTCTCGTGTTTGGGGTGCAATTATAAATTAGAAAAACCCATTTCAAGGCACACACGTAGGGGTCAGGATCGAACCCGGAACCTCTCGCGTAAGAGGCCGAGTCCACCTACCACTGGACCATCGTCGCTCACAAAAAAAAAGTATTTTCATCTATTTTGAGGTGGAGATACAGATCTCTACTTTGTGTATTCGTGTGTTTACATGGTGTGTTCCTTTACAGAAATGAACACACCATGTTAATCCATGAATAATAATTTAGTCTGTAAGTGATTCACACGGACTTGTTTCTGGTATTTGAATCGGGATTTTTTTTTTCAAATACGCTGTGCGTGTGAACTAGATACTTGGAATGATTGTTACTCATACTTCAAAGCTTTTTTGGTAAATATTTACCAAAATATATTCCAATTATTTGTTTCTTATCCTAAAACAATATCAAATATCGTTTATTGTTATTATTCGTTTGTAGTAACAATCTGCTTTAATCGTTATTCATATTTATGATACATTACAATAACATTAATATCATGGGTAATTTTGTTTTGTTACTAATATTTGGAAATATATAGTCTGGCCTGTTGGTCCGGTGGTTGCTGACTGCTAAACCAGAAGGTCGTGGGTTCGTAATTAAGCTATGATAGGTGTGTGTATTAAGAATGTTCATACTAGCTGTTGCCCGCGACTTCGCCCGCTTTAAGAAGAAAAGTCCTTTTTAATGTATCCTATGTTATTTCTAGTACCTCCGAGGATATATGTATGAAGTTTCATGATGATCGGTTGAATAGTTTGCGCGTGAGCGTAACAAACATCCCTACTTTCACATTTATAATATTAGTGTAGCAGGCCTGTCAGCGCTACAAATCCTGAATCGCGCTATCGGTGTTCTACAGTCCGATCGCTATATAATATATACCACCTGACACGATAGCCACCTCGCTCGGTCGGAGATCTCCCTTTGGGGACTACCACCATTAATCCCACATTAGCATGTATGTATCAGTTGTCTGGTTGCAATAATACAGGCTCTGTCTAGTTTGGGATCAGATGGCCGTCTGTGAGTTGTCTCAACATATTTCTACTTTTATTATTAGGTATATAAAATGTTTTGTTATTTAACAAAGTGGGAGAGGAGTATTTAACTCCACTAAAAACTTTAAGAGACGCTAACGTCTTATCTATATTATATAGCATAGATATTGTGTTGCATTGTGTAGTTTCATTACTTAGTAAGTATTCTTTATCTAGATGAAAATTAATCAGATTTTCATCTTAATAATCAACTCCTTTTAAGAACTTTATTGACTCTCCCCTTCCTTGATGAAGTCATTGTTTCATTGAGACAAGGCAGTAGGCACATGCCCTTATTGACGATGACATCACACCCTGGATTTGCATGTGAATATATTTTCGCCTTCACAACAGACGCGTCCTCCCACATTAGATTGTTCTCGGAGCTCAAATGTCACGTATGCGTTATTACTGAAACTGAAGCTCAACTGAAGTGTTTTAGAAAAAATTAAGGGCGGCTAGCATCGACCAATTTTAATGAATATGTAATCGTTAAAGATGACGGTAACGAACGTTAGTGACCAAAGAGCGGCGTTGTTTTTAACAGACGTCAAAAAGTCTCTTACGTTAACAGATGATTTGAAACAACATACATAATTATTCCGTAAAATTTAAAGTCCCACGGAAATAAAATCGCCTTATTTTTATTATTATTATATTGTTAATAATAATAATCGTTTATTAGCAAGAATGGTAGTATTAATGATGCATAATTACGTCTAATGAAATGTCTAAAACGACGTTATTGGGAGCGCCCAATAATTGGCCGAACACAACAAGTTTATAATGAAACAACTTTTACGGATTTTATCGCGGTTTATTAAGTTTTTTACAAGCCCGACGTTTCGGATACTTTACAACAAGTTTTTCAAGAGAGTATAGAAGTTTTTCTTTATAATATCCATCTTCATCATACTCAGTCGGTATCCATTTACTGCTAAACAGTATGAATTAAGGCCCTTTGTGTTAGTCTATTTAAAAAGTAAGAAACTTAATAAACTGCAATAATATCTGTAAGCGTTGTTTCATTATAATTAGTGTAATTTAAGAGGCGATGGTCCAGTAGGTAAGGGCTCGGCCTCTTAAGCAAAATGGTCCGGGTTCGATCCTGACACCTCCCCTTGTGGTGTCTTGAAATAGGTTTTTTTTTATCTCTCGCTCATCGGTGAAGGAAAACATCGTCAGGACATCACAGGATCCTGTTGTGCAACCTGCATGCCTAATAAATTAAGTTTTTGAAGGTGTGTGAAGTTCATCAACCTGCATTGGGCTAGCGCGGCAGTGCCTCGGTGAACTATGATACCGATACCCTCCTCGCATGATTTAGAGGAAGAGACCGTGCCTAGCAGTGGGATATATATATAGGTAACTACGATTTTTAACGAAAACAATACATATACATACACATGATAATAACTATAGCTCAAGTCGATGGCCCAGTAATTAAATAAGTCTGACGCAGGCCACTTTCCCGATTACGCGCTCAGCAGCGCAGAAACCCATTTCACGTTTTGATGTAGTTGGAAAACATATAAATAATCCGCACTTTTAAATTACATCAAAATAGCAGCGATACTCTTGTAATTGTACTTCGTTACCCTTTCAAGCCTTAATCGATATGAGATTCAATGATAAGAGATTATATTTCATGGAAAAGGGTATAAGATTTACGTACAATTATGATTAGTCTACGTCTGAAAAAGGCAGTCCTAAAAGGTAAAGTTTGTAAAAATATATCGAAGTGCATATTTAAAAACTACGATATGTATTTTAATGGAACTTTACAATAATATACTTTATCACATTAACATAATATAAACTATGATTTTTTATGTACTCAAATAGGCTCAGGGTCTAGTAGACCTAACCAAGAACAAGCATGGTGCCCACAACTAAAACCCGACTTAAATTACTTATATACATAATGTATATCGGTACATTGGCTTTTATTCGCGAAAATTTTGAAACAACTTTTTTATACTCCCAACGTTTTGAGTACTTCGATGTGGACAGGAGGTCTGGGGGCCTAGCCAAAATACCATTTAGAAAGCCTTAGCGAAGTTCGAAAATGATAAAATGTATGGGATTGACATAAGGCCGCGCTTAATCACGTGGTCCATCCTATACACCTACAGTTCTAACAAATTTTATACAATTATTTAACATTTTTTTCTATACTTATAAGTATTTCATTTCTATACTTATAAATAACTAGCTGTTGCCCGCGTCTTCGCCTGCGTTAACTAAGATTTACAACGGGGTCTTAGTGCGCAAAATAACATTTTTTACACCTTGTGTCCGAAAAACCAAAATATCTTATGGAACCCTATTTTTTATCAGAATAAAATTTAGCCTATGTTACTCGTGGATAATATAGCTTTCGAATGGTGAAAGAATTTTTTAAATCGGTCCAGTACTTTTTGAGCCTATTCATTACAACCAAACAAACAAAGTTTTCCTCTTTATAATATTAGTGTAGATGTAGAAGTGTAGATTTTAATTCCTCAAATTGTACTAATAATATAATCAATACAATAAGAAATTCAGATGTTTTATAAAAAAACTAGCTGTTGCAGACAGCTTCGCCTGCGTTAACTAAGATTTACAACGGGGTCTTAGTGCGCAAAATAACATTTTTTACACCTTGTGTCCGAAAAACCAAAATATCTTACGGAACCCTATTTTTTATCAGAATAAAATTTAGCCTATGTTACTCGTGGATAATATAGCTTTCGAATGGTGAAAGAATTTTTTAAATCGGTCCAGTACTTTTTGAGCCTATTCATTACAACCAAACAAACAAAGTTTTCCTCTTTATAATATTAGTGTAGATGTAGAAGTGTAGATTTTAATTCCTCAAATTGTACTAATAATATAATCATGCACAAAGGTCTCAGTGCTGTGTAATGCGAATTCCTTTCGCAAATAGACGCAATTCCTGTCCCTTTAGCTCTGCATCAAAGGAAAAGTTAAGTTTTATTTTTCATTAGGGCTTGGAATACTTCACTATGACTTTACATCGGATGTGCGAACTTAATGCACAAAGCCCTTGTAAAAGCCTTTTCCACTGCTGGGCATTCATTTTTAACCGACTTCAAAAAAGAAGGAGGTTACCAGCCAAAACATCGATGCCCTTCACAGACATCCTCTCAATACTTGGTGTATGTGATTAATCATTAAAATATCCTCTTTGGCTGGCTAATTTCAAATAGTATACTTCTACTTCACTTCGAAGTATTTCAATATTATTTTAAATTTTTTAGCTGTGTACATAGGTAAATTAAGGCAAAGTTTTGAAGTCGGTTTTTGGTTTTTTATTTAAAATTATTTTTTTCAAAATCAATAATCATCATCATTGTTTACGAGTGATATTTTGTCCTAATACGGGTTATAAGATGGGAAGACGATCTTTGAGCAGCGGCCGATCCGTGTTGGATGTGAGTGGCAAGAGATTAGTCGCTGGCGTTCATTGAGGGGAGAGGATTGTGTTCAGCAATGGACGGATAAAGGCTGATGATGATGATGATGATGATGATGATGATGATGATGATTATGATGATATGCATACACTTGTATTCACTCTCATGCACCAAACCGCATTGTATTAGCATATTATAAACATGAAGATGTTTTTCCTTGATGTTATGTTTCCAATTAAATTGCGGCCGCACATTTTATTTGCAAGCATTAAAGTAACACTGCCTTATTGTTTTCCAATTTTTGAGAACGTTATAGAATTGAGAACTCATATTGTTTATTTACGGGTTTCAATGGTTTTACGGGAGGGAAAGGAAAAACAAAAGAATTTTGAAGTGAAACTTCTTTAGAATCGTTGTGATTTCAAACAGGATGCAACGGAAAAAACGACAGGTAAGAGACACAAATACAAAAGAGCGAGAGAGCAAATGTCGGTGTATATGTATATTGCACACTGTTTAATACTTGCTTGTATTTGAGCATTTAACGTGTCTTCTTCTTCGTGTGTGAATCGCACACACACCTTTTTTTAATGAGTCGATGCGAACATTTATATTTATTATTTATCATAAAAACTGTCGTGTCTGTCTATCATCTGACAACTATACAAATCTATCGTCACCGTTGAAATCCGCACAAAACTATTAGATAATAGTTTTGTGCGGATTTCAACGTCTTTGTCTCTATATTTGCTCAGAACATACGAAATTTTCAATAAAGTTCATATAAAATATTTGAGTGCCATTGAAACATATCTTTATAAGTTTCGTATTTGTCTAGTCAATACGCTTAAAGTACACGGAACGCTCAAGTATCTTTAGCGAGAAACTATTTTACTATCACAGCGATCGACTCGGTTCTCTATAATATTCTTTAAAAATAGCATTTGTATTGTTTCCGTTTATTATTTAGTTTATTCAGATACATAAAGTATATGGCTTTGTTTGTAAAAACGTTTTACAACGTCTGTACTTTGTTAAAACTAATATTATTGTAAATAACAGCTTAGATTCATAGAATAGTTCTTGTAAATAATAGTCTAATCAGTTATTTTATGTTTGTAGTCCTTTTCGTATTGTTCATTTTATATTTGCATTTTTTGTATCCTGTAATTGTATCTGAAATTTGAATAAATAAAGTATGTGCAATCACACACGCATACACAAACAATTACACACACATACACAAGTAAATACACGGCTCTAGAACGAAATGTAACAAAAGTACACGTTCCAATCAGACTCGACGCTGATTGGTCGTTTAAAATCGCACACACCCGCCTTCGCACTACGCACCTGTTAAATTCCTATAAGAATGGCGCGCTTGGCGGACAATTCAATATACTCGAAATATTCAAACAAGAAACAAGCAGTCACTCTGCCCGACACCACACTCAAATTGCATCTTGAAAAATAATCTTGTTTCAATTAACGCAAACCCTGTGTCCTGATACATCCTGAAGAATACTACAGTCCACTGCGCCAAGAAGAGGAGCAAGCCCCGCAGAGCGCTGCCCTCAACAAGTGGTCCTTCTTAGCCGGATCTCTCAAGACAGAACCAGACAAGTGGTCCTTCTTGGCCGAATCACTGAAGACAGAAGCAGGCAAGAGCATTGAAGCAAGAAAGTGTGGGATTGAAGAAAGAAGTCGGCGCGTGATTCAAGAAAGAAAAACGAACGCGCGAGTGTTAACAGTTGGTCTTAGCCTAACCTCTGTTAATTACTTGGAAGCAATCATCATCACGTACGTGGCCACCTAGCGGTGTTAAAGGCCATCATAAGCGTACGGAGGCATAGTGAAGTAACTGACGGCTTCACGCACCATCCCAGGTGTTATCAGTCAGGCCCCGCCGGTACGGTGTGGAATCGCTCTGGGGCCACAGGTTGGCACGCAACGACGAGTGCAGTTTTCCCGCTGTGCTTTGATGCTCCCGTGAGTCTCCGCGCCCTCTGCCGGGAGGTTCCCGCCTTCCTATCCTCCTGCGTTCCCATTCCTGGTCCGGCATCACCGCGGTAGTAGTCCGGCCAGGCTGATAGGCAATAGACACATCGAGAATAGGAACAAAAGTGAAAGTGAAAGTGATAAGTGCTAGATTTAAGTGTTAGGAGTAGGGTCCCCTCGTGCGCAATGGAAGACGTACGTGTATTACGTTCAGGGAAAACCACACCCTCCACAGACGTCACGCCGACGACCGGCCAAACCACGTCGACCGAGTCGAACACATGGAGTAAAGGCAACAGCACTGAAATCGCGAACGGTGGCAGCAACACGTGCAGCATTGAAGAGAGGTTAGTCGAAAATAGGGATAAAGAGTTAGATAATCGAGCTAGGAGTGAGTCGGGCACTGTAGTAAATGTCCCCGCGGACAGGACAAACAGTAGGTTATCTATGTTAAAAGCCGAGTTAGAATTACATAATTCCGAGTTAGCACGGGCTAGGGCAGCATCCGCGGCTGCATTAAACCGTTTAGAAATAGCCAGAATAGAAATGGAAAGTTCGAACGGCGCGGAACGGCCGCCCAGGTTAGAAGAGTCACGTGTCGAAGGCTGGATATCGGAACAATGTATAGCTAATAGGCCGGCAATAATAAATAACGCCCAAGTCCCGGGACAAGCGTCGCGACCACCCAACTCGAATATACCGCGCGTTAATAACGACCAGTCGAACGGAAGTAACAACGACATGGCAATGTTAGCCAACGCGATCATGCAGGCGGTAAATTCAAACTCATCCAGACCCGCGGCACCAAAATTCATACATGAACTGCCTCATTTCGACGGATCAATTGCCGAATGGATGGCATTTAAGTCAGTGTTTAGCGACACCGTAGACATGTTCACCGACGTACAAAACGTAGCGAGGCTGAGAAAAGCACTGCGTGGTGCAGCTCGCGAAACGGTTAGGGCATTATTATTCACAGTATCCGATCCGTACGAAATAATGGACACATTAGAAAGGCGCTACGGGCGACCAGAATTACTCATCTTATCCGAGTTAGATAACATCAAACGCATGCCCCGTATGAGTGAAGACGGGCGCAACGTAGGTAATTTCGCGAGTGAAGTATCTAACACGGTAGCGGCAATAAAGTCATTAAATCAGCCGCAATATTTATATTCTCCCGAATTAGTAAATCGAGTCGTAGAAAAACTTAGTACAATCTTAAAATATAAGTGGTACGAATTTAGGGCGGAGCGCGCCGGGTCTCCCGAATTAGAACTACTGTCTCAATTTCTAAACGTGATGGCCGACCAGTGTGGTGCGATGTTCGCATACGAAACGGCACGCGAGGAAAGGAAAAATCGCGTAAAACCGCGCGCAGTAAATATAGCCAGCCATAGCGAACACCCGCGCATGCGCCGTTCACAAGACAGCGATAGTTCATGTTACGATTCCGATTTAGAAACGAACCCGTCGCGCAAAACCATCGCTACCGTAAACAAACATCCCGCTAAAAAACAAACGTCGAGAATGCATAAACCGCGCCCGTCAAAAACCGACGAGAAATCGGCCGTAGACACAAATAAAAAATGCGCAGTCTGCGCGGGAAATCACGGCGCCGCGGACTGCGCCGATTTCTCAAAATTAACCACTAAAGAAAAATGGGACGCGGCTAAGCAATATAGGTTATGTTTTAGATGTTTAAATAACTCGCATCCGCGAATGCAAAAATGTAAATATAAACCGTGCGGCGTAAACGGATGTGAGGCGTCACATCACATGCTATTACACGGCAGCGACAGCGCGTCAACACCCACTCGAGGGAACGTCAGTTCAATTAACCACGTACACGCGTCTAACACCTACCTAAAAATAATTCCGGTTGAGTTAAGCGGCCCATTAGGTTCGGCCACCACCTACGCCTTGCTCGACGAGGGCTCTACCATGACGCTCGTCGAACAAAACACGGCAGACAGCGTAATAACCAAAGGTCGCGGGCAGCTACTGTCATTAGAGGGGGTAGGGGGAAGTCGTATAGACGAAATAGAATCGTGTAACGTCACGTTGTCAATTCGCGGTCTTTGTAATAGAAACATAGAAACCATGAACGCCAGTACTATTAAAAATTTAAATATATCACCTCAGGAGGTGAGTAAGGATTTAGTGCGACAGTGCAGCCATCTAGCGGAATTAGAGGATGAACTGTGCTACGAGGCGGGCAAACCGACCATATTGATAGGCCAGGACAACTGGCATTTAATCACGTCTAGGCAATTGCGTGTAGGTAACAAAAGGCAGCCCGTAGCCTCGTTAACTAAGCTAGGATGGGTGTTGCATGGGCAGGATGCGCGCCCGCGTAACACGGTCGCCATGGTCAACCACATACGTCCCATGCCGTCGGACGATCCCGCGTTAGATCTAATTAGAAATTTCTTTAGCCTAGAGTCGCTAGGCATAGAGCAGCGCCGGCCAACGTCTGACCCTGAACAGCGCGCCCTAGCGATTTTAGATAAAACGTGCAAGAAAATAAACGACAATAGGTTCGAAGCTGGCTTACTTTGGCGTTCAGACAATGAAGTAATGCCAGACAATAAAAAGCAGGCCCTCAGCCGTTTATATAGCTTAGAGAATAAATTAGATAAAAATTCAAGTTTAAAAACCGAATACGGCAAGCAAATGGAGAATTTAATAAAGGCAGGCTACGCAGAAAGGGTGAATACCCCGGGCACATCCCCTCGCGGTTGGTACCTACCACACTTCTCCGTCGTACACCCGCAAAAGGGTAAAGTGCGATTAGTATTCGACGCAGCCGCCAAATATGGGGGAAAGAGTCTAAACGATGCGCTCCTGACAGGCCCTGACTTACTGCAGTCGTTATTCGGTGTCTTAATAAGATTTAGAGAAGGAAAAATCGCGGTGGTAGCCGATATTAAAGAAATGTTTTTACAAGTAAAAATCGCTCAGCAGGACCGTGATAGCCTACGATTTTTATGGAGGGGCGAGGATAGGGTTGGACCACCACAGGAATATCGAATGACGTCACTCATATTCGGAGCAGCGTCCTCTCCATGTACAGCCATTTATGTAAAAAATAAAAACGCAGAGTATCACGGTAATGAGTATCCCGAGGTCGCGAAGGCCACTGTACGCAATTTTTATATGGACGATTATCTAGGCGCGTTCGACACCGAAAGCGAAGCGAAGCGAATTATAAGCGATATGTATAAAGTACATTTAAACGCGTCTTTCGAATTACGCGGATGGGCATCGAACGCACCGGAAGTATTAAGTAACGTCAAAAACATGCGCAGCAGTGATTCGACCACGTTAGGAAAGGGTGATACAGAGCGAACCCTAGGTCTCATATGGAACCACGCGCGTGACACGTTAGGCTTCAACGTCAATCTCAGAAGCACACCCGCGAACGTCATAAGTGGTGACACGCTGCCTACCAAACGTCAGGTAACCAGTGCGGTCATGTCAGTATTCGACCCCCTGGGCTTAGCGTCACCAATCACGATGATCGGAAAGTGTCTCATACAAGAGATATGGCGTAGCGGGATAGGATGGGACGACCCCATCGCGAAAGAACAACACATAACGTGGATATCGTTTATTAAAAATGTACAATTATTAAAAAACTTAGAAGTAAATAGGTACGTACCTGCCACGCCATCTGGTGAGGGTGAGTTACACGTTTTCTGTGACGCAAGCGAAAAAGTGTACTCGACCGCGATATACTTCGTCAGCTCAGCATCAGACGGTTCGAAAACGTCGCGATTGATAGCCGGCAAGGCCAAGGTAGCCCCTTTAAAACCCATCTCGATACCCCGTCTAGAACTTCAAGCCGCCGTATTAGGTAGCAGGCTAGCCGAGTCGATAAAGCGCGAGTCAGATTATAAAATATTAAAGAGTCATTATTGGTCAGACTCGAAAACGGTATTAGCATGGATAAAATCGGACCCGCGCACCTTCAAATCGTTCGTAGCCCATAGGCTGGCCGAAATCGAAAGCCTAACCACCCCGGCTAACTGGCGATGGGTACCCAGTTCGGATAACGTCGCGGACGACGCGACCAAGGGCATTCCCACGGAATTCAACGCGAATCACAGATGGTTCTCCGGTCCAGAGTTCATTAGGCGCGACCCCGCAACTTGGCCGCAAGAAAGGCCTGCCGCGACCCCGCTGCCCCCCTCAGGGGAAGAAAGAATTCTGAAACAAATACACGTAACTATTAGGCATGATGTAGACGAATACTTACCTCAAATAGAACGATTTTCGAAATACACGCGATTAATACGTGCTGCTGCTACCGTTCTGCTTGCTGCCGAGGTGTTTAAAGCCAGATTGTTCAAAATAAACGCGAGCACAGAACTCGCGCCAAATCATATAAAACTAGCAGAGTTATTGCTAGTCAAAAGGAGCCAACGTATCTCATTCGGCGACGATATCACGGCGATAGAGGCTGGGCGGCGACCACCGAAGACATCCCCGTTCCGCAGACTCTCCGTGAAGACCGACCGCAACGGCATCCTATGTCTGGACTCCAGAATCAAAGACGGACACAACCTGCCAGTCCTCCATGCGAAAGAGAGCCTCACTCAGCTGATGATACATCACACCCACGCCACCTTCAACCATGGCAATCACCAGACGGTAATGAACGAGCTGAGGCAGAGTTATCATATAATCGGACTGCGCAGCGCCATACGCTACATAAGCAACAAATGCCAATGGTGTCGGACCTATAGGGGGATCCCACTAAAAATCCCCTTGGGCGACCTACCTGCAGAAAGGCAAACCCACAACGAACCGCCCTTCACAGCGACGGCGGTAGATTACTTTGGGCCAATGCATGTAGTCGTAGGGCGAAGACAAGAAAAGAGGTGGGGGGCACTATACACCGGCCTCACCACACGCGCTGTACATCTCGAAATAGTAACGTCACTCTCGGCTTCCTCCATGATCATGAGCCTGAGAAGAATGATGGCACGACGAGGCACGCCAACCGTTATCTACAGCGACAACGCCACAAACTTCGTGGGCGCTGAAACAGAAATAACCGAGGCATTGCAGAACAACGACCACGACCTAAGAGACTTCGCATCCAGAAAGCTGATCAACTGGAAAAAGATACCACCCGGTGCCCCAAACATGGGCGGCGCATGGGAGAGAATGGTCAGGTCGGTAAAGGCAGCTTTGAAAGTCACTCTCAAAGAAAAATCCCCCCCTGACGACGTGCTCCACACACTACTACTAGAGGCAGAACACGTGATCAACTCCAGGCCATTGACCCCAGTGAATCCCAATCTAGATGAAGAAGCCCTGACACCCAATCACTTCCTCATCGGACGGTCGAGCGGAATATCACCCATGGGATCATTCAAGGACACGCCCTGTGACGCACACTCGTGGAAAGCCACCCAAGCCTTAGCAGACTCTTTCTGGGCACGCTGGACGGCAGAATATAGACCTCTTTTAATGCCTCGCTCCGGGTTGAATTCCCATCATAAAAACATAAAGGTCGGCGACATCGTCTTGATATGCGACGGCACTATGCCCAGAGGAGTATGGCCTCGAGGAGAAGTAGTGAAAGTACACCCAGGCCCCGATGGACGAGTTCGGATAACGGAGATAAGAACAGCAGCAGGTTTTCTTCGTCGCCCGGCCTCTCGCCTTATCGTGATAACCACAGCGGACTAAAAACGTTATAGTGCTTGCGCACGAGGGGGAGATTGTAAATAACAGCTTAGATTCATAGAATAGTTCTTGTAAATAATAGTCTAATCAGTTATTTTATGTTTGTAGTCCTTTTCGTATTGTTCATTTTATATTTGCATTTTTTGTATCCTGTAATTGTATCTGAAATTTGAATAAATAAAGTATGTGCAATCACACACGCATACACAAACAATTACACACACATACACAAGTAAATACACGGCTCTAGAACGAAATGTAACAAAAGTACACGTTCCAATCAGACTCGACGCTGATTGGTCGTTTAAAATCGCACACACCCGCCTTCGCACTACGCACCTGTTAAATTCCTATAAGAATGGCGCGCTTGGCGGACAATTCAATATACTCGAAATATTCAAACAAGAAACAAGCAGTCACTCTGCCCGACACCACACTCAAATTGCATCTTGAAAAATAATCTTGTTTCAATTAACGCAAACCCTGTGTCCTGATACATCCTGAAGAATACTACAGTCCACTGCGCCAAGAAGAGGAGCAAGCCCCGCAGAGCGCTGCCCTCAACAATTATTATAATAATATTTAATGAATTTTTCTTAATGTTGTAAGCTAGTGTCATTCCCATACAATAAGTATTCTATTCTATTCGTTTAGCGTATATGCTACTTGTCCAGGTGGGATGAAGTATTTTTAGACGTTTTTACAAACAACGTTTGTAAAAACGTTTACGTTCGTCACAGATTTTGTAATAACCATATGGCGTTATATTTTTAGCGTTTATCGCAACAATAATTAAAAAATGCTAAATCTGAGAACATAATACTATTTGTATCATCAGTTTTTATCATTCATAAGCTATCTAATGTGACTGACAATTGAAGCAGACAACTGACTGTGCGTCCCCGTGAGGCGTGTCACGTACGTATGTGTACGTAGTATGGCACAAACAGGCCTTTAATATGGAACGGAATGCAGCCTAAAATCCACGATTCATTTTACGCGACTCGCAATTCAAAAAGTTTTTTCATCTGGCTTCACTTTTAATTTAACATAATACTATTTGTATTGAAAGTCTTGTTGCGTTCGGACTTCGTATTTTTTCGTTTCAGTTCAATTTCAGACATTTAAATGGACATAATTATGAATCACAAAAAAAATAGAATTAAAATTATTATAATTATTATTAGTACTATTGAAATATCATTGTTATTGCATTTTAATTATTAATCTACTAAAATTTTAATTTTAAATCTATCTAAAATTTTACTAATTACTAAAATGTTATCGATTATTATCACACTAAATGTTAGAATTAATCATAATTAATTTGTTTAAAAATGTAATTTTACTTTGATTATGCGAGAAATAAAAGGCTTTTTATTTTATTTTTATTATTATTTATTTATTATTTATAATTATGAATCACTACTTACATTAAGGCGATACGAGTATAACTCACTTGCGAATTTTTCGGGAAAAAATGTAGCCTATGTTCTAATTCAAGGTACTTATCCTTTTCCATTTACCATTTCCACTATTTTCATTTCATTTCACCATTTTATTTAATGCCAAATCGGTTCAACCTTAAAAGAACAACAGACATCTAAGCATCAAAACTTCCGCATTTCTAATATTAATAAGATAAGATTTTAATCTTAGGCTGAGAGCCCTTCAATTTTCATCCGCTGAATATTTTTATTTCAGGTAAACTAATATTTAGCCTGTTACTAAAGGATAACGGGTCATAACCCGTGTAAGATTCAAATTAACTTTTCTATTTAAAAATCTATGGAATGTTAATAAGGTTGAAAAGGTTACATTATTTACTTATTTCTTAGAATATTTACTAATTATTTTTAAATATCCTTTTCAATAGATGCAATATGCTGATAGATGCAATATGATGCTTATATAGTTCGCGGAAAATCTAACAAATATATTGGAACAATTATCATAACACGAGATAATATTATAGGTATTACTAGCTGTCCCGACAGACTTCGTTCTGTCAAAAAAAGGCTTATCATTTAGGAGGATGAAAAATAGATGTTGTCCGATTCTCAGACCTACTTGATAAGCACACAAAATTTTATCAAAATCGGTTCAGCCGTTTCGGAGGAGCTCAATAACGTACACCGTGACACGAGAATTTTATATATAAGATAAAATATATAATTGAAACATATACATATTTCCGCAATTTAACGCCTGATAACATTAACAATAGCTTTTCTTAGATCGTTAATCACTTGGCACTAAACGATGCCAGCTACAAGCACTTGAACATTACGAATACATATGGGATGAGTATTGACAGAAGACTGATTAATGTGTTTCTTGCGGAAAGACAATAAATATTGGATTGGTCCTAAGTCCACGTAATGTAAAGGCACAGACACTTAATTTTAAACGCTATTCTAAACCTTACGAAGACGCGATAAGGTTGTACGTATCCCACTTTGTGTCCATTATCAAATGGGCCGGAAAATCACACTCGAAAATTTCGTCTTTACTAAGAATCGATACAGTAGAATAAATGAACCATTTCATGTACAGGAATGTTTGTGCATGTGTGCGTAGGAATAAAAAGGAATTTTCGTTGTTTTTCACATTTTCGTGTATTGTCATCCACTTCTGAACTAAGGTCCAAATTTCAAGTCTGCAGAGCATAGGGAATTCTGGTAAAGGACAATTATAAAATTCCACGGAACAGACGAATACTAAATCGAGTTAATATAAATTCAAGTTTAGAAAACTGAAAAAAGGAAGCTTATAAATTGTCATCAGTTCTTAAAAAGGGTGCAAAGGCTCAATTTAGATTTAGATCCTGTAAAAATCATGTTCTAAGATAACATCACATGTAGTAATTAAAAAGTACTAATAAAAGCGCATTTAAAGCATGTTAACACTGGCAAATAGTAATAGCTGATTGCCATAAATGAAGAAAAAAAAGCATGTTTAAATGATTAAAAATGGCATTTGCGATCACGTCAAGATTAAACATATAATAAGCTACATTAAAAAATACATATAAGTTAATAAAACTTAAGTTATGCATTTGTCAGAAACAAACTCCGAACTCTTAGATTAAAACTAGTACTTATAAGCTTATAATGAACTAAATATTTCTTCGCTATAATAATCCTAACGCTAAAAACTGAAGAAAAGGAATTTTCCAATAATTTGTTGCATATTAAATGCGTTTAGTACTGGAGACTGGAGTGTAGAAAAATTATCTACACTAATATTATAAAGAGGAAAACTTTGTTTGTTTGGTTGTAATGAATAGGCTCAAAAAGTTCTGGACCGATTTCAAAAATTCTTTTACCATTCGAAAGCTACATTATCCACGAGTAACATAGGCTACATTTTATTCTGAAAAAAAAATAGGGTTCCGTAAGATATTTGGGTTTTTAGGTCACAAGGTGTAAAAAATCAACCAGAAAAGTTACTTATTTTGCGTACTAAGCTCCTGTTGTAAATCTTAGTTAACGCAGGCGAAGCTGCGAGCAACAGCTAGTGAGTTATAAAGGCATGATATACATGAGAGTTAGTTTGTAGATTTATAAGTTCTAAGAAGTAAGTTTGTTATAAATTTGGATAGAATTTTAATGGTGGCTCCGGGATCGAACCCGCAACCCTCCCCTCGGAGGAAATATCTGGTTCGTTCTTTTCATTCGTGACACTAACGCTGAACGTAGCAGCAAAAAGTTTGTTTATTACTTAGTTTAGTAGTATTTACTACTACTAAAGTGTCCATAGATACTATTCATCTTTACTAATAAAAGAAATCAGAATAGATTGTTTTTTGTGCTTATGTTCATGGCCTGCAAATATTAGCGAATTTGATTTAAAAATTAAAATAACAAAATTAAAGCTTCATTGTTGTGTTGGTTGGAATTGTACGTCTTGGCGTTTATTAAAGGAGGCCGGCCTATAATCAACAGTGGACGCGTAAAGGTTTATGATGTCAGATTCATTTGTGATGTTATTTATTTTAATGCGTAGTATATATTTTTTCAATTTTTTAACAGTTAAAGCCTTGATGAAACCGCTAATAATTATAAACAGAAATTCTTCAAATGAAAATACGGTTTTATTATTTTTTCTTTTATACTATTTTTTTTTAATAATCTTGACTTTTGATTAAATTTTTTAATTTACCTGCTTTGATGTTTGTTATCTTTCGTTCATTTTCCTTAATCGTTTAAAATACACGCTTGAGCGTAGTCTGATTTGATGAAAGTTAAATTTTATGCACAGTGCTGTCAAATTTTAACTAGAGTCCGCGCCACTTTAGAAGTCCGATAGACGCGGCGTTGCGGTGCCATATCTCAATGTTGCCAATTTCTAGTGTAATGATTTTCCACGTAGTCTAGTACATTAAAAAATTTAAATAATTATAGGGCCTATGGTCAGTAGTGGACTGATAAAGACTGATGATGATGATAATGTCAAAAATAATTATAGCAGCAAAATAAAAATCTCCCTGCCAGGTTTTAGTAAAATAAAACATTTTTTTGTAAATATTTCGTTTGTATCTTTTACGTATAACCGATTAGTAGAATTCATCTAAAACAACAAGCTTCTTCGGGTGTGTTCGGCTTTTGTCAGGAGTGACGATTTTCTCAGAAGTAATTGCTGCCATTGTTACTTCTTTTGTTATTCGACCTTTTTTACAGAAACACCTGAAAATATAATTCATCTGAGCAAGGTTTTAATTCTTTTACCTTGTATTTATATTCATATAAAATATCATAAGATAAATGTAGGTATAGAGTTAATGATAATTTTTTAACCATAAATTAGGCAAAAATGAGTGACTCTGGTATCTCTAAAATTTACCTGTCATGGCAGTGACATTTATGAACATATTATTCAACGGGGTTAATTGTTGTTTATTTTTACTTTCTAATTCAAAAAAATATTTCACTTTAATGATCATTTTACGGCCTTTACTTTTTACAACTCACTTTATATTATATGCTCCATATTTCACGTAAAACAATTCAAGATGTCAATCTTGTCAAATTTAGTTCGGGCATTAGTCGCAGGACTTCATAAGTGGCGCGGACTATACAAAAACACAGCAACAATCATCTTCATAGAACCTCACTTTAGACTATGGTCCAACACTTTTACCCACAGCTTCTCCGGTATAGTCTGGATCCACAGCGGTAACCATCAATTAATGACCCTTTGATACGGTCTCAAGGTGCAACGAACTTATTCAGGAGGAGCAAAAAATTCCGACTCATTTTAAACTATGTTCAGTAAGGCGACGTCTTACGTGAGCGATCTAGAAGCCAAAACGAAGCTGCGCGAGAACAACATACAGTCAAAGCCTATTGAAGTGTCCTACGTGAATCGTTAACAAACGCATGTAGGTGCGGTACAGAGCGGCACACCGCATCGCATTGAAATGTCATGTCACCGCCTCGCAATCGCGTTCGCTTGAACCGTTTACGTAGGACGTAGAGTTATAGCCCGGGAGCCAGTAACAGGTCTTCATGACCAACTTCCTCCCGCGAGATAATTCGTGAGACGTATCAGATAATAGTATTATAAAGCCTAGTGGACGTCAGCTGGTGCGCGGTTGGTAGGATGAGGGGTGGGAGCCTCCCAATCATGTAGAAAAAACAAATCAGTCATTTCCTCTCAGCTGAAATATTTCTTAAATTGTAGTTAACCCAATATCTCAACGAAAAAAAAAATAATCAGCTGGTTATGACATGGTTATGACACATTTATTTTTCTTCATGCGTGGGGGGCTCCCACCGCTCATCCCCCCAACCGAGAGTCAGCTGACGCTCACAAGGCGTCATGATACTGTTCTCTGATACGTCTCGCGAAGTATCTCGTGGGAGGAAATGATTGACCAAAATTTTCACCTGGCTCCCGGACCATTAGATATTGTAGTTGCATTCGCTTAGCACACACTGGTAGCGTTGGAATGTCTGTATCCAGTTCTTGCGTCAAACAGTGTGTGTGAGTGTGTGTGTGTCACCGAGACTGTGATTTTGGTTGTCTCGGCGTCCACTCGTGTTAGGTGGAGTCATCTCCCGGTTTGCCTATCCAAATAACATAAGGGCCTGTGCCTATAAAAGCGCTTAACGTCCGTTTTAACAAGGCGCGTTTACAACTACATGTTACAAAGAATTAGTCTAGTTATATCGCTATATCTATCAATCTATTTATACAAAGGGGGAACGCTGCCAGTATCTTCGGAACCTTGCCTAAAGAGATTCCTTTTAATTATATTATATTCACGCGCGTTAACATGTACACGCCTAAAACAAAATACTTAGAGAGAGTACACGCGTTGTCCAAAATCACGTTAAGCACCTGTCATCGAGACAGCTCCATAAATTATGCAGTCAAGATAATTTGATCGTATTATAAGTAGTGTGCCCGCTTTAGTGAGAATTACACGAGCGTTAAATCTCAACAATTTTATGCGAGTTAAAACTGTAATATTTCACTGCATTTGTATAAAACTCAACTATGCCAGTTTTTCTCTTCGTCAGTAAATGAATATACGTATTATGAATATTCTGAATACGATCCCTGACAGTGTCTCTGTGTGTGTTTTGTGTGTTATGTATGTGTAGATGTTCCCAGATTTTGTTACTATAACGCATTAGGAGTGTGCAGTTTCTTTGGGACGCTTCCCGTTGTCCGACTTAAAACTCAGAGAAACAATGTTATCTAAATAAAACTAAACATACTCTCGAGGTTAAATGAATTAATAAATATATAAACATCGAACTGGTCTGTTGTCAGGGCCGGATTTAAACTAACCGCCCCTGGGCACCGAAAAAAAAAATGGGGGGAGGAGGGTTCAACTAGCCCCGAGTGCCTCTAGTGTAAATCCACCGCTGCCTGTTGAAGAAATCTGACTTACCTCTGTCAGGAATGCGGTGAGGCGCGTGCCTCTTTCCAATCCTGTCTATTTTCAGTGTAAAAGCTTTGCTGTGAAAAAGCATTTAGCAACAGATAAAATAAAATGCTCTTGTGTTAACTATTGTATTACTCTATTGCGGCTAGATTCGACTGCCCTATTTAGGGCTCAGGATCGAACCCGGACCTCTCGCATAAGAGGCAGAATCCACCCCACCACTGGACCATCATCGCTCATGTTATCGTGAAAACATGGTGTTAAATTTGACTAGTAAGTGTAATTATCTATTGCATTGGTAGTTCTAAAACGGTTAAACCTATGTAAAAACTAAAAACAAATACTTTATCAAAATTTGTTTAACCAGGTGCTCGTCTCTTGGCTCTTTTCTTACATCGTTGGTGTTTTATAACTTTTAAATATTTTTTATTAAATGTAACTTCATCTTAATTATTAAACGCATTAAAACCATAATGATATAACCATAATATTATAAGAGTTAATGATCACAGTCATTGCAGTCATCACAGGCGTTGGCATTTTAATGTTCGTATTTTAACGTACGTATTTTAATACTGTTAAGTTTTAATTTTTTTTATCTTAAAGGTTAGAAAGTTTACAAAGAGGTTCGATAGTCCTACTAATATTATAAATGCGAAAGTTTGTGAGTATGGATGTTTGTTACTCTTCCACGTTAAAACTACTGAATGGATTTTAATGAAACCATTCAATAATATAGCTTACACATCAGAATAACACATAGGCTACAATTTATCACCGAAATCCCACGGGAATGGGAAGTACGCGGGTGAAACCGCGGGGCACTTCTAGTAATAATATAAGCATTATAATATTATGATAGTTAATGATCAGTCATTACTTTTAATCCTCGCGATGACGATCAAAAATGGCGGAATCTTTATCAATCTCACTGTAACTAATTAGTGAAATAATAATTTGAACTTGACTGGTGTAAAGTTCAACGACCCTTGATAAAGCTCGCTTCAGCGAAACTCGAATCGCGATTAAAACATTTGAAGTGATGATTTAATCTTAATCAAAATACCTCGGAATTTCCTTGTACATGTTATTTCTGTAGATAGGCTTTTGATCTAAGACCCTTACTAATATTATAAAGGTGAAAGTATGGATGTTTGTTACGCTTTCACGCGAAAACTACTCGACCGATGATCATGAAACTTCATTCACATATTCTCGGAGGTACTAGAAGTAACATAGGATACATTTAAAAAAGTAAAATGTTTTTGCTATCGCGGGTGAAGCCGTGGGCAACAGCTAGTACATAATAAATTTAAGAAAATCATAAATTGATAAACTGAAATCATAAAAAAGTTAAATGATGCTTTCCAAGCCGATTTCGGCTACAGCGAAAAGCTTCTGATAAGTGTGACCTATGAGTGTCAGTTGTCATTGCGTTGATGGGCTCTCACATGGCTAACATAGCCAATCTTGGCTCGGAAGGTACGTGAGCAAACAGCACATGTAAGAACACCATCAACGTAGTTGTATTGAATATTAGAAGGCGGTTTGCATTTGATGTGTTCCCTCTTTGCATCCAGATCGCGCCTTCGACTCTCCTCAAATTCGGAAACATTCCTTTGCACCGACTGTCTCCATTCCGAACGATCAGCCGCTGCTGACTCCCAGGTAGATGGTTCTAATCCACACCCCTTCAAGTGCCTCTTTAATACGTCTTTATATCTTAGGAACTGACCGCCGCGTTTCCGCTTACCATCCTTCAGCTCCGAGTAAAAGATACGCTTCGCTATCCTCTCTTCTGGCATTCTAGAGAGGTGCCCACACCAACGCAGTTGTCGACGCATTAGGTAGGCTTCCATTCCGCAGACACGCGCGCGCCGCAGAACATCCGTGTTTCTCACGTGGTCGGACCATTTGATATTCATTATGTCGCGGAGACATTTTAAGTGAAATCTATCCAGGGTGCGAATATGATGACGGTACAAACACCATGTTTCAGCTGAGTAGAGAATATTGGGCAAAATAATAGCCATGTATATTTTGATCTTAGTCTGCAGTTTAATATCATGCGAACGAAACACCTTGACACGCAGTTTACCGTACGCTGCAGCTGCAGCACCAATTCTGCTGTTAAGTTCAGAGTCAAGGTCACCTTTTGATGTGATAGTGCTTCCCAGGTACTTGAATTTATCTACATGCTTCAATTTAGTGCCTCCGAGTTGCACGTTCAGAGGTGCTTGATCTGATATTGAGTCTGCCATCATGACTTCCGTCTTAGTCACGCTAATTTTTAGGCCAAACTTACAGCACGCAGCGTCGAGCCTACTCATCAGTTCTTGCAGACCACTGGCTGTATTCGCTACAAAACACAGGTCATCGGCATACATGATCTCCGTGATTATGTCGTATGAAACTTTTGTATGCGCCTTCAATCTGGCAAGGTTGAAAATGTTTCCATCCGTGCGAAATCTGATGCGAATACCTTCCACATTTTCGTTTAAAGTCTCTCTTACAACCGCTGAGAAATAGATAGCAAACAGAGTAGGCGCTAGGACGCAGCCTTGTTTTACGCCATGAGTCACATTGAAAAGCTCTGATTGCTGGTCATTATATTTTACACAACATGACATTTGATCGTGTAAGAGCCTTACGAGTCGTATAAACTTATCCGTGCATCCAGACTTCGCTAGTACTACCCATAGTGCCTCACGAGGCACGCTATCGAAGGCTTTTTCTAAATCAACAAAGCAAAAGAACAGGGGCTGGCTTTGTTCCTTGCTTTTCTCTTGAATCTGGCGCACAGAAAATATGGCTTCACATGTGCTTCGATGCGGCCGGAATCCAAATTGAGTCTCAGGTAGAAAGGATTCTGATAGTCTTAAAAGCCGGTTTAATAGCACTCTTGCGAAGATTTTACCGGGAGTTGAAAGTAAAGAGATGCCTCTGTACGAGTTACGATCCGCACGGTCACCTTTGCTCTTATAAAGAGGACATATGAGAGACACCTTAAAACAGGATGGAACAAGCTCATCCGTCCACATCTTTAAGAAGAACTGCCAAATGGTTTTATGCAGCTCCTCACCACCATACTTGATCAGCTCAAGCAAGCCTGGAATGTTGTCAACACCGGCTGCCTTCTCATTTTGCTGGGCCTTAATGGCGTTAACAACTTCTTCTAGAGTTGGTGGTTCGTCCAGCGAAGAGACTGGAGGATACTGGGGTAAAGATTTAATGAAGTCTAGGTCTGCTATTCGGTTGACGTTAAGTAGGTGATTAAAATGTTCAGCCCAGAGTTTAAGTACTTCATCCTTATTTGACACGAACGAGCCGTCGGATGACCTTAAAGGAACACTTCTGTGAAACTTTGATCCAGTCAGCTTCCGTACCTCACTGAAAAATAAACCCAGCTGGTTCGTGTCTGCAAGCCACTGCACGTGACGAACCCTGTCCTTCCACCATTTGTCTTTAACATCGCGAGTAAGCTTTCTTAAGTGAAATGCACTCTGCTTGATCTTATCCGATGTGCTTGCTTTATTATTACCATCTTGCTGACGCAAGAGTAGGCGATGTTGGGAGATAGCTTCTGTAAGCATGCTATCGTTCTCATCAAACCAATCTTTGTGAATTCTTGGTTGCAGTCCCAGTGTTTCTGTCGCTGAGTTGATTACACGAGAAGACAGTTCTTTCCATTTGTCTTCTAAGTTATGCTTATCAAGGCGATCCGTAAACATGGCGCTATTAAGAGCCTGCTTGTATTCTGCACGCGTTTCGTGACTCTGAAGCCTTTGTAAATCTAGGCAGGAAGGTCTAGTTCTGGTCTGTCTCCTTGCTAAGTGAAGACGCAGGCGCATTTTAATAACAACGAGTCGATGATCCGTCCAGCAATTTGCACCACGCATTACTCTCGTCACTAACACTTCAGAGATATCGCGTTGACGGACTATCGCATAGTCAATCAGGTGCCAGTGTCCTGAGCGTGGGTGCATCCAAGTAGTTTTATGTTTCATGGGGAGTCGGAACATGGTGTTTGTAATAGCTAGATGGAATTGAGAGCAAAGGCTCAGTAGCAGTTGCCCATTACTGTTTATATTACCGACTCCATGTCTTCCCAGCACACTCGGCCAGGCGTCAAAGTCTCTACCAACTCGTGCATTGAAATCACCCAGCATTAATACCTTATCTCCGGGTCGAAAAAAAAAAAGTTAAATAAATAGTAAATAAATAAGTATTACTGAACAGTTATACCACGTTAACATAGCCTCACGGTAAGCTCATAGGAACTTGTATTACGGGAATTGGGAACGAATATATAATACTATAATGGTTGCTCCAAAGTTTCCGAAACCTTGGGCATGTTAAAAAAAAGGTGTGTGTGCGATTCACACATGATAGAAGTGAAACACACGTTAAATGCTCGAATACAAGCAAGTATTAAAGAGTGTGCAATATACACACACACCGACATTTGCTCTCTCGCTCTTTTGTATTTGTGTCTCTTACCTGCCGTTTTTTCCGTTGCATCCGGTTTGAAATCACAACGATTGTAAAGAAGTTTCACTTCAAAAAACTAAAGCGTAAAAGTAAAAATTCGTAAACGTTATTTCATTATAATAGGACTCTCTTATTTCCCAATTATTTGTCCTCCAGATGGGTTGGAAGTTCACCAACGCGTGGCTGGTTGGCAACCTGCTGTGCAAGGTGCTGCTGGTGATGAGAGCCTTTGGCCTGTACCTCTCGTCCAATGTTCTTGTCTGCATATCCATTGATAGGTAAGTTTATAGCGTATCATAAAGATTTTACAAGAGTACTCGCAGTTTATTAAAAATTTTACACTTCCAAAGATTCATTATACTTATACTTTACGACACCAAAAGTAACAATTCGGAGCAGAAATAGCCGAATAAAACAATAGAATCTTCTCGATCATAAAATATTTGAGTAGTGAATGCTAAAAGATCGACGATGGTCCAGTGGTGAATAGACTCGGCCTCTTATGCAAGAGGTTCTGGGTTCGATCCTGACCCCCCGTGTGTGCCTTGGTTTTTCTAATTTCTAAGTGCACCCCAAACACGAGACCATCGTTCGCTCACCGGTGATGGAAAACATCGTGAGGAAACCTGCATGCCTGATGAGATTGAAAGTCTTTGAAGGCATGTGAAGTTCACCAACCCGCACTGGGCCAGTGCGGTGAACTATTAGCCCATTACCTCGAAATCAGGCGACCTCCTCGCCTGATTTCGAGGAGGAGACCCGTGCCCAGCAGTGGGACATAAAGGGTTGATACATTACTTTTTACTTTTTTACGACACCGATAGTAACAACTCAAAGCAGTAATGTCCGATTAAAACAATGGAATCTTCTCGATCATAATATATTTAAGTAGAGTAATGCTTACAACATTTACTGGTAGGATACATTTTACAAGGGCCCCATTGGTGTACTTTTATATCTAATTGATACAATCATACGACATATATATGTCGCAGGCGTCTGGTTAAATCAGTCATTTGATTGTATCACTAGCGCATTAGTCGAATGACGAAATTTACTTGAATGACTAAAGGACAACTCGTCAAGTTGTTGAATGTAACGTTCAACGTCTTGACTGAACGTCATTTAGCATTGTCGTTGAAAGGGATATAGCCGACTTTGTAATGTTTGTTTAGGGTGACCATAAGTTTAACGAGCTCCATTACATAAAAATAATGAGGACATGAATATAAAATCATAATAAATTGTAATTGTGTTCACGGCAACAAGAACACTAACTTACAAAGCCCAAATTCTCACACATAAACTGAGCCATAACATTTAACTAACCTTAATTATGTTGTTCGTATTCTGTTAGTTTCATCTCAAAATTTTCTTTAAAAGTAGCCGGCGGCGGCGTATTAATAGGTAAATCCATGTTCTCACACTATTTTATTACAAATAAGTCACTTTAATGTAAATTTAGTCAAAAAAAATATCAAGGCAGTGTTATCTGCGCGAGCTGTTTTACGCCATATTTGTTTTGGGGACAACTAACGCCGCGGTGGTAAAAAAATGAACTAAATCACAATCACCTGACTGATTTTACGTCCGCTCTGTTCAAAGGGCTATGTTACAATCCACTATCTAGTTGGACGAGAGCGACGCTTGTTCAATAAACGTTCGGCCTAGTCATTCAATTAAATGTCGTCATTTGATTAACGCGCTAGTGATACAATCAAATGACTGATTCAACCAGATGACTGCGACATATATATCTATTTATCTAACTATTAATATTGTATACATATTTGTAAGAGATAATGTCATGCTGCTTTACAACCAAATTAAGCTGGCATGACCGGTGAGATGCTCGCTTACATAATACAGGCGTAAGGTGACAGCTATGCTGTGCCGTTTCGTGCAGCTGATGAGATTCCGGTGGTCCATTTTGGAGATAGGGCATGGCAAAGAAAGAAGGGCAATGCATTCGCATAACCTCTGGCTGTTCAAATGCATTGGGCCCTCTAGGGGCGTTGGCAATCACTTTAAGGCACCGACGCCTTATGGCATTAAAAAAATAGTATAAGTAACAATTATTATAAATATAGTCATAGTAAGTCGAAATTAAATATCATAAAGGCAAAAGTTTGTAAGTTTGGATATTTGTTGTTTGGTAGTTGTTTCAAGCAAAAACTACTGAACGAATTTTGATGAAACTTTATAATTATATCGCTCACACATTGGAATAAGACATAGACTAAAATTTATCCCTGTACTCCCTCGGAAATAAAAAGTACACAGATAAAACCGCGGCCGCTGCTAGTTGTAAATAAATACATTTTTCATCATTAGTATTATAAATCACTAAATTTAGATTTATTAATGTTATACTTTAACTATTAATCTTCATTAATAACCCATCCGTTAGGCGCCACCGGAGTCACATCCGGCTGGTGTTGCCAGGGGCTGGTAACGCTGTGGCCACGGGTCAATTTGTCTTTATATATCTTTCTCTTTTCCTGCTATCTGTCCAAACGTCTAGTTTTTTGCTTTTGATGGCCTTTAAGCTCAATCGGTTGGTAGATGAGCTTCCCCTCCCACCTCTCCTCGGACGGGGGAGGTAGGAGGTACGCAGAGGGATTAGTGAAGCGTTCAATGTACTACCAGTCTATATCCAACGATATGCCCATATAAAAGAATTGTATACATAAGATTTCAACCTTGTGGTGTTAGCATGTATAGCTAACTTTTTATATTAATTTGCGGATTCTACAGCCTTTTTTTCAATTGGAGCTATGATAATGGCCCTAATGGCCCTAATGCTTCATCAGTAGCGAGGTGAGCCGGTTGGCTTCACCCTGTGATATAGTAAGTGGGGGGTTGCCCCCCGCCAGCTGTAGAATGTGACTTTCACGGCTTTATAGCGTCGGGTTTGTTCCTGTGGCGGATCTCTGCCTCACCACCGTCGAATGAAAGCAACAGACGTTGTCCTGTACAGAACATCTTGTTATTTACCGTATTGTGAACCTAAATTCTCAAATCAATTTGAACATACGCAATAATTTTATTAAAATCGGTCCAGCCGTTTAGGTGGAATTCATTGACATACGCACAGCAGAATTTTATATGTAATAACGATATCTATGTCACACATTTCTAGTAAAATCAACTGGGATTCCGCTTCAACGAACGGCATAATATACCACCGCGCCGCTTTCGGGTTATTTGTTTGAGTTTGTGGTGGCCTACATTTTTTTTTATCTTTTATTTAGATATCTTTTCCCTAGGGTTTAATTTTTAGTCAAACTATATTTGCCAATGTTATGAATGTTAATAATATTATAATTTGATTATGCGAATAGTTCCGAAATAGTTTTACGAACGGATACTGATATAGAACGCGGACCGGAATATTATATAAGGATATTAGATATTAAATTTTCACATGGTCCATAATTAGTGTACCTAAAATATCCGAAATGTCGGGCGCGTAAAAATATTAATAAGCTAAGATTATATCCCTAGAAAGATCCCTTTGATTTATCAAAAATATATGTGCATAAAGTGTGACGTAAATCATTAAATACATGAAACAAAAATACATACTTACCTGGAAGTTATACCTTTTCAATGAGGGGAATTCACGTTGGCATTTAAATATTCGTATTTTAACGTTAGTACCGTATTCTAATACGATAATGTTAAGTTTTCCTTTATTTTAATCTTAGAGGTACCTACTGGAAGTTTCAAAGAGGTTCGATAGTATATATGCAGTACCATAGAAAAGGTATCGAATCATAAGTATACAAATAAAATGTTATTTTTGCAAATAAACTTCAATCTAGTAAAATATCAAACAAATATCATTATAAACACAAAGACATTGTTATTCTCAAAGAATTTATATACTTTAAAAACATGTCCATATTATATATATTATTAGAAACAGGAAACATCCAATTATTTTTCTTCGAAATAACATCAGATGTGCTTCATCTAAATACTTTTCTTTTTTCTAAATTGAACTTTTATGTTGTTAAGTCGCGCATCGTCTTCGCGCTCCAAAAGAACAAACTTTAGTGCGCGTTTTGGCCGAGCGATTTGTATACCGAAGAACGCGAACCAATGTGTTCATTAAAAACCTTGAATGTAGAGCATGCCTTTCCATTTAGGCAGTTATTAACCGCACACTAAAGGTAGTTCTAATATGGCACAATAATTTTTTAGAGGAACTAGATTTTTCGGCCTTTAAGGTCAATCGGTAGTGTAGGTGTAGTGTAGCTCACCTAACCGGTGGGATACCGTTTGAGATAGATGCGATAGTATTTTGTATGTTTGTTGAGAGGGATTGACAATTAAAGTTGGAGTACGCGACTGGCCAGCACGTCAAATGATAAAATACTGGAACAGTTGTCAATTGATTTGATTCATATTTGGAACGCGTTCCGCGGAATTTACCGCTGTCGTTCGTTTCGCGCCAGGAGAGCGTAGTGGATACGCAGCTTAACACTTTCTCAGACGAGCAAACGAGGGACTTAATAGTGAAAAAATCACCATTACGTCACCACTAAACATATAAGTTCACCTTGGCTAATCACGCGGTGTCTATGATTGGCAGAGCATTGTTAGTCTCGATGCCAGTAGTTACGAGATACCGCTTTTCTTCTTCTCGTTTAATGGCTTCTACGAGGATTTGCTAAAGTCAGAGTTGGATAATATTCTGATGGTTTAATATTAAAATTTTCTTGACGTCTTCAATCCATCAGTGGATTTCCAGAAACAAAAGTCCTTTACTTTTATTTTACTTTCGCGATTCATATTCAAGTGCTCTAAATTCCTTGGAAATACAAATGTTGAGAACTCACTTTGGTAGTCACATACAATTCACGCATCTAATATTTTATTCATTCAAATAAAATTTCAACGGTAACTACTTTTACACTTAAATACGTCAAAACTTGAGAGGAATAACTTATTACTATGTTGTCGGACGCTAGTTTAGATTTTGATTTTAGTCTTGTTTCAGGTTTTTTGCCGTAATCTATCCCCTGAGGCTGTCGGTAGCTCGGAGGAGAAGCAAGCAAATGCTGTGGGCGGCATGGGCGGCGGCCTTAGCCTGCAGTCTACCACAGGTAATATTATGAAATCAATCAATTAAGAAACAAAACATATGATGGTAAGTGGTCAACGTCGTCTAACGGATGGTAGAATCAAGTTATTACCATTACTACGTGCAAAAGAAAATCGTTACTCAGCGATCCGATCCGATCCGATCCGACAAAATGCGTTCCGAAGGAGGCGTAGTTTTTATTTTCGTAGAAGATTAAGAAATCGATACCAGCATTCAATTTGTTACGGATTCGCATTGGATGACACGACACATACTCTACGCGTCCAATTTGACATATTAATGAAACATATAGGTATATTATAGAGCAAAAATACATTTAAATGTCGCTTTAAACTAATTTCCAGAAGTCAGAACCTGTTGGATTCGTAAAAGCTTTTGGCAATTATTAAAACAGTTAATCGAATTTCACAGAGATATCATTGCAATTAATAATGCTACAATTGGTATCAAAATTTCGTGGAACCTCAAAATAATTTCCCTTTTGCGTAACAAATGATTTGACCTAGTTTCGAAAATAAAAACACAACAGCATTGGCCCGTTTTGAGATATTACATTTTATTTTAAAAAGAGAATAACGCTTAAGATAATTCAATTGAAAAATAAATGGTATAAGAAAAGGTAACCAACGCAACATTGACTCACATTAAGGACGCTGTTAAAAAGTAAGTAGTAGGACGTGGCAGGGGATCGGTGGTGTCGGCGTTCATTAAAGGCCAATTATTATATATTAATTCAATATATTAATATATTAATTCAGCAGTGGACGGATAAAGACTAATGATGATAATGATCCAAAAATAATAAAAATCCACGCTATGTGCATTACACACGGTTTCGCTGAGATAGCTTAATTCACTTTTTTTTTTACTTTTAATTTAAAATTCTATATGCTTAAGAAATACATAAGAAAATGTAAAAATAAAAACCTTGACTATCGTATTAATTATATATATATATATATATATATATATATATATATATATATATATATATATATATATATATATATAAATTCTAGGTCAGCCATCTGCTCTAGGCAGTTTTGAATTCAGTTTTTGTAATATAAACGATATTTTACCTTAAAACATTCAAATACAATGATTATTTTTTTTTAAATTAATTAGCTTTTAAAAATAATAACATTATTTAATATTAAAATTATAAAACCATTACTTCAAACGATGGCTTTGAATTTATGATAATTATTATTTAGTTTTCTATTATATTATTATATTGGCTGCCCTGACAGACTTCGTTCTGCCAAAACTAACATTACTATTAAAAAGCGCTATAGTAGAAGAGTGAAAATTTGGGGTTGTATTTATAATGGCACATAATAAAAAATAATAAAAAGAAAAACTTTGTTGGAAAAATGTAAATTTTGGATGAGCCACCCTAAACGTATAGGGGTATAAAATTAATTATAAGCCTGTTCTCAGACCTACTGAATATACTGTATATTTTTCATCTAAATCGAAGGAAATCGGAGAGTTTCGCAGTAAGAACACTAAAACTGTGACACGAGATTTTTATATTTACGCCATATAGCAGCCCTTTTTAACTTTATATTTATTTTTAACAGTTGTTGTTATAGTGGCCACAGTAATACACATTATGTGAAAATTACAAATCCCTTGTAATATGGAATAAAAGCCTTTCAACAGACGGATCAATATGAGTCCCAGTCAGAATTCCCGTGAAAGTCACACGTGTACGGTGTAGAACACCTAACCCTAAAAACTACGTCGTTTAAAACATTAATATTGCAGTGTTGTTAGCAATAATTATGTCTATTACAACAAAAGGAAGAGTTGTTAGTTTGAATCGTCTTATCTACTGTAAATTACTTAAAATAATAATATCTATGGACGATTTTACTCCACGAAAATCTGGCCCCGCGGTAAGTTCTTTGTGTTACGGGTATTAGACAACGGAAATACATAAAATAATATCCAATACTTTTTTTATATTAAAACTTATATTTAAGATTTTTATTATATAATAAATATATTTAATACACATCCATGACCTAGTAACACGGAAACTTTTTTGTTCCCTGGCGGGATTCGAAACCACTACCTCCGGCTTGAGCGCCAACGCGCTAACCATTGAGCCACAGAGACGTGAAAAATCCATATATATATTTAAGCCTGCTAAGTCCGTTTTATTTATTTTTTTATTTCAGAGCGGGTAAATCACTGTCAAAGCAAAGAATCATTTAAATGTACTTACTGAAAAAGATATCTCGCAAGATTTTTTCTGTGGGCTGTGGAAAACTTATTAATTTTACTGTCTACAACTTTGGAAAAGTAATAAAACCACTGTGTTCTACGTTCAAAGGAACTTGACTATTGAGATCCAGGCTTTTTAAATAAAATAGTTCTGCGATCTCCGTAGAAAATTAAAACTCAATAAAAATGCTGCTCGTAATCAGTAGTGTCATGTTGATTTATACGCGGATTTGACTGGCACGTCCGGGGTCTCTCGCTGATATAATACCGTGTATTACCGTGTAATAAAGTGACAGCTATTCTGTCGCAAAGTGACAGTTTGCTGTCACAACATGACAGCTATGCTATCGAGAAGTGCCAGTTATGTTGTCGTAACGTGACAGCTATGCTGTCGCAAAGTGACAGTTATGCTGTCTCATCCATGTTATCAAAGTGTCTCCTTTTCCCCAGAGTGCAGTGTTCCGCGTAATGCACCACCCTTACGTGGTGGGCTTCCAACAGTGCGTATCCTTCGACGCCTTCACCAGCGCGCGCCTGGAGATCGCCTACAACGTGTTCTGCCTCTGCGCCATGTACTTCGTGCCGCTGGTCGTCATCACCGGCTGCTACCTGTGCATCTTCTGCGAGATCAGACGCAGCAGCAACGAGCTGCATGGTAAGTTCGTTGAACAGCGTTGCTGTTTCGGAGAGAAGGGGAGGATAGGCAGCCACTTAGCATCTTACGTCTGAGAATATAAAGTATCGAGGGATATAGAGCCTTTCACTTCAGCGCGTGACGGATTTGCCTCATTCACAGCCTACAAAAAATCTGTATGCGGTGCACAAAAAGAAGTTTTTAATACATTTGCTCAAAAAGTGGCGTATTGCAGGGACGTATAGCGTTCGGAAAGTGGGCTATTACCATGGATGTATCTAGTATATAACAGGATGGCGTACTCGGAAAAAATGTATTTACGAAAGTGAACACTAACTCAACGCATTAAGTATTATTTTCTAATAGGCATTACACAGCTGCTGATCCGAGCCGAGCGGGATAGCAATATGTTAGGAGTGTGTCTCGTTCTTTTATCTTGCCAGTTTAAAAATGTATTTTATTAAAAATTTTGGCTGATCAATAATTTCATCGAAAAAAATTGTCTTTTTAATATTATTTTGACAATTGTATGTCAAGAAATTGTAATTGAATTTATTTATTAAAATATATTTCCAATTCAAAAAGAAAACATAAATTATTATTTTGCTTATTTCTGTTATTTCTTATGGTAGCCCAGTTAAGTGTCATCTTGACATTTTGTATTGTAATGGTTGCTATGGTTACTTAAATAACATAATTAGTAAATCAAACTACTATGGTGACCATGATTTTTTGGAACGAAGTTCCTTACGGCAGGTTTGGAGGGGAATAATGGTAATGCAAAAAGCAATAAAATGGTCGGAACGTGAGACAGAGTGACTCCGTACTAAACTTCGCACGTTCCTAATTATTTTAATCAGTTTGAATCCATGGCATCTTTAATTGTTTTGTAATCTTAATTCAAGAATGAGTTATTATGAGAGTAAACCTAAGATTTGCAGTTAATATTTTGGGATGATAATGATATCTCGACCACCTGATGACGGATTCCCGTCAAGTATATACCTAGAAGTAATTGTATTATGTATTTCGTAATCCATCTACTATTCTTCAGATTTTAACCATTGCTAATGTTGGTATTTTCGTTTGTAAGTATAATACTTGTGTCAGATTTTTCAAGCACCCTAAATGCATCTAAGCTTGCTTGCAATATCTGTCGAGGCTAAACGCGCCTTTTGAAGAACTTAAAAACTCGAGTTTTATAATATTATGGCAGTCGTGGTAAACTCATGCAGCGCTTAAAACTGCATACATCAATTATACATACTAGTAGGATATAAACCTTACTGCAATTAAAATTTTCAAACCCATTTCCTGACAGTTTGAATTTTTGAAAGACATTTGTCCCACATGTCAAAATCTTATTGTCACCTTATAAGAAAGGGACACACTCCTGAACACTGGCTATCTCTGTCGGCTCGTTTTTCTGTTACGAGTGCTTAGTCCTGTTATATATTATTACGTCCATTGCTATTATACACTCGTGCTTTTTCTTTACCTTTTCCGAACTCGTGCGTTCTCTTTCCCAACTGTCAAAATAATGTATATTAAAAAGAAAAAAAACTAACCACGAAGTTTTTCCAAATATTTTTTTCAGCTATTAATTTGTTTCAATTTCAGATTTAATGATTTGATTAAATGAGGCTATGTTTCATTTTATTTCATCTCATTAAATTTCATTTTTATTTCATATCAATTAAACAATTCCACTAAAGACTTGGCTGTATGGGCATAGTTCCCTTTGCCTACCCAGAATGGGTGAAGAAAAAAAATCTCTGCTTATATTTTATTAAATAGCTTAATTTTTTGTAACTTTATTAAAAATAGTTGTTCATTATACGTGCGGAACCGTAATTGCAACTTGTTCCGACTGTCAACCCTCGCCTTCGGCTGTTCCTCGGCTCGGGTAGACATTTGTTAGCCATGTGAGAGCCCATCAACGCAATGATACTAGACACTCATAGCTCACACTTATCAGAAGTTTTTCGCTGTAGCCGAAATCGGCTTGCAAAGCATCATCATCATCATCATCATCATCATCATCAGCTCCATCTACAATACCAACAAAATACCAAGGTCGACACAACCTGTATTTGAAAAAAAAGAAAACCTCTTTCAGAGTAGTCAGTCAAATATTTAATCTAACAGAACCCTAACCTACATCCCATATTGAGATTTATTTTCAATTTCTGTAAACCTATTACCATCACTCTTTGAATTGCCATTTTATAAATCCCGTGGATAACTCGATAGTACTATCCTTATTCAGATAACGTATAGTGTTGCCGGATTATAGTTTTTGTTTTTTTTTTTAGATCAATATCGATACGACAATAATATTGAGGCAATTGAAAAAAAAAGAGGCGACAATTTGAAAGAGATTCTATCGATAACGTTACTATTGCTCGCTAGATTCAATCAAACAACGTGTATTATATTAATTATATAATATATAGCCATGTTTAAAAAATGAGCTGTCTCGGGACACCTGGTAGATGTGTAACATCTACATTATTTTGTGAAAGTAATATGCTGAACAGCTTAGGACAGAAACTAAATATGGAATAATAATGAAATAAAATATTGCTATTCTTTCCACAAAATGATGACAATAATAAATTTTATTTATTTTAAGAATTTATTTTATTAAATAAAAAAAATGAAAATACATACATACATGTAGACTGTATACCATCATATACCGTGGCGACGCGTCGCCAGAAATTGCTTTTACGTTTCACATAAAAAATATGTTTTTAGACAATATCGGCATGAGATTAAATACCTTAGATTATCTGAAATGTTCACGGGGATGTCCTGTGTCAGTCAGAACCGGGGGACTCCCCGCGGCTGAGCGGCTGAAGGCAAGTCGCGGTGGTTATAGAGCGGTATACGGGCACCGGGAGCCCCACGTCACCAGACCCATCCCCGGATGAATGCGTAAAGCATTTCCACTGCGACTGAAAAACATATTAAAAAAAGGATCACCCGAACCAGTAGAGGATGCGCTGTTTAATTAAGGAAGAAAAATAGAAAAAGGACCGCAGGTTTAATTAAAGAACGGGTATTGGAAATTAAATGGGTTTTTAGACAATATCGGCATTAGGTTTTAGCCTCTCGAACTGAAAAACAAAATAAGGTGATGACTGACGAGATTTCGTTACATGGATATTGTGAATGAGACATCTATTTGAGGATATATTAACCTGTTGGTAATCTGATTAGGCTACTGGACACATAGCAGCGATCTGGGTTAGAATCCCGCCAAAATGTAATGTGATTTGTGATATGAATATTATAAACGTCAGCAGATAATATGTAATATACATATTTCATAAATATATCTCTTTTCCGTTGTAACACAAGCTTCTAAAATCAAATATTTAAAATTTGAACTTCCATGATGACGACATACATACATGAGCATTTTGGTAACGGGAACAAATAAGATTTACCCCTATCAAAAAGTGCTCGCAGAACGTGGCTAAAGATAAAATAAAATAAAATGAATACTGTTTTTCAGTTTTATTTCCTTGTGCATTTCGAGTGGTGGATAAAACTATCCGATCGAAACGATCGATATCCCATTTTAAACCAATTACAAGTAACACTATTGTTGAGGGCAGCGCTCTGCGGGGCTTGCTCCTCTTCTTGGCGCAGTGGACTGTAGTATTCTTCAGGATGTATCAGGACACAGGGTTTGCGTTAATTGAAACAAGATTATTTTTCAAGATGCAATTTGAGTGTGGTGTCGGGCAGAGTGACTGCTTGTTTCTTGTTTGAATATTTCGAGTATATTGAATTGTCCGCCAAGCGCGCCATTCTTATAGGAATTTAGCAGGTGCGTAGTGCGAAGGCGGGTGTGTGTGATTTTGAACGACCAATCAGCGTCGAGTCTGATTGGAACGTGTACTTTTATTACATTTCGTTCTAGAGCCGTGTATTTACTTGTGTATGTGTGTGTAATTGTTTGTGTATGCGTGTGTGATTGCATATACTTTATTTATTCAAATTTCAGATACAATTACAGGATACAAAAAATACAAATATAAAATGAACAATACGAAAAGGACTACAAACATAAAATAACTGATTAGACTATTATTTACAAGAACTATTCTATGAATCTAAGCTGTTATTTACAACTATGTTAGCATAACATCCAATATCAATATAATAATGAGAGAATTGATGAGAAATCGTGTTAGCAATACACACAATATAAACCATGGTATATTATTGGCTTAGTTATTCATCATCATCATCAGCCTTTATCCGTCCACTGTTGAACATAGGCCTCTCTCAATGAACGCCAAGACGGCCGATCCCTTGCTACTTGCTTAGCTATTGAGCAACAGTAATTAACAAAATAGTTTAGCCCTATTTGCCAGTTTGTTTTATGGGAGCTGCTATGTTATAGCAACAGAAATATATCGCTTGTGAAAATGTCAACAAGCTATCGCGGTACTTGCCGACAGACTGAAAGACTAGACAGACAGCGTACACATCTGTGTGAAAGGGTTCATCTAAAAGCGTCAATAATAGTAGCTTCACAGTAGTCAAGATGTTATAAGTTTCACGTCTCTGTATGTGTGTGTGTGTGTGTGTGTGTGTGTGTGTGTGACGACGTGAGAATATGACGAAGCTTCCTGAATGCCCATCCCAATCGAAATAACATAGACTCATGAAATTTGGCAAGAAGTGCGAAGTTGGAAAAAGTGCGTGCGTACAAAGTACACATGACAGAAGTGAAAATTTAATTTCTAATAATTAATTAAATACTAAACGAATACGCCAACCAATAGCGTTGCTTCATGCTACGCTATTGGTTCGCTCTTCGATCGCTCTCACTCGCTCTCTTCCTTTTCTTCGACAGCGTTGCACATCTTCGTGACGCGTTTCATTCGTATAAAAATTACCCTCGTGCGCGTAAAGAAGTTTCACTTCAACAAGTTTTCACAAACCTGTAGTTTGAGAGTCAGTCTGATCTGAGTTTTTAATTATATGTTGGGTAAAACCACAGGTACAGATAGTTTATTTGATGGAAATAACTTACACGCTGTTTGTGATTTATCTCTAAACTCTCGCCTCGGTTTTATTTAATTTTACAAACGGCATAACGATGTTATCTCGAGTATTTCTCCCCGTGGGAATTGTATTGATTTAAAGTATTTGCAATCTGTAAAAGGGTTACAGAATTACAGAGAAAATGTCAGTCTAAATAAAACCTAACTTGTTTATACACAATCACATCACGTTAATATAAAACTTTCAATGCGAAACTTAAGAGAAAAAATCCGTTTAGGAACGCCCGAAAGATGCAAAGCTTTATATTATAAAGAGTATGAAATAACCGTTAAAATAATCACGGAAAGAAAGAGATGCACACTGAAACACACAGTTTCCGAGTTTTTTTTTTTTAATTTTTATGCAGTTTTGGAAATTTTTGGCTTAAAGTCAACCCTTATATGTCCCACTGCTGGACGCGGGTCTCCTCCTCAAAATCAGACGAGGAAGGTTTTTGCCTTGGATCAGCTTTTTTCAAGCAATTTCTAAAATGGATTTTTTTCATTTTAATCTTGAATCATCATGATATTATAGGTTATCCATGACGTTCATGACATCCTGTATACTTATAATATCGTCTAACACCCGTATTTACAAACAATACTATGAGGTGTCACAGTACTCCCCAACGCGTATGGTCATTTCGGGTCAAATCCGCAACTGTGCGTCTGTCAAACCCATATAAAACCCGACTATTGACACCAGCAGCGCATAGATAGAATCGTTCCTTGTATAGTATTGTTACACTACTTTTTGAATTCGGGTATTAGTCTTGCTAGGCTAAGGGAGTGGAGGTTTTCACATTCACTGAAATAGACTTATCGCTTACATTAATTATCGCCATTACTGCTACGTATATAGATATATATATTATAATGTACTACTCAATTTACCGACAATTTACAATTGAGCGACGGTAGTCCAGTGGTGGACGGACTCGGCCTCTTACGCGAGGGGTTCCGGGTTCGATCCTGACCGTCCTGCGTGCCTTGAAATGGGTTTTTCTAAAATTTCTAAGTGCACACGAGACCATCGTTCGCTCACCGGTGAAGGAAAACATCGTGAGGAAACCTGCATGCCTGATGAGATTGAAAGTCTTTGAAGGTATGTGAAGTTCACCAATCCGCACTGGGCCAGCGCGGTGGACTATTGGCCCATTACCCTCCTCGCCTGATTTCGAGGAAGGAGACCCGTGCCCAACAGTGGGACATATAAGGGTTGTTACTTTACTTTTACTCAATTTACCAACCAAATTATAGACTCGTCTCTTCTTTACACATTTCGTTACAGATAAAAAAACGGTGGCAATTATTTGCCTCGCCATCTCATCTGTACACATGAATAAATGGAATACTTATAAAAAAACGAATAAAAACGAAATACTTGCTTATTTCACGTTCATGAATCGACATTCAACGTGTAAATGTAATAAAATATATCGCACCAATCCATTTCCGACGTGTTCCAGTAAACAAAAATGGCTTCACGTGTTTTCGGGCTTTTGTGGGTTTATGTAAACTTATGTGGAACAAATAGTTTTGATCCAGATCCCTTTTGACATGTATATCGTATCATCAAATTCATCATCATCATCCTTTTTTATATACAGTAAGTATATATATTATATATAACTATATCATTATATGTAACTACAGTGTCGATGTTTGTCCGGGAGGAACTCTGAAACTACTGAACCGATTTTAATGTTTTTTTTTCTTTTAAAATGTGTGCTTTTCTTCAACTTGAAAAATAGGATAGTTTATTTCTAGATTTTGAGATAAAATAGGTAGGAACAAAAAACTACTACATACCAAATATTTTTGACAGAACGAAGTCTGTCGGGACCGCTAGTATTATATAATTTTCTAATGTTTACTAAAATTCATAATGATGAAATCCTCAGTAACCAGTTTCAGAAAGGGAAAGGAATGAAAAAATGTTGAGAAATTAAGATGAAATCCATAAAACAACTGTTTAAGAATTATCTGATAATATAATTACAGTTACACACTAATGGCGATAATTAATTGTGCCCAGCAGGAAACCGGACGAGAGCTGTTGTTGATGATTAATTTAGTAATTTTGTCAACATTATTATTCATTAATTAATATAGAGATGATAATTAGTAATGTATTTATAATAGACAAATTAGAATATCGATAGAAACGTCTCAACTCTCGTATCGACCTGTCCAATATTACTGCGATGACTTACTTTTAATACTATCTGTCTCTTGATGTTAAATAGCCAGAGTCGCATATTTACATATTATGCATGCATTATTTTTCCTGAACAAAAAAAAAATAAGATGAAGGTACAAGGTGATGCAATAGGATAGTGGTACACATTCAGATGAACGCGCGACACAAGCGCATTTCTCATAAACATATCGTATATATAAAAGCCTATTCCTAGACAGCCTATTCCTGAGCCAAACAAGTCTAGCAATTATATACTTCTCCGATTTTTTTCTAAATAATTTGATAATTGATATCCAGGTAGGAAATTTTACATTAGAATTGATTATAAAATACTTTAGTCACGATATATTTTTAATGTTCAAATTATCTATATCTTGTAATACAAAACGCACATCACTAACAATTCCACGTAACCGCAGACCACATGTAAAGTTATTGTTCTGTGGTTATATGTTTCGAACGTGTCTGAGAACCGAGTCTATATGGAATCTAGAAAGTGTCGTGATAACTGAAATAAAAGTACCATCCCATCGTGCGGTAAACCTTAAGCTATGTGTCAAGAATCAAGTACACACGTCCTTTAGGCCGGGCTAGCAAAGTTTAAGTACGTGCCTTAAATATCACGCATGACATTACTTAATATTAATAAATATATATAAAAGTATCAAACTATGTTATACATAGTTTTAAGGTTACATAAAAAAGTTGTCTTCCTAACAATTTCGCCCGCCAAAATTTGTTTTATGTTTACGTAATTTTTTCTGAGAAAAAAACACCTTGCGTCCTTTGGGGGAGGCCTATGTTCACCAGTGGTCGGATAAAAGATGATGATATTCGCATCCAACAAGGAACACGGGATGGAGGTCGTTGACCCTTCAATATTCTATTGAATTGTATTTCAAATAGGTCGTCTAAAAAGGGAAAAAGCCAACGAATATAATATCAAAAGTTATATTTACTACTTACTACTAATATTATAAAGAGGTAAGATTTGTACCTATTTTTGTATGTTTGTAATGAATAGGCTCAAAAAGTACTGGACCGATTTCAAAAATTCTTTCACCATTCGGAAGCTACATTATCCACGAGTAACATAGGCTAAATTTTATTCTGATAAAAATAGGGTTTCGTAAGATATTTTGGTTTTTCGGACATAAGGTGTAAAAATGGTATTTCGCGTACTAAGATCACTTTGTAAATCTTAGTTAACGCAGGCGAAGCTGCGGGCCCCACCATGGTTCAGGCCTTGTCGTGGCGGTGGGGCACAGTAGCCCAGGGTGACCCAAACACCTTGGGCGAAGCGAATTGAGCCGAGGGGGCTCTTTGTACCCCTCTCATAAGAAGAGGGGACAAAAGAGCAGGGGGCAAGGGGTGAGGATGGGAACCTCACCTCATCGTACTGTCCCGACGTTGGGAGTGGTTGTTCTGTGGTGCGGGGCAAAAGCTCTGTGGAGGTGGCATGAGTCCCCTGAGGGACTGACTAGCCGTCGAGGTGCCCTGTTGCTTGTAGATCCGGGGCACTTCACCAAAGGCGGCATTGGTGGCACTCGCCGGGTTTTAGTGGGTAGGGCTGCGTCCACTTACCATCTTTCGGGCGCAGCGAGTCCCACATACCCGCCTGCGGAGACCCACTCCCCAGCGGGATGCGTCAGTGCATTTCCCGGCGTAAAAGAAAAAAAAAAAGAAAGCCGAAGGTGCGGGCAACAGCTAGTTTACTATAAAAGAAACGCGATAGTGTTGATGACTTTGAAATGGCTGATTTGATTTTGATAAGGTCTAGGAACTGCGTCTTAACATCATATATTGAAATAAAAAAGCTCTTTTAATTTGGCTCAGCCGTCAAACACCGTCACATCTCTTTTGCGAGATAAAATCATACTTTTAATAACTCCTTCTGAAGTAAATATTATTGTTTGAACAAAAATTTTATTATTTTGAGAAGTAGCTGAAAGTCGAACGGAAATTAAAATCAATTTCAATTGTTTATTTTTTTAATAGTCTCGATCTAAAACGGGGTTGTTGAAGTAACAGACTAACGCACAGTTTCCGAAAGGCTGATCAACGCAAAAATTAACTAATCAATTGGCAAGTCTCTTGGTAGTATCAAATGAGTTACTGAAGCATGGTCAAATTACTCAATTAGATCAGCCTGACAGTTGACATAGCCACTACAATGAAAATCTTTTAAATTTGACACTAGAATCGTATGTTAACCGCCATTAACAGCTGTGTTAGTTGACATACACTTTGACCAACGTTTCAGAAGCAAGGGTTCTATCACGGTCACGGATTTCTGACACCGAGACTGTCTCACAAGAGAATCATATGGATGCCTTGAATAGCAATCGAATGTTAACATTTAAAGAATACATCTCAACCACCTTTGTTTCATCGTTCGGCAAAAGCAAATCTCCTAGCCTGTTATCGTCAACGTTCGCTTATTACTAAATTAGAACTAGATACCTGCATTTCTCGCCTATCTAAGACAAAAGTCTCAAAATAGCAGATTCATCAATTGAGAAACAGTATCCGCCTAGACGCTAGAGCAGTTCCCAGCCCTTTATCGATCTGTATCGCTTTGGTTTCAATATGATTAAAGGGACCACAAGTTACCAGTAGAAGCATCAAAATGATACAAACCATTACATTTAATGTTAGTAATTATAATATTTTGGAAATTTCATTACTTAACTTTAAATCAACAAGACTTATTATAATGAAACAACTTTTACGGATTTTATCGCGGTTTATTTAGTTTTTTACAAGCCCGACGTTTCGCGATACAACCGCGATAAAATCCGTAAAAGTTGTTTCATTATAATGAGTGAAATTCGCGTAAACATAAGAAAACAAAATTTAAATCAACAAGACTTTTGAACTTGCATCTTTGTTATTTACTATAAAACCGGTGGATCTTTCCTTAGCACTTGAGGACTTCCTACGGTCCGCGGACCATTAGTTAGACCCCTGCTCTAGAGCGATGCTGGTCTAGTGTGTACGGGCTCGGCTAGTCTTGAGCAAGCTTCCTCAGACCTCTCGTCTATTTCCTTGAATCTCAATACTGTTTCATTCATACATGTCTGATTCTCGTCGACAATTTGATTTAAAGTGTGTGTGTTTCAGACCAGTGCGTGCACAACAAAAAGGTGCGCCTGCGCCGCTCGGACCGGTCGGTGCTGGAGCGCGCGCGGCGGCGGACCCTGCGCATGACTGTCGTCATCGTAACCGTGTTCGCGCTGTGCTGGTTGCCCTACGCCACTATGGCCATGTGGTGAGTACCAGTACAAATACCAGTACCAGCACCAGTACCATTACCAATACCTACCAGAACAAGATACTCGACCATTTGCTCCTCAAAGCGTAATGTATCAAATGTTGAGATACAAATCCATTTCTTCTTCGAGGTCCTGGTCGAGGGTGGTTATGAGAACTTACCAAGGGGCACCGGGTCTTTATTGTTGGGGGCTGTTATTGTAGAAACGACGCGCGATTATTTGCACTTGGCGTAAAGTGCGTCAAGTAACCCCACCACTTGATTACTCTTTCTGTTCGAGGGTGGTAATGAGAACTTACCAAGGGACATGGGGTCTTTTTTGTTGGGGGCTGATTTTGTCGAAACGACGCACGATTATCTGCACTTGGCAGGATTCGAACACGTGACCGCTACGCTAAGTGACTTCACCACTCGACCCAGCTGATCGTCATATTTGTCATATAGTGGGACATACAATTCAATTTAAGGTTTAGTTAAACTAAAGACTAACGGCGGTTTTCAATATCCTATCTATCCTAAAATTTTCTTATCTATCTTGAAATTTTGACACATTTTCTTACAAACTCTGTGAAATTTGAAGATAGATAAAAAAATATTAAGATAGTTAGGATATTGAAAACCGCCGTTAACCACTCACCAGGACTTATTTAATCAAGCAAAAGAAAATTATTATCATTATCGCACAGGAGGTGTTCTTAATATAAATTATATTTAAGATTCGAACTCGCAGCCTCAACGTCCATGGACGTATCTCATGTATAGCGGCAGTCACATGAACTAGCCTTCAATATACAGTAAAGCCGTTAACCCTAGAGTTCATTATGATCGAAGTCAACGACGTCTTGTAATCTCAACCCCTCACGTGTTCATATCAACAGGTATTTAAATGAATGTGGGCTTACCACGCTTGGCGTTTATAAGCAAATTCCTATGTTAACCGAATTCACGCTTCAACTATCTCAGAAAATCATTGATGAACTAGCATTCTCGCGTTTTTACCCGAGTTTTAAGATAACTTTCCTCTAGATTCTAGAGTCTAGAATAAAAGTTCAAATCAAATCACGATATCTTTATTTTGTAAGTGACTAATTTTACACTTGAAATGCGTCAAAAGAAGTAGTCGATTAAAAGTAAGAAAGTAAAAAGTGTTCCCAAGCTTTTAAGTGAATTAAAAAATCTCTTTATCGTCATCATATTAGTACAAGCTAAGCATTCCTAATTATGTGAAAAGCGTACAACCTTAAAACTTCAATAATTAGGCCGTAAAATGCAAAATCAAGTTTCGGAAATCGCGTTCAAACCAACCTTCGATTTCCTTTCACATAATTATCCTATAAAGTTAAATTAATTTCTCAAAGGTTAAATAGCTTTGAAGAACGTGACAAGAAAAATCTCTTAATTTTTAATATGTGGCTGATTTTATATTATTTACTTGTGGGTTTTATTTTATCTGATATATTTTATACTTTCGGGACTTATTCCGCATACGCCTTTGTGTTATTTAGCGGCATAACTGCTTGCCGTCTCTTTCTTTTGTACTCGGCCTTCAATCAAGCTATCTCATCGAAACTATTTGAAGCGGGCCGAGCGAGCGTGGAAATTAAATTCGGGTGCCTCGTTCCAAAATTATACAAATCAAAAAATGCCAGTCATAAGAACTGCAGACAGAAGTGAAAACTTATAACTTAGAATTATGACATTATGAAATTTCAAATTTTAAAACAAGAAATTGGAATTCCATAATGACGTCGTAATAATTAGCATGCTGGTGTTGCGAGCCTATAAGATTTACCCTAACCAAAAATCTCTTCCTCTCTACCCCAGCCAAAAACCAAAAAAATTGAATTTCCTCGCTAACTTAACTGCGGTTTTCAAATAGCTAATTGACTTTAATCTTATACATTTCAAATGTTTATAATTTATAACAATTTATTATATTAACTTTATCCCTAAACCAAAACATACATGACAATAATTGCCAATAAAGTGGCAATTTCCGCCCATAAATACGTCTACTGTGGCGATTCGTAGTTTGGCTACGCATTACCGCTACGACGTATGCTCGTAGCACTCGTTACGGATAGACGGACGATCGGACGTAGCACGCGTACGCACATTACGTACGCGCTACGTACGTACGTAATTAAAAAATAGGCTACCTCCTCCTTGGCAGCATACGTCAAAGAAGGTGACGATACTAGACTGTACCAAAGACGATGCCGAGTTCTCGTAGTACGGAGTCCTTGGTACGGAATTCAGTCCTCGATACTCCGAGCATTCTTCTCCAGCATCACATCTCTAGGGCTAGGTCTATCTCTTCCACTTCTCGCAGGGTCCGCGATTCGGCAGCGCATGTGCCGAATCAGCCGGATTTTTGCAATTCCTGCATATTTTTCTCAACTTGTCCCTGAAATTGTCTTACAGCTCTTCATCTCATCGATACATATACCGTTGCTTGTGATGAAGGCCTTCAGATAACGTGTAATTGCATCACATCACAATTTGTTATTTGTGTAATTTGTGGTGAGTTATTTATGCGGTCGACAATCATAATTCGCTTTGTTCCGGTTCATCTCAATTATGGCAATATTACAAACAAACTTTAATCATATTTTCATTATAATAATATTTTAGCAGCAAAACATCACTGAGGACGTAATCAACAGGAATCCGAGTTGAGAACTCGTAAACTCATTAAAGTGTTACAACGTCAAGAAGTTTTGTTTTAGTTTTTATCTGAAGTTGTAACGCAATGATTACTTGCAGTCATCTTGTTCAATGTGCTAAAGTTAGTGACTATTATAAAATATGCTAGAGGTACTAATAGTCCAGCGATCGAGCCTTAGAATGAGACAAATAGATAGCCGTGTAAAAAGATACATGCATCTTTCCACACGAAAGCATTTTTAAAGCGTGACACTTTTTTATCAAATGCAGTTGGATATTCGACGTTAAGTGTTTGATGCTCAATCTATTTTAGCATACGGGTGTCGCAACTCGAGCCAACGTCGGATTTAAACGCGACGCTTATAAAGCGCTTGTGTGAACGGGGTATAAGGCCCCTGTCTCGAATTTAGCGGGCAGCGGGGCGGGGGCAAAGGACCGGTTCACGAAAACAGCGGAGCGGCCGCTGTTGCCCCGCTGCCGCTACATTCGAGGCTGAGGCCTAACGCTTCAGAACCTCTTTGTAAATTAAAAAAACTAAAAACACGCTTTTTATAGAAACCCAAACTAAAAAATAGAAAATAAATTTTAATAAATTTAAATTAAGAATAGTGTTAAAAATTTCAATAACTATAAATTAATAATAGTGTAAATAAAAAAAAATATTTTATTTTAAAAAAAGGGTGGGGTGCTTTTTAAGATATTATCAAAATGATAATCACTCTACTCATATCTGTCAATAAAATATTTATAACTATATTCACACCATGCACCCCACGCTTTTTTTTAAATAAAATATTTTTTTTTATTTACACTATTATTAATTTATAGTTATTGAAATTTTTAACACTATTCTTAATTTAAATTTATTAAAATTTATTTTCTATTTTTTAGTTTGGGTTTCTATAAAAAGCGTGTTTTTAGTTTTTTTTAACTATTATTTATTTTTTACTTTTTAGTAATTATTTATAAATATTATAAATACGTGTTAGCAACCGTAGCGCCATCTGGCGGCTATAAGTCGGAAACGGGGAACAGGTTCCAGTTTACCTGCGTGTGGCGCGACGTAGTCGTTGTCAAAGTGTGGGTAGGACGGCCGAGCGTTATGAAGGTCATTAAGTTTGCCTTTAAATAGCGGGGTATAATTATTAGAGGGGTCATTCGCGTCTGTGAGTTTGAGGAGGATGAAGCTCTGCCCGAATTGTATTGTAAGGTCACGTAAGCCATTGTCTATATTAATGTGTAAAGTGTAATATGGCGATAGTGTGTGTAAATGTATGGGCAGTGTGAGTAAGAATGTATCTTAAAATATGTACCTGTGAACCTTAATATTGATATTTTTATGGATAATATAATAAATGTTTATATTTAAAACGCATTTTCACTTCTGATGTTTAAATCAGAAGTGGGATGGCGAACTTATTGCCCCACAATTTTACTGACGGTTAGTGTGAATTGTTTAATAGGCGCATTAGCGCGCCAGGCTTTAGTTTATTTTTACAGACGGTGGTAAATCCTCACGACACTGTGTGGCTGTAGTGTGGTTAATAAAATAATAGCTTGGATGCTGTATGATGCTGGGAATAGCCATTACAGCGTGAACACAGCGGAAGCAGAGAGTAGATGGTCGAGACGACTCAATGCGATACAGTGCGAATGTGGTCTTGTGAATGGTTGAGTAATGGAACAAACGCAGCTGGTATGTTAATCTTGTCTGATATAGCTGTTGCCAAAAAGTGTGAAAGCGATTCAAATTTTTTTTTTTATTATTTAAATGCTATTAAGTGATTTGTGATTTTTAAGTGGACAGTCGCGTAGTTTACTTGGCTGGATAATTGTAGATATATTATTGCGTGCGTATTGCTGGAGTAATAAAACCATGTGTTAACTTCTTTTAGTATAACTTTGTACAATGTGGTAAAGATTTAGTTTTGGATAATATTGGATTAAAAGCAAACAAGTGATCGACAGAATTTAAAGCAGCTTTTAGTGGTGTTAAAGGTATATTCGTGGATAGTGAAATGAGCCGGGGATATGATAGAATATAATTGTATAAGAGATAGTGAAGGAGGAAAATAGTTGTATGGAAAGTGGAACTTGTACCACTTTTTTTTAATAGCAAGTGTTCTTTAGGTCAAGATAAAATATTTTACATAATAATATTACGTATTTTATAAAAAGAGAAGATCTTGTATGTTGAATGTTCTAGTGTGAGAAAATGTTCCTTAGATGGCATTGATTACAAGATGATAGAAGACTAATTTGGTACGTCAAGTTTGATGAAAGGTTTGTCAAAAGGAATTGATCACTAGATAAGGTTAAGACGAGCCTGATACGTTGAGTACGATGAAAGGTTCTTCAAAAGGTATTGATCAGTAGACGAGGTGATGACAGATTATTTAAAAGGAATTGATGACTGGACGAGGTAAAGATGAATTTATGTTCGATATGATGAAGATTCGCTAAGTGAAGGTGATGTTCTACTGTGATCGAATGTCCTTTATATGAAAGACTATTTTGGTACGTTCAAATGTGACGAAACGTCCTTAAAATCAAAGTTTTATTGAATTTACAGTAGTAAGGATTTAAAGTGGTTTGGTAAGGATTAACACTTTTATGTGTGGTTAAAGGAATATGAGTGTAAAAGCAGTAAGGTAAAGTAAAAGCGAGTCGTGTGATCAGAATAGTGTGAAATTATGTTGTTAAGGAGTTAAGACATTCCAGATTTGTAATTTGATGATGAATATAGGAACGCCGATATGTTGGGTAGCTAAAGTTAAAAATGTTGCTAATAAAGGGAGTTGCTGTGCCCAGTTGCGTGTGTTTTTAAGACAGGCAACTAAATTTTTTTGATTTTTAATTAAATGCCAACACTTATGATTATATGCTTCGGGCCTGCCTAAAAACGTTTTAGATAATATTAAAATAAATTGGGGAAAGACTTATCGATTATCAAATCTAAGATTCGGTGAGATATTTATTGCCATAGTGTTTAGGTAATATTATTCGGGTAAAGTTAGGTAATTCATTATTGAATGAATAATGATAAGTATAATAGTATTGTGTGGTAGATAGGCAAATGAATTTTTCAGTGACATTATGTTGAAGTTACCTTTTTCTTTATCTTATGTTATATTTTTCTTTATCTTATTGACCTAATAGAAACAAACTACTAGACGTCACCTAAGACTAAAGGGACGGTGCTAAAAGTTTAGTTGGTTTTGCCTAAGCATAAAGGTGAACCGTGGCCATGTAGATAAAGAATAGACTAGGGTCATGGTGGTGCTGCTTTCTTTCGTACGTTTATTGGAACCTAAGACTAAAGGTACAATAAGGTTACACGTACGAACGAAACTAGCACCAGCCTAATAGAAAGTCATGATAATCGAGACAGTTTATGATAATTTGTGTTTCTATATTAATATATTTCTTGTGTGACTAGATGTGTGGAAATGTCGTGCCTGAGGGCATGCACGATGCAGGATGGCCGTGTTAGCAACCGTAGCGCCATCTGGCGGCTATAAGTCGGAAACGGGGAACAGGTTCCAGTTTACCTGCGTGTGGCGCGACGTAGTCGTTGTCAAAGTGTGGGTAGGACGGCCGAGCGTTATGAAGGTCATTAAGTTTGCCTTTAAATAGCGGGGTATAATTATTAGAGGGGTCATTCGCGTCTGTGAGTTTGAGGAGGATGAAGCTCTGCCCGAATTGTATTGTAAGGTCACGTAAGCCATTGTCTATATTAATGTGTAAAGTGTAATATGGCGATAGTGTGTGTAAATGTATGGGCAGTGTGAGTAAGAATGTATCTTAAAATATGTACCTGTGAACCTTAATATTGATATTTTTATGGATAATATAATAAATGTTTATATTTAAAACGCATTTTCACTTCTGATGTTTAAATACGGGGAATCAGAGTTCGATTTCGGAGAGGGAGCCTGAGAAACGGCTACCGGAACCAAGGAAGGCCGCAGGCGCGCAGATTACCCACGGAGAGTTACATACTGACATACTGACAAACTGACATACAAGTGAAGCTAATAAAAAGCGTGTAAAACTAAACGTTACTGTGTGCGACTGCGTGTCGTAGTGTGTGTAACATTTTATTTAATGTATTTATATTGCATATTACACTAAAACATATTTCTGCACTCCCTTTTCGTTTAATCTTTACGTGCACCGAATTTCAAATTCCCTCGCTAGCACAATCCTCTTGAAACGGGGTACAAAGGTTTTTGCTTCACGTGTTAATAATCTAAATAATACATAATATACATGAATAAGAAGAGAAAATATTTCAACAACTGTCTGTCCCAGGTACATGGTAGACCGGGACTCCGCCGAGCAGGTGTCCCCCCAAGTGCAGGACCTGCTGTTCGCAATGGCCGTCTCCAACTCCTGCATGAACCCCCTGGTCTACGGATCTTACGCCCTCCGTCTGAACGGGGCGATACGAAGGTTCTTCAAATATACCTGCTGCTGGTCCACTTCGGCTTCGGATACCTTAGGTGAGAGCACTTTTTATAGCTTGCGTCTGTAAAGACGTGGCATCTAATGCTAAGCGATCAGTAGGGCTATTCTGTAAGGTCGTTTTCGAATCTGTGATATGTGTGTATGAATCATCGGTGATATGACGAATTTGTATTCTGTAAAACTCGACTGTCTATCTATATAAATAAAGTTCACTTTCGAAGTGAGGGAAAAGTGAGCTATCACTCAGGTGAAGCTCGATATCGAAATGTTTTTTACAGAATAGCCCTACAGATCTTGTATACGTTACTTACTACTTACACAGCGCGTACCCCCCCTCCCCCCCTCAGTACAAAGTGGAGCTCATTACTAACATAGTATATGCTAGCGATACCTATTTATGTACCTTTTTTTTGCTTCGTATTCCTTTTGCTTCAATAAACACTAATCATCGGAAAAAAACATATTTTTAAAAGAACACAATATTTAAAAGTAAAATTATGTTGGAATAGAACACTATACTAACTTTATTTAAAGCTTTGATTCATATAACTTTGTTCATATTCTGATCTATATAACTTAGTTAAATATCAAAGCCGATTCTATCTATGAAAATCTATTCATTAATAGACTTTTGAAATATATTCACTCAAAATACATCATATTAAATGGAATCAAAGTTCTAATTGAGTATCCAAGTGGCCTTAGGAGTAAGAACTTTCAAAGAAAATGTCTTTGATACGGCTGTATTTTGTAGTATATTAATTCTTCCAATAATATGTGTATCAATATCTACAAAAAGGCACTATGTAGGTAATAATAATAATAACAAAATACTTTATTTTGTGCCAGTACAATAAAAAAACAAATACAAAACAATCTTTCTTAAAAATAGGTACAAAAAAGGCGGTCTTACCGCTCCAAGCGGTCTCTTCTAGACAACCATTGCTGAAGAGATGACAATCATAGAGTGAGGTAGGACTTCGTTCAGCAAACATACACGTAGGTAGTGAAAAGAGGCTATATTATATAGTTTTTTGGGAAAATGTTAATATTTATGAGTGGATGGTTGTGTTGAAAATACATTTTCGAAAAAGAAACTCAATGGCGAAAAATCAAAAACCAAATTTACTTTCTAGAAATTATATCTTTATTATAACCAGACGGATTGGCAATCGCAGATCATGATTTCGCATCGGCGATGCTGCGAGTGGCAAGAGATCGGTCTTGTTCATTGAAGCAGCCAAGCCATTGTCGAGCAGTGGACGGATATAGACTGATGATGATGAACATGTATAAATAAACACTCCTTCCACATATGACGTCATCTCATTTTTTGTTTCAGGTAACACAAAGTCCACATCATCAAAGAACAAAAACAACGCAGATGTGGCCCTGGTGAAAATAACCGCTGTGAGTATCTCTAGACCGCTTGTCATGGAGTGATAATGGTGGGGATGGTAGAGAGGCCAACCAACACGCATCCGCTGCACGAGTACTCCCTGCTAGGTTTTCGTAAGCTAGTTTAATTTGTTGATCTGTTGGCTGTGGTCAGAAGGACAGATTAGGAAGTGGAATTATCAGCAAAGACATACGAAGCTTACGTTTTGGAAGACGAGAGGGTTTTTCTACTTTTCCTCTAGGTATTAAGCTACTTGTCTATCTGCATGAGTATTATAATCCTAGTATCCTCCATAATTGCTTGCGAACTTGCGGCAGCTCAAAAAGAGTTGCGATCCTATCCATCTTACGTTTCAGAAGAAGCAGGGAATTTTCATCAAAGTAAAGTGCTTTTCACGCCATGCGTCCCTCTGCATACCATCTTACTTCTGCCACTTATTATCTCTATTATACTATCTAGACTAAATAAGTCTACGTCGTCATCTGAAATCGGTTATCGAAGAGGACCTTACTCTGCCAAGCGTCATCACCGCGATGCTTGGGGACGACCGTTTCTGGACTCCTTTTGCAAGACAGCAATGTCCCAGAGAAAGGCCGACGAGTGAATGAGAGAGAAAATCACCAACTAAATGCAGGCAATGAATGGAGGTGCACAGGAAGCGTTATTTAATGCGTCTCCAACAAAGCCCCTGTGCTCATCCTGTCGTGTCGTCATGATGGGAAACTGTGCCCAGTATGGCACGACATCGTGTAGGATGCTTAGTAGCAGCTGGACAGTCCCCCCTAACGAGAAGTAGTATGGTCTGCACCGAGTCCTGTTGCATGCAGATGCGTGACCCTCAAAAAGCGGCCCAAGATGCTCGCAGTGGTTTTAGTTTAGGTAGGGCACTTGCAGATGCGAGAGTCACAGATCCCACATAGAGTCAGAAACCTAATCGGGCCAGAAGGTTCCATGGCAAAATATATTTCTTTGCGGTATCAAAAAGTATAAGACGAGTACAAATAGTGCCCTGCTGCTGGCAGAACCGGATCAGTTATGGTGTCCGATAAAACCGTGAGATCGTTATTTTTTTTTAATAGTTAACACATTTTTATTGGTGTTTACATCTTTTTATATTATAACAAATATCTTATCTCAGTCTATCATCAGATAATATTCAGTGATATTCATTTTTTCCAACTAAAAGCAATTATAATAACTTATGTTTATGTATAACCATATGTTTGCATTGTGCGGATAGACAAACAAACAAATTGCAAAACTTCTCTCGTTATTCCGTTTTTGGCGAGAGTATACCTTCCGGGCGCTGTTTGAATTGGATTTGTTTTAAAGCATGTCTAATAAACTATTATATTTTAAAATGGTCTTATGTTTACGCGTTTTTAAATCAAAACAAAAAATCATTTAATTTCAAGTCCTCCTGAAGGAACCGAGGTACCAACAGCCGACAAGGCACTTCAGCCTTCCCGTGACCAAAGCTGCAAAGTACCCGTAACGTCATTATAGCCAAAATATTGAAAAACTGTGATAAAGCCAAAGTTGATTTCATAAATTGCATTTTAAAATTGAATTGACTTTGTTTTTTCTTGGTTATTAAATTGTATTTAAAGATGATTAGATTTTAGTCAAGAAAAAGATTTTAAAATGAGCCAAGGGGGAGTTGGTCTAACTTATTTAAAGATTTAAAAAAGATCGACATAAATCACTATCAACGTCATCATCATAAATCATCAGCCTTTATCCACAGGCCTCATTTAACGAACGGAAAGACGACCGAACTCTTGCCACTCGCATCCAACACGGACCGGCCACTGCACGGAGATCATCTTCCCTACTGGTTAATGGCCGACCAATCCTTCGTCTTCCTTGACGTGACCTGTTGAAACTTGTTAGCTCATCGGCCATCCGTTCTCATGAGGGTGTGACCAGCCCACTGCCCCTTCAACGAGCTTATTCTTCGTAGCACGCTCCATAGCATTTTGAGCTACGGCAAACTTACGGACCAGTCGTAAATCAGTAGTCACCCGTAAATCATACGGGGAGTACTCATTGGTTGAAGGAGTTTGAAATATGACGAAGCTTTTTGAATGCTTCCCATCCCAATTGAATTCTCTTATCGGCTTCCCTCCAGAAGTTATGTCGACCTCGCTGAAGTATGCCCAAGGTAGACATACTCTTGCACGGCTTCAAGAGTTATGCCATGGACGTTAACAGGCCTAGGGACAACGTGCTCGTTGAACATGACTTTCTACTTGTCTAAGTTCATCCCAAGGCCTCACGTCGGAAGGATTCAATAAGACTGTACAGCATATGCAAACCCTCCAGCGACTCGGCCAATATTATAACGATAAGAAAAAAAGAAATATAAGATATCGTTCGTCGGCGGAGGAGGAGAAAAAGCGCTCGCGACCTAAGAATACCGAAAAAGGCATTTTTGGTCCGCCATTTAAAGAGAATATGATATTTTAAGAGGGATAGAGTTTATTTCAATATTTATTTCCCTTAAGAAGTTTTAATATATTCTTTTTTTTACATTAATGGTTCCTTATCCTCAAAAATCCATTACTAAAAATATCTCCTGTAAAAGTTTAATAAAAATAAACTTGTTATTCACATTTTTCGGTTTTCCTCAGTCGGATATATTTGAAATTAGGATTTTTCTTTAAATGTTTCTATATACAATATTTTATGTTTACATATTATATGTTTTTTTTATTATTATCTTTTACTTTTTATAAGTAAAAGCTGATAGGCACAAAAAAAAAGGTTATGAATGCGCTGTCAGCTATTAAAGAATACGAGACTAAATAAGAAATGGCCACTTTCAAGGAAATAGACTAATTTCCTCAAAATAAACGTATCCGTTGGAGTCATTGGACTGAATATTATGTATCGTTTTCTCCCGGGAGTTTTCCTACTTTCCATATTCGAAATTCGTGATTCTATATTCAAAATTGTGTCTGTCCTTATATTATAAAAATATGTGACTATTTTGAGCTAAATGTTTATGATAATAACCATTCTTGCAGAAAACAGAGTCAATTATTTGTTCTTTCCATAACAAATATAGTTTACCTCTGATCAATCTAAAAATATATCGACTGATCTTCAGTTTCAACCTGTTTTTATCAGTTATAATCCAATTGCTTTATTTATCTATAAAATTATATAATAAGCTAATCACCTTATAATAAAGACAGTGCTTCATTGATGTTTGAGGGGTTTCATTTCATATGTGGATTTACAACCCACGGTACTCTGACAGTAAGAGTATGAACCCCAATAATGAAATGCTATGCCCGGGGGACAGTCAAAGCATTTCATTATTGGGGATCAGGAACGCTAAATTTATGGTCCTTCGAGCCAGATTAGTTAACGCTACAACGTCTATACTTAGAATTTAGCGAGAGGCAAGGGATCGGTCGTCTTGGCGCTTATTGAGAGGTGGACGAATAATGATGATGACAATCATAGTAATGATGGATTGTGGTGATGCTGATGATGATTACACAATTCTCAAATTAATTTTTGTTCATATGCAGCATTGAGCGCAGCTCAAATAACTCAATACATTTGTTACAACAGTTTTAGTACTCGTATTAAAATACTTTATGTGAATCCGAAACTGTAATTTTTACATTGGCTATTTATGCTTGTATTCAAGAATCAACATCATCAACGTCATCAGCATCATCATCATCATCATCATCATCGTCAGGCTCTCTTATTCCAGGGCTAGACGTAGACGATGTAACGGGTTTAAGTATGTGTTTTTATTAATCCTTGACAATTAAAACGCTTTCGTTAGTTACTACATGATATAAATCGATGTTTATTTGTCAATGTTTATCTATTTATTCCACTACCCTTTCCTTTACTAATTTATTTAGTAAGGATACCAAGTAACTATATTTAAAATACCACACCGTACCCTCCTCGCCTGACTTCTATTGACTTAAAGCGAAGAGTATCGCGTATGCAAATTAGCTACTGTAGACATAGAGAGATAACATGAGAATAGAGGAAGACAACGTTTTGTCTGGCTCGTGGTAGGCCGGCTCATTATTATCTCTTATTACTCCTATTTGCATTAAATAGTCGCTGTCAAATACCAATACCATAGTATTTTCTTATTGGCACTATAGCTAGTTAAATCTTGTGAAATAAATAGACAGATCCGGGACACCTACACTACAAGTGAAGCCAGTTTTCTAGGTAGAGGTCTAGGCTTAATCCGACGAATGTATGTCGATGGCGATTCGATTTAACAGACGGTCGGACAACGGAGGGATCTTATGTTTTCATTTTGAAGAAGGGAACCCTAAAAAGTTTATTTTAACTCAACAGCTAGTTCAGTAACATCGACTTTTCTTTATAAAAAGGTAAAAGGTAAAGAAGTTTAAAACTAACTCTATTCTTCTTCTATATTTATTATGAGCCCACGCAAATTTAGTTATCGCAATAAATATTATATTAAATATTAAAGTCCACGGTAAGAAAAGATTTAGAAAAGTGTTGATTACTTAAGGAAAGTTTTAAATAAATGTATTGATTACTTCGTGCATATTTTTAGACAGAAATTCTGCTTTTACTTTGCATTTATCATCGCTCAGTATCAACCCTTATATGTCTCACTGCTAGTCACGGGTCTCCTCCTCGAAATCAGGCGAGGAGTGTATCGGGCCATAGTTTACCGATGCGATTTCTTTTACGCCGGGAAATGCACTGACGCATACCGCTGGGGAGTGGGTCTCCCCAGGCGGGTATGTGGGACTCGCTGCGCCCGAAAGCTGGTAAATGGACGCAGCTTTACCCACTAAAACCCGGCGAGTGCCACCAATGCCGCCTTTGGTGAAGTGCCCCGGATTTTCAAGCAACAGGGCACCTCGACGGCTAGCTAGTCCCTCGGGGGACCGACGCCACCTCCACAGAGGGGTTGCACCGCACCACAGAACAACCCCTCCCACCGTCAGGACAGTACAATGAGGCGAGGTTCCCATCCTCGCCCCTTGCCCCCTGCTCTTTTGCCCCCTCTTCTTATAAGAGGGGTACAAAGAGCCCCCTTGGCTCAATTAGCTTCGCCCAAGGTGTTGGGCTCACCCTAGGCTACTGAGCCCCACCGCCACGACATGGCTTGAACCATGGTGGGGACCGATTTGCTGGCCCAATGCGTGTTGATGAACTTCACACACCTTCAAAGACTTTAACCTCACCAGGCATGCAGGTTTGCTCACGATGTTTTCCTTCACCGTTGAGTGAGCGATGGTCTCGTATTTTGGGTGCACTTAGAAATTTATAAAAAGCCATTTAAAGGCACACGGGGATCAGGATCGAACCCGGAACCTCTCGCATAAGAGGCCAAGTCCATATTCACTGGACTATCGTCGCTCTAAATTTCGGAATTGATTAAATATGAAAAATTTAAAGTCAGTTCTAAAAGGGAAAAGGTATAAAATTTACTTTGTCTTTCATTTGCCAATTGCCACAAAACCGAACGATTCGAGGAAAAAATATTTTGTAGTATGACAAAAAAAACCTGTTCGTTATTTAAATTAACACAAAATACAAACTGTCTTGTAAATACATATTTAGTAACATCAAAAACACAACATACCAATCCAAACAGGTTAAATAAACAATCTCTCATGTTGATTTTAAAAGGGACCGCAACGGTAGCTTCTGATGTCATAAACGACACAAAGAAAACGCACAAAGATTGTAAGGAAATAAACGACGAAGCCATTTATAGAAACTTGGCAGGAAAACCATATTAATTAAACAATTAATCATAAATAAAGCATAAGAGCTTGTTTCTTTGAACGAGCGAGGGTCACAAGATACCAAGAGTATTTGTAAAATTATATTTACAATAAACATATTTTATGATCATCTTATGAAACTCCTTTTTTCCAGAATGGACGAACAAAACCCCGGCTGGTCCGTTTCGCTGAGACCTCCCTGACGGCAGTACCGGAGCGCCTGGAGACACCCAGAGTCCGCCCATCGACCTGACATCCGCCCGCCCGCCTCATCTGTGCCCACCACGAGCGATGCCGCGTGTTGCACGAGTATTACAAAAACAAAACGTCACAAGTGTAAAGAAACTAAAGAGTGATATCGATAAACTAAAACTGTAACGTTAGCAGTTTGAATAAACTAAATAATCAAAGTGCTAGTGATAAACTAAAACTGAACATTAATAGTGTTAAAAAAAATAAGAAAATTATTATGAATGGATGTATTTAAAGTTTAAACTAAGTATTATAAATTGACTTTAAAAATTAAAGTTTGTCGTGCGTTATTATTCAACACGTTTGTCAAGCTTCACTTTGCAAGAAAATGGGATTGTCTCCACTGCAACCGACATCTTCTTGTAAAGTCGTCACAACACATGTCTCTGTGTCTCTTGGATTAACCGCGCCACGACCGCGCCTTCAAACATCACTGCTGTAAAACGAACTAAAAGACAATAATGTGGTATTGACGAACTAAAAAGTTAACTAACGCTGTGGAAACTAGTGAAGTTCTAGTCATAATATGAAGATGTGTTTGTTGAGAAAGAAAATATATAAATCTATTTTATATATCTCAAACTAATGCATTTTGTGTTCGGTGTTTTCAAGACATCAAAGAATAGATTTAACCAACGATTTGACCCTTGTTTGTAGATACAATCATTGCTAAAAATCATGCCATTCAATTATTTTACGTCGTACAATAATTTAAACCCAGCCAACGTTTCGTAAAAATTAAATGTAACAGCATATAAATGTTAAAATACATTCACTCGCATCAAAATATAAGTGTTATTTTATGTATATCTTGAATAAACGATCCAATATTTTTTTTGCCTCCTCATTTATATCCACATATCCTATAAATAGTTTATCTGAAGTATACTATAGTAATAGTTTATACAAACAGTTTTATTATGTCTATATCTATATCTATACTTAATATTATAAACAGGGAAGATGTACCTATTTTTGTATGTTTGTAATGAGTAGGCTCAAAAAGTACTGGACCGATTTCAAAAATTCTTTCACCATTCGGAAGCTACATTATCCACGAGTAACATAGGCTAAATTTTATTCTGATAAAAATAGGGTTCCGTAAGATATTTTGATTTTTCGGACACAAGGTGTAAAAAATGTTATTTCGCGTACTAAGATCCCGTTGTAAATCTTAGTTAACGCAGGCGAAGCTGCCTGCAACAGCTAGTTTTTTATAAAACATCTGAATTTCTTACTTGATTCGGGGAGAGGGGCAAAAGAGATTGTGTAGAGATATCTCAGAGTAGGCAACACATAAATTAGTTATATTTATCTACTAGCTGTGAATATCCGTTTCGCTGGTTCCTTTTTAATAATAGTGTAGTTATTTGTTAATGTTAATAACCTATCACTACTACTCCAAAAAAAATCTGGATTAATTCTAAAAATCTCAAGACCATTCTAGAATATTCTCGATCGATCAAAACATTGGTGTATATATTTAAGCTTTTTAGATCATTTCAGAAAATTCTAAAACAATCCAAATTAATTGAGACTATTAATAGACATTTTAAAAGTTAATTTAAAGCAGTGGATAGCATGCTCAGCAGTGGACGGATAAAGCATGATGATGATGATGAATTCGACTTTTAACTTGACAAGGAATTTCAAAAACAAGTCTTTTACGTAACTTTAATGTGAACAAGAAGTATTCCCGCAAGAAGTTCGTTTACACCCCTTGTCATGAAAACACTTGAACTAGTTGTGAGTTTTACTCGAAGATTGTGGCGAGTTGCTAGCGTACAGGCATTAGGAAAATGAGGTTTACTTTACGGTTACTGAAATGTGACTCATGCACAGCTCATCATCGTCATCATCATTCCCATCCACCACTAGACTAGCCTCTTTAAAGTCGTCACTCTGGTTCGAACCTCGTATACAAACATAATATGTCTTCTTTATCGTAATTCAAATTCAATGCTGAATTTCTTTATGACCAGGCAAGAAAAAGAACCAGGCAAGCGTAAAACAGCACTAGGGGCTCCGATAATGGTTTTTTCATATGATATAGCAACTAATTAAATATTGTTGAAAAAACTTTATTACCAAATTCGACACTGAGTGAATTGAAGTGGGTTCTCTATAGTTTTTAGATGATACGGATAAAGCAGTGGTCCCACAACACAAGGGTTTCGTTTTGTCGATTGCAAGGACGTAAAGTAACTTTAAAAATCAACCAGCGCAAAAAATACTTTCAAGAGTTCCTTCCCGCTTGATATAACTTGGCTTTTTCCAATATCGATAACATGTTAAAATATACCGTTTCTGGAACAATAACTGGTAAAACAAGTTTCTTCAGCGTATTTTATTTTCCTCGTACATCAGACTTTTCTCAACAGTTCAAATGGGTCCACAGAGTACTTTTTAATGCGTCAGATGCAAAATTTGAATTTATACCACCTGAATTTCTTAAATGAAACAGGATTGAAGAGAAGAGCAAGACACAATGTAATTATTGCACTTAGACTTTAGTAAACATATTATGTCTCAGGAAAGACAACACATAAATAATCGCCTGGGTTAGTTCCAGGTGAACTAGTTTCCTCACCACGGTTCAGGCCTTGTCGTGGCGGTGGGGCTCAGTAGCCCAGAGTGCCCCAACACCTTGGGCGAAGCGAATTGAGCCGAGGGGGCTCTTTGTATCCCTCGTATAAGAAGAGGGGGCAAGGACGAGGACGGGATTATCGCCTCATTGTACTGTCCCGACATTGGGTTCTATGGTGCGAGGCAACCCCTCTGTGGACACCTCCACATCGGTCCCCTGAGGGACTGACTAGCCGTCGAGGCCCTGTTGCTTGTAGATCCGGGGCACCTCACCAAAGGCGGCAGTGGTGGCAGTAGTGGGTAGAGCTGCATCCACTTACTATCTTTCAGGCGCAGCGGGTCCAACATACCCGCCTGGGGAGACACACTCCCTCGCGGCATACGTCAGCGCATTTCCCGGCGTTAAAGAAAAAAAAGTGAACTAGTTGAACTAGTTTATGTTTATGAGAAACGTCGACACCATTAGGTGGGACGTCTGCTGGTTTGCCTATCAACTAACATAAACAATAGTATGCTCTGACTGCCGTCAAATCGTCTCTTATTGATCACTTTGGGGAAGCGCTCATTGCTGCAAGATTGTCCGCACATATAGACGTTTTAAACAAAGATTAAATTATACTTACTCTCAGTACTAAGCTCAGCGACCCAAAGTGGGTCTTGGCCTCCGAAACGAGAGACTTCCACCGGTCTCTATCCTGCGCAAAGTTTGATCAGTCCTCAACCCCGAGCTCACGCAGGTCAGCCTCCACCATGACCTGCGATATCTAGGCCGACAGACTGGGCGCTGTCCACTCTGCTGTCCAAGATATGCTCTCAATACTCCCCGATCCTCCCCCATTCTGACCAAGTGGCCGAGCCATCGGAGGCGGTGGGCTTTTATTTCTCCCAGGATATTTGGCTCGGCCACTAGTTCTTCAATCTCCGCGTTCTTTCGGACTCTCCAGCTTCCATCCTCCCTTTGTACTGAACCCAGGATCTTACGGAGCATTTTCCTCCATAATCCTCCGTAAGATAAAATTACGCTGGTGAAAATATGCTGCATGGGCCATTTTTGTTGCTGAAAAAGCAATTGTAACTGTCTTCAACGATACTTCAATTAGGCCCAAAATATTCTTCATATATTGCTTTATTACAATTATTTCGATGCGAGCTAATATTAGCTTGAATACAACGTTATAGTGAGAGAGATGGTGAAGATATTTTAAAAACTACATTCTACGGTATGGAAATTAATGAAACGCCTAATGAAATTGCTACATGGCCCTGTAATTCGGAACAGTAGCAATTAACCAATTTAAACCGAGTTAAAAAGCTCAAGAGTCATTCACACATTTATAAAAGCACCGATGATAAAATCATATTTGATTAAATCATATTTGCCTTGATAGTTTGCACTAGAACAGTCCACAATCGTATTATAAAACTCAATTAACTTCCACGAGTTTATGTAAACTGTTATCTGCGGTTTAGATCTGCAGACTTCAAATATTATATTATTATATTCAATAGCGGTTTGCTTTCACTGTAGCATTCTTGGGTCAAATATTAATTAAATAAGTATAATATTATTATAAATCTGTTTTGCTAACTCCGTGGTATCTATCTCTTTATCTATGAAACGTAATTTTCCAACATTATACTTACTCGTACATACTTTAAGATTAAATTAAAACTTTCAATGGCTTTTTGGACAAAGGATTAAAATCCAAATACTTAAGAGCGTCGGATTATGTTACAATTATGCTAAATACAGATAACTTTAGGAAATTTGTTATCCTAAATATTGCCTGAAAAATATATTTCGATCGACTTACGCCCGGTTTCTGAAACGTTGGTCAAAGTGTATGTCAACTAACATGGCTGTTAATGGTTAACATACGATTCTAGAGTCAAATTTGACAGCTTTTCATTGTAGTGGCTATGTGAACTGACAGGCCGATTAAATTGAGTAATTTAACCATGCTTCTAGCAACTCATTTGACACTTAACAAGAGACTTGACAGTTGATTTGTTAATTTTTGCGTTGATCAAACTTTTGGAAACCGGAAGTATGTCTCAGGATGGCAACACATGTTTTTTGAATTGCGTCCCCTATATTATATTTACGTCAAAAAATAATCATGAAGTTATAATATATCAAATATTATACATACTTGGTTTAGAAACTACGACCCGTTCTGCGTCATTATCCCACCACTACACCGCCGACATCTTAAAAGGAAAGTTGCAAACATGAAGTTATGGGCTACCTTGATTGATTTGCTGGAATAGTTTTACACAATGCGCCACAAAGTTTACCTTGTTAATAACTTTGAGTAATAGCTGCACGATGTATGGCCAGAATAATGTGTGGGCGAGTTACGGAACTGCAGGAGACATTTTAAAAGTTGAAAGGGCTTAACCTGATGATGATGATGTCATACATGTGCCATTACTACGACTGTAATAATAATAATTATTACTGTGATAATGTTAATAATTATTTCTATGATAGTGGTAATAATTAAAGTAAAGTAGCAACCCATACGTGTCCCACTGCTGTGCACGGGTCTCCTACTCAAAATCAGACGAAGAGAGTATCATAGTTCACCTAGGCACTGGCAAAATGCGAGTTTTAGTGAACTTCACATACCGTTAAAGATTTTTAATCTCATTAGGCATGGTGGTTTCCTCGCGATATTTTCCTTCACGGATGAGCGAGTGATGGTCTTATTCAGGGTGCACTTAGAAATTTAGGAAACCCCATTTCAAGGTAACATGAGGGTAGCGAGCAGGGTCAGGATCTAGCCCGGCTGAGAGAGCCAAGAGGTCGAGCCTGGACCACCATCACTCTGACTAGCTCAGCTCAGGTAGACTTATCTATCATCAAGCATTGACATGAAAATTGCTCCAAATTCCATGAATTGTCGTGATACTTACATACAATATACATTAAAGAAATTTATTAGTCACGACAGTAAAACCATATCAGTATCTACTCCACAATCACATCGAATGGACTGATTACGTTCTGTGTTGTGAAAAGGAAATCCGAAACAAAAATACGAGATAAGTAAGTTGTTTTATTACGTTGAATCTTACATGGCGTGGGTGGCAATAACGCGACACCTTTTAGTTTATGTGTCTTGCTAAGCCTTCGAAAATTACAGAAAAAGGTGAAATATAAAGCACCAATTGCTGACCTGCTGCTCTGCACAGCTGTGTCGTATTTAATTTATTATTAATAATTAATTATTATCAATTATTCAATGATTTTCACTTCAGCCGTGTGATCTTACATTACATCTTTTTTTTTGTTTTACGAAGCTTAATAATAATTATAAGCAATTAGCTTATAATATGAATCGTTAATAATTAATAATTGAGCTTTCAAATAAAAATATTTTTTGTAGTCCGACTATACAAATTCCATTGCGTTCCTTGGTAGTTCCTTAGCAGAGTGGTATTAAATAAACATACCACCTTTACTATATTACAGATGACGTCATCACACGAGAATGTTCTATTGTCAATCTCGAACTGTAGTTCCACACATAGTTTCAGTGTAACATGGCCGGGAAAGATTGTCATCTGTATTGTGTATTTGCCTTTGTGTTAAAGTATTATAGACAGGGGTGCAAAGGACTCGTGTTACGTAGTCCAAGTCATCCTACGTCCTGCCACCCTGGGCAATCAGCGAGATATATACCCTGATTGGCTAATCCTTTCACCACGATCCACCACTAAAGCCGGCTTTACGTCCCGGTTAAGATCGAAGGGTTGTCGCGGGACAAAGCGGAGATTCTCTCCAACGTGTGCCTCAAAATGCACTGCGATTTTCTTTGCGTGCAGACACCGGGATGAAGCCCAAAGTCGTCCACACGTGGACTTACGCTTATCGCCGAGTTTATCAACACGCTAAGAAGAAGAAGATTATAGACAAATGACTTTTCACAATTTCCAGTACCTATCTAGAAATTATGAATCTCTATATATAGAATTTTAAATTAACATGGTTACTTTTATAATTTAAACTATTTTAAAACGGGATATTTACCATGTTTTAGTGTTATTTCGCGGAGCTCGATATTTCGACATTGTCTACAAAATATGTCATGTTTACAAGTCTCGAGAACATGACATTTGTGTTTACGAGTATGAGTACGTTTTAAATAGTTTAAATGATGAAACTCTCTTTCTAAACTTCCCCCTAGTCCCCGTGGGACTCGTTCATGTTTTGCCTACCCTCACTAATTACGCTGCCTGTTTCACGGAAGAAATATTAAGAATTCCCTATCCCTTCGATCTGTAAAAAAATCCTATCCAATAATACCATTGGCAGAATGCTGTGGCATGTGGTGTTTGCTGTGGTGGTGGGGTACGTGGTGTGGAGCGTCATGAGGGAGCAGTACCGGGAGGTGCCGGGACCTCCACGCTGGCCCGTGGTGGGCAACGCCTTCACCTTCCTCGGGTATACACAAGGTAGGTGGATTGTATGATGGCACTTTATGAAACAGATAAAATATTGTGACTAATGATGATGATGATGACGATGGCAAAGATGATGATGATGATGCTGATGATGATGATGATGATGACGATGATTATGATGATGATGACGATGATGATGATGATGATGATGATGATGCTGATGATGATGATGATGATGACGATGATTATGATGATGATGACGATGATGATGATGATGATGATGCTGATGATGATGATGATGATGACGATGATTATGATGATGATGACGATGATGATGATGACGATGATGATGATGATGATGATGATGATGATGATAGACACACAGATGTGGTTCCTTGGAGACTCATCAAAGCTCCTTGGGTATGCCTTGGACGTTCCTTGGGGGTCATTCATCAATTGTGTATAGGTACTGAGGGGAAGGGGGGGTTAAGAAAATCTCTACATGTCATTACTATGAGGGCAGGGGTGTTAAACTCATTCTTACGTAATACTTTTAAAATATAAATTCAACATTAGGAATTTTATCCCATTTTGGATTTTGAATAGTTTTCTTCATTTTATAGTGTGCAAAGTAATTTGGATTCTATTTGAAAAATTATTATTGTTTTTTGAACAAAAAAAATTGCTTAGTAAAATTTTAACGTAAGTTTTAGCCGAACCCTTTTCTTTCTTTTATTATTAAGAAGAACCAGATATAGAATCTTACGTAAGAAAGGGGTGGGGGGTTTCGAGAAATCTAATGTATACTCGCATGGGGGCAGGGGGGGTCAAAAATTACCAAAATTGTCCTTACGTAATTAATGAATGGCCTCTTGGGGGTTCCTTGGACGTTTCTTGGGAGTTCCTTGGGGTTTCTTTGGGGGTTCCTTGGGGACGCTGTATACGTTCATAAAGATCGTTACATTGCAGTGGAGCTGTTCCGCGAGCTAATGAGCCTGCACGAACGACACGGGCACCGGTACGCGGTCAAGGTATTCAACAAGTACTTCTTGCACGTCAGCTCTGTTGAAGACATGAAGGTAACGTTGATCAGCATCATCCTTATCATGCTCATCATAATCTACGCCTTGATTTTTTTTGCCTTTTTTCAATCGAATAAGACAGTGTGAACTGTAAAGTTATGATTAAAGCTTTATCTTCAGCTAAAAGATGTTTTAATCATCATCATCATCATCATCATCATCATCATCATCATCATCATCATCATCATCATCATCATCATCATCATCATCATCATTATCATCATCATTAGGATTATGATTATTATTATAGTTAAATTATCTAATTAATAGATAAATTATCAGTAATTTATCTCTTACTAGCTGTTACCCGCAGCTTCGCCCGCGTAGACTTAGGTTTACGAATTTATCATGTTTGATGACGATCATTTTCCATTTCAATAATGACTAAGTTTTTGTATTAAAATGGATATATGTTATCTTGAACATAAAGACATATTATATTCCTATGCACTTTTTGGCTTTCTGCGTGCATATTTACTATTTAGGAAACTATTACATATTACTCGCATCCACTGCCCTCTCAAATCACGGCAACACGATTTATTTTCTTGCGTATTATTTTGATATTGCCATATCTTCTAAAGTAGTAAGTATAATCTTTACCTCACCAAAAATAATCTCCTAAACCCACTTCAATCTGGTTTTAGAACAGGACACAGTACTGTAACTGCATTGACAAAAATTACTGATGACATCAGGCTAGGGATGGACAATAAAAAGCTTACCATTCTTACATTATTAGATTTTAGTAACGCATTTAATTCTGTTGACTTAGACCTAATGGTAGGCTCACTGAAGGCCATTAATCTATCTCCGCCAACAATAAATTGGTTTCATAGCTACTTAAATAATCGTAGGCAACGCATTAGAGTTAATGACGTTTATTCTAACTGGTGTGGTACCACGTCCGGTGTCCCACAAGGTGGTGTGCTCTCACCTTTACTTTTTGCTATATTTATTAATTCCATTACTAAGGGCCTCTCATGTTTCTACCATATGTATGCAGATGATCTTCAAATCTATATACAGTCTAGTGTTGATGACTTGAACAATGCTATTTTATATATGAATCAAGATCTTTCAGCCATCACCAAATGGACACACAATCATGGTTTAAAACTCAATCCCAATAAATCACAAGCCATAATAATAGGCAGTCAAGGTCTACTTAAAAGAGTGGATTGGGTTAATATTTCCCCTATCATATTGGATGGAGTTCACATAAGGTATAGTGATACAGTTAAAAATTTAGGTGTCATCTTTGATAATACTCTTTCTTGGTCTCAACAAATTAACACTGTTTGCAAGAAAATATATGGTGCATCTGCTTCATTAAGGCGATTGAGAAATTTCTTACCTATACCCACCAGAACTGCGCTTGTTCAAACCTTACTACTTCCTATTCTTGACTATGCTGATGTGAGTTATATCAACCTAACGGAGGATCAGTTAGGCAGGCTTCAGCGTATAATGAACTTCTGTATTAGATTCATCTTTGGCCTTCGTAAGTTTGACCATGTCTCTGAATATAGAACAACTCTCAAATGGCTTTCAATCCACCTTCGCAGGAATACACATGTATTGCATTTACTTTATAATGTTCTTTTTGACCCTAGGACTCCAGATTACTTAAAAGAAATGTTTACTTTTTCATCTGAAAACAATTTGAGAACTACACGTTTCGTATATAAATTAAATGTACCCGAACAAAAAACTAAATTTTATAGTAACTCTTTTGCTGCTACATCCGTTAGTCTTTGGAACTCATTGCCAAATTGTATTAAGGAAGCTAAGAGTCTCAACATTTTTAAGGGACTCCTCAGAGAACATTATTTAGATGCTTAAATATATAATATATTTTGTTATTTAATTTTAATTATTTATTAACACAAATTATATACAATTTACAAGCCATCTTTCTTTGATGCTTCTTGTTTTTTTTTTTTTTTTTTTTTTTTTTCTCTCTTCTTCTTCTTCTTCGTTTATTCATCGTATGATATTATTGTGCAATTTATTTTTATAATGTTTAGTTTTAGTGCTGCTTTTTGTGTTTTTTGTATAAATTATAATTACATGTTAAAACTTCTGGCGCACACCCTTTCTCCTTTTGTAATTTATTCTTTCAATATATGGTTACCTGGAAGAAATCGCTTTATAGCGATAAGGTCGCCTTGTTGTACTTCTCCTTTTCATTTTATGTATAAATTATTATTATGTTAAACTATGTGTGTGCAATAAAGTTATATTATTATTATTATTATTATTATTATTCATTTAATTTGCATGATGTAAAGGGTAAGAATAATCTTCATAATGTGCTCCAGCTAATTTACTGATTTAAAATGATAAGGATTCATACCGTATTTTTGTAAATAACTTTCAAATTATCACGTTATAATTGTCCATTTTTTAAAGTATTAAGTGGATATAGTATGATATCCCTAAGAGATAGATATATGCCATCGCGGACTTTTTTGTAGACCTATTTAAGACACACAATTCCACCATACATTATTTTGATATATCTCAAAGGGTTTAGGCAGCGTTTCCGTTGGAAACTCCCAGACGGCCAATTTTTTTCCGACACCTCCAACAATTATTGTTATATCTTGGCCAATGTATATAGAAACTTAATAAATTATGTACATAAACCTTCCTCTTGAATTGTCCTATCCATTAAAGAAAACCGCATCAAAATCCGTTTCGTAGTTTTAAAGATTTAAGCGTACAAAGGGATATAGGGACAGAAAAAGCGACTTTGTTTTATAATATGTAGTGATAAACTTAGAACCTGGTTGACCGAGCATTTGCTCGTTACCCTTAATGATTAAATACGATACAATTTTTCTTCCAAAAAAATGATCTTAAAAAATGAAGAAAAAAAGATCCGACTGAAGATTCGAACCAGGCTCGTTCGGGTTCAACTGCCTAATTTTGCCACTAAGCTATCATGGCATACTAATTGACAGGGACGTTCGTATTCTAATCATATTTTATCTTTGCCTCAAAACACGGATAAAAAAAAGTTTTCTAAAAATTTATCCTAGCTAGATCGATTTATCACCGTTTTTAACACATGTATACAAAATTTCATGAAAATCGTTGGAGCCGTTTCCGAGATCCCGATTCTATATATATATACAAGAATTGCTCGTTTAAAGGTATAAGATATGATCCAATGTTTGACATGGCATACCCTGAACGCCAAAACGGTCGGTTCTAAGCCGTAAACATAAAACCAAACATATATAGCAAATAAAAACTTGCCAGGTAGCTATAAAAAATCAGCAGGCAGCTAACCATGGCTTTTTTTTTCTTTAAACGTCTGTTTAGACCAAATTTGTATACTTATCATAAGACTTTAGGTGATGACAAAAAAATCTTTAAATTAATTTGATTACAAATAGCAAAAATACTTTTCGGTAGGCAAGCTATCATATGCGTGATTATAAATCAAAAATATTTCATAAAAAAAGGTTCGATGAAAGTCGATCTTCCCCGGGCTCTTAAATAAATATAATCGGATTTAGACGAATCGATTGACATCTCATTCGTCAAAATTGGATACGTGGTTTTTGGTCTACTGCAGCGATATTCCAGAATATAATATATCAACACAAACGTGCATACTTAAGCCCGGTCTACACATTAACGATATATCGTATAAGATTTGAGACGAGAAAAATCTGAGACAATTTTTACACTCGATTAATAAAACTGCCAAAACGGTTTGCACATTCAAATAGCTACGACTTATCGTTAACATATATCCCAGACTAAAGTCAAAACTAGTGAACTTCCTTTTAGACTTTAAATAGCACATTACATAAAAATAATTTTATTATTTCTAGGTGGTCCTGTCATATTCCAGAGAGGCGTCGAAGAAGAAACCATATGGTTTCCTGGAACCGTGGCTTGGTACTGGCTTATTAATAAGTACAGGTTAATAATAATAATAATATCTATCTATGGACGCTTTTACACCACGTCAATCTGGTCCCGTGCTAAGTTCTCGAAGAGACTTGTGTTACGGGTACCAGACAACCGAAATACATATATTTAATACTTTTTATATTAATACTTATATTTAAGATTTTTATTATGTAATACACATATTTAATACACATCCATGACCTATGGTTAATATAATAATAAATAAAACAAAAAAATATATTCACTGTAACGTTAAATTATTATACCTAATTCTTTTGAACATACAACCAGAGATAGTTTTGTGAAGATAGTCAAATCTTAGTTTTATATTTATTACTTATATACACATCATATATACAAAAAATGTATTTACCTGCATTTACAATGTTAAATCACACTGCTACCAAAATACAATATTCAATTTTTAATAAACATTGTAAACAAAATAGGACCTAAATGCAAACCTGTGGAACGCCCCGAACGACTTACTCAAAAAGGACGTTTAAAATAAAATCATATCGCAAATATATTTTGAAAATCCTAAAAGACATACCTTCCTAAAAGACTGGCCTAATATAGTAATATAAGACGAAAATCGTGGCCGGGCATTTACTAGAGATTCTCCGGTTATACAATAGAAGTCTATGCTATCAAGAATATAAGTAATAGTTTTAGTAAAAATAATAGTGGCTGTGGTAGTAGTGAAGTAGAATGATTAAAAGTAAAAAAGTAGAATGATTGTATTTGTAGTAGTCGTAATCGTAGTAGTAATAATTAGTAGAATTATATTTTCCCTTTTATTAAATTATACAAGATTGACTACAATTGATATTTAGGTAGCAAATGGCACTCGCGACGGAAGATCCTGACGCCCGCCTTCCACTTCATCATTTTAGAGCATTTCTTGGGGACATTTCAGGAGTACAGCCAATGCTTGGTGGAGCAACTGAAGAGACATATACAGGAAAACTCCGAAGTGGTGGATGTGATGCCATTGATCAGTGACTTCACGCTGTATACAATATGCAGTGAGTATGTAACAAATTTATATTTGATAAAAAAATTAAAACTGTTTAAATTTTGAAGAGTTTTTTTCCAAATAATAATAATAATTAAAAAAATTGCTTTACTTGAGCAGTCTTTTAACTGTCGGAATGAGCAGTATCAAGTATAAGGCAATTTGATCAACACCATACACATGTTGTACGTTAAAACGACGCAATTGTAGCTAATGATCTAAATTTCTAATAATGATCATCGTCTCATTATCGTCATCATCATCATGATCTTCTTCTTCTTCATCGTCTATTAGATACATCATTAGTGCATAATATTATATAAATACCGATGGCGGCGAAACAGTTGCTAAAAAACCGAATATTCTTATGGTTTGTTATCGAAAAGGTATTTTTCAGATACAGCTATGGGCATTGATTTAAATCAAAACAACTCCGTCTGCAAGGAATACAAAAACACCATTTTAGATATAGGCCGACTGGTTATAACTAGACTGACGACTTTTTGGTTCCACGCCGACTTTGTCTTCAACTTGCTACCGATTGGAAGACAATTTGAGAAGCAACTGAAAAAAGTGCATTTCTTCGCCGATAACGTGATAATCGAAAAGAAGAAGTTATCCAATAAAGATGTAAAATGTGGAAAGCGACTTGCTTTTCTAGACATACTTTTAGAAGCAGAGAGAAAGTGTGAGATAGATTTGCAAGGTATCAGAGATGAAGTCAACACTTTTATGTTTGAGGTGAGTCAAAATGTATTTACGTCTGTAGTTGTTCCGCCTCCTAAACTCTCTAATTCATATAATCCTCTTAAAAGCCTTTGTCAAATTCTGGCTTAATGGCTGTGACGCGGTTAAAATTTACTAAAGTGTAGCAGTATTTAATAAATTAAACTTGAGAGTTTGCGGTTTCGATCAGATTCACGATCAATAAGTCATAAGTATAAAATAAACTACACAGATACATTATAATCGTGTTTTCCTATGCCAGTTTGTTAGAATAGGTGAAAAATAACATACTATTTCACTTTACTTAATAATCTTAGGGCTTGTTTCACAATCTCCACTTAAGTTCCCAATAGGCTATCGGCAACATATTTGACAGATAGAGTATGGAGTATCTGTCAAATATCTGTCAAATATGTTGCCGATAGCCTATTGGGAACTTAACTGGAGATTGTGAAACAGGCCCTAAATATTCCTTTATCTTCACATAAGAATTTTATAAAATTCTTATTTTACAAAGTAATCCTCGAGGGAGATTATTATGTTTCAGGGTCATGAGACGACAGCAGCAGCAATCGCGTTCAGTTTGATGTTACTGGCTGATCATGAGGACGTTCAGGTATGTCTAGACATAGGCTATCTAGACTCTAATAGCTCTAGAGATGAGACTTCTGCCTGTGAGAGGGATATTCTGTGTCGCGTGCCTGACTGGCTATAGTTATCTATCACTTTTAGCTGTTGTGATTCTTGCTGTTGGAAAGGTGAGCAGTATGGACGGTTAGGGAGTGGTGGACTTACCTATAAGGTTATTTACAGAACTTTTTTTTTAATTAGCCCATGCTTTCCCACTGCTGGGCAAAGGCCACCCCCAAGCTCTTCCACGTATCACGGTCCTGCGCCACCGCAGCCCAGTATGCTTATAGAACTTATAACAAAATATTTGATACAAGCAGCTGCCCGCAACTTCGCATGCGTTAATTTAGCCTCTCTGCTTGTATTTCTTAAGTATTCATATACCCGATGTTTCGCATATTTTACAACAACAATGTTTGAACGGTGTTTCATTATAATTGTGTTCCAGGAGAGACTATACAAAGAGTGCGTCAGTATCCTCAGAGATCCAGAACGTCCTCCTTCTGCGGCAGAGCTGGCGGACATGACGTACCTGGAGGCAGTCATCAAAGAGACCCTCAGACTATACCCTAGCGTGCCCTTCATAGGGAGACTAATCGAGGAGGATTTCATGATGAGTACGTACTATCAAGCAGTATATTATATAATGATAAGACGACGATCGTGAGGATAATAATGATAATGTTGATGATAATGATGATGATGGTGGTAGTAGTGGTGGTGGTGATGATGGTGATGATATTGATGATGATGATGAACATGTATTGTAGTTTGTAAGGCAGTCATCGCGTAGAGCCGTTTATGGTGGACTTGTAATATTGCAATAAAGATATTCGGTCACTCTCTCTTGCGTATGAAATAGTGTCCATGTCCCGACAGACTCTCACAGTATTGATAATGATTATGGTGATGTGTTATGAGGATTACAATCGTAAGTCATCGTAAGTCATCATCGTCATAATTATCATTGCCATCATCACCAACGTCGTCATGCTTACTGTAATAATTATCATCGTCGTAATATTATAAACTATTATTTATCCTATCGCACGATACTTCCTGACTATTCTACAAGTATATAATGACTGCTTTTTGCATGAGAATGTATGAGAGTGGGTGTGTATGACTTTAAGATTTGTATGAAGTGTTTTTGTAATCGCTTCGGTAGTGAAAATTACTATGAGGATCGTTTTTACTGCGTTAAATCTCCTCTTGCTTTTAAGTTCGATGGACAAGACTGAATATTATGTGTGTTTGCTTGTGTGAGTGGATTCGAGGTAGTGTGTATTGATTATAGCAATACTACCAATCTTGTTGGATGGATGATATAAATTTAATAAATTGCGGTAACACTACTTCAGCGACTACTACAGCGACTTCCGACTGATATAATATTATTATCTTACATACATATGTAGCGGATCAACCAGCGTTGCAATCCTGAATCGCGCTATCGGTATTTCACAGTTCGCCGGCTATATATACAACACCTGACACAATAACAAACGGGCTTCGGCCTGGCCGAGCATTGCACCTCGCTCCGTCGGAAATCTCCATTTGAGGCCTATCATATTATTCCCACATATACATATATAATTTTGGTAATCGAATCAAATCACTGTGTTTCTTGGTAAAATTTCCGATGAAATTTGCAACTAAAATACCCATTATCCCAGTACCCGAAATCTGAACATTTGTCAATGTTTGTCATCAGAAAGCTGAGCTCCACCCACGCCGACAGAGATACGAGAATGTATATCGTTCTGTGGGTGGAGGACACAGGACAGCCTGCAGTAACTCCACGGAGAGACCGCCCCCCAACCTCAGGAGGAGGCAGTGACACTTTTATACGTCCTTGTAGTTTTTGATTAAATAAATATAAACAGTCGTACAAGCAAGTTAAAGTTGTAGTTAAGTTATTGTTGTTAGAGTTTATTACAAAATAAACTCAATGAAAATAACCTTACTCGGACAATTCAGTGAATAACAGTGTTATAGTGATCAGCTGATTTACGATACGAACGGTTACGTGCTATAGCTACCCACAATCTGTGTTTACATAGTGTAGTGTTTGAGTACAAAGAATGATATCTCATCTCATCAAAGGTATTATATACAATATTAATTCGTAGAATTTAAATAGTGAACAAATTGTTATACCAAACACTTGTAGTATCTAATAATTATTGTACATAACTTAAGAATAATTAATATATTTTGATAACATTCATAAAAGCGACATCTAACTTAAAAGATCTAAACCAAGACAACATGGCCAATAAATGCAGTGTATGCGGTAAGTTTGTGTCCATCACAGAGGGCGCTAGATGTACCAAATGCTCTGTTGTTATGCATCGACCATGCGCGCACGGGTTCGATTCCACTAAACCGTCTAGTTGGCGATGCCAGATGTGTAAGGAGAAAGGGACTAAGAAATTATCACCTACCGCTGCAAATGATGCTGCAACGGAGGATGCTTTCCAAGATGCCAACCTAGGTGATAGCTTAACAAATAGTCTAGCCGAGGAAATAAGGCTTCTGCGCGTTGAGATGGTGTCAGTGCGGCGTGAATTCTCATCATTTAGAACCGAGTTGGCCAGTTTAAATGCCAACATGTCAGAGTTTTCTAAACGGGTTGACGCCATGGACGAGAGGCTGACAGTAGTTGAGCATAATATAAAACAGAGAGAACCCGCCAGCGAGACGAGTCTAATGGAAACCATCTCACAACTGAAGACGGAGCTTAATGAACGTGAGCAGGAAGATCTACTGAATGACATTGAGATCGCTGGATTGCCGGAAAAGCAGGGTGAGAACACTGTTCATTTGGTGACTTTGGTTACCAAGAAAATAGGCGTAGAAATTAATATTGGTGACATTGTGAGTGCTGAACGTGGGGGTCCTCGGCGCATAGCAGCTGGTAATGGTGAGCAACAGCGACCACGGCTGATTCGGGTGCGGCTCGCGCGGAGGTCTCTGCGCGATGACATACTGCGCGCGGCTCGGACGCGCCGACACGCCGACACATCGGGGATACTTGATGGCGAGAAGCATCGTCTATATATTAATGAACGCCTCACGCGCGTGAACCGCCACCTCTTCTATAAAGCGCGCGAGGAGGGGCGCCGCCGTAATTGGCGTTTCGTGTGGACTCGTGGTGGCCGTATCTTCGCCCGACAAGACTCTGGTGCCGCTGTCCACCGTATTCGTACTGAGACCGACATTGATAGAATTTTTGGTGGAAGTCTCGTTCGCTCCTAAAAAACCTATGTACCCAGCTTGCTACTTTTGTTAACTGCAACCAATTGTATATTGATCACTTGACGAATGATTTATTTCCTTATTCTGTATTAGACGAAATATTTGAATTTCTACGTATAAGTTTGTTGTTATCATCATATTATATATCGTCGCATCGTAGTGTAATGGTGGGGGGACTGAATGTAAGGCAGTGCAATGAGCACAGTAAAATCCATGTTATGTATTACCGTATAGTCGGTCTGTATTATCGTATAATATGTATTTACTCAATCCTTATACTGCTTTACACTAGTATATATTTTATTATTAAGCTTCTATATCTCCCACTACATTCTTCTTTTAAGTTTTATTTGGTCACCATATTATATAACACACGTGTTACATTATTAAGTGTATTATTATGTACATACAACATATACAACATTAAAATACAGCGATTATTGTACATCCCTAACTCAATAGTAGTAATGCGTGATCTCCGCGCCACTAATGTAATAACCTTCACAACATCTCCGATATATTATGGCTATCTAACACTAAGGCTATGTCTTATTGTAAATGTAATCAATGCCCAGATCTGATAAGCTTAGAATTGGTTTCCTTAACCCGGGTTCACTAGGATCTCGCCATGATGAACTCCTGGCAGCTATCGATAAGCATAACGTTGATATCTTAGCTATAAACGAAACCTGGCTCAGGCAGGGTGAAGATGGCCGGGCCCCGATTATATCTGGCTATCGGCTGCGTCACATACCCCGATCTAGCGAAACGCGAACGCGCGGTGGTGGGGTCGGTTATTACATTCGCGATGGGCTGCCCGCTCGTACGCACACCCATCCGTTCACTCCTATGGTCGAGCAGATGTGGCTGTGTATCAATTTTGGAGGTAAATCGTATTCTCTAGGTACGGCCTACCGGCCACCCTGGCTGTCCGTTGGGGTTTTTCTGGATGGGCTCACTGAAACGATTAACTCATTGCCTGGGGTTGATCATATTGTGCTTGTAGGTGATTTCAATATTAATTATATAAACGTCAATCATCATCACTATAGAATTCTACAGGAATTTCTGGCTATTCATAATTTAAAGCAACTCACAACTGAACCGACTCACTTCACGAGCGAGAGTGAAACACTGCTCGACCTTGTTTGCTGTAATACAAACTTGGATCGAGTATGGGTTGATTATATTCCCGATTTGAGTAGTCACTCCTTTATATATTTCGACCTCAAGGTATCTAAAGTCTCAATACCACCTAAAAAGATAATGTTCAGGTCCATAAAAAACATTGAACCAGAAGTACTACAAGAAGTTCTTGACATTGTTGACTGGAGTAGATTATTGCAGATCGAGGATGTAGATAAACTAGTAGATGAATTCACTGATATTTTATTATGGGTGTTCGATACTCTGGCTCCTATTAAAACAGTTACGATCAAACCTCATCAGTATCCGTGGATCACTTTTAACATTAAACTGATGATGCGCGCTCGGGATGCAGCTGGTAGACGAGCTCGGGTCTGCAAAACTAGTTCAGCCATTGATTATTACAGAGAGCTTAAACGCCAGGTTACCCACGCAATCGCTCGGGAAAAACACGCTTATTTTAACACGTACATTACTTCTAACACTAATAAACCGGGTTTATTATGGAAGCATTTAAAACAAAATATTAATTTTATAAAAAAGCCCGATCACCAGCTACCGGATCATCTAAAGGATCCGTCAAAAATTAATAAACACTTTTTAGAGCTGCCGGGCTGTAGTAGTATCTCGTCTGCGACCTCTGGGTTCTACGAGAGTAATCTATTTTGCAATTCATGTTTTTCGCTTAAGCCTACGGACAAACGTCATGTTTTGAGCATTTTAAGATCATTACATTCTAATGCTATAGGGTTTGACGGTATTTCTTTGGACATGCTGCTAGCCACCTTGCCGACCAGCATTGAAATTATCATCAAAATTGTCAATTTGTCTATAACCACAAATAGGTTTCCCCTAAAGTGGAGAACAGCAGTGGTAAAGCCCATACCTAAAAAAGATAATATAACGGACATTAAGGACCTTCGACCTATCAGTATACTCCCTTGCATCTCCAAGATATTAGAGAGAGTTGTTTGCAATCAAATGACTGAATATATTAACGTCAATAATATACTTCCCTTCACACAGTCTGGGTTTCGCAAGCATCACAGCACAACAACGGCTCTGTCCGATGTAATTAATATTATTCTATGCGCTCAAGACGCGGGTGAGGGCACTATACTTGTGCTCCTTGACTATTCGCGCGCATTCGATACGATAAACCGCTCATTACTACTATCCAAATTAAAGTATTATGGTTTTTGCCCCAATACGATATCGTGGTTTCGTAGCTATCTCAGTGATCGCACACAGGTAGTTGAAGTAAGAGACTGTGATGGCTCCACTATACGATCAGAACCCAGCCCCTCCAATAGGGGTATTGCCCAGGGGTCCATAATTGGTCCTTTGGTGTTTGCGCTATATTGCGCCGATATCGTCAATCACATTAAATGCTGCAAATACCATATTTATGCGGACGATATCCAGCTGTATATATCGTGCAAGCCCACTGACATATGTACTACAGTAGCCAAATTGAATGATGACTTATCTCGTATAGCAATCTGGTCTGAGTCCAATACATTAGTACTTAATCCGAGTAAAACAAAATACATCTTATTAGGCACGCGAACTCAGATAAACCGAATGTCGCAGAATTCTCCCGTCGTCAAAATAATAAATGACCAAATTGACAGGGTGGCTGAGGCGCGAAATCTAGGCGTACTTATTGACGAGAATCTGAAGTTCGAAAAACACACTATACGCACAGTTAGCAATTGTTTTTATAGACTGAAAGTTCTTTATAAAATAAGAAAGTATCTAGCTACCGAACTCCGCATTAAACTGTGTGAATCTTTAGTTATGTCAAACTTAAACTATGCAGATGCGGCGATTGGGCCATGCCTACTTAGTCGTTCTAAGAAGCTGATCCAAAAAGTTCAGAACGCATGTGCTCGGTACTGTTTCGATATCCCGCCACATGAGCATGTATCCCCTTTCCTCAATAATGCCAAGATTCTCCGTATGGATCATAGAAGGGCGCTGCATTTTGCCACCATGCTCTTCGGCGTCATTAAATACCGAACTCCGCCGTACTTGTTCGATAAGCTTCAATGGGCGTGTGATAAACAGCTGACACATACCACGCGAGGATCGGCCTATATGCTAATTGCACATATACACAAAACCTCGGCTTTCAGGGGTAGCTTCAGGTATTTGGCCACAAAGTGTTGGAACAACTTGCCTCCGCCAGTGCGGACTTTGACAACAGTTAATAACTTTAAATCTCGTTACAAGAAGTATTTATTAAACATGCAATTTTCTGGTGGTAACGAATAGTGGCTGAAATGTCATGTTGTAGTTTTGTGTATTCAACTAAGGATTTTTTTTTAATTGGTCTACTCTTCTGCTTGTTTTTCTTTAATTGGTTTGCTCTCAATTCCTCTTTAACGACTTTATTTGCTACTGCGCCATCGTCTTACTAGCACAATGCGGCCTCGGTCCAATCAATGCGTCTGCGTCAATAGTCAAGGGATAGTATATACCTTAATTATTCTCCTACGCGGCCCTTAGCGCTACATTTTAAGGTATTCTAATTACTATCAAATTTGCTCACTAATTATTCAACACTATATGTATGTATATATATATATATATTTTTTTTTTTTTTTTTAATGTGTCGACTTTGTTTTATATTTAAATGTACACGCTCACATAACATAACTCTTTATTTTTACAAAGTAACTAGTTATTATTATTAATTAACTATTATCCATCTAACTTGTCACTGTATTTCTTCCGTCCTTCCTACTCAGTCCGGATGTGACTGAAAATCGGTGTTGTAGTCCTCCAGACTCCAACATATGCCGAGTCACATCCCTTCAGTGCTCCCCACATCGCACTGCCTTGCAGAAGATAACACAATTTATTTATGTTTTAAGTTAAATTTCAGTCATTGTTTTTTTTTATTATTATTATTAGTTTTTTTTATAGGTATTTCATTTTTTTTTGTTGTCTTCATTATTATACTATTTTTTACTTGCTTGATCTGTACTGCTGTGCCATGTATGGTTTACTGAATAAAGTTATTCTATTCTATTCTAAATGATTCCTCGATCAATCTTGCTCGTCTATGTCGAGATTCGATTTCTTTGACGTGTACGCCACTGAACTCCTTCCAAATGGCTGGGCTGATTTTGATAAAATTTCAGTCATTCCCATACAATCAGTATTCGCGGTTAAAAGTTGGCTCGAGTTGCGAGTTTGGCATGCTCAATTCAATTTAACGTCAAACACTCAACGTCGAAAATCCAACAGCACTTGACAAAAAAGCGTCGTGCTTTAAAAACGCTTTCGTGTAAACAGATACATGGTTATCCATTTGTCCCATTCAACAAGTACGTAACGTTTAAAAAAAAAGCTAGTGTGATCGGGGCCTTAGCGTTTGTGCCACTGTCTAGGGAGACAGTTTAGCAAGAGCTAAATCCCCCCCCCCCCCCCCGTTCATATAAGTGAAATATATTTTTTTCCTAGATGATATCCTGGTGAGAAAAGGTACACACATGGTGGTTCACATCTACAGCGTGCACAGGCATCCCGACTTCTACCCGGACCCTGACGCCTTCAAGCCTGAGAGGTTTCTGAACGGGGAGGTCCGGAATCCCTATGCCTATGTGCCCTTCAGCGCTGGACCCAGGAACTGTATTGGTAAGTTTATACTTACATATGTACAAACTCGTGTGGTACATTTTGCAGTACAGGGGTCGGGAGTTCGAACCCCAATGGCAAATTGTGTGATAATGACAAATATGACATGAAGTCTATTGCTGAATATAGGCCTTTTTTTAACGCCTGGAAATGAGCTTAGACATTCCGCGGAGGAGTGGGTCTCCCCAGGCGGGTATGTGGGACTCGCTGCGCCCGAAAGCTGGTAAGTGGACGCAGCTCTATCCACTGCTCTGGCAACAGGGCACCTTCCCTAGCACTGCACTAGCCCTCCTAGTCAGTCTCTCAGGGGCCGACGCCACCTCCACAGATGGGATGCCCCGCACTACAGAACTGCCCCAACTTCGGGACTGTACAATAAGGCGAGATTCCGGGAGGGCGTCCTCGTCTCTTGCCCTCCCTTCTTATAAGAGGGGTACAAAGAGCCCCCTCGGCTTAATTCGCTTCGCACAAGGTGTTGGGGTCATCCTGGGCTACTGAGCCCCACCGCCACGACAAGGCCTGAACCGTGGTGGGGCTGAATATAGGCCTACCTCAATAAACGCTACGACGACCGATGATTTGCCTCTCGCATTCAAGACATCCTAAGTTCAGTAGTGGATAATAATAATGATGATGATAACGATCCGAAAAGATGATAGCCATATTATTATTGAATTATCTCTTGACTCGGGATAAACACTGACAGCTCACGATAAACTGGTTTTTCGCAATGGGTGCCGTCAACAGTTTATTAAAATAGGTCTCCCGTTTTCTAACGTAGACATAATGATTACAGTCTGATTTTGCAAAAAACATTTCATCTCAATATTTAAGGGTCCAACGGAAATGAGTACAGACGGACTATAAGATCGAAGGTCAATTCGATTATTGATTGTATCCTCGTGTATTGATAAAATTTATACCAAACCCATTTAAGAGTTTACAACGCAATTCGTAGCAATTTATTTTTTCATTGTTACGAGTAACGGCCAAATTTGCACGTTGTGTAAATACATCTCAGAAAATTATATCGCAGCGTGGCACTAATGCACGTGGCAGCGCCGCAGTAATGCACGATGCCGCGCCGCACTAATGCACTTCGCAACGCCGTACTAATGCACGTTGCAGCGCCGCAACAATGCACTTCGCAGCGCCGTACTAATGCACGTGGCAGAGCCGCAACAATGCACTTCGCAGCGCCGGACTAATGCACGTCGCAGCGCCGCAACAATGCACTTCGCAGCGCCGTACTAATGCACGTGGCAGAGCCGCAACAATGCACTTCGCAGCGCCGTACTAATGCACGTGGCAGCGCCGCAACAATGCACTTCGCAGCGCCGGACTAATGCACGTCGCAGCGCCGCAACAATGCACTTCGCAGCGCCGTACTAATGCACGTGGCAGCGCCGCAACAATGCATTTCGCAGCGCCGGACTAATGCACGTCGCAGCGCCGCAACAATGCACTTCGCAGCGCCGTACTAATGCACGTGGCAGCGCCGCAACAATGCACTTCGCAGCGCCGGACTAATGCACGTCGCAGCGCCGCAACAATGCACTTCGCAGCGCCATACTAATGCACGTGGCAGCGCCGCAACAATGCACTTCGCAGCGCCGGACTAATGCACGTCGCAGCGCCGCAACAATGCACTTCGCAGCGCCGGACTAATGCACGTCGCAGCGCCGCAACAATGCACTTCGCAGTGCCGTACTAATGCACGTGGCAGCGCCGCAACAATGCACTTCGCAGCGCCGTACTAGTGCACGTCACAGCGCCGCAACAATGCACGTCGCCAGAGTACCGGTACCGTGCCGTTCCACGGTGACACTAGTCATGTGGACTTAAAATACTTAACCATTACACCGGCTGTCTAGTGCCTAAGCAATTATTTTCAAATCTACAATTTCAGGACAGAAGTTCGCAAAACTGGAGATGAAGTGTTTTCTATGCGAGATTATCAGGAACTTCACGCTGCATCCAGTGGCCAAGGGTGCCAGGCCCACTCTGCAGGCTGACCTGGTCATGCGCTCGGCGGATCCTCTCCGTGTCATATTCAGGCCTCGGTGATTTTAAGTTTCGAAAAACTTATTACTTCGAAGGCTTTAGGAAAAAATACTTTTAGTCAACGCTAAGGCCTGTTTAAAATTGGTAAACGGTTTAAAACTGAAATATATATTTTTTGTATCAATAATTGAAGATTTTCTCTTTACCGTATTTTAGCTGACTCTCAGATAAAAATAAAAACAATAAAACTTGAGTGAATCAACAAAAATTCATCACCTTCACAGTTTTACACATAAACCGTACATTTTTTATGGAACTAATAAAATTTGACAGTATTATAATTAAAGACCTCATAATGCGGTCCCTTAATCTGAAAATATTTCTCTTAATACTCCGAGTATTGTATATTAGTCGTATTTGCTAATAATTCCGTATTGGCTATCGCTGGCGGCTATAAATGGCGCTTGAACACCGAACATAAGACAAGAAACATTGATCATGTTACCAAATGTAATATTCATGTAATAATTATTTCCCGAACCTGATCTCACAATATAAGACCATAAGGGTATATGGCTTTAAATTGTGAGATCAGCACCCCTAGACAAGTGGCAAACGCTCAATAGGGATGTTGACACATGTTACAAATTCATGTTAAGTTATGTTTTACATATTAAATACAGTATTTGAAAACCTAAAACAACATTTTAAAAGTCTACTTATTTGTCTTAAAATTTAGAAAATTAATTTAAAATGCGTTATTTATCATGCATTATCACGTGACTGCAAACGCGTATAAGGCGATGACGTCACTGAACATTGAGCTAAGTACAAACTGTCATAACTCACCTAACATAGCGCGAGCTCAGAATGCGGTGTGTGACGTAATGACGCTTGGAGCGTTTTAACGGCAATTTTAAAAACTATTTTTCTTTATTTAATTTTTTGTTAAAATTGGACATATTTCTTTACAAAAGTCTTTTTTTCGTGTTTGTCTATAGTATATCTATCAAATAAAATCAATTAAAAAAATTAGTCAACATCCCTATTGTATTCTTTTGCGTTTACTCGCTAACTCCATAGGGTTGCTGCAAAATTTTTGAAGAACTTTTATTAAGACACATAAAGTGTATGGTTTTGTTTGTAAAAACGTCGAAAAACGTATGTATGTAATTCGTTCCCCCTAGAAGAGTGGCATAAACGCTAAACAAATATAATAGAAAAGAATACTTATTGTATGGGAATTACACTAGCTTACGACATTAAAAAAAATCAAGACGTATTATAACAATAATATTCGTTTTAAACGAAGTACAGAGGTTGTTAAAAGTTTTAACAAACTAAAGCATATTCATTATGTATCTTAATAAATGTTCTTAAAAAATTTTGCAGCAACCCTATGGAGTTAGCGAGTAAACGCAAAAGAATAGAAGCGAGCGTTTGCCACTTGTCTAGAGGGGCAGGTTCGGCAAATGATAGCCTCTTTATTGAGGGAAGAGGAGGCTCGCAACTAAACAGATGTACAGAGAGAATTTCCTAATAAACGTTATCTTTCCACGTTTTTCACGTTGGTTGATTTAATGCTTAATTCCTACGCTTTATTAGTTTAAAGTTTTATATGTAGTAAGAACGACGCTTTTTTCGGGCGTGCCGAGACGACTTTTTAAATTTAATGCGTAGTTCGAATCTCAATGTGATATACGTAACTTCAGATCATTGTAATATCTATGAACGTTTTTTACACCACGTCAATCTGGCCCCGTGTTAAGTTTTCGCAGAACTTTTGTTACGGGTACCAGACAACGAAAATACATAACTTTAATTTTTTTAATTAATGCACATTATGTTTAAGATTTTTATTATATAATACGCATATCAAGCACAGTGGTAAAAAAAGGGGTTAATACACATCTATGACCCAGGAACACAGAAACTTTTTTTGTTCCCTGGCGGGATTCGAAACCGCTCACTCCGGGCTTAAGCGCCAACGCGCTAACCATAGAGCCACAGAGATCGCCAATGTCCATGGTTTAGATCTTGTTAATATCTGTCATTGTTGTTCTCCCTTTGAGATACATTGACGTTGTATTTCATCTAGTTCATGTAAATATTCTAGGTTCCGTACTGGAAGCCACGTCAATTTATAAACAAAATTCACATTGGCTTTACGTCTATTTCGGGATATACAGTCGTCGCACAGTGCACACAAAAGCCCAGTTCTAATACGAATGGCCATTGAAATTTAAACTCAAAATGTATATAAATAAAATATATAATACAGGTCGTTTCTGTATGATAATGGAGAAGCGATATACCTGATCAGTTATGGTTGGCCAAAATACCATATTGAGGCTGGCGTTAATTGATAGTTGATGGATACAGACAACAATAAATGTACGCTTTTAATGGCTAATTGTAGAATGAGGACACATAACATGACTATGTATCATTATTTCTTTCTTCAAATATACTTACTTTATATTTTTTTTAAATATCAAAAACACACAATTTAATTTTAATATTTATTTATTTATGAAGACACAATTATAACACCATTACAGCACAACATACCAAAATATGAATATACGCATACGACGATCTGATAAAGGTGGAGAAAAGCCGTTGGATGATCCTTGCGGGAGGCCTATACCCAGCAGTGGGCGTCGATTGGCTGACATGATCATGATGATATGCTTACAAAAACTTTGTAAATAATTCTGGAAATCTGAACATCATTATAGATTTTTCTAGAACATTCGATATCGATTAGATCATTGGTACACATAGAAAGAAGAAAGAAAGAAAGAAAGAAACATTTATTCAACACTAACAAGAGACACACATGAAAAAAATAAGAACAAAAATACACAGAGAAAACATTTTTCGGCTGCACAGCCTACAAGTAACACATATCAGTAACATTGATGATAAAACAATAATTGCGAAACACAAATTGTATTGACATTAAAGAATAAAGTGTGTGTCTCACATGTTAAAGCTTTCTAGATAATTCCAGAAATTTCTAGATCCTCCCAGAAATTTCTAGAACAATCCAGACCATTTGAGACCAACAATACCATTACATTTTTAATGTTAACATGTTTCAACCCCCTTATCTTCTACACCCTTATAACTATCGACTCGCAACTACCATAGTTCACGATGGGAACCTTGAATGCACATACATAAAATCACTGTTCGTTTGCGATGCGCAGTTTTGGCTGCAGAGTAAAATATCCCTATATTTTACTCTGCAGCCAAAAACTCCTCCAATTATATTATATAGACGAACTTACAGCTTGTAAAAGAAATCTTCTTTTTTCACATAATATTGTCGTGCAAGTCGTCATGTCAACACGTCGCGTCGGATAATATAGTCCCTAGCACATTGGAATGTTACTTTAAAATTCATTACAGAATTTCGTTTGGACAAAACAACATGGCGAGCAAATAAAAATATGCTATAATGGTAAACTAGACATTTTATAGTTGATATTATTTGTCTAACTACAAAGTCCAGATTTCCGCGGCACAAAGCGAACTTATGTCCTAGTTATAGTGAGTATTCTTTGATGTTCGTAAAAGCGCATCAAGTTTTGCTTACAAGTGCTGCATTGAAAGTCCAATAATTCCAAACTAATTGTAGTTCCGTGAAATATACAACTTTTCTTGTTATGTCAGTCAATAGGTTTAGAGACTTGTGAACTGGCAAACGAGCCACCCTTATATAATATAAAAGCCGAAGCCAATAATAAACTTGAGATCAACGGTGAACTGAAGTCTAATAATGGACCCAAAGACGGTCAGCTGTGGCACATGAGTGGAGAAACTGAACAGAGGCTATGCTTCACACAATAGCGCTGCGAGAGGTACACCACTACCAACGTTCGATGGGTGTGTACCTGAGCACTCGAAGAAACCCGCCGAAACCAGTTTATTAGAGATATAAAGAAGAATGTTATTAGAGATTATAGGTATCAGAGGATATTTGATTAGGAGATATTTGGATTCTTACACGCACGTTGCGCTGTTGCGCTCGCTCTATGGACATTAATTAGCCTTTGTTCTATTTATATACCTATGTGGCGATAGTAAATTCGAGGCTGATATCGATATATCGATGTCAAAACCACGAGTTGTCTTCTCAGTCTGTTCGTCTGTCTGCCACATCCCTTCAAGAAACAGAAGTCACGCGTTGAACGTTCCTCTAGGTTTTAATTTTGCAAATAGACAACAAAATTATACAGGGTTCATTTCACGGAACTGAATCATAACGAAACGAGTAGTTCGATACCAAGCAACATCCACTCTCATCTATCTAAACAGCTACCAATTCTATTTTTTGTCGTTATACTGGTGACAGAGTGGTCAGAGTGGGTCCATCGATGGGTTCACAGGCCCTTTTTAGCACAATTGCACTGAAGTTTTTTTTATAAAAGTTGATATATTTACATAAACAGAAAGCAGTATATAGCCATAAGACTTAACTAACGCGGTAATATAACTAACCAACGCTAGTATCTCATTCATATTTTGTACAAAAATATATAATTTGTTGAATTAATTTATCTTTTAATATTTTTTTCATAAACATGTAAATTTAAACAGAATTCAAAGATCGCGTATGGCGTATGAGAATCCGTAGCGCTTCAGCTCACAGTCCTCGCTTACAAAGTCCTTCATCAACAGTTTTTTGAGCGCAGCGCGACGTACCTGAGAGTAAATTTAATATTCATGAGCAGGTTTAAATTTAAATGGTTTTACATGGTTATTTTCTAATTCAGGTTATCAGGTAGGTTATTCAAGTGATACTTTGCTAAAATCCTTGATATGTATGATAATATGTTCAAAATAATGATAGTTAGGAATAATTCCACGAATCATGCCGTCGTTCAGCATGAGCAAGAAGAAGAGCTGATGATGAAAAGTGTGTTTGTTTTTACGAACTACTCCGAAGCTCTCTACCTTCAATGATGTTCCTCAGGTCTAAAAGGTGTGACCACCTCCGACCATGACTTTGGTCCTTAACGATAAACGTAAATCAACCAGAAATAGTGTTTCAATGTTATTGCTTTAGACTTTTTAAATTATCAATTATTGTGATTTGAGGTCAGGTAGAACCACGAGTACAGCGGGTCTAGATTGCTTATTTCTCAACACTTTGCTGTATTCCGAAGAGGAGGGGAAGACAGGTAATATAATTACTAGCATAAGGATTCAACATCTTATGTCTCTACTTAACATCTATGGAGCAACAGAAAAATCAGTTACCTGGCACAGATCCGGGTAAACTCGATTATGTTGATGGACAACGTCGATCACCTCAGGTGACACGTCTCCCAGTTTGCCTGTCCAACTAAACTAACATGAAAAGCTGAGTATTTGGAAACTAATGGAAACTCACAGCCAAGGTCTGCAGCTTAGCCTGCCTTAACTCCTCTCGTATGAACATCATCTCTGGCCGGAGGAACCTGTGCGCCTGGGGGTCCATATTGACCTTGAGCTTCGGGTCTATCCCAGCCAACTGTTGGTCACTTAAAGTAAACATTAAGTTCAGTACAATTATAAGTAAAGGTAATGTCGTTAAAAAAATCAACCGCTGAACTATCCCTCTTACCCCGAGGCCAAAATATCAAGTAGGGGTGACAGTTGACAGCCTGCGAAATTTAATTAGTGGCCTAGTTTTTGTAGGATTCTTGCCACCGGCGCGGCGTAGACATATTTACCTTTTTGTTTTCCCCTATAGTGACGTGTAGGATGCGAGTAGCAAGGGATCGGTCGTCTTGGCGTTCATTAAGGGAGGCCTACGTACAGCAGTGGGCCGATAAAGGCTGATGATGAATGATGATGATGATAATGATGATGATGGTGATAATAGTGATGTTGACTCCTATATTGTTGTTGTAGAGGTGATGTCTCTAGCAGCCCGACTAGCCAATAAGCTTAACTTTAGTGCGCTATAGACCACTATATTTTTATTTTCGGTTAGGTTTGTCACGTGTACGGTACGAGGCATTTAAGTTGTAGGCGTCTATGTGCTCATGTATCATGTAACGTAACGCAAACCACGGTCTACTGCTAGTCTATACTAATATTTAAAGAGGTCATATTTATAACATTTGAGGAGGGTTGACACAAGGAAAAACATTTCTTATAAAGAAAAAGTTGAGAGATTCCGCTGTATACTGACAATATAGTTTTTATACCGACTGGCGTCCAAAAAACAGCGATACGAACATAGTTGTTATAATGACCAGAGTCTAGAGTAGTCAGTAAAATTCTGGTATACAAAACCTCAACTATTTACGCAGTCTATGCTTTATTAAATATGACCAAAATACTGCGGAGAGTAAGCATAATTTCATTAGTGTGATTTTTTCATAATTATTATTGAGGGAGACCTACGTTAAGCAGTGGACGGATATAGGGTGATAATGATGATGATGATGTTGATTATGATGATAAGTGTTTTATCGTCCTAAGCTACCGCAGCGCCATCCTTATAACACGCGTTTTTACGGACAATTCATACTGATAAAGACGGTTGCCTTTGTCTCTACATTCCATAATTTTGATTTGGAGATTATCATCGAACTTACCTATCCGATTTAAAGAAAACTTTATAACAGAGCCGCGCCATAATACTATTCTATCGCTGAGTGGTATGGTCATTAAAAGCATCAATGTCATTCTGCATGCGATATCAATCAGTCGACGCGAGGGAAACTGCAGGTCATCGTTCAATATTATATCAACAACATTGATTGCTGAAGGATTAACTGAAATTAGGTCCAGCACGAGAGATATTATTGCAATATAAGCTTCTCTGTCTGTCTTATTTATAGAGTCATTATTTATATTCCTATTAAATTGAGATCGCACAAACAATGAATGTTAGGCTATCAACATGTCGAGTGGTTACCCGTCGTCAGACTGATTAATCGAAGCGAAAACTATTTTTTTATAACAGAACCATCGTCCATATTCATCACCATCATCATCAGCCTTTATCCGTCCACTGCTGAACATAAGCCTCCCTCAATGACCGCCAATACGACCGATCCCTAGCCACTCGCATCCAATGCGGACCGGCCACTGCACAGAGATCGTCTTCCCACCTTGTCCATATTATTTGTTTAAAATTAATAAATCTTAAGATAATTCGAATAACTTTGTCATGGATATCTCAGTCCTCATGTGACCATGCTACAAAATGTCTGAAACGTCGCTAAAGTATAATCACCTAAAACTTATTATAAACTGCTATAAATTTCGTTAAAAATTCGTTCATTATATCGTCCACTGCCACACAGACAAAGTCGCAGAAATTTTGTTCCTACCCTTACCAGAGACCATGAGAATATTTTTTAGTACACTGCATAAGCAACCGTTACAAAAATCACTGCTAGCGCCATCTAGCCCCCTTCTCTCTCACACTAGACTACGAGGGTGTTAGGTTAGGAGATCCATAGCGTATAGAAGATAAACAGAGGCTCCATACACCTCTATAACTAAGAGAAAACAAAAGGAATCTGCCAACCCTATTTAATATGCTAGCCTCGGGTAACACGCCTTAAATTCCAACGGTTGATTATAACAATATCGAAAATAATAGTAGATAAATGCATTTCGATGCGTACAATTTTGATCCCACGTCGGCTTCGAGAATTCCCGCCTCCTCCATGGTTTCTGGTGCGAAATTTTCCTCGTTTACGGACATTATTTATATATTATTATAATAAATTAGTGGTTTTATTTGAAGTAATTTAAGAAATAAAAACAACTGATAATAATTTTTTGTGACAATGTCTTTGTCGAACCATAGATTTCTGACATATTAATAATCTAAGAGATTTCTATGATCCTACAAAAAGTTTATTTAAACGACTTATTACAACTGAGACGAATAATTTATTATCAGCTCGTATACGAAGGACAAGGCAGGCTAAATGCTGTTCATCCATTTGCAAACAAGTTAAATCTGTTCGGACATAATATTCCCTCTAAATTATACACGCCCAATATTCAAAATAATATAATAATTATTTTCTTAATACATTGCCTAATATTCTTGAACCAAAGATCTCGCAAATAATAATATCTCCCTACCTCCACTGTAATCCTAACCTTATAATTTTAAACGAATATCAAGTACGCCCGTGACCATGGTTGGTGTAAAGTATCCGAATCTTCGGGCATATAAAAAACTCAATAAACCGCGATAAAATCCGTAAAAGTTGTTTCGACAAATTAAGGTTGTTTCATTGAATATCAAATAGTAATGTTAAAATATTATTTCTCTTAACGTTTTCATGCCATCTGTCGGTTTATTAAGTAACTACAAAGGTGTGACAAATGTGTGACAGCCGTCAAACGTCACATTTAATACAGATTAAAACCGTAGTCAAATTAATTTATATTATAGATATTAATACAATTTTCAATACAACTATCCTTATTTAGTTATGAAATATCATTTGTAACAATAATTTCTAAAGAATAACATAATTTATAATATTGCACAGCGCTTATTGACCTAAATGTCACGTGTGGTGAATTATTGTGATGTAGGATCTATATACTTTAGTAATTTTATCTGTGTCGCGAGGGTGAGTGAACTGCCTCATTGTTATTTATTGCATTTGACTCTATTATTACAATAATTAGTCATTTTACGAGTTCTGTGCGTGCAATATTAAAACATAATAAGTCGTGACAGTGAAGCTGATGTGAGTAACATCACAGGTGTGGCGCAGCGCACTTGGGCGTTGTTTCTTGTTAGAGTGACGTTTGATATTACGAAAAATATTTTGCCTATCTCGACGCAAGATGACCGAGTACAAGCTAGTGGTCGTCGGGGCTGGCGGTGTAGGCAAATCAGCATTGACTATACAATTAATTCAAAACCATTTCGTAGACGAATATGACCCAACCATAGAGGATTCATATAGAAAGCAAGTAGTGATCGATGGGGAGACATGTCTATTGGATATTTTGGACACCGCTGGTCAAGAGGAATATTCCGCTATGCGCGACCAGTATATGCGAACGGGTGAAGGATTTTTGCTAGTGTTTGCTGTGAACAGTGCAAAGAGTTTCGAGGATATAGCATCATATAGAGAACAGATAAAACGAGTGAAGGACGCGGAAGAAGTGCCTATGGTATTAGTGGGTAACAAATGCGATCTCCAGGCGTGGGCCGTGGACATGACACAGGCTCGAGAGGTATGTTACTGTTATTGTTTATACATGTCATTCTTATCTTGTAAAAAATGCTATTGTATAATACTTAGTGTTATTGATTAAAATACTTTGTACTATGTTAAATTTCACTTTTACAGCTAAATTGTGTAACTATCATGCAATTTATAAATAGTATTTTATACTATTTATTTGGAGCTAATGTTATATTATCAGTCTTCTCATTCATCAGCATTGCTGTACAACTAATAACATAGTCAACAAAAGGTGCTAGTTTGCTGAAATATGATATGTCAAATATTTAATATAAACATCATGCAGGTGTTAGTTGTAGTATGACTGGTTTTATCATGCCATAAGGAGGCTAACAGGCAGTCGGCAGCCTTATAGTGATTACTGACAACCACAGATATCCACACAATCAGGGGCTATGCAGAAGCTTTGTCCTCCTATTCGCTATTCCTCCAATGGGAGACTTATTTCACTTTACGTTGGTGGTTATGAGAACAAGAGGTAACATCCCAGTAATGCCGGCACAATTCTGCTGCAATACTATGGCACTACCTTTTACAATATGTGGTATGCAAGATTGCTGCCAACAAGTGTAATCATGGGCATAGCCACACTGGGGCAAGCTGGGGCGCTTGCCCCAACCTTGCTCTGACCTATATGGTCAAACAAAATTTTTTTTCTTATACTAACAACAATATAATATCCGTAAGAAAGTTACACAAAAAAATTAATCAACACGAAAAAAAGTGTGATCATAATAGAAAGCGCGCACAAAATCTCTCAAATTTACAGATTAACAAATAACAAAAGATATATAAGATACTAGGATAGGCTGACTGCTGCCCCACTTTGAACCCAAGGCTCATGAGTGTAATAAGTCCAAGTCTCGACAATATTGTCTCAAATCTTATGTCGATATTATGTTCAAAAAGAAAGTTCATGTAGCAAAACCACTTGATTAATCATATTCAGTATTATGCCAAATTAAGACTTGCAAATATAAATTGTTGGCTATGAACTTGCTTGTTATATTTGCTTATAAAGATTCGTACTCTCTCAAGTCCAAAGACTATACTGGACTATAACTGTAAACTAGGGGAAGTGTTGTTGTTCAGTAGGAGTCAATTAGTGAAGGCATCCAGTAGAGTCGTAGTTAGATTAACAATTGACGTTTAGAGAGCGCATGCCTTGTAAGAAAGCTTACAAATGCTAATGAACAATGAATTAATGAAAATGTGTATAAATATGTATATAGAAGTTCATAACCTGATGAAGACACCTGTAATCATACAAATTATCTGTACCTGGTAGGATTTAGAATGTAAATTGTGTAATAACATGACCAACGGGCATCTTATTCATGAAAATGAAATGTTATTTTATATGTAATGGTTAACTTCAGTAGAACTTTAAGTAGATTGATAAACATATTAAATTTTTATCATACCACACCACTTGTTCTGTCCCAACCTAGTAAGAATTTGTATTATGATTTATGAGTATTAGAAATAGAAATGAACACCTGCATACATTTGTTTCTATTTGAAGTTCCGTCACCACTCACTTGACAACAAGATCAGCTGGCCAGAAAATAAGTAGTATTATCCCTTGACTCTTGCATTGCACACAATAATAAATATATTTAAAGCTGTTGCCCCCTGTTGCATTAACTGAGGCTTACATCAGATATATTATTTAATAAATTCTATCTACTTCTAAAAGATTAAATATAATCCTATACCAAAATACATAAAAATTGGTTCAGTGGTTTGACCATAAAAAGGTAACACACAGTATCACACCCTCACATTGAAGAAGCTAGTATGGATGTAACTTTTAACTGAATTTTACATCATGTTCAGCACTAGCAAGATGTTTTTAAATCATGTACTGCTAAGGCAGCAAGACCTTATAATTTTTAATATGACCCTACATTAGTGTAAACTGTAGATCTTACATTTCCACTCGTTTTACATACATTACGATTATAACTTGCTAATAATTCTTCAATATTAATAGTACTGACCATGTATTTAAATCTTATAGGCAATTATATTAATTTTTTGCACATTTAATAAATCATACTGAATATATTTAGCTAGGAAAAGTGAATGTGGTAAATAGGCTGTTTGCCAAGTAAACCATTTTCATATTAAGTTGTGATATTTGATTGAAAATTTTCTACCAGTCTATGATACAAATATTTACCCATTATGTATCCAAAGCTTCTCCCTACACTATTATATATCTCAGGAAAACAAATGAGTGTTTAGAAATGGATGAATTCCATTATGTAATTTATTTTAGCTATGTCAACTTTTAAAAACTATAAACGGTTCTCCTTTTTAAACGGCACACCTGATTTTGTTTAGATTTACTTATTCATTTAGAGCTTGCAGTGATATAATATTTATTATTTTAAAATTTCACAAGAACAAGACTTATTAAATATGTAATCAAAATAGCCAATCAAAAAGTATTCAAAAAAAGGTATTACTTAATAATCCCAAAAATATACAGAGTGAGCCAAAGTTACTATTTTCAAATCGATACAATTTTTAACGAACAATGAGCTATGATTCTTAGAGATTGATTTCTTACCATGTTTTATGTCTAGGTAATCACCTAGACCTAAAACATGGAAAATAATGCATACAATTTTCAGCTTTACTGAGGCTTTCTTTTTCTAAGGCATTTTCCATCACTGCCGATTGTTTGGCTCAACGTACATAGATTTTGTGCCGTATGTTAGCCTTAAGCAGCAGGAGGGTCCAAGGTTTGTTGTGTTGGCATACACTGTGTCTTTTAGAGAACCCCATAAAAAAGTCTAGAACCCTGAAATCTGGGAATTGAGGCAGCACCGAAACACCAAATTTCGAAAAATTATCCTCCCACCAAACAGATGTCGTAACAGGTCCATCTTCGGTGAGTTGCACCATCCTGTTTCCACCATGTCTTCGGTCTATTTTGCACAACTGGTCTTACAAAATTCGACAATAAATCACGATATTGACGGTGACTGCGCAACAGATCCCCGTGCTGCGTGCATAAGACCGTTCAACAGTTGCATTCCGTGTAGGCGATTGTTGCACATAAAATCGCCTACTTTTTGTGCACACAATTGACCGCTAATTTCGTAGAACTATTCGATGATTGCTGTACACTCTTGAATATTGTTGCATAATCAATCTTTCACTTAACTTTTCTTAGAATCTAAAAACTAATAATGAAAACATTATTAATAAAAGACGTTATTTCAGTTTCAAAACTGTCAGTAACTTCGTGCCCATCTGTAAATATATTTAAGAAATCTTACTAATGTGTCTTGTGTTGCACTCGACCTTGGGTTCCCAACGTGATTAATACTACTATAATTGACTAGCTGTTGCACGCAGCTTCGCCTTCGTTGTCTAATATTTACAGCGGGATCTCAACGTGATAATAAATAGCCTATAGCCTACCTCGACAAATGGGCGACAAATCTTAAAGTGAAAGAATCTTTCAAATCCGCCGAATATAGCCTGATATAAGCGCTTTCACACAAACAAACTCTTCAGCTTTATATATTAGTAGACGGGTAGATTAAAAATCTATTGCAAAGTATATTTTGTCTGTAATCCAAAATGCTGCATATAATTTTTGCAAAACTAAGTATTGAATACATAAAAAACCTCATAATCTTAACAATTACAATATGTAATATAAAAATAAAACAATAAAAATACTACATACTACTACTACTACTAGGTACCAGCTATTCTGAAATTAAAGATAGGAATGCACATGAGATCACGAATAAATTTTGCTCTCTAATAAAGCGAAGATGATATCGTGTGAAGTGAAGGATCATCACCGACATGGTTTTAGCTTCCAGTGGGGACAAGCCTATCTGACAGTATATACTGTGGGAGACGGGTTAAGGACCCAAGTTATTTAGACCCTATAGAAGGTCGCAGTTATAAATGTCTAAAACCCTTTAAAGGCGAGTTATCATCTTACTTGATCCTGAGCCTGTTCCAGTTCCCGAAACCGCTCCCAATAATGGAGGAGGCCGGTCTTCCTGTTACCTCACATTAAGGGGGTCGATTTCATTCGCAGGGTCGTTAATGGGTATGAGTTTTTGTCTGCAAAAACGCAAACAGGGCTATAAAAGACAAGTCGCACATAACAACCAGTTACAATTTGGATTCTGGTGATATGCGTAAATAGCATATCTTAGGATAGGCGCGAACAAGAAAAAAAATACTCTTCTTCAGTGTTTTTGGAGAGAGAAAAAAATTAGTTTGTCTCATTTTGTTCATTCCACCTTGAATAAATAGCAGAATGTATAATTCAAATCTTTATGAACTTAAATTTTATGTAAAGCTGGCTAATACTCCTAATACTGCACCTTGAGACTATTTTAATATTTTATTTAAAATTACGAATATTGAATTTAGTTAGTATCATGGTAGAAGAACCAACAAACAACAGCATCATCTCATGGTCTTAAAGGCTTGTGGGAGATCGACCTTTACCCATCTGATTGGGAAAAATTCCAGATCACCCACAATTTTCAGATCATTTTTTTAGATGGGTAAAGTCGATTTCCTAGAATCTCCTATTATCAATGATGTGAGCAAGAAAACCATTTTGATAGAGAAAATTTCCTATAGGATTTTTTCATTGTTTTCAATATTACCTATTTCTAAATTGAAAGTACTATTTTTGAAAGGTCTGAAAGCTACTAATTTCTTTTGACGAAATAGTTTAATTCATATTTTTACCGAGTACCCTATGTTAATAATGACCAAACTTATACTTATGTTGCTTACGTAAAATTTCAGGTGGCGCGAAGTTATGGGGTTCCTTTTGTAGAAACCTCAGCCAAAACCCGCATGGGGGTCGACGATGCATTTTACACCTTAGTACGTGAAATCCGCAAAGACAAGGAGAGCCGTGGTAAAAAATATAGGAAAGGAAATAAGATAGGCTCCCATCGCACTATCAAATGTACGCTCCTCTAAATAAGATGTTAAATTAATTGGATAATATTATCTATTGCAATTTGTGGGGGCATTTTCATTCAAAGCTCCCGTCTCTCTTACACTTATGTAGTTTGTAGTGACACAGCGTCATCTAGTTGAGAAGTTTTGTAATAGTATCAATTTACCTTATGGCTCTTGATATTTATCACTTACTGCATAAGTGTGTAAGAGGCTAACATATTTAAATATATAAAGAGTGGTTTTATTAATGTTTCAATGTTTATGTCTGTGTGATAGATATAAGTGCCATTGTAGAAATAGAAAAAAGTGATCTGCATTATTATAAATCAAAATTTCTTCGTCTTAACATGTTTCATTCTAGTAAAATTATAAATATACGTTTTTATACCATAGTAAAACCACTCTTTGTCTTTCCAATTAATTGAATTTATGTGACAAGATTTCATATCTACATATATTTAAAAATATATTTTGTATTATGAATTTTTCAAAGTATGTAGTACATTTTTAATTCTGGCATTGGTTTTTTTTATCAATAATCAAACGGTAATACTTTATATTTTTCTCTATAATCCATGCATGTATATAGACTTGAGCTTAGATAGGTGTTTAATATCACAATAGGTTTAGTGAATGTGTTTTAATTATAATTTAATATTTAACAATAGCAGAAACAGGTTTTGTTCACAAAACCAAAGGTGTGTTGAAAGGTTTTGATATTTCCGCCATACTTTAGCATAATTTGGCACATTTTAGACTTTTTAGCTTATTTAGTTTTATTTGTATTTTTATTGATAAAGTTAATAGTGATCTTCTCTCAACTCGGGTGCTATGTGAATAGTAAAATACTGGATTTCAGGATTTTCATTTTCCCACAAACTTAAATACTTAGCTGAGATAATATTAAATAGCAACACTGACTATTAAATATTAATTACACTTAGTATAAAACTCTTACGTGACTTTAATAATACTGTTGATAGCACAACTTAACGAAAGTCATGGTGGGGAAAATCCATGCTCCTTTGTAAATTGAAGGTGCCATTGCCAAATATGCAAAGATACACAAAATTTACCTACTAAAATTTATGTCATCATAATATTTTAGATATACGAAACCTATTCATACCTGATTTAAATGCTTTAAAATGACAAAATTTCATTAGTTTACTTACTCATACAAAACACGAATATTTATTGCAAAAAAGCTGGGTTTTATTATCGAATCGTTTGACGAAGATTTATAGAATTAAAATTGTTTTCTTAATGATATTGTTTAGTTCTCGAATGGCATGCAAATATTTTATTTAAGTATAAACTACCGTGTTGCCATTTAAATGTGATGATAATAAAAAAATGTTTCAATTTTATTATTTGGGTGAATATGTTTGTTTTAAACTAACGCGATCACTGTTCATATTTAAATATATATTTATTTATTTTTATTTTGAATATGTACATATTGAGTAACTGCCTTAATCTCCATTAAAAAAAATGACAATGTTCTACAGGTTATTGGTAACACTGGCTGTTGTCGTTGCAAGTGTTGCAACTGTCGAAAAAAATGCCTTTTATTTTATTATTAACAATTTTAAGTTTAAACTTTATAATAGGTATAAAAGTCTATTCACAATGTTCGATAAAAGTTATCTTACTAGTTACTTATAATCAAATAGACGAAATATGCAAAAAAATATTCTCTATTTGCCAATTGTCGATTGATAAGGCTGGGCTTATTTTACTAAAGGTGCGGCCATTTAAGTTAGCTGAATTGATTTACAGACTTGTGTCATCATCATCTGCCTAGCCTTTTCCCAACTATATATTAGGGTCGGCTTCCATTCTAACCGGATTCAGCAGAATACCAGTATTTACAGACTTGTGTATGACGCATTTTTGCAAAGAAATGAGAAAAATTGATGTCACAAATGTTAATTAAGTAAATGATTCGGCTATGTTAAAATGCGTGTACTATAAGTTAACATTTTAAAATAATTTGGGAAAAAGTTAAGACAGCTAATATACACATTCGCATCATGTACTTTTATGCCTTATCCTATGAGATCAAAATGACTAAGCGCCATGTTTCATTTCAAAAGCTTTTTAATAGATGCCATATAAAGGAAATAAAAAATTTACACACCATGATGCTACTTACTAATATTATAATAAAAGTATACCGCCCATTCATAAACTAAATAAAACTATTTATTAGAGAACGTTAAAATATTATATAAAAGCTTTATATAATATATTGTATATTTTATTGATTATGCTTAATTTTTCTTATGATATATAATCGAAAGCAACTATTTTATATCATTCATCTGATTCTAACGTAGGAACTACTGCCATCTGTAAGAAAAACGTTAATAAGCGATTTAAAACAAAACTATTACTTAATGATTTTATAACATACCTATATGTGTATATACTTCTAAGTATATTATATTATATTATTTCTATACACTACCTGGCTTTTATTAGTTCAGGAAGTGACCGTGTCCTCCAGCTTTGCGCACAGTTTAAATGGTATTTGGTTTCCCGCCAAACTTATTTGTTGCCATGAAGTTAAGTAAGTCTGCAGTCTGGCTCGCGTTCAGAACAATCTAAGCGTTTGGCAAAACCTGATGTTTATACAATAATGATTTTGTAACATGTTTAAATCTAGATTTAAGCGGCATTATAAAACTTGCTGACTTTTGTCATCTTTATATTTTACGAATTCATTTCTCAAATTACAATACAGTTCAATTATATCATATTATATTAATTCTTTAAAACTACTTATATCGAAATAGTGTATTATATATAAGTCAAGTTTAATGCTATAGCACAATCCGTTTATAATAGTTAATAATTTAATATAATTACCTGTAAACTAGCACAAAATGTGCGATTTGAAAATAAATAAAATTGGCATACCATGTGTTTGTGTCTTTCTGTTACCTACCTTAACGTCTAGCTATTGCCCACAGCTTCACTTGCGTTAAGCAAGATATAAACAATGAATACAGACGTACATAGAAGGACAGTTCTTAAGGATTTTTTGTGCCGACTTTATTGGGGACCTGTCCCCAATTCACACTCGCTCGCTCTCGTGGGCTCATACGCTGGGGACATCGCGGTGTCCCTCTCGTCACGCCGCCAAGCGGACGTTTACATCGCAGAAATTGTCCTCAAAGCGCTCATAAGAACTGTCCTATATACGTCTAAATTCTTTGATATAAATGCGCTTTGTTCCTATAATGAAGGCAGACCGGTAGACCGGTCATCATTGTCATCATCATCATCATTAACCTTTCTCCGTCCACTACTGAACATGCGCAACCTGTAATAAACGCGAAAACGGCCGATCCCTTGCAACTCGTTACTAAAAAGAACCGGTCACTGCACGGAGATTTTGTTCGCATCTCCGTCTACTTGACGTAATATCTACTCTTCAACCTGATTGGCCCATCTACCGTCCGTTCTAGGTGTGTAACCACTAACCAGCCCACTGCCTTTTCAAGGAGCTTATTTTTCGCGTGATATCGGCAGCTTATTTCTCAGGCGAAGGTCTTCGTTTCAAGTTATATCTACAAATGAAACGCACATTGCACAGCACTTTGAACTACGGTAAACATTCCCACCAGACTAGTTTTTTATGTTTCCCATTATAATAATAATAATAAACCTTTATTTTCAGGCATATAGGCCCGTAGATAAATACCTTAACCAAATAATACATTACATATTATAATAACAGTAGGAGTAAGCAAATAAAACTTAAAACTATGTTTAGTCACTTCATTATTAGGAAGTTGTTTTGTATTTTATTCATTCGGAATGGTTTCCTGTATTATTCATTTTTATATAATTTTAAATGAAAAACCAAAACCGACTTCAAAACTATACCTTCAAATTATGTACAACTAAAAAAATTTAAATACTTCGAGTACTACTTTTTAAAATAAGTAATTTTTGGAGTCGGTGCCAGCCAATAAGGACAGTTTAATCACAATTCACAGCATTCGAATACATAATATTAGGTGTACTCCCACATCTATTATAAATTCCTTTGCAATTATTGATTTTGTACTCATACGAGTACACCCAGTATTGAATAGATGTCTGTTAAGGTTATCTTTGCTTTGGCTGGTACCGACTCCAAAAATTACTTATTTTAAAAAGTAGTACTCGAAGTATTTAAATATTATTTAAAATTTTTTAGTTGTACATAATTTGAAGGTATAGTTTTGAAGTCGGTTTTGGTTTTTCATTTAAAATTAACTTTATTTTGTACTTTTTAGTTAAAAGTATAGGGCCAGTAAGGCTAGTAAACTTTCTTAGAGGGCTTACACATATTTATCAAGGCTTAATGAAAAACAAACGAAGAAAGGATTTAAATTAACACACAGCCAAAAGCAATTTGGAAAGTTGTATGCAATACATATATTATCATCGACATCAGCCTTTCTCCATCCACTGCTGAACACAGGCCTCCCTCAATGAGCGCCAAGACGACCGATCTGAGATCGGATGGCTGTTAGGCTAATGGGGTTCAAGGGTAAAGGCCGCGTACCTAATAGATGAAGTGATGGTCGTCCATAAATCCGGTGGGAAGACGATCTCCGAGCTGTGGCCGGTCCGTGTTTAATGAGAGTCGCAAGAGGTCGTCTGTCTTGGCGTTCATTGAGGGAGGCCTATATTAAGCAGTGAATGGAGACAGGCTGATGATGATGATAGTTTTATGTAGGTATTGCATACACAATTTTACAGAGTGCATACGCAAATTACACACAGTTAGAATTTCTGCCACAAACCGCATCCTCATAGTAAGCCGTTGAGGAATTGATCATCATATTTGGCTACGACAGTTACTTGACCTCTGAACCATAAAGACGTTACGTTAGGCAAATGTCCTGACGGCCTATAAAAAATTCAGCCGAGTATCGTTAATTTGCTCCTAAGAATTGAAGAGTTCCGTTACTTTTTTATGGATCCCATCATCAGAACCTAACCAAGTTTTCACCAAAATACCCTTGAACTACATTCTTTCATTTAAACTAATAATCATCGAAATCGGTTGGCGTGATATTCAGCTATTCAACTATTTGTCGCTTTTATGGTTTTCTCATGGATAAAATCATCAGAACTGGACTAGATTAAAATGGGACCACATGGGGAGTATCACCCAGTCAAAAGTTATGAGGTAACACTTATAAAAAAAAACAGATTTTTTTAAATTGAGGCGATAGTAATGAACAAAACAATCCTGTTCAGTACATTCAGTGTTAAAACCCATCATCACAGACTACTTAGTATATCTACCCATCATTCTTTCAAAAATTAAATATTTATAGTCCTCGCCACTTTTAAAGTCCTGCGACTAATGCCCCAACTAAATTTGACAACATTGACATCTTGACATCTGTCTGGAGTAAGAAGTTGTGATATTTTAAATTGTTTTACGTGAAATATGGAGCATATAATATAAAGTAAGGTGTAAAAATTTAAGGCCGTACAATGATCGTTAAAGTGAAATAATTTTGTGAATTAGAAAGTAAAAATAAACAACAATTAACCCCGTTGAATAATATGTTTATAAATGTCACTGCCATGACAGCCGACAGGTAAATTTTAGAGATGCCAGTATCACTCATATTTGCATAATTTATGGTTAAAATATTATCATTAACTCTATACCTACATTTATCTTATGATATATAATATGAATATAAATACTAGGTAAAAGAATTAAAACCTTGCTCAGATGAATTATATTTTCAGGTGTTTCTATAAAAAAAGGTCGAATAATAAAAGAAAAAATAATGGCAGCAATTACTTCTGAGAAAATCGTCACCCCTGGCAAAAGGCGAATACAACCGAAGAAGCTTGTTTTAGATAAATTCTACTAATCGGTCATACGCCATACCCGCACTAATACGCGTAAACACTGTCTCTGCTATAAAAAGTAATTTAAAATTGTTATTGTACGATTATCTTAATAAAATTCACTTATTCAGAATCCTAGTGTTACAAACAATATGTGAAAATGTTATTATGGAAAATTAAACAGTAAACACAAAAATCTAGCAAATAAAAATTCAACGACCTATTACGAACTGACATTAAAGTGAACATTTCTTATAAACTTTTAAACAGTGATATTTATCAACAATCTTCCTTAAAGGTGATGAAATCCTCAATAGTGAACTGTGCAAAAAGTGACTTTTAAATTAGTGACAAAAATTTCAACTGGATTGTATCTTATTCTTAAAAACCACCGTCATTAAATTGTGTCTAACAATAGAAACAACGTATTCAAATTTTCAATCATCTTGCATAAGTCAAATTGGTCCAACGGTTAAAGTACTGACGCATTAGCCGTAATACTCGACCGAACCAGGTTCGAGCCCCAGTATCGAACAAAATATTTTTGTGATTATCATATTTAAGTTTCTTCAATTTGCGTAAGCATTCATTAAACTAACAATATGAGCTCGAAAAATAAAGATGCAGTGTGCGGTGGATGCCGAAACATAATTGTATTAAAAAATCGGGAATATTTACAATGTTCTAAATGTGAAAGCATTTACGACTTGATTTGCGCTAACGTACAAGCAACACGTTACCAACGAATGTCTCACGAAACTAGAAGTTCTTGGATATGTCCTGCATGTAAAACTAAAGTGCCAAAGGGTGATAATACCCTGACACCTGTAAAGAATGATCACTTACAGGAAGAATTAATACACTCAGTGTGCAGTAGTGTCGAGGCGCACGTTACTATGCGCAAGAAACATATACCGGCACCTATTTCCGATACAAATATTGATGCGGATTATAACACCAATGACCACTGCATCGACCACAATATTTTAACCCTCATAAGGCAAGAGATTAAATCTTCTATTAAAGAATCAATAAAGACATTAATTGAATCTACTTTAGAATCAAAATTTCAAACTTTACGAAGCGAGTTATCGATTTTAAAAGATTTAAAAGAAACAATAGAATTTCTGAGTGCTGACTATGACCGCATTCAAAAGGACCTGAAAAACTCCAAGGAAACTATATCTGAACTAAAAAAAGATAACAACAACCTACAAAGCACGGTTCAGGACCTTTCAGCAAGATTAAATCTACTTGAACTCCATTCTCGTGAAAACAATGTAGAAGTTAATGGGATTCCTGAGAACAAGTCCGAGAAACTGCCACTTGTTTTAAAGCAACTATGCTCTACTGTGTCATACCCCTTAGATACAAATGACCTTATTTCTTGTTCAAGGGTGAGAAAAATGGACGACAAATCGAACCGACCTAGGGCTGTGATTTATAAACTTAAGAGTACCAATGCTAGGGATGGCCTTATTGCTGCAGTCGCGGAATTCAACAGGAAGTCAGCTAAAGAAAAATTAAGCTCTTCACACTTAGGCTACGGTGGCAGTAAAAGCCGTATTTTTGTCTCCGAACATCTCTCGCCATATTATAAAAGCCTTCACGCACAAACGAGAGCTATAGCTAAAGATAAAGGCATTAAATATGTATGGATAAGGAATGGAAGAATCTTAATAAGGAAAGACGATAAGTCCCCTGCCATCCATATCAAAAATCACGACGCCCTGAAAAAGGTGTAAAACTGTTGTGAGTACTAAACATGACCGTGATTAATTGTAGTCAAATTCAACGTTTACTATCAAAACTTCAGGGGAATGAAAACCAAATTGCAAGATATCCGACTTAATACCCTACAACACAATTACGATGTTATAGTAGCCACAGAAACATGGTTGGATGAGGGAATAAACGATAGTGAACTTTTTACAAGTGCTTACACCATCTATAGACGTGACCGTAACTCTACTTACTTATCGGGAAAAACTGGCGGAGGTACACTGATTGCTGTATCTAAGAAATTAACATCAAGACGCATGCAAGACTTTGAGAGTCAATTTGAAGATCTTTGGGTGGCAGTTAAAGTGACGATTAATGGTCGAGTAAAGGACATATTGTTATGCGCACTATATATTCCTCCACCAGTCACATTAGATAATCTTGATTCTCTCTTGGACAATATAACTTCTGTTTTGAACACACATGTTACCGAAACGATCATTTTTGGTGACTTCAATTTAGGATCTATAAACTGGAACAAAATTACTGACGGTTCTCAGTTACTTCCATCTAATTATAACACTGGTTTAGGGTTTTCACTAGTCGACTTCCTATCCCACAACGATTTGAAACAATTTAACCATGTCAAAAATTGTAACAGTAAAATTCTAGACCTAATAGTGAGTAATTTATCGAATATTGAAGTAAACACCGTTGACTGCGATGCTATAAGTAAACTTGATGTACATCATCCTGCTTTGAATGTGAATATTTTGATAGACCCGGTTATAACACTAAAAAAGAATCACTTTAGTAATTACAATTATCGTAAAGCTGACTTCAATCTTATAAATAGGGAACTACACAGTGTAAGGTGGGAGGAAGAATTATCCAAGCTAGACAATGTTAATGACATGGTATCTAAATTTTATTGCATTATTAATGATTTAATTAAAAAATACGTACCGTTACATAAAAGAATCTCAACAAATCGTAAGACGCCTTCTTGGTATTCTTCCTCGCTACTCAAAATAATGTCTGAAAAAGAAAAGCTAAGAAAGAATGTAAAATTGTATAACAACCCGAGAGATGTCTATGAGTTAAAACTTGCAAAAAAACGAGTAGATGTACTTACAAAATTATGCTATTCGGAGTATTTAGCATCCATTGAAACGGAGCTGCCCAAAAATCCACGCAAATTCTGGTCTTATATTAATCAACAACGTAAAGGCGCTACAGACTTACCTCATATCATGAAACTGTCTGATAAACTTGCTTCTTCTGGTGAGGAGATATGCGAATTATTTGCGGAAAGTTTTTCTTCAGTCTACAAAACTGACATGTCATCTGAGACAGTGACTGAGAAGGACTATTTTCCCCAACTCTCTCTCAACTCCATTAGAGTAGATGAAAGAACAATATACAAAATACTAAGGTCTTTGGATGTTCACAAAGGTCCTGGACCTGATGGAATAACACCATACTTTATAAAAATGACTAGTAAAGCTCTCACTCTTCCTTTAACAATTATTTTTAAACAGTCATTTCAATCATCTGTTTTTCCCGATTTATGGAAGATTGCTAACATAGTCCCAATTTATAAGAAAGGCGATAAAACGAATATCAAAAACTATAGACCTATTTCCATTTTGAATATATTTTCAAAGATTCTAGAACGTGTCATTCACCCTATTCTAAGTTCTTATTGCCATAATTTTATTAAAATCGAACAACATGGCTTTTGTAGTGATAGATCAACAGTATCAAATCTTATAACATATACCTCTTATATAGCTAAATATGTCGATGAAGGATTTCAAGTTGATTCCATTTACACAGACTTTTCGAGCGCTTTTGACAAGGTTAATCATAACCATTTAATAAGAAAACTCAAAAATTACGGCGTGCATGGCACATTATTACGCTGGTTTCAGTCATACCTCCAAAATAGGAGTCAGCGAGTAACTATTCATGGCTTCCGTTCCAAATCATATCAAGCCGCATCAGGCGTACCTCAGGGTTCACATTTGGGTCCAATTCTTTTTCTTATTTTCATAAACGATCTCACAGAAAATTTACAATACACCCACTGTGCATTATTTGCCGACGACTGCAAGTTATATAGAGTAGTCAAAAATCATAATGACACCAAACTTATACAGAAGGATTTGAACTCAGTTTATCATTGGTGTACGCAAAACGCCATGGAACTTAATGTTAACAAATGTAGTCATATTAAATTTACAAGAAAACGAAATAAAATAAATTCTGTGTACACAATAAATAATATTCCTGTTATAGAAGTCACAACGGTTCGCGACCTGGGAGTTGTCTTCGATAGCAAGCTAACATTCATTGCACATATTGACAATGTAGCAACAAAAGCATGGCAGCTCGCAGGCTTCATAAAACGTAGTTGTCGTGACTTTAAAAACTTGAACACATTGATCTATCTCTACAAGACCCTGGTAAGGAGTATAATAGAATATGCCACCCCAATCTGGAATCCTATGTACCAGACTCACGTGGACAGGCTAGAGCGTATTCAGCGCAGCTTTACTAGATACTTAGCCCATAAAGATAAGCAGTGCCCACGTTCCTTGGACTATAACTCCAGGCTTGATTATTTTAAACTTCAGTCCCTGAAGGAACGGCGCCGAGCAGCGGACGCAGTAACATTATTTAAAATTGCCAATGGAATTATGTCTGCACCCGATGTTTTGGGCCTTCTTTTGGTAAATGTTCCGCGTGTAATGCCCAGATTTCCGGTTACCAAAGTATTTTGTAATAATTTGACTCGTACAAATGTTGGTATGTTTTCCCCTATAAATCGCATGATCTCCCACTATAACGCCTTCCAGACAGAAACTGAGCTAGACATCTTTTATGAAAATTTAAAAAGCTTCAAGAAAAAACTACATAATAAAAATATTTAATTATTATATGGTTTAAATTGTTTTGTAATAATTCTAATTTTATGTATTTGACATTTTACATTACTTGACATTTTACAAATTTTTCGACAACTTAGGTATTGCTTTACATAATATTAGTATCATTTATATTCTTATAATTAATAACTTTGTACACATAAGATAATTTTATTAACTCGTGCAGGACAATCTACGTATTAATAGCTGTATATACCTGTAATTGACATGCAAATGTAACCATGACCATATTATTTATATTCTGTAAATCAATGTAATTTTAATTTTGCTATGTTGTTGGTATATCTAATAAATAAATAAATAAATAAATAAATAAATAAATACGTAAAAAATACAAACGAAACATTTAAAAAAATGTTTTATTTATAATATATATTACTATAATTATTTTTGTCATTATTATTATCATCAGTCTTTATCAGTCCACTACTAAACATAGGCCCTATAATTATTTAAATTTGTATTTGTTTTTTATTGTACTAGACTTGGTGGAAAATGATTACAATAGAAATTGGCAACATTGAGTTATGAGATCGCAGCGCCGCGTCTATCGGACTTCTAAAGTGGCGATGACTCTATAGTCCTCGCCACTTTTAAAGTCCTGCGACTAATGCCTGAACTAAATTTGACAACATTGACATCTTGACATCTGTCTGGAGTAAGAAGTTGTGATATTTTAAATTGTTTTACGTGAAATATGGAGCATATAATATAAAGTAAGGTGTAAAAATTTAAGGCCGTATAATGATCGTTAAAGTGAAATAATTTTGTGAATTGGAAAGTAAAAATAAACAACAATTAACCCCGTTAAATAATATGTTTATAAATGTCACAGCCATTACAGGTAAATTTTAGAGATACCAGAGTCACTCATTTTTGCCTAATTTATGGTTAAAATATTATCAATACCTACATTTATCTTATGATATTTTATATGAATATAAATACAAGGTAAAAGAATTAAAAGCTTGTTCAGATTAATGATATTTTCAGGTGTTTCTGTAAAAAAGGTCGAATAACAAAAGAAGTAACAATGGCAGCAATTACTTCTGAGAAAATCGTCACTCCTGGCAAAAGCCGAACACATCCGAAGAAGCTTGTTTTAGATGAATTCTACTAATCGGTTATACGTAAAAAATACAAATGAAATATTTACAAACCTGGCAGGGAGATTTTTATTTTGCTGCTATAATTATTTTTGTCATTATTATCATACTCAGTCTTTATCAATCCACTACAGACCATAGGCCCTATAATTATTTAATTTTTTTTATTGTACTAGACTTGGTGGAAAATCATTACACTATAAATTGGCAACATTGAGTTATGAGACCGTAGCGCCGCGTCTATCGGACTTCTAAAGTGGCGATGACTCTAGAATGGATTTACCTTCATTTGATAATGGCATGAATTTTTTTTTTTTTTCGAGTTTTGATTTAATGGATCTGGATTTGATACAAATAGTATGGTGCAACTGACGGCCATGTTGAACAAACGCAATCCACTGATTGGCTTTTATGGATGTATCTACATTTGAAAAAACCTGGCCCATGGATCTGTCTGATTTTGATAAAATATTACGAGTTTGATGGTTTATTGCTCAATAACCACGAGCATTTATACACTTTTGATAAAACTGTTTGATAGTATTTTTTTTACTCTGTCTTTTGATACCAAAATCTTAAAAAATCTTAGAATTGGATTTATCCGAGTTTGAAGTTAAGCGACACATATAACCCATTGGCGTCCCTTCGCGTTTCTCGCTGTTGGTCCATATTACAGACTCAATATAGTTTACGATACAGGTGTAGGATACAGGCTTGATACTTGTCATTGGCAATGCACTAAGTGCAGTCCATAAAAAAACGACAATTGACATTTGACAATTGACATTATTGCTTATTTTTAATTTTTATACGTATTGAAAAAAATTTAATATTTGCAATACGTTCTACATTTAACTTAAAAACATAAACGTTTCTAAATTATTTCAATATTTAAACAAATAAGTAATGTAAGTAATAATAAGCAGTCTTATTTAATAGATTTATGTAAAAATATTAATGATGGATGCAAAAGACGTGTGTATAGAAATTGAAAATGATGAGTTTTACAGTAAATTCCTTGTGGAGACGGTAAAACCGCTTATTGGTGAAAATATATCGGTCACAGACCAAGTTACTAAACTTACTCAAGGTATAGAAAAGTTGACGAAATCATTGGAAAGCCAAGTGCTTGCTAAACACAATGATCTCCTCACGCAAGCGAGTAATATCACAGACCTAGAAACTATGTTAGAATCTGTACGTGTTCAGGTTAAAGAACTATTAAAAGGCGCGGAAAAGCTTAAAGAACGTGTGCACACTCCTCACCATGCCCTCGAGAACCAAACAATCATGCTGGAGCGTGTTCAGATTACATGTAACTTGCTTCGACACATTGCGAAAATTCTATCCTTGTGGAATAAGTTAAGTTCTGTAAAAGATAACCCGGCAAAAGTAGCCATGATACTATTTGAACTTAAAGAACTAATTGGTGATTATGATTTTGAAGGTATAACTTTGCTATATGATGTATTAAAGCAAGTGGAAACTCAAAGAAAAGATTTGCTATCTAGCTCCACCGAATTGTTACAATCAAGTTTGCTAAATGGCGACAAAGCAAAACTTTTGCAGTGTTTTAAAGTTTTCCATAATCTACAGTGCACAGAGGAACAGATAAAAAATACAGTTGAGAATATACTATCAGATTTGAGAAAAACCATAAATACAGCTTTAAATGTACAAATGGTTTCAATTGAGGTGAAGAAGTCAAGCTCTGGGCGTATTGCTCCAGGCAAAGCCAACATTATGAATGCACATGATTTCAAGGTCAAACTTTGGGATAACATAGATAGGCTTTTCAAAGTGGACATCTACAACAGTTGTAAAAAAGTTATCATGTTACAAAATGTTGTGAATGAATTACATGCTATTGGCAATTTCAGAAATATCTCTAAGAACTTCTGGACAGACCTATCTGTAGCTTTCAGTAATGAACTCGAAAAGAGCCCTTCAGCTGTTAGCCAATCGGTGGAAATTGATTATCCAAGACTACTGAAATGCTTCAATGATTTGCTATCAAGGTTGAAGTATAAGAACCTTGAAATTAATAGGAGTTGCTTAACAAAATGGGAGAATGCTTTCCTCTCGAAATCCTTAGGAAAACTTCTCGAGCCAGTAAGAAGTATGTGGCATTTAAACCAAGTTCCAACACTGGACCAGGTTGACAATGCTGTGAGAGTGATTGCAGAAGCATTAAGTGTTTCTCTATGTGACAAGAATTTAAGTATTAGTTTAGCTCAGAGTGTTGCTAAATGCATAAAACAGATGAATGCTGAAGCTGAACAGAGGTTGTCAATGGATAGTGATGTTGCACAGATTATAGAAGCACCAACCAGCTCCCAACAAAAGAATGCTGACCTCTGCAACTCGCTCCACTATTTCTCATCACAAATAAAAAGAGTTTTGATCAACATGAATTCACTTTTACCTCAAGAAAGTGTACAAATTGTTCAAAATAGTTTAAAAGATACCACCAGCTTACAAGTCCTACAGCTATATGCTGAAACCATAAAAAATTCTATTTATATCATATTGATGACAATACATGATGAACCAGATTTATCAAAACCCAATGATCCAAGTAATAAGCCAATGAACTGCTCACCCTATATGAGGGAATTGCAACAGTTTCTCTCAAGGTGTTGTGATATATATTTATCTATGTTCAATGACAAGCCAGCCCTCAATGAGTGTTGTATTGCCATATCCAAATTGTGCATAGAAAGATTTATCAATCATGCCTGTAACCTAAGACCATTAAGTGAATATGGAAGATTGAAGCTTCGAGTAGATTGTCAACACTTAGAGACATCTCTATCTCCATTGGTGAATGATATAACAGAGTTGGGAGACCATTATCGTCAACTTAAAGCTCTGTATCTTCTCTTAGAGAAGACTCCTCAAGAAATAGCTAAGAGTCAGTATGAAGGAGCAGCTCTATCTTATTCACTTGTTATGATGTATCTTTTCTCCTATGGAGGATCACAACTTATGCCACCCCACACATGTGCTGGTTGGAACATACAAAAACTGATGCAATGGTTGGACTCGCATAAAAATGAAAGGGATAGACTGGAGTTTGTTGCTGGGGCACTGCAGCGGTACCAGAACCATATAAGGCAGAACCAAATAGCAACATATGATGAGGTTTACCCTGTTCTACTTCAGCTACTAGAGGATGGCAGGAAAGCCTTGAATAAATGATACCAACAATGCCTCGAGTGCTAAATGTATATTAAATGTTGTGTATACTATTATAAATATAAAATTTATTATCATAGATCTTTATTTTAATATAGAATAAGTACTTTTAAAAAGTTAGTAGTTTAGTTTTTGTTTATGGAGGATCTGAAACTTAAGCTATCAGTTTGGATTTGGACGTAAATTTGGTCTGCTGGGTTTGGCTAATGCTATGCTAATTTCCAAATTTTGCAAACTCCAAATCAGTGAAAACAAATAGGACATTTTATTTATTTAAATCATAATATAATCTCTTGGACTCCTATGGTACTTATAGGTTTGTTATTAAAGGCAGAAGGGGATGAGGGGGTGGGTGAACCAGAATTGTAAATGTCACCACTATTCTGTAGCCCATCCATATTAAATCTTGAAATAACAAATAAAACAAAGTGTTAATTAATCAACATTTATTTTTCTATTAAAATAATCTGTGTTTTTAGAACCATCTACTGAGAAGTCCTTATCGTATCGCAGCACTGGCGGCGTCCATCTGATGCAGGAAATTATCGTTATTGCAGTATATTTTTTAATTAATGTTTCATTAGAATAAAATATTTGGAAGTACCCAGTTAAGTATGTTGTAAATACATATATTTAGGGAAGGAATGATCATCATCATCATCATCATCATCATAATTTCATAATCTTTCTCATAAGTAATAATGTAAATTACTAAATCAGGAATTCAAACTAAACAAGGAATGAAAAACTTTTATCCCATTCTACTATGTAATGGAAGGTAAAAACAACTATCTCAGCATTCAAGAGTAAATGGTGGTTATGTATTAAGAACAATAATAGATAAATTGGCAATCCATTTAAAATCTATAATGCTAGGCTAATAAAGAAATAAATCAATAATTACAAATGCTCTAGTAAAAATTACAAGAATGGAATCTAAAAATCAAAACTACAGCTACCAATGCAACTATTTAATGACAAAAAAAAAAGGAAAAATAAAACAAAACATTAATGATAATTATATAATAACAAGTACATACACCAACATACAACTTATGCTACACATGTACAAAATATCTAATGTTACAAATTAAGTCTTTTATAAAATGCCAACCAAACAGAATCTATAATTCTGTATTGAAATTATATTTTAAATCACTTAGAACTAATCATATAAGTAATTTCAAATTAAAAAAGCATATACCAACTAACTATATTATATGCTTCGAAGGCTTATGCATTTCTAACATGATTTCAATACTTTCAACATTTGGTATATTTTATCAATGTTAAGGCAATTTCTAAATTTCCATGGTATGGTATATACAAGTCATGTGCTTGAAAAAGAACGGCACATGACTACTGTAGTTCATCGCTGACCAAACGAATCTTTATTTCGAAGGTACTATGTATAGATAGTATTTATATTTATAATTATTTGCTACCTGTGATTTTTAGGTTAGGCAATATATAAATATAGCAAAATATTAATATCCTTTTATATAGAAGGCGACTGGTCGCTTCACCCAGTTTTAATTTTGTATATACAATGGTTTGCAAGTGCTAATGTCCACAGATGTGCGATGAGATGTAACTAAAGTGGTAAATATGTGACCGCTAGACCTGTTGCTCTTGTTCGAAGGCGATCTGGAACACCTGATCGTATTCACTGACGAAGTGCACGTCTATGCCCTCCCTGATGAAGGCGGGAAGGTCGTCGAAGTCTTTCCTGTTGTCTTCCGGCATGATCGCGCAATCTACGCCCACGCGTTTAGCCTGAAACCATATACATTACATAATACCAACCATATACCTATATTATTAACAACTTGGTGAAACAAAAATAATTGTGTTGTAAGTTGACGATGGCAATAGCTAATTTTCATGACATACAGGTAATGATACAAACAAATGTGATAACGAATTTATAGGTTCAAGGTTTAATTAGTCGATAATTATAAGACATGTGACAAAAGGTTTATTTACTACAAAATTCAATATCGTGGTGCGTGCGTGTGTGTGTGCGTGCGTGCGTGCGTACATGCCTGCGTATGCGTGTGCGTTGTAATTTTCTAATGTATAAAAATTTTGCAAACTTAAACGAGAAGTGGACGTATACTGCGAGTACGTGTACGTGTGTGTGTGTACGTGTGTCCATCCGACGCCAGAAGACCGAGAAATAGAAGATTCCACAGTTGGCATGGGGCTACCCCCCCCCCCCCCCCTCATAACAGTCATTAGGTAAACCAACTGGCTCACCATCTAACCGGTTAAGCATTAGGGCCAATAGGTCATTAGCATAGCGTTATCCGAAAAAAACATGTTCGTATGTGTGCGTGTATACATATTCAACCGGACGCGTGAGAATACGTGTACGTGTGTGTACGTACTGCGATGATCTTCTCCTTGATGCCGCCCACGGGCAGCACGCGGCCGGTGAGGGACAGCTCGCCCGTCATGGCCAGCCCCGCGCGCACCCCCCGGCCCAGCGCCAGCGACAGCAGCGCCGTGCACAGCGTCACGCCCGCCGACGGCCCGTCCTTGGGCGTGGCGCCCTCGGGCACGTGCACGTGCAGGTGGCTGTCCCGCGGGAAAACAGAGAAGAATAGTTACTGTAACTCTTAAAGGATGAGGGATACCCTGTATCAAGTTCGTTTCCATGAGCGCCACCATCGCCCTTATTTCGTCAAACTAATGTTAAAAAATTGAAGCGGCAATGGGCTGGCCACACACTCAAAAGATCGAATGGTCGATAGGCCAGTAAGGTTGAAGAGTGGAGGCCGCGTTTAGGTAGACGAAGTGTTGGTCGGCCATTAACCAGATGAAAAGACGATCTCCGTGCAGTGACAGGTTCGTGTTGGATGCGAGAGGCAAGGGGTCGATCGTCTTGGCGTTCATTGAGGGAGGCCTATCCTGAGCATAGGCCTCTCTCAATGTGGACGCAGTGGACGGTTAAAGGCTGATGATGATGATGATGAATGTGTTTCGAGGAAAAAAGACATGAAATATAGGTAATGTCAGATGAGTCGTCATTTTTCAAATCATCATCACAGGATTCATGTACATTGTGCTGCCTACAGATGAATAGGTCGCGTGGACTAGGCCGGTGAACTTGGTTACATGGATGGGCGACGCTGACCACATGAGCCGGAGTCCGGTCGACTCGTCAAGACACTGTACCTGGTGTCGAGGAAGGTGTTGCCGGGCCGGTGCTTGTCGATGTAGTTGCGGGCGACGGTGAGCGCGATGCGGGCGGACTCCTTCATCACGTCTCCGAGGTGGCCCGTCAGCTCCAGCGAGCCGGCCGGCGCCTTCTCGTCGCGCTGCTTGCGTCGCAGCGCGCTCTCTATGTACAGCGTGCTGCCACCTGCGTATTCAGTCGGATATCGTTACGACAGCAGGACAGGCGAACAGGCTGACCGCTCTAATGTCACAGGAACAAGTATATCTGGAATTAGCCCAGGCAGCTTATTTATATGTTGCTAACATTCGATGTTAATAGCATCTGTGCCAGTGATGACACTGCCTCCTGCCTCTCCTGCCATTCTCTCCGCATCACAAAAAGCCGTTTCAGGCTTCTTGTAGGCTAATATAATCCATATTGTGAAATTTGCGTAATATTAATCGCGCATTATAATACAATAAAATATAGGATCTGTGGCTAAAGCGATCTCAATAGCATTTATGCTTTTTTCGCACCTTTCAAACGCGCCACAGTGACGTCACTGTCCAGTATTCGCACCTTATTGAGACCGAAATAAATTAGTATTTTGTTAGGATCGTACAGGCGCGCCACCGTGACGTCACTATTTAGTATTGACTCACCCATAGCGGTCCATGCGAGGCCCATGACGACGCCGGGCGGGGTGATGTCGTACATGCGGTCGTGGCGGAAGGCGGGCCGGCCCACCAGCTCGCCGAGGTTGGCGTCCGTCACGGCCACCTCCGACGCCTCCGCCTTCACGATCTTGTACGCTACCTTACGCGCGATCTGAAACAACAACATACTCCATTATGGAACCGTCTATATTATGTACGCGTTCATACCCTCTTGAAGTGAAACTTCTTTGGAATCGTTATGATTTCAAACCGGATGCAATGGAAAAAACGACAGTTAAGAGACACAAATACAAAAGAGCGAGAGAGCAAATGTCGGTGTGTATGTATATTGCAGACTGTTTAATAACAGCGTTTTACCCTGCAATAAAACGCTTATTAACTACTTACCTCATTCAAAGCCAAAATAATGAGAGTGGCAACACTATTTTTCGTGTGTGTGGCGGAAACAGTACCTCAACGACTTCAATATCCTCCCACGCTAGCCCCTATTGGCTACTGTTTTAGTTCTTAGTTTCTCCACCAGGTAGCAGAGTTGAGCTCTATAGAGCACAACCATCTTGGAATCATTGCGCTAAAAATCCAGGCAGAATTCAAAGTTGGCTTTGAATGAGGTAAGTAGTTAATAAGCGTTTTATTGCAGGGTAAAACGCTGTTATTAACTTACTGTACCGTAATTCAAAGCCAAAATAATGAGAGCTGTCTGATATCGCCTGGTGGAAAAGAGATGCAATAATATCAAATAAGTAATGCATACATTTTAAACTTTTGATGTAGTCACACTATTCATTACTATAAAAGTAAAAAAGGTTAAATAATAATAATAATAATACTTATCTTGAAACAAAAATTTATATTTACTTATAAGTATGACAATGATTCTTATGATAATAAATTAATATAAGTAATAATCGAATAAGTATACACATCGCCTGAAAGCATTAATAAGTGAAATTATTACTCACAGAATATTAATACTAACTACATATAATGTATTATAATGAAACATTATAAAACATAAACATAAGAACGCGTAAACATAAGAAAACAATACATATAATGTATACATAAAAATTAAATTACAATTGGTGTAATTATGTACTTCAGGCACAAATTTTACGACAAAATTTTGAAATAAGCTGTGAACGCGTTTTAAGCGTGGATGTTATAAGTTTTACAATATAATTAATAACAAAAAAAGAAATATTAAAAATAAACTTATACGAATTAGTCAATCAATTAATAATCAACTTGCTATGGGAGAAAACATAGCAGATACCACATTTGTTTGGTTTTGACTTGACTTAATTTGACGACAGTAATACTTTCTAAAAGTTTCCTGCGATCGCCAGTTGCCTCTAGCTAGTATTTCATCTAAGGGACAATTTAAAACCCAGTTTTTTGATGCCACTGCGGGTCTAAAACTGCCAGCACTTGCCTTGATCCCAGCCTCGTGTAGCAGTCGTCGCACCCATCCACCGATCACAGCGCGTGACGCTGGCTTTGGCTCACCGCAAGCCGTGATGAATAGGCTGTCGCTTTCGCACTGGACCCTTCTGTTAGCTGATAATTTTATGACTTGTCTTACCCAATAGACTGGATCGATATTTTTATGTCGAGTATTTTTATTCAGGCGCCATCCAGATTGTCTTACGTCAGACTTGTCAGTCTTTGACCCGAATCTAGGCCAAAACACAATGCAATCATCTGAACTAACAAAATGATCGTTATCAATTGCTAGTAGCGTTAAGTCGTGGACACGACGCCCAGAACAAAGTAGCAAAAGAGTCGCGGCCCTCTTAGAACACTGGTATAAATTATCATGATTCGTATCGTTGTCGAGGAGCCATGCGCTTAGGTCATCGACGTCCCAGATGGGAGGTTTAATAGTCTGTTTTGTTTGTTTATTAGAAATAGACAAAATAATTTTCTTTACGAGTATATGAGAACTTAGTCTTTCAGATGAGTCAGGGTTGCACAGTGTGGATATAGCTGATTTATATACTAGAATAGTGTTATAAGATAATTTATATTTTTGATATAAGTCTGACAAAAATCTAGCAAATTGGGAACCAGTAGGGTTGCTAGGTGTTTTTAAATTATGAAATGTACACCATTCTAACCACTTTTTCCATGCATTTTCATAAGTTTTAAGAGAAGAAGGGCGCCAACCTGATTTTAAAAGATCCTTTTGTTCAGGTGTCCAATCTTTTAACGTCGACGTCCACCCCCACATCTCCAGACTTGTAGGGTCATTTCGTCGACTCTCGGAGGGGCCCTGCCGGTTGCTGTGTCCACCAGTACCCGGTGAAGACGGTGAATTGTGAAGGGCGGGGACAGGGCTCGTCGCTTGATGTCGGGCCTCCAGAACACCTTTTCCCATAGGGGAACCACGACCAAGTAGATTCCTTGGGCCGAGTTCAAGTGAGTCAAAATCCTGGGGATAAGAAAAGGAGGTGGGAAGACCCACGCCAGATGAAAACTCCATTCTTGGCTGAAGGCATCGTGAAACACTGCGTTTTCGTCGTTCATATCGAGGCTCACGTAGGATGGAACGACATGAGCTGAATTTGATGCCATCAAATCTATTTCCGGGGTTCCCCATTTGTCGAAAATTACCTGGGTTATTTCTGGTAGCAAGTGCCATTCCGGAGGTGCTCGGTAGCGGGAAAGATGATCCGCTTCGCAGTTCATTTTGCCTGGTAGATAGTGGACTACGAGGCTTATATTGAAAGTGTCGAGAAGGGCGAAGACTTTGCGAACGAGATACATAAGAGCGGGGGACTTTGAGCCTCCTTCTTTTTTCAAATACGAAACCACAGTTTTGTTGTCGGTCTGAAGCATAATTGAAGAGTTGGCTAGGTAATGACATTGATCTTTTAAGGCATATAGTACTGCTAGCATCTCCTTTTGGTTGGAATGCAAAATCACCTCGTGCCGAGTCCAAGGACCGCGAGCTTCGTGATCGTCTATTCGAGCGCCCCATGCGATTCCAGAAGCGTCCGTCGAGAGAAAATGTTTTACTGGGGGATGATGTAGGCGAGAAGGAGCATTGCAATTCTTTATCCACCATTTCAGGTCGCGAAGTACTACGACTGGGACTGCGTAGCGACGACAAGAACGAATTCTTATTAGAAAATTGCAAAATCGGAGTAGTTCCCGGAAATTCAAGCGGCCTCGGGGGACCACGAAGCTGGCAAAATTTACTAGCCCGACAAGGCTTTGGATTTCTCGTAAATGTGCAGTTTTTCTCTGCAATATAGGTAGAGTTTTCTCGAAAATAGATTCGGTCTTCTTTAGGGGAAGCCATTTGAGACCAAGCCATGGATCCCAACTGATTCCGAGAAATTCTAGCCCCTTTTGAGGAGTTAGAATAGATTTGTTGAGGTTGATTTGCCATCCTAGATTTGTCAGTAAATTTACTGTATATTGGATTTGAATCGAAAGTACAGTCTGGTCTTGATTGGCAATTAGATAATCGTCCAGGTAAGATATAATCCTTATGCCTTTGTCTCGCAAGGTCTGCGCGACCCAATTGCTTAACATTGCGAACACATGCGGCGCAGTCGCCAGGCCAAAAGGGAGACACGTCATTTGATATAATTTTCGGTTGTACATCATCCTTAGGAACCTTCTGTGAGAATCCGCAACGGGAACATGAAAATATGCATTCGATAAATCGATCTTCGCCAAGTAATCGTATGGTTGTAAAAAATTTGGAACTTTCTGCATATTTATTAGTTTGAATTTGCTTACAATTACAAATTTGTTCAATAATCGGAGATTGAATATGGGTCTCAAGCTGCCGTCGCTTTTGGATGTCAAAAACATCGGCGAGATAAAACTCGGGGAACTGTGCACTTTCTCCAAGGCACCAGTCTTTATTAAGGTATCTATAGCGACTGACATTTGGGGAGATTTTCGAGTCTGAAATTTTTGGCAACTCGAAGAGGGTACCCACAGCGGTGGTTTTTGCTTTAAAGGGATTCTGTAACCCTGAATAATTTTTATTATAGATTTTGGAGCATGGAGACTTTTCCAAACATGAACAAAATTCGCTAAGCGACCGACAACTCGATCGTCCGAGTCAAAATCTACGTTTCGATTGAAACATTTTGTTGGGTGTGGCCTTAGTCTGACCTTTAGTATTGTCAAAATTAGACCTCTGGCGAGATCTGTTCGTGTCCGACCTTAGCTTGTCCTGGTTTTGCGCAAACCGTTTATTTTGTTTATATCCTTGCAGTGGATAGGTAGGATACGAGTAATTATGAAAATTAGGCACCAAAGGTGGTGCTTGGATCGGTTGATAAGGGTACACATTTTGTGCAAAATTAGGCGTGAACCGGGTAAATGGACCCCTCTGTTGTGGAAAACGGGCACCCTGCGCGGGTGTTCTATAATTCGCACTTGAGCTAGCCTGCGCGGCTGTTCTTTGCATTGAAGATCGTACCGGCCAAAATATTTTACTACTACCGCCGGCTTTTTCAATGGCCAATGAAAACTGTTCTTTGTTAAATAAGTTATGGCTAGTAGGAGGTATTTTACGTAGGGCTGCTCGTAAAAACTTATCTTTGACAGATCTTAAAATAGAGTCCCGTCGTTGTTCTATCATGTCCGCCCTGTGCCCACAAGCTAGTTGGAACATATCACTAGAAATTGTATTGTACGGACCTTGCACAAAAATTTCATTAATTTTGTCTTTAATAGAAGACACAGTTAAATCGTTGGAATTTTCAGAAACCCAAACTAAAAGCGTTTCAAAACCTGCCTGCGCGGCATCTTTTTGTTTTAATATAGCTTGCGTAATAGCGGCATAGCTGCGTTCGGCGAGACACAAACTAGGATATTTATCAAAGGGTTTAATTTCATCATTACATTCGAGTTCTACGAATCCGGGGGTAGAACACTATAATTTTTGAACATCTGAATATCGTACGTCGCTCCACTCGGGTGCATCGAAATGTTGACCCGATTTTAGTAAATCTAAATGATCTTGAGATGCCTTTGGTAACGACGGCTCTTTTAATATAGTATTAATGGAAAAATTTACGCAGCTGTCAACTTGATTAGAGGTCACGGATAAATCTATGTTTTCATTGTCGGAAAATATTTCACCACTAACATTCAAACTCAAGTTATCATCATCATCATTATGTAAGGGCACTGGAAGCGGTTGCCTAATGGGGCAGTTGTGATACGATTGGAAAGACGATTGAGCTAAAAAGTTTTGAATATTACTGACCTGTTCGGTGAGTTTACTTAACTCAATATTAGATGCTTTACGCCGTTTGCGATCTCTGCGTCTTGAACTCTCAGCCTTCCTTTTGTTTCGCGCCCCTACAGCAGGAAGACCGGATTCGGAACTCGAAGAACTGGAACTACTATCTTGTTCCGAACCCATTATACTTACTACAATAATTTAGAAGTCGCACGGTAAACCGTAAACTTTTCGATTAATATGCACAATTAAAAAAAAAAAAAAATGGACACTTAAAAAAGTTTAATATGAAGTTACTAGAAATTACACGTAAATTAATATTCTTCCGCACAGCACGAAAAATAAACCGCCAATGATTCCAAGATGGTTGTGCTCTATAGAGCTCAACTCTGCTACCTGGTGGAGAAACTAAGAACTAAAACAGTAGCCAATAGGGGCTAGCGTGGGAGGATATTGAAGTCGTTGAGGTACTGTTTCCGCCACACACACGAAAAATAGTGTTGCCACTCTCATTATTTTGGCTTTGAATTACGGTACAGTAAGTTAATACTTGCTTGTATTTGAGCATTTAACGTGTGTTTCACTTCTATCGTATGTGAATCGCACAATCACTTTTCGAATTATTTGTAAAGAAGAACTACTCGCTAGTTTTTTGACGTTTATCATAAGAGGCATTCTACAAAGGCTGTCTTTTCAGAGGTGTTCTAAGCTGCCTAGCTTTATTTATTTTTTTTAACATATATCTTATAAAATATATTATAGTCTTTTATCCTTGTTCGTATTTTTTTTTCTTTTGAGTATTCGACTATGTGGTCGTTTGATTTGTTTATAACGTGATATTGAAATCAACCGCATATCGTTATAAATGACATCGGAAACAGTATTAGAAATAAATTTAGGGAAATTTAAATTTCATACACACAGAAAGACAAGTGTTATCATACGACAGTGACCGACCTTCTCGATGTGTTTCTGCAGGTTCCTGACTCCGCTCTCGCGGCAGTAGCTGCGGATGAGCGTGCGCAGCGCGTCCTCCTCCAGCCGCAGCTGCGCGTCGCTGAGCCCGCAGTTGCGCTGCGCGGTCGGCACCAGGTACTGCTGCGCTATGGCCAACTTCTCCTCGGCAACGTAACCTGCACCAGGACAACAATATAACTTCTGGGATGGACTAAAGTAAGATGCCCGAAAAGGAAAACTAGCTTCAATGTGGCCGAATTAAATTGCTTGCATGGTACTCTGTCATTATGATAAGTAAAATCAAAAATGCATTTTATATATTGTTTTGCTCCATTTGTCGTACACCACTAAAGCTCGTGATCGGCTAAATGTAAAGACCAATAATTATTTGTCTCTGTACACACGAAGGAAACGCTATGTTCATCAGTCTACGTGACAAAGACAACCTAAAATCTACAAGCGATCCGAGAGAGCCAGCCCCCCGTCTAATAGTTTAACTTCACCCGCAAATGACTCCTCGACCGTATCGGATTAGACTAACCAAATCCCCCCTTTCTTATAATTTCTAGGTATACATCAATCCATCTGCTTACCTACTATTGAGCTTAAAGGATTTTTATATATATATATACTAGCGGACCCCACAGACGTTGTCCTTTAGATACGAATCGATAGTGGCAGTACAGATCAATAACCTAGATACCGACTGCAGCGCCATCTGCCGGTCTGATTTGTGAATCTAAACCATTCTCGAATCTCCACGAACACACACAAAAAATTTCATCAAAATTGGTCCAGTCGTTTAGGAGGAGTTCAGTCACATACACACGCACACAAGAAATATAATATATTAAGATATATATATATATATATATATATATATATATATATATATATATATATATATATATATATATATATATATCAAAACAACAACGTCCCTATACTGACCGGACATGTTGATGAGCTCCATGCGATCCCTCAGCGGCTCCGGGATGTGCTCCACGACGTTGGCGGTGCAGATGAACAGCACGCGCGACAGGTCCGCGGGCACGTCCAGGTAGTGGTCCAGGAAGTTGGAGTTCTGCTCGGGGTCCAGCAGCTCCAGCAGCGCCGACGACGGGTCGCCGTGCACGCCCCTGGCAACAGTGGCCGGCTACAGTTACATGACACGTCTCGTGAGAGGACATTTATTCAGATATGTGGTTCATTTCATATGTTACGTACTTCAACGACGCAGCCAACAGACCTGTGACCCCGTTCACAGAGCGCTTTAAAAGTATCGCGTTAAATTCTGACGTTCGAGCGAGTTGCGAGTCTATCGTCCAACGCTTAACGTCGAAAATTCAACAGCGCTCGATAAAAAGCGTTGCGTTTTCAAAACGCCTTAATATAAATTAAGATTATAACTACACATATGAGTCTTCTACACTATACAATCCACTTTAACAATAAAAACCAAGCGCTGAACTAACCACCAGGATATATACAGAATAGAATACATTACCCTCCTTCTATAGCAGTCGGGTAACACTCACTTGCCGATCTTGTCCACCTCGTCGATGAGCACCAGCGGGTTCTCGGTGCCGGTCTTCTTGAGGCACTGCACCACCTTGCCGGGCATGGCGCCCACGTACGTGCGCCGGTGGCCCTTGATCTCCGCCACGTCCGTCATGCCGCCCACCGAGAAGCGGAAGTACTGGCGGTTCAGCGCGCGCGCTATCGACTTGGCTGCGGGACGACGGGACACGTTTATTCCGATAGGCTAACTGCAGGCCCGGATTTAGGGGAACGCAACCGGAGCGGCCGCCCCGGGGCCTCAAACGAAAACACACGAGGTTTCAAAAGTTTCAGGATTTCTTTTCAAATCCCGACTAGTAAGCACCAGTAAACAACTTTTCCTTTGATATGTTTTTCCGCTGTCTTACCTTTGCCTACAGTATTTTGTGTAAACATTATTATATTGTTCTTAAATATCAACAGAAATCGATCTACTTATATCTATATTTGTTCACTCTAACTAGGCGATCAGTAAAATATCAAAATCTCTAATTTAAGAAAATCTATTTGTTTTCACAATTAATTATTTATTGAAAAAAACTCGACTGCGGATATTGTCTTTTTTATTAATATATAAAATAATTTTGTTCCAAGGGGCCTCCAATCCTTCGTTGCCCCGATGCCTCCAGACCTCTAATTCCGGGCCTGGCTAACTGATAGACGTCACCCATAGGAATGGAGTTCTTCAGAAATAATAAAATTAATATAGTAATAATTATCCTTCTTAATATTTTAAATGTGATAGTAAGGATGTTTGTTACGCTTTCACGCAAAAATTACTAAACCGATCATCATGAAATTTTGTACACATATTCTCGTCGAATCACCTCATAATTTCTACAGATTTTTCGTCAATTGTTCAAATCCTGTGCAGACTAAGGCAGAATATATTAATATAGTAAGTGGTGTTTCGACCACCGGGGATTGGCAGGCACTAGTATTCTATGATTTGTAAGAGAACACCACAAGGCTGTGACCTTTAAAAAATACAAAATTTCTTTGGTCAGTGCTAATACCTACTTGGAGTCAAGGATAAATCTTACTTCATCTACAAATAAGGTTTTAGTAATCTTACTAATATTATAAACGTGAAAGTTTCTAAGTATGGAAGGATATTTTCTACTCTTTCACGTAAAAACTACTGAATGGATTTTGATGCAACTTTACAATAATATATTTTATACATCAGAATAACCAATGAGCTATAATTTATCCCCGTACTCCCACGGGAATGGGAAGTACGCGGGTGAAACCGCGGGGCGCTGCTAGTACTAAATACAAAGCTACTCACCGATACTTGTCTTCCCCACCCCGGGCGGTCCGTGGAAGCACAGTATCTTCCCCTGGGTGCTGCCCTTCAGCTGAGACACGGCTATGAACTCCAGGATCCTCTTCTTAATATCCTCCATGCCGTAGTGGTCCTCGTCCAGTATCACCTGCGCGTCCTCCAACTTGAGGTTCTCCTCCGACGTGATGCCCCAGGGGAGGGACGTCAGCCAGTCCAGGTAGCAACGGGTTACACTGGAAAAAACATATACCGATATTAAAAAAAACGTATTTTTGTAGATGAACAGGAGTAGCTCTTATGCGAGAGAGCTTGGAATTGCAGTGTATTAATAGGGATGTTGACACATGTTACAATATAACCTAAAGTTATGTTTTAGGAACATATTAAAAACAGTATATGTCTACTTGTTTGTCTTAAAATTTAGAAAATTAGTTTTAAATTCGTTATTAATGGTAATTCGCATATATTCACATATATTCGCATTATCACGCGACTGCAAACGCCAATATAAGGCAATGACGTCACTGACCACTGAACTAAATACAAACTGTCATAGCTCGTAACATAAACCAAGCTATACTATTACTTAAAGTGTCACCGGGTCCTATTTTGATTGTAATTATTTATAACAAATTTTTATGACTTCTATTAAAAATATTTTTAACAAGTAGTGACTAGTGAGTACTCGATCAATTTCAACAGAGCGCGTAGTTTATTGACTTCTGACGTAATCATGGTTACATGACAGCTTGGATTGTTTTTTACATAATTATTCTTTACATCATTTTTTGTTAAAATTGGACATATTTCTTAACAAATCTTTTTTTTTTTCGTGTTTACCCATGGTATATCTATGTAATAAAATCAATAAAAAAATTAGTCAACATCGCTATTATACGCTACAGAATAACACTATTCAGGAAATTATTATTGTTACTATAGCCTTTATAGCCCGGGAGCCAGTAACAGGTCATCATGACCAACTTCCTCCCGCGAGATAATTCGTGAGACGTATCAGAGAATAGTATTATAAAGCCTAGTGGACGTCAGCTGGCACGCGGTTGGGGGGATGAGGGGTGGGAGCCTCCCAATCATGTAGAAAAAACAAATCAGTCATTTCCTCTCAGCTCAAATATTTGTTAAATTGTAGTTAGCCCAATATCTTAACGAAAAAAAATAATCAGCTGGTTATGACATGGTATGTCACCTTGTCTGTCAGCTGGTGACTGGAACATGAAATTTTTTTTTCACTTTCAGTGGAGTGGTTTATATGGATGATATCTTTATACATTAAGCTATCATCCATATAAACCACTCCACAAATAATTCATGTTCTAGTCACCAGCTGACGTACAATGTGCCATGGCATAACCAGCAGATTTTTTTTTTCGTTGAGATATTGGGTTAACTACAATTTAACAAATACTTGAGCTGAAAGGAAGTGACTGAATTGTTATTTTATTTTTCTTTATGCGTGGGGTGCTCCCACCGCTCATCCCCCAAACCGAGAGCCAGCTGACGTTCACGAGGCTTTATGATACTTTTCTCTGATACATCTCACGAAGTATCTCGCGGGAGGAAATGATTGACCAAATTTTCACCTGGCTCCCGGACCATTAGTATTGAAGCTGTAGCTGTAATTAAGGCTATAGTTTACTATTTACATGGTATACTACTGTAGCTGCAGTATACTATCGAGTATACCTCTGAAGGTGTAGTAGTATACTATTGAAGTATGTCACTACAGTATACCGCGACTCACTTGAACTCGGAGCTGTGGCCCTCGAGGAAGTTGAGTTTGTTGAGCTCCTCGTCGATGACGGCCTGCACGGCGGGCGGCACGGTCTTGCCTGCCAGTCGCTCTCGGAACTTGTCGCCGATCGCGTCCTTGTCGTCCTTCTCGAGGCCCAGCTCCTTCTTGATCACCTATTGATGAGATGTGACTTATTGTGGGTCCAAGTAACTTCTAACTAGCTGTTGCCCGCGGCTTCGTCCGCGTTGTCTTAGATTTACGGACGTGTCCGGTTCGATCATGATCATGTTTATAGTCTAAGTCACTCCTTATTATGACAGCTACCTGCCAGTAAAAGTCCCGTCAAAATCGGTTCAGGCATTTCAGAGATTAGCCGGAACAAACAGACTGACAGACGGACTAAAATTCTAAAAAATAGTATTTACCATAGTGAAAAGTGGTTACATATTTTAATATTACAAACATACACTCCAATTTTATTTATATGTTTAGATGTATAGATGAAACTTTATTGGCTGTCTGTGTACTATTTGTGCCAGTTGTATTCTAGGTTCCTCCTGTTGGCTAGGTCCAGCTTACCTTGAGCTGTTCGTGGAGGATGTACTTTCGATGCTGCTGTTTGACCTTCTCCTCCACCTCCTTGCCGATCTTCTGCTGCAGCTTTGACAGCTCGTACTCCTTCTTGAGCAGCGACAGCGACATCATCAACCTCTTCGGAATCTACAAAGATATTATCATCATATAAACCTAGGCTAAAAAACATTTATATTCACAACTTGAATGCTTGTTAGACCGTAATTTGAAATCACGGAGTTTTTTCGTCAATTTTTGCAATGAACCCAATTAAGATCTCTAACGATTAGCGATTATGCTAATATTCATGGAATTTAGCTTACATTTAGTGAAAAAAAAAAAACGTGAGAAGATATTTATGTCATGACTAGAGTAGTCCTCTCCTAAATTCGAGGAGATACTCACGTCCATCTCCTCGAGGACCGCCTGTAGGTCCGCGGGCTCGGCGCCCGTGAGAGCTGCGCCAAGGTCACTCAGGTACACCGGATTGTCCACTACCCGCTGACCCTGAGCCAACATGTGGTGAAGGGATTCCCTGATGATGGAGATTGAAGACAATAAAGACGGATGGTAACGAGAGAACAGAGGTAATATATACCCGTGTATTTGGAACGCTTGGAAAGATTTAAGCCTAATAATATGCTATTTATATACTATACATATAATGCATATTATAACCATAACTAAGAAACGCTTTTTAAGAAAAAAAAGAAAAAAAATTGTTTAACATTTATATATTTTGCATGCCTGCGATTTATGCTACACGCTATAAACTCACGTCGACTGCAAGACGCGTACGGGAGTTCGTTCGCCTCGCGCGAGGCGGCTGTGAGTCAGCTGTTACATTTGTGCTTTATTCAAAAAACGATTATTTTAAAGCATTTTCATAAAATTTCAGAATCATTATGTTTAACAAAGCAGATTATACAAAAATGTTCAAAACGACAACCAAACAAAAATTATAATTTCCCGTTTTTTTTTCACTTATATCATGTCAGGCCACGCCTTCACTATTATACCTCTTCGTTTTTCAAAGTGTTCCAAGTACACCGTGTATATGATTAGAACTAATCTATACTAATACTATAGAGGTAATATAATGGCCAATATTCCATATTATGTACATTTACTAAGTACAAAGAATTCAGACATACGAGTAAATAGAAGGACAGTTCTTATGAGCACTTTAAGGACAAACTCTGCGATGTAAACGTCCGCTTGGCGGCGTGACGAGAGGGACACCGCGATGTCCCCAGCATATGAGCCTACGAGAGCGAGCGAGTGCGAACTGAGGAAAAGTCCCCAATAAAGTCGGCACAAAAAATCCTTAAAAATTGTGCTTCTATTTATGTCTGAATGCTTTGGTACATACTTAGCTTTTAGTGGATTATTTAAAAATAATTAAAACACATTTGAATGCCATTTTCACTTCTAAAACAGTCCACAAACAAAATGAGATTGGACAACAGCAGTAATCCTCAGTAGGTGTATATAAGTATAGGACATACAATAGAAATTAATCAATAAATCAAACTAAAATACCTGTACAGCGGATTCATGTTTATAATGTCCCTTATAGTCTTGATAACTTCTTGGGTGAGGGCCTTAACTTCTTCATTCTGTTGAAACTTCTCGTGCATCATATTCTCAACTTTCACCATCATGACCTGATCCGGGGGAAGTTTCTCCTTCTCCTCCGTTTCTTTCGCTTTATCGGCGTCGGCTTTTCGTCTATTATTTCTGTATTTTCGTCTCCTCCTCTCGGCGTCTGACTCTTCGCGGGTAACGTTAAGTTCAACGTTAAATATTGGAAATTTGAGCTTCATTTCTGAAACATAACATTTCAGAGATGAAGCTCAAATGTATAATTCATCATCGTCATTATCATCCTCTGTCAACTGCTGAACATAGGCCTCCCTCAATGAACCCTAGGACTACGAACTACACGGAGATCATCTTTACATCTCGTTTATAGCCAACTAACACTTGGTCTGGTAAATACAGCCTCCACTCTTGAACTGTATAGATATAGAGGATACCAATTGTAATTAATAAATAGGCATTTGGTTTAAGGTTTTTATAACAATTTACCCATATATTTAAAAAAATATCTCAAAGATAAAGAAGAAAATATTTTTTAAATTATGAGCAGTATGTTCTTAACACTTATCTGTTCCTCTTTTAACAAAAATAATATTAATCTATAACAATAATAACCTACTACAATAATAACAGTAATAACCTACTAAGATGGCAGGTAGTTCTATATTTCTGATACCTCAGTTCATCTATTATGTCATGCCAAAATATTGTGAATTGACAACTGCCTAATGTAATGGGTTTATTATTTTTAAAATGCCATATAGGTCATCATATTATGTAAGTCTTAATAGTGATAAATTGAATATTAACTATTATTTATCGTCAAATCAAAGCATATTTGAGTCTTAAAGTATATTATATAACAATAACTAATAGACCTGCTAAATGCAGTATGGTGCATTACAATTATTCATAGTATTTACTTTAGATTAGCTAAGATTGTTTTTAGAAAAAAATATACTACCCAGAACATAAGTACTCTATTAAAAAAAACTGTCAATGATAAATTCTAATTGGTTCCAAAACAGTGTGAATTTAGTTATAATAAATGTTGTTTAGTTCAACTTATAGTTTGTATGGCATCATATAATATTATTGTATACAGCCAAGAGGAAATATTATAAAAGCAAACGAGAGAACTAATAATCTTACCTGCGGGCCCAGTTTCTATTTCATCTTCTATGAACTGTCCTGTAATTTTGATCCGACGGTGCGCCATCACCACCAGTCGTAACTTATAGTCCATATCTTGCATTTCATGGATTTGTGCAAACACTCCCACATGATGCAAGTCGTCCAAATTCGATACAACATCAGATTTCTCATCTTCCTTCTTCCTTAAGAATATACCAACATAAGGCTGGTTCAATTTAACTTTCCGTCTAATTAGATCTATTAAAGCTGGATTTGATATCTGAAATTAGAAACATTTTAATAATAAAAATGATGACTATAGCTGGTGGATGACTATATAGTACAGAAAATACAAATTAAAAGAAGAATCAACATTAATTTGGCATAAAGTATTTGTAAAAAATCCCTTTCTAACACAATAAATGATAAATGCAAATGCTTACTTCTATTAATTTAATAAACCTTGGAAATACTGGATTTCTATTGATAGCAATGACAGGCACTTGTGGCCAAACTTCTGGCACGGCTACTGTGGCTGGCAGTTGACTAGAAAATATTGGTGTGTCCTCTTTTGTATCTATAGTAGGTTCCTCCTCCTCAGGGTCATTTTTATTGCCGGTTGAATATAATTTACTTATAGCCTGTAAGAAAGAAATTATTAATAAAATAATTCTGAAAAATTTCAGTAGGTACTAAATACATCATTGGTATTATTCCAAAAATCCAATTAATATAATTAACAAATGTTAAGTTTTTAAATATTTCAAATGTAATAGTTTAATATAAAAATTAAAATTTTACTTCTTATATTATTATGTCTAGTCTTATCTTCAACTAACTGTAAGTCAGTAAACATACATACATGAAACATTATAACTAACCTTATTAGGCAAAAATCCATTGCTTTGACCACATATTCTTATTTCCTGGGTTCCACGCCGGGGCAAAGTAGATAATAAGCGACTTTCTGCAGGTTTACATTGCAAATATGATGCAATTTTAGTTACTTTATTGGTAAGTCTTGTGGAAGACCTGAAAGTGTTTTTTGATAGAACGGCATTACGTATTAAAGCACTAGCCGTGTGCATTTTCTCTAGTTATTTTATTTTTAATGTAATACATAAATTAGTATTTGTTTTTAAAGTTTTAAATTCTTATAGGTTATTTTTCCAGATCAATCAAAGTTCAACTCTCTCTTGTCATTTTAGACGATATCAAATGTCTGCTTCCTCTTTCTTATATGACTTAAGTCTCAACTTTAATTTATAAGCCATTATATGTATCCAAAAATATTCTAAATAACACTATTAAACAAAAAATATTCTAAATAACACTTTTAAGCAAAATATCATACAATAAAATTAATATCAATACCATGCAGAGCATAACATACAATAAGTTGTGCGAGTTCGCAGACAATCACACAATCACGGTCGACGAATAATCTGGACCCCATCGTGGCGGGTAGTTGTCTTTATTCGATTTTCCATCAATTATTTTATTTGTTGGCAGTGGATGTCTATAGTGTTTATTTTATTATTTAATCTATTAAATTATACTTTACAACAGACATGACAGCATAGTGTCTGGTCTTAGCTGGTTCTAACAGGAACAAAGATAATTTAAAAGAAGAAGAAGATAATTAAAAAAAAATCTGCTGTTGTGCTAAATAACCTAAAAAATTGCGAAATTATTACTTAATTAGAAGCACATCTTTTATAAATTCTATGCATTAGGTATTAGAGATTGCATGTACATATGTACGCAAAGTACTTGCGATTATTTTCTAGACTAACTAAGGTGAAATCAAAATAATATGTTTGTTTATATCGATATTGTTTTGTATCTCAGTTTAGAATACTAACTTTTTCCAATTACATACTAATTAGAATATTATGAAAATGGACGTGTCGAGTGCAGGACACAAAACTCAATCTATAATAGAAGGGCAAGCGGAAATTCGCCTTATTTCGGATAAAGTTTTTTACAATCCTGTCCAAGAATTTAACCGGGACCTAAGTATAGCAGTACTCAGTGTTTTTATTAAAGATTTTAAAAGTGAAACAATAAAGAGGCGAGAAAAGGTAGAAGCTACAACTGAAGACACCAAACCTAAGGAAGAGGTACATATTCTTTTGTTATAAACTCAAATTTCCTTTCAATGGCTGATTAATACTTACAAGTAATGTTTGGAATTAGTATTTATATGTGCATTTGACCCAAACATTATATTTTTTATTTGTTGTCATTAAGCATCAACAAGCACTGCAGCCTTAACATGTCTAATAGGTTTTGATTAGTAGTGATATAACTGATATTTCAGGTAAAAATATCTATCCTAGAAGCACTATCAGCTACTGGTCTAAGAAGTATCAGGTACGCCAAGGAGGTCCCTGAAGTGAACACAATAATTGCAAATGATTTATCCAAACAGGCTGTGGAAACCATCAAGGATAACATTGTATACAATGGTGTGGAAAATTTAGTAGAAACAAGTCATGATGATGCATGGTAATATTTTTTTTAATATGTCTCAAATTTATTGGATAAAAGTAACAGGAAATTGGCTATATAGCAAATAAATAATGGTAATGATTAAAGGGAAAATCTATATAACTACCAGCTAAATCATCCTGCGATCTTATTAATAATTTTGTAAGTCATTTTAGTAATAAATAATTGAAAAGCACAGGCCTTCAAATGATCTAACACCCATCTCTCCTCACAGTCCTCTAAGAATGAGATGAAACCAAAACTTATCTGTCTTTATATATATTGTATATAAAGTAGTAAAGTAAAGTATCAAACCCATATGTGTCCCGCTGCTGGGCCTGGGTCTCCTCCTCGAAATCAGGTGATATTGTGTGTACATATATTTTATAAAATTTGTTTGAACCTATAGACTATAAATAAATAAACTATCCTATAAAATTAGGCTAAAAGTTCTTAAAATCAGAGCTCACATGTTTATACATTATTTCAGCATGCTCATGTACAAACATAAACAGTATCAGAAACGGTTCACTGCAATTGATTTGGATCCCTATGGGTGTGCGGCAATATTCCTGGATTCTGCTGTACAGAGTGTTCAGGATGGTGGTCTATTGCTTGTCACAGCTACAGACATGGCCATTCTGGCAGGAAACACACCAGAAACGTGTTACTATAAATATGGTGCTGTTAGTTTAAAAGCAAGATGTTGCCATGAAATGGTGAGTATTTTTTACTATTCACCGAATTTTTAATGTTAAAGAACTGAAAACCCTATGAACAGCACCTCATTATGATCCATAACTTAATCTTCGAGTTTGATTTTCAAGAAATCACACATTTTAATCCCTCACACAAACTCTTTGTGAAAACAACTGCTTTATGTATTGTACTTTAAGAAAAAAATTTACTCATGTCATACTACCATCAACAACACTACACTACACACATTTACGCTCTCCAAAATGTGCTGGTAATTGCTTATCAAGGAGAATAGTAGCTGCCTATTTACTTCATCTAGTTAAAGAAAGTCTTACTTTATAATAATAAATACTATTATACTTTTTTATATAATACTTTTACATTTTTGACAAATTTCAGGCTCTTAGAATATTATTACAAAGTATAGAGCACCACGCCAACAGATACAACCGTTACATTGAGCCTCTCTTGAGTGTGTCTGTGGATTTCTACATACGAGTGTTTGTTAGAGTTAAGACAGGTGCCATACATTGCAAGAAAACTACAAGGTACTTAGTATTAATATAGCAAACATTAATATAAGTATTGTTAGTAGTTATTTACACGTAAGATGGACAAATTTTAATTTCTTTTTATAATTTTCGTAGCAAACTATCTATGGTATACCATTGCACAGGATGTGATAATTTAGTTCTACATTCACTTGGTGGTTTCAAACCAAACCCCACAGAGAAGAATCCTGGTCAAATGAAATCATATTTGCCAATGGTCACATCTATTGGTGAATATTGTGTGAACTGCAATCAAAAACACCATGTGAGTTGATTTCATGTTAATATTACTTTAAACAATATATTCCAGATTGATATTTTGAACACTTTAATGTTCCTATGACAAATATATGCAAGCAAATCACACTCTATGGTCTTCATAATAAATTTGACACATAATAGATTAAAACAATTATTCAGCTAGGTGGTCCAATATGGTCTGCGCCAATTCACAACGAAGACTTCGTTAGCAACCTACTAAACTATGTGCAAGAGAACGCCCATCGCTTCGGCACATACAAACGCATGCACGGCGTGTTGTCTATGGTCAAGGAGGAGTTGATGGATGTGCCACTGTACTATATACTGGACAAGCTATTCGGGAGGGTGCATATGGAGACCATGTCTATGATTACCATGAGGTACGTAATGTATAATATTTTTTTTTTTTTCAACATTTTTATATGTAAATCAGGCATTCCTGGTAATAATGCAATAGTCGTATATAGTTGCCATGATTGAAAAAGGCGTGCGTGGGGCACACCACCGCGCGGGACAGCCCTGAACAAATGCTATTATACATTCAAAGTTTTTTTTTTTTAATTTTATATATCTGCGTTTGTACCTAAAATTAAGTGTTATAGTCGAAATGAAGAACTTAAGCACTAATCCGTATTTATATATACATAAAATAAGTATTTTTAGTTCATGTCATTGAACTGGCAAAATTCGTAGTAAAGAAATATTTAAAAAAAAGTTAATTCTGTAGTTAGAATTTCACACGTCAGCCTCTTTTTTTCTCTCTTTACTGTGGGTCTTCATTATCTTAAAGTAATTTACGCTATGCTTACGAATATAATAAAGACTACAATATAATGTACAATTATTGTAATATATAAAATGTTAAATAATTCCTTTAGGGCGCGATGAATAGACAACTTTAAAATGTATTTGAGGGGGTGAAGCGAATGAAGTGCGGGACGATTCGCTATCGCGTATCGAGTATGCCTTACGTAGGAATGTAAGAGAAGCGAAAAGACGCTGCGACGGTACGATGTTTCGTTCGAATGAAAAATATTATTTATTATTTCTTACAAATATCATATCTCAATCCATAAATAAAAACAATGATTTCCTGTGTCATCATTATACTAATGTTATTAATTTCATCGAGATGTGTTTACAAATAATACAGATACAATTGCTATGTAAATTTTATAGCTTACTTTATCTTTTTTTTTAATCACTTTTTCACTGAATCGGCGGGCGCGTGGCGTATGTGGACGGACTTCGATTAATGCAATTTGAGATCTATTGATGTGACAATAGAGTTCAAATTATATACAAAATAAATGAATGCGTGCGCGTGTCGTCTGTACGCAGCCTTAATGAAAACCCTAGAATCAAACTAGACCTATTAACATCGGTACAGATCAGCGATCCTGAACGCCGGCTATCGCGTGTCGTACTCGCACGCCGCCAAGCTGTCGCTGAAGACGGACGCGCCCGCGCGCTTCGTGTGGGACGTCGTACGCACGTGGGCCAAGACACACCCCGTCAAGCCCGCCAAGTGAGTTTATATTACATATTATAGAGAATTATACACTATATTATACATATATACAAAACATAATTTTATGAAACTAACTAATCCTGCCAGAGTTCTGTGTTATTGTTTTTTGTTATTTTTTTTTGTAGCAATATTCGGGTTCATGATGATTACTTTTTTGTCTATGTCAATTAATGTTATCGTAGCATTCTAATAATGAAAGAATTTTTGAAATAGATGTAGTAGTTTTTTTAGTTGAATCGCAACGAACTAAAAACATTTTTTTTTTTCGGTTGGAGCTATGCTAATGGTCCTAGTAACCGTTATGCGTCTTAGGAAATGGGGTGAGCCGGTTGGACCATCCTGTCACTCTAATAATTGGGGGGTTGCCCCCCGCCAGCCGTGGAGTGTGACTTCCACGGCTTCATGGCGTCGGGTTTGTACCTATGCCGGATCTCTGCCTAACCACCGTCGGATAAAACTAAAAAAGGAGCAAATCTTTTCCCTTTAAGATATTAGTTGTGTTAGATTGTGTACCTTTGTGTTGACTGTATGGATGTGTGTTTGTTACTCTTTCACGCAAAACGTATTGAATGCACTTAGATTTTTATAGTTAAACTATAAGGGCCTGTTTCACAATCTACCGTTAAGTTCCCTATAGGCTATAGGGAACATATTTGACAGATTGAGTATGGAGTATCTGTCAAACATCTGTCAAATATGTTGCCGATAGCCTATAGGGAACTTAACGGGAGATTGTGAAACAGGCCCTTAATATTTTAACGGCGAATATTCGTAAAGTTTTCTCGTTGGGTGTTTGTTGGTCGTTCACGGCAAAACAACCGGATCGATTTGGCTTAAAGTTGAAATGGACTTATGCCTTAGATTAGGGCATAGGTCGTGCTTGAATCGGCACGTTAATTACCATCGATATCGCTATGGCTCTGAGACGAAATCTTAGCTAGGCCATTTGCCTTTTCCTTTTTTTTTGCATACGGCGTTTTGCAACATTCTGCCAATTTGCGTGTTTGGCCGAACTTAACAAGTTTTAATATAAAAGATAGATATGTTACATAAAAATGTATTCGTATTTTATAATATTAGTGAGGATAAACACTACGTCTAATAAAACATGTCATGCTTATACCGACTACACACGAGTGACGTCACTAGTAATAAAAAATCTTTCTAGACTCGAAGCTGACGCAGTAGCGAGGTACATACTCGAGCAAGATATTAAGTCTGTGGTGGATCTGACGGTACGAAACGACGCCAACCCTGAGAGCAGACGGGACGGATGCCTGCGCTTCCAGTTCAACCCTACGCCGCATTGGGGACCGGGCTCCAGAGCTCTTATCAAGTGTGTATTTTTTTTTTGTAAATCTAACTAACCAACCAGTTACTGATACGTGGCAAATCGAAGGACTCATGTATGATGTTGAAAACTCTATGAACTAAAATAGCTTTTTAATCATTTACTTAAATCAAATTTCGTCCATTATAATTTTTTACGGATTTGGTCCGTATTATAAACCGAGATAAAATCCGTAAAAGTTGTTTCATTATAATAGGAACTCATTCTTTTCCAGTGTTGGTGAAACAAACAGTAAAGCGATACGCAATCAAAATAAGAATCAGAATAAGAGGAAACGAGAAGATTCACAAATCTCTAACGAAGATACCTTGAAGAAAAGCAATTCTGAGAAAGTTATGGATGAATAAGTGCAATAAATTATATTTTATGATATCTTATGTATTTTTACTTTTAAAACTACCTCGACCGAACAGCGAGCGCGACTTTGACCTTTTTGACTTCAATTGGTAAGTCATAGATTATAGACTTGGCAATACTGTTGATATCTGTAGCCTAACGTAAGCCTTCTTCCGAAGAAACATTCTTCTTCTTTTAAAATAGTTCGAAAATTTTAAAATTCTTCAAAAAACCGTGATGGTTTTGTTCTTGGCGTGGCCTCAAGTGACGTGAGTTTTCATGTATAGGCGAATTTGATCCATGTCTGTTATCAACTTTTAGCGGATTTTTACCTTAATTTTTATTTGAAATCTAAGGATAAAACAGCGGCAACTTCTGTTTCGTCCATTCCCTCTGCGCCACAATTTAAAATGCGTTGTTAAAGTAGTCTCCGGCAACTGGCAAGGCATAGAGAGTGCTCTAGACTGTACTGATTTTACAGACTCTATTAGAGTGACACTAATGGGCATAGTAATTAATTTAAAATAAAAATTAGAACTTTTTTTTAATAATAAGGAAATAAAAGGTTATCTATCTAAGGGACATTTCTTCCAATTCTGTATCGATAAACTAGGTAACCGTCTATTATTACGCTTAGTACTATGGCAGCACTGAAAGTTCTTAGAAAATAAAAAATTGCAAATTGCTAGTTTAAATAAACCTTTTCTAAACAGTACATAATTACCTGACCTTCGAAAGAACGAGGTCATCTTTTCCCCAGATTTGACATCTTTTAGCACAGGAAATTTTCGATTTGCCACCAAATTGTAAAACAAATGAATGAAATAAATATTTTATAATATATAATTGTATTTCATTCATTTGTCATTGCAACAATAATATTGATAAACATTACTATTTCCATAATGTAAACTTATTTTTATTAATATATGTAAGTATATCGTTTACAAGTGGTAGGTTAAGAATTTTATGTCGCCCACATAGTATCAACATAATATCCTCCTAATAAGACCGAACTCAGATTACACTATAATAATATTTTTAAGCTTTTATATAAAATCATCGGGCATAAAACTAGTTTAATACTCTAAACTAAAGATAAGACTTGGCAACTCTGTCTAATACATCAAAATGTAAACCGTCATTAGATTGACAATTGACGACATCTGTCAAATGCCAATAAACGAGAAGAATATTTATTCAAATAAACACATTGAACTTTCAACTTAAACTAATGCATTGAAATCCAATTAAATTGTTATCCTCTACGTGATGAAATACCTTATCTCTTCTCGCCTTTAACATAACTCGTGTCCGCACGTGCTCTTGTCTTAATTACAATTTGTATCATGCATAACATTTGACCTTAACATTATTAACAAAGAAATTGTATTTTATAAAAATAACTCCTTCCTTATTCATAATAATGTGTTTATTGATAACAATGTGTAAGCAAATTGTATTGATTTTTACGATTATATCTCTCGCGTATGGGCAAGACCGGAAGGTATGTTTGTTTTTTTTTTGTCATTGTGTAGATTTTGTTTATTCTTTTCTATTTAAGATTTTTTTTATATCAACTGTTATCAGTAATACATTATTTGAAGGGTTTTCCTAAAAATTAAAATATTATTTTACTTATATTCTTTGTAAATAGTTAATAATATATACCTAACTCAATTAAAGTCACTATTTTGTAAATTTACAGATAATATCAAAATTAAATCCAGGCTGCGAGGACTGTTCATCTGATACAGTTCTCGTTTATATAAAATGTGATGGCGCTGAAGATACTATACACCAGATATGGGACTTTACCAAACATGCGCCAACACTCATACTAGCTGTTACATCCCTCAATTCTACAATCAACATTACTTGGGATAGAGAAACACTTAAGAAATTTAGTTTTTCTGAGAAACCAAAGTACAGTTTTGCCACTGCTATTGATAAGGTAAAAATTTAATATATTAGTTTTTTAATTCATATCAATTTTTTTTTTTCAATTCCTGTGACATTTAGATCTACAGCAGTATTTTGTAAAGAGAATATTTACTCTTCCCTCTCCATGATTCTTGTTTTTGTGTAATAAGTGTGTGGCCAGTATCCAATTGTTTTAAGAATTGTTGTGATATCAAACTGGATGCAATCGAAAAATTTTCATACAAAAGTACTATAAACTATACTTTTGTATTTTCATACAAAAGTACAATAAACTATACTTTTGTATTTGTGTCGTGGAGTATGTGAATTGCACACACACCTTTTTTTTGTACATTAACTCTGTGACTATCCTCTTGCATATGAAAATGAGCAATGAATCTACTTGAAAGTTTTAACCTACTGGTTCATCAGAATTTTATGTTGACTTGGATATCAGTATGTCCACCAACACATTATTACTTTATTTGGATTTAACTGTGACATGTGGTATTTCTGAAGCTATATGACCTTGAAACCTCGGAATAAAGAGCATACTCAAATTCGAATAGCCGGCAACCCACATGCTAATCATCTGTTGTGGTAGGTTTCTTTGAACATACACAGACATACACTTACTACCAAGTAAATGGACTGTCCATTCGCCCCCCACTCTATATAAATTATTATTTTTATACCAGAGAATTTGATGATGGTGAATATTTGGAACTGTCATGAACAAACTAGAATCAAACCTAGGTCCCAGTGGTAACCAATACCTTTGAAGTGATTTTAGGGATCCTGAGTAATACCTCACTGCCGCAACAAAATATAAGAGATGAATTCAGGAAGGATAATTCATATAGAACTATTATCCTTTTTAGTCATCAAATTTTATCCTCATTAAATGTTAATGTAAACTTTTACTATCATGACTCAAACCAAAATTGTTGTTGAAATATAACACATGCATATCTGTGGATATTGAAATCATAATAAATGTCAGCTTTGTTATTTAATCAGCCAATAACAGAATGATTCAGAAACCATATGGGAAAGGCAATTATTTATCAATTACTTTTGTTACTTTGGACTTGCTATAACTTATTTTCCTAGTGTATTTTTATTACAGTGTAGTGATAATATTAGTAAAGAATATTAAGTTGTGGATTATATTTTGAACTGGAATGTAAATGTAAAAAAAATATTTGTATATTTCAAATATTCTCAAGCATTACTGTTTGTTTATATACAAACTAGCTGTTGCCCACGGCTTCGCCCGCGTTTACAAATTTCCTTTTTTTTAAGTGTATCAGTCACTTCTAGTACTTGAGAGAATATGTGTACAAAGATTCATGATGATTGATTAAGTAGTTGTCATGTGAAAACAATCATCTCTACTTTCACATTTTTAATTTACAAGGATATAATCATACTTTATTTATTTATGTTAAGAATGTTTAAAAAACATCTGAACATTATTACTAGTTGCTAGCTTGCAAATACAAAAGTCAAATTATATAATTTTTATTTTGGATTAGAACATGAGTACACATGATACATTTATCGATATATATCTATTTCTGTTGGCCTAAATATTATGTAATCATTATGTATGTATTCATTTTCAAGCTGACCTACATTCTGTAGCCATTACTACCACTAAATAATCTAATATATAAAATTCTCGTGTCACGGTGATCGAACTTGAACTCCTCCGAAACGGCTTGACCGATTCTTATGAAATTTTGTGAGTAGGTCTGAGAATCGGCTAACATCTATTTTTCATAACCCTAAGTAATAAGGGTTGTTCACATTTAAAAAATTTTTGTTAAGTTTTGGACGAAATTTTTTGTTTTTATTTTTTTATAATGTGGCATTAAAAAATGCATACAACTCTAAATTTTCACCTCTACGATCAACCCCTATTTTTAAAATGCAATTTTAATTTTGGCAGAACGAAGTCTGTCGGCGCAGCTAGTTGTTTAATAAAAAAAGTAAAAAACTAAGTAATATGCCTAAATAATTATAACCTTAACATATTTTGTCCTTTTTTGTGATTTTAATAAAATAGTGACTGAAATGTCATTTAATAAGTTTATAGCTTGATAAAGGTCCTTGACACAAGATATTTTTAAGTATCCATTTAAATTTTTTCACACCATGGGATGGCACTATTGGTACTGTTGTCTGAAACCAAGGTCACATTGACAACACTACAACTATACAGTATACTATATATTTTGTGTGAATATTGTGCTTCCCCTCGAACTTGCTATTTATTTAGAGGTCCTTAATCTGTCAAATAGGATCGTTTGTTGGATCACTTCGTTTTCTCTCCTATCCAACCAGCCAGGGATCTACGTCGTGTACGTGTGTGTAAGCCCTCGCGTCCAGTCATCCATTGATGGCCACAGGCCATCAGTTAGCCAATCACAGCGCAATACTGGCGATGCGCCGAAGCACAACTTTGGCTGTGTTTGTTTTCATTCCAAACATATAACATTATCACTTTTATTTCGGTTGTATGCTTGCTAGATTTTTCATTTTATGGCGTTGATACAGTGAGGTACTTACGCTTAAAAAACCCCTCCTCCTTTGACGATAGTTGTGGTTTTAATGTATGTGAGACATTTGGAAGGAATATTAATAAAATACTTTAATGGTATCTCATTAAGTATATTTTATTTGTTATAGCTTTATGAATATAATGACCTGCACGACAACGGTCAGTTCGACCCGAAGTATCCTCAGAAGGAGTACACCTTCGACAGGGTGTCCTGGCGCCTGGAAGACAAGGTGCTGACGGACAAGGAGGCCATGGTGCAAGTGAGTGGCAGGATTGGTAACGACCGTCGCAGGAATAGCACCGTCAGCATCAAGGTCAGTGTACTTTTGATCATGACACGTAAAAAAAACCCACCATCATATTTATAAGTATAAGTTTCTCCATCTACGTCTGGACATTCAGTACACGAAGTATTTAGTTTTCTTAAGAAGTACTAGTTTAAATCTTCACGCGAAAAGGATTGTGGAGCTGATTGGTTCGCTACAATAGCATCGGTACGTACTAGATTCTAGCGCAGCCAGTGTCAGAAAAGAGAACTAAGATCTTTTAAGGGTTTATTATTGTGTATGTGAATACTATGGAAAAGCCTATACCGTTCGGACTCCTTGTATTTACATATATTTCGTGATTCAGTACTTCAAAACATTGTATACAAGTTTACCAACATAAAACCATAACGAAAAATGACAGCCATGCTATAACATACCGTTCGGCGTCACGACATTGGAACAGATTTTACCGCTAAGCTAACAGATATCATCAAAAACTATTTTCCCTCCCCAGCTCGACATGCTACCGTTCAAGGACTACGCGGCGGACCTGCCCCACCTCATCCACACCGCCAACTCGACACTCGTGGACGTGGGGCTAGTGAACCTGACCACCTCCCGGGAGTACAACTCGTCGAGGTACGCCCTGCGCCTGGTGTTGGTGAGCACTGATGATGTGGCCGCCACCATGCACCTCACCATGCGGAAGAGCCTCGATGATGAGCACACGCCGGGGGTTTTCGAGGTAAGGCTGCGAGATATATGATGGAGCCAGATGATTAAAAGTTTCAGACCGAGGTTATAGGTAACCTTTGTGGGATGTTTGTGCCAGATAGTTAAAAATTTCAGAGTATTTTAGTAGTCTTCTGACGTAGGTCTCGTTAGATGAGGTCAAGAAGGAAGATTTTTTAAGGAAAGTTGTCTCAAAATATGTATTCAAAACGAAAAACAAAAATATCTTTATTTCGTAGGTAACGACTTGTGCACTTGAAATATTATATCAAAAGAAATAGTCAACAAGAAGTAATAAAAAAAATAAAGATGGGGAATAATCGGAATGGGTAATAAGATAATACTATAATGGGTAATAATATTTTGTACTGTACTGTTTTGAATTTAAAAAAATGACTTTGACTTTGTAATCACGACATGAAACGCGTCTGACGTCATTTAACGACGGAGTAGGTTGATAGACCAGATGGATTACCCAGGTCGAAGAATAGCTCTGAGATTGTAGTTGTGTAGTGTACCGAGTGAACTCGAGTAAGACGAGTACATCCATGTAGCACAAGGTCTGCCTTCCATCTGAACGTGTCCTTTAAGTAGGCTTCATCATTATAGACACGAATATATCCCACTGTTGACGACGAGAAATCTCTAAATCAGGCGGGAAGTTTAGTGGGCCAACGGTCAGACTTGACATATCTTCAAAAAAGTTTTATAGAAATACTAGCTGTTGCCCGCGGCTTCGCTCGCGTCAAATTCGGAGAAGCGCAGTTCCGTACGTACGTATAGTAAACACTGACAGATTTTTTTTTGAACTACCCTGCGAACTTTCATCTTCTATTTCATGCCCATATAGGTAAAAATCTTTAAAACGGTGGAACAATTATTAATGGTTATTTAATTCTTATCAAGTGCCTAAATGCAAAGTTTCATGGCGTCATCTTCTATGTATAATGACGAACTTCCAGACAAACTTTCATCCCCTATTTAAACACCCCTAAGCTTTTTTTCGCGACAATAAGTAGCATATGTCCTTTCTCAAGCTCTAATCTATCCCTGTTCCAATTTTCATCAAAATCGGTTCTGTGGTTTAGGCGTGAAAACGTAACAGACAGACAGACAGAGTAACTTTCGCATTTATAATATTAGTAAGGATGTTTATGGCAGATAATCGAGATGAAGTCGCCAGCTCTGTACACGCACGGCGAGGGCGGCTACCTGCAGTTCCGGCCGGTGGGCTACACCGAGCCGCTGCGCAGCGTCGCCAGCTCTACCGTCGCCCACGTCTCGGACTTCCGCAGGTATAGCACCAGACAGACACCACACGTATGTACACATACCGTCAGACATACGCCTTGAATAGCTACCTCTTGCAGCTACCACTACATCACTATCTACCACTAGAAACTACCTATAAATAATATAATATATGGATGCTTTTACACACGTCAATCTGGTCCTGTAATGTTACGGTTGCCAAACAATGGAAATATATTTAATACATATTATATTGAAGGTTTTTTTTATTATATGATACACATATTTAATACACATTCATGGACTTTCTTAGATGAGCCTCTAAGAATCATCTGCTCATCTACTTTCCGATGAAACTTCAAGGCCATAAGGCCAACAGCAATAGGTCCATTCGAAAAAAACAAACATATCATTGCGAAGCAGCTTTCCGATGAAGCTTAAAGGCCTTAAGGCCAACAGCTAATGTCTATTCGAAAAAAAAATTCATGAACCAGGAACACAGAAAACTTTTTGTTCCCTGGTAGGATTCGAACCCGCTAACCATTGAGCCATCGAGTTCGTCTGAAAAAGTTGTATCATAAACTAACCTACTATATAATTAATATGTTATTATTTAAGGATGACCCTCCCGAGACACAGCACCCTGCGTCTATTCTACGAGGGCCTGACCTTCGACAGCATCCTGGTGCAGGACGTGGTCGTCTCCTTCGGCGACAGCGGAGACGGATTCTACAGGAACCACAATTACACCGATTGGTGAGTACTTGAGTACTATCAGTAGAATGAGTAGCATTAGAAACAAATACGGTGTCAATATACCAGTTATAATATACTCTACGATTACTAATTGTTAAGTCTACATCCTGAGGATGCCTCGGTGTCAGGGCGAAACGTGCTTGCGATTATATGGTGGTGATCTTTTATGGTAGTGTGTATTGGTGCATGCGAGTGTACGCATATGCAGTGTGGGAAAGGAGGGCGGTGCTATATGCATGCATATGCGTGCACTCACACATTTACTGTAAAGACTGCATGGTTCGCAGGATATTGCTAATTAATAATATACACCACTATTTTTTAATTCCCAAAAAAAAATACCTATATCAGTCGCCGCTACTGAACACAATAAAGAAATATAAAAAACGAAAATCGTTATTAAAAAAAAACCCACATTATACCTAATTGTTGGACAAATGCAATAAAATATTTGTGTACGTACGCACCCCCAACACGTAGTGATAACATTCATTGAGAATTTGTAGCTCAAAACTAAATAAAGAAGCAACGAATTTGCGGGGTATGAGGCGACGGTCGGGCGGCAGGGTTATGATGTTTATGATTAGTAAATTGTGTGGGTAGTCTACTAATCTACTACTACTCCTACTACTACTAATCGCCGAGCGCCAACGGTATGAAAAGGAGCGCAATAACTTACTTCTCGCTTGGTTTTCATTATAGAAATGACACATTGTATTTTTTGTTGCAGAATTCTTGTGGCCATGATTTTGCATTGAATATAGGAAAATATTTTATAACTTCGTCGTTGTTGAATAAAAATAAAATATGACTACATATTATATACGATTACTTATGTCTTATATACTACCCTTTTTTTTTTGTAGTTATAAAATAGTGGTGTATAATTTAATATCTTTTTTATATTCATCATACATGTGCGGGATAAGAACCAGCAACAATAATTTATCTGGTCACAATAGACCATTTCACTCCTAAATTGTCTATTAAAATTTAGACTAGTAAAGTTCTTGCTTCTAAATCAATTGGCCAAGAACACATATGTTAATAATTATACTATAATATCATAAACTTACTATCACTTTAGGTCATTCACGATGGGCTACGGCAGCCCGCCAGTAGAAGGATTCTCGTTATTCGTGATACTGGTGATCTCCATCGGCCTGGGGGTGCCAGTACTGCTGGCCATCTCTGGGGTGATCGTGGTACTCCGAAGACCCAGGAACCACCAGCGCCTTCAATGACTGAGACACAACTTTCATATGTTGGAGCAAAGGGACGTCGAAACTTAAAGCATGTTAGATTAGAAAGGCTGATCATGGCGCACGTGTGAATTGCGAGAAGCGGTAAAAGAAGAAGACGAATTTTTATCTGTACTTCAAAATGGCGGTAAAACTGATATGTGAAAACTGAAACATGCACTTGTAGAACAAGTAACAAAATAAACAAGAATACATTGTGCTTATGTGAATTAGAATTTTACATTATAATGCATGTTTTAAGTCTGATGTATAAACATTCATATGTATGTTATAACCTTTTTCTTTTACTAAATCTTTGCAAACACTAAAGTTATAGAGAGTTTTGAAATTTGACTGTGACAACTAAAAATAGATATTTTATGTAGCAGTAAAAATAATTAAAAATAAAGATATTATTCGTACATTTGAGAGGTATTTTAGTATTTTTAAATGTTAGAAATAGGAAAATACTTCGTCCAAAAATAAAAAAAAATGAGACCCTTCAGGATGTAAAATCTCTCATTCCTAGTTTAATTGAGAATTTATGTACGTGCTAGACTTTTTAATCCAAGACGCTTTTGTTTATATATATTGTCCGTTACTAGAAGAAATATAATAACATTCCAAGTTTTATATTGGAAATTTAATAGAATGTTAAAAGATCTCATATATTTTACTATTGTCTTTTGTAAATACTATTGACTGAAATTCTTATATTAGCCACTTGAAATAAATCATATAAAATATAATAAAATATTATTGTTGTGCGTTAAGATAAAAATCGATGATTATTTTAATCACCAAATTAATCTTTTAACATCCTAATTAAATATTTTATAAGTAGTAATAATTTGTATATTTTTGATAAGTTTTTTAGCTTTGATGATAGTGTATTTTACAGTTTTTTGAGTTATTTTAGTTAAGAAATAGTTTGTAAATGACCTATTTAGAGGCAGAAAAAAGTCAGCTGTTGCCACTATAACGACAGTTTTGGCCCAATGAAATGTTACCTACCTAATTATTAAGTCTTTTGAAGTCACTAAGTATAGACATAAGGAGTCTGAACGTAATGTTGAACGAATGGTCGCAATTCAGATGACAGAAATTTTGCCTTCTTTAATGAGGACTCGTTTAAACCTTTACGCGGGAAGTATAGTGGCGCCGATTGGTTCGCTACAATAGCATCGGTACGTAATCGATTCTAGCGCAGCCAGTGGCAGAAACGAGAACTAAGATCTGGGTTAATTATTTTGTTTAATGTATAAAAGCCTATATCGTTCGGACTCCTTATATCTATACTTCGTGTTTGAAGTGTTGATATTTATATGTAAAAAAATGTTTTTCGAGGTTAGGTTTGGGGCGGGCCCTTGCTGTATTAGCTATATTTTTTTAAATATTATTATGATTCCACTACATATACTTAACTAGAACTAAAAACTTATCTTTCTTGAGTAGGTTCAAATTGGCACATTGTGCGTTTATGTCTAAACGAGTCAGATAAAAAACATGTTAATCCATTCGACTCTGCTAACGCGTCGCATGCATTTACAGAAATGTTCTCAGGAGTCAAGATAACGCCTACGCAGCCAGTGTAACGACTATGGTATTCTTTTTCCCCCTTAACAATTATTCTTATTAGAGCGCCTCATCTGCATTTCTCTTTTCTATCTACGATAATTTCATTGTAATAAACATTCAACTTCAGATGACTTAATAAACTGTCCGTGTACTATTTAATTTTATGACATGTGATATTATTTAATTTTATATGTAAATGTAAACTATACCTATTAAATGTTTAATACCAACTTGATTTCTTTCATTATGTTTTACCACACTTGAAATAAGCAATTTGTATAGAATTTTCTTCTAAATAAATGTTACACAAACTTACTGTTACAAATACTGCATGTGATTTGCACACAATAATTAAAATTTTATTAAAATAAATGCAAAGTCCAACAAAATGTTTATTTAAAAATCAACTTGTTTTTATCAATGTCAATCTCTTCAAAAAAAAATTTCAAGTAAGACATTCCAAAATGGCACGTCTGTCGAATTTGAAATTCGCCCAAGAGGGTGCCACGAAATTAAGAGATGTATTTTCCTCATCTTCTTTCACTGGAGTATTCGATTTTTGAACAGGAGAAAAAATGTTACTGTGAGTATTTTGGGGCGTGAACAATTGTCGTTTTGCCATCTTCCCTTTTTTAGTGTTGCCATTGTTGATATTGGTTTTATTAATACTCTGTGTCTGTGGCTGATAATTGTTATGATTTTTATATTTCGGCCCAGAGGTCTGCTGGTACTCTTGGATTTCGTTTTGCAATCCTTGTGATATCGGCTTGTTCTTACTCCTGCAAGATTCTATATCACCCATGGACTTGTGTCTTGTACGCCTGAAGACTTTCGGATTGTGTTCTGTTACCCAGCGACGTAGGCGTTTCACAAATGGTAACACCATGAAGAATGCATTGGGGCTGACGCCCATTTTCAACTTAGGCGTCATGTCTTTTCTATTGGCTGGTAAATCAGCAATAGAAAACCATTCACATGCTTTGATTTCATTTCTCGTTCGCGGTTGGAATTTCGTGTCGCGAGGTACATTTGCTATAATGTACAATCGCACATTTTGCTCATGGATTGTAGCATCTATATAGTCTTGCTTATTTAAGTAATTACTAATGTCAAAGCCGGTTTCTTCGAAAACCTGAAAATTAATATTATGTACTCAATATAAAATAAATTCAAAAATATGCTTTGATAATTGAGAAGTTTTTCTTTTGTCCTGAAATTAAAGAAAAGTATGTGTTTTATACTTTTTTATATTAGTTGGAAACTAACAGCGGTACCACCTGATTATGTTGATGTCGTCCATGAACATTAACTAGTTTACCTGGAAACAGGCCAGGCAATATAATAAATTTATGTGCTGCTTATTGTAAGACATATGCTGCCTGTCTTGCCTCTCTCTCTCTAAACACAGCAAAGCTATTTTAAGGGAGAAACAACGAAGATGGTGGTATCAAAGAATGTGGAGGCATAACAAAGTACATGCCTCCCTCCGGTTGCGTACAAGTTACATAATTGTAAGCTTAAAACACCTAAACTTAAGCTTAAAAATCTGACATACCTCTCTTATAGCACACTTCCACGGCTCTTCATTTTCATTAACCTTTCCCTTAGGAAATCCCCAGGATGCCTTTGTCCAATAAGACTGTACCAACAAGACATGGGTCAGTTCAGTGTCCAGAATTATGGCTCCGTATGTTGGCACTGACTGTTTGTACTCCCTCCAGTTATCTAACACTGAATCTAGACTTTTCACATGTTCCCTAAGTGTTGGAACATGCTGAAAATAGAACATTAATTGTACAAAGGACTATATGTACATATAACCTGATGTTTTTTGTTTACAAAGATTTTTAGTAATAAATAATTAAAAAGAAAACATAGCGCTTTTCAATTTTAATATTTAACGTTTTCCTTGATTTTGTAGTGTATTGTTAAAGAATGAATGTGATTAAAGTATTCATGAAAATTAATTGAGAGCAAATAAAGAAATTCTACAATTATGGTAAATTCAATTAAAGAGAAAATACCTGGAAAATATGTGCCGCAAATTCTCTTATCCCACATGGATTCAATTTGTTGGTCTCATCTGTACAGTAGTAGTCCAAGTAAAACCAATGGGCCAATTCAATTTGGAAACATATACGGACCAAATTGCTTCTATCTTCCTGTGGCAAATTGATTATAAAGCGACTAAAATTAAAAATACACAATGTTTAACTATAGGGAACTGCGGAAATGCTGAATACACTTTAGGAAAAAACACAAAAAACGGGGGTATACAGCTTGTGCCCATTTTTCAGCTTACTATACTGTGTTATACTGTAAGCTTAAAGAGAATGATAGCAGATAAGGAATAACTCAATGGATTTATGATTGTAAAAATTTATTTTGCTTACAACAAGTACTTGATCAAATCGTTTAAGTATTAATGATATATCAACAACAATAATAACAAACAATAAATAGCGGTTAGTGAGAAAAACAACATTTATGATATACCTGCATAAATCATCCAATATATCTATTGGGATAGAATGTTTATAATGCTGAGAATGACCTATTCCAGCCATAATGTAAGTTAAAAATATATGTTTTCTTCGAATAATTTATTATTTACTTTTGGTCATAGATATATAAAATGCTTTTTATATATCTATGCTTTTGGTAAATATATACTAAGTAGTCTGTGGTAAATGCCAAATGAATTATTTTTGAGACTTTTTTTAAGATTTTAGAATCGTCTAAGACCGGAGGCTAATACTACCACCATGTGTGTCTTAAAATACAATTAGTCTGTAGAGAATTTAGTCGTTTCCCGCCGTGTCTCCAAATTACAGACTAAGAATAGACTCTTCTTTTTATTTAAAGATTTTGTGGCCTTGAATATTGTAGCTGCCTGGTGGCTGATAGCTTACAAACTAATGACTTTAAAGTTTAAACAAAAAAAAATTATGTGGTTGTCAATTGTCATTTGACAGCGTGTCAACATTGAACATCGTCCATGGTTCCGATGGTGCCATTCCAGTCTCTTTAAATTTACGAAATTAAATTGCAAATCACATAAAACTTTTAAGCAATATCCTAAAAATGGATATAACACCTTTATTCAAAGCTTGTATAAAAACAGTGAAAACTAGGAATAAAGCTTTTGGCATACAAAGCCCGAGCAGCGATGATAAACAACGAATTCTTAGGAGTAAGCCCAAGTCTGCGTTTATGGTGACTGCTAAAGATATAACACTTCAAATAACTAAACTACGTGATTTTCTACTTGAGCACAGAGAGAGGTATTTGAGTTTCTTTAATAACGTAACTACTGATGAAATGACTGATGTAGAACGGGATCAAATCGATACTGGTGCGCAAAGAATTATCAATACGTGTTCTCATCTATTAAAAGAGTTTCGAAATGATAACCGTAAAGTGCTCGTTTCCCAACAGATCCGCGAGTATATGGACGCGGTCATAGATCTCATAGATTCTTACCTGAAAGCTGTATGCAAAATACACAGTGAACTCAAGGCACTCAGGGTAAAACGGGCTTTAGATATACGCAAGTTATCACGATTAGAACTTCCACAAACTAAATCTAGTATACCCAAAAATTATTCTATAGACACAATTTCTGAAAAACCTAATGAGGTTGAGAAAATAGAAGAAGCTGATGGCTCCAAGTCCAAAATAGATTTATCTGAGAATGAAATTGCAGTGATGTCGGATGAGGGAGAACTGAGTGCTGAGGAATTGCAGATGTTTGAGTCTGAAAATGTCCAGCTCTTAAACGAGCTCAACAGCATGACAGAAGAAGTTCGACAGATTGAAAGTAAAGTTTTGCACATAGCAGAATTACAAGAAATATTTACTGAAAAGGTATCATTGTTTTGCTTTTATTTTTATCTATATCTAATTTATATAAAAATTTAAATTTAGTAAAGGCTCTAATAGAGTGATTGTTCTAATTTTAAATTCTTTATTTTTTCTATGCCTATGTATTATACTGATACATAAGCTATATTATTGTAGTCTTATTAAAATCCAGTAGTTTTTGCAGAAGAGAGTAATAAACATGCATACAAAAATAAGTGAATATATTATTAATCCACAAATTATTCTGCAGAGACAAATTTTATGATATCAAAATTCTGACAAAGAATCATAACCCCTACAATGCCGTTGCATTGTGAAGTATTCAAGATATTGTAAATTTAGAAAAATATAAAAATACTTTTTTTTTATATATCATGTTAGTGTGTATCCTTGTTGGTATATCTAATTAATAAATGAATAAAAGTACCTTCCTAATTTTTTTTTAATTTCCAGGTTTTACAACAGGAACAGGACATTGACAGAATAGCGAACACTGTTGTAGGAACAACAGAAACTATGAAAGATGCTAATGAACAAATAAAGCAAGCAATACAAAGAAACGCAGGCCTTAGAGTTTACATTCTATTCTTCTTGCTTGTAATGTCATTTACTCTTCTATTTCTAGATTGGTATAATGAATAAATTTGCTACTCAACCTTTTATATTATTTATATATTCATCATTTGATACTCTCAGTGTTAATTCTATGATATTTATATAACTTATTGAGTCCAAACAGGAATCTGAATGAATATAAATTGATATGATGATAAAATATAAGATAAATCAAATTTATTGGTTTGTGTAAAGAATATGCTGTGCGTTGTATGTCTGCTTGTGTAGCACCATCCTGCTTATTTCAGACTGTGTAACAGCTTTAATGTGTTATGGAAAGGGCAGGGCAGGCTGTGTAAAAACTGGCACTGTTACTTATTATTTTACGTCTCATGATAGGCAACATGGAACAAGCGGCCAGCCTGGTTTCATTTGCCCGTTTGCTTATCCAAGTAACAAAATAAAAGTAAATCATCTGTAACTTGGGTAATTAATGTATTATGTGATTCGGATTTTGTGCATGTGTGGTAAAATTATATATTTATATTTTAATAATGAGTATATTTAAAATATGTACGCTATTAAAAGGTTGTATACCGTACATATCAGATGTTGATGATCAACATAGTTCGTAAACAGTAAATTATCAACTTATATTATATGTCTCACTGCTGGGCATGGGTCTCCTCAAAATCAGGCGAAGGCCAAAGTTCACCAGGGCACTGGCCCAATGTGGGTTGTTGGACTTCACATACCTTCAAAGAATCAATCTCATCAGGCATGCAAATTTCCTCACAATGTTTTCCTTCACCGGTGAGCAAACAATGCTCTCATGTGTGTGCACTTCATACATACATATACATATACCCTTATGCTTCACTACTACCATTTACTGAATAATAAAATAGATAACCCTGTGACATTAGGGGCATGTGGTATATGCGCTCCGCGCCGTACGGTGATGAGGCGCTCCCGGCCGCTGTTCGCGGTGGAGTGTGTGCGGACGCAGGCGGCCTGGAGCGCCCCAACGCAGTCAGCGCTTCGCTTATTGAACAGTATGTTAGCCTACGATAGTAATATTGACATATTTACTGCGAAACCTAATGAATTTGTTAAATCGTGTTGTATGTTATTAGAATCCATTTGAATAACAGTTTTGTGTACAATTTTAGCTAAATTTATTAATTGTTTTGTGTATTATGTACTTATACTTCCACTGTAATTGTTTGTTTGTTTGTTACCTATTTGTTAAAATAATTATGTTTGTGATCGATATTTATTGTGCGCCTTGGTTTATACTGTAAGTGCAATAAATGTAAATGGAAATAAATAAATAAATAAATAAATACATCAGTGTGCACTTAGAAATTTAGAAAACCCCATTTCAAGGCACACAGACCATCATCCTTGTTTATAAACAAAGAAGCAAAAACATAAATGTCTATTATCATACTAACTATTGATACGCATCCCGCGGGGGAGTGGGTCTCCCCAGGGGGGCATGTGGGACTCGCTGCGCCCGAAAGTTGGTAAGTGGACGCAGCTCTACCCACTAAAACCCAGCGAGTGCCACCAATGCCGCCTTTGATGAGGTGCACCGGATCTACAAGCAACAGGGCACCTCGACGGCTAGTCAGTCCCTCAGGGGACCGATGCCACCTCACACAACAGAGAGGTTGCCCCGCACCACAGAACAACCCCTCCCAACGTGGGGACAGTACAATGAAGCGATTTTCCCGTCCTCGCCCCTTGGTCTTTTGCCCCCTCTTCTTATAAGAGGGGTACAAAGAGCCCCCTCGGCTCAATCAACCCCAACATCTTGGGCGAAGCTATCGCCCAAGATGTTGGGGTCACCCTAGGCTACTGAGCCCCACCGCCACGACAAGGCCTGAACCGTGGTGGGGAACTATGGAGATACCTATTCCAGTGCTTTACTTAAACTACTTGGACCTAATTATTTAATAGATGTATGTTTAATCTACTAGTGATTTATTACTTATTGTATGGAGTTGATATACTAATGTTGACGAGTTGACTGTATACGATTTTATTAATGACCAACGTGTGTAGGAATAGCACATCGAGAAGCTTGCGACAGTTACACACATTGTGTACGGCTTAGATCAATAATATGTCTTATAGATAGTTTCGCGTGTAAATCACGTCCTAAAAAAATAACGGCTATATGTTGGCCTCTAAATGATTTCTCCGTGTTTATTATCAGTCCCGCTGACATTGAATACGCATGAATTGCTACGCATTATTGTTTTTATTTATAATGAAGGTTTGTGTTGTAAAAGTGTGACAAGATTAAAAAGGATTTATGGGAGAACTGTAGTAACTGGTATCACTAATTACGAACACATGTTTGAAAATGTTGGCCTGTTCTTTTTGTTTTGATTGTAGGGCGACACCCCATCTAGACATATTAATGTTCTAAGGTGTACGGTTTAAAAAAGGCTAGTTACTTTGTATGTAAGGGCACGTAAGCAGGAAGCCAATAGAGGTATCTTAATGAAGCATATCCATGAAGTATATAAGAGATTATTCGTAGAAATGAAAGAGATATTCTTATTGAAACAGGAGATCTGCCCTGAAAATGACACCGAGTATTCTCATTGAAACGACAAGTCTGTCCTGAAAAGGAGAGCAGTCGAATCGAATGCATAGTATAGTTCGTGCTGAATAAGGACGGTATAATAACAAATTCCTCATTCAGTAAAAACACGCAGGAAGCCCTTCCACTGGTAGCAATGACGTCATCATTTACTAACAGCGATCGTGTCCACACGCAGCAAGGGCAATATTTATACACCTCGCGCGCGGCTACCGCTCATTTGTCGAGTGTGAATTTCAAGTATAGAGTAAAGTGATACAAAGGAAAAGTTCAAGTGTCATCACGCGTCTCTGTCTCTCTCTCTCTCTCTCTCTCTCTATCTCACTTGAACTTCAACGCAATGCGATAGGCAATTATTAATATTAATAGTAACAAAATTTTGTATATACATCAACATTTTTGTGATTAAAATTATTACCATATCGGAATCAAATATGATTGTTTCACTTATAACCAAAAATACTTTGGATTCGAATCCATTAACTCCAACAAACTCTCATCTTTTAAATATGATACGTTATCTTGATTAGTAGATAATATATAGATAGATATCTTGGTTGGTTCTGGAGAGGTTACTGTAGAGACTGTTCTGGACCGGTATTTTAAATTTGTTTACTTTTGATTTGATTGGTTGGTGAATGTGGCGGCTCTAAGCGGCGACACGGCTTAGAGAGTGGGAGTTGATGGTGAGGTCCAAAGGCCAAAGCCATTTCAAATTAAATATTTATTACGACAGACATTATGACATCTGGTCTTAGCCCATCCCAATAGAAACGAAAAATTAAAAACAAACAGCTATTGTTCTGTGTTTTGATCGTTTTTCTTGCTTGCTATTTCTGAAATAAAGTGATTCGTTTTTGCGTAACATTTACAATGAACTAAGAAGATAAATGAAGGCTTTACGAGGAATAAAGTCGTATTTTTCCAAAAAGCACGTAAAAAATCCATGCATTTCCCAAAAACATATTTGTAACATAATGGCGGCGAAGAAAACAATGCAAGATATGGGATATGCATTTAACTCAGGTAAGAACTGTTATATTAATTATTAAACGAGTATTTGAAATTAGAATTCGTGTGCTATTTGAATTCTTGTTTGCACAGAGGGGCAGTTGCGAAAAGTGGGCCCTGATGGAGCAATGACTGATGAACCCTTTCAATTCAACATCAGCAAAGATCAACAGGAATGCCAAGCCCACTATGATAAGCTGGGCGATGCTGTCACTGAGCATGTGTATGAATTGTTAGAGACTCAGGAAAAGCTTATACGCTTGCCAGTACCTAAAGATTCTACACCAGATGATGGTACATTTATATTTGCTTCAAAGGACTATGCTAAGAAAGATATCCTTATGGTCTTAATACAAGGATCTGGTGCGGTCAGGGCGGGGCAGTGGGCTAGATCGTGAGTATCAGACAATTCTAAATTTTACTATTGAATCACACCGTTATCAATCATACAACCAAAAACCTTTTATGGTTCAACTTAATATATATTTTTTTAATTATATTTACTCAATTTCTTGCTGGCTTTAGAATAAGTTGCTCTGCAATTGTTAATTATGTATGTTACAGAAGGTTTATCCCTGTTACCTTTAAACTACAGATATTTGCAAAATAATAAGTATGAACCCATGAAAATTTAGGTACAATATTTGATTTGTTTAAAATTATGTTATTTTTTTTATTGGACATAATTCAACTTATCAATTGTTTTAAATTAATATAATCGTTGAGATATATATGTATACAATAATTGATTGTTTAAAGATAAAAGTTTTATATATTAATATATATTTATAATAAGAATACCTTGCACTTTTAGTCTCATTATAAATGAAAATTTGGAAATGGGAACCCAAATTCCTTATATAAAAAAAGCTGCCGCTAGAAACTATGGAATAGTAGTCCTAAACCCAAATGACAACACAAGGGATGGTAATAACATCGCTCACAGCGGTAACTCTGAAGAGCACAGCAAATATGTTTGGGAGCACTACATAAAGCCCACTGCAGCAACAAGAATTGTTATTGTCGCTCACAGCTTTGGTGGATATTTGACATTGATTCTATCAGATTTTTTCAAAGAGGATTTTCAAAAGAGGGTCAAGGCTGTAGCATTAACTGATTCTGTGCATCGCTACTCTAGAGTCAAAATGAATGAATTTTTGAAAGGGGTAAAGTATATTGTTTGAATTTATTTCATAGTTAATTTCACATACTTGATAACAGTATTTTTAAGATTTTTACATGCCTGATGTTTTGTATACTCTATATTTTATAGCATCTACAATCATAGGAGAGCCATTTGCTAAAATAATATTTACCCATTTTTATTGTATTTTATGTTATTGTCTTTTTACAGGTATCTAAGAACTGGATATCTAATTCATCTCCCCTTGATACACCAATTAATACCCCTGAGTATGACATAATGCGTGTTTCTGCAGGTAACTTTCATTGTAAGAATAAATAATTATACAATTGATAAAACTTTTAAATTTGCTTATATTTTTTAGGTCATACAAAACATGAAATGACATCATATTCCTGCATGCCGTCAGTATTTCAATTTATTGAGGAGAAATTAGGAAGGAAGTAAACATTCCAGTAGTGGGTATATGTAATCCTATAAAATACTCATATGTTAAGACTATATGTTGTACACACTATAATCTTAGAATACATTACTGTGTAGCTCAAATATGGTAATCATATTTATAACCTATGCTATATGTGAGTGCTTTTATTTCCAATTAATGTAGCTGGTCTACATGTTTTACATTTACTATTCTTTTGTCTCCAAAATAATATAGTTACACCCACCCGGCTTTGCTTTGAGTTCTTTGCATGCTTAGATTAATATTTAAAAAATATTTTATTTATTATGTATTTAAGACAGTACTGAGAGTTAAATCATTCTGAGCTCAACTTTGAAGTATAGTTTATCTTTTATGTTAACATGTAAGCTATTTTTAATTTACACTAGTCTGCTATTTTATAAATTTTATAAATGTTTTGTATTGTCTATGAGACAATTGCTTTTACAATTTTATTATACATGTTAAGACTTTGTTGTTTCATAAATGATATGGTATGTTCAAACTCCTATATTTCTCTGAAATTAGAGTCAACTTTACTGTCCCTATTTCCACATTTTTAGTAGATGTTGATAATTAAACCATTGCATTGAGGTGAATATAGTAGATTGAACACTATAATTGTACTCGTATATTAATAATAAGAAATGTATTTCCAATATATCCTTTTAATATTAAATATCATGTGTAACTATCAAAATATACATTTAGTTTCATTTCTTTTTGCCCTTAGAGTAATGCTTCATCCAATATTTAATATCTTGCTTGTTTGCTCTCACCCCTAATACTGCTGATTTTGAGTTTACATCTTTCATAGCGAATGGAGAAAATCCTGCAATATAGTCCGGATCTAATGCATTTGTCTTGCTGCGCCCAAGTTTAGTTACAAAGTTTTTGTGTATGTGCTGATCTTCAGTAAGTATAGGATACTGGAAATGTTGTCCACCTTTTGGTGTTGGAAGACTGAATTTTTTGCCTCTCGCAGTTAATGGTTTACGGCCATTTATGTGAATGTGTTGATTACCATCATCATCAATGCTGACTGATACTTTCTTTAATGTAGAGTGACCACACTTTGGACAAAAGAGTTTAGTCATTACACTGGTTGTTTGAAAGCAGGTTGTACAACGAAATATAAATGTGCGTATATGTCTGATAATTCTTCCATCTATTGAGGTAACATTAAGACCAATCTGTTTTAAAACATTTTGCATGGCAAAGTCTGACGTGATACAGGCTACTTCAACTGATTCCACCTCATCATCAAATTCTCCCATTTCCATTTCTTTCTTTTTCTCATTCAAATTTGCGGGCGTAATCCAATCTCCTTCATCACTATCAGACTCCTCTTCAGAATCGCTCGCCTCTTCGTCAGAGACTTTAGTGATAATACTGTCTAATTCACTGTCTTTCAGATCCATATTCTTGATTTGTTCAGCTAATTCACTATCTTCAGTTTGCGTATCATTTTCAGTCCCAGTTCTGTTTACAGTGTCTATTTCTTGAACTCCTGCTGTTTGGTCAGTGTCAATTTCTTTATTTTCTGGTTGAATAAAATTCTGTAATCCAGTCACTTTCACCGTCTTTTGCATAGTTGGTTCGGTTTTAAGGTGTTCGATGCCAATTGCTTCTTTTTCCAATTGGTATGTTAAGGCCATAACTTTAATATCTGTAGCTGAGAGACTGGTGTAATCTCCAGTTTTTTTGGAGAATTCCGTAATGAATTTAATATTTTCTGTAAACACATCCTTAACTTTTAGATCATATGGTAGGACTACGAGCTTTCTTCGTTGCCTGTCGTTAGTAATTTCGTCGATAACTTCTTGTACTGTATAAATGCTCTCGGCTATATCTTGCAGATTTGCTGCTTTTATGAAAGCAGTAGTATCCACAACCAAGGTTTTTATTTTCTTAGACATGGTTAGAGAATCTTAAATTTAATACAACTGCATTAAAATTAAATATCGCTATTTGGTTTCACACAACACCACGTGCAAATAAAAAAAATACTTTTCAATTTTCACAAATAATTATTACTTGTCAGTTGTCACTTGTCACTTAACACTTCTTGAATGTTAAGTCGGAACCGCACGTTTGCCGAGGCTTGGCAAGCCGTCACAAATTCAAACTTGTATCTTTTAATAATCACTTTTTGAAGATATCAGGTTAAATAATAAAATATGTATAATACAGATTAAATAGATATAATCTACGTAGTATCGAAAAATAATATATATATATAAATTCGATAGTAAAAATACATGTTTACACAAAGGAGAAGGTCCATTTCTAGTGTAGTCTTGTACAGTATACTATAAATAAATAAAAATACATAGATTTCATTAAAAATAAAATAAATTAGTTTATCGTAATCGTCGTAAATTTTTTTTAAAAATTATCAAGTTTTTCAAATAATAGCTATTCCACACAAAGATGGCGGCTCTTACTTAAACGTCATTATTGAAAAATGGCGCCACTCATGGTACTTTCGTAACTTTTTGTATCTATTTCAAGCTTTGTTATGGAGATGTTAACCTGTAAATGTGTTTATTGCATTTTTGTGGATATTTGGACATAGATTTATAGTCATAAACGCCAAAGAAAAAATTCATACGCCATTGTTATATCATGTAGTGTTGCATATCTTGGAAATATTAAATTATTCTTACGCTGAAATTGAAAAGAATTTATAGATATGAACAAATTAAAACTGTTTGAATATTAATTTTGCTTTATTATCATTATGTGTACAAAAGTACACCAACGTCCCATACAATTTTTGACTGTCTCCTTTTCAACTATGTATCATCTATATTATTATAATTTATACATAAGTAGTAATAAAATATTTAAACAGGAGTATTTACATAGGATGACACGCATTTAATGAATAGGACAGGACAACACAAGCTGGAGGCCTCCCGACAACATTGTAGTTGGTTTTATGTGAGAGCGAAGTATTTGCCCGGGGTCGACCCGTGCAATCTTATTCAACTGCGAACCAGCATGCCACTACGCTTCGTGAACTTTTATTCATTCTGAGTGGTTTTCTATAGTGTTTGTTTTAAAAACTTGAACCGTATATTATATTGTGATTGGTTGGCGAATATTGTGAAGGACAGTACAATTTTTCAAAATAGGACTGTTCTAGCGATTTTGTATAATTTTGGTTTTAATTTTACTCTACATAATGTTAATGGTTGGCACTTGGCGCATATTTTGGTGAACTGTTCTTGGTATTTGTATTGATAGTTGATTGATTGGGGCTGAAGTGGCAAAGCTACGCCTCTTATACTAGATCCACACGTTTGCGACTTGCCGCAAATTCCAACCCTCTACAAGGCACAAACACATGGACGCATCGCAAGCGCTTGCGGCAAATTCCCTTTGATTTGTGCACAAAACCGACACTCGTCGGATCAGCTCTTACAAACCTACGCAAGCTCAAACTCTGAATCCACATGGCAAGCATGCGGTTCCGGCTCGAGGTTTCTCCAGATTACAAACTAAACATAGTTTTAGACTTGGTATCATGGCCTCTGGTCTTAGCCGCTAGCAACAGGAACAAAAATAGCAAAAGTATTATTTAGTCTCTACCCTCTACTCTTTAGTCTTTGGTAAATAGTATTTTGCCAAAATAATTTTCATTTAATCTACTCTATGATAATTTTGGTCTAAAAACTCTGACATTGGCAACTCCGCAAGGGAGCCATTTCAAGAATAATAATAATAAGTAATTCTGTAAAGTACTAATAACTAAAATATAAAACTATAATAATCTTAAAACAGTCTTATTTCCTAATTTCCTTATTAATTAGTAATAGTAAAGTAGTGAATTTCATTTCGGTTGAGTGGCATTTTTGGTATTTTATTTATAATAATAAAATTGGTATCCATATCTGGAACAGCGTACGATTTTGTAGATTCTGATAATTATCAATTATATATATTACGTTTCCCAGGAAATAAGCAAACTGGAGACCACAAATATGAATTCCAAAAGGGGTAAACGAAATTTTGGTAATAAAAGGTTTCCAATTGCCGAATCAGTGAGTATAGCATTAAAAATTCAGCTAGACAAATTCTTGTTGGATGAAAATGAAACAGAATTAAAGTTCCCAACGTTTCTGTCTGCTCAAGAGCGAGGCTTCATACACGAAACTGTTGCTAAACTTGGGCTAAAATCGAAATCGCGAGGCAAGGGTAAGCACAACACGTCAAGTAATTCTTTTATATTTTTTAATTAAAGGTATTTTTGTGGTAATTTAATATTGTTCATTCTAGCGGCACCAAAAATTCTATATATCTATAACTATTATGTATTTACAAACCTATGCGCATTATCTTTAACTACATTATTTACTAACAAATGCAACATAAACAATCAACATCATTTTTGAATAGAGTGCTCTAAAAACCAACTGACACTACCATGAATATGTTGTGTTTTAATATATTATATGTATAATATACACTACATAATATTATGAAATTGGAAATCTGTAATAATTTATTAATTTTTTAGGTTATTTAAGACTTATATTATTATTTGCTGTAAATTGTCTGGCATTAGGTTTAAGTTTTACATTTCTATTATAATATGATGTTAATATTTTACTTGTGTAAAAGATAAAAACATAAAGCATAATGTTTTTAGAATTTTAAAATGTTTCACAATATGTATATTTGTTGTAAAACTATATTACATAATTTAAATAAATATTATGTTATTTGATTCCTATATTATTAATTTGTAGGAGTTAATCGCTATTTAACAATATATAAGAGATTGGGCTCAACTATTATCCAAAATGATGCAAAACTTATACTGGATTCAAATATGAGATGCAGCATTGCTGAGCTGTTTAATGCATTTCCAATTACAAGTAAAGAGAAAGATGACTTGAGCTGCTGTCCGGAAAAGGAGAGAAGTCCACAGTTAGCACACAAAGCTCTAGGACAATTAAATAATGGTGTTGCCCAGGTATGTATAACTTATATTAACTGTTCTCTGCTGTTTCACCTATGATATAATAGAAAAATATCTAAAACCCTTCTTCGTGAAGCTCTTTAGATACAGTAATTCCATAGATTGATGTGTTGAAACAAGCAATTAATTTTTTTTTTTAATATTTATTGTAACTATATTTTACTAAATGATATTTGAATTCTTTAAATATTGTTGCCAATTTGTGAGGAATTTACCTAGTTACTATTTGCAGGTTCCAAACACAACATATAATCCTGACCTGCTGAAGTTCCGTGAAAAGCTCCCAGTGTATGAACAGAGGACAGATCTTATTAATGCCATAACTCATAACCAGGTAGGTTTTGTTTTTTTCTCTGAATTATCAATTTGTTCTAGACAGCAAGTTACTTAACAAATACAGGATGAGTATGCTAGTATGAATGTAGATGATGTTGAAATAAACTTGATCATGTTTTGCTTCTTGAAGGTCTTTTCCAAAAGACAATGTCCTACATAACCCGGTCAAAAGGACCTTCGTGTTTCCGAAACATGTTTATAGATACAATAATTACTTGGTTGCCATTTTGCTATGCAGATTATGTGAGATCTGGAAAGCTTTAATTAAGTCCTGAATTGACCCCCAATTTGAGGAAGATTTTTAAATATGCACTTCTATAATATGCATAATATGCATAACTTTTCATATCAACATAACTTTCCAATGTTTCTTATTGAATGCTAATTTGAGTGTATTATTATATTATGACCTTTAATTTCAGGTGATAATTGTAGCTGGAGCTACAGGATGCGGTAAGACCACTCAACTACCGCAGTTAGTTCTGGACTATTGTCAGGAGCATAAACAACCAGCAAGGATATACTGCACTCAACCTAGACGAATTTCTGCAGTTTCGGTTGCTGAGAGGGTAAATATCTCAAAAAAAAAAAAAAAATTTTTGTTTATCTTAAAAGCAATGTGTATAACTCTTCTTTAAGTTCTTTTTGAAAAGGCTATGCATCAAACCTTGTTAAAAATTGTTAAGGTCCATTTTTTTATTTAATCTAAACTATTTTCTAATGAATAATATGTATGATGTATATTATAGGTGGCACATGAACGCATGGAGAAAATAGGACAGTCAATAGGTTATCAGATACGGTTGGAGTCTAGAGTGAGTCCACGGACCGTTCTAACTTACTGCACTAATGGGGTGCTACTGAGGACATTGATGGGTGGAGATACTTCACTCACAGGTAACTTTCTGATCACGTGATTATAGCCAAAGCAGACATGTATATGTACTACTCGCTACTACTACACTTCAACAGTTAGTAAAAAATATTTAATACATGATACTCGCCTACCATGTTTATTTTGCGGAGATCAGTATTTTGCACACAAATGCCTTGTCCATGAGCCTGATATGTAGAAATCCACTTTTATATATTATATTACAAAATAATTTTTAGGCCTGATGTATCGGATACTTTGCAGTAACTACATACAAGTTGTTTCATATTAATAAATGAAATTCGCTTAAACATAAAAATAAACCACTTTTTAAATACAAAAACAACTTAAGAAGTAAACTTGTTATTACTTTGGTTATTAGAAAGCAGATCTTCCAGTGGTGGTATTTAGAAGTTTATTTTCTGCTCAGCTGTCTCAAGGGTATCTTTTGTTATTGCATGTATTATTTCTGCAGGCGTGACCCACGTGTTTGTGGATGAGGTGCACGAGCGTGACAAGTTTAGTGACTTCTTGATGATCGCGTTGCGGGACGCCCTGCCCCGCGCCAAGGACCTGCGGCTAATACTCATGTCCGCCACCATGGACACACAGATCTTCTCCAGGTATTACCCATTAAAAAGAGTGTTTAAATTATAATGATATAGTTGGCAAAGGCTTGGAGTTGTAAATGGGAAAATACCGATTTTTTAAAAATTTTAATTAGTTTTGTCAACATCGTTTGTCTACTGCTGGAAATTGTGTGAATCTTTCAGGGTGTATTGCTCCAACCTGGTCGCGTACATTATTTGGTCCTTCGAGCCGGATAGTTTTGTCAACTTCTTAGAACATAATTTTTTAGTGTGATACATATAGTTTATATATAATACAAATCACAGTTATAAGGTACTTAAGACTATCATTGTATCCTTAAGTTAGCAATCCACGCGCAAGATCTCAACAGCCACATAACACACGACAAACGATGTGACCAATGATTTCATCTCGGCACATACTAGTAATGACTTGATTGTAGCGGACACTTCAAGATCTGCCGATGCCGTAACTTATGACGGAACATACCAACCAGGACACAGGAATTTTTAGTTGACTCTACTAAATAACCTAATAATAATACTAAAGTTATCAATCCGGTTAAAGATAAACACGACCTTAACAGTCGCCTGACTCAACCGATCTAATATTTGACTAATGTCGGCAGGTACTTCAACAACTGCCCGGTGGTGTCGATCCCGGGGCGGCTGCACGAGGTGCAGCGCTACTATCTGGAGGACGTGCTGCGGCTCACGCGCTACAGCCCGCGCCGCATGGCCCGCGTCGAGCGCGAGCTGCGCGCGCGCCGCGCCAGCGGACACAGCTACTGGGCGCATCTCGAAGGTCAGGAATTTGTTCACATCATTTTAAATCATAGCCCAATATAACCACTCACCTTTGGGCGGCTTATCTGTCCGTTTAGCTATTTATTACACATATTTATATTTTTAACGCTTTTTGGGGTTGGGGTGAGATCAAGATAAACAAGATTATAAAGAAGGTCCTTAGTATTCAAAATCCAATTATTGCGATAAGGAAGCAATTGAGCCTTATAGTGACTACCAACGTCCATGTGCATCCCTCTTTGTCCCTATCCTCCAAAATGCGCCACTGGAGACTCACACACACACAAACAGAATGAAACGTGACAGCATAGCTGTCATTTTACGCGGGTATTATGTGAGTACCACTTCGGTCGTGACGGCCCAATTCGACTGCAATGCGCCATGACATCGCCTCTTACTAATTATCCATCATAAGTATATGTTTGCTTTTGGTATTATCTATAATAATTCAATATCATAAATATCGTCATTGCATTTCCCTTTCATAGAACAAAAAGGAGTTAACCCGGAAGAGGGCAGCAGCAAAGAGGAGAAGGAGAGTATCATGGACCCCGCCATGCAGGCCGACATGGACGAATTCCTCGAGGAGTGTTTCAACGAGGGCAGCTCGGTGAGTACCCTAGGAGTACTTAGGGAGACGTGTTGGTCGGCCGTTAACCAGATGGGAAGACCATCTCCGGGCAGTGGACGGTCTGTTGATCTTCCAATCTGTTGGTTACATAATATTGATATTGTCTGTGTGTCTATGTGTGTGTAGGACGCGTTCAGTCAGGTGGTGTACATGTTCCTGTCGGAGGGCGTTCCCGTGGCGGCGGCGCACTCGCGCTGCGGACGCACCGCGCTCATGGCGGCCGCCGCGCGGGGCCTGCTCGCGCCAGCCGCGCAGCTGCTGCAGATCGGTAATACGACACACTACACGACACGACACGACATCACACAATCGTAGCACTAACAATATCATAATGCGCAAATAATAATGAACGTTGAATGTTTATGCTGCAGTAACGAATTACTCAATCAACAGTCAGAGGGGTTGATACGCGTGATTCGTGCGAAATTTATTTTTCTGTGAGATATTAATCGAAATTTTTAAAAATATTGTTTATGGGTGATTTTCTTAAGCTTTCGTAACACTGTGTTATAAAAAATATAAGCACATGAAGGTTTAAACATAAACCATATTTTTTTAAATTCTACATATAAAAAAATATATGCCTATATACGATTTTTTTCAACAATGTATTTAGCTCAACACGAAGAGGACCACCGCCTACCGACAACTTTCCCGTTGACTTTGATCTTTATACAATCAATGTTAGCTCGAAATAATTAGAGAAGCTAAAAGAATTCCAAAATATTAAATACTAAAAACCCCCCTTTATTCTAAATAGTTCATTTGTTTTGCAGGTTCAGACCCGTTAGCGAAAGACAAAAGCGGCAAAACTGCGTACGATTACGCCGTCGAGAACGGACACACGGAGTGCGCCAAGCTGCTCGCCACCGCCGGGAACATGGATGAGGCCAAAGGACAGGAGGACGAGAGCGCCGCCGACGACTTCCTCCTCGACGTCTACAACCACGCCTTCTCCCAGGAGATCATAGACCACCAGCTCATGCTGGCCCTGGTCAAGCACATCCATCTCAACATGGCCAAGGGCAGCATCCTCATCTTCCTGCCAGGATACGACGATATCGTCACCCTCCGGGACCTCATACAGGCTTGCACCGAGATGAACGTGATGAAATACCAGATATTCACGTTACACAGCAACATGCAGACGATGGATCAGAAGAAAGTGTTCAACCCGCTACCCAACGCGAGGAAGATCATAATATCGACGAACATAGCGGAGACCTCCATTACGATAGACGATGTGGTGTACGTAATAGACTCGTGCAAGGTGAAGGAGAAGTACTACGAGTCGAACGGCGGCGTGTGCTCCCTGCAGTGCGTGTGGACCTCCCGCGCCTGCTGCCAGCAGCGCGCCGGCCGCGCGGGCCGCACCAAGCCGGGCCAGTGCTACCACATGTGCTCCAAGCGAAGGTTCAAGACCCTCCCTCTCAATTCCGTCCCAGAAATACTGAGGGTCCCGCTGCAGGAACTCTGTCTCCACACGAAGCTGCTCGCTCCCGGTAACACTCCTATAGCAGACTTCCTGTCCAAAGCTCTGGAGCCCCCGTCGTTTTTGGCCGTGCGTAACGCAGTGTCCCTGCTCAAGACGATCGGAGCGCTGACTCCCATGGAGGACTTGACGGAGATCGGTCAGCATTTGTTGGATCTGACCGTGGAACCAAAGTTGGGCAAGATGTTGCTGTACGCGTGTGTCATGAAGTGCTTAGATCCTATATTGACTATAGTGTGTAGTTTAGCCAACAAGGAGCCGTTCCAAATATCCATGAACCCGGAGAACCGGAGCAAAGGAAGCATGGCGAGGAAGGAGTTCGCATCTGACAGCTACTCCGACCACATGGCCCTGCTCCGGGCCTTCCAAGCCTGGCAGACGGCGAGGGCGAATGGAACAGAGAAATCCTTCTGCGCCAAGAACCTCATCTGCGGTGCCACTATGGAGATGATCGTTGGGTACAGATCGCAGCTGTTGGCCCAGCTCCGAGCCCTGGGTCTCGTGAAGGCGAGGGGCTCCGGGGATATAAAGGACGTTAACTTGAATTCGGAGAAGTGGCACGTGGTAAAGGCGGTACTCGTGAGCGGCTTGTACCCGTCGATAGCTAGGATCGACCGGGATTCGGGAATGCTCAGGACGTCGAAGGAGGTGAAGGTGGCTTTCCATCCCAAGTCCATCCTGCATAGAGGGGGAAGAGTTACGGGCACTCAAAAGACCGTCCAAACCTTGCCGACGGATTGGGTAGTTTTCGAAGAGATTTCCCGCATGGGACGAGTTTGTTTTATCCGAACCAACACCTTAGTCACTCCTTTGACAGTCGCGCTATTTGGGGGTCCCCTGAGATTACCGGCCGGTGCCTTAACACAAAGAGCTAACCCTCCAGGACTGTCCAGTGACTCCGACAGCGAAGCGGATGAAAACAACTCCTCTCCCGACACGGCTGTTCTAACTTTAGACGACTGGATGGCTTTTACCGCCGATGCCTCAGACGCTTTAAGTGTTTACTACTTGAGACAGAAGCTCTGCGCATTAGTCATCCGTCGAATGTCCAACCCGTCTAAACCGATGACGCCACTCGATGAGCAAATACTAAATTCGGTTGTCCACGTTTTGGGTGCGGAAGAAAAAAATGTGGGACTCAATCAGCCCAGTGGAATCGGACAGCGGCCCAAACCATTAACAGTGGACTCGCCAAATTGGAGGATGAGAGTCGAAGAAGACCAGCTCCGACACGAAAACAAGTTCTACCCCCAATACGGTCCCAGCGATTTCGGCAATAACTTTTACAACCAGAACAATTATGGTTTTCGAAACGGCCAGAGGCCCGCGTGGAGAGTGGAAGGGTTGGCTCAGGGATTCTCCCCGCAGCCGTACCCCGGGCCGAAGAGCCCCATGTCACCCAACGGGAAGACCTTGCTCGCTAACATAGAGAAGTATTCCGAGAACGGCGACAGTAATGTTAGGTACTTCGTGGTGAAAGCGGACGACCTCCACATCGTCGAGGCGTCCCAGAACACCAACGGCAGCTACCCCTTCACACCCAACACCGCCAAGAAACTGCAGAAACTGAAACAGGTCAGTATTTATCTTGACTTTCGGTAATCTGTATCCTGTAGCTTCTGACTTGCTATTGTATTCTTGTTTTTCTAAAACATTAGTATATTAATTTTAAATTTATAGTCTTTCTAAAAAATATTGTATATGAGGATTTAGTCAGTAAATAGCATGCAAAAATCAATCTTCACAATTTTTATCTCTATTGTTGACATGTAAAAGAAAAGCTCATAAATAATAAAATGTCTTTGCTAAAAAAAAAGAAAGAATAATGTCGCCAGTAAATCATATCAATCACCCACAGCATGCAAATCAAAATACCCATCTGGATTTGGTTGCTGTGGGTGAGTGGCAGGAACCCTAAATACAGTGAAGCTGTTGTTAGAAACAATATGACTACAAATTGAAAGTATAAATAAATATTATCCAACAATCAACTCGAACAGCCGGTCGTCAGAAAGGTGTTTGGAATGTTACATACATAACATCCACAACTCGTGTAAATTTCAGGAGGGCAACCGCGTGATAGCGTTTTTCTCGTGCGCCAGCGCGTCCAAGTTTGTGGGCGCGGCCAGCGTGGGCGACGCGGGGCTGGAGTGGCTTAGCTCCCACCATGTGCCTTACCACGCCGTCAGGTGAGCTACAACTATAAGGAGGAACTTTAAACGTAATTTGCGTTTTAACCAAGGCATTGGATTGCACCTAACACAACATTTGTTAAAATTGCACTAAATCGTTGTATAAGGCACATAACATAATAAAGCCTCGGCCTTTTATTTGCCTAACTTAATACAATTACATACATACACAGGTCAACATAGAATTTCGTCTGGTATCATAATAAAAATGGGAGTATCTCAAGGAACCATTATGAGTCCATTCTCTCTTCTTAATTTTTAAGCAATACATTTTTTAAATAATTTTAAACATTTAAAACTAAGTATACAAATACTTAAGAGTAGATTCTCTAAAAACGTGTAAATGTTTCAGGCACATATCAAACGCATTAGCGGGTGGTAGTCGTGTGGCGGGAGCGCGCGACGGGGCGGAGCTGTGCGCTGCGTCGGGCCGCGCCCTACTTGCCGCCCACCACGCCCGGCGACGCCCCCCTCGCCCGATGCACTAGACTGCTCGTCAGCAGGACTACTGCTCACTGAACCACCGGAAGCAACAGCACCAAGTGTAAAAGTGATTCGCAAATGTTGAGTGATCGTTATATTGTCCCAATGAAGTAATGAAAGTTAGTTATAGTGATAATAGTTATGTGATCTGAGTGTAGACGTGAACTTGTTTTAACCCTAGTAAGTCAAACAAATACCTCATGAGTGTATTTGTAATAGTAATTTTAACACCAATTAGATTAATAGTGTGCAGTATTGAAACTACGTTTTGAGCTTTAATTCTGCTTGGATCTCTTTAGAGAGAGTATGTTACTCTCATTCGCATGTGTATGACGAACACATTTTTTAACCCAATGGGATCCAAAGCCTATATACTAAAGCACTAGGAAATTATATTGTCTTTACAGTTGATTGAAATGATCTACATTGAATGTCATAGAGAGTATATCCTATAGGCTCTCTGACGTCATAACAAAGGCTATTTATTTCATTCAATCGAGTGCAGCCATGAAGAAAGTAGTGGGCCAAAACTATTTATAAATGACAAGGCAAGACAAAAGTTATAGATATAAATTAATTCATATTAATAATTATATTATCATGCAAATTAAACCTCACAGTGCAAATGCAACACTATTCTTCTGGTTTTTTAACTTTTAATCTAGAGTATTTCTGATATATTCTGACTTTAATATCTAATCTGACCTTGTCACAAATAAATGAGATTGATATCTGTATTTTTTTAAAGTGTTCCAAACACTAATGTAATATAGTTTTAAAAAACTTCTACACCACTATGGTGTAGTATTAATATCATATACCGTTTCTACATAGTAACAAGTTACATAATACATAGTAAGAAGAGACAGACAATAATGTGGCAGATATAGGTTATCTTATTTCCTATTGTAAGTCATATTGAACAAAATGATTTACTAAGGCTGATCAAAATAGAATGTTTTTAAACCGATAACAATTTTTAAGGAGTTTGATAAAGACTAGTCACCAACATCAGTGATTCTTTGTTGTGTATTTATCATATTAATAGTTAATAAAATGTTAGTTTTTATTAAATTTTATATATATTTAAAAAGTATTTGTTAAAACAAATGTATAGGATATATTAAATATGAGGATTTTAGGCATTTGTGTGTATACTTTCTTTCTTTAAATAAATTGATTAATAAAATATTGCATTAAAAGTTCCAAGGTTGGCTTGTGTACTAACTAATATAATATATATACACACATCTGTGTTACTGTAAAATTAATGCATTATTTATTTATAACAGAACAGTATTTTCACAAAAAGTTAACATTTTTGTGCCTGTTTCAATGATCATAGCTTTAAGTCTGAATTTTTTGCTTTTAATGGGTTGTTTTGTTGATCTCATTTACCATTATTCATACTTTGTTAAAATATATTTTTGTGTAGAGAAAATAAAATTTAAAAATAATTTCTTAACTATTTTAACCTTCTAAATTAATTCAGGATATCATTGGATAAGTTGTGCAATATAAGATACACAAAAATGCAATCTTTGCAAAATTTTCTGATAAAAAATGTTTTTGTTTGATTTAATATAATTTATCTGGAAGTTTACTAGGTAACTAATAAACACACAAAGTTCAAGTCATAGACTGAATTATATATGCGTTTACAATATTTTGCCCCAAAGCTGAATTTGTACTTATTCAATTCTATGAGTACATTTAGTTTTAAGATGAAAATATTTATAACACATATAGAAAAGACAGTCTAAATCGATTTACACAAGTGTCACGATTATTTGTTTACGCTCAGCGACACGCACACATTGGCTTGTGTAATGTTGCCAGTAAAAGGGTAGTATCCCAAAAACGGGGAATGATTCGGCTGCTGATAACAATTTATTTTAGCAATAAAACATTTAGCTGTAATATGTGGCACACTATTTTAAAACCAGCTGCTAGTTATTTATTTTAGATTTATTAAATGACATAGTTTTATTAGTCAAAAATTAATATAATAATATGAATTAAAAAAACTATTGTTTTATACTTTGTTAATGCTAACTACTTTGGAATAAAATATTATAGAACTTAACAAACCAAGAATCGAATTGGAAATGTCAGATTTTTAGTAAAAACACGAATAATAGTATTATTATACCTATATACAGATATAACGATATTTCAATGTTTAAACTTTAAGCTCCTCTCCAGCAAATGTTTACATGATGTATTCAATTTAAAAGTGTTATGCATAGAACCTTGTAAAAGCCATGCCCCTGCACAGTGCACAGTACAATTGTGTATTACAATACTTAGCTGTAATAACGTTAATTTGAATGACCACTTTATAAAAAAAAAGATTTGTATATCATCTATTTTTATTTACAACCTTAATTCCTAAGCACACCATTGACGGCAACCGGAGACACTGAACAGCGGTCATGCTATCGAATATCGTGCGTGGAAATAATACAAAAGGGTCGTGTTTTTTTTTATTGTAACAAAGTTTTCAAACTTGCAAATATACACGTCTAGGAAGACGTGTATGTGAGCTTAATTTCTGACACTTGGTTAAAAAAAAGGATTTTTGTACAATAATTCTCATTCAGAGAAATATATACACATGAAAAATCAATAAATCTTGTAGTGTTTTTGGTCTATGGTAGTAGCGTAGATTTAATGTAGCGAAGGAATTCATTAGCTAGAGGAATAGTGTTTCTGGTCCTTCAAGCCGGATACAAGTTTTTTTGCAATATTATTTTCACAGAACAATTTAACATAATATGATAAATAGATGAACAATATTCCTTTTATTTTTCTTTACACAATCTTAGTATTGGAACGAATTAGTTAATTTAAATTTCAACCTCAATAATAATCTCTGCAATCGACTTCTTCTGCCTTATGTATAATATTCTGGATTCTTTAATTACTTCTCTCCTCGCTCAGTATATTTCTGGATCGTTTCTGCGACTAACACAAACGACTTTTTTTGAGCACCTGCGTTTGCTCGGTGTATGCGAAACATCCGGTATTACTTCTGTATGACTTGCTTCTCGATCTTGTCCTGCTGCTCCTGCGACTGCAGCTGCTGCAGCGTCAGCAGCGATACGCCCAGCTGGTCCTCACGCGTGAACGGCTGTGCCATCTGACGGAGCCAGCGCTTACATATCTGGCAATTCAACATGTCAATATCATTTATTGGTTTCTAAAGCTGGAACCGCACGCTTGCCGAGGCTTGACAAAGCCTTCACAAATTCAAACGCGTGGATACAGAGTTTGTCATGGATTGCATAGGTTTGCAAGGGTTTGGTATTGTGCACAAGCCAAAGGGAACCAAAGAGAATTTGCCGCAAGCGCTTGCGATGTGTCCACATGTTTGTGACTTGTGGAGGCTTGGAGTTTGCGGCAAGCCACAAATTCATATTAAATAAAATAATATTTCACATACTGTTGTATCATAGAGTTGTTTCTGATAACTTTATAACGTCAGGACTGTGGCTGTAAAGTATTCGAAACGTCGGGCATGTAAATATAAACCGCGATAAGACCCTTAAAAGTGGTTTGGAGTGATGTGGCGGACCAATCCGCGCCGCAGTCCTGAATCGGGCTATTAGTTCAAGAAAAAAGGTCTTTAGATCGAAATTTCGAGTTAAATCTTGAATTGTTGGCGTTACTTTGAAGAATTTAAAAACGAACTGTAAAAGTTTTTTTTATTTCACCCCCGAGAAGGGGAGAAAAAATATAAAAGAAGTGAGTTTTTCTTAATTTTGGGGAAAGTTTAAATACGAATTTGATGTTAAAGCTTGAGTTCTACAGTTCGTTTTAAATTAGCTTATATAAAAAATTCAAGCTTTAACGTCAAATTCGTATTTTCTTGGACTCCTAGGTTCTAGCTATGAAAAATGAATCCTAGCTAGATCGATTTATCGCCCCCGAAACTGCATGCATACGATTACATTTCATGAAAATAGTGAAAAAAGTTGGAGCCGCTTCCGAGATTTAGATTGTATATGTATGTATTCGCTCATATAAGGCGGCTTTCAATATCCTATCTATCTTAATATTTTCTTATCTATCTTGACACTTTGACACATTTTCTTACAAAATCTGTCACAATTTTAAGATGGATAGGATATTGAAAACGCCGTTAAAGATATAAATATGAGACGACTGGCAAAATTCTACTCTCAGTGGTGCTGTCACCATCAAGAGTGGAACTACTCCGGTCGCGTGCCCAGCACCCACCTGCACGGCCTCCTCCGTGCTGAGGTTGGTGAGGGAGTCCCGCAGGTGCTCCTGTATCCAGCGCGGCAGCTTGCTCCTCTTGTCGGCGCGGCTGAACCTCTTGTCCGCGAAGATCATGATGCCGTAGTCCGTCTTACCCCTGCACACATCACACGATATTCATTAAAACCATTCTACGTACGTCATAACCCTTAAGGGCCTATGAGCGGATTTGTATCAACATCTGGTATAAATGGTCACAGAAATAACATATTGGATATTAACCAATAGATCTCGGACCTCGGTACAAGATATTAGTAGATTGGTTATTTTAGGGCCTGTGTCACAATCTCCAGATAAGTGCCGAATAGGCTATTCACAACATATTTGACAGATAGAGTATGGAGTATCTGTCAAATATGTTGCGGATAGCTATCCGGCACATATTGAAACAGGCTCTTATACTAATATATAAAGCTGAAGAGTTTGTTTGTTTGAACGTGCTACTCTCAGGAACTATTGATCGGATTTGAATGATTATTTCAGTGTTGGATAGCCCATTTATACAGGAAGGCAATAGTCCATAGTATCCCGCTAAGATCTCGTAAATCTTGGGTATGCAAGCAACAGTTTTTTTCAATTTTATTTCTCGATATTTCAACACTAGGTTTATAATAAAGTTGAAAAACATATAAAGTATCCCGTATTAAATAGTTTTAGTAATGAAAATAACCAGTTTAACATAAAATCTCCTATAAATCCACAATATATAGATAACTAAATTGGCGTTGCGTTACCTGTCTTCAGACAAAAGGCGAACAATGAACCTTCATTTTTTTAAGTGTAGTTCGCAACTCTAAACAAGTGTAAAAGGACAGCTTCAATTCGACCAGCGTGTTGTCCTCATATCATTTCCTCGTTTTTTTTCGAGGAACAATATTAAAGAGAGGTGCAACTCACCGGAGCGCTCGGCCCACGCACTGCGCCGCGTGTCTCATCGCGTCGAATGTTAAGAAGTCGTTTTCTCGGATCTGATTAATATAAAGGGCATAAATTAATATTATTATGATTGATATATTTTGAAACACCTTTGCTAATATTATAAATGGGTGATGTTTGTGAGGTTGTCGTCTATGGATCTACTGAACCGAAGTTGAAAATTCTTTTCCCAATAGACGGCTTCGTTATTGAAGTGAAACTTATTTACGCGCATGAGGTAAATTTTTTACGGATGAAACGCGTCACGAAGATGTGCAATATTGTCGAACAAGAGGGAGAGAGTGAAAAAGGGCGAACAAAGTAACGCTATTGTTTTTTTTTGGATTGAGCTACGCTAATGGCCCTAATGCTTTTGGGGAGGAGGGGGGGGGGGGCAAAATGACCTTATTCGATAGGTCTGCGATAGCTCTCTATAGGTCCACCAAAATTTTTGTTAGGTCCTCTATAGTTTATCAAAGTAAATATTTTTCTTAATTTTTCAAAAAAAAAAAAAGTTGGTATTTTAGCACCTCATTCACGTTATACGTACTCATTCACGTTATATGTAACGTTATACGTACATAATTTATTTTACTTCATTAAAATACACTTAAATCTAATATATACATTACCTAAAACTAATAAAAATCACTATTAAATTAAATCATTACATCACATTAAAATCTAAATGTTTAAAACACAATTTTATTATAGCTTTAACATGAGCGATGCAACATTTTAGCGCTCCAAGTAGATCCTTTGTTTTCGCGAAGTTAAAACTGCAGTACCGATCGCAGCGCCACTTTTTTACTTGTCATAGTTTAAGTGAACGCACGTCACACTAATAATAACGGTCTCTAATACGGAAAAGAATATTTTAATCAAATCAAATAAAAGCCGTAACCGTAATTTTATTATCATTATAATATTTCGTGGTCGTCGCTTGAGCGTTCCTCGTTAAACTACAATAATAAATAGATAGTGAGTGTTGATCGCCCCAAAACTGGGTAAGTGGTAGTACTATTTTTTATGTCGCAACTCGCAGTCAATTAAAGTAGTTATTAGTGAAAGTAATCAGTATAAAAGCCAATGTTTGTGCTCATTAGTAAAATTGTTAGTAGTAATGTTGATTAAACCTTTAAATTCATTTTGCCTAATCATGTTAAAAGATTTCATCATCTTTCGATTTCACCCTCATTTTTCAATATTTTGTAAAATAATAGTAAATTTCATAATAAAATGCTTATTTCTATTAAATGGGAATCTCCGTTTCTGATTGTGATGATTCCACGGCACTACTACTACTATAGTTTAGGTACTTTCCTATATAACGCAGTGCCGTGGATGTTGCAAGCTGAACTGGACCGCTTGTAATAGTGTTTGTATGGCGCGTTCCAGGGTTCAACGTTCGGATTACTAATTTGAATAGTATTCCCTTACACTATCAAGACGAGGGTACTCTCTGCCAGCTTTGGATACCTGTTCCTGCCGTCACCGGTCACCAGCGAACGCGACTTCCCCGGGATCATCAACCCTCGGCGTGACGCAGGAGAGTACCTACTTGGACCGTCAACATGGAAAGGGAACTTGTGTGGATTAATTGCTCGACCCCCCCCCTTTCATTAGTTCTATTTAACGACTCGAATTTACTTTAATAAATTATTTTAAAAGCACGGTACCCTGTTGTCTCATTTCCTCCCTAGTAGACCAGGGTATACCCGCGACATTGGCGCCCAACTCGGTTAAATTCACACAAGTTTTTTTTTCTCTTCTTTTTTTGTTGTCGGTTTTTTTGTAGTTAGTATGTGTTTGTGGCTTATTTTTGTAAAACGTTTTATTTGTTTTTTGGTTTTTATTGCTACTGAAGTGTACTAATTTTTTTTATAGTAACCTAAATTTTTGTTCGCATCTTTCTGGTTAATAATTTATTTGCTGCACAGTTTTATTCCTACCTACATTATTTTAAAAGTTTAATATTGTGTAAGTCGTTATGGGAGCCTAAGCTGACGCTTCCTTATCTAAAAATTAAAATATTTTTAATTGTTACTAATTTTATCAAAGTGCTTAAACATTATTGGAAAGTACACATTAGTAGCACCTTATAATTTTATTTTGCTGCTAATTTTTTTTTTGTTTTACTAATATCAATCATTAAAAAAAAACCAACGTTGATTATAGTGTATATTGTAACAGATCGGAGAACGGTTAGATTAGTTGATTTGTGCTTTTAATTGTTTTTTCTTACCACTTACCCGTTTTGACTTATACTATCACAATGCTACCTGTCAAATATCTGTCACTTCAAAAATCGGAACTCGAATATGAGGTTCGGATTCGTGGTGCTACCGCGGCATCTTCGGTTGATGAGTTACGTAAACAAATTGTGAAATTATCGTCAGAATACCCGGCCGACCACATATTGGAGTCTCCATTAGATATTCGACAGGACCTGAAAGGTTGTCTAGAAGTTCTCACTAAGATTCAAACAAACCTAGATGTATCAGACCCTAGTGAACCTTCACTCATGAGAACGCAAAATATGTTAAATCACCTTCACAATCGTTTAGCGAGGTTAACGCCTAGTAAGGACATGAAAGATGAGTATGATGAAATTTTTAAGGGTCATAAACTTTTAGCAAAACGGCTCGCGTCTCTTCAAGTGAATAGACCAACTCCTGGACCATCTAACTCTGGCTCTGGTTTCTCTTCGACCTTGGTACCAGAAGTGCAAAATGTAATTTCGGTGACATGTGATCGTACTGCAGCTGATTTAAATAAATTAAAATTTAACGGTAAAACGTGTGTGCGCTCATTCATACAGCGTATTGATGAGTTTATTGTTGCACGAGATATAAACCCTTCAAAAATATTAGCTTTCGCTACAGAAATATTTCAAGATGACGCTCTTCACTGGTACCGTTCGGTAAAAGACAAAGTTTCTTCTTGGTCTGAGCTCTCTTCTAAGCTCAAAGAAGATTTTGATCAGTCAGATTACGACTACCGCCTAAAATCTGAAATTCGTTCGCGCACTCAGGGGGAACGCGAGAACATAACCATTTATCTCTCGATTATGAGTGGAATGTTCTCCCGTCTTTCTAAGCCTTTTACCGAGGCGGAACAGCTAGAAATCCTTCTTCATAATATAAGGCCTTGTTATGCTAGTACATTAGCAGCATCAGTGACTCAGATTGACACCATAGATGTCTTACGCACACTTTGTCGTAATTACGAGATTGTTCATTCCCGACTTTTACAATTTCAGGAGCCTCCTAAGGTAAATTCTGAAACTGTTGCACCTGAATTTGCGTATTTTAAAGAGGCGGATAAAGACCCTAACAAATCAGTTACAAATACAAATAAACAATATTTTTCATATAAGAATAATTATAATAAAGCACACTCTTCAAAAACTCATAACTTTAATCAACAAAACTATAACAAAAATCAACAACACAGTTATAATAAGAATCAACAGCAAAATTATAATATACACTCAGTTCAAACAAATAAACAACAACCATACTGCTATAGGTGTCGCAATAACTCACATCACATCCGACAATGTAAAGCAAGTCGCGACGTATTTTGTTTCAAATGCGGATTGAAGGATGTCAAGACACCCGAGTGTCCAGTATGCAATAAAAATGATAATCAAAAAAAACTAAATGAGCAGAATTGTAGAAATTTCATTAAGGAAGACTGGGACACTTGGCTTTCATTTATAAGAACATTTACTTCTACTTATAAAATATCTACAATTCTGCATACGAAACCCACAAATGACTTTAGACCTTATGTAAATATTAAAATTAACAATGTGGACGCTTGTGGTCTACTTGATTCTGGTGCTGCAGTAACAATTTTAGGTAACAATTCACATTTACATTTTGTTGATTGCACTTTGCAACAGGATGACAATATATCAATGGTAGCCGCTGGCGGACAAACACTGAAGAGCATCGGTTACATGAATTTACCTGTCACTTTTGAAGGCCAATTACACTTAATTAAGGCTTATGTGGTACCTGAAGTGGAAACACCTATTGTATTAGGCATTGATTTTTGGCGTATCTTCCAAATTTGTCCCAAATATTTAGGTAGTATCACAATGTCTGAAAGTTCATTAGCTGAAGTAAAATTAAATAACTCGCAAACTTTTATTAATTCATATGATCAATTACTAGCATCGCAAAAGTCAATAGCCGATAATATAATAGCTCAATTTAAATCTATATCTATAGAAGAGAAAGGTCTAGGTAGAACAAATTTGATCACCCATAGAATTGACACTGGAGATGCTCAGCCCATAAGGCAGCGTTATTATAGAATGTCTCCAGAGAAGCAACGTATTTTGTTAGAGCAGGTTGATGAAATGTTAGCGCTTGATGTTATTGAGCCTTGTGAGAGCGCGTGGTCTTCTCCAGTGCTTATCGTGAATAAGAAGAATGGACAGCCAAGGTTCTGCCTTGATAGTCGGAAGCTTAATGCTGTAACGAAGAAAGATGCCTATAATTTGCCTTATGTCTCAGAGATTCTGGACAACTTACGCGACGCAAAGTATCTTTCGAGCGTGGACCTTTCGAAATCTTTCTGGCAGATTCCGATAGAACCAAAGGATCGCGATAAGACTGCTTTTTATGTACCAGGTCGTGGCAGCCTACGGTTTAAAACCACTGCTTTTGGTCTGACAAATGCACCAGCCACTCAGCAGCGCTTAGTAGACTTACTTTTCGGTGATATGGAGGGGAACACTTTTGCGTATTTGGACGATATTATTATAATAAGCTCTACTTTCGAAGATCACGTGTCTCGTCTGTTGCGTGTCCTAGAGAAATTAAAACAGGCTAATCTGACAGTAAATTTCGAAAAGTGTAATTTCTTCAGAAGCGAACTTAAATACCTAGGATACGTAGTAAATGCTCGTGGTTTACACACGGACCCAGAAAAGGTGCAAGCAATTTTAAATTTTCCGGTTCCCACAAGCAAAAAGGAACTGAAGCGCTTTCTCGGAACCGCTACTTGGTACCGACGTTTCGTTCCTAATTTTAGCACAATAGCTGGCCCACTTAATAAGCTAACGGCTAATGGGAAAAAGTCACCTCCTTTTCAGTGGACGCCAGAGGCTGATGCAGCTTTTAATGCTCTGAAGGAGTGTCTTGTCTCCGCACCAGTCCTCTCTTGCCCGGTGTACACTGAGCCCTTCCAGGTACATACGGACGCTAGTAATTATGGCATTGGAGCTATGTTAACGCAGAACATCGGTGGTAAAGAGCATCCTATTGCCTACATGAGTAGATCTCTTTCCGCTGCCGAGAAAAACTACAGTATCACAGAAAGAGAGACACTTGCTGTGTTAGTTGCTCTCGAGCACTGGAGATGCTACCTCGAAAATGGCCTGAAATTCGTGGTGTACACTGACCATTCTGCGTTGAAATGGTTCCTGTCATTAGATAATCCTACTGGAAGACTAGCGCGATGGGGAGTTAGGTTATCTTCATTCAACTTTGAATTAAGGCACCGAAAGGGCGTTGATAATGTGATACCCGATGCTCTCTCACGTGCTGTTTCTATTTCAGCCATTTCTCTTTCAAATGCTATTTCTACTACTTCTGATGATTGGTACAAAAAGATATATAACGGATGTCTTAATAACCCTAACCACTATCCAAATTTTACTATTAAAAATAACTCTTTATTTCGGCTTTCTAAAAATAAATCAAATCTCACATCTGAATTCGCATGGAAAGAAGTTGTTCCTATTGAATATCGTGAACAAATTATAACTGAGAACCATTCTGTACCAACAGCTGGTCATCTCGGTATTTTTAAAACTTATAATCGTTTAGCATTATCCTATTTTTGGCCTGGTATGCATGAAAGTGTTGTAAGGTACGTAGGTTCTTGTTCGGTTTGTTTAGCTTACAAGTCGCAAAATCACACTACATTAGGAGAAATGGGGCGTCCGAAGCAGTGCTCACGCCCCCATCAAATGATTTCAGTTGACTTTGTGGGTCCTCTACCTGCCACTCGTAAGCAGAATAGTTACATGCTTGTAGTAACCTGCTGCTTTACTAAATATTGTAATATTTTTCCGCTACGTCGCGCTACTGCGGATGCCGTCGTGAAAGTTTTAGAAGATTCCATATTTTTAGTTTATGGTATACCACAAACTATCTTTTTAGATAATGGCAGCCATTTCATTAGTTCAACTACTAAAGCATTGTTTGAGAAATATAAAGTCCCTAATGTATATTACACACCTAGATACACGCCGCAAATAAACTTAGTCGAACGTTATAACAAAACTATAGTCACCAGCTTATCAACCTTCGTTGAAAATGACCATAGGTCTTGGGACACTTTCATTCCCCAGTTACAGTTCGCAATTAATAATTCCGTCAACGAAGCTACTAGGTACACTCCCTCGTTCTTAGTGTACGGTAGAGAGTTGGTTTTATGCGGTTCGCACTATACGGACTCTGACTTAGGTGACGAAGTATTGTTTTTGCCACGTGACGTATACGCCGAAAACTTAGGTTGTCTCTCTTCAGTATTTAATGATGTGCAAGCCTCGTTATGGAATGCACATGTGAAAAATACTGCACACTATAATCTGCGCAGAAAACCAGCGGAGTACAACGTAGGTGACATAGTCTTTAAGCGTACATACATATTGAGCGATAAAGACAAATATTTTAGTAAAAAGTTGGCTCCTAAATACTTAAAATGTCGAGTAAGCGAAAAACGATCACCACTTGTATATGTACTAGAAGATATGTCCGGAAAAAACATAGGTGTTTGGCATATCAAGGACCTAAAACTCTGCGGTAATAATAATAAATAAGTAGAATCCTCTATAACATCTTGTTCTTTTAGCATGAGTCACTAGCTTTCTGATAACTACTGACTTTAAGTTTGATAGGACGCGCCAATAGCGTAAATGATGCTGTTGATGCTTTTTATGTATTTTTTTTTGAATGATAGAATGAAAGTTGAAGAATGAATGAGTAATTGCTAGGAGCAGCTTAAGGCGGGTTTTATTTAAGAATAAAACCCTTTTCCAGACGAGGAGGGGTATATGTAACGTTATACGTACATAATTTATTTTACTTCATTAAAATACACTTAAATCTAATATATACATTACCTAAAACTAATAAAAATCACTATTAAATTAAATCATTACATCACATTAAAATCTAAATGTTTAAAACACAATTTTATTATAGCTTTAACATGAGCGATGCAACATTTTAGCGCTCCAAGTAGATCCTTTGTTTTCGCGAAGTTAAAACTGCAGTACCGATCGCAGCGCCACTTTTTTACTTGTCATAGTTTAAGTGAACGCACGTCACACTAATAATAACGGTCTCTAATACGGAAAAGAATATTTTAATCAAATCAAATAAAAGCCGTAACCGTAATTTTATTATCATTATAATATTTCGTGGTCGTCGCTTGAGCGTTCCTCGTTAAACTACAATAATAAATAGATAGTGAGTGTTGATCGCCCCAAAACTGGGTAAGTGGTAGTACTATTTTTTATGTCGCAACTCGCAGTCAATTAAAGTAGTTATTAGTGAAAGTAATCAGTATAAAAGCCAATGTTTGTGCTCATTAGTAAAATTGTTAGTAGTAATGTTGATTAAACCTTTAAATTCATTTTGCCTAATCATGTTAAAAGATTTCATCATCTTTCGATTTCACCCTCATTTTTCAATATTTTGTAAAATAATAGTAAATTTCATAATAAAATGCTTATTTCTATTAAATGGGAATCTCCGTTTCTGATTGTGATGATTCCACGGCACTACTACTACTATAGTTTAGGTACTTTCCTATATAACGCAGTGCCGTGGATGTTGCAAGCTGAACTGGACCGCTTGTAATAGTGTTTGTATGGCGCGTTCCAGGGTTCAACGTTCGGATTACTAATTTGAATAGTATTCCCTTACACTATCAAGACGAGGGTACTCTCTGCCAGCTTTGGATACCTGTTCCTGCCGTCACCGGTCACCAGCGAACGCGACTTCCCCGGGATCATCAACCCTCGGCGTGACGCAGGAGAGTACCTACTTGGACCGTCAACATGGAAAGGGAACTTGTGTGGATTAATTGCTCGACCCCCCCCCTTTCATTAGTTCTATTTAACGACTCGAATTTACTTTAATAAATTATTTTAAAAGCACGGTACCCTGTTGTCTCATTTCCTCCCTAGTAGACCAGGGTATACCCGCGACAACTAAAACTGCCTAATATATATTCTGAGATATATACGTTGAGTCTTGATGCTAGTAATTACATTGCCTGTTTTGTCCTTCTCTCCGAAACACAGCAAAGCTGCTTCACGGGAGAAACAAGCACGATGGTAGTACCCGAGATGTTGAGGTTGAAAATTATCAAAAGGTCGTAGAGCATACATCGGTGTTAGCTTAGTTCTACGACGTTGCTGGTGTTTGTATACCTCTGTTGTCTGTGTGTATACCTGGAACTGGTCGCGCAGGTAGTCGAGGCGCGCCTTGAGGATGCGGCTCTGCGTGAACACGTAGGGGATGCCGAACATGAGCACCGCGCGGCCCAGGTGGTGGTCGAAGTCCACGCCCTCCGACACCTTCCCGCGCGCCACCGACAGCAGCACCGCGCCGCGCCCGCTCTCGCACGCCTGCACGTCGAGACCACGAGCCATATAGCCGGGTTTCACCTCCTCTATACATTATCTAATGTATAGAGGGCGAAACCTTTTTACTTATGGGATTTTACGTACGGTAGGAAAGTGAGATAAAATAGTAAAATTAACATAAATAGTTTGTCCGAACAGGACATAAAAAATTCTAAGCATATCGTATCATACTAAATGTTCTACATAGAGTATGTTCTAATGGTCTTTGCCTTACCTTGATGTAGTTGATGAGCGCGAAGCTGGTCTCCGCGGAGTCCTGCGTCTCTATGAACAGCAGCTTGTGGCGCTGCAGGCTCGCCACCACACCTGCACACGCCACGGTCACGGTCAATACCATCACTGTTACTAAGCACATGACCGCTTCCACACTAGCAGCACCCCGCGGTTTCACTCGATTGCCATGGGAGTACGAGGATATGTTAGAGCCTATGTGTTATTCTGATGTGTTAGCTATATTATTGTAAACTTTTTAATAATCCATTTAGTAGTTTTTACGTGGAAGAGTAACAAACGTACATCCGTACATTACCTTTCGCGTTCATAATATTAGTAGGATAATGTGACTGCGCGAGTTTGCACGTGTGCGTGTACTGTTGTGATATTATATTAGTAAAATAAGAAAAGACGTGTTTATATTAGGTTGTTTATACTTGAAGTACAAGGTAACCTAGTAACATAGAATGATGAAAAGAATTTTGAATACTAAGGAACAATAATAATAATATAAAAGCCAGTATTATTATAACATGTACGCCTGTGTACACGCGTGTGTTTGCGTGTGTGCGCATGTACCTTGGTCGTACCAGGCGCCGACGACGCTCTCGAGGTACATGTAGGACGTGAAGAAACACACCACGCCGTCCGGCACGCACGCCGATATCTGAAGGGACACACAATAATGTACGCAAGGCGTGTTTGTCAGTGCGTATTTAATAATTTATAAAGTACTGCTCCTATAAAGTTTTACCGCCGCATGGCGTCACTTTGCGGAATAATTAAGGAAGTTACATATTTATGTTTAGTTTTTTTCCTTAATTTCCACGACATAAATATAGATACATATAAGTTCCGTATTTTATAATGTTCTTACTCGTTCGGGCATTCTTTCTACAGAAGAACGGGCGATATGTCCTGCTTAACTTTACTTTAAGCGCTTTGCATTTTAAAATGCGTCTATCACTTTGGTTTTTTATTATTAATTTGGTCAATGGTCTTGATGCCAAGGATGCTCCTCTCCTCGACCATTTGGCAGGTACGTATTTTTGATAAGGTGATTCCGTTATGATCCCGTTTTGAGAACCGTACGATAAACAGCAATGGAGTCGAATCCATCACTTTTATCTTTAGTCTAATTGAATTTAATTGCTTGAGAAAAAGAGGCAAGGAAGTTAATTGTCTTGATTGTTGATGGACATGGAATGGAGGTGTCATGTCGGTTGCTGCTCCCACAGCGGTCCGCGTGAAGTACGCAGTGCCGCCAGGGTGGACAGTACTCACCTCGACCAGCAGCTGGCCGTAGTTCCGTATGACGGCGACGTCCTCCCGCGTCTCGTACTTGGACGATATAGCCACCTGGTCGCTGCCCTTCGACACTATCTGATAGCACGTAAAACATATCGTCAACGACACAACTGAAACTAGTGTTCATAGAAAAAAAACTTTAGTAAAGAACAAAGAGAATAAGGGCCTATTTCACCACTTCCAGATAAGTGCCGGATAGGCTATCCACAACATATTTGATAGATAGAATCAATCAATCAATCAATCTCTTGAGTTAATGGCGTTTCCTTATAGATTTCGCCAATGTCAAGTGTATATAATACTCTGCTTTATAAAGCGGGCTTCGTGAACGAACAAGGTCCCGGATTGTAGCTAAGAATTAAGTGAGCAGCTAAGAATGTTTGATGACAGGATCGCTGTTGATGTACCTAAAACAAATAAGACGCACACAATATATATACAGGGGTTAGTTGATTAAAAGACAGACAAACTACAGCTTAATATTATTATGGTTAATGAATGAACTAAGAGTATAAACGAAAGGAGAGTTGACAAGGGAAAGAAGAGAATTGAGATCAATGGGGCGAGGAATATCAGGAGGAAGGAGATCATAGAGGGAAGAAGATAAACGCGGGCAGCTGAAAAAGATGTGATTTGGAGAGCCCTCGTCAAGACCACATTCGCAAATAGAACTGTCCCTGATATGAAGTTTAGCCAGATGGACGGGGGTACACGTATGGCCTAGCCTTAATCTGCAGATCGTACTTGTAACACGTTTATGAATATCTTTGAAATTGCAGAACCAAGGCCGGGGAGGAATAAAGCCTTGAATATTAGCGTAGTGTTTACCTTTAGAAGAAATAGTTTTTTGCCAACAAGAATTCCAAGAAGAGAGCAGTCGTTGCTTAGCTAGTGGGAGTAAATCATTAGAATAAACTCTGTAATGGTCCATACAGCCTGTAATTGTGGCGTCTTTGGCACAAAGATCCGCAGTTTCATTACCCAAAATGCCACTGTGGCCAGGTACCCATGCAAGGACAACTTCAATGTTTTTAGAATGGCAACTGCAAAGTAAATTTTTAATTTTTAGTATGTAAGGAAATTTAGATTTTGATTTAAATTGGTTAGCAACAATAGCCTGTAAACAACTCTTGGAATCAGTAAGAATAACAGATTTATTTAGTTTATGGGACTCAATGAATGATAATGCTTCCAAAATAGCTATGGACTCACCAGAGAAAACTGAAGCTTGAGGAGGGCATTTAAAATTGAGAATCAGATTGTATTTGGGAATCCAAACAGCGGAGCCAACACAACCCTGGTCTGATAACTTAGAAGCATCGGTGTAAATGATGAGCCAATCGGACCAATGTTTGGCGATGTATCTATTTAACTGGGAATTTGCGGAGTTACAGTTTTTTTCGATGCCGAGATCTAGAAGAATTTGAGGCTGAAAGATGAGAGACTTAAAAGAGATGTCGAAAAGCGGAAATTTTTGACACTGGAACACAGGACAAGGAAGGCGGAGATAGCTAACAAAACTATTGAAGAGGCAGGGATAATCTTTGCGGGACCAATAATTATTAGAAGAGATAAAATCAGAAAGAACGTGGAGTTTAGCTATAAGAGGATGATAAGGAGATTGAATGACTTTAAAAAGGAACCGGTCAGATAAGTATTGTCTTCTGAGGTATAAGGGAGCATCTCCGCATTCTACCTGGAGAGCATTAATAGGTGACGATTTCATAGCCCCACAGATTATTCTCAGACATTTAGATTGGAGTTTGTCAAGGGAACACAGCAGATTTGTTACAAGGGCCAAGGAGGAAAGTGCCATAGTCTAAGTGACTACGTACTAAGGCGTTATACATAAGTTTCTGAGAATAGGGGTGACAGCCCCACCAGACACCAGATAGAGAACGCAGAATGTTAATATTTTTTTCACATTTTTTAACAATATGATTAATATGTTGGACACCGGTTAATCTAGAATCTAATACAACACCAAGAAATTTCACATTGTCTACAACCGTAAATTCCTGTTGATCGTAAGATATTGAAACATCACGACAAGATCTAGATCGAGAGAAAACAATTACATTGCTTTTAGGGATAGATAGGGACAGACCGTGTTCTAGGAGCCAATCTTGGAGATAGCTAATAGCTGAATTTAGGCGAGAAGAGGCTTCCTCAATATTCTTAGCAGAAACATAGAGTGCGAGATCATCAGCATATTGCAGAACTTGACAAAAGGAATTAACCGAAAGTTCTAAATCGTACGTATAAATACTGTAAAGTAACGGGCTAAGGACTGACCCTTGGGGAAGCCCCTTCCAAAGCTGCCTAGGAGAGGAAGAATAATTTGGAGCACGAACAGATACGAATCTATGAGACAGGAGATTAAAAATTATGTTTACAATCTTTACAGGGATACTCAGCTGGAGCATTTTCTGCCTGAGCACTGAAAGAAGAACACTGTCGTACGCAGATGATACGTCCAGAAAAACACCTATCAAAGACTCATTTTTAGAGAAGGAAATGCGAATGTCTGTTACCAATATGCTTAAACTATCCATAGTGCTAAAACCCTTTCTGAAACCAAACTGAGATTTAGCTAATATGTTCCTATTTTCGACAATCCATTCCAAACGGTTCTTGATTAAATGTTCCAATATCTTAGCCATTGTACAGGACAAAGCGATTGGCCGGTAACTTGAAGGGTCAGAGCTGGGCTTTCCAGGTTTTAAAATAGGAATGACAATCTGAGTCCTCCATTCGTCAGGTAGAGTTCCAGATAAAAATATACTATTAAGAATAGAAAGGAATACCTGTTTTACAGAGTTACTGCTTTTAGAAATGAAAGAATACGGAATCCCATCAACTCCAGGGGACGAATCACTTAGACCCTCCAAGACAGCTGAAAGTTCTTCCCAAGAAAAGGGAGACTCAAACTCATCGGTGGAGTTAGAGGATAAAGCAGAGGGAAAAGTTTCTTCCAAGGTAGGTACATAAGGAGGGGCTAACCTACAAGAAAAATGTTCAATCCAGTCAGAGGGATTGTTAGATGAGATGACAAGAGCAGAAACAGAACAGCGATATCGTCTCATATTCTTCCAGACTTTAGAAGGGGGAGTGATAGGAGAAAGCTCCTCGCAAAAACGCACCCAACCAGATCTTTTCTTTTCTGATAAAAGTCTTACAGTCTTGGCAGCAATTCTTTGGTAAGAAATAAAATTCTCCGAACTCATAGCAACTGAATAAACATCCTCTGCTTCTGATCTATTCTGGCAAGCTTGAGTGCACTCAGAATCCCACCACGGGGGAGAAGGGACTTTATTTCTAGCAGTGTTTTTGAGAGGGATAGAATTAGCAGCAGACGAAAGAAGAGCGTTTCTAAAAAATATATAAGAAGACAGGACATTGTCCGGGTTAATCAAGGGAATATTCATTATTTCTTGATCTAAATGAGACCTGAATTGTGACCAATCAGCCTTGTGAATATTAAATTTTAAGAGAGGTGGAAGGGAAGCAGTAGGAATGGAATTAAGGGAATCAGGAATTGACAGAATGATAGTAAAGTGATCACTACCATGAGTGGAAGACATGACAGACCAGGAGAGGCTAGAAGCCAAGGAAGGAGAAGTTAAAGAGTCCACAGCAGTCTTTGGATTCTGAGAAGGAGGAACTCTGCGAGTAGGGGTCCCGTCATTCAATAAACACAAATCTAGTTCATCACAGAGATCAAGAAAAGGAAAAGAAACAGAATCACAGTAATAACAACCCCAAGATGTATGGTGAATATTAAAATCTCCAAGGATAAGGACAGGTGGAGGAAGACTTGTAATAATAGTTTTTAATTCCGAGAGAAGAGCTAGGTTAGGTTCAGGGATGTAGATAGAGAGGAAAGAAATATTATTAACTCTAACAGCAACAGCAAAAATGCTATTACTGTGGTAAGGAAGGGAGATTTGTTTAAAAATCACATTTCTAGATACTAAAATACCACAACCAGCATAACCATCTGACCTATCGTCCCGGAGACATGAGAAGCCCGGGATCCTAAAGTTGGATCCGGGCTTAAGCCATGTCTCCTGGACGGCAAAGATAGAAGGTTTGAATTTATTAATAAGAGTGATGATATCATTCTTCTTGTGACGAATGCTGTGGCAATTCCACTGTAGGAATTTGGGCATTTTTAATAGTTTTAACAAGCTCAGTAAGTTTAGATACGACATTGTTCGGTAATTCAAAGTCCCCAAAGCGGGAAAATATGTTAAGAATTGTAGAAAGTAAAAGTTCCAGGAGATTATCATTGGCAGTTACACCATCTGAAGGATAACAACTCCCATTAGGGAGACTAGAGGGGGGAGTACTAATGATAGCTTGATGAGCTTGCCTATCATAGCCTGGACTGGATGCCGGAGCAGGAGGGGATTTTTGGGTAAAATAAGTGCGACGGTAGGAGACTGAACTGGGTATGGCTTGGGTGTGGGAAGAAGATTGGGGAAAGGTTTGGGAAGATTGAGTGGGAAAAACGGGGGGAGATGTACGAGAAATATCTGCAAAAGATCTTCTAACTTGTGGAAACCTGACTGATGCTTCGGTGTATGAGATATTTTCTTGTGACATCACCAGTTTGACAGATTTCTGCCTCGAGTGTTCAGGGCAAGATGAATCAATGGCTTTATGGTTACCAGAGCAAAACAAACAGGTAGGTATGGCAGATAAACTATTACATTCAATACCAGGGTGAGATTTCGTACAGATAAAACAACGCGCTTTTGACCGGCATTGCGAAGCCACATGACCAAACCTGCAGCAATTATTACACTGAATTGTTGGTAAAATATATGTCTGAACTGGGAGGGAATTATAAAAGCAGTAAACCCTATCTGGGAGTTTTTGGCCAATAAATGTTAGCACAACTGTCGGAGTTGGAGTCCAAATGGAAGTGTTATTTTCAGTTGATTTTCTATTGAGCCGCCGCGCTCTGATGACACGACCAAAACCATCAGGAACTTCAATGGCAGAAACTAATTCCTCCAGGGACCACTCTACTGGGACGTCTCTTACAATACCCATGCGGGTCACATTGTATGATGGAATAATGGCATTGTATTTAGCTGCAGCAAGACCTGGGTGATCTAGGAAATAATTTGCGGCAACAGCAGTTTTAAATTCTACTGAGACTCTGTTTCGGCCGATACGTTTAACACCATCTTTAGCAACATCCTTAATATCATTGTGGTGTAAGAAGTGACCAAACTTAATTGGGCGCAGTGTAGTACTAGACGAAGGCTCGCAATCTTTGCTTACATGTATCAAAAATGGAGCAACATCCTGATCCAAATATCTTTTTTTGTTACCCTCATATTCTGGTAAAGTATATACAGACTGGATAGATCCAATTGCTTGTGCAACTGTGTTTTTCTTCGGAGGTAAAGAGGAATTCTCGGTATTTGGAGGAGATTGTCGTTTTCTTGAAGGATGGATCACCTCCGTGTCCATTTGGATTAGAGAATTAGGTGGGTCTTGGTTTGGTGAGGAAAGGACATAACCTCCCCCGGGATCGGGGGGGTCGACGCCGTTCATATTTACACTAAACTACTATATAATACTTACAAATACGACAGCACACTTAAATAAACACACAAAGCTACTAATTAGATAATCAACAGGGAATAAACCCCAATATAACACCCGAAATTTAAGTAGAAACACGAAAATGCCAAAAACACTTGTATCAAGCACTCAACCCGAAAGCAAAGTCCTGATAGATAGAATATGGAGTATCTGTCAAATATGTTATGGGTAGTCTATCCGGCACTTATCAGGAAGTGGTGAAACAGGCCCTAAGGATCGATTTAATTCCTGCGTTAAAAGACAGTTAAAACTATATTTAGCTATGAATTCATGAAATTTTGTATACATGTGTTAAAAACGGCGATAAATCGATCTAGCTAGAATACATTTTTAGAAAACTTTTTTTTTATCCGTGTTTTGAGGCATCGATAAAATATGATTAGAATACGTAAATTTAACGTAAATTTCGCTGTCAAATAATATGTCATGGTAGCTTAGTGGTGAAATTAGGCAGTTAATCCCGAACGAGCCTGGTTCGAATCTCCAGTCCGATTTTTTTTCCCTTTTTTTTTAAGATAATTTTTTTGGAAGAAAAATTTTATCGTATTTTATCACTTAGGGTACCGAGCAAACGCTCGGTCAACCATTTTTTTTTTTTTTCGGTTGGATCTATGCTAATGGTCCTAGTGACCGTTATGCGTCATCGGAAATGGGGTGATCCGGTTGGATCATCCTATGACGTTAAAAATTTGGGGGGTTGCCCCCCGCCATGTTCATGGCGTCGGGTTTGTACCTAACTTGGTCAGCTACGGTCGACTGGTTTGGAACGGGTGACGTTAGAAACCTATCGTGAGGGCCGGCCCTCCCCTCCCCCGGTAGCGGGGGAGGCGGGTCAAGCGCGGGACCCGAGCAAGCTGCCGATAGCAGAGTGCTATCGGTGTTTACACGGTCTATATTGGTGTCGACTCGTAGCTGATCTGAGCCTATGCTGTCGCGGTTGATCCGGATCAACTGGTCAACGGAGTGTAGGGTTCGACGTCGCATACGACCCCGGGGCCCATGCGGTGTGAATGTGTGCCTAACACCGGCTGTGTTATGTCTGAGTGTGTGTTGTAGCTTACGTCGCGCTTCAGCGTCGCGCTTTAACAGTTCTGTGATTTTATCAACAGGATCGGTTATGACATTCTTAGGTAACCTAGACTTATTAGGTGCTAAGCTATCGGGGGTGTAGTTTGCCGCACTCACGACGAGTGGGTTCGGGTGGAGAACCTCGGTCAACCAGGTACTAATATTTAAATATGGAGTTCGTGCATTTTACCTCCTCGGGTTTCATACATAACCAACTTTCTGTAATCACAACTGTGAATATTTTATACCATGACCTCATTAGTAGTCATCATCAGACTCACCATGGGCAGGATGCAGGGCCGCGCCAGCGTCATGGTGAACGAGCTCATGATGACAGGATTGAAATCCAGTATCTTGGGGTACATGTCCAGGGGGGACAGGGTACCTGGAATGTATGAGCTATGTTATTAATAGTATTAAAATCCTTTTTTGTTCACACCATCTTCCCAACGCTTTACTCGATTAGCTCGAGTTCCGAGTTTGCCATTCTCAATTCGATTTAACCTCCAACAATCAATGGCAAAATTCAACAGCACCTGATAAGCGCCCTTCACAAAATACACTTATATTATCTCTGCTAAGCCACCATTGGCTTCTTTTATGTCAAACTGAAGCAGTTAATGGACAACTATTTGTTTAATAATATAATAAACTATTCCTAATAGTAGTAACATAGTATATTCTATAACTAGCACGCCAGTTTGGCGCCACCGGAAGCCTATCGTTTCAATTACTTCAATTGGTGCGATTAGATAGGTAAGCGGCCTCACATCCGGCTGGTGTTGCCAGCGGTTTGATTCACTCACTAACGTGGTTATTTAAAAAAATGAGTTATGAGATTTCATTAGTAAAATATAACACGAGTTTAATTTCTTTACTGCATATTTTTAATGGTCCTTCGAGCCGGACATCGGTCTCTTTGAAGATAATTATCTATTGGTTACAATAATCTGTATTATTTGGCCCAACAACGTGTGTCAAAACTATAAACATAAGTCGTAAAAGTATAAAATAACGTCATTGCGAATGTTTTAACTGTAGTGCGTAGTAGTAGTAGTAGTTACTGTAAAGTGGTAATTTATATATAACTGATGACATACCCGAGGTGATGATGACGGACTGGAAGCGCGCGAATACGGGCCGCATCGCTATCGACGAGTCCATACATCTGCGACATACAAGATTATATCACAATCAACTTATAGTGGAAATGTTAGTGGTTTAGTTTACACTTTTCAAAGACACCAGGTTACTCATTACGTCGATAGAAGTACAGTGAAACATTAAAAATGTTGTTTGTTTTCCTACTGAGCACAAAGGATCTTTATGTAGATTACTTTTGCGTAAAACGTGTTCGTCTTTAACACATGCTTAAAGACTTTTAAATTCATGTATATTTATTTATTTTAACGCTTTATACTTTAAAATATAGCATATATCACATGACTGTAGTTACTGTAAAGTACCCAAAACGTTAGGTCTTTTTATTATGAGATAATTCTTAAAAAAAATCACTCACGAGAAGTGCAGGATAGGGTTGGACACCGTGGGCGTCTTGTCGTCGAAGGGTTCAATGATGACGACGAAGCCCTTGGTGTAGGTGGACACGAGCGTGGCCAGGTGCGCCACCAGCGTGAGCGCGCCCACGGAGCTGGGGTCGGCCACTTGCAGCGTGCGCAGCAGCGACTGCAGCCGCGTCGCGCAGAACCGCAGCGGCTTGCGCTCGATGCACACCTTCGACGACACGTCCTTCAGGAAACCTGGAGGATGATTTTATGTTTGCTGGATCCGATGACGGGCAGACAAGCCACGTTATGATAAGTGGTCTGCGTCATCCGTCACCATCGTGTTGTCTATCCCGAGAATTGAGAATTGCGTATACGTACGCAAAAGTGCGTGTACGTTTGCGTGTATTTACGTACGCAAGAATATGTGTGTGTGTGTGTGTGTGTGTGTGTGTGCGTCCGTCATAACTTCAGACACAGCTGTATATCTAAAATAGACGATAGGCAAAAACTATTTGATATATAATAAAGAGTTAACAATGTCAGTAAGGTTATAGAAATCTATCTCAGAAATAAAAGTAAAATCTCAGAAACTACTTATCCGATACAAAAAAAATCTAGTTTAATACTATGTTGTCATTACACTCTGAGTGACTCTGGCCTATTATATTAGCAATCATCATATCGTCCATCATCAGCCATCATATACCAGACACTGGTGATGTACGAACCCGCCGGCGACTCCTGCACCACGTGCTGTATCCGCAGGCGCGTCTTCAGGTACTCCGTGAACCGCTTCAGGAACCCGAGAAAGTGCTCAGCGTTCCGAATGTTGCCGGGGACCACCTCTGTAACACACGCATTATATACATAGAATAAGCAAAGATTAAGTTCTCTTATAAAAATAACCTTTATCGAACCACCAGTTGTGTTCAAACAAAAAGGACTGTCTGTTAAGCATCTTATCAACAGGAATAGGAGCTTGGACTGACTGTTAAGCACCTCAGCAACAGTAATTGAGCCAGGACTGACCGTTAAGCACCTCATCAACAGGAATAAGAGACAGGACTGACCGTTAAGCACCTCATCAGGCAGGATAGGGTTGCCCAGCACGAGGTCGGTGTCCCGAGCCACGGCCGCCTCCCGCAGCCCCTCCACCATCTGCTCGTACTCCAGCGTGAGACGCTCGGCGTCCTCTTGCTTCAATCTGGAAACATATTGACATGATTTTCATGATGATTGGCCCTTTTGCACCGTTGAATATACATATTATATCACTAAGCTAAGTTTATTGTAGAGACTAACTTTGCATCAATGATTCCCAACCTTATGGTGAACGTGTGTTTTTCTTAGTTTTTTTTCTTTTTGTTTAAGTAATTAATTAATGATTAAATAGATATTAATTGTTAGCAACTAAGTTTAGGAAACGTTGGGGCTCACATGTCTTATGAAACAAATGCCCCTAATTACTAGGAACATACATGTATACTAAGATGGCCGATTCCTTATTACTCCATCCTAATCAGCAGAAAAACCCCCAACACTCCTCATCTTCCCGAACGTGGCCTCTACTGGAATGGATAAGAAACATAAATTATCATGGTTAACCATGGAACTCACTCGGCCACCGCCTTCTCCAGGGTCTGCAGCGCGGCGGTGCCCTTGTCCAGGGTCCTGCGGGTGATGCGCACGCTGAGAGAGTCGATGCACACGGTGTCGATGTTGTGCGCCTCGTCGAACACCACCACCGACTCGCGGCCCAGCTCGCGCGACACCACTTCCGCAATCTTCGGGTCCAGTAGGTAGTGGTACGAGTACACCACTATCTCCGCGTGTACTATCTACATAACATAAAAAAAAGTAAAGTATCAACCCTTTAAGTCCCACTGCTGGGCACGGGTCTCCTCGAAATCAGGCAAGGAGGGTAATGGGCCAATAGTTCAACGCGCTGGCACAGTGCGGGTTGGTGAACTTCACATACCTTCAAAGACTTTCAATCTCATCAGGCATGCAGGTTTCCTCACTATGTTTTCCTTCATCGGTGAGCGAGCAATGGTCTTAAGTTTGGGGTGCACTTAGAAATTTAAAAAACCCATTTCAAGGAACACATGTGGGGGTCAGGATCGAACCCGGACCTCTCGCATAAGAGGCCGAGTCCATCCACCACTTGACCATCGTCGCTCTATATCGCAACTACATAACATATATTGTTAAATTTACATAGTGTTTTTTGTTCATTCAACATAGAATTTACTGTTAATTCTATATTTTATTTTTGTTAACTACATAACCATCATTTTTAACTAACATATTGTTAATAAGACTAGTTTGTTTGATAGCACTATTTTCTGAACAAACTGGTCAATTGATCTATTGCCTTTTTCATTTGACAACGAAATTCTTGACGAAAGTTAGAAATTGCTTCTAATCCTATAGAGTTGTAGTGTCAGAGTGAGAATGTTTGGCTTTTTCTATTCAAATAAGATACAATATTTTAGAGGAAAGGCTTTTATTTAACTGAGAGTCAGTGAAACTGCAGAGTTATCAAATGTATGTAACTCACAGCAAACCTGGATAAAAAGTAGGGGCACCAGTTTCTATCGGCGCCATATTGTTTTAAATCATCCATAGTGTACACACCATATGGTAGCATTGACTCTTTTCCTTCCCTGTTAAATCCTTCATAAAATTGACCTAAAATAAACCAATACATACATTACAGATAGAAAAAGATAATGTTTTAATATAATAATAAGATTAAAAATACTCACAAATTGGCACAGAGCTGTCTGTTTCGTGTCTCTCACGTATATAACTTGCTGTAAGGGAGTGACATTTACCATCTACAAGCTTGCCTTCTCTCTCCCGTGACACCTGATCAAAAAAATAACATAGTAAAGGCATGATAAATAAAAGTACAGCAGAATCTCATTAATGGATTACAGATCCAATTATTCAACCTCTGTTTGCATGTTCTTTGACCCTCAGGACTACAGGCTGCATAAAATCAGACTTCAATATGTCTAACAAAAACTATAAAGTTAATTTTGAGATACATATATATAAATGCTTCATTTTACTTTACCTATAAAATACAATAATGCAAACATTCCAATTCTAGTAACCTCTGGTTTTTAATAGTGCCGAATTAGTAAGATTGCACTGTATACATCTGTTGCAAACAAAGCAAATGAAAATGCCACATTAAGAGAAGGAAATGCTTTTGATAATGTGATGATCCAACTGCCAATTATCAACCAAGGCAGTAGATCATTTAAAGATTTCTTAAAACAATGTACTATAACAACCGCTGTATAATCATTAAAAACCTTACGTCTGGATGGATACATAAATTCTTTCTTGAACTCAGAACTACTCCAGTGAGGCTGGGCTTCTCTCCTTGGCTCTTTTCATAATAATTAATAAGATTCTTCAACTCTTCCATTACTTTCTCTATTTCAGGTACAGTTCGGGAACAGTAAATTAGTTTTCTGTAATTATAAAAATTAGTGTCAATAAAACATACTTATCATATTGTAACAATTAGCTAGACTACATATAGATTTTGTTGTAATGTTAGTTGGAGATATGCAAACTGGCTGACGTGTCACACAATGGTAACTGGCCAGTTGACAATGAACATAAACTAATTGACTTGGAACTAGAATATGTAAGGTGTTAAATTTTGGTACAGGTGACTACACTGCCAGTCTAGGCCTCTCTTGGACACACAGAAAACACGAGAAACAAGCAAAATGGTGGTATCCTTGAATCCAGGGGCATGGCAAAGCAAATCCTTCTAACTAGTATAATATAAGAAAAATAAAAAAAGTATTGTTGCTTACCTAACTTGGTGTGGTTTTTGTATCATATATGCAACTATCAATGATAATAGAGAAATTGTTTTTCCAGTACCTGAAGGCATCTCCAATAAGCCATGACCCTGAAAAGTAAGTTTTTTTAGCTATATTTACATCTCGGTCTATATCTAGAAAGTAAAAAAACTCCTTGGAAACTTACTTTGGCATCAAGAGCCCGCTTTAATTCTAACATATACGCATATTGCTCAGGATATATGTAGTCATAAGGAAAATACACGAGAAGACCGTCCACTGTTAACCTGAAAATCATAAATCATAAAATGGTTATAAAATACACATTATCCAATTGGATTTAATGTGATAAAAACACGTGGAATTACATACTTCATTTTTTAGGATCGTTATTATATAGCTTCTAATAAATTGTTATTTATTTTTATATAGTTTGGCGGTTTCTAACTCGATTGTTGTTTGAAAACAAATTGAACAAATTCACAATTCTTGACATTTGAGTTTGACAGGTTGCAACTAGAAATGTTAAAATATTTTTTTACGGTTAGAAAAGGCACAAGAGTATTCATTGAAACAACTTTTTATGAAAGTCATTAGAGGACGGACTATGGTTGCTGTAAAGTATCCGAAACGTAAGGCATGTAATAAGCTGCGATAAAATAAAAATAAAACATGAGAAAACAATATAAGATAGAGTAGAATAAAAAAAAAATGTATTTGTAATGCATGGTAAACTGAGCTCTTTAATATTATATAGAGAATTATATGTAACATGAATTGGGTTACGTATAAAAGTAAAAGAAAAACTTATTCCTTAACTCGTAGCCAATTTGGTTCAGAAAACTGCTAATAGTTTCAGGCCGGAACATTTTCATTTTAAGAACTGATTCATACTTATATGTACATCAATGTTCATCTACTAGAATCTAGATGATGAAAGGAAATACACCTAGACGATAAGGTCATATTATTCAAACATTGATGTGATAAGAAAAATCCTGCATTAAAATATATGCCCTTGACATATTATATACATATTCTTTTGCTGTCTTCTTAAAACTATCGTGAAATAAAAAGCTGTGTTTCGACATGTAAGAGCGAATTGCTTGATTCTGTCCCAAAACTCTTAACTTCCGCTTTCAATAAATTTTCACAATAAAAATGTGAAACACTCGTAATATTCCAACCGCTAAGTTATTCGAGTTTATACTATTATGTATGTTCAAAAAAATATTATGACTGCAATCGCATATAATAAAAGTTGGTATTTGGGTTTACTTTACAAAGATAGAGAGTTTGATTATATTTATCACAGCTGACCTTTGAATTGTATACATGGATGATAAACTAACGAGCTTTATATTTATTAATAATGGTCAGTAGTTGTTATTAGCGTAACGGTTGCGACAATTTATTTAAAATATTTTTTTAAAGTTTTTTAAATATGTCTAAAGTAGCCATTTTGGGAGCCGGAATCAACGGGCTGGCTTGCGGTGTTAAAATTAAAGAGAAATATCCAGATTGTGATGTATGCTACGATACTAAATGTTTAATTTTAGATGCATATTATTATTATTGTTACTCGTAATTTCTTAAAATCATTCCTGTTAGGATCGATCTTGAAAGTTTGTCTGGGCACTAGATTAACATGATGTGATTGTTCCATTTTATATTTGTCAGGTGACAATCTTGTCGGACGAGTTCACTCCACTAACCACTGGAGACGGTTCTGGGGGTCTCTGGTTCCCATACCTATGCGGCAAAACGTCTTCTCATTTGTTAAGGTGTGTTTATTATTATTCTGTTTATTTAATGTAAAATGATGATTGAATATTACATGATCTTACAAATATTATTTATATAAGTATGCTTATGTCTTGGTGAATAGACCTTTTTCAAGCTGTGTTATCTATAGCCTACGTTCCATCTTATTTTAATAAGAAAATACTGATGGGCCGATTGTGCGTCTTTGTCGCTCGCTCTGCGCTCTCGTTTGCACCACAAGCCTTAAATGGATCGCCTCAGAGCGAAGTAACGCCGCATGAGTCATGTTTTTTCGTGCGTGCAGCCGGTTCCATCGAATTATTAGACGATGTCACGTCAGAAAATCTGTTAACTTTTTAGAAATATTTCCAGACTAGTATTCTCTGGAATATTCACATTAAACGCGGGAAAGCACAGTTCATTTGGGAATAGTTTCAAAATACTCAAACCTTACTATCCCGAGATGTAATATGCTCGTGCCTGTCTCGTTTTTCCGTATGAAACACATTCCGTAACAAAACTGCGTCTCGAAGGAAATAAGTATGGCAGTGGACCATTATCTATCACGTCTGAGGCTTTCTTAAGTTGCGGTCCATGGGCCCCTAATGGGTGAAAAGGGTTTTGGGGATAGTTACATGCGAGGACAATCAGCCTTCGTAGTTTCTCTACGATTTGAAGCCAACTCCCTAACCGTCTCAGTCAGTATTAGAATAGGTACTATTATCCAGCCATGTGCATTTTCATGGTCATTTGGTTTAGAAAAAAAGGCTAAACTCGACTCTAAGGCCCGAATTCTAAAACGTGACTTGAGCGCTGATCGGCGCTTGATACTAGTTTTGGGTACCGCCAAAACTAGTATCAAGCACCGATCAGCGCTCAAGTCACGTTTTAAAATACGGGCCTAAGAAACTCGGTGTGCTCAGTAAGATATTTGAATCTTGCTTAAGTCTACATCACTCCAACAATGATCAACTTTAATGTCTTTTTTTTTAGTAAATGGGGAGGGGAGACCTATAGGCTATTACACGAGCTATGGCTAGAAGGGGGTTATGACATCAGCCTCATGCCGGTCATGGAGTTGCATCGGGAGGAGAGAGACGTGGATACTGAAGACTGCTCCAAAGTTGTCTTTGGGTTTTCCGTGTTGGAAAAAAGGCAATTGGAATATTTCAGTAAGCTGTACTCTACTGAATATCGGTAAGATTGTGTTTTTTTTTTATAAATAATATATCTATAATTTAACACATAGTCCTAGTAAATAGGATTGAGATGGTAGCCTAATTTTATCGGGTAAGAGAAAGAGGGAGAAAGAGGAGGTACATCAGTGCTTCCTTTTACTCTGGGATCTGCCTTTTCTATGTTTAGAAAAGATAAAAATACGTCACATAATATTATATTATATGTTTATAATAGTATCTATAGTATAGAGACTGTGGGAATAATGTTGGTTAGCCCCAAAGGGAGATCTCAGACCGAGCGAGGTGCAATGCTCGGCCAGGCTGAAGCTCACTAGCTAACGTGTCAGATGTCGTATATATAGCGACCGGGCGCTGGAATTCTGATAGCGCGAGTCAGGATTGTGGCGCTATGATTGGTCCGCCACAAGACTATAGATTGCTGTATGTATACTGTTTCCAGCGCCGGAAGAATTTTCACTACATTCGTAGTGAATCCTCCTTCAATTCTGGCGCATTTGTCCAAGCGGTTCATCTACGCTGGAGGCAGGATTCGGAAGATCGTCATTAAGTCCTTGACAGACTCACATTTGGATGAATACGATGTGGTCATCAATTGCCTGGGTCTCGGAGCGAGGGAGGTGGTCCCTGACGCAGGAGTGTTTCCGATTAAAGGGCAAATATGCAGGGTTAGTGATTAAAAAAAAACCTTAATGTTTCGTACTATGTACTTTGAAATTCAGGCTCAATTAATACTTAGGGCTTTTTCTTTTATAGAATGAAAAATAGCCCATATACATACATTTAATATAAATAAATAAACATATCTAGAAAACCTCTGTGGCTCAATGGTTAGCGCCTTGGTGCTCAAGCCAGAGGTAGCGGGTTCAAATCCCGCCAGGGAACAAAAAGTGCTCCTGGGTCATGGATGTGTATTAAATATGTGTATTATATAATAAAAACCTTAAATATATGTATTAATATAAAAAAGTATTAAATATATGTATTTCCGTTGTCTAGAACTCGTAACACTTTTCCCGGAAACTTACCACGGGACCAGATTGGCGTGGTGTAAAATCGTCCATAGATATTATTATAACTGCCAATTCTACGATTACAGGTAACAGCACCATGGTTGAATGAGACCATCCTTGATGCCGACTCGGGACATTACGTCATACCGAAGTGAGTTTACCAAATGACATCGGGAAATGTTTAATATCAGCGGATCAAACACACGTTCCGTATTTTGTACTGGATCAAATTTACAAAAACTAACAAAGAAAGATATAAATATTGAATTAACATTAAAAATAACATGGCCGCGTTTAGGTAGACGAATGTTGGTCGGCCACTAACCAGATAGGAAGACGATCTCCGTGCAGTGGCCGATTTGCGTGAATGCGAGTGGCAAGAGATCGGTCGTCTTGGCGTTCATTTAGGGAGGCCTACGTTCAGCAGTGGACGGATAGGGGGCTGACGATATTGGATGAACATATTTTACTGTTTTCAGTGTGGATTTCTGCGTTTTGGGCGGCACCCACCAAACAAACGATTACAGCAGAGATGTTGATCCCAAAGACACAGAATTCATCAGAGACGGATGTCAGCAACTCATACCCAGCATTGAGGTTAGCTAAGTATTAATAAAGTCTTCATTGTTAGCATGGTTGTCACATGCATCTGGTAGGAGGTCATGAATAGAAGACCCAACAGATGAGAGGGATGACCTCCAGCCCTCATCATACCACCACGCTGCTTCTTCCCTTGAAACAGCTTTGCTGTATCGTGGGAAGGACAAGCACGAAGCGAGATAAGCAATTTGTAAATGGACTACTTCCCTGTGAAGTTCCCTGACCACTTCTTTCAATCAGGTGCTTTTGTCATTTTACCTACCCAACATAAAGATGTTATAATATCTTAAAGCAGATTAAGAATCTATGAATGGCCTAATTATAAGTCAAAGACATAAAGCAACGCTAACCTCCTTCCTCCATACGGTTTCGTAAGGAAGACCGGTTTGCTCTAAAGTAAAAGACGATACCATAAAAATTGTAGCGTATCGTTCGCAAATGTCTCTAAAATCAAATTCTCTGGTAAAAGAAAGACAATGATAATATATTTATAGAATGCACTGGTGAAGAAGAACATCGTGAGGAACTCTACATGTCTGATAAGATGTAAGCCTTTGAAGGTGTGTGTTGTCCACCAACCCGCATCGATAAATCCAATACTCTCGCTGATTTCGAGGACCCGTGCCCAACAGTATGCCGTATATAGGTTGAAACTAGTTGATACTGTACAGTATTCATGTTTTTTTAGTCAGCAGAAGTAATAAAGCACTGGGTCGGATTGAGGCCGGGTAGAGAACAAATCCGATTGGAGTTTGAACGGAGAAATGGAAAAGTGTACATACATAACTATGGACACGGTAAGTATAAACTGATCCTACATTCTCCTGCTTATAGTGTATATGTAAGGACAGTTACGGAATAATAAGGTTCACTGTCATATACGTACATGGGCGTAGCCAGCCCTGGGCTCAAGGTTGGGCAGCAGTCAACCTATTCATCTTTCCCCGACTTTGCCAGCCATTGCCCCACACACTTTTCTGGATCCAGGCTCACGTTTGTGATGAATTTATCTATGGCAGAGGCAATAAATTAGGTCCAAATATATTGCCTCTGCCTCCTATGGCCTAAATAAATAATCATCCTATGACCATGGTGGGGCAAGCGCCCCAGCTTTCCCCAGTGTGGCTAAGCCCATGTATACGTATCTACATAGTCGGTTTTACCTTGCACCACTGCAATAATGAGATGTCCCAGTCAAAGATAAATAATATTATGTCAGTTTAACAGGTCGTTGATTCAATAATAATGCTTTTATACTTTCGTTATTCCAACTCAAATCTAGCTATAGCCTACATTTAACTTCATTATTATTTTCTATTTCTACAAATACAAGACATTTTCCAATTTCAGGCGGGAGTGGACTTACGCTGTTTTGGGGCTGCGGCTCGGAAGTTTTGAGCCTTTTTGAACTTCACACGTCCAGCAAAAATAATAATTCAAAGCTTTAACTCTAATTCGTAAAATCATATTATAATATGTATAACATTCATATCAATCTATATATTTTTATGGCAAAAATATTTCAGTGGAAGCATGGGCGTAAGGGTGAAATGAATAGAAGGCTAACGTTATATTAGTAAGTCTTACTCGTAAGCTTTAATCTAATGTTGCCAAATCTTAAAATACAATAATCCAATTCCCAGCTTATCAAAAATTCTCCTTAGACTGACGACTATTTCGTTAGTCCTTTTATAGACTTTTTATTGTGATACTGTTACTGTTACCTTTTATTTTATATTTTTGTTTCAAAATCACAAAATACATACAAATATTATTATACTTACTACTACATTGTGAAGGTGTCAAATTATAATGAAAAATAAGACACGTTTAAAAATGTATATTCATAACAAATATATCACGCTTATCATAATATGTATAACGATAAAATATAAAAGTATTTAACAGAGTATTTGGTTGTGACGAGTTGTTTTTATTTTAGTATAATATCGTACACGTCTGTCCTCTTTTGGCTTCTGATTGGGATTTGACTTCGCACTTCGTTTATCGACTGAAGATCTGAAAATCGAATCAGAAACATAAATTGTCAGTTTCTGGTGAATCAGAATTTCTCATTGTCGTCACAATAGCCTGCTTTTAATATTACATAGGTACTATAAAAACTGTTCAAATAAAGTAACTAATTATTTCTTTCAATTTCTAAGTAAAGGTAAAGTCAAAACTCACTGCGTATAATATGTAAATCTTCTCGCACTGTCAATATTTAACCTTAACCTAATAAATTATATAAATTAAAAAAAAATGCGGAATAATGTGACGTACCTATATCGGCTATGAGTGTATCCGGCTTTTCGTCCAGTTTCCCCGTTACCTCACCCCACGGGTTGACCACGGTGGAGTGTCCCCAGGCCACGTAGCCCGCGGAGGTGTCTCTCGCGGGGCTCACCAGCGCCACCCACAGCTGCAGGTCGGTAGCCCGCGCTCTGGCGAGGAGCTCCCAGTGCTTCGGTCCCGTGGTCATGTTGAAGGCACCGGGGTATAGTAGCAGCGAACAGCCTGCAGTTAACCATTGATTAGCATGTACCCACTATCACTATAATGGAGATAATTGTTAATCACCTGTTTTAAATACACTTGAAAGTTGAATCACAAAATATTATTAGAAACTGTCAAGTCTGGGACCAGTTCAGTCTCAATCACACGCACACATAGAAAAATCGTTTATAACAAAAATATCCCAAGATGGCGCTCTATAACGAAACAACTTGTAGAAAACATCGCGAGGAAACTTAATGCAATTAAGTCTTTAAAAGTAGGTTGAGTTTACCAAAACGCATTGGGCCAGCGCATCGGTGAACTATAGCCTTCCTCCCTCGTCACCTCGTACCCTTCCTCGCCTGTTTTCAAGGAGACCAGTGCCCAGCAGTGGGACATATTTGATACTTTACTTTTTTATGGATTTCATCATTTCATTTGGATACAGCAACAATGGTCAACTCTCAGGACGAGGAGGACTAACAGGGGAAAGTTGTTTCATTATATTGAGTGAGATTCGCGTAAACAATACAAAACAATAATATGAGGTGTATATTATATCAGCCACAGCCCTTTTATTATTACTATTTAATAATAATTAATAATAATAATAAAGTAAAATTTATTACAATTTATTGATAACAGTTATCTTGCCTTGGTTAGCCATGATGTGCGCCATCTCCGCGAATCTCAGATCGTAGCAAATACCCAAACCAATCCTTATACCCAGATACTCGAAGGTTGTAATTTGGTCCCCGGCTGATAGCACCTCTGACTCTTTAAATGTTATCTTATCGGGAATGTCTATATCAAATAAGTGCATCTGGAATAAAATACACAGATCACAAACCAGTCTACTTATACGAAGAAACCAAATATTAATGCTTTTTTTTATAGTAAAACTATTGGATGTCGAAGCAATATTTATTATAGTAAACAATCGCTTATTTTTTTTAACTATGAATTTAATCTTCAGGCCCGTTCGCACGAGTTTAATAAACGTTGCGTCAAAACCCGACGGACGATGGCTCGAGTTGCGAGTTCCACATGCTCAATTCGATCTCATATTTATAGATCAACATCGAAAATCCAATATTTCTCGATAAAAAAGTGCAGCGCATTAAAAAGGTTCTCGTTTTAATAAATACAAGGGCACCCAGTTGTCTCTTTAAGCGTTATTTCAACGCTCGATCAAAAAACGGTCATGTGACCATTCAAATAAACATTTCTTTTTCTCCCTACCTTCCTGTGCTGTGCAAGAAGCTTCCCACTCCCGTCCCATACAGTGCATGTGTTGTACAACTTGTTGCCGCATCTCTCTGGCAATGTTCCTCCGACAACACATATTCCCGCGTCTGCGGCCGCTTTTGACAACGCTCGACTTGTTTCCCCAGACGGGACTTCCTCAGCATAATCATCAAAATATTCTGAAATAAAAAATATTGTAGATTTTAATCATTAATGTTTTTAAAAACACATAATCAAACTAGTGTAAAACTTATTACATACAAAAAATAATATCATAGTTGAATAAAAATAGAAAAATATATAATAACATTCATCTAACTCACTTGTTCCATATGGTGAATTAAAACACTCTGGTAAGGCTACAAGTTGGGCCCCCTTTGCTTTCGCTTTGTGTATTTCGTTCACTGCTGCCGCCACATTTTTCGATTTGTCTGAGCTAACTGATAGTTGCACTAGTGCTATTTTTAAACCTACAATAAAATAGTGATGACAATTTTTGTAGAACTTTTTTAAATTATTTATATACTTGTAATAAAAATAGTGCATTTTCAATCAAGCATAAAATATATAAATATTGATAGCAAAAAAAAATATACCAGTGACATAAATACTTTAGTTGTAACCAAAAACGCAAAAATGCGGTAAATAGACAAATATTTTTATTAATCAATAAAAAGAACAGTTATTACCACCCCCCCCCCCCCGACTCCTTGTAATCATTAAATAAATTGTTTTTATCAATGAACAATATAATACAATTGCTCAAATGTAACTGTAAATGGTTATTTAATATTTTAGGATTATTTACAATCAAGAACACGTGAGACACACAAATTCATTCTACAAATAAAGCCCAAACTTTGGGCCAATGCATAATATTACAGTTGCGCTTGTAAGGAGAGTATCGTTCTATATTGTAATTATTCTAAGTCGTATCGATATATTTTAGAATAAAAATCAGTGTATGCTAGTCACTTTATATTACTAATAGTATATAAACCATATACTATTAGTAATATATAGTATTTAATACGTAGAATAGGATATGTAAATAAAAAGCAGATGTGATATTTGTTAGCTCTTGACGAAGGCCTTGATGAGATTAATAATACAATAAGAGGTATTTGTTTTTGAATTATCACAAGTTTCTGATAAGAGTAGAGGTCAAATAATATAGCAAGAATTCACCATGAATTTGAATACTTTATACCGTATACCTTGCTGTTAATAACATTAAGCTTTTTACATTAGAGTATTGCTTATTTTTAAGATTTATACAATACCATTAGCATAAAACACTGGTTTCTTTTGAAATCTCGGATGCACAGCGTCTATCGCACTTTCACACATTCTTTTTTTATTTATTTATTAAAATTAGTAAGGATTACCTCTTTTTATCATTATGATAGTTTGCGAAGTAAATATTTAAGTTTAACAATATGTTTTCAAATATTATAAAACTTTTTACTTTACAAAATTACAAATACCAAAAGTCAAAACAAGACTTACTTTTTCTTCTTCTTCTTTTACTTCTCGCTGTTCTGACATTCTGCCAGTAATTTTAATAGAAAATAACGTTTCAAGTATTTAATTTTGAATAATTTTTTTATCTGAAATATACTTATATAACAGTTAGTAAATTTGTTTTTTTTTGTGTTGGTGTTGATGGAAATTTTATATTATCGTTTGTAATTTATTATTAAAAAAATACCTTTTCTTAACTCCGAGGTAGTTATGTTTATTTTATTATAAACTGTCCATAATAAAATAGAATATTATAAATAATCTTGCATTTTACCTCAACAAGATTTGGAAATGCGACTTACCACCGATGTATTGTACGTACTTATCAAAGTGTATAAATAGTATATACCAATAAACGATTATAACTTTAATTTACAAAATAACAAAAACAAAAGTATAATCATTTATCATTTAATAATATATTTTAGAGCACATACAGAAATACACACATTATAAACTACATATTCTAAAATACTGTTTACCTTATCCTAAAATATTTGTTCAGTCTTTTATGGAAATTGACAATTTTATACAATAAATATTATTATAAACCAAAATATAAATAGCGATATTATTAAAAAAAATTAACGGCGCCTCCTCCTAGCACCTAGTAGTCCGAGCTTTATGGTGACCGACGCCCTTAAACACAACTAAAACTCCTTTATCGGGAACTCGCAAGCCACACGAAACGCGACAGCACAGCTGTCGCTTTACATCGGTATCAAGTGAGCGAGAGGTGCCCCCCCCCCCTCCGGGTTACCGGCCGGCCGGCCGACTACGTCTATTCCATTTATATCAATCCATTTCTATTTATAGAGCCAAAACAGCTAAAAATTCATTTTAATTATTATTATTGGTCCATAGTGTTGAAATTGTTTTATTAAAAAAAGTAAATAATAATTATAATCTTTAAGCGTAGCCGAGAGTGTATTAATACCTTAATAATCTTAAGCTTTATTTTCCTGTAGTCATGCGATACACTGGGAGTTAGAAGTTTTTTTATGATTAAATAAAATTTATTCAGGCTTTGGATTATGAATATAGAAAAATAATTATAGTAATAGCCATCCTGCTAACTTGTCTGAAGCTTTTAGAAAATTGACAACGATCAAAATTAATAAAATTATGCAGGATGTGGACAGATAAAATGCCCACAGCCTTTGCGAAAAATATAGTACGAGTCCATATGAAATAATGACAAGGATTATAAGAGCCGTCGAGAGATCCTGAAGCCAAAAGACCCAAATGTAGAATTATGAAAATGTTTGCAGCCCAGTTATTAAAATCTTGAAATAGCATTTAAATTTAAAAGTATGTCAAATATTTCAAATTATTAAAATTACAATTTTCTGAATAGTTCCAAATTTTAAAATATAAATGAATAATTGAAAATTGACACAAAGTGTTCTCTATGGGCTTATCAGTATTAGTAAAAGGCATCAGAACTCCATAACGGGCCTGTCGGTACTCAGCAGTGGGCGTGTCCGTCAGTAGGGCGTGTCGGTGTCCGTCAGTAGGGCGTGTCGGTACTCAGCAGTGGGCGTGTCCGTCAGTAGGGCGTGTCGGTACTCAGCAATGGGCGTGTCCGTCAGGAGGGCGTGTCAGCACTCGACAGTGAGCGTGACTGTCAGCAGGGCGCGTCAACACTCAGCAGCGGGCGTGTCCGTCAGTAGAGCGTGTCAGCATTTAGCAGTGGGCGTGTCAGAACTCAGTAGTGAGCGTGTCAGTAGGACGCATGCACGTCCTTGTTGGCGAGCGCGCACTTGCGTCGCTCGAGGCGGCTGCGGCTGACGTAGGGCGAGGGCTGCTTGAGGTGTACAGTGCGCACGTGCAGTTTGCGGCTGTTGGACTGCGCGAACGCCTTGCCGCACACCTCGCACGAGTATGGCTTCTCCCCCGTGTGACTCTACACATACATAAACGTCAAGTCAAACAAAAGTAAAAAATAGCAGCGTTTTACCTCACAATAAAACGCTTATTAAACTACTTACCTTATTCAAAGCTTAATATTGAGATAGGCACATCCGTTTCCCGTCTTCTTTTAATGATTTTACCGCCTTGTGACGTCATATCCGCTTGAAATCAGGTTCTCCCTCCATCACCAGGTGCTTTTGGAGCGAAGAATTTTTGCTATCTTAAATCATTGCGTCGAAAATCACCGGGCAGCAATAAAAAGTTAAGCTTTGAATAAGGTAAGTAGTTTAATAAGCGTTTTATTGTGAGGTAAAACGCTGCTATTAAACCACATGACCGTTATTCAAAGCTTAATATTGAGACGTGTTTGTTATCGCCTGGTGATGGCATTGGTTTCCGAAAACGCCAATGTGATACGATGTCTCTAAAGTTGAATTTAAAACAAAATGTTTAAACATGGCATTAAAATCATTTATTCTAATTTCACACAATAATTAAAAAGACGTTACATTTGCACAGCAAAAGTAGGAGTATAATTACATGTTAAATATGACTTAAATTAATACTAATTAACAGGTTGAAATAAAGTCGTAATGCTAGATCTAGAATCAGTGCTCTTATTATAAACTTCACGACGATAATAATTTTTAAAAGTATTAGCAGATTTCCAATTCCCTCGTGCTAATAATTCATCGAAATCAACGTTGTCGACCCAATTTCTGGACGCCACCGCTGATCTGATGCTACCCGGAGATGCTGATATGTCGGCTTCTCGAAAAATAGACTTTATCCAACCGGCTATTACTGCACGAGAAGCTGGTTTTGGTAGACCTCGTAGCGTTATAAATAAGTTAGACAAATTGCCTTCATTCCGACGACATTGAAATAAAGATATGGTTCTTTTGACACAGAAAACAGGATCTAACTTTTGACAGTTAGGATTTGGTAATAATCTCCAGCCTGACTGCCTATAAGTACTGCAATCTGTTTTTGACCCGAACTTAGGCCATAATACTATACAACTATTTACAGAAAGATAATGATTGGAATCTACACATAATAATGTGAGGTCGTGTATGCGTCTACCTGAGCACAATAATAATAATAAAGCTGTATGTCTAGCCACTTGAAAAAGATTATTGAAATCGACAGACATGTTATTTAAAAATTCTAATAACTCATTTACATCCCATACCGGAGGCTTTGCTATTTTTTGTTTTTTAAGTGAAATAGCTTTTAATATGTGCTTAATTAGGACGTGTGCACTTAACTGGCTTGAAAAACTGGCACTACTTAATGTTGCAACCACAGATTTATGTAAAAGTATAGTGTTATAAGAAAAATTGTGCTTTAGATAAAGGTCGGCCAAAAATCTTGCCAAAGTGGATGCATCACATCCTATTTCGCTAATATTGTGATTTCCACACCATTCTCTCCAACGATTCCATGCCACTTCATACGTTTTAAGAGTAGATGGACGCCAAGATGATTTTAATAAATTAAGCTGTTCTGCATTCCAACATCTTACCTCCTCAGACCACCCCCACATTTCCAAACCTCCAAGCGAATTTGGTCGACTTTTGGAGGCGGTTTTCCCGTGGAGATGTCTATTAGGCAACGATTGAGGTTCCGCAACTCGAACGGGGGTGCCAGCGCCCGATGTTTCACATCGGCTCGCCAATAAACCTTCTCCCACCTCGGAACCACCAGGAGGTAAACTCCTGACGACCGATTCAGATGAGTTAGGACCTTGGGAATTAGAAAGGGTGGTGGAAAGACCCATGCTAGGGAGAAGTGCCATGGAATGCTGAAAGAATCGTGTATCATTGCCTGGTGATCGGCTAAGTCCAATGTTGCATAATTCGACACTACGTGAGCTCGGGCTGACGCAAAGAGGTCCACTACTGGTGTCCCCCATTTTTGAAATACTTTTTCTACGCAACTGGGCCTTAGATGCCACTCGGGTGGTTGCCGATGTCGTGAAAGGTGATCGGCATGATTGTTCAGCCTGCCAGGGATGTAATGAATTCGAAAGTGAATGCCGTATCTGTCTACTATTTGTAAAACCTGAAAAGTTAAATCGTTCAGTGGGGATGACCGAGTGCCTCCTTCGTTTCGTAGATAAGCTACGACAGTTTTGTTGTCGCACTGTATCAGCATGGAGCTGTTGCGTAGTTCTGCAGCTTTGGCTTGGAGGACTCTTAGGATAGCCAGCATTTCCTTCTGATTGCAGTGAAGGTTCTGTTCGGACACTAGCCACGACCCTGTTAATGACTGGTTGTCGAGTTGGGCACCCCAAGCCATGTCTGAAGCATCGGTGGTTAGGAAGTGCTTCGCAGGGGGGGGATGCAAAATTGTACTGGCATGACAATTCTCTATCCACCAAAGAATTTCGCTCATGACATTCGCAGGTATCCAATGCCGTATTTCTGGACCTTCTGTAAGGGAGTTCAGAAAATTCAAAAGAAAACGGTGATTTAACCTTCCGCGAGGAACTGCAAAGCTGGCAAAATTTAGCAGTCCCACCATGCTTTGTACCTGCTTGAAGGTAACATACCTTTTCTCCAAGATCATAGTTAGACTCTGAATAATCTTGTTGCACTTGTCTTTTGGTAGTGCTATCCTGTTTTCCCATGGAAACCAGTGAATGCCCAAGAACACCAAGTTCTTTTGAGGAACTAGTGTGGATTTCTCGAAATTGATATGCCATCCGAGATGTGTTAAGAGAGATATCAGGATGTTTACGTGATTGCGCAGGGTGTATTGATTTTGATGCGCCAATAAATAATCGTCCAAGTAGACGACAATCCTTACACCTTGATTGCGGAGTACTTGAGCTATCCAATTGGATATTGTAGCAAACGCTTTTGGAGCTGTGCTCAGTCCAAAAGGAAGACATGTCATTTGCAATAACTCGTTTTTGTAAATGACCCGCAGAAAGCGCCTGTGACATTTCGCAACCGGAAGATGGAAGTATGCCTGTGAAATATCTATTTTGCATAGCCAATCGCACTTCTGTAGAAAGTCCGGTATTCGATGCATGTTTATTAATCGAAACTTGTCTGGCTGAATGTACTGATTGAGATTTTTCAGATTGAAAATGGGCCTCATCGTTCCATCGCTTTTTGGCACCAAAAATATCGTGGAAACGAAACTTGGTGAGATTCTTGCTGTTTCTAGAATACCTTGAGATTTCATTTTTTGTATTATACGAGTCATCTCTTCCGATTCGCTTGTGTTGGCAAATGGTTTTCGCAAGTTTGGTAGGGCAAGAGGAGGTTTCTTTACAAAGGGTACCCGATACCCCTGAATCATCTCTAAAACTACATTTGGTGCACCGATCGCTTGCCACCTGGGTAGGAATTTTTGTAGCTGACCGGCCTGAAAATGTCTCGAGTCATTGTCTCGATCTTTTAGCATTCCCTCTACTGACAGAGGGAGAATAATGCCGCTTACGACCACCTCGCTGGGCACCATGTGGTCTTGGACCGGGTCTTGCGCCTCTGCCACGAAAGGAATCGTAATGACCTTTTGTATGCTTAAGGCCATTATATTGATGTAGCTCCTGTTGATTGGGCTCTCCCGAAGAGCCAAGATTATGTGAACCACTCCCCGAGAGCGGACAACAATGATGCTTACGATCTGCAGGCATATCATACGTCCTATGGTTACCTCGAGATTGAATCCTATAAGAACCTGGTCCCCCCGAGGGACGGTTCGATCGCTTACTAGTTCCAGGTTGTAAAGAGCGAGCAAATCCTGTATTATTATTAGGCCAGAAAATTTTGCGGACACCACCAGCTTTTTCTAAAGCACTTGTAAAAGCGTCAGCATTAAATAAATGACTACAAGAGGGTGGAATTTTATTCAATGTCGATTTCATTAACGGATCGCGAACATGAGCAAGAATGGCATCACGACGCATTTCAATACTTTCCGACCTATGACCGCATGCTAACTGTAACAGGTCACTAGACACTTTATGGAAGTCGCCTTTTACAAATAATTCCTCAAGCTTTATACTTAAAACTTCAGAATTAAAGCCGTTTGAATCAGCCCAAGTAATTAACGCACGCAAATTATTTTGTATAATCTCCCGTTGTTTTAATACACAGAAGGTTAATGCTGCGTATGACTTATCAGAATGAGACATATGACGGTTTGAATCATACGCCTTTACCTCCTCGTTTATTTCCAGTTCGCAGTAACCTGGCATGTGGTTGTATAATTTTTGAGTATCCGCATAGCGGACTTCGTTCCAACTTGAACTATCGAATCTTTGTATCTCAAGTAAATATTTTAAATAACTATCCGGTGTTTTAGGAATAGAAGGTTCCTTTAATTTAGTCTCAATGTTAAAGGTGAATTCCGAAGAAGCATGTTCACCAAACGCGTCATTATAGAGATCACGGCTGACTTCAGAAGTTAAAGAAGTATTATCATAGCTACAATTATCATTCTCAATGGACTTGGTGTTATAAGATACATATTTCCGCAACTCACCAATTTCTTTTGACAATTTTTCTAGCTTTCGGTCAGTACTCCGACGGTGCTTACTCTTATTGTGACGTCCGCGGCGGCGGTGCGAACGCTTACGCTTTCCTGACGATGAGCTCGATGACGAACTCGAACTATCGTCGCTGGAACTACTTGTTTGCCTTTGAGTCTCACTGTTCTGCTTAGCGCTGTTTCTATGGTTCAAATCGTCACTAGGACCACTGAAAATTGTATTATGTAATTAAATATCACGACAAATAACATATTTGATATTTAAAGTGATATAAAAATTATTACGAACGGAAACTCCGTTAAAAATAAGATAATAAAGGGAAAAACTTACGCATCCATGATGAAATTTAATAAAATACTTATTTAAAACTTATGCTCACTATAAAACAATGAACTTATTTACAATTGTTCAGCAAAATGGCGGACAATATAACCTCTTATGGATACGTGTTCACTCGACGGGAATCGAAACGCCAATGATTTAAGATAGCAAAAATTCTTCGCTCCAAAAGCACCTGGTGATGGAGGGAGAACCTGATTTCAAGCGGATATGACGTCACAAGGCGGTAAAATCATTAAAAGAAGACGGGAAACGGATGTGCCTATCTCAATATTAAGCTTTGAATAACGGTCATGTGGTTTAATATATCAATTTAGTACATAAAAAAGTCTCTTATTGGTCAAATTAAGTAACGACTCCAAAGCTAGTCTGAGTGAAGCCGAGGAAACGAACCGAGTGTTCATTTTTATTAACTTATCAACTAAGTATAACGATAACCGTTATAAGTTATCACACTGTCTGTACCACCGCTTCGCGGGTTTTAGCTAAGCGAATATTTATTAGCGAATACACACCGGATGTTCTCTTCGTTTTACAAGTCCCAACATTAAAGATAAACCTTCCCCTAAATTGTAGTCTAGGAACGTTAAGTTATATTCATATGCGAAGTGATAATAATGGTTTATATTATTTATAGCCCACTACTGATATGTCACTCTGTGATAACGTTTTTAACTTTTTATGCTGGTAAAAGATCTTCTTAAACTAACAATATTTTCTAGTGCCTAAATTAAGACATTTGATCAAATTGACTAAGCTACCATTTATGTTAATGACGTCGACCACATACGACCTTCGTCGGCGATTATGCCAAAATAACTTTGAAATAAAATAACATCTACATTACTACCTTTTCCCTCTCCGATAAACTCAGTTCTTACAGTAAATGTACATTATATTATGAGTGCCCACATATGCATATACCGTCTCTCCTCCTTACACCGCTTCCGAAATATATATATATATATATATATATATCTAATTGGCCTTACCCTGAAATGCCTATCCAAGGCCCCTTTACACTTGAACGCCTTGAAGCAGACCGTGCAGGGGTGTGGTCTATTCTCGGAGTGGGTCTTCTCGTGCATCTGCAGGTTGCACCGGTTGAAGAATGCCTTGGGGCAGAGCGAGCACTTGAACGCACGCTCGTCGGAGTGCGTGCGCTTGTGGTACACGAGGAACGCGTTGCCCTGCAGGGGAGGGGGGGAATTGGGGGGTTATTTAAAACAATAATTAAGCAATTTTTTATGCGGGAGGACGATAACTGAAGAAGTGTAGTGAGCCTTTTGAGTGAGCATTTTAAAAGTCTACTTATTTATCCTAAAATTTAGAAAATTAATTTAGGGTGTTATTTAAATGGCTAGCATAATATTCGTATTTGTGTGAGCAAAAAAATATAATCTGGTAGCAGAAATAGCTAATTGAGTGGCAACTTATGTTCAGCAAACATTTTAAAATCAAGCAGCAATTTTTGTCATTTTTTATGGCTGTAATTATTTTTGAACGGCATATTAATTAAAAGTGGGGCAATGTGCTGCTCCTGTTTAATAAAATTTTGGTAAGCACTCGGAGGGTAAGCAAAAAAATAATTTTGTGCTGCTTATATAAGTAGAATGAATATAACTTCAAGCAACTTTTTTTTTCATTAAATTCTGCGTTATAGCCTAGTCCACAGGATTTGATGACGTCATGATTTGAATTAATTCCCTGGTCCTTTATTAAGAATGATAATATAGTTTATTAATTTCTTATTCAATTTTTATACAAAATTTTAGTTTGTAAATCGTATTTATAATTATTGTAATATCAAAAAATATTATTTAAAAATGTATTAACAAAAAAAATAATGGTATGAAGAGGATTTGAACTTACGAACGACAGCGTACAGCCTGAGCGCGCGCGGACAGTGTTAACCGTAGAGCTGTACGTCTTGTTACAAATGAGTTTAAAATTGTGGATCCATTCTTGCGTATTGAATGTTTTAATTTGATTTGATTTTTGTAGGTAATAATTGAATTGAATATTGAAAGTTTTTGAATTGCTTGTTTATTTTACACACCACCTACAATTTTTAATACCTGCATAATCTATCTACTATCTACATAAATCTACGAAACTGAAACAAAATAAAATCTTGAAGAAAAAAATTTCATCATCATATTATCAGACTTTAGTGGACGGACCACTGCTGAACCCAGGATTTGACGACGTCATGACCTGAATTAATTCACTGGTCTTTTATTAAGAATGATAATATAGTTTATTAATTTCTTCTTCAAGTTTTATAATTTTGTTCAATAACATACTCACAACACCATCTAGCGGTAAATAGCGCAAACCTACACCGGTGTGAACACAGGACATAAAATGTAATGCAAAGAAATGTGCCGCTCAAGTAATTATTTTGCCCGATGAATATTTATTATGCGAGCTCATAATATTGTAAGCTGCTTATATATGATTTAATTTTTGACCATTATCAAAATTATTTGCGGTACAAGAATTGCTACCAGATTTATTTTATTGCGTACAAAATCTTTGTATGCCAACCAAATTATTTAAATGCCGATTTTTTTTGGCCCAACAAATTTTATAATTGCCGTTCATTCAATTACTTCCCATTAATTTATATGCGTTATTTATCATGCATTATCACGCGACTGTAAACGCCAATATAAGGCGATTAATGAAGTAAGTACAAACTGTCATAATTTATAACATAACGCGAACTCTTTTTATCGGCGAGTGACGTAATCACGGTTACATGACTTGAGCTTGGAGCATTTTAGGGGCAATTTTACAAACATTTTTTCTTTAAACAATTTTTTGTTAAAATTTATTTCAATTTTTTGTTAAAATATTTCTTAACAAAAGTCTTTTTTTTCGTGTTTACATATGGTATATCTATCTAATAAAATTTAAAAAATGTCAACATCCCTATGTTTTATTATAATAAGTGACATTCACGTAATAGACTCAATAAACATGCACAATAGTTTTGTATTTGCCAGTCGGACCCAAACACAGTTGCGTCTGAATCGTTGGCTGCTTTAATATGAATGTAGGCAAACTAATGATATAAGCGCTAAATGGCCTGTAGTGGTCTGCGCCAATGCCTGGTCTTGTCTATCCAGGACTAATAAAAGCAACTCAACAATGTATCAAATTTTAAGAACAAGATTTTTTTGTTTTTTAGATTTCGATTCTATTTTATGGGTATAAGTGTCCATCAATGTTAATTTTAAACACTTTTAGTTGAAGTGAAACTTCTTTAGAATCGTTGTGATTTCAAACCGAATGCAATGGAAAAAAAAGACGACGAAAAGAGACACAAATACAAAAGAGCGAGAGAGCAAATGTCGGTGTGTATGTATTTTTGCATTGCATGTGTGTATATATTATGCATTTAACGTGTGTTTCACTTCTATCGTGTGTGAATCGCACACACACCTTTTTTTCAAATCCCTTTAGTGATTTAAGATGCTCTATATTTGTCTATTGCTATATTGTGCTAGGTAACATAATATCCCCACCATGGTTCAGGCCTTGTCGTGGAGGTGGGGCACAGTAGCCTAGGGTGAACTCAACACCTTGGACGAAGCGAATTGAGCCGGGGGGCTCTTTGTAACCCTCTTATAAGAAGAGGGGACAAAAGAGCAGGGGGCAAGGGGTGAGGATGGGAACCTCACCTCATTGTACTGTCCAGACGTTGGGAGTGGTTGTTCTGTGGTGCGGGGCAACCGCTCTGTGGAGTGGAGTGTGTCACCTCACAAAAGGCGGCATTGGTGGCACTCGCTGGGTTTTAGTTGGTAGAGCTGCGTCCACTTACCATCTTTCGGGCGCAGCGAGTCCCACATACCCGCCTGGGGAGACCCACTCCCCAGCGGTATGCGTCAGTGCATTTCCCGGCGTAAAAGAAAAAAAAAGGAAAGGTAACATAATATTACCCGGAAGCTCTTCCCGCAAATGTCACACACGTAGTTCTTCTGTATAGGATAGTTCTTGTCGGGGTGCTCGCGCCGGAAGTGCGTCCAGTACTCGCGGGCGCTCGATATCTCCAAGGGACACTGCAATGTGGAAACTTCTATATTAGAATCTGTGTGGAAGCGCTCTGCGAGTTAAACGAGTACTGGTTGTACAAAATGGTAGCGGTTTTAGCTAACCTGAATATGCAAGTAGTACATCTCGACTATCTGACTATCGATGGCCACATATGTCCTGACAACTGGAGGTTATGATGATGTGCTGCTCAACTTTTCGCAATCCCCCTCTCCTCTCCAATAGGCCATCGGCAATTCACAAAGCGCACGAAAAACAACAGTATAGTTGTTTTGTCACTTTGCGCTAATATCGTGTGAGCGAGAGGTGGTGCCTCGGTCATGCCGGCCCGATTCAGTGCAGCATGGCAGCACCTCTTACTGAAACTATACTATTCCCGTTTGCGTGTAGAGGGCGAGCCACAAGCGCTGTTCATCGTTTGCTTATATTCGCGTGCGGTCGTCTGCGGGTCCGTATATGCTAGTACTCACGTGGGTGCAGCGAGCAGGCCAGGTGCGCTGCCCGCGGCCCTTGCCGTAGTTCTTGGGGCGAGAGCGCGCGTGCACGCGGCGGTGGTGCAGTCGGAGCTGCTCGCCGTCCGCGAACCGCTCGCCGCACACGCGACAGCCGTTCCTGACATCACAGATGATATATTAAGACGTGACTAGCGTACCCCTAAGTTCTTTTTTCCCCTAATTTTTTTTTCTACCCCTTAGTTTTTTTTCTCGTTTTTCTTAGGGGATCCTGCATCTAAATATAGATATTTTGATTTGATTCGATTTAACAGAAGTAGCAGAAACTGGTATCAAAGGGTCGTTTGGTCACCGCGATCGATCCTGGCTACAGGAGCGGCCGTGCAAACGAGTGAACGACTATAATCTATATGCACGTTAGAATCATCCGATAAAGCCCAATACACAACAACAGATCTCTACCTAATGATTTATATGCAGTCTATCTTAAAAAATCCAAAATTTTTCAATTTCCGTACAGCGGTATTTCTTTATAGAAATGAATCTGATTTTATTAGTATTTGTAATTGTATGTCTTGTATCTGTTCGTGTCGTAAGTCCGTACGGGCGGGACGCTACAGGTGGGAGGGGCGGGTACGCTGAGCCGATAGCTGCCCGGGTACGAGTTACGACCGTTTTACTTATTCCTTTCGTAGAACCCGTGTTTCAGAGGCAAGACAGGCAATGTAATTATTGGAAGCGAGGCTTAACATCGTCTCAGGATAGGCAAGATTTGATTGAGCAGCCTGGGCTAGTTGCAGGTGAACTATAGCTTATGTTGATGGGTGACGTCGACCACGAGGTGGCAGGCACGTCTGCCAGTTCGCCGATCCAAGTAACAAATATATGGACATAAAAACCTACGTGGGTTTCCGAATATGAAATGATTATTTGAAATGATTTTAAATGACAATTCCACAATCGGAAGAAATAATGTTTCAGATTTTTTATGTCACAGATAGAATTTGAAAGTATCGGGAATTTTAAAACCATGCCATACAAGTTCGAAAAAAAGAATAATTTGTCTGCCAACACCGATAACATATCGTTTGATCGATGTTATTTTATGTCAAATCACCTTGATCAATGGCGGATTATGTTATTTATAAATAGATATTTAAAATGTAATTAAATTCTCATCCCAGATGCCTTTAAGCAAAATATAGTGCAAATGGAGCTAAAGCACGACTATTTATTAGTCTAAATTATAAAAATATGAGAAATTTAATATAAAAAATTAATAATGTGTTATCTGTGATTTTAGTGGTGTTCCCAGAAATGATGAAGTGTTCGCGGAATGATGCGTGAGTTCTCTAAATTAAGATATAGGTACAATTTAGGTTTATTAAATCGAAGAAAACATTTTTGTGCGTCGTAATTATTTATTAATATTGGCATAAGGTTTTTAATTATCAGAAATTAGTAACTTTAATCGCTTTACAATATTTTGATTGTGTAAGAAATTCTCACTAATCATTTTAAATCTTATTATTGTTTTATATCAAGCCATATGAACAATAAACTTTTTTGGTTAATATTAAAAGTTACATAAAAAATAAGCACCCCTAATCATACTTATTAAACAAAAGAATATAATATTTACTTATTATTAAAAAAAATAACATTTATATTTTTCATAAACTTAACAAATACATATTAGAATTTTTCTTCAATATCAATATCAATCACAAAGTATAATACTATATTAATATTTAAGAGACCGCGTTGAAATAATGCTTATAATTTGCTCCAATGCAATGTAGGATAACTTATTTCTTTACAACATCTCTCTTGACTGGGCACATCCTGCTGACGTCATCTCTTTCGTAGAAATCTTTTACTTTTTGTAAAAAATTCTTCTTTAAAACCCCACGAATTTTGGTATCAGGCTTTAGAATCGATGTAGGTAAAAAAAGTATTAGCCGTAAAAAGCAATTAATGTTTCCGTACCATGTTACCGCTAACACACTTTTGGGAAACCTCTCTTTGGATTTAAAGTACAGGCCTTTTTTAAATTGCGCAGTTGGTACTTAGTTGAATAAGATATTTTTGCTCACATCAAGAGGCACATCAACATTTTTATCTTTCATCAATGCGTCATCTTTGCTGTTAGGAATTGTTAATACGGAGTACCTGAAGATTTTCTTTTTCCCTTTTTTCTTTTCTCCTCAGTATTTTTTTATGTTAGCAATTGTTTCTTCTTGTTGTTTTATTTTGCGATACGCTTTAGCTCTATCCTTCTGAACAATATTTCTTTCTGATTTTTAATTAGCTAATTCATTATCAAAACAGGGCGGAGTGTTCTTAAGTATACTTATACCGTCAAAGCCTTCTTCTTTGCTCTGTATTTTTTTGATGCTTCTTCCCAAATTTTTCTCTGCTTTCGCTTTTCTCCCTCGCTCATCTCATTTATGTTTTTAACTCTGTGTTCATTTTTTCTCTTCTGATAGTTCGCTCTATCTTTAGCCCTTTTTATTTCTCTCTCTTTCTCTGTCATCTTATCTAAAAATTTTCTCTTCCTGGCATTGGCTTTCTCTCGTTGACGCAAGTAAGTCGCAGTGTTTTGTGTTTTTCCTTTCCTTTGCCTTTTCGGATTTTTTTAGTTTTTTCAGCCACACGAGACTCCTTATTGCTAAAAAATATTAAATTTGTATAAATAATTCTAAGCACCACATGCACTAAATTATTTAATACGTCGCATTTATTTAAATGGTCATTTCGGGAACGTCGACATCATTTCGAGAACGCCCCGTTCGGAACGGGGACGTTCCCGAAATGAATGTTTTAAATAAACGCGCCCATAGACAATCTGTTCGACATTGCTATTGTAAAATATTTAAGGTAGTATTTCCTATAAAACACTACAAAAACTTTTATTCAATAATCCAAGTTTTGAAACGCATTCCCAGTATGGTGATGTATTGGTGCACGCTATGTTAATAATGATTTGAAAGATACATACCACTTACTTTCAATTGCTTTAATTGCACTCTTTCAACAATTATTTGTTTACACCGTTCACATCAGTGTGCCATAGACGGCAAAATATTGCGTTCAAAAACTGATATTTTACATATATTCAAAATTGCGTCCACTACGTAAATGACGGTTACCTTGCCGGACATAATATTTTGGCTTAATTTTCTTTAATTTGTTTCCTCTCTTAAATAATAACAATAAATGTATATTGTATAATTAAACTGTAATGCGCTAAGTAAGGAAAACCGTTTACTATATTTTTTTAAGTTAGTATCTAAATATTGCTACCACGGACGCGTTTTTGAAATATATTTTGTAGTTATTACTTCAAATAAAAGTAAGCGAGCTTTACTGTTGCAGTTTAAAATAATGTACAGTAACGTTCAAAAGTCCAGTAGCAATCGAACGCAGCTAAAGCGTCAACACTTAACGTTACTTGTGACCTTTTTCTATAAAGACAATTCACACACACGTACACTTTGTTTGTCTGTATATTCATATCGAAAATTTCGTCTCAACGTGTAAGCACTGCCGTGGCCCAGTGGTTAAGCAAGTGCATATATTTTATTCTTCGATCACCTGTTAAATTGCAGGATCAAATCCATCTCACATTGGGTCTGCGTCGATTCTACATTTTTAAATTGTAATGTTTTAAATTTTGAAATATTTATAAATTATTACGAATGTTTCTAACTAAAACTAAGTTAGAAACGTAACATTCTAAACAGAGCAAATAATGTGAGGGTAGATTTAAAATAAAATGATTACTGGCTTGCAAAAAACAAAATATTAAAATGTTGTTGGTTGGTGAACTCAGCTATGAGTGATTGTGTGCTAACTGTTTCAATTTAAAATAATAATTAGGTGTCCAATATGTAAGCAAATATTAATATCGAATCAAGAGCTAATATTGTGGCCCTATAATCGAATGGCCTGAATATTTCTCAAATTTCTAACGAAACTGGCTTCTCTGTAAGTAGAAATTAATTATATTATTGTGATGCATATTTTTTCAATGGTTAAAATAGTCTTTTACAATTTGTTAATTTTCTTTAGAGAAATACTGTAAGTCGACGGGGGAAGAGATTCGAGTAAGAAGGTGGCTTGCAGAGTCGTAAACGAAGTGGAAGGCCACTTCTTATTTACCAGACTCAGTGGCAGCGGAGTATGAAAAGTGTGGTTTCATACCGACAAGACGTTTTGCCGATGAATTTAACACCTCATTGGTAACCGTTCGTCGTGCACTTCATGACGAGGGACTACATCACCGAAAGCCAGCGAAAAAACCGTTTTTGACTCAAAGGCATAAAAACGAACGGATACGCTTCGCACAATATTTTTTTCCGATGAACAGACTTAAATCCTCTCAAAAAGGAAGACTACATTTATGGCGTAAAGATAATAGTACTTATACCTATAAAGTGAAAATAACGTAGTGTCAAACACCGAATCTGGCAGAATAAGTGTGAACATGTGGGGATGGATTAGTGCGCAAGGGCCGGGTGATCTTGAATTTATACACACACAATATCAATCAATATTATTACATTAAAAATATGTTTCTGTGTCACACTAAGTATTAATAATATTTATATTTTGTTAGTTTCAATTGGGCATTCTAGTTTCTACCTAGGGACGTTCTGGCCAATAATTAGTAGGTTTAATATTTAAAGGTTGAGGTTAAGTTTTAATCCTCTTTTCCTCGAGAAAATGAATAATTAAACTATAACCTCAATAAAAATATGCAATATTGGTAACACAATAGATATAATATTATTATTTTGATAGATCTATGGATCAAAGATTTTAACGTCAATTCAATTGTTCAATTGTTAGGTCATTAAAATAAATATAATATATTTTATTTTTTGAAAGTGTTGTTTTATTTATATTACTTAATATATATATATATATATATATATATATATATATATATATATATATATATATATATATATATATATATATATATATAAGGTTATAATAATGATGAGGCTTTTCAAAGCAAACTACAAATTGTTTCTCTGAAAGAACAAAGAAACGACATTTAAAGTTTTATAATATCGCCTCTTCAATTATTTTACCGTTTCTAATAATTCTCTACTCGTTTTTTATTATAATAGAAAACGCTAAGTCATCGGAATTTTATTCACCATTTTTTGACGTTTTCACTCCGTTGTCTTTTTCTAAATCCACAGATAACATATGACATATTATTAATGAAATGCAATTTCATTACATCTCCCCCCCCCCTAAGAACAAAATTTCTAAATAATATTATACCTATCTATCAAATCTATCTATAAGTTCTCTTAATACTCCTTTTCCTCCAGTTCACTCTCTTCAGCTTCTGTGGTGACAGGTTGTAATTTTGTTATGTGGAATAAAGTTGATTCTGTTTTTCTGTTACCAGTGTCGATCCTAAAAATGGAGTTTGATATTTTCTCTACTATCTTGAAAGGGCCTATTTTTAATTCGTCTAGTTTCTTTCTGTTCAGTCTATTTCCATTTTCTACATATACACTGTCTCCTACATTAAACTCTTGCATTTTTCTATTTCTATCAAACATTTTCTTGTTGTATTTGTGAGATTTTATTGTATTCTCTAATGCCAATCTTCTATCAGCAATCCATTTGTCTTCGCTTTCTATTGTTTTCAATTCATTTGGTAAAATACTCACGTTTGTACCATCCAGTAAATATTTTGGTGCAAATCCTGTAACGGAATGTTCTGTTTCATTATATTTCTGTATACATTCTCTTGCCACTGTTGTCCATGTTCTCTTATTATTTTTCTCATTTATTTTACATCTTATTTTATTTATTATTGTTTGATTTAGTCGTTCATTCAAGCCGTTAGAGAATGGTGTATTCACAGCTGTAAAAATTAGTTTAACATTATTCTCTTGCAAAAATTGTTTAAATTCTGTTGAATTGATGCCTGGGTATTGATCTGTCAAGATTATTCCAATCTCATCTGTCTCTAGTACATTCTTTGTTAGTTTTATAAAATCACCAGCATTCTGTGTTTTTGAAGTCGTAATAAATGCATATCTTGTGTAGTGGTCTACTAAAAGGTGTAGATATTTTTTTGTTGACCTAGTTCCTCCAAAGCCACCGATAGTATCCATTGACATTATTTCAAATGGTTTTGTTGCTGGCCCCAGTTGTGACATTAATCCAAACTTCCCTTGACATCTAGATTTATTTTTTATGCATATTTCACATGTTCTACAAATGTTTATAATATTTTTTGTTTGGTTTTTAGCTGTATAAGTTGAACTTATTTTTTTATGCAATTGTCTTATCCCAATATGGCATAAATCTTCATGTACCTTTTTTATAAGTCTTTTACAAAATTCCTCTGAGAGGATAATCTTTTCCTGTTTCTTTATTCTTTTGTAATAAATTCTGTTTTTTTTAATAAGATTATGTTTCTTCTCTTTTATTGTTTCATTTTTCTCTTGGTCTTCAACTATATCTCTTAATTGTATTAAATTAACTATTTTCAGTAGTTCCTCTTCGTTATCTTCCGGTTCTAATACAGGGTTTCGGCTCAAACAGTCTGCTTCTATATTTTCTTTGCCAGGTATATATTTTATTGTAAAGTCATATTGAGACAAGTAATATGTCAGGTCACCCAATTCTTCGTCTGTCCTGCATTTAATGTTCATGTTCTCTAGAGGTTTGTGGTCTGAGTAAATAGTGAATTGTTTTCCAATGAGCCAGTGTTGCCAGTATTTAACAGCTTCTTTTATAGCCAAACATTCCAAATATATAGCTTTCTTTCGTTTTTGAGATTCATTCAGTTTTTTTGAGAAATATGCCACTGGTTTGTCTTTGCCGTCCAGTTGTGTTTGTTTTAATATTGCCCCAATACCCTCTAAGGATGCATCTGTGAAGATTTTTATTGGTAAGTCTTTGTCATATATTTCCAACACTGGTTGAGAACATAAATATCTTTTTATTCGATTAAACGATTCTTCACACTTCTCTGACCACACAAACTTTTCGTTTTTTCTTAATAAATTATGTAATGGATCTAAAATAATTGCGCTTCTTGGTATGTATTCATGGTAAAAGTTGATTTTTCCCAAAAATTGTCTGATATTCTTTTGTGTCTTAGGAGTTGGAAAATGTTTTATTGAGATTAAATTGTCTTTTAGTGGTCTTACTGAATTGTTCTGAATTACATGGCCGAGATACTTTACTGAATTTGAAGCGAAGGTACATTTCGTTAACTTCAATCTAAATCCTTCTTTTATTATTGCCTCTAATACATTTCTTATGTGCTTTATATGTTCGTTAAAGGTGGATGAGTATATCAAAATATCATCAATATAGTTTACAGAGTATCCTGTGAGACTGTGCTTTCTTAGAATATTGCTTAAAATTCTTTGGAAAATTGCTGGTGATGTTTTCAAGCCAAAAGGTAGGCATGTCCACTGGAAATGGCCATCTTGTGTGACAAAACCAGTTTTATTTCTATCTTCCACTCTGAGTGGTATTGCCCAAAATGCTGAGTTTATATCCAAGGTAGTGAAATATTTACAATTTCTAGTTTTAATAATTAAATCATCTATTAATGGAAAAGGTTGAGCTTGTGGAACAACGATTTTATTTAACTCTCTGAAATCTACACACAAGCGGGATTTTCTATTTTCACCTTTTTTAAATGCCAATGTCACCGGTGCAGCAAAAGGACTGTAAGATTCTTCTATTAAATTATTCTTTAGTAACATTGCTATTTGCTCGTCGTCGTTTTATAAGTTATATATATATATATATTATAATATATATATATATTATATATATATATATATATATATATATATATATATATATATATATATATATATATGTAATAATAATATATTATAATGTGATATTATCTAACTAAATTATAATATTCATTTATAATTTATTATCCCTATTTTATAATTTAATATTATTCTTACTTAAAAAAAAGTCATTTCATTAAAAAATATATGACTTTATAAAAACGCAGACTTTGCATAACTGAGATTTGAACCGTAACCATTTCCACCAAGCGCCGATGTGAGGCCAACTATTTACCGATGAGGCTACCCGCTAACCTACGTAACTCGTGAAATTTTTGCATTATTATTGTCACAATGCAATAAATGTAGAATAATGAATGAAGAAGACTAACAATATAACGTTATCTTTGTCTTGCATCCACTACACGCTTATATTTTCTGGTATTGATACTGTACGCTATTTCAGTGTGTGTAAAGTGTACACGGTAACACGGCGCACACATTCAGAATACGCACTATACCGGCAAGCGAATATGATCGTTACGATGCTACTGGACTTTTGAACGTTGACTGTACATTTAATATGAACAGAGTTTAGTCATATTTTCAAAGGGATTTGCTTAAATAAACTAAAGGACAATGGCGAAATATTATTTGATATTTTTAAAGCGTCTAGAAATGTCACGCGAACAAAAACAATTATTTTATTTCTTTACATTATACCAATATATTCAAGGGTTTACATTACGGGATATACGGTTTTCATTACGGGATTTCATGTTTTTCCTTCAGTTTTTTTAATTGGTTCCTGTTGGAACCGCCTAAGAACAGAAGCCATACTGCCATGTCCATGTTTAAGATTTTTAAGATGTAATATCTAATAACCTAGGCCTTCTCAAGAATATTTATTTTTAGAAATTAGTTGGAGGTTGAGTTCCTAATCATTTAAGTATATTTTTATGTATAGACGCCTCCATTTGATCTCAAATAAAATGATGTATGAGAGTTCGCCATTGTCCTTGTATCCACATTTATTTATTATTTTATTATCCACATTATCGAGCGACGATGATCAGACGGGCTCGGCCTCTTGAGCGAAAAGCTCCAGGTTCGATTCTCACCGCGACCCCACCCTCGCCTTTTCCCTATTTCGCTGATTCACTCAACAAAAAAATGTTATACCTATGTTTATATTATTAATGCCTTTGTATTTTTTTTATTGTGTATTATTTTTACTTTTTATCCATGTTACATACCTAAGCTAAGTACTAATTTGCTATTTGCAGGTAAAATTACATTAAATTACTCCTAATATTTAGTAAGATATTCATATAGAGACCCACAGCTTCATCAAATCGAGGTACACAACATTATACTTAAAATAAAACCTGGGTAACACACTCTTATTATTATTGTCTAAAGTATTTGTTTTTCGCATTTTCTTTTCTTTCTTTTTTTGTAAATTTCGTGTAGAGGTTTAATTTGTTTTCAAATTTAAAATGTAAACTGTTAGTGTATTTAATTTTAGTGTCTTGGTTTGTTAACTGTTGCTGTTCTTAATAAATAAATATGTATATAAATGTAATATTAAACAGATAGAAAAATTATAAAAATCCGCATCTATAAAATCCCATCAGTCCTTCAAAGAATCTCTCATTAAGCATCATTGGTGTAATAATTGAATGCTATGTTTTATGTTTATTTTATATTAATTGTTTATTTTATATCAATTAGTTAAAAGCGTTATTTTTATACACCTACGGGTTTGAATAGCAATGTTGTCTACCAATCAATCAACTTATTTCTCATAATTGTATTGTTGCCTATTTGTTTCTTCTTCTTTTTAATATTGTATTGTTATATGTTTTTCTTTTTGCCTTTGTAACACAATTAAATGACTCGAATTTGTTGTAAGAATGTTGTGTTTGGTTATAATAGGGCTTCAGTGTTGAAAAAGATTCTTCTATTTATATTTTTAACGTGCGTGTTGAATTATCTGTAGCCTGTAACTATTCCAAATAAATAAAAAAAAAAAAAAAAAAAGCTGAGAAGCTATGGTTCAGGTCGGTAAATCTAGATATGAACTCTGCAGACATATAAATGTATACCATTAAACTTTTTCCTAATAGCTTGTATCATTCGTTTCTATAGGTACTGTGTATATGTATTTGCATTTTGAAAGACAAAAGCAAAGTATGTACGTAGATATTCTACGGACGTTTTTACACCACGTCAATCTGGTCCCGTGGTAAGTTTCCAAAGAACTTGTGTTACAGTTACCAGACAACGGAAATAAATATATGTATTTAATACTTTTATATTAATACATATTATTAAGATTTTTATTATATAATACACATATTTAATACACAGCAATGACACAGGCACACAGAAAACTTTTTGTTCCCTGGCGAAATTCGAACCCGCTACCTCCGACTTGAGCGCCAACGCGGTGACCACTGAGCCATAGAGGTCGTCAAGTGAGCGTCCAATGAGCGGATCCTATAGGATGTTTTCAACAGGGATACTAACTTAAAGTCCTCAGCTTGCGTGTGCCTGCTGGAGGTGACCAGGTGTCTCTTCCACGCCTCCACCGACACGAACTTGACGTCGCAGTCGCCGCAGTACGGCAGCTCCACGGCCTGCCCGCTCTCCGCCTTCTCCTGGAACCACCAAACGACACTAGTATTATAAACATATCCCTAGAACCAGTGGCGTAACTACAGGGTGGCAATTTGGCAAAATGTCACGGGCCCCCAGCCGAAAGGGGCCCCCGGTCGGAGGAGAATTCCAACTCTCAACATTTATTATTACACATTTAGTAAAATAAAATTGTGTCTTTCCTAGCATCCGATGAATTTGCCACGGGCCCCGAACGGTATAGTTACGCCACTGCCTAGAACTCGTCAATTCTTGACGGCTAATCTCTGTAGTGTGAGAATATATACTAATACTAGCTGTTACCCGCAGCTTCGCCCGCGTGAACTTAAGATTTACAGATTTATCATATCTGATATTATATTCCACCATACATAGTTGATACACTACGGCCTTGGACACCAGACAACCGCCGCGCCCGTTCGATACACCGCAACACGATTTATTTTCTCGCGTATTATTTTGATTTTGCCATATCTCCTAAAGTATTCATTTAATTTGCATGATGTAAAGGGGAAAAATAATCTTCATTAAGTGCTCAAGCTAATTAACTGATTTAAAATGATAAAGATTCATACCGTAATTGTGTAAATAACTTTCAAATTATCGCGTTATAATTGTCCAATTTTTTTAAGTATTAAATGGATATAGTATGATATCCCTAAGAGATAGACATATGCCATCGCGGACTTTTTTGTAGACCTATTTAAGATACACAATTCCACCATACATTATTTTGTTATATCTCAAAGGGTTTAGGCAGCGTTTTCGTTGAAAACTCCCAGACGGCCTATTTTTTCCGACCCCTCCAACAATTATTGTTATATCTTAGCCAATGTATATAAAAACTTAATAAATTATATACATAAACCTTCCTCTTGAATTGCTCCATCTATTAAAAAAAACTGCATCAAAATCCGTTGCGTAGTTTTAAAGATTTAAGCGTACAAAGGGATATAGGGACAGAAAAAGCGACTTTGTTTTATAATATGTAGTGATTATAAAGAGGAAAGATTTTATTGTTTGTTTGTATTGAATAGGCTCCGGAGCTACTTGACCGATTTGAAAAATTCTTTCACTGTTGGGAAGCTAAACTATCTCCTGTGAACATAGGCTATATTCAATTTTTCAAAAAGTTTGGGACCCGTTTTAAATCTCATTTGACAATAGCTAGTATACAAATATTTGTGTAAGGAATTCTATTACCGTGCCAGCGCCAATTAAATCAAAACTCAGACTTTGCAAAATGAGATAATATGTTACAACACCGTTAAACTATAATTATAATAATATGACATATCAAATTATTTATAGCATAATGAATATAAATATATTTATTTTTGACAAAGTTAGGTCCTTGAAAGTATGCATATTAATTATAATGAAACAACTTTTACGGATTTTATCGCGGTTTATTTAGTTTTTTACAATCCCGACGTTTCGGAAACTTTACAGCAACCATGGTCACGGGAGGACTGAGGTGTCGGACGTCCTACTGTTACAAAGTTATTCGAAACTACCCTATGATACAACAATATTTTATTTAGTCCTATCTATGCAGAAGGTGCTAACTAGGTCTTTAGTCTGTGACATGTTATGCTTGGATTTTGATTTTATTATATTTATTATGGGATCCCAAGCAGGTGGTAATGGCCAGCCATCTTCTCTATTGAAATTAGGATGTTTTTTAATTTCAATAGCCTCGCGAATCATCCTTGGTTGGAATCGGTGTTCTTTTGCGAGGACTTGTGGTTTATCAAATCTAATATAATGGCGAGCGTTGTCTAGGCTATGGTCACAGATTGCTGACTTAGTATAGCGACGGTGTTTTAAGTCAGCTATATGTTCTTTAACGCGAGTTTTTATTGATCTTTTTGTTTGTCCTATGTATGAGAGACCACAGTCACAATCAAGTTTGTCACGAAACGTCGGGCTTGTAAAAAACTAAATAAACCGCGATAAAATCCGTAAAAGTTGTTTCATTATAATGAGTGAAATTCGCGTAAACTTAAGAAAACAATATGCATATTAAGTTATAGAGTCATTGAAATTCAGCGTCTCACCATTGCTCGTTACAGCAATGCTAAGTGTGACAAACGCTGAGTGGCTGCTTCTATTGTGTACATTATTAATACCGTAAGCTGTTTATTATTATCATGTTGTTGTGAACAGTAAAAAATATTTTTCTTTCTTTATATATATATATACATATATCTATTTCTATAAATATGGTTACACTAGTAAACTACTGAGCGACGATGGTCCAGTGGTGGATGAACGCTTCTTATGCGAGAGGTTCCGGGTTCGATCCTGACCCGTCCGTGTGTGCCTTGAAATGGGTTTTTCTAATTTCTAAGTGCACCTCAAACACGAGACCAATCGTTCGCTCACCGTTAAAGTAAAACATCGTGAGGAAATCTGCATGCCTGATGATATTGAAAGGCTTTGAAGGTATGTGAAGTTCACCATCCCACACTGGGCCAGCGCGGTGAACTATTGGCCCATTACCCTCCTCGCCTGATTTCGAGGAGGAGACCCGTGCCCAGCATTGGGACACAAAAGGGTTGATACTTTTAGTAAAATACTACGAATGCGTAGAGTCAACGACCTCAATGATACGAGCGTGGTACTCACGGGCTGGTCCTTGTGCATCATGGTGCGGTGCATGGCCAGCCCCAGGCGGCTGACGAAGGAGTAGCCGCACGCGCCGCAGATGAACTCCGACGGGTGCTTGATGCGCACGTGGCTCAGGTACGACGTCCACTTGCTGCCGAACAGAACACCACCGTAGCCAACGCTATCTCAAAACAGCTGTCCCCATATTGATAGGACTACCACCATCGACCACACAGCCTATAGACTCCTAATGTTTGATTTTTCGTATTAAATGCCTTCTGGCAACTAGCTGAGGTGAGACGAAAGGGGTTGCAATGCTGTGATTAGCTAATTCAATGTCATACATTACCAATCACGGAACGTTAAAAAGAAATGGATCTATTTCGCAACGGAAAAGAATGAGACGACACGATAGTCTGAGTACATTGTTTACGGCTTACATCGGAACTCAGATATAGACTCAGAATAAGTCAGATGTGTCGCCAGAACCCGTTCCCCTGTTATTAGGAGTGTATGGGTTATGTGGTCGATGGCTACCACTGGCAGAAAGCTGAGACCCTTGATATGAAAGAACATGATTGCAGTAGGGTGATATTAGATGGCGCTTCTTAAGATTTTTTGGTTATTAATTATTTATTATTAATTAAATAATAATATATCCTAAATTAATATTATAAATATGAAAGTACAGATGCTTATACTTTTACGCGAAATCTACTCAACCGATCATAATTAAACTTTGTACACATATTCTATATTATTTCTAGTTAGAAATAACATAGGATACATGGGAAAAAAAGGGTTTTTTTTTGCTAACGCGGGTATGAGGAGCAACTTGCTATCCTACTCCTACTAATATAATAAACGCAAAAGTTTGTAAGTATGGATGTTTGTTACTCTTTCACGTAAAAACTACTGAATTGATATTAGTGAAACTTTACAATAATATAGCTCATACATCAGAATAGCACATAGGCTATAATTTATCCCTGTACTACCACGGGAACGGTAAGTGTCGGCGCCTATCGTGCCTATTCGGGCCTCGTCGGGCGGCGACAGGGCGACAGCGGGGTCAACGCACGGGAGGAGCGGTGAGCGGCGCACGATCGCTCGGCCGCCAGACTGCCACCAGCTGTTGCGCACCAGCATACGGGCATTTCGTTGTCTCCACAATAAACATTTATATTCAAATACAGTCCACTCTTTTTTATAACCCCCTTCGAGGCCTTAACATTGGTCCTTCGAGCCCTTGAAGAGGATTTGGTTTTTCGACGCGAAAGCTGAAATTCGGAACGTCAACATCGGCAGATTTGACCGTTAAAATACGAACACAGCAAGTGAGAACAAAGAAGTCGTTCCCGTAGCTGCAGCAAGACAACAATTCAAGAAGCTGGTGTCTTTCTCTGGGAGTATATTTACAGTATTTGAGTGAGTTCGTTCCAATTAAAAAGTTTATTTCCCTTTATTTTTCTATATTTTGCCGAAAATAATTAGTGACTTATCTTTAAAATCATAGAAATTAAAATATTTACAAATAAAATATTACTAATAACTTGAATGCATTACAAATCCATTGTTTAGTTCAGTCGTATACGCATCGAGTAAGTTGTCGTGTCCTTGAACGTGACTTTGACCGCAATCCTTTGTCCTTGCATTGTAACGGACGATTGACCGTTAGACAAGGAATTTCAAGTGACCTACTTTTAATATTTACTATTTTTTATTGATTTAATTCATATTTTCACATTCGATTTACCTAAATAATGGCAGATAACATTAAAACATTAATTAAAAAACGTAGTTCAATTAAATCAAAGCTTACAATTTATAATAATTTTTTAAATTTAATTAAAAGTGGTCCCGAAGTATCGGATTTACAGCGGCTAGGCTTACAGGAGCGTTTTAACAAATTCGAAACCCTACATTCAGAATTTGATGACTTACAGACCCACATTGAAATTCTTGCCGACGATGCCGATGCAGCATTTGCGGAACGTGAAGACTTCGACCGTCAGTTTTTCGACCTGGTGGCACTCACGCGCAGCCTGCTCGGTGCTTCATCGAACGGTGCAGGGTCCGAGGCGGGCTTCGGAGACGCTAACTCAGGTGCACATATTTCCAATAGGAATGATTTTGTACGTTTGCCAAAAATCGACTTGCCTCATTTTGATGGGAATTATCAGTGCTGGCTTGAGTTCAGAGACACATTTAAGTCATTAATTCACGACAACCCTAGCATTAATAATATAAATAAGTTTCATTATTTGCGCGCTGCACTTCAAGGCAACGCAGCTTTAATTATTAAAAATATAGATTTTAAAGGCGACCACTACATAATTGCGTGGGATTTGTTGTGCGAACGATACAATAATAATCGTCTTCTTGTCAGTAACCATATTCAAGCGTTGTTCGATACCGAGCCAATAAGCAGGGAGTCGAGTATTGCAATACGCAATCTTGTCGACGTAATAAATAAGAATGTCAGGGCACTTACATCCTTAAACCAACCGACTGAACACTGGGATACTATATTGATCCATGTAATGGTTAAAAAATTAGACGTGACAACCAGTCGAGATTGGGAAGAGCACAGAAATACATTTTCCTCTGATAATCCCAATTTATCACAATTTTGTACCTTTTTAAATAGACGAGCGGACTGGTTGGAATCCGTTGAATCTAATATTAGTTCAACATCATCATCAGCTCGAGTTAGTCAAATGTTGAATACTTATCAAAATAAATCAATTGTTGCCTTAAATAATAATCACACAAACAACTCAAAACTCACTCAAATCAACAAAAAAATTAATACAAAATTACATAAATTAAATAAATGTCCTCTTTGCTCCCAAGGTCACGCTTTGTTTAAATGCGAGTCGTTTCGAAATCTTAGCATAGAAGATCGCATACAAAAAATTAATGACTTTAATGTTTGTCAAAATTGCTTACGCTTTGGACATTTTGCTAAACAATGCAAGCTTTCACATTGTAAATATTGCAATAAAAAACACAATACGCTTTTACACTTAGAAGCACAAGAAACCAATAAATTTGCTGATCCTTTGCCATCTGCTTTGCTTTCGGCTTCGCCTTCTACGTCTAATGTTGTGCTATCAGCCAATTCTATGCAGCTTGCTACTTCTGCGCATGTTTTACTGTCCACAGCGCTCGTGAACGTGATCAGCGCGACGGGTAAGAAGTACACTGCACGTCTATTGCTGGACAACGGTAGTACGGCGAACTTCGTAACTAAGAGCTTGTCGGATACACTGGGTTTGTCACGACGCGGTACGAGCACCAAGGTAACGGGTATTAATAATCACATATCCACTAGTACACAGTCTTGTCATCTCACAATAGAGTCTTTATGCTGTGCCTTCAAAGTTGATATCGAGTGTTATATTTTGCCCGAAATAACAAAATTGCTGCCGCGTTCTTTCGTGAACATCAATAATGTCCCTATTCCTACGGGTCTTAAATTAGCGGACCCGAACTTTAATGTTCCGTCGGTCGTTGATATCCTGGTAGGGGCAGAAGTATTTTGGAATGTATTATGCAACAATACTATTGACTTAGGCAAAAATCTTCCAAAACTATCGGAAACCAAATTCGGATGGTTAGTGTCAGGTAGTATTTCCCTACAACCTAACAGTAGGTCTAATTTTTCTTATACTCCATGCTTCCATTCCAATGTCACTCCCGATCTTACTCAATTTTGGGAGCTTGACGATGTGTCACCTAAGCATATACATTCTCTTGAGGAACGAATGTGTGAACAAATTTTTCATGAAACTACCGTTCGTAAAAATGATGGTAGGTTCGTCGTCACGATGCCTTTAAAAAGGGATCCCAGCACTCTAGGACAGTCTTATGAAAACACTAAAAAACGTTTTTTGTCACTAGAGCGGAGGTTTAAGCGTGATCCCGCGTTTAAAAACAAATATATCGAGTTTATGGGCGAATATGAACGTCTAGGCCACATGACACTAGACTCTTGCAGTTCTATTGATAACAGCATAACAAAATATTATATACCTCATCATGGGGTTATTCGTAGTTCTAGCACCACTACTCAACTACGCGTAGTATTCGACGCATCGTCCTCTTCTAGTTCGGGAGTGTCATTGAATGACATTCAGATGGTCGGTCCCGTAGTGCAAGACGATCTTTTTAATATTTTAACACGTTTTCGTCAACATAAATATGTGGTGTCCAGTGACGTCGAAAAAATGTACAGGGCAATCGAGTTAACTCCAGAACAACGACCTCTGCAAAAAATTTTATTCCGGTTTGATCCGTCAGAGCCCCTTAAGATCTATACGTTAAATACGGTCACCTATGGTACTGCATCTGCGCCCTACTTAGCAACCAAATGCTTAGTGAGCTTGGCTGACAACATTGCGGATAGTCAAGTCCAATCTGCCATAAGACGGGACTTTTATGTAGATGACTATTTAAGTGGAGGGAGTACCATAGCAGAGACTGTCAACGTTTCAAAGCAGGTTCAATCGGTTCTGGCGTCTGCTAAATTTAACCTTCGGAAATGGAGATCTAACCATCCAGACATTCTAAAACAAATTTCAAATAGCGACAATTTCAATAATATTTTGCATTTCTCTGAACAAGGTTTAAATTCTTATCTATCTAAAACTCTAGGTCTTAACTGGGTTTGTGATTCTGACACCCTGACTTATAGTATAAATATTACACCTTCTACTAAAGTCACTAAACGACACATCCTATCTGTCATCAGTCAGATTTTTGATCCTCTGGGCCTTGTAGGTCCTTGTATTGTTGAGGCAAAAATCCTGATGCAACGACTGTGGATAGAAAAATACGACTGGGACGACGAAGTAGCATTAAACATTAAAAATCTATGGTCTACATTCGAAGAAACGGTAATTGCATTAAATACTTTAAAAATTCCTCGTTGGGTTTTGCGTGAAGGCTCTACTATGCACGAAATACATGTCTTTACCGATGCGTCAGAAAAGGCATACGGTGCTTGTGTCTACATTCGTTCACGCAATACAATGGGTTGCATAGGCGTACAACTTCTAGTCTCTAGAAACCGTGTAGCGCCCATTAAGTCAACTACCATACCGAGACTCGAACTTTGCGGAGCTTTGTTAGGTGCAAGGTTGTGTACTAGGGTTCAAGAATCGCTTACCATACCCATTCTTAGATGTAAATTCTGGTGCGACTCAACAATAGTCCTGGGCTGGCTCTCCACTCCTTCTAACCAGTTAAAACCTTTTGTTAGGAGCAGAGTGAACGAGATACATGAGAGCACGCGTGATCATACCTGGAGCTACGTACCGTCGAGGGACAACCCGGCAGATCTTGTTTCCCGTGGTCTATCCGCCAACAATATCATAGACTCATCTTTGTGGTGGTCCGGACCATCTTTTTTATTACGATGCGAAAACGAATGGCCAAAAATGCCTAATACAGTGAAACACGATTTGCCGGACGTAGTAACGCATTTCATTAGTGACAATAGTAATCATTCATGTAATATTCATCATTCAGACGTCACAATCATTCATCAATCATATATAATTTATTAGAAAAACATTCATCTTTAACAAAGGTACAAAACATAATCTCATATTTACAAAGATTTATCTACAATTTAAAACATAAAAATAAATTAAGTGGCAATCTGTCGACAAAAGAACTACAAAATTCATTCAATTTAATAATTCATTATTCTCAGCTAGACATGTTTCCTGACGATTACAAAACTTTAAAATCTGGGAAAAAATTGGCTCGTGATAGTAAACTCATTCGTTTATCAGCATTCATTGATGATCATGATCTCATCCGCGTGGGCGGGAGGCTCGATAACTCCCCCTACGACTTCAGTACCAAGCATCCCATCGTAGTATGTAGTAAGCACATTTTCACAATCAAATTATTTCAAATGCAACATTTAAAACTTCTACACGCTGGCCCTCAATTACTTCTAAGTCACATTCGACAGTCGTTTTGGCCTCTAGGCGGTAGAATATTAGCTAGGTCTGTCGTGAATAAATGTATAAAATGTTTCAGACACAAGGCGCAAAACATACAGCCTATAATGGGTCATTTACCTAGCTCAAGAACTAGTCTCGAATTCCCATTTTTGAACTGCTATGTAGATTACGCTGGCCCAGTACTTTTGGCCGATCGCAAGGGACGCGGCTGCAAACTTACAAAATCCTATATGTGCATCTTTGTTTGCTCGGCAGTAAAAGCCGTCCACTTGGAGCTCGTCACTGATCTTACTACCGAAGCTTACATGGCCGCTCTTAATCGGTTCGTGGCACGTCGGGGTAAACCTCGAAGTATCACGTCTGATAACGGGACAAATTTCATAGGCGCCGCGAACGAAATCTACAGGTTCTTACGTTCATCAAATGTTGCATCTGAAATCGCGCAAGAGGGTATCGAATTCGTCTTTACACCGGCTTACAGTCCTCATTTTAATTCATTAGCTGAAGCCGCTGTAAAATCGTGTAAGCATCATTTAAAACGGTTATTGCATCTCGTACATTTCACTTTCGAGGAGATGGTCACTTGTCTCTCTCTTATAGAGGCGGTCTTAAATTCGCGCCCTCTTACTCCATTATCATCCGATCCCACTGATTATTCGGCACTAACACCTGCTCACTTTTTAATTGGACGGCCACTCTTGTCTGTGCCATGCTCTCAGACGACGGACGCCAAAATAACGACTCTGGAACGATGGAAGCGGATCCAGTACATCCAGCTTCACTTTTGGCGTCGCTTTCATAATGAGTACATTTCCTCACTTCAGCAAAAATGCAAGTGGTTCAGTTCCAGAGGTGAAGTGAAGACGGGATCCATGGTCCTGATCAAGGACAAGACGACACCGCCGCTGCTGTGGTGCCTCGGTCGGGTCTCCAGGACCTACCCGGGCGTGGACGGAGTCACAAGAGTAGCAGAGGTGAAGACGAAGAAAGGAACCATTCGTCGTGCCTTCAACTGCCTCTGTCCTCTACCTATTGACGACTGACGTCAACCCGGGGAGTATGTCGGCGCCTATCGTGCCTATTCGGGCCTCGTCGGGCGGCGACAGGGCGACAGCGGGGTCAACGCACGGGAGGAGCGGTGAGCGGCGCACGATCGCTCGGCCGCCAGACTGCCACCAGCTGTTGCGCACCAGCATACGGGCATTTCGTTGTCTCCACAATAAACATTTATATTCAAATACAGTCCACTCTTTTTTATAACCCCCTTCGAGGCCTTAACAGTAAGTGAACGCGGGTGAAACCGCGGGGCGCTTCTAGTCGACTATAAAAATAAATTATCGATCCGAGTACTGCTGTAATTCTAAGCGACGCGGGCTAAGCTGCGTGCAACAGCTAGTGTTACTATGATTGCTCTTACGTGGATATTTCGTCGCAGTACTGGCATTTGTAGGTGACGCCCTTGTGCCACCTCTGATGCTGCTTCGCTTGTGTTCTGGGAACAAATCGTAATGTTAGTTTTCGAAGCATACATTAAAAGTTAAAAATATTGATGTATTGATTGATACCTTAAGGTAATAAAAAAAAATCATCAACGAGTAAAAGTGAGTAACAATAGTAACACTAGATGAATAAATGGTCTAAGGGCCTGTTTCACAATCTCCAGTTAAGTTCCCAATAGGCTATCGGCAACATATTTGACAGAAATTTGACAGATACTCCATACTCTATCTGTCAAATATGTTGCCGATAGCCTATTGGGAACTTAACTGGAGATTGTGAAACAGGCCATTACTAAATTAAGCTCTTGCACGTGGTGATACGGTATAAAATAGCTCGTTTAAATCTGGAGGTATTACCATTTGTTCGTGGTTGCTTTCGAGTTTTGCCATTGCCATTTTTTGTTTCTAATATTTCATTTATGAAACTTTTTTGCTCTGCTGGAAAACAACCATTACCCTGCGTAAGTAGCTGGTTCCATATAGTGGTAACTCACGTAGTTTTGGAGACGTACGAGCAGGACTTACACTCGTACTTCTTCTCGTGGTTGGAGGCGTGCTTCTGCAGTGTCCTCTTCGTCTTGAACCTGATCCTGCACACCTCGCACTCCAGGTCGCCAGCGCTCTGGAAATATTACTTCGCGTCAGTGTTACCAATATTATAAAAAAAATTACAAGGTCAATTTCTTTTATTTAGTAATATCTAAATTACTGGCACCTGCTTATGTCTCAGCTTAAGCACTGCACGAATGAGTTTCTTAGGCAGCCGATATATAATCAGGTTAATCTGTATAGATTAACCAGATTATATATCGTCGTAGTTCTTTGCTGGTTTCATTTAGCCTGTTTGCCTGAGTAATTAACATAAAAAAATACCATACAGTATTTCCGAACCGAAATGACTTGGGGACTCCTAAAAAAGAGCATTCTATATTTAAAATGCCGGCAACGCCTTCAAATCCTCTAATATCAAGTCTATAAATGTCGCTGATGACTAAGTGTTTATCAACTCTTTTAAAAAGAAGAGGGGGGGCGCATCACCTATGCTGCAATCTCACCGGGTCATGTTTCATGAGGTGGTGTTTCCACGCGTCGTTGTCGATGAAGCCCTTGTAGCAGAGCTGGCACTGGTGCAGGCCGTTCTTGTAGTTGGAGGAGTTCCGACGTTTGTTGATCTCCTCCTTCTGCTCTTCCAACTGGACGTGGTGAAGTATTTTATTAATATTGAATCCAATGATGAATGAATCGAACTATTACTACATCTCCAAATTTTTTTTGATTTGATTCGTTGTGTGCCAAGGCAGTGACATATTGCCCGGGCTCCGTAAAAAATATATTCTGTGCATAGAAATCTAAATAATAAAGTAATAGAAATGGTATATTGTGCGGTGATCTATCGAAATGCGTGTCGGAGACACCAAGGAATAAATTATTATTGATTGCGTAATACATTTCTGTTTATGATACGATGCTGTTCTATTAGCATCGAACATAAGAAGCAATTTATTGAATTAATCGTAAGTGTCACCTGTTCTATTACCTTATTACTTAGATTTCTATCGCCGTGTGTACATCAGGACCAGTACAGACTGCAGTACTAATATTAAAAGATTCTAACTCAAAACATTCAGAGCAATCTTCAGGAGAACTAATTAATTTAAATCTAAACTAATTCTCCGGCGTAGTGAGTCTGTACTCTATTGACTTTATGCTTGGGTGAGTCATCTGCCCACCTACTGCTTCCTTATAGTTCAAAGGCTTTAAGGGCACAAGCATAGGACATTTCGAAGAGAAAAGTGGGTTTTCTGTAAAGTCGGTTTACGGACGGTCGTTTGACGTGACAACGTCAAACATTACATGCAGCACGAACCGAACTGAGGGGATCGCTCCAGCCGATCTTGCTTGTGGAACGCGACATGACGTCATCTTTTTCGTGCATGCTGTCCGTAATATCGGGTAATTAGACGTTGTCACGTCAAAAATGACTAGATCACTTACCACCAAGGAACCGCCTGACCGTTCACCCCTACTTATCTATCAAACCATCACCATTTTTACCATATTTATTGATTTATGGAGTTATCCTTACCGTCAGCTCGGTGATGGTACAGAAGTTCCCCAAGTCCACATCATCCTCGTCCACGCCACCAGTGTTCTGGGTACGTCTCAGGCTAGCCTTCTTCGGAGCGCGCTGAATCATATCATGCTTCCTTGGCCTACCGCGTTTTGGTTTTCCAGTCGATTCCACTAGCAATGGATTATCCAGCTCTACCTACAAGTATTGATATAAATTATGGTAATTTTACTGCAGGTTTCCGTTACTCAAAATGATAAGCGGAATCTTTGATCGGAATGGAATATATTGTTGTCCGTCTTTATATTAATGTGTCAAACAAAAGCTACTTCTCATTGATATAGAATCATTAAATTTGGTGAGAAGATCTTAAAACGACCGGCTCAGACTCGCGCTTGTCTGGTCTTTTTTTATTACATTTGGTTACGATAAACTTCTAAATTACTAAAACGATTTTGATCGTTTTCTAATGTTGATTTTCTTTCATATAGGAAAATCGTGTTTGTAAAGACGGATTTATTGTTTTGATTTATACAAAACATTCCGTAACTCATAAGATTAAGATCAGAATAAATGTTTTTGAAAATAGTAAAAACTTACTGACATAAATGAAGAAAAAAAATTTTTGAACTGAAACTTCGTTAGAATCGTTGTGATTACAATCTCGATGAAACGAAAAAACGAGTCCAAGTGAGAAAGAGAGACACAAAACACGTAAATGTATAGGATTCAGCCGGCGAGAGAATGAGATAGAACACATTAGACGTTAGTTCGTGTATGCCATCTTGCAAGAAGACAAGAAGCTGTTGGTAACAAGTTCAGGTAAGATTTGTTAGGTGTCGCTTGTAATTGATAATTTAATTATTTACTCTTTTATATGCTCTTTCAACATTTTAAACACGGACTTTCCAGGAGTAGTTGACGTAGAACAAAGAGAATTCGTAAAAATATAAAACCTTACGTTAGTTCCATTCTGACTGTGTGAAGATTCAGTAACTTCTTTTGCTTCCTTTTTCCTTTTCCTTTTTCTATTCTTATCTTTCTTATACTCTGTGTTTTCTTCTTCCTTATACTCTGTCTTTTCTTCTTTGAATGTTTTGTGCACTGATAGTGGTTCGTCATCACTGGATATAGGAAAATAACTGTCATAGTCATCCTCTTCTTTAATGCTTTCGAAAGGCTCTTCCTTTGCGTGTATTTCTTCATTTTCTTTAATAGGATTGTATTCTATATTTAAACTTTCCAGTTTTTTTACTTCAAGTGGTAAAGATATGAATATACTTTTTTTATTTTCTTGTATATCTCTACAAGTTATCTGAAAGACAAAAGTTTTTTTCCTGCCAATCTTTTATATTTTAAAATAAAAACTAATCTCGTCTTGGTTAGTTTCGAGATAGTTGCTGTTATTTTATTTTTACTACACCATGACATTTTTTAATTTGGTTGTTTTCCTGTAGCGATATGTTTTTGTCTTTGTAATACAGTGGTTGTATGAATAAAAAAATTTAAAAAATGCAAACTTTAACATTAAAAAAACCACACGATAACTACCACAAACAAATAGCAATTCCTTCCGGTGGGTAAACTAATGTACGGTATATCACTACATACGAGAGCTTATTAACCGTCTTCAAAAAAAGAAGGAGGTTATTTTCGTTTGTATATTTCTGCATATCGATCTCGAGCGGCTCGACGCGAATAGTACCTACAAGTTATGTTCAGTGATACTATTCTCTCACTTTTCGTTTTTTGTCATAAAACATCATAAGACGTCTTTATTTTTTTTACTTTTACTCAATGCTCCAAAAGTATTCCCTATGGCAAGTCTTTCTGGCGCAGAAAAACAACCATTAGGCCTAGGGCGGCGGTGGCGGCGCGGGAGCGGCAGGATCTTTGCGTAAAAATCAAATGGACCGGTTCCCGAAAACAGCGGAGCGGGCAACGATGACCCGCGCCGCCACCGCCGCCGCCCCGCTACCCACTAAATTTGAGGCGGAGGCCTTAAAGTTTCAGTGTATTAAAACATGGTTGATGGAGAAGAATATTTGTTTACCAGGGGGAGAAATTCAATTGTACTGTGCTGATCATCCCTATATCTATTCTAAAATACTGTCTCCATCAGTACCATAATCACGCTTTCTCCTTCTATCAAACAGTTCTACATTTTTTTGGTAAGAAGCAGACGCCAAGCAGCATAATTATTAGCATTGAGAATTAAGATGCCGCAGAGAGGCAATACATGAACAACCATACCACGGTGAACAAGTATATGAAGTCAACTCTGATTAAATATTAAAAATCTGAAAATATAACCAGCCTAACTGTTCCAGATATTAATATAGAATAAACCGTCTTACCTTCTGATTTGAACACAAAAGAGCATTTAATGTAGCTTCACTGGTTGTACATTGCTCTCTGAATTTGTAAAATTTTTGGATGAGTGCAGCACACATGTAACAAGTATACATCGGTAAAGGATCCCAATATACCTAAAATCAATGAGCAATTATTAAATCACAAAGGCATAGCTACAGCAGTGTCAAAATATCAATGATTAGCTGTTGCCCGCAGCTTTGCCTGCGTTAACTAAGATTTACAACGGGATCTTAGTATGCAAAATAACATTTTATACACCTTGTGTCCGAAAAACCAAAATATCTTATAGAACCCTATCTTTTATCAGAATAAAATTTAGCCTATGTTACTCGTGGATAATTTAGCTTTCGAATGGTGAAAGAACTTTTGAAATCGGTTCAGTACTTTTTGAGCCTATTCATTACAACCAAACAAACAAAGTTTTCCTCTTTATAATATTAATGTAGATGTAGATATGGGGCCTCCATATTGTGACTACCATAGATTCCTGAGCTAGGCTCGGAGAAACTGTTCTATTAGATGTTTTTACTCTAGTCAGTTTGCTAATTAAAATAGCTAATTATACCAATTACTCTAGAGATAATTTAGTAGCTCTCACATTTATAGTCTAATAACTTTTACAACTTTATTTCTGGCTTTATAATATGTAAAGTAAGTGGGTATTTTAATACTATACCAGAAGAAATTCTCATTAAGCAAGAAATTCCAAAAACCTACAGTAGAACCTCGATAACTCAAACCTTGGTAACTTAAAAAAATATATGTTCCCTTCCCTTAATCTATACCTAAAATGAACCTTGATAACTTAAAACCTCTATAACTTAAAATATTTTGTGTTTCCCTAGGACTTTTACTTATCGAGGTTCTGCTGTATATACAAATGTAACCTGTGTAAATTGAAACCACATATACAATCTCATGTAATTCTTGACTTGAGAAAGCCAAATCAATTTGACTTAATGGTGTATGATGATGATTATTGACACTATAAGAAATGTACACCTGATCTTACTATAAAAAAATGTAGTCCAATACATTGTAATAATAATAGCTAAGTGAAACTATTAAAATTATATCTGCTTTACACTTAAAACTTGCTGATTTAATATCTCTACACAGTATAAATATTGTACTAACTGTTTTTCCCATTAGTAATTGATAATAATTATGTATTGGATCCAAATTAAATTTTATCAGCCTCACATCCACAGAAAGGCACGTTCTACACACTTTTAAATCTTCCATTTCAAGTTTTTAACTCTTAATTATATGCAATTGTAGATTAATCGGAATCAACATTCATATACTCGCGGCAATAAGCAAACTAAATATTATGATAGAGTTAGAAATTGTTAGAACTTCTATCATTAAAACATTTTATATTTTACTTATGTATTTCAGACAAATATCATATTATTAATTAAATATACATGACACGTAAATATGTGTTTAACGTCTTGTGTGCTTTTTATAACCATTTATAACATTATTTAATATTTTTTATTGCAATTGAGCAAGAATGTCTATAAATATACAAGACGCCAATACGCCATATTTGTCACATTTGTTGACAAATGACAATTGACATTGATTTGACATTTCACATTTTTTAATGGACTGCATAGTGCATTGCCATTGTCGAATATAAGATCCGTCGTAAACTATTTTAGGGGGTAATTTGGAGAAATGGCGGAAAACGCCAAGGGGTGTGGTTCGCCTTTCACGTCCCTATCAATCAACTATCATTCCCCGCTACACCCACCCAGAACAGTCCACAACAATATTCGCTACCAATCACATTATTTATGTATAATTTATTTTAAACAGACACTATAGAAAACAACTTACAAAATAATATAAAATTAAATTAAAATAAAATTAAATAACCATGCGTGACTCATACAAAAAGCATGCATGATAATAGTGACACCTATTTTTAAATTAGGGAAATCGTGACATTGCTAACGATCAGCAATAGTTAAATCAATACGTCCTAGATGGCGCTACCATTCTATTATAATAATATCATTAACCGTATTTGATTTGTACCTTATCAAAACAAACGAGATTTCTTTTTTGGTATAAGTGTCAAACGATTTTTTTAAATTATTGTGCGGAACATTAGTACGGAACTCTTCGAGGGCGTGTCCTCCGATGACACTACAAACTTTAGTCAGTTTGTTAGTATAACGGCTGAACGACCCAAAGTGGGTCTTGGCCTCCGAAACGAAAGACTTCCACTGGTCTCTATCCTGCGCAACCTCTGACCAGTCCTTAACCCCGAGCTCACGCAGGTCAGCCTCCACCATGTCCTTCCAGCAATATCTGGGACGACCGACCAGGCGCTGTCCACTCTGTTGTTCATGATATGCTCTCAATACTCCCCAATCCTCCCCCATTTTGACCAAGTGCCGAGCAATCGGAGGCGGCATACTATTAGGAATCAAAATTTTCTTTTTGTATGTTTGTAACGAATAAACTTAAAAACTTATTCGCTATTCTAAAATTACAATGCTGCGGCCTATATATTTATATAGGGACTTGAATATTTTTCATATTAGTGTTTATGTAAAAGAGCTATTGCCTCTTTCCTTTTTCTTCTTCTCTTTTCAAATTTTGAGTTATTAATACATCAGTCCGTATATATAAAGGTTATGGATACCGCTTTAGTGTGTGAATGGCCCTTTGAAGTTTCAGCTTCATGTGATTAATGGGGGTCCAATGCTCTGTAAAACTAACTATTCAAACGGCGTACCAGTTTATAGGTTAAGGCCGGGCCTGTTTCACAATCTCCAGTTAAGTTCCCAATAGGCTATCGGCAAGATATTTGACAGATAGAGTATGGAGTATCTGTCAAATATGTTGCCGATAGCCTATTGGGAACTTAACTGGAGATTGTGAAACAGGTCCTAAGTTAGATTACTTACCTACAATTTCCTTCGTAGTAGCACTCTCTTGTCAGAGCAGTCGTGGTTGTATTGATGGTGTCAGCACATTGATTGTCTTTGCCTTCGTTTTCTCTGCGCCGGTTGTCGATGACTTGGCCAAGCGACTACTACTTTCGGATAGAGGCATTGTGGGAGCAGTGAGCACTCAATCATGGATCTGTCGGTCACTTTCCTGATGATGTCTGTCCATCGTGTCGGCGTTCGTCCATGAGATCTCTTACCTTCTCCTGAACCCTATACGATGATTCCTTCATACCCTTAGTGTTTCTAGAGTTATGGCTGAAGAACCTCAGTATTCGTATCTATACAATCGACGAAAGCCTATCCTTGATCCGAAGTTCTTTTAGTATGGAGTTGTTTGTACGGAATGTCATCCAAGATATCTTCAGTAGCCATGTCCAACACCATATATTTTCTAGGGCGTCAATTTTCCGGTGATCTTGTAGTCTCAGTGACCAAATTTTGGCTCCATAGAAAAATATTAGAAAGACCAAGACATTTCGTAACTAGAACTTTTGTTATTTTAGTTATTCTTCTGTCCAAATCTTATTCAGTTTTCGCACTGCCGTGCCGATTTGGTGATAGCATCGCCGTTTTATTTTTTGGTCACTTCCTCCAGCGTTTGATATAGTAGAGAAGCTACAATTTATATTGATTTAAAATATTAAGAAAAAGAGAAGAAAAGCCCTATCCTATCCCAGTATAACTGTAACTCATTATGCTTCAATTGAAAAAAAAGTAAAGAAAAAGATCTCAGCGAGTAACTTTCGGTCTTTCTGTTGCGTTTTTACATCGAACATAATATTATTATAGCCGAAACAGAGGGGTAATGTTGCTTTGTAACTTGTACAAGGCTTTGTATGAAAACAATCCGCTAAATATGTGCTGTGACGTTGCACCGGTTCTGAGCTCTGATTGGCTAACATTGGTAAATGATAAGCCGAAAGGACGTACGCACGGATCACTGGTTGGTTGAGTTGCCATTACGTCAGTGTCACCACCAGAACACTGATGGATTATATGGCTCACATTCATAGATATACCTACTAGTAGTAAAAAAAACGTGCTCACATTACTACTCAATCCGGTTAGGTAGGTATATGCTAATTGATGAGTTTTTATAACCAAGAGTATACTGAACTAATTTTGATGACATTATTATAAATGGAAAACTTATGATAATTTATTCACCACTTAGATTGTGACGTTATTATTGTTTCTCGAAAACGAGTAACATAAGTTAAAATTATATCGTATTGTTATACGAAAGGAAAGATATTTTTAAAGCAGTGGTCTCCATATTTTGTAAAGCTTACATTACTTATTCACGAGAACATTTACCATCAGATGACTTGACCGCTAGTAATGTTTTTGTATTACCTAAATTGTGTAAATACGTACCTATTAGGTAGCTGGATATTATCATTTGAAAATATTAGTTCCACTGAGTTTGTTTCGTCGGCTCTAATCAAGGGGCTTGTCTTGGAACCGATGGGGCCGCGGCGGTAGATTCGATTGAAATATAAACACATATTATGTTGATTTTTGGTATTATTTTGAAATAAAATGATTTGACTTTTTATTAAATTTACTTATTTTAACCACGGGGCTGAACCCAACGATGTCGATTAAAAATGCACTTTGTACTCACTAGGGACTACTTACATGAAAATAAATAAAAATTGTTTTATTTAAATTATTTTTTTATTAAGATAAGAAGATAATAAATTAAAACAAAACAGTGACAAAACATTTAAATGTGTTTTATTTATTGAAGCAAAATAGTATTACTTAAATTTAAAATGAAATTACATAATTATTCACGATGCAACTAGAACTGTGTTCTCTGTTGAACTAAATAAAAACCTATCACAATCTTAGTTTACTAAGATATTGAGTATTAATTATTGTCAATACAAATATTTGATAATAGCTAGACAAGAATTTTAGTAAATACCAAAATTCCGCTATGCACAGCACCTATTTTGCTATAAAGTAGGCTAGAAGTGCTTACATAAGCTTGTAATTGCATTATGTACCTACCTACGTTCTCTTTACGTTCATAGTAAAATACCTAAACATTTGACATCTACTTTTTAGTTATGTCTATCTCGCTCCCTCTTGCGGTAGATTATTGTTCATGGAATGCGCGCGTCGGCTAGTCTCGTAAATCGCAACACTAAAGACCAATTCGGCAAACTCTTATAACTGGTTCGCTTTTGTTGCCTACAAAATAAGGTTGATTTTCAAATACACTTCTCGCTGATGTTGCCTTGAATGTTCGAAAATAAAGTCACGAGACTAACCATAGTGGCTACCTACTTTGTAAGAGTACATTCATAAATCTTATTATGAATGTAAATCAAAATTCTGAAAGAAAGGTACAATTAAGAAGCATATAACTTACGTAGAATAATATTCAGGTTGTTTAGGTTTCATCGATTTAAAGCTATGTGTCTATAAATAACTTGAATAGTTAAAATTCTCTAAACGAAAAGTCCTTGAGAATTATCTCGTGGGGAGTGCGCTTACGTCATCGACGAGATTTTTGTAGGTATGTATAGCACAAGCTATGGCCCGATTGGCCAACAAAGCCTTGCAGGCGGCCATTTTGTTCGCTGAGTCACCAAAAGGTGAAAAATATACATGAATAAATGCGTACTCCCTACGAGACTATACAACGGTATTGGGCATTTCCCTCGCGAACACAAAATTTGGGTTTCATGTTCCCCCAGCCCGCTTTGGTGTGGAGAAAAATACTTTTCTTCAGATTAAACTGAAAGTAAAGAAAATATATAGTAATTAAAAGATCCGGCATGAAAAAAGGAAACGTCGGAACGGAAGTTTATGCCTTATTAATATATTGTCAGCCGATGAAACACATTTCAACGTGATAATATTATCCACCAACGTGAGATGTAATTGCTGAAACGGACTATTTTATATTAATCTTCGAATGTGCAATTTATTTTATCGAACTGTCAAAAAGTGAAGTGTTAATTGACGATGTGCTATTCCAATGTTTACAAATTGTGAATTTCAAGTTTTCAAAGTGATCACAATGTAGTAGAAACTGAAACTGTGATAATGTTAGTGGTTTAAATATTAAGTTTCGCCTAGTTCAATAATCTCAAGTCAAGATGACGGATTCATCAGCGGTCAAGGTAAAGACAGAACGTCCTGATGAAGCCGAAATCAGGGAGTTGGCCGCTAAGATGGTCGAGGCCAATAAGGCTAAAGCCTTGGCGGCCTCGGTCGCTGCTGCCCGGCCTCAGCCTGGTAACTTGCTGGGCGCACCACCCACCGGAGCCGGTGGGCAAATGGGCATCTTAAATTTTCTCACCAGAAAACCAGGTGCACAAACAACAGAACCACGGCCCTCCACCGAGGAGAAGAAAACACCGGCTCCTGACGAAGCGAGTTGGAAAGGTCACTTCGGTTGGGATATGCTAGGTAAATGTCATATTCCATACATATATCGATCGGGAGAGAAATATGTGGCCGTTCGGATGGTGGAAATTAAGCTACTCAACAAGTACCTGAACTATCTTCACGCGGACATCTACTCGTGTACTTGCATACGAAGTTATTATATCACAGAAATAGAAGCTCGGCTATTGAACGAGATCAACAACAGGCATTGTGATGGTCAGTTTGGGAGAGAGCCCTTCACACAGAAGGACTTGGTGGTTAGGTTGTCGGATGCCTACGAGTTCTACAACTTCTTAGACGTGTGCTACAATAAACTATTGCGTGGTACAACAAACAACAAGGACAAGTGTGGGTTTATTCGTATTAATAAGGAGTCTGTTGTGCCCTACACGGTTCGTGATAGTCAGAAGTTTGTGCCTCTATTTTACTTTGAGGGTGAGACGGACAATTTAAAACTAAAGGCCGACCAGCTAAAGGGTTGGGACTTATCATATCTAAAGTTTTGTTGTAAGGTGCAAGGTATAAGAAATGAACTTTTTGCAAGTGAAACGTGTTCAGTGATTAGTTTAACGGACATAAAGAGTTACTTCCCCCCTGGAACTGAATTCGAAGAGTATTGGCCTCATAAGGTTGTGGATTCACAGTTGCTGATATCTCCCAAAGGTAAGAATAGTCATAAGCATGTCATCATTCCCAAGATGTTCACATTTCATTCATCCCAACCCCATCGTTTGTTGAGTATTGAACATTAAGTTGTATTGCATTATATGTTAAAGGTTATTACTCTTCTTACACAATGGCTCCTGCGAGGATTATGAATCCAAATTTAAAAACATAAGATAAAGAGAACTTACTGTGATCTTGCTCCAAACCAGTGACAAAGAAGGACTGTAATGGTGTGGCAAATGCTAAGCGACTACCCCTATTGTTCTCATTATCATTATCTATGTTATGTTGTGTCCTAGGATCTAATAATTTTAAATAAATATTGTAAAACTTGGATTGCTCATCCAAATCATTGTTACCTCTTATTCAGGCTAGGGTTGGTTACATATGTCTATGGTCAGTTTTAGGGTATGTATGAGAGGAGGAAGTTTTGGTATTCAAAGTGAATTATGACCAATACGCGGAATCTTGATCCGCCATGTGTCAAGTTCAATGTGCCTTTGCAATTTAGAATAGAATAGAATAGAACAACTTTATTCAATTTGATAGTACATAATTGCTACAGTTGTAATTGGACACCTTTAGATTTTTTGAGACAGGCTTATATCTAGCAGTAAACAGCTACAGTCTGAAAATGTTGATGATGTATCTAAAATGCAATTCCATTCTACTGATATTATAAATGCCAATATGTTTGGTATCCTTTCACACAAAAACTATGGAATTGATTTAAATACAAACTTTTACAATAATATAGATTACTAACAGCTACCCATGGTTTCACCTGCATACTTCCCATTTCCGTGGGAATATGGGGATAAATTATAGCCTATGTGTTATTCTGATGTTTATATTATTGTAAAGTTTCATAAAAATTCTTTCAGTAATTTTATGTGAAAGAGTAACTAACATCCATCCATTCATACATTCTTACATTCTTACAAACTTTCGCATTTATAATATTAGTAAGAAAGTTGGAAGTAGGATACATTAGAATAATAGATAGTCTTCTACAATGAATAAGCTAGTCAGTCTAGCCTAGTTTATAAACAAATATTTTTAATATCCCTACATTACCATTTAATTTGGAAACCTATTTTCTTCATCAGGTCAGGAATTTGTATGATACACATAAATGTATGTTTATGGCCCATGAGGAAAAAACATCCTCTTTTAGTAAGTAGATGTGTGTGTTTGCTCGATCGGGGTTGGAAAAACCGTTCATCATGCCATTACATCATAGAAAAGGAAAATATGTTTTGATTGCATTTTACATTTCATATACATACAAATATGTATGTATACAATAAACTCACTTAAGTTGTGAATATATCTCGAGTGCCAGGTGCATTTAGGCAGGCGAAGTTTTGGTTGGCCATTACCCAGGTGATTGTAGGATGATCTCTGTGCTTTGGCCGGTCCGTGTTGGGTGCAAGAAGCCTATATTCAGCAGTGGAGAAAGACTAAAGATTAGATTAGATTATTTTTCTGCAATACCACACAACACCTTATTATTAAATATCCTCAGATGTATTGGTTTATAATTTATCAATACAAACAATATTGATCCAATTCTAAGATATGTTTGTAAAATTGTTTTCCTCATGTTGAAAATTATAAGATATTAAGGAGAATTCTGGTAGTTTATCATTATAAATTTTGATTAAATTACTAAACCCGGTTTAATGCTTTTGATATAAATTTATGAGATACAATTGTTTGTTTGTTTGAGGAGATAAGTATTTGCTTTTGTTTTTTTATATTTAGATCCATGAATAAGATATTGTGTTTGCACTTTCTTAATAAAGAGTACTTTAAACTGTTCAAGCCAGCTCATTAATAATAATTATCTGCTATAAAGTCTACTCTACTACTACTAGTCTACTCCCTAGTATACAATACATATATGCTAAATGTTTAATTTACATACTAGTCATACTACTACATAAGGGTAGGCATATACCCTATATTTGACAGATTTAATCTTTTATGATATACAGAGCGAGTTTAAAGCAAGAAGTCAATAGGCTTTTATGTATGTATTTAATTTTGTGATGTACCCCTTACATATAATTATAATAAAATCATCATTAAATTTTAAACAACCAATTGTCTCTCCTCTTGTCTCTACTCTCTAGTGAGTAATGACCATTTATGAAACTTTAGAATGTTTGAATGTTGTTATGTTGCACCTGAACTACAATTCATCCTTATTATTAGCTCCCTGCACAAAACAGACTCTGACAACGAACACAAAGACAACAAATTCCTCATCAACCTCATACAACTTGGTCTAGTTCCTCAACACTAATTAATTTTGAACAATTATTATTAGAGCTTTAGCTTAAAAATGAAAAATGACAGCTTGACGGCATGACAGCTTCATGCTGCTATCCGTCACGGCATTGGAGTCGACTTACCGTTAAGTTACGCCAATAGATTTAGATAAAAAAGATCTTCCGGTAGAATTGTAGGCTGTAGCCGATAAAATCCACGTCCTTGCTCCATTTTCTCGAACTTTTTGTATATATAGTTGAAACCCACCTAAAACATCACACATTTGAAAGGATAAAGGCTACGCCCTCGGCCCTTCCATCCGTTTGACCCAAATTAAAACAGATGGAAGGGCTGAGGATTTTTTGTAAGATTTAATTTTTGCAGGAATGCGTAATATTAATAAAAAATAGAATTAAAAAAAAAACGTGGAAGCAAAGTTTAGCGTGTAATTAAAATTTACATTTACTAAAATGTAGAATAAAAAAAAAACTGACAGACAGGCCATCTATCTGGTCAGCGGTTACCGTCGCCCGTTATCATTAACGAGGTCACCCGGCCACGATCACTAGCCAAGACAACTCATACGCTGAATATCCTGAGACTCGGAGCCAGTAGTCACCCTGCCTGTCCAGCCCTTCTCCCTAAACCCAGCAAGACTTGCATGGAAGAATCACGCAGGATTGTGGTGAATTCAGCGCGTGCTCTTATTATCTATAGAAGTAAATCGATTCGTATTTAGATCCTCAACGAAATATTAAATATTATGATATAACATTAGACGTTACTTATGGAACACTGTGCATTGTACCATCTCACGCCTGGTTTTTTTTAAGGCCCTTTTGTTCAATAGACAATGATATTGTGACAATAGGTGGTATTTTTATACAATTTTAACAATTTTTTCCCTCTACCTCAAAGTTTTATCCGGCGGTGGTGAGGCAGAGACCCGCCACAGGTACAAACCCGAGGCCATGAAGCCGTGGAAGTCACACTCCACAGCTGGCGGGAACAACCCCCCACTTACTAAAATCACCCCACTTCCGAAGAAGCATTACGGTCATTAGGACCATTAGCATAGCTCCATCCAAAAAAAAAGTACCTCAAAGTTCAGGTCTATAATAAATAAATATTATTGAACATTCGCACCACGTTAACATAGCTCCGTGCTGAGTTCGTAAGAACTTGTGTTACGGGTAGGTATTAGGAGCAAAAATAAATACATATAAAAAATATATATAAATGCGTAAAATAAATAAATGGTTATAACCTGCAGATATGTATCTATATTCTTCATACAAATCTGCATTTGGCGGGATTCGATTCCGCGACAGCTGTATGGTGTCCAGCAGCTTGACCATTCGACCAACCGATCGTTAATATAGTACAGCAATTGTGGATCATGCCTTCCGCCAAAGTTGTGAAATGAAAATATGGTAACGGTACTTTCGCCGTAAGAGCTTACGGTTTATGTTTTTTTTTATATTCAAAACTGATTTTATCGCATTGCACGTTTTTGAAGCTTTTTTTTTAATTTTCTTTTTCTTATTTTTTTAACATCGTAAAGGCTAAGAAAGAATTAAAGCGTCTCATACGCTAGCGCTAAAAGCTTTGTAAAACTGATTCTACACGTAGCGATTATTCAACGAACGCCAAGAAGACTGATAGACGGGCTGTAAATCCATATTTTCTGTATGGCCTCTTTTTGTGTACATTTGGTTATTTCATTAAAATTTGCTTATAAATGGATTCTAATACATCTTAATATATAAAATTCTCGTGTCTCAAGAGTAGCTAGTTACCATACTCCTCCGAAACGGCTTGGCCGATTTGTATGAAATTTTATACGCATATTCACAGTAGGTCTGAGAATCGGCCAACATCTATTTTTCATCCCTCTAAATGATAAGGGTGACCCACCCCAATTTTTTTTTTGTTTTTTTTTGATACAGCATACAAAAATACATACAAACTAAAATTTTAACCCCTCTACGATCAATCCCTATTTTTTAATTGCAATTTTAATTTTGGCAGAACGAAGTCTGTCAGCTAGTATAGATATAATAATTCTTCCATATGCGTGTCAAACTCTACAACGGCTGGATCGATTTTGATAAATTTATTTGTGTTGTCAAGTCGATACGAGACGGGTTTCTATTGCCAATTCGGTGCACCTCAAAATGTGCAGGACAAGGTCTGCTGGACCCATTAGTAATTATAGATACTCTTCAAAGTAGGAATGCTCTTCGGGCTTCATGGTCACGTGAATTCGGCTTGTGCGGTGCCATATCATATTGCATAGTCGTACGCAATGGAGAGCTGTCGATATAATGTTAAAAGATAATCAAAGCGGAAAAATGTAGAAAATTCTTTTACAGGTAGGTATATAAAATTAAATTGTGCAACCAATCGTGCAACAAACCAGGTCTTGCGTTAGGTTTTTCGTAATTTATGTTGCTATGGTCATTTATTCCTTAGTTACAACACACTTTATGCCCAAAAACTTTTTTTTGGTCTTAAGTTTTGGGTTTTCTTATTATTTTTATACTTGATACGATTATAAATAAAAACATGATAATAAAATCTTTATTTCCAATCACAGATATCGTTCAAGTGAACGATAAAATAAACAAAATGTTAGTCTGAGACTACTAGGAAACCCTGTGGTATAGCATAGGAGGGCAAATGAGCAGTCGAAGGCTTTAGCTGTCTGTCCGTGTGTCAACGATTTTCTTAGGGTCTGGTGGACCCAGATACTGAGGTATTTTTAGTCCCTCCTCTGTGTATAAAAATCAAGGCCTGGAGATGAAACTATAAAAATATAGACATTAATAAAATATTTCGATTTTAGCTAAAACTTGTAAAAACCAGAATTTACCTTAATTTTAAATTCAACTTATTTTTCGGAATTATATATGGTACGGGTCCCATCGTGTACGAGTATTGTATGTGGAATTGAGAATAAAGTTTCTTATCTATCTATCCGTCTTCCTATCTTCGTGGCCGTATGCCCGGGGCCAATTTTCGTGTCCAAACAGTTGTGTCGTGTCACGGCGAATGAAAACTCCTAACCAAGAGGATAATGACGGTCGAAGTGCGTGCAGATTATCGTACGGCACGGCATTTAACGGCATTTCTGATTGTAATGGTTTTTTTGATTAAAAACGAGTTCACGCGATTACAGTGAGAGCTACTTAATTTAGAGAGGCTGACTTTAGCTACAATATCAAACTCCAGCTGCAATATCAGACTTCAGCTCCAATATCAGACTTCAGCTCCAATATCAGACTTCAGCTCCAATATCAGACTTCAGCTCCAATATCAGACTTCGGCTACAATATCAGACTTTAGCTGCGATAATATATTATGTTGTCACAGATCTTTCGATGATAATTGTGTTATGCGCATGGTAAATGTAAGTTCTCTACTATACTCTGTAGAAGTATTTTTTGTGGACACAATAAATTGTTCGTGCTGTTGAATTAACAAAAAAAAATAATGTTATATTACATTTTTCGTACTCTAAGACGTTATATCCTTTTTGAAGTTCTTGCTTATCACCATTTGTCACCAGGATAATTGTCTGCCAGTGCCTGTGTGGAAAGCCTTATTATTTACTGGTACAGATACTTAACATCTTATGTTCAACGTATGTTTATTCTAATGGGCGAAGCGAAGGGGTCTAAGAAGAACGAAATGAAAGAAAGGGCACGTCTGCCAGTTTACTATCCTGCTCAAATAGAAAATTAAAGTTATTTATCTCAGACCACCTGTCAAATGCCATATAGATTAACAGATGTTCAACGGATAATGTATTGTATCGATAAACTAGAACGAAGAAAAAAAATACAATAATAGTCTGTCAAACGAAACTAAAAAAATACACAGGACGAGACTATGAGTCGGCGCCTGGTGATGGTTCTCAGCCCTCAGGATACATTATAACTAATAAACAATATTATCAACTTCAACTTCAAGAGTAGAGGTCGCGTTTAGGTAGACGAAGAGTTGGTCGGCCATCAACCACGTGAGAAGACGATCTCCGTGCAGCGGCCGGTCCGTGTTGGATGCGAGTGGCAAGAGAGTCTTTGCGTTTATTGAGGGAGACCTTGTATTCACAAGTGGACGCGTGAAGCTGATCCTATCAAAAACATAAATGTGAAATGAGAGCCAAGTTCATTATTAAGATGTTATATGCCTTGTTGTTGACTCCAACGACAAAAGCAATGAGATCTAAATGGGTGCCAAGTTCAATAGTCAGTCCTAAAATTTATTTATAACAAAATAAAGTATCATTTCTTCTTATAGCTTAGAATAATATATCGTAGCCTAAGGTCTGACTTGGCTAGTTCTCATACCTATACGAATTATTATGTTCGATGGCTAGTTTCTGCCAACAAGCCAAATTTTCGGAATAATAAAATAAGAACCGACGAGTAACTGGCATAGAACTTGCGAAAGCTACAATATAATTCGTATAGGAAAACTAGCCAAGTCAGACCTTAGGCTACAATATATTATTCTAAGCTATAAGAAGAAATGATACTTTATTTTGTTATAAATAAATTTTAGGACTGACTATTGAACTTGGCACCCATTTAGATCTCATTGCTTTTGTCGTTGGAGTCAACAACAAGGCATATAACATCTTAATAATGAACTTGGCTCTCATTTCACATTTATGTTTTTGATAGGATATCATTACTTTTTGTACTTACTTAAATTATTAGTAATTAGTCCGATCATCCGCAAACCATATTCAACCCTATTGTAGTGTCATAAGCGCTAATATTAAAGTGCGTAAGTCGTATCCCAAATAGAATCAATTAAGTGAAAAACTATAATAAAACGATACAAATTTACCAGTTTCAGATTTTTTCCTTTGTATGCACCTTATTACCTATCTGCATGCCAAATTTGAACTTTCTAGGTCATCTGGAACTGGGTGTTAATTTTGATGTATAGGTAAAATCAATTAAGTGAAAAACTATAATAAAATGATACAAATTTACCATTTTCCGATTTTTTCCTTTGTATGCACCTTATTACCTATCTGCATGCCAAATTTGAACGTTCTAGGTCATCTGGAACTGGGACTTAGTTTTGATCTATATGTCAGTGATAAAAATCACGATTTTTGGACATTAATATCTAAATAACCGTTTGAGATATATTTTTGAAATTTGGAGCACGTGTTAATCTCGCGGGTCTCAATATATGTGCCAAATTTCATACGTTTATGTTTAATAGTTTTTGAGTTATGAAGGGGTAAAAAGTAGCGCCAAATGGTTCGTGTAATATTACTTTACGTACGCTCGCTCGCCAGCTGAACTTGGCTTGCCGCGCTCCCGCGCGCCTAGATGATGGTGATAATTCATTTGTAACTATTAATTTAGTCTTAATAGTCTGCCTGCCTATCTTACAATATCTATGACGTAAATATCGATTCCCAGAAGTCTAAGGAAAAACTCGACTGCAAAAGCTTTTAGTAAAAAAAAATGCCAAGGCAATCTTAAAATGTCCTCTAGAGCAGTGCCGTGTCAAGGCGGTATTATGTAATGTAGCAATAATTAGCCGCTCAAATGCGGCGTTTTATACGCACCTGCAAGGTGGTATCCTCGTGTTAATAGCACATGTTCCTGATGGAGGCGTATGTGATTTAGCAGGGTTATATAAACACTTCTTTAATCGACAATGTTGGTTTTTGATATCGAACATGAGACATTTTTGAATGTCATCATCATCAGCCTTTATCCGTCCACTGTTGAACATGGGCCTCTTGTAATGAAGGCCGTTCTCTCGTACACAATTATTGCAATTATTTTTAAAATGTTTACACTAGATTTTTTTTATTTTTTTAATAATTTCAACATGCGTTTTATATGAGCAACAATCTGATGAGAGCATTCGGTGATGATGACGCGAGGTCCATGACTTTAGGTCCCTAAAAAGTGCTTAAAGCGCCTAAAGCAGTGTTCTATAAAAATGTAGTAAGCCGTTTCGGAAGTTTTATTTATAACTAAAATGTGACTCATGATTTTTTTATATTAGATAAATAGATCAGATTTAGGTTAGACTTAAACCAATGACATCGAGATATTCCTATATGGCCTACGAGTTTCTAGAATTGTGGAACGTTTAAATTAAGTTGTAGGTCAGTAAGATAAAACTGAACGTTCTAGATTTAATTTAAATCTATCTGGCGATCGCCACTATTTATTTATGAATAGTGTTATTTTTATGTAGGGCTTTTAGTAAATCCACGATGGCGTTAGCATTTATAAACACACTGTAGCCTGTTGATACACATAGCTTTGCTACATCTTTACAGTATCAAAAGAAAACCTGAAATTCGACCTTATTAATTGAGCGATTCAATGCGTAAATAATTCTTCAAATCTAACTTTTGATTCTGAAGATTAACAAGTTAAAACATTATTTCTCTTTAGATTTATTATATACTAGCAGAGCCCCGCGGCTTCACCCACGTACTACCCATTCCTGAGGAAGTACGATGATAAATTATAGCCTATGTGCTATTCTGATGTATAAGCTATATTGTATATTTTCATAAAAATCCATTCAGTAGTTTTTTTTACGTAAAAGAGTAACAAACATCCATCCTTACAAACTTTCGCGTTTATATTAGTAGAATAGTAAGAAGTGTTTATACTCTCTATGTAAATTAAAAAAAATGGTTCAATGGAAAACTAGCAGACACGCTACATGTAAAATGCTCCTACGAGGTCGTCAGCTGTTTATTTGGTATAATAATGATGTGCCATCGAAATTAATTTCACTGAGTTTATATTTAGGTGAGTCGTTTTTCCCATTCCCCCAACTCGAAAGTATACCCCCATCCAAAGCTATCCCCATCCAAAGCTATAATGGCCACGTGTTCTTTTGAATTTAAATGGTCGGATCTGTACGAACGTGTAAGGGTAAATTGGTTTTATCGAAAATCGATAATATTGTTATTGCTTGAAAAAATATTGTTTCCAACCCTAGGTATCTAATATTATATGGACATCGTTTCTTAGAAAAAAAAAACTACGAGTTGCCAACCCTAATTTAAAACTACGTGTTGCCAACCCTAATATTAAACTACGAGTTGCCAACCCTAATTTTTGCCTAAAACTTATTAGAATACCACCTTCATGAATATCAGATGGACGGTCTACTGCTGAACTCTTCCCTGCTTCTTCAATAAACTATAAGACGGCCGATTCAGCAACTCATCCAACTGGGAGCTTGTTGCACGGTCGAATCTAATCTAGATATTATCTCGATATAAATTTGAAGAGGTTCGCATTGTTATGCATAGACAATACATTTGCGTTAATTGTATTATTGCATGTTGAATCTAAACTGATGGTTTTTTGTGGGAAGTGATTGGGATGTTTATTTTGTAATAATAAAAAAGAAAAACATTTATTAATGTGATGACCTGTGAATATGATAAGAGGGAAAACTATTGCGTTCGGATATTTATTTATTTGTTATTTCGGCTAACATTTATTGCAATAACAGTGTAAAAACCAAGGCAAACCAAGACTATGAACAACAAATATAAACAATATTATAATAAAGTCAACAAACAAGCAAAGACATAATAACAAGAGAATACACAAAACAATTGATAAGACTATTATTTTTTTTTACTTTTTTTATTTACAGACAATTAATAACTAAAATAAAGATAATGCTCATCTAAAGAGTCCTAAAACGGACACCAACTGCTAATTCCTAACTTATAGGATTGTACTAGAAAAAGTCATTACTCATTACAAAATGGGAAAAATGCCGGTCGTATAATAGTCATCAAGTGACTAGTTCCTGCTTCCAGCTTTGGGTGCGGAGGTAACCGGCCGCTTTCGAGTCGTACTCGCATATTGAGGGCTTCGTACCACGCCGAATATTATTGCCCTTCATTTGGGATCCTTATCACGAGTCCAAATTGTATACGATTGTTATAGTGCTAGATAATATTATCTGTATTTATTCTCATTGAGGGATGCCTATGTGTAGTAGTGGACGAATAAAGGCTGATGATGATGATTCTCATGCTAGTTGTGGGAATCCGAAAAACGTAAATTATGGTCTTGTTACGTAGAGTTGTGGTCTGTGGTGAAAAATATAATGCATGTTATTTACACGAACAACCTTCTTCGAACGACGACTCGGGGATTCCCAGATAGAATTTATTTATTGAGTAAACGCTTTATTGTTTATGGCGGGGGGCGGGGGGGTGTTTACGATTAATTATTCCATATAAAACAATAATTATGATCATGGTCCAATTGCACAATACTTATTGCCATAAAAGCTTGCGAAATATGTATTATATTTCAAAATAATAATATCACAGAGATAACTTTATCTCAGCACTTTCAACTTTGTGATAACGTATCTATATTGTTATAAAACAAAACCATAATTTCCAGTTTGGAACAAGCGGGGAAATTCTTTTGGTATATCGGTAACAATGTCCTAGACATCTCCATAACCATTCGGCATTCCATTACTTCATTCCAATATTTTTTTTATTCATTGCGAAGCAGCTTTCCGATGAAGCTTTAAGGCCTCGTTGGCGTTGGTATTTCCGTTAAGGTGGCACAAGTTGACCACTTACCAGCTCCCTAGCCTAGCCATGTCTTCTAGGTTATAGTTATAGACTGGAATGATAAAATTCGCGTATATGTATGGCGAAACTTACTGTGCACGGTATGTGCGTAGATTGCCTACGGCTATAGATTATGTCACCAGCGGGGTGATTATGGTGATGAAAACGGATTTTAAACTGATTCTAAACTTTAAGTTGACTGGCTTCGGGTTGATGATTATTAAATGAACTAAGGGGCTTGAAATAAAATACTGAACACTGATTAACTATTGAGAGTACTATTGAAATGAGGCAGGGACTAACTTTAACACTTTATAACTTTTACTATTTACTTTCTTGCTTCGGAGACTTGTATCGAATGAATTTCTACGATTTTGTCCACCCTTTTATACCATTTCTATGAAACCTTCTAGAATGTTCCATGCCTCACCCCCTTAAGTGGTTTTTACTCAATATCTTTATTCAATCCATAAACAATTTACATACAATATACATTAACATAACAATATTCACTTTTTATACATTTTTACCTATAAGACATCACCATCCGAGCATGCATGTGGGACTGACGATCAAAAATCTACATTTCACATATTTATACTACCTCGTCCCCCGCGGAATACTTCCGGGTACACCCACATCACTTCCTTTCTCTTTTACACAAGCATGTCTCGGTCTAACGTCTTCCAGCTTGACATTTTCTATTGCTGTCTCCCTTATCCAATTGGATTTATAGTAACGGACATTTTACTAACCCAATTGGAATTTCAAAACAAGATTGTAATGAGAATTTTCTCATAAACATTATACATTTCTTTACATATTTAAATATTTTAAACTTAACATTATCTTAATATTTCTTCAATTTAGCAACGATTATAAACTATATTCTAAGTATTATTCAACATGTTTAATATAAATTGCGATTAAGTTAATAAACTATAAGGTAAATAATGTAGTGTAAGAAAATTACAATAAGTCTCACAAGTATGCATTCTTATGTGTTTGCTTTTTAAATCAGTCTTATCTTATTAAATGTGTTATGTGTTTATGTTTAAATCAATATTATTTACATCATTCTATTGTCGTCGTGAACATTTCTCCCGCCTGTCACGAAGGTGACACTCCTGGCAGCACGACGATCTTCTTACAGGGACGCCGAAGCACATGTCCGTTACTGGTTTCCACATCGACGACTCGCACCACGTTGTCATGTCCGGGATACAGCGCCTTAACTCTTCCTTTGGGCCAGACGTTTCTAGGTAGGTTCGAGTCGCATATTATAACGACATCGCCTATCTTCGGGGTAGAGCCTGTGGTATGCGGCTCCCGCCTGTGTTGAAGTAGTGGGAGATATTCTTTCACCCACCTCCTCCAGAACTCGTCGGCTAGGTGCTGGGCGCGCTTCCATAATTGGCGCGTCGAAGCATTTTCTTCAAATTTTCCTGGCGCAGGCACGTGGCTGTTTGACCCCAGAAGTATGTGGTTCGGGGTCAAAGCTTCGGGTTCATCCGGATTGACCGTCACGTGGGTTAGCGGTCTCGAGTTTATTATATTCTCGGCTTCTACCAATAGAGTGTAGAATGTTTCGTCGCTCGGGTGTTTTTCATGCAGCGTGACGCGGAGTGTTTCTTTTACACTGCGCACCAATCTTTCCCAGGCTCCGCCCATGAATGGAGCGCCTGGAGGGATATATCGCCAAACGATATGTCGAGCGTTTACTTCGTTTTTGTACTCTTCCCAAGCTTCTTTTAATTCTTTCTCCGCGGCTTTGAAACACGTCGCGTTGTCGCTCCAAAGCTCGGTCGGTTGTCCCCTTCTCGCGACGAATCTCCGGAGCGCGGCTATGGCCGAGGCCGCGCTGAGTGAAGTGACGACTTCGAGATGTATGGCTCGCGTCGTTAGACAGGTGAATAATGCCACCCATCGCTTTTCTCTGTGTCGTCCCACTGTCACTTCAATCGGGCCGAAGTAGTCGAGTCCCGTGAATGAGAAGGGACGTGCGTGATGCGTTAGCCGGGCCGCGGGCAGATCTCCGGTGGCCGGACTCATTGGCTTGGCTTTCCGGATACGGCAGGCTTGGCAGTTTCTTATGACCCCTTTTACTGTAGGTCGAATGCGGGTTATCCAAAACCGCTGCCGAAGCTCATTGACAGTGAGCTCTACGCCCCCGTGATGCATTTCGACGTGTACATGTTGTATGTACATTCTCGTATACTTGTGCCCGCCGTCCAGTATCACGGGGTTAGTCGTTTCTTGTTTTATATCCGCGGCCGCTCCGATACGGCCTTTAAGCTTTATTAAGCCATTTTCCATAAATATACTCAGCGACGCGAGGCGATCTCCCGCCGTTGAGGACTTAGTTTTTCCTTCCATTAATCTTTTTCTTTCTTCGGCATAGCATTCCATTTGGACTTTTCTTAGCCATATTTCTTCGGCCTTTATTAAATACTGTGCCTCGAGAGTTATGAATTTCGTTCGTCGCGGATTAACGCGGGGCTTTTCTTGGTTTATTTTTGGCGTTTTCCGCGGACCCCAGGTCGCGTCGCTTTCCTCGTTTTTCTTCGTTCTTTTTCTTGTCGCCGCGACGGTGTGTTTGATGCGACATAGATCGATAAACTGTAATACTCGACCAGTCGCGCGTATTAATGTCCGCCATTTTTCTATTCTCTCTATGTCTGGGAGATAATTTTCGTTTGTCGCGCCGCACGTCGCATTACATTTTTCTTCCCCCGTGTGGATTTCGCGATTACTTTTTTCTTCAGTGGGCCAGCAGTCTTCGGTTTTTCTTAAGAACTCCGGGCCATGAAACCACCTGTGTGTGGCTCCGAAATCCGCCGGGGTTTGTCTCGTCGCGTCGTCAGCCACGTTTTCCTTCGTCGGGACCCATCGCCATTCTTTAACTTTTGTTGTCTCTTCGATTTCGGCGAGGCGATGCGCGACGAAGGTTTTATATGCCCGCGGCTCCGCTCGTATCCACGCGAGCACAGTTCGCGAGTCGCTCCAATATATCTTTTGTGCGAACTCGTATTCGTGCTCTCGCTCGACGCTTTTCGTAAGTCTGGCGCCGAGGAGAGCGGCTTGCAGTTCTAACCGCGGGATAGACGTCGGCTTGAGCGGAGCGACGCGACTCTTGGCTGCTATGAGCGTCGTTCTTATTGCGCCGTCTCGATGCGTCATTCTTATGTATACGGCGGTCGCGTATGCTTCTTCGCTGGCGTCGACAAACGTGTGTATCTCTCTTCTTATAACCGCCGGGTGTAGATTATAACACCGGGGTATTTTTATATCCTTCACCCCTCGCAGGTTTTCCATCCATAATGTCCACCTCGGGGCGAGTTGTTCGGGAATAGGTTCATCCCATCCTGTCCCATAACGCCATGTTTCTTGCATGAATCTCTTCGCCGGCATAGTGATGGGCGATAACAGGCCGAGAGGGTCGAACAGCGACATTATGATGCTCAGAGCCTCTCTCTTGGTGGGGATGCGTCTGTTTTCTAGTATTTCCCGAGGCATTTTCCCCTCGTTGAGGTTGAAGCCGAGCTTATCCTCGCGGGCTTCCCATAACATACCGAGTGTTTTCTCTATGTTTCTTTCGCCAATTGATACAACGGATGTCTCGTTGTTACCGTTGAAGTGTCGTCGTAATGCTTCGTCATTCGACACCCATCCGCGAAGCTCGAAACCGGCGTGACGGTGTATAAAATCGACTTCTCGCGATATCTCGAGCGCCCGTTTCTTGTCCGCGAAGCTTGTGATGTAATCGTCCATATAATGATTTTTCTTTATCTCGATTACTGCCTCGGGGTACTCATTCGCGAAATCTGCGGCATTTCTATCTTTGATGTACAGCGCGGTACATGGCGATGACGTGGCTCCGAATATTACCGAGGTCATCTGATATTCCCGGGGCTTTTTTTCTCTTTCCTCGCCCCTCCACAGGAATCGCAATGCATCTCTGTCTTCTTTTCTTATTTTGATGCGCATGAACATTTCTTTTATATCTGCGGTCACCGCTACCGGGTATTTTCTAAACCGCATAATTACTCCCGGCAACGACTGTAGGAGGTCAGGGCCGGAGAGTAACATGTCATTCAGGCAGCGGCCGTGTGATCTCGCCGCCGCGTCATGTACCAGACGAATCTTCGGTTTCGACGGGTTGCAGACAGCGAAGTGTGGTAAGTACCACGTTCGGCCGGGCACCGGCGGCTCAGACGCCGGTATAGCATAGCCCGACTTCAATAAATCTTCAATTCGTTCATTATATTTTTCTTTCAGTCCCGAGTCACGATCTAGTTTTTTCTCTAGTGACTTCAGGCGTTTCATCGCATCGTTATAATTATTCGGAATTTCCTCATTTTCATTTTTCCATAATAGCGAGGTTTCGAAGCGACCGTCGGGCGTTCTCCGGCTATTTTTCTCGAGTATTTGGAGGGCTCGCTCTTCCGGGTCGTTCTTCGGTTTCCGCGCTTCTATACCGAGGGCTTCTAGGTCGAAGAACCTCTTCATCATTTTCTCCATAGAGTTTTCCTTGTTTTCTTCGTTCGTCGCGACCGTATGGCCGCAAAAGGCTACCGGGTTGTCATATGAAGACCGGTATCCGTGTAATACCCAGCCTAGTCGCGTGTGAGATGCGACAGGTTGGTTTTTCTTTCCCGTTCTCGTTTCCATCGCCACTAAGAGTTCCCAATTGTCTTGTCCGATGAGAACCTTAGGGCGAGCGTTCTGGTAGACTAGGCGGTCTTCTATATCCCTTAGATGCGGACAGTCTCGGAGATCTTTCTTTTCTATACGTTGGCTTGTAAACGCGAGCTTTTGTACCGTGCGAGCGTTTTGAGTGGTGTAATCTTTTTTATCGTAACGCCCTCGGATTTTGAAGTCGACCCTTTTGCTATTTTCATGCTTTGTCGTTTCATTGAGGCCCTGGACCCACATGTTATCTTGTGGGCCGTCAAGCTCCAATATGTCGGCGAGCCCTTCGTCGATCAAGGTGACGGTGCTGCCGTCATCCATGAGCGCGTAGGTGTCGACTCGGGTATTATTTTTCCCGGTAATCGTGACTGGGGCGATCTTCAAAAACGCTTGTCGACTCTTCATACAGTTTGCGTTATTCACCACTTCGACGGTAGCAGTCGCTTCATCAGCCTGGCGTGGCAGCTCAGCAGTTGAAGACATCATCATAGGCGGCTTCTTGTGGTGTAGCAGGCGATGGTGAGCCATACTACAGCCCTCTTGTCCGCATCGCTTGGCGTTACAGTTGCCGCGGCGATGTGTGCCTTTTAAACATTGATAGCAGAGGCGGTGTTTTTTCGCGATTTCCCAGCGATCACTTACTTGAGTGTTGGTGAATCGCTTGCAGTCAGGAAGATAGTGATCCTGTCTGCATATCGGACATTCTTTCTTTCTTCCGACCTCTGTTGCGTATGTTCTTTCAAATCTTTTTCTCGGCACTCTTTCTAGCTGCGACTCGCCAATTATGTCCTCCGGTTGTGCATAAGCGCCGCATTTATCCGCTTCGAGATTCAAAAATGTCGTCATTTTCTTCAAGTCTGAAGTATCTTCTTTCATTGTTGCCGCATAGTCATACCATTTATTTTTCAAGATAGGAGTTAATTTTTCAACTATGTTCTTCACTAACTCAGGATTAAAGAGATAGTGAATTTTCTTCAATGCCTCTATAGTGGCAACAATATTCGCTATCTTATTAGCAAATATGCACAGGTCACGTGGGTTATCGTTTAGTTTACCCAGCGCCTTAATCTTTTGTATTTCGTTCATCGCCAGTGTGTCCGGACGACCAAATCTCCTCTCGAGCGCTTGCATAACAGCTCGCGGGTCCGGCTGGCTAATAAGTAGGCTGTTGACCGCTTCAAGGGCCGCACCTCTCAGGCTTCTTCTAAGCCTAGTTAAATTTTCCGTATGCGAGAACATTTCTTCTGTCTCGTAATAGGTAGCTCTATATGCTAGCCACCCTGAACAATGCCCGCTGAATACCGGCAGATCTTGCAGGAATCTCGGGGCATCTCTAGACATTCTCACCGCTTGCGTGAGGGCCGCGGCCAGGGATGTGACCTCTGTGTTCTGTGGCCGCGGTATTTCTTCCCTCTTTTTCTCGTCGGCTTGAGTCTGCCGTTCTAACCATTCTTCCACTGGGCTGGTCTGCTCTCCATCATTTTCTTTCGCCGGGGGTTGCTGGTCTTCATTGTCGACCCCCCCAACCGCAGCGAGTTGTGAGGCTAACTTCGCTTGGGCGAGCGCGAGAGACGCACGTACCTCTAATAACTTCAATTCTGCGACTTTTTCCGCGGCTTGTAGCCTTAATACCTGTGTATTTTTTCCATTATCATTTTCCGTTGATTGACGCGACGCACGCTTGTTCTGGCGCGTGTCCTCCGCGTCCCTCAAAGTTTCTTCCGTCGCTGAAGTATAGGTAGTGCGCTCCGTGTCTGTACTCGTCGCCGTTGTGCCTTCGGACGTCACTGCGGTGCCCTCTGAGGTCGCCGAATTTTCCTCCGGCGCCTCTTGGATTACTGACCTAGCCGAGCTTGTACCGCTTCTCGTTCTGACCCCCGCCAGACGTGGGTCAGGATTCGCCTGGGTCTCCGTAGCATCGACTATGCTTCCCTGCTTCGATCTTGCCTGTGACATGATTTAGCCGGCACTGGATTTTTCTTAATTTCTTCTTTCTTCGGATCCTTTTCCGTGGATCCCGGGTCGAAGGACCATAAAATGTGCACGGTATGTGCGTAGATTGCCTACGGCTATAGATTATGTCACCAGCGGGGTGATTATGGTGATGAAAACGGATTTTAAACTGATTCTAAACTTTAAGTTGACTGGCTTCGGGTTGATGATTATTAAATGAACTAAGGGGCTTGAAATAAAATACTGAACACTGATTAACTATTGAGAGTACTATTGAAATGAGGCAGGGACTAACTTTAACACTTTATAACTTTTACTATTTACTTTCTTGCTTCGGAGACTTGTATCGAATGAATTTCTACGATTTTGTCCACCCTTTTATACCATTTCTATGAAACCTTCTAGAATGTTCCATGCCTCACCCCCTTAAGTGGTTTTTACTCAATATCTTTATTCAATCCATAAACAATTTACATACAATATACATTAACATAACAATATTCACTTTTTATACATTTTTACCTATAAGACATCACCATCCGAGCATGCATGTGGGACTGACGATCAAAAATCTACATTTCACATATTTATACTACCTCGTCCCCCGCGGAATACTTCCGGGTACACCCACATCACTTCCTTTCTCTTTTACACAAGCATGTCTCGGTCTAACGTCTTCCAGCTTGACATTTTCTATTGCTGTCTCCCTTATCCAATTGGATTTATAGTAACGGACATTTTACTAACCCAATTGGAATTTCAAAACAAGATTGTAATGAGAATTTTCTCATAAACATTATACATTTCTTTACATATTTAAATATTTTAAACTTAACATTATCTTAATATTTCTTCAATTTAGCAACGATTATAAACTATATTCTAAGTATTATTCAACATGTTTAATATAAATTGCGATTAAGTTAATAAACTATAAGGTAAATAATGTAGTGTAAGAAAATTACAATAAGTCTCACAAGTATGCATTCTTATGTGTTTGCTTTTTAAATCAGTCTTATCTTATTAAATGTGTTATGTGTTTATGTTTAAATCAATATTATTTACATCATTCTATTGTCGTCGTGAACACTTACAGATGCTAAGAGATAGTTGGTTCTTAAATAGTAAAGATTAAAGACAGTTTAATAACAGTGAAACTTATTTTGAGAATTACCATGTGGACGTTTGTACAATAATGGTGGCGGTGCCAACTAATATGGGGTCTTTGACTACGTACTAGCAGACAGAAATCCCTACATCATACCTAGATCCCATCAGCAGTAGAGGTCGCAGAGCGGAGGTACCCCGCTTCTCTGTACTACTGTAGAGATCCATAATTATTATAAAACTGATGGACTATATCGCGGGTCGTCATGATTTTTATATTCCCTATGTTACGGATACTCATAGCATCAATGGTCTATGATCAACTGAAATTGATTGTTTTTATTGTGCCTAACATATTTTCTGGACTCCTTAATATTGTGCCTATCTAATCTCGCTCGCTCTCGTAATGTTCAAAAAGGTATTTTTTAAGACTTGATAATAGTTTTGTCTATATTCTAAATTCTTCGTTGCAAAATATCACGTAAAAAAGATTACAGCAGATAGTGACGTTCGTATTTTTTTTTATAAAAAATAATACATACATTTTATAGATGTGTCTTAGGTTACATTGGAATGTACCAGATATTGCCGAGTGAGTGTAGGTACCAGCGCATAACCATTTCTACCGAGTGTAAATCAGTTTAACCCCACGGGCACACAGAGCTGGGCTAACCCGTGCCTCGTCGACTAAAAAAAAACCATAACCTATTTTTAGCCAAGTAACGCAATAGGTAAATTGTAGTCTATGGTCTCAGCGGTAAGGTTCTTTTTGGTTGTAGCATTTTTTTATATTTCTTTGTGTGTATGTAATAAAAAAAAGTTCAGACTATTTTTGAACATGTAGCTGCGTCAATTCTTATTTTAATATCATACCAGTAAGGTCCATTTTGTTAAATGCTTTTTGGTCTCATTGTTAAAAACCGAGAATAAGTTTTGTTTGAAGTTCAAAACGAGGGACGATTTTTTTTTGACGAAGGTAATTAAAAAACACGTTACACTTTTGAAAATCCTTGCATAAAATGCGGAGATTAATATAATATATTTCAAATGATAAGGATTAATGATGTATTATTTGTATAAATAGCAATACCTAATACATTAGTATTTGTGCTAATAGATTTTTATTTTTTAAAATATTAAAATGGATATGGTGTGTTATCCTTAGGAGGTAGAAATCATATGTTATTGTGGACTTTTGTGTAGACCTATTTAAGATACGCCATCCCACTTTTTCAAAAGGGTTTACGCTGCGTTTTCTTTGAAAGTTCGCATATGGCTTATTTTTCGTGGGATTATTGGATTCTCGTGAGACTATCGGATAAGTCTATCCTATGTCCCTTACGGATCTCAAACTATCTTTGTAGTTGTGCCATATTTCATCCAATTTGGCTCAGTGGTAAGGATGGCTAGCAGTGGTAATTTAAAATTATTCGGACGATTTGTTTTTTTGTTGGTTTTGCTATTCAAGTGTTGCGATAGTCTATAGCTAGGCTTAATCATATTTCTGTCAGGTCCAGAGATGAGACTTAGGGTCGGTTTCACAATCTCCAGATAAGTTCCGAATAGGCTATCGGCAACATATTTGACAGATAGAGTATGGAGTATCTGTCAAATATGTTGCCGATAGCCTATTCGGCACTTATCTGGAGATTGTGAAACAGGCCCTTATTACTAATATACACTGTTTATTAGAGGATATATACACTGTCAAATATGAATAGCTGTCATGGGCATGGACTAGCGTATCAGAGCATTATTTTGCTATTGATAGTACTACTAAAATAACAAGCATTGCTAATTCTAAGTGGGACAGCTCTCGGAGACCGGCCGAAGGTTGCCGCCTTGAACGGCTCCTTGACACGATAATCTGTGTCGGTTTACTATTGGTTGTTGTTTTGTCAAAACTTTTGCCCCTTTCATAGACGTCACATATATGCTCTTCCAACAGTGTTTATTTTTTATGCACCCTTCAATGGTTGTTTCTTTCTTACGCTCTTTAAATATTTTCATTTCTTTCTTTTATGTTCAAGTTTCTTATGTTATCTATGCATTATATCCCATTACGTGTTGTCAAAAGGTTGTCGAAAAATTTTAAACAATCTTCACAAAGGTTTGTAAATAAAGATTTTGATAACAGCAGTGTAGCAGGCACATTATCTTATTTAGATTTTTTTTTTTATTATTGGATCCCATCAGTTCAGACATCTTGTACGATGCATTAACATTTTATATTCTCGTGAAAAAATCCCATAGAAAGCTCGGTGTGAAGCCAAGTGCGTCGTACTTAGCTTTGTATAGACTTTTGTTAAAGCATAGTAAGTACCTCGGTCGACGGTATAAAGGACATTCCTAATGAACCCGTGTCCACGGGCTTACGGAGGGATGCCATTTGATCATTACTATCAACCTTTTATCAGTCCACGGCTGGACATATTTCTCACCGCCACTGTCCTTTCGCGAAGCATTGGGAACGAAGTGTTGAGCCTACCCACTGATTACCTCCACTATGGATATGCCTATGGATCAGGAAGTGGCTCGGAAAATGTTTGCGGCACAATGTTTGTTTCCATACTCTTTTTTTATGAAGTTTTATGTGCATATCAGGTAGGTCTGAGAATCGGCAAACGTCCATTTTCATCCCCCTAAATGATAAGAGTGAAATATAAAAACCCTTAAATATTTTTTTTATTTTATTGACAAAATTTTTAATTCTTTTATGATGTGGCATTAAAAATACACACAACTCTAAATTTTTACCATCAATCACTGTTATTCAACAGCGATAACTAGTGCTTTTAACAGAACCAAGTCTGTCGGGGAAGCTAATAATATTATAGCCTATAGGTATACGAAGCGATTGCGCTATTAATTTTAGTAAAATAAAAATTGTGTCCATATTATTTTTTCAGTTGATCTGGTGCTCTTTCTGAAATCGTATATTAACAGGGGGTTATCCACTTTCAGGCTCAGCGTCGGGGGGTGGTCAGTGGACGCGCGCGCCGCCCGCGCCGCCGCCGGGCGTGGTGAACAGCGTGACGGGCGTGGGCAGCGCCGTGGGCATGGGCGTGGGCGTGGGCGCGTCGCGCGGCCGCCGGCCCACGCAGCGGCACTCGCCCGCCTCCGCCGCCATGCAGATGCCGCACGGCGGGCTGTCTGCGGCCGCGGTGCAGGCGCTCACCAACGGCTGGAATATCCCGGCGGGCACGCTCACGCAGGCGCAGACGCAACAAGTGCTGCGGCTCGCGCAGGTGTGTACTCGGACTAGATAGAACTTTCGACGACCGGGGCGTAGAAGGGCCTAGAGACCCACGTTCAGCCTGGTGTTCCAGCTCTAAGATATGACGGACGGCGTACTGGTGGGATTCCTAACCTGCCGTCAGTCCGTTTCTTACAAGCTTGAGCGTTGGCGCGGTTTGCTAACACAGACCCTCTTTCTTGAGTATTAAAACGAGAAGCCTAGCTGGCTATCAAATAACTTTACAGCATATAATGAGTTACTTATGTTAATTGTTTAGACAAAATGGGAACACGAGTTATACGTTAGCGTCACAAGTACACTGAGGAAACACCGGAAAATTCATTGTCTGGCAAGGCAGTCCTCAGTGCTTAGAACTACCATGTCTACCCTGTCCTTATTTTCGGAACAAAGCAGTTGGTATCCATGCAGACGTAAGTGCGGATCGAGTGCGTTTCACCCGCTGTTATATCTTTAATAGATTACAACATTCAAAGATTCCTTATATACATGAAGGTTGGCGTTTTGATAGTTAAATTCGGTTAGTGGTATACACAATATGAATTATGTATATAAATATCCGGCAGTAAGTCGCGTTGGCCGGCTTCCAACCCGTGACCCTCGCGGGATGTAACGCGAACGGCTGTTAAGTACATTTCAAATATTGGATTTTATTAACCTTATAGGACTGCAACGAACATACAGTACACATGATCATCAACATCATAACACACGGAGATAGAGTTCCCACCAATTCTCAATAAACTATGCTATAGTTTATTGAGAATTGGTGGACTCTCTGCTAGTTAGCCTGTGTCAGACTGACTACTATTTTTTAGGATTACATTTTTCACAATTTGATAATGTTTTATCAATTATTAATATATAAATATGATGAGGATGAGGCGGATGATTCCCCTTATATACCACTAAACCTGGTATCAGCACTACCCTAGTTCACACAAAAGCCATGAGCAAAGATCTGCCTTGAGATACATCCTAATACTCGTAACCCATGTGCACTTTGTGGCGGCCCAAGAGTATACTGACACGGTCGTAGCTCTACCATCTGCAACATTATAACGGCCAAGTCGCTAATATCAGACATCTTTTCAGGCTCAAGTAGCTGCCCAAGCCCAGGCAGCCGCACGGTACAACAACGCCGCGATAGCCGCTGCTGCCGCCGCCCTGCCGCACCGGTCGCAGCACCAGCGTAACGTGCAGGTAACTACCACCACCATTCAGGGCCCGTGTAATATACCATAGGCTACATGAGGGACACGAGTCCTCCTGACATTACCATGGCAGCGTATACAGTAATACTACGACATATTTTAATTAAGAGTCTTTGTGTCAAGTTGAACTAACGGCCGGTTTCCGAAAGGCTGATCAACGCAAAAATTAACTAATCAACGGTCAAACCGGTTTTTAAGTGTCAAATGAGTTGCTAGAAGCATGGTTAAATTACTTAATTTGATCAGCCTATCACTTGACATAACAACTACAATGAAAAGCTGTCAAATTTGACTCAATTATCGTATGTTAACCGCCATTAACAGCCATGTTAGTTGACCAACGTTTCAGAAACCGGGCGTAAAACAAAACTTATATTCATCCATTCTTTTTTCTAAAGCATTTTCTTTAATCTCTGGTTCCAATTAAAATTATTTATGTATTTATGTTTTGTGTAATTCGGAGTATTGCTGTATATGTATATTTAATGGAGAAGGATTGTACGACACATTAATTTTGTTGTTACTCGTCACTCGCCGGGCGCAGCCGCTAACAGATAGTGGAATATAATTAAACACGTTGTGATTACACTGCTCAACAATTTACTATTATAATCAACTGAGATCTTTAGCTTCATTTAGGATTAAATATAATTTACAATTGTAATGGAAACCGCATTAAATTCAATTAAAGTAAATTTAAGCACAACGACCTTGTATACTTAATTAACGCATAATTTATTATTTTATCAAATAATAATATTAAATTTACAATTATTTTCGTGAGGTATATTTATTTATAGTATTTTTTTTATATAAAGTTAGTTGTTTGCTTGTTATTGGTGAAATATGTTTTTGTGTTACCGTTTATTGCAGTATCCGAACAGTGCAATAACAATGGCGATGAGTCAGCAACCGCCCCCTCTGGTCAGGAGTACAGGGAACACCACCAATATGAAGTGAGCATGCTTAAATAATACTTATAGATATTATTAAAGAACACCCTCTATATGAATCAAAACAGTACGATCCAAAATAACTAAATATCAAATAATATGTTCTATGCTATGTCTAGGTAGCTATTTTAAAAGAACAAAGTACAATTGTGGCGCCACATATAGTTAATAAACCATGCTGTATATTTCATCTTCAATAATAATCATTAATTATAACAACAACTATAGACTACAGTCTTGCTTGACCCAAACTCATTATTTAAAAAAATATATGAATAAAATTAAACCAGCCTGTATATTCCTTCTTTGGATCATGCTGTATATTTTACTCTACCCCCATATTGCGTATGCATGTTCTCTTTATAGACCTTTCTTAGGCTCAAATTGCTTATACAATATATTTTTTAATTAGTGATGCATTACAAATATCGATTTTCAACCTTTGCAAGATACAAAATAACTGTTTTTTTGACAACATTTAATTTTTTTTTGTTCTTATACTCAAGTGCCTTGTAAAAAATCAAAATTAATCTTTTACAATTACTATCTTAATGTTAATCTAAATATCTCGAATGTACTATAATATCAAAGCTTGACATGATATACAGAGGGTGTTCTGAATGTTTATAAATTTACATTCGCCATTGTCTTGTCACTGATATGTGGATATAGGAAACTCCTTTGCGTTTGGTGTATTAACTATCAATCCTCAATATAAAGTTAACAGCCAAATAGGAAAGCATAGAATAAAATAACATTAAAGTTAAATGTATGTATAGCTCCAACTTTTTAGTGTGTTTAGATTCATAATCTATCTTTCTATTTCAGTATTATTTATATAAAAAATAAGGGTAAAATTGATTGGTTGAGCTTGATATTTTTTTATTTGTAAAGAGAGATTAGTAAATGAAGTGTAAAGGTTATTGATTATTATAAGATAATGAATGTTTACATAAGTTGTTTATGTTAGCATTAGACGACGTATATATACATTATTATGGTTGACAATTTTTATAAACTACATAAGTGTTCTTTTTTAACTTTGTTAGACAGCGCCTAAATCCATGTAACAACCAGCAATAAAAAAAGAATAATGTGATAAATATATAAGTGGGTTGATAGTTATTATGCCAAAATTTACTTTTTGATTTTATTACATTACAAGCTTTATAAAAGAATTTCTTCTTAAAAGGAGAACTTCCCTTAGGACATTTTTTCCCTCTCCTTCTTTCTTTCTATTGTATATGGGTGTGTGAATGTGTGTGTGTGCATGAGAATACCGAAACTGTTAAGTTTATAAGTTTCATACTGTATAATCTATGTGCCGGCTGTGTAACCCCAACTCCAAATGCTTAAAATTTATTTGAATTTATATAGATACATACGTAATTTATAGTGAAAGTATCAGGAATTGCAACCAGGAAAGTAATTTCAGACATCCTCTTATGTAGAAAAAGTAAAACTGCGTGTGCTCTGCTAAAATAGAAAAAAAAAATTAGACATCTTATTTAAATTTAGAGCCTGTATTTGAGCGTGTATATGATTACAACGGGTGTGTTTTGTTTGCAGTGTCTCCCCTCAAGTGAGTGGGTCAATGAATGGCCACTCAACCTCTCACTCCGTGGACAGTCGCAAAAGGCTTACTCCAATAGCAGACATCAGTATCACTGGCAACCATACGCCGTATAAGGTAAGATTTACATGTAACGTATAGCCCTTGAATGGGTGTAGTTAAATAGTATACCAGGCAGAATACCTGATTGTAAGGAACATGGGAGGATAATGCTGCTAATGAACAACTGCTTAACCCGTGACACAAGCTCAGGCAATTTCGACCCTTGAGACATAAGATAATAAATCTTACAGCCAATATTAAAACTGCCTACTGTCTATTAGTTTCCTGAATAGCTTTAATTTGTATGGAAGGAATAAAATAAGTATTTTACACTTAAATACTTAATATAAAAGATCCCATCTCTTGAGGTGGTGGGTGAGTGGGAAGCCTTGCAGAGGGCAATGTGTTGCAAATATATAGTTTATTGAGCTACAATCACAGTATGTTATGGTAATAATATAAGCTCATTGTTGCGCAGGTTCAGAAGGCGCTGGTGGAGAACACGATGGTACCATGCATCAACGCCAAGCCGTACCACTACACGGAGCTGCTGATGACCCTGCCGGACCTGGCCAGCCACTTCTTCCCGCGCGTGACACTCACCACCTGCCGCGCCATGCTCGACGCCCTCGGTCTCACCTTATACCGACCCAACTCGTATGTACTTGTACTACTTGCTCTGATATATTACCCATAGTAGTATGCGCAGTGGTGGACCCTTGTCATATGTGCACTCGTAATACTTTAGTGTATCGATTCTGCCCTTAGCCTATATACAGTAACAGTACCACGATATTGCGTGTAGGCTTCTCTAGCATAGCGGATACCTCACCTTACTGTGGTTAGTACTACTTAAAATAGATGAGGAGGTCGATAAGCAAAGATCACATACTGATAATATGTTATTGTTCCTGGAGAGGAATCTAAGTAAAAATAATATATAATAATATAACCACATAAGTAAATAAGAATATAACCACAATGTGTGGGCCTACATATAACTCGGCTGTTCTCGTTTCAGTACTCAGCTGCAAGTGCTGCGCAACTCGGGCAAGTGTAAGTCGGCGGCGGCGGGCGAGAACGGCATGGCGCTGGTGCAGATACGCGACGTGATGCAGCACATGCCGCAGTTCAAGTACATGCTGCGCTCCGGGCTCGCGGCCGACGAACACCCGCCGCACCCCCCGCGCCCCGCGCACGCGCCGCCGCCCACGCACGGCAAGCGCACGCGCGCCAACTAGCGCCGCAGCGAGGAGAACGACCGTCGATAACCATATGATCGAAGTAGCGCCAAAGGCCAGCCCCACGTGTAACAAGCACGTCAGTAGAACGACCGTCAGCAGCCACGTGTTCTAGCGCGACAGCCAGTGGACCATCTATCAGCAGCTACGTGATCCACCGAGCGCCACAGCCAGTAATACTGTCTGTCATCACTGTCACCTGTCCAGTTAACGCGTGCCAACACATCAAGGAATCTATCCATACATGAAATACACGCAAGGTAGTGGTGTCGTAAATTATAGCCGTGTTAAGAGAGTCAAGTGCGAAGTGGCATGAATATATATAATATGTTACAGCAAATGCATGTATGAGCACACACTGGTTTGAGTTGGTAAAATATACAACCTGCTTACCACTCTCCGGAATCCATGACACACCACAAATAGCAGCAATATATTACCACAAAAACCTATACCTTGCTACAGTATCAAAAGCACATATCTAGATTATCATTTTGAGTGTAGTCCAAAGCAAGGACATGTAAATACAGTAAACTTTAAACATTATACATAAAAATATGTATATATTTGTAAAATACTTCAGCTTTATACTATATTACATTTAGCTATAACTTAATAACTGCTGGTAGAGGTGAAGCGATAAAGTGTATGATGCTTGAGTGATTAGACAAAGTGCTTGAAATGAACACAGCAATTTGTTACGAATAAACGTTGTGGACTGTAGATAAGTGAAGTGTGAAATTTAGGAACATTTTAGATACTTTGTGAGCTAGAAAAATTTGTGGTAGTAAATAGAGATTGTGAATTATTGTGATATAATTATGGTATTTGGAAGGTGGTTAACAAATATTGCCTTTTTGTTCCCAGTTCAATTATACTGCATATAATTTGTGCAAATTATGTAAATCTTCCAAAATTATTCATGAGCTATTTGAAAATACATCTAAAAATAGCATCATCACACATGTGAACCATAATTACAGACAGATGTGCGTTATAAAGACATGTCAATTTTTCCACATCGTGTACAAAATGTATGATACATTGTAAAGCGGATCTAATTTAATTGTTATTATAAATACCAATAAATAGAAGACTGAGGATTTTAGTTCTAATTATCTCATAGATTGAAGAGTAACATTGTTGTGAGTGTTAATATTTGGTTGAGTTTTATACATGTGTGCGTACAGCGGTCCCATCGTACACATATGCATTCATAGTTTTATTGTATGCCTAATGTAAGTTCGAAATCACATGTATATAGCATATGATATGTGTAAATAATATTAAATGTCTGCATTATAGCAGACGAATGTCTTTTAGCAATACTTTTAATGGAGATAATGAAATAAATTGGTCACATTGAATATTTGTCCTTGATATTATGTCTGATTGTACCCTTACAAACAATCTATGAAACGTATTGCTACTACATTTATGAATACGCTTAAAATATATTTAAAAGTTACATCACAATTATAAAATTTCACAAATGTAAGGTCACCATAATACACAATTACTTATGACCAGGGGAAACATTTAATGTCATTTAAAAATTGCAATTTATTTAGGTTAATCTTAATATTAATTTTATTTTGGTAGTATATTTTGTTAGTGCTTAGAATAACTTGACTCTTGTAGAAATTTAGAAAAACAAATGTCTACATTGTTTTTTATTAACAAATTTTAAGCATTAATTATACATATTTCTAAAGTTAACATTTTTAAATATTGTTTTATATAAAAAACAATTATTTTGAAACCTGGCTAATATTTATCTGTGGACACGTGAGATTTAAAGAAAACTGCAGTTTGCAATTTCATAATGGGGACATGAAGTTCCACAAATATGTTTATTGGGTTTTATTTTGCTGTTTCCACTTGTGATATTATTTTCCTGGTCTATATTTTTGTTTAAAAAAAAACAAAATAAAGTATTATTATTGGTGAGCTGTTTATTTTAATTTTCTTAAGTAGACATTCCCAGTTATATCTTGTAAAAGTAACGGCTCATCTACAATGGGATTAACAACTTTGGTTCCTATAGAAGTTAGTGTTGCAAATGCAGGATTTTAATATAACTCTGCTAACAATGAATTAATAGAACACGTTTCATTGGTTGTAATAAAGTCTTGCTTTGTTAAAACAAGAAGGAGGACTGATAAAAGTTTTTTTAAAATATCTAACACTAATAAGCCTAACTTAGGAAGGTTGTACAATAAATCATCTTTTTATGTTTGGTATTTCAATTAAATTTATAAGTGGGTTATATGGGAAAGATTTTATACAGCAGAACGTCTGGTATTTACTACTAAAGTAAAACGGAATTATAAAGTTATGGTATAAATATTAAACACAGAAGATGTAACTAATCGCTGTATATCTAAACTAATAGTCATCTCTTTATCAATAACTTGTTATCTTACGGTATATTCTGTCTAACTCTCATTATTGTAACAAATAATAAGATTTGTAAAATATATGAGATATTATTGTGATCAAAACAAAGTCTCAACATACCTCCTAGTTTTTTTTTTCAGTGGCTAGTTTACAGTATTCGTTTTATATTACAAATGAAGGCTGTAAAAATAGTTTTGGTTCTGATTAAGTTATTTATTTTAATTGTATTAGTTACTGTTAGATGTAGGCTCACTTGCACAACAATTTGCTAAATACACTTGCGTTGTAAAGGTTTGCCTGTCATGTTTCCGAGGAGACTGTTAGTGAGTTGAATGTGAATTTTTTTGCTAAGTTTATTTAGCGAATTGTCATACAAAGGCCATAATATAAACGCTTTGTGCTAGACTTTATTTGGAAACTTGAATGTTTTTTATATATTCTGAATAAAAGCAAAGCTGTATATAGGATGCTAAATTATTTATGGTTTAGATTAAACATATTGACGTTGATATGAGGTCGATCGCAAACACTTCAGATGTGTATTTTATTTGTGAAGGTATTTGCTCTTTATTAACGAAATAAAAGGATTCTTTCTAATAAATGGTTTTATTTATGTATCATGAATGCTACGTCTTTCGGGGGTTTGGCGAAGGAGGGTTTAAACAATTTCATACTTATCACTTGAGTAAAAAAATCTGTGTTTACTATACGTATTACGTACGTACGGAACTGCGCTACTCCGAATTTAACGCGAGCGAAGCCGCGGGCAACAGCTAGTAATAAAATAAGTGATTACTTAACGTGATCATTGATTGTGGTAATCGGTCTCTCGTCTGTTTGTATATCAATTTAATTAAAACTGCTTTTAGGAGATCTTTCATCTACCTCCGCCTCCGACTCGGACTTTGGTTCCAATGTAACCACTTCCGTAACCTACCTCTACTGTACCCGTATACTTAGATTTTTACCCCCTTGGTAATTTACCAAGAAACTTGTTATAATATATTTTGTTTGTTTTTGCTATAAGGACGACTATTAAACCAATGGACGTAATAATATATAACACATACACTATATTACATCCATGATTAAACCTTACAACATTGCTAAGGAGGTATTTATATTTTCCGCTACGTCCACATTCATAACCAAGTTTTCGTAACTGGTTACGAAAAAGGAATTTTTTTCACTGTTTCGTAACCAGTTATGAAACGACTTTTTTTCCATTTTCATAACCAGAGAGAGCCTCTTAGTCATGTATGGCCTCCTGGTACTTTTTCCTGGAACAATGATTTGTATTGTGAATACATCTTTTAAAACGTGGATTTATTTATTATAGTTAACTCTAAGGCCTCGCCCTCGAATTTAGCGAGCAGCGGGGCGGCGGCGGTGGCGGCGCGAGCAACGTAGACCCGCGCCGCTGCCGCGGCCGCTCCGCTGTTTTCACTTTTCGAGAACCGGTCTATTTGATTTCTACGCAAAGATCCCGCCGCTCCCGCGCTGCCACCGCTTTTTTTTCGAAAGGTGTTTCCCAAACTCTTTTGCTTTATGGATCCCTTTCAAACTTTTCCTGCATCAGGTGGACCCCTTGCTGAACTTTTATTTTTGCTCGTTTAAAGATATTCCATTATAATAGTAAAATTCTTCTTGGTTGAATGGCTCATTGCCCCCTGGTATGGTCCGAAAAGTATTTCCGCTGTGTTATAAAAAAAGGAGGTATTTATATTGTGATTTTTATACTCTTTATACGATATTTATAATTTTGGTGTGATCACAATCAGTTATCGAATTCTTTTCGAGGTTAAAATATCTTTAAATGAAACGACTTTTACGGAAAATCCATTCTTCCACGCTGACCATTCTATTCCATTGTTGTGAAATATGCGAAACGTTTGACTGGAAAAATTAAAATAGAAAATGTATATTCGAGAGATATTTTCCTACTCTTCATTAGTTCACCAAGCTGGCCAGAGGCAAAGTGTATGTATATAAACACTGACACTATAAGTGGCCAATTTTTTCTACACTACAACGACTATTTACTGGCTGCCTATATTATAATAATTCATAATGAAATGAAGTGGTGGAGGTTGGTATTCGATAAATATAATTAAATGTATTTTTAGGAACAAATATGTTCATAATATTCAAAATTTCTCTAGATTTAGGAGCAATTTATTTTTGATGTTATGGAGCTTAGCTAGAAGGGCAAAGGGATCGAAAAAAATGTATAAAGGCAATAGGAAGCATCACGGTCTGTCATCGTTAATCGCTTTTACTTGAAAAGTAATTTTTAAGGATCAATAGTCAGTATAATTGTTTACTAGTTTTTTTAATGTCCACTCAGCAAACAAAGTCCATTCAACCCATCTTCAACCATTGTTGATCTCAGCCACATTTTCAGACGTCTGAGTGTATTGAATGATCTTTCAATTGTAGCCGTCTAATAACTAATAAGGCATTGCCAGTAAAACTTCTAGAGCTGCTTAGACTTTCGGATAAAGCTTTCTGCTTGATGGCTTAAATCTTAACTATGTAAGATTACCAATACAGCCGAGCGTTCGAACTCTCGACTAGATTCTGTAATCTACGGCCACCATCGTCGCGCGCAGTTTTTTGGCAGCTGTACCGTGCATCCAAGTGCATCTTGCCGATGTCTACTGCGCGGCGACCTGTGGGTATGCCCATGGATGGTGACGTAAAGGGTGAAAGGGCGTTTCTCCACCGACAAAAATATGTATTTTACCACAGATATGACAGCATGCACTGTGGTTTTAGCCAATACCAACAGGCATATATAAAAAAAATAAATGTCAAGTTATAGATTTTGATTTCCATTGAATACTGCTGGATAATGCAGAGTATTTTTTCCAAAAAAATTCTAAGTTTTCCTATTTAAGTCTAAACAAAGTGTCGTGTACAATGAGAGCTGTTTCAGAAAATATTTTTGGTCATTTCATACGATAAGACATTTTAATTTCATTACATTTAGTTGATCATACCTTACTATTTTGTATTTCTAATAGCTAGGCTTAGATTTAAGTTACACTTTAAAGTTTTATTACTGTAAATTTAGATTATAATGAGCATTCAAGTATGTAGGGACACATCAGACGCGGTGGCTTTGTATTTGCCACAGCGTCTGTATCTTAAATCATATGCAAAGCTAAACATTTCTGTCCAGCTCCCCGCCCACAAGGTACACGGCAAGTCAATATCAAATTGGGAATTAATGGAGAAGTTGAGAAAAATGATCCAACCTGATAGTTTTTCCATTTTAAAAGTGTCGAAGCATAGTTCAGAAGTGATAAGATTTGACGCGGAGTTAGAGAATCATGGAAAACTTGAGCGTGTGTTATCTCGGCTCGAAGGACGAATTATACAGTTAAATGACTATCCAGATCCTTTGAAAGTTAGAGTTTCCGAAGCTAAGTCTGATTACCCTACACGGCATTCATGGGATTCATTCTTTAGAGATGCAACTGACATGGATGAAATGAAACCTGGCGAAAGGCCAGATACTGTACACATAAGGAACCTGCCAATCCTTTGGTTTGTTCATTTTCGTGACAGAGACAATGATGCGCCTCCATCTGAAGCAATATTTAGAAAAGTGTTTGAAAAATATGGATCAATTCGCCAAGTAGATGTACCAGCTGCTGACCCCTTTAGATTACAAATGAAGGAGGCTATGAGAGGCATAACAACACCGGCCACAGAGTCTCAAGTGTATTTTGAAGGTTACATTCAATATAGTGAGTATGTCAGCTTCGTTAGATGCATGGATGCATTACGAGGTAGGAAGTTGTTAAGGAAAAATGAGGATTTAGCAGAGTGGTGTACAATTCATGTTGACTTTGATAAAACAAAACACATGACTGATGCAGCTGTTAAACGAAGAGCCATAGTAAGAGAGAGACTAGCAGCTCGTAGAAGAGCTGTTGAAGATGAAGAGAGATTGGAGAAAGAGAGAATTGCTAAAAGAGAAGCCAAAGAAAGGTAAGTTTTTATGCAAGAACAAAATTGTTTAAAGGACTACTCAACTCTTCTCCTGCTATTGGTCTAGAAATTTCCAATTTATCTAAAAGTTTAGTTTTTCTAAAGATGAGTGATACAATGTTATTTCCAATCTTTCAGAGAAAAACTAGAGCAGTGTGAACACGAAAAATTAGCTAAAATGAGGGAAAGAGAAGAGAGACGCAAGAAAAAGCAGCTGGCCAAGTTGATGGAGAGAGATGATGTGGATCTTGCTAAGAATATTACTGATGAGCAAAGGAGATTGTTGAAGGCACAGAAAAGACTGCAGGCCATAAGACTTATAGAAGAGCTGTTTAAAAGAATAGAGGTACTTACATTGCTTATGAATGCAATTTTAATACTTCGATCCGATGCCAGAATGCCATGTGGTCTACGACTCCATGCTCCATGGCTGGCGGAGGAGACCCCTACCCTGAAAACTCTTAGATGAGCGATCTGCCCATCTACTTCTCCAATTAAGCATAAAGACCCCAAGGCAAACAGGTCATTCGGAAAAAAAATACATACACATTTTATTTTTGGACTTTGGATTTATCTCGTTTTCTTATTTCTTCCAAATTTTGTACTTGTTTTGTAATAATGATGTATTGATATAAAATTAATGTTTTTCAGTTGCGTCCTGACCTGCAGCGCAACACCAAGCACGCGCGCACAGATGCAGGCGAGCGGGCTGCGCGCGCGCGTGTTGTGGACGCCTTTCGACGGAAGAACGAGCAGGCGTATGAGGCTCAGAGGGAACGGCTGAAGCAGGCGCTGGACGGTGTGTATGATCTAAATAAACTAGTATTAATCTATCATCATTATCAGCCTTTTATCAGATATATGCATCCTAAAATGAACGCCAAGCTTGATTCCAGTATGCATATCTAGCCATATTCTATTCATTGATAGGGGCATACCTACTGCCGTGTCAGCCGTATCAATGATCTACCTCCCATGTGTCGAGGCGAAAATCTTATAATAAATAAAACAAACCTATTTATTATGGGACCACCTTAGAAAACGTTATGTAGCTGGTCACTGATCTATAGTAGGTAAGGTAGTTTTTGAGTTAATTTGCAACAAACAAATAAAACATCTTACCTTTCACTTTCAGGTCGAATTATAATCCGATCAGCACTAGAGACGAAGAAGCCAAAGCGAGAGTCGTCGATCAGCTCCATATCCTCGGATGATGTCCACAAGCGGGTGAAGACCGAGAAACTGTCCACACCAGAGAGGGAGATGGAGTATAATAGAACTGCTGGTAAACATTGGTTTTCGAATTAATAGTAATCGAAAGAATGTAGGTAAATCGTAAAATCCCCGTCCAAAATAGAGATGGGGTCCACAGAGGTCTATTGTAGGTCTGTTTATTATCTTTTTTATATCACCAATTTACCTTCCTTGCTTTAGGACAGGATCGGGATTTCCACAAAACTATAAACGCGGTAAGCACCCAAGGAAATATATATTTCAATAATAAAAGTTAACTTCATAACTAGCACATTAGTTTGGCGCCACCGAAAGTCCCCCACTGGAAGTCTAACGTTTCAATTATTTTAATTGATGCGTTTAGATAGGTAGACGACGTCACATCCGGCTGGTGCTGCCAGCGGTTTGTTCGGCTATTCTGGCTCTTCTAGTCGCTTGTGTCAGGCTAAACGGTATTGTTTGATGTTCCCAGGCATGTACGCGCTGCCCAACCCCTACGGCTTCGGCTACCCGTACCCTGCCGTGCCGCCGGGATACCCCTTCCAAAGTATGAGTATCAGGTTTTTGTATTTTTTTACATATTATAATAGCCAGAAAAGAAAAAAAAATATCGTCATTCATTCGTCAGTCATTTTATGATCGGTTTCAAAACGAATCCATTGAGATAAACTTGTGTTGACAAGACCTGAAGTAACCAACAACTCAACTCTGCTGTTGACTACTTGAACTCTTGTCAACTCAAGCTTCCTTACCAACTATGCGTTACTAGCAATGAGATGAGAACCAAAAATATACAGGCTGTGTTCATTGAAAGAGATTCGTGCCAGTAAGTAGCCGGTGGCGGTAAATAATCGACAATTGTAAATCGTCTAGCGCTTTATTACGGCGCGCGAGGCGGATACGCTGGTGGTGCGTACGCGGGGGCGGGCGCGTACGCTGCACCGGGTGGGGCCTACGGAGGAGCGCCGCCGGGCGCATACGGGGACGGGTACGTGCGCCGCCCGCACAGGGGGCGTGGTCGCGGACGGGGGCGGGGCCCGCGCATGCCGTACTTTGAAGGGCCCGACGCCAGCCAGCAGTATTATCAGTGAGTGTAGCTTGGACAGTATAGAGATTCATTTGTTTTTTTCACCTCCTACCAGTAAGTTTGTCTATGAGTGATTTATATCACGATGTCATGGGCCACTTATAAAAATGTGGTGTCATGGGACACCAGGTAGGAACGAAGTTCCTTCGGCTAAAAATATATAAATAAATAAATATCTTACGTAACCCCTTTTTTTTTCCAGAATATAATTTAGCCTATGTTACTCGTGGATAATGTAGCTTTCGAATGTCGAAAGAAATTTTGAAATCGGTACCGTACTTTTTGAGCCTATTCATTACAACCAAACAAACAAACAAAGTTTTCCTCTTTATAATATTGGTGTAGATTTAGGTTTCTCTTATTACGCTACCCATTCAAATCACGGCAACACGATTTATTTTCTTGCGTATTATTTTGATTTTGCTATATCTCATAAAGTATTCATTTAATTTGCATGATGTAAAGGGGAAAAATAATCTTCATGAAGTGCTGAAGCTAATTAACTGATTTAAAATGATAAGGATTCATACCGTATTTGTGTAAATAACTTTCAAATTATCGCGTTATAATTGCTAATTTTTAAAGTATTAAATCGATATAGTATGATATCCCTAAGAGATAGACATATGCCATCGCGGACTTTTTTGTAGACCTATTTAAGATCTACAATTCCACCATACATTATTTAGTTATATCTCAAAGGGTTTAGGCAGCGTTTTCGTTGAAAACTCCCAGGCGGCCAATTTTGTTCCGACACCTTCAACAATTATTGTTATATCTTAGCTGATGTATATAAAAACTTAATAAATTATATACATAAACCTTCCTCTTGAATTGTCCTATCTATTAAAAAAAGATATTATACACTACTCGCTTGTGTATGCGACTGTCGCGCCAGCGCAAGTCTCATTTAACGCTTTTTATTCCACGCACTTTTTCTTACGGTTTTAATATCACATTTTTTTCGGTTCGGTCGCGCAGCAAAATCCCTATCCCCTCCAAGCCTGCCGTAAGGAACTTCGTTCCAAAAAAGCACTTTGAAAAGTGCTTTTCATAAATGGCCCATGACACATTATATAAAAAGTAGTCTTTTATTTTTATTTCAATAATGATACATTTTTTCTCCTTCTTTATAAGACATTCTTGTGAATTCAAAAATTAAAACAGCAATATTTACTTGAATTTGAACATAAAATTAATTTTGAACGCAATATTAAATATTTTTTTTTGTAATTGCAGATACTTTAAAAAGCTTACCGAAAATGAGCATCGTAACGAGCACGATGATCGTGGCCGCTCTCGTTCCCGCTCCCGCTCTCGCTCCCGCTCGCGCCGCCGATCCTACAGCCGCTCCCGCTCACGCCGCCGCTCCTACAGCCGCTCCCGCTCGAGAGGTCGAGGGCGTCGCTCACGCAGTCGTCGCAGCAGCCGCTCGCGCTCAAGAAGTAGGAGAACAAGGTGATTGGCAGAAGCCGATGGGGACTGCTGCAGATTCCCGGTCTCTTTTTCTTTTCGGTTTTTGAAGACGCACGAAGCGAGGAGCGGAATCTAGAGCGGGTAAAAACCGCTCTAGGTTCCGCTCCTTGCTTTAGTTAAAAAAAAATGTTATGAGTATTTTTAAATATTTTGTTTTGTATATTATATTCTAGTAGCACTATCCCTCACACGTGCCATGTGTCGGTATCAAGTATTTTTATACCACGTGTCACTTGAATTTCTACATCAACATAACTTTTGACAAGTAACTAAAACACCAAGACAAGACTCAAGAGACATAGGTCTCTTGAGTCTTGCATTTGTGTTTTTATAAGAAATCGAAAAACGAAAGTTAGTCGTTTTATTTTCAGATCTCACAGTCGGTCGAAGTCGCGGAGAAAATCCAGGTCTCGGAGCAAGCGTACCAGGTCTAAGACCAGGTCCAAGACCAGGTCTAAGTCCCGGGAGAAGAATCCGGCGGCCACGCTGGAACCCCGCGCATCTCCAGCACCCCCGGCTCGCTCCCGGAGCTGGTCCCTGCCCAAGGACACGGACGGGAAGTCCTGGTCCAAGAGCCCTAATAAATAGACATATAAAATATATTTATACATTTCGGCGTTGTTTTATTTGTAACCTCAGAAATGAATTAAAAAAATAATAATTAAAGAAGTGTGGAAAATTGTTGGTAAAAAAATCGTAAACTAAAAAAAACATTGAGATAGGTGCAAAAGTCCGATAATACGTATTCACTCCATATATAATATTTATTTACGGAGAATTTATACAAAATAGTATTAACACTTATAATGTAGAGTGTAGAATGTAGATCAGTATGCTTTGGTTAAGACTTAAGAGCGCCTACACACTTGAGTTTGTCAATTGTATTGGTTTGTTGAATGTAGGGTTGCCAGGTCGAACCAAACCAAACAGGCCAAACCTAATAGCCGGACAGACCAACCAGCTTGGCCGGACGTTTGGGTAGAAGACCGGACACCCAACATTATTGAGGATTTTATTATTTCTATTTCAGTGTTTATAGGTAAGTACGGTAAAGAAATTGTATCATGTAAAATGAAGCATTTTTATGAGTGTCATACAATAGGGATGTTGACTTTTTTTTTAATTGATTTTATTTGATAGAAATACTATAGATAAACACGAAAAAAGATTTTTGTAAAGAAATATGTCATATTTAACAAAAAATTTAATAAAGAAAAAATAGTTTTTAAAATTGCCGTTAAAACGCTCCAAGCGTCATTACGTCACACACCGCATACAGGGCTCGCGCTATGCTAAGTGAGTTTGTACTTAGCTCAATGTTCAGTGACGTCATCGCCTTATTGGCGTTTACAGTCACGTGATAATGCATGATAAATAACGCATTTTAAATTAATTTTCTAAATTTTAAGACAGATAAGTAGACTTTTTAAATGTTATTTTAGGTTTTCAAATACTGAATTTAATATGTTAAACATTACTTTACATGAATTTGTAACATTTGTAACATTGTGTCAACATCCTTATTGTTAAATTCTGGTGAACTAATAGATAAAATCGAGGGCCAATACAGTCTTAGCCTAAGATGAATTAGGCATCGTTCGTTGGCAAAATGTAAAAAGTCTAACAAAAGCCGGACACCGTTTATTTTGGCCGGACACGTAATCAAAAAGCCTACCTATGTCCGGCTTTATCCGGACGCCTAGCAACCCTAGTTGAATGTATGCGCAGAGCAGACGCCGCGACAGAGCGACTTGTACACCAACATAACGTTTTCTAAGTGAAAATCTAGACTTGGGACAGACTTTTCTTCTGCTCCTGCTGATCAAAGATGTGAATGGCCCCGCTGGTATTAGTCCAGAATTTTCTTTCTAACCTTTCACCTAGAGAGCATTGCTCTATCCTCGGGGCTGGCATTCAAGGCTGAAAGGATTATATCTGCGGTAATGTACTATAAGAAAGAATAATGAGCAGTATTTTAGAATTTAAAAGAGAATATTGAGCAGTCGTTAAGAAGCGTTGTTAATTGTTATCCACAATTTATCAGTGGATTAAAACGCTTAACTTAGATTAATATTAAAATGTATGCGATATAAAACACTAGATGTTTCCTGTGACTTAAAATACTATCATGAATTATAAGAAAATATGTTAACTTATAACTTTGTTTAAAATTTATGTAAATAACAGTGCGCTCATTATTTGTATCATCATATAAAACAGCTTTGCTAGATATTGTGTAATTGCTGACAATGGTTCCATGACCATCTTGCGTTTAGGCTACACATTTAATTTGTAAAATCAAATCAAAATTATTTATTGCAATAGTAGGTTTCATGATGATTATATTATATCATATTATGTCTCCTAATTCTAGAAGTAGCCATCGAAGGCGTGCAATCGGCATTATGCGGCAGACATTTTACATCATAACTCTGGTACTAAAATGTCTAACTCTGCTACCGAATCATTTCGTTTAAAATATCCTCTTTACAAAAAAAAAGTAGCTATATTTTCAATTAATGTTTTAAATATAAAACATCGATGCCATAGATAGTGTTGTGACGTAAATGATATATTATCGATAAACGCCTAATTATTGGACATAATTAACAGGTGTAATTTAGTGATCGCCAATTCGCTGTACAAATATGAAAGGTTTCGGAGTTGTCCTCTTGTGCGTCTTTGTAGCCATCCAGGTAAATTAATCACGTTTTAATATATTTTTGTGGCATAAGCAAAACATATTTTGTCAATCATATAAATCATATTGATACCTACTTCTTCTCAACTTTTATACTTTTAACCCGAGTTTAATGAAATTGTGTCTAACACACTGAAAAGCAATAACAGCGATAGATACCTATAGTTAGAGATAGATAGTTGGTTCCAGAGATAGTTATAAAATTTTGACTTCAGAAATAGAGTATAGGTTGCGGCTGTGTTTGGCAAAAAAAATTGCTGCGTGTATTGAATTTATGTATTAGGATAGATTATGATTAAAATTAGTTCTTTTTGTCTTATCAAATTAATAAAACATGGATGAGGGAATACAAGAATAAAATACGAGGCAAGTGAAGAAGGTGAGGCCAATCAACAGTGGACAATAACTGGATAATTGTGAAGCCTGATCTTTATCTTATCTTATGGGCTTTCACCAATCTGATAGACCCCGTATCAAAATTGAGCTGCTGAATTAATTACTTATTCGTTCATTGCTTATTTTATCATTCAACAGAAATAGTGAAGATAATTCACGGAATCGTTATATCAAATTAATCGCTTTATCTATTAATCTGAGGACGTTGATAAGCGTTGATGTTGTTTTATGTCTCTTGTTTAACTAGCCCCGTTTTACTTAGACTTAGATTTATTAATACACACATTTAACACGAGTTATAATATATTAGTATAATCTTATTTCAATATACCTAAATAGTATGAAAATTAAAAAAATATAATATGTATACGTACATACTTATAGAAGATAATATATAAGAATATATAAAAATATTGTAGGTGGCTTTTCTAAGTAATAAAAATATTTTTAATAACAATTTAATGAATTGTGTAACGATCTCTTATGGTCTATTACTTTTATAACGTCCATAAAATTGTTATGGGCCGATAAAGTTTTATAATTTCGTTCTGCAGTTCATACCTACTACGGGAATCATCACCGTAAGAACGTTAACGGTTTTAATCCGGGACCTTTTAAAGTCGCATCTTCATCTGATTTTTGAAGTGGAAACTTCTTTCGGCGCACCGCACACAGATTTTTCGTAGGCTGTGAATGAGGCTGGTTCGTCACGCTCAGCAGTGCTATTCTGTAAGGAACGCAGCGCTGCGCGCTGTCGCAACGCTGTGACAGCGCTGTGAATTCAGCTTGGTATTCACTAAGCTTGTCAAACCATATAAAACACCCTAGCGCCGTCAACGCTGTGCGCCGAGACGAGCTCGTCGCGTCGCACAGCCTAGAAAATGACTCTTACAGAATCAGGGGGCTGAAGTGAAAGACACGATCGGGTGTACTCGGAACTATTTTATTTAAATTTAATTTACATTAAATGTGATTTATAATGTGGGAAGTTTTGGTAGTTTACACTTTGCAGTATTAAATTATTGGCAGAATTATTTAAAGTTTTTTTTTGAATTTCAGGCTCGTAGCACCGGTGACCAGAGTAAGTATTGAACGTATTGTCATATATTTTTACTTACTCTATACATATACGAACATATTCATCATCATCAGCTCATACGCATTTTCCGAACCCTTTTATTCCGTGACTATCCATATATACCAATATGGATAGTCACGGAATAAAAGGGTTCGGTGCTTTAAGTCAGCTTTTTTATTAAGTAGGCCTAAGTATAAAAAAAGTTATTAAAAAAATGGTATTTTAACTTTGAAACAAAGAAACAAACAAATGTGAAATATTGGTAACAGCTAAATCTGGAACTGCTGCTGTCCTCGGTGAAAACCCCTGGGTGGTGCACCTGAGGATCGCCGTCTCCACCAGCGGTCTGCTCAACTCCTGCGTCGGCACTCTGTACAACGAGGGCTGGGTGCTCACAGCCGCCAGCTGCGTCGAGGAGTAAGTACATTATTTTTCGAGTTTTAGGACAGTTAGGGCAGACACGGAATCCTTATCCAGTAGGGCCATTCTGTAAGGTCGTTTTCGAATCTCGAAAGCGAAATCCGCGGTGATATGACGAATTTGTATTCTTTAAAACTCGACTTAATATATCAATAAAGTTCGCTTTCGAAGTGAGCGTAAAGTGAGCTCTATCACTTAGGTGAAGCTCGATATCCAAATGGTTTTCACAGAATAGCACTACTGGTCTTTCAAAATTCAAAATACGTTTCGAAGTGGTAGATCTACCCTAACCAGTGTTTCCAAAAGGTTTTTGTGCCTTTAACATTTCTAAAATGTTTATGGCCCCTATACATGTAGCATTTTATTTAATCGGTTAAAATTGTGTCGAATCCATTTTTGAAATGCCCCTTAACTATCAGAAATCCCCGCCTGTTGGGCCACACGTCTGGCAACACCGATCTAAACTACATCCGGTTTTACTGGTTGCAGTGATGCGCTAGTGCGACGTTCTAGTTAGCAGGTACCACCTATATACCGTAAAATAGCATCACTATCTTTCTGTCAGAAAAACAGAGAAGAATGAATGGATGGATGATTTATTTATTTAAGGGCCTGTTTCACAATCTCCAGATAAGTGCCGAATAGGCTATCGGCAACATATTTGACAGATACTCCATACTCTATCTGTCAAATGTGTTGCCAATAGCCTATTCGGCACTTATCTGGAGATTGTGAAACAGGCCCTAAGTATCAAAGACTCATTTTGTTATTAAGATATGACTACGTTAGTAAAATAATTTTTCCGGGTTTTAGTGGGTGGAGCTGCGTCCAGTTACCAGCTTTCAGGCGCAGCGAGTCCCACATACCCGCCTGAAGAGACCCACTCCCCTGCGGGATGCCTAAGCGTTGGGAAATCCCAGCGTAAAAGAAAAAAAAGGATAGGCAACGGGTCAATGAATTGCTCGGGCTGGTCTCGGGTTATCTCTGTCTGTCTTCTGTCTATGTTGATGGTGACTGCTCGTCTGCCTGTCTGTCCATCCTATTTCATTTAAAGACACTCTGTTGTCCCTAGCGCCCGTTTCGTGTGGATCCGGTACGGAGCCGTGGACGTGATCAAACCTGAGCTGGTGACGGAGAGGCCAACGGTCCACGTCCACCCCCTCTACGACCCAGAGACAGGGGAGAACGACATCGCACTCCTCAGAATCGAAAGAGTAGTCCATTCTACCGGTGAGTTATTGACATTTTATCAATTGATGCCTTGACAGTAATCGACCAGAATGCCGTGACGACAAACGGCGTGATGCTCACGTGTCGCTATGACCACAAGACAACCATGAAAGTTATATAATGTTATAGACACAGATTTATAAATGAAGACAGATGGAGTATGCCGAACACCCGAGTGACGCTTCAAAGCGAATACAAATTCAAGAGCGCTCTCACGTGCTTGACATAGCTTCTTACTCTAAACGTCTATTAGATTGTGCTCGCTTTTGAATTTGTATTCGCTTTGGTGGCGTCACTCGCGTGTACGGCATGCTCCATCTGTCTTTATTTATAGATCTATGGTTATATATAATATAAACCACACGTGAAGACTACTAATTGCTTTCCACATAATAGTGGTGAATTGTCTATTGCAATTAATTTGATGAATGAAAAATGAAAATCGTCAAAGTAGACCGTTACACGTAAATTGAATCCACCACCGGTACTAATTAGAGCTCACGTGGCTGAACTGGTGTAACAAAAATATGTAATGTAACTACTTATTTTTAAACCCGGTATGATTGCTGGTAACAAAAAACCTGAATGCTTAGATAGGCGAAGTGTTGTTCGGCCATTAAGCAGACGGGACGACGATCTCCGTGCAGTGGCTGGTCCGCGCTAGATTCGAGTGGTAGGGGATAGATCGTCTTGGCGTTCATTGAGGGAGGCCTATGTTCGGCAGTGGACGGATTAAAGCTGATGATTATGATGATGTACTGTGGTGAACTAAAATTCGTGACGTATTTCTAAATAAAATTCAATAGTATTTCAAGTGAATATTTGAACTCAGATATTTCTTATATCTCTTGGGGTTGCGCCTTCCTGGTTCCGAAGTGTATAGTTTTATACTTCCATATTAAATTGCCAGCGTTCCTACCTTAAAGACGGTGTCACACTATAATAACAGTAAGGAAAATAATATTAATAATATCATGAATACCGAGACACAGGTATTTATCAACCCAAACACCAACAATACAGATCACAGAACCAGATATAATATCTTATATCTTCTCTCTATATAGCTTTTTATCCTATAGTTATAAGTACATTGAATTTCACTTGAATTTAGTAGATAATATTTTTCACGCAAGGCAAGACTCAATTTTCAATAATGTTTTCTGTTCATTTTTTCAATCTATTTTTTTTAAAGTGAAACTTCTTTAGAATCGTTGTGATTTCAAACAGGATGCAACGGAAAAAACAACAGGTAAGAGACACAAATACAAAAGAGCAAGGGAGTAAATGTCGGTGTGTATGTCATGTATATTGCAGACTGTTTAATACTTGCTTGTATTTGAGCATTTAACATGTGTTTCACATCTATCGTGTGTGAATCGCACACACACTTTTTTTTTCAATTTCATTAATGTGTCTGCGCCTTTTGCCACATAATTAACGTAAGCTTAACTCTATAACCCCCTCCCTATTAATATATATTGCCGTTAATTAATTAAATTGTTTGTGGTTTAACTGTACTTAGAGTATTGTAATTTATAAGTAGGTACAAATTACAAATAGTAATATGATTTACACACTTTTTTTTTTTTTTTTTTTTTTTTTTTTTTTTTTTTTTTTTTTTTTTTTTTTTTTTTTTTTTTGATGACGCAGCGGAAATCATTCTGACCCGGATCTGTGCAAGCGACGGGATACCCTCAGCGACAGACTGGTCCCGGCAAGACCAGATTCTCCACAATAGGGGGACTGCCCGGCTACGACTTGGCAGTCCCCACGACGTCGTGTCTTAAGCTGGGCCCGGGTTCCCATCCCGAGCCCGACACGAGCACAGGGGCTTTATTGAAGGCGCATTAAATAGCGCCTCCGACGCACCCCCGTTCGTCGTCTACGGGGGGAGGCTACGTCAGCGGCCTCCTCTCTCACCCGTTCGTCGGCCTCCTTCTGGGACATCACTGTCTCGCAGAAAGAGGCCATTGCCGTCCAGGACTCGTCAGAGCCAAGCATCGCGGTGATGACGCTCGACAAAGACAAGTCCCCTCCGATGACAGACGTCAAATCATGACGCAGCGCCGCCCATCTCGGGCACACCTCGAGGGTGTGCTGGGCAGAGTCCACCGCCGCGCCACAATCGTGACATCCTGTCGTCGGCTCCCTTTGGGCCGTCCGACACAAGTAATCACCAAAGCATCCGTGCCCGGTGAGAACCTGCGTCAGACGGAAGGTGAGGGGTTTGCGCTTACGGCGCATCCACCGCTCAAGAACCGGGCGCAGAGCAGTCGTTAGGCGTTTGCCATACGGCTGACGCGCCAGGTCCTCTCCCTACCTCCGCATTAATGTCCATCCCTAGTCGGCGGACCCGTAGGACCCCGTCAGGCGAAAGGCTCAAGCCCAGAGACCTCCTATCCGAGACATAGGAGTGTGTCTCGGCCAGAACCTCCGCCACAAGTTCCCACGGGGGATCGCCGGCTAGAGCGGATGCTGCAGCCCACGAAACCGTACGGTACCCCCGAATCACCCTCACCGCGATGACCCGCTGCGCCGAGCGCAACGCGGCCTTTACGCTCGCAGTGAGGTGATCCGCCCAAATTGGGGCACCATACGTCGCCATACTCCGGCAGACTCCAGAGTACAGCTGCCTGCAGGCGGCGCTGGGTCCTCCGAGGTTCGGGAGGAGTCTGCCCAGCGCACTCGCCGCCTTCACGACCCTCGGTCCCAACGTTTTGAAGTGTGGGCCGAAGGTCCAACCTCCGTCATGATTTACACACTACATCCATATTAAATGAACAAAATTAAAGCATAATCCTTATTTTCTTAGCCGTAAATGAGTAAAAAGCATTCTACATTACAGTGGGTACTAAAAATATTCTACCGACTATAAATAACCTAGCTATGCGGCGTATTTAATCATTAATGTGTTAAGGTGTCGCAGGCCTTACCGCATGTGTGGACATAGCTTAAATATATTGTTTATTTGAGCATTTTTAGTGAATACCTTCAGCTGATACATTTAAGTCTTTAAAAATCTAATATTTCAACTGTTATTAATTTAATTCCATCATTTTTTTCATGAATTTCATCAGTCCATATTATATTGTACCAAAAAGCAACACTATTTGAACAAAAGATAATATGTAAAACTGTAAAGTATACAAAACGTAGCAAGCTTAGCAATATAAGTAAATATTTACTCCGAATCTAGATAAAACCTGAAACCATTTAGCCAGGGTTTTATTGTTCTGCTCCAGGCGAAAATGGCGGCTCCTATAGTCCCCGTTACGCGCCATAAAGATTAAATAAATGTATGTAACATTTGTAACATTTTAGTATGCTGTTTGCTGTTAGCGAGTTGAAATGAAGAAGTTAGTACGGATTTAGAGATGAGCTTAGGTAAGAATCGAATGATTAGTCAATTACACAAACATTGAAATTTGAAGGTTTAGAGTAGTTTGGGTACACAAAGTATGTTATATTAAAAAAAAATAGGGCAACGGATATTTTCATGAGAATTTACAATTCCTTTTGTCACAAAAAAGCGATGAAATAGGAAATTACAATTTGATAAGTTATGTTTAAAAATTTATAAAATGATTAAAAAAATATGTAGTAATAGTAATTGTTTTATGAGATATTTTTTTGAATAACATACAAAAACATTAAAATTATATCAACGTATTCGTACAATTAAAACAGCTGGCAACACAAGCACTATTAATTAGAGCGTTGTTGAACGTTGGCGGGAACGTCGTTACAACCAATTCTCATTTACAACTCTGTTCCTCGCACTCGAAAATTTACGAAATAATATTTAGTGACGACGATCATGTGTGGAGTTAAAAATATGAGTAACTACGGCAAAATAATGACGTATTTCCCTTTGCTGGAATTGAATATAATTTGAAAAACCCTCAGTGCGTTTCAGCGAAAGAAAAAAGAAAAAGCTATACATGACGTTAGACTCAACAATTTTTTTTTTAAATCTTATTTATTTAGGGGCATTTGTCTCATAAGACATGTGAGGACTCTACAATATACTATGATTACCTACTGATGATATGTCATCATCATCATCATCATCATCCATTCCTAGCCGATTTCGACTACGCCGACTCTGTGCAAGGCTAGATGTTTCGCCCTTAGGTGGCTGATTCCGTTAATCCAAAACAATGAGGCGCATGTTAACGACCGAATCCCCTCCCCCTTCCGCTTTCGCGGGAAAGAGATTACTTACTATCAAAGAACTAAAGATTAAAGGACAAGACTTTGATAATTTAATCGTAAACGCGCTGCTCCATCAACGCACGGAAATGCCATGCACAAGTGTTAAGCTTTACTTTACAAGGAAATCTCCATTAATACGTAGCGTGTCTGTGGGTTAGATGAAGGCAGTACATTCAAAACGAAGCTTTAAATGATACGTTAAGCCTTAAAAACCTTTTTTTGCGCCCTGTGCGAGCTTCTATAACTGCGCCCATAGCAAACCGAAAAAAGTCCTGCCTGGTCTGGCCATTCTTGCGCCCCCCAGAGTCGCCCTGTGCCTGGACACCGGTGGCACCACCCTATTTACGGCTCTGCGTTAATGCTAGCAACTTAAAAAGTCATTGATCATAATTTTATATCTACTAATTCCCTACTCTTCAATATTTTAAATAATTTTGGCATCTTAAAGGTTCTATGAATTTGGCAACATCAAGATTCAAGTATAATTTATGAGTCTATGTAAATAATAAGGTCATAGCGATTTTGTGGATATTCTTCTTAAATTCTACTCGGTACATAATATTATAGGCTATTAATTATCATTATCAAATAATCCTCTCTATTTTTTTTTTTTTTTTTTTTTTTTGGTTGGATCTATGCTAATGGTCCTAGTGACCGTTATGCGTCATCGGAAATGGGGTGATCCGGTTGGATCATCCTATGACGTTAAAAATTTGGGGGGTTGCCCCCCGCCATGTTCATGGCGTCGGGTTTGTACCTAACTTGGTCAGCTACGGTCGACTGGTTTGGAACGGGTGACGTTAGAAACCTATCGTGAGGGCCGGCCCTCCCCTCCCCCGGTAGCGGGGGAGGCGGGTCAAGCGCGGGACCCGAGCAAGCTGCCGATAGCAGAGTGCTATCGGTGATTACACGGTCTATATTGGTGTCGACTCGTAGCTGATCTGAGCCTATGCTGTCGCGGTTGATCCGGATCAACTGGTCAACGGAGTGTAGGGTTCGACGTCGCATACGACCCCGGGGCCCATGCGGTGTGAATGTGTGCCTAACACCGGCTGTGTTATGTCTGAGTGTGAGTTGTAGCTTACGTCGCGCTTCAGCGTCGCGCTTTAACAGTTCTGTGATTTTATCAACAGGATCGGTTATGACATTCTTAGGTAACCTAGACTTATTAGGTGCTAAGCTATCGGGGGTGTAGTTTGCCGCACTCACGACGAGTGGATTCGGGTGGAGAAGTGCCTTTTCGAAGTGACGTTCTGACATCGCTTTGAAATGGCCCCTAATCGAATCTAGTCTGAGGTCACGGTGTAGGTCGATGTTTCTTACGTACCACGGGCAACCGGTTGCCACACGTAAGAATTTATTTTGGATCGTTTGGAGGCCTCTGAGTCTATGCTGAGGCACATGCGCGAATGCCACACAGGAGTATGACATGATGGGGCGGATACATGATTTATAGAGGGTGAGCTTGTGCCTGAGGGGCATTTTGCTCTTTTTGTTTATGAGGAAGTACAGTCTACTACTGACGAAACGGGCTTTTTTAGAAATCGCGGCGATGTGTGGTCTAAACGACATCGACCTGTCGAGGGTGACCCCCAGGTACTTGACCTGTCTAACTCTGGGAATAACGACGTTATTTAGTAAGATTGGTTTCATCGTGAACCATGTTTGTCTGCGTTTAGGTAAGCGTGTCTTTCTCTTACGAGAGAAATGAATCGACGCGCTTTTATCGGGGTTAATAGCTATTCTCCATTTTGCGAACCAGTTGCCTAGTTCGGTGACGGCACGTTGGAGAAATAGCGATGCTCTATTAGCATTAGGGTGGGTAACGTATAGAGCTGTATCGTCAGCGAAGAGAGCCAGTTTGACGTCCGGAGGTCTGGGGATATCTGATGTGTACAGATTGTATAGAGTTGGGGACAGCACGGAGCCCTGGGGGACTCCGGCCCTCAGAGGTCTCAGGGAAGAGAGGGTGCCTTCGACCCTATACCTAAATGACCGGTTTGACAGATAGTCGCGGATGATGATGACTAGCCTATCCGGTATTCCTAGCTTGTACAGTTTGTACACGAGGCCTTCGTGCCATATCCTATCGAAGGCCTTTGCTACATCGAAAAATACGGCGCACGTATCGCGGGAGTTCTTTTTATTGAAACCTCTGAGTATGTTTTCGGTCATACGGTGGACTTGCCTTGGACAGCAGTGGTTTTCGCGGAAGGCGAATTGCTCGTCTATGAACAGGTTCTTTTCGCCTATAACGGCTTTGAGCCGCTTAAGCAGAACCCGTTCGTAGATTTTGCCAATCGAGCTTAGTAGACTGATGGGCCGATAGCTAGACGGTTCCGTGCCCGGTTTGCCGGGCTTAGGTATGCCGATAACCGTAGCTTCTTTCCATTGGTCTGGGAACCTACAGCCCTTTAGGAGGGCGTTGAAAATGCTAACCAGGAGGTAAACAAGAGCGGGTGGGAGTATTTTAATGACTTTGTTGGAAATCCCGTCCGGCCCGGGGGCCTTCTTGGAGTGAAGTCGTTTGATAATGTCTTGGACTTCTTCTACATCCGTCGGAGGCATAGGATCCCCCTCCGGCGGCGCAGAAGTCTTCGACTCTACTACCCTAATTACCTCCTCTACGTGGGAGCCTATGGAGGGTGAGGGGGTAGTGATGTTTGGGGTACACTAATCCTCTCTAGACAAGTGGCAAACGCTATGGAGTTAGCGAGTAAACGCAAAGGAATAGAATCGAGCGTTACCACTTGTCTAGGGGTGCATAACTGCTAGATATAAACTTTTAACATCGGGCACTCTCGAACTCTTACTTTGACATCGAGTCAACAAACCAACAAAATCCTCATTTATCGCTCACTATTTACTAAATACTAATAGACAAATGCTTCTCTTACAGACAACATCAGCCGCATTCCTTTGGCCGACAGCGACGCTGACATCCCATCTTCTGGCAAATTCTGCGGATACGGCGGCAGTGACAATGGTACGATTACGTACTACATTTCTTATTTAGTCTGTACCAGCTTCAAAAGTTATGTCAAGACTCAAGAAAAGAGAGGTTCCTTGACATTGAAGACTTTTCTAGCTCTTTAGTATTTATACAATAGTCGCGATTCTTCAGATTAATAAAAATACTGTACGATAATGTAAAGCGGGTTACGATTTATGTGTTTTCTATAAGTGCATGATTTCTGAATATAGATTTCGATTAGATTCTATCTAGTTATTGTATCTAATATCAAAGAAGACCGTAGATCGCTCTATGAAATGTAACAAAAAATTGACGATTTACCATTCCTAAATGAAACATGTGTTGGATGCGAGTAGCGAGGGATCGGTCGTTTTGACGTTCATTGAGGGAGGCCTATGTTCAGCAGGGGACGGATAAAGGCTGATGATGATGATGATGATGAAATGAAACATCGGCTCATGTGCCAAGAGTCATAACATACCGTTTGCCATATGCCACTCCTAAATGGCGCTTTATGCGAAGGTTTTTTAAATTTAGAATAATTTAAATTTAGAATAATTTTGTTTTATTTCAGTTCCCGGCGAGCATTTGGTATGCGAAGAGTTGATTTTGGAGGCTACCGAGACAGGCGCCATCTTAGCCGACGGAGAGTCGACCAAGGTTGTCATTTTTTAATTTATCAATGTTACCATTATTAGAACAAAACCAACATTGATCGAGGCCGAAATTAGAGGGAATAATGAGGCCTTTTGAGAACCTTCTTAAAAGACTAAATTAAACCTAGAAGACGGAATATTTTTCCTTTGAAATCATAAATTATTTTTCACCCCCAATTAAATTAGTTAAAGTAATTTGAAGATATTTTTGTATTTTTTCCAGTTTGATCTTGGCGCCCCTCTTGTCAGCGACGGCGTTATGTACGGTATCCTGGTCAGCTCTGGGGAATTCAGTGGTGGGTATTTTGATATAGAATATAGAATAGTTTGTTTTATTTTTATTTTTTGTTTAGCAAAGACCTACATCAAACATTTATTTCTCGGTTTTCTTAAGGGGATCCTGCATCTCGAAAAAGTTTTTTACTAACTCTTTATTATAATAAAGAGTTGGTAAAGTTGGTATTACCTCTTTTAACGTATTTTTACTGCCTACGTAATGAAGATAATTATTTTGATTTGAATTTGGTGAAAAATATATTGACATAGAATGGAAAGGCCTATTTTAATAAAAAGTTTTGATAATACAATGAGATAAATAGAATAGCCGGTACTATGTGAGCGAGAGGTACCTCCTCGGTTTTGCCAGGCCTGTTCTGCTGCAATACAGTAATGACTATGACTGACGCTACGTCGTACCCTTTTATAGATTTCTTAAATTTATTTCCGTTCCTAGTACGTGTGAAATAGTTCACACGAGCTTACCACGGGACTGGGTTAGCGTGGTGGTTTTATTGGTTAGTGTGAAATATAATGAATGTGATTACGTTTCCAGTGTTCCTGAACACCGCACCCTACCAGCAGTGGATCGAGGAGGAGCTGTCCGCGGCAGACACCCTCAAGTTCGTTGACGCTTAAGGAACAATAAATACTTCATCATAACATTGACTTTACTTATTTCCCATATTACCAACTTTACTATATTCAAATTGGGATTTTAAAAAATAATTGCGTAAATAATTTTGTTGCCTTCAAGTTAAAGGCGAAGTTTAAGTTCAGTTTGAGACGAATTGTTCTAAATGTTTTTGCTGACACGTATTATATTACACTAGCTGTTTTGCTCGCGGCTTCGTCCGCGTTTAGCTAAGATATATAGACATAAATATATTTTTATGTCCTAAAAAGTATCTTGTATCTTCTAATATTTCTAAGAATATGTATATAAAATTTCATGGTGATCGGTTAAGTAGTGTTCGAATGCGTAACAAACAGTAAGTAATGTAAGTTACATTGATATTTAAAATATTCATATCTATAATATTAGTAGGGATGTTTCAAGTTCGTTCCTGACGAAATTAAGGCATTTTAAATTTAATTTTTTAGGACTAAGGAAGGAAGAAAGTATATTATCCCTTTGTTTGACTGTGAGATAGGTCATTGTGCTTATTTCTTCTGTTAGGTTAACTGTTAGGTCAGAAACATCGACCACACAACCTAATTTTTGATTTTTCGTATTAAATGCATTCTGGCAACTAGCTGAGGTGAGACGAAAGGGGATGCAATGCTGTGATTAGCTAATTCAATGTCATACATTACCAATCACGGAACGTTAAAAAGAAATGGATGTATTTCGCAACGGGAAAGAATGATACGACACGATAGTTTGAGTTGTTTACGGCTTACATCGGAACTATAAGTCAGATGTGTCGCCAGAACCCGGTCCCCTGTTATTAGGAGTCTATGGGTTATGTGGTCGATGGTCAGAAACTATACATATGTTTACTCTGCGCTAACTGACAAGAAGCAAGGCCACAAAAAAGTGTAATTTAAAGTCTAAATATAGAAATATTTAATTAGTTTTTTTACGGAAGTCCCTGGTTGAGATTCATAGTCAGGACTTTGACTTTACTTTAATTTAAAAATCGACTTTTAACTAAAAATTAGATTCATAGTATCATTAAACTCTAGCTTTACTGTAAAAACCATACCATGGCGAGTAAATACCAAATAGCCGATTTCAGCGACTTAAGGGCAAAAGTAAAATACATCCTAATGGTTGAGATATGACCTTTGATTTGAAGTCTTTAATTAGACACTTGTCTATTCGCAGTTAGTTACTTTAAAATTGTTTTCCTAGTGGACGTACTATTTTTAACACGCTTTTATTATCTTACCTGTATGTTTGTATGTATGTTTGTAACCGACTCCTTTGAGCTCGATTGTCCCACTTTGAACGATCAGATTTAATTCAAACTTTGCACACCTGCCAAAGACCGATGACAATGTAATAATTCGATTACAAAATCCGATTGTCCCAATTAGATTCGCCAGGATTAATTAATTCCTTTCCGCATCCTTTGCATGCGAGTAAGAGAGATAGAGCCAGTGCGCGAAAACGGAGAGACTTGTAAAGCGTGTTTTTTTTAGTTTTTTTAATTATTTTATATTATATATTACATAATAATTAATTCTTTAAATAAGTACATAAATTAACACGCCCGTAAAAAACTCGACACAAACTCCAAATAATTTTCAAAATTCAAATTTGTTAATGTGTTTCGTCAGCAAATTTATAACTTTAAAGTATTTCTACATCTACACTAATATTATAAAGAGGAAAACTTTGTTTGTTTGTTTGGTTGTAATGAATAGGCTCAAAAAGTACTGGACTGATTTCAAAAATTCTTTCACCATTCGAAAGCTACATTATCCACGAGTAACATAGGCTACATTTTATTCTGAAAAAAATAAATAGGGTTCTGTAAGATATTTGGGTTTTTCGGACACAAGGTGTAAAAAATCAACCAGAAAAGTTACTTATTTTGCGTATTAAGCTCCCGTTATAAATCTTAGTTAACGCAGGCGAAGCTGCGGGCAACAGCTAGTTTAATATAAAATAAAAAGTATACATCAATTGTGCTTATTTTGTTAACATCAAGTAATGATATTATGCGTGTTACGAAGCCAACTTTACTTCCACTAGTACTTTCAACTTTTCCTTGCTAAGCGAAGTCGATTCACGGACTATGAATTACGTAAAGTTCGAATGTACACAATCGAATGTTAAGTTTGCTTGACAAAGACGCGAAGTAAAGTCTCGACTATGAATCAGTGCCAGCCAGCCAGTGTGGCTTTATACATCACATGTAGACCACACAGCACGATGTTCTCGAACGATCGACGTTCAAGTTAACTCGACCGCTAACCGTTGGTTATATAATAACTGTGTCACCGATATCTCCGCAAAGATCGTGTTAAGGCCAGTATATTCGGGCGTTTTATGCATTGAGCGCTGTCGGCCTCCCCGCACGGCGACTTACGAATAGTCTTCAAACAAATGAACTTTCTTGAACCCGGCGTGAACTTATTGTCCGTCCTAGTATAATTTTAAACGTATGTCAACTTACTAGGTTTTTTTTTTACTTTAGTTTATTTCATAAGAATTACATTATATAAAGAGCGTTTTATGGTTTTGTTATCGATCCTGAACACACATGATCATTTTCTATTTTAATAATTACTAAGTTTTTGTATTAAAATGGATACGTTACGTGAGTATTTAATCTTGAACATAAATACATATTTCCCGTCGCAGACTTTCTGAAGGCATATTTAGGATACTATTATTGCTTTCATATTTTCATTTTCATATTCATACCGTATTTGTGTCAATAACTTTCAAATTATTGCATTATAATTGCCAATTTTTAAAGTATTAAATTGATATAGTATAATATCCCTAAGAGATAGACATATGCCATCGCGGACTTTTTTATAGACCTTTTTAAGATACACAATTCCACCATACATTATTTTGTTATATCTTAATGGGTTAGGCAGCGTTTTCGTTGAAAACTCCCAGACGGCCTATTTTTTTCCGACACGTCCAACAATTATTGTTATATTTTAGCCAAAGCTTATAAAATTTTAATAAATTATATACAAAAACCTTCCTCTTGAATTGTCCTATCTATTAAAAAACCGCATTAAAATCGGTTGCGTAGTTTTGAAGATTTAAGCGTACAAACGGATACAGAGACGGAGAAAGCGACTTTGTTTCGTAATATGTTTAAATGGATATAGCATGATATTGCTAAGAGATAGACATATGCCATCGTGGACTTTTTTGTAGACCTATTTAAGCTACACAATTCCACCATACATTATTTTGCTGTATCTCAAAGGGTTTAGGCAGCGTTTTCGTTGAAAACTCCCAGGCGGCCTATTTTTTTCCGACACGTCCAACAATTATTGTTATATTTTAGCCAAGGCTTATAAAATTTTAATAAATTATATACAAAAACCTTCCTCTTGAATTGTCCTATCTATTAAAAAACCTCATTAAAATCCGTTGCGTAGTTTTGAAGATTTAAGCGTACAAACGGGTACAGGGACGGAGAAAGCGACTTTGTTTCATAATATGTTTAAATGGATATAGCATGATATTGCTAAGAGATAGACATATGCCATCGTGGACTTTTTTGTAGACCTATTTAAGCTACACCATTCCACCATACATTTTTTTGTTGTATCTCAAATGGTTCAGGCAGCGTTTTCATTGAAAACTCCCAGGCGGCCTATATTTTTCCGACACGTCCAACAATTATTGTTATATTTTAGCCAAGGCTTATAAAATTTTAATAAATTATATACAAAAACCTTCATCTTGAATTGTCCTATCTATTAAAAAACCACATCAAAATCCGTTGCGTAGTTTTGAAGATTTAAGCGTACAAACGGATACAGGCACGGAGAAAGCGACTTTGTTTCATAATATGTTTAAATGGATATAGCATGATATCGCTAAGAGATAGACATATGCCATCGCGGACTTTTTTGTAGACCTATTTAAGCTACACAATTCCACCATACATTATTTTGTTGTATCTCAAAGGGTTTAGGCAGCGTTTTCGTTGAAAACTCCCAGGCGGCCTATTTTTTTCCGACACGTCCAACAATTATTGTTATATCTTAGCCAATGCTTATGATATTTTAATAAATTATATACAAAAACCTTACTCTTGAATTGTTCTATCTATTAAAAAAACTGCATCAAAATCCGTTGCGTAGTTTTGAAGATTTAAGCGTACAAACGGATACAGTGACGGAGAAAGCGACTTTGTTTCGTAAAATGTTTAAATGGATATAGCATGATATTGCTAAGAGATAGACATATGCCATCGTGGACTTTTTTGTAGACCTATTTAAGCTACACAATTCCACCATACATTTTTTGTTGTATCTCAAATGGTTTAGGCAGCGTTTTCGTTGAAAACTCCCAGGCGGCCTATTTTTTTCCGACACGTCCAACAATTATTGTTATATCTTAGCCAATATATATAAAAACTTAATAAATTATACACAAAAACCTTCCTCCTAAATTGTCCTATCTATTTAAAAAAACCGCATCTAAATCCGTTGCGTAGTTTTAAAGATTTAAGCGTACAAACGGTTACAGGGACGGAGAAAGCGACTTTGTTTTATAGTAGTAGTAGTAGCTAACATGCGTACCCGGGATATTCTTCTGTGCATTGTTAATAATAATAATAAAATCTATGGACGCTTTTTACACCACGTCAATCTAGTCCCGTGGTAAGTACTCGAAGAGACTTGTGTTATGGGTACCAGACAACCGAAATACAATATATTTAATACGTTTTATATTAATACTTATATTTAAGATTTTTATTATATAATACACATATTTAATACACAACCATAACCCAGGAACACAGAAACTTTTTTGTTCCCTGGCGGGATTCGAACCCGCGACCTCCGGCTTGAACGCCAACGCGCTAACCATTGAGCCACAGAGGTCATATTACAAATCACACACACAAATCATTGTAAACGAAATAAGTGTTAATTATCACCTCAATCACCATTCATCACCACCACCACCGCCATCATTATTCTCGTCCGCGTCATCACCACCATCATTGTAATCATCAACTTCATCATCATCACTATTACAATTTACACCCCCCCCCCCCCCCACCACCACCACCACCATCATTATTCTCGTCAGCGTCATCACCACCATCATTATAATGATCAACGTCATCATCACTATTACAATTTACACCCCCCTCCCCCACCACCACCACCACCACCATCATTATTCTCGTCAGCGTCATCACCACCATCATTATAATGATCAACGTCATCATCACTATTACAATTTACACCCCCCTCCCCCACTACCACCACCACCACCATCATTATTCTCGTCAGCGTCATCACCACCATCATTATAATGATCAACGTCATCATCACTATTACAATTTACACCCCCCTCCCCCACCACCACCACCACCACCATCATTATTCTCGTCAGCGTCATCACCACCATCATTATAATGATCAACGTCATCATCACTATTACAATTTACACCCCCCTCCCCCACCACCACCACCACCACCATCATTATTCTCGTCAGCGTCATCACCACCATCATTATAATGATCAACGTCATCATCACTATTACAATTTACACCCCCCTCCCACACCACCACCACCACCACCACCATCATTATTCTCGTCAGCGTCATCACCACCATCATTATAATGATCAACGTCATCATCACTATTACAATTTACACCCCCCTCCCTCATCACCACCACCACCATCATTATTCTCGTCAGCGTCATCACCACCATCATTGTAATCATCAACTTCATCATCACTATTACAATTTACACCCCCCTCCCCCACCACCACCACCACCACCATCATTATTCTCGTCAGCGTCATCACCACCATCATTATAATGATCAACGTCATCATCACTATTACAATTTACACCCCCCTCCCACACCACCACCACCACCACCACCATCATTATTCTCGTCAGCGTCATCACCACCATCATTATAATGACCAACGTCATCATCACTATTACAATTTACACCCCCCTCCCTCATCACCACCACCACCATCATTATTCTCGTCAGCGTCATCACCACCATCATTGTAATCATCAACTTCATCATCATCACTATTACAATTTACACCCCTCTCCCACACCACCACCACCACCATCATCACCACCACCACAATCACCGCGATCATCATCATTACCACCATTTAGAACTTAAAATTAATATTTTTATAATAAAGATGCGAGAAGCAAGGGATCGGCCGTCTTGGCGTTCATTGAGGGAGGCCTATGTTCAGCAGTTGATGGATAAAGGCTGATGATGATGATGATGAATTAGTAACATTAAATCGATATTAAAATAAAAATGAGGAAAAAAACACGCTGATGATCCTGATTACGACAAAAATGAGAAAAAAATATTAAAACTAAATATTGTTCAAATTTTTATTTTTATTTCCTATGTACACTATCTTATCAGGCACCGGCTTATATATTCCACACGTTGTTTTAACGATCTATATCGGGGGGGAGCCGCCAGGCAGAAGCGAAACATAGGTCCTACTTTGTTAACGCCTCGCAGGCAACTAAATTGAGGCCGCGCTGGGGGCTAGTCCAGTTTTTCACATTATTTGATATTAAGAAAAATAAAAACATTTATTTTAAAAAGTAAGATCAGAATAAAATTTTAAATGTTATTACCTATTTTTTCATATAAATTTTGTAACTTAAAATCTCACATTCTTCAATTACAACTAGAAAAATAATCAAAAACATCTTGTGTTTGTGATTTTTTTTTATCGAGGCAAGTTACAATGATCGTGTTTTGAATAGGTTAATAAAAAAGAATGTATACTAAACTACAACATATATTTTTAACGGATCAAAAAAACCAACATTACTATGTTTACGACTTAAACAAAAACAGGCGCTTTGGGATATACTGGCCTTAAAGGAAACCGCATTCGGTTACATTGCATTTCTTCCGATACGGATGTGTTATAAGGTTAATAAATTCTACCTTACATTCATCTCACGGATTCTGGATGGATAGAAACAGAGGTGAATGACCTTTAGGTCTCTTGGTACATACATCCTTACTGCCTTACTTCCTACTAATAATATTATAAACGCGAAAGTTTGTAAGTATGGATGTTTGTTACTATTTCACGTAAAAACTACTGAATGGATTTTAATGAAACTTAACAATAATATAGCCTATACATCAGAATAACACAGAGGCTATAATTAATCCCCGTACTCCCACGGAAATGGGAATTACGTGGGTGAATCCGCGGGGCGGGGCTTGTCTACACTAATATTATAAAGAGGAAAACTTTGTTTGTTTGGTTGTAATGAATAGGCTCAAAAAGTACTGGACCGATTTCAAAAATTCTTTCACCATTCGAAAGCTACATTATCCATGAGTAACATAGGCTAATTTTATTGTGAAAAAAAAATAGGTTTCCGTAAGATATTTCGGTTTTTCGGACACAAGGTGTAAAAAATCAACTACAAAAATTACTCTTTTTGCGTACTAAGATCCCATTGTAAATCTTAGTTAATGCAGGCGAAGCTGCGGGCAACAGCTAGTATATTATAAATTCGAAAGTATGAATGATTGTTACGCTTTCACGCGAAACATTGTACACATATCCTGGGAGGTACTAGAAGTAACAGGATACAAAAAAATATAATATATTTTTTTGCGAACGCGGGCGAAGCCGCGGGCAACAGCTAGACGTACGACGTATAGGTTTAACGCTTGTTTAACGTTTGATAATTATTGAGATTTATTTTAAAAATATCAAAGAATTTGAACTGATTCGTGACTAGACGGCATCATGTCCAAAGTTTTCCTGTTTAAGGTTCGTGGCTGACGTAATCATACTATATTGGATTATCTATCCCAGAATTTTTTGTTGATCTAGAATTTTATAGATATGAACTAGGTAGAAAGATGTGAGAATTATAATGTTCTCTTATACTAATGTATAAAGATGAAGAGTTTGTTTCATTGAGTGCGCTAATCTCGGGAACTATTGGTCGAATTTGAATGATTCTTGCCGTGTTAGATAACCTATTTATGGATGAAGGCTACATGATATCATTTATATAATCCCGCTAAGATGCCTTTTTTTCGGAAGGTTCTAGGCCTGATGGGTTAACGAATCCGAAGCTGCATATAGCTATGATTTATACGCAACATTTTTTTTTCTTTAAAAATATCATAATTTGAAATGTCATTACGTATTATAGTATTCATTATCGTGTTAATAATTTCAAGATGAATTTCATTTGTTCACCCAAAAATCCCCTACTCACATAGAAGATTTTACTGCAAAAAATGTGCATATACTATTTTGTCGCGTTCAAGGTAAATGGGGTTATTGTGGCTCTCTGACATAGGTTATGTAACGACTAACGTTTGTGATCTTCGTAACAGCGCAGAGGGCTATACAAAGTAACATCGTTTCGTAGCGGAAGGATACCGAAATTCGTCATCGTCTCTGAGTTATCAATTTCCCAGTCAATAAGATATTGACTATAACGATCGAGAACCAATAGACAGAATGTGATTTTGTTACGGTAACGATTGACGAAGATTTAGCGCGATCAATCCCATACATTTTATGCTTTTCGAACTTCGTTATCGCTTTTTTAACGTTACTTTGTCTTGCAGTTTACGGAACGTGTGAAATGTACACGCTCTCACAAGCGTCACATTTCTATATACTGTTGGGGTGCCCTAAGTGAATTCTGTGATATTGCTAAAGTGTTTGTTTGAACGCGCTAATCTCCAGCTTATCAATCTACCAGACGTATTTATTTACTGCACAATAAAGGTTATGTATTTTAGAGGATTTTCAGTGTGTAACCTTTTTAATTATATTGTTGCATATACTACCGAAGCTTACAAATTAAGATCTGCTAAGTTTCAGGACATATTGGGTTAACTCGGCTGCACTCGACAAGACAAAAGCGCTGTCATGGAATTCTTATTTAAATATCTAAGCGCAATTCTGCAGCATTATTCGTCATATTTATACACTTACGATTATATTCTAAGTAAAGAACGTCTTATTGTGCTTACATGTAATTAAATATTCAATTAAAGAAAAAATTAATTGTTATAGCTAAACGTAACTAAAAGTAACAAATAATTAATTATTATAAACTTCTTACCTATCTCAAATAGTCACAAGACAGAAGAAAAAAAGTTTTTGCATTATTAATTTGTAATATTTTTAACTTACGGAACCCAGCGCATGCGCGTTGGCATCGCACTTGGTCTGTTTCTTAGGCGGTTACATTTTCTGTCCATAAAACAATGTTCAGATAAGAAGGTTAAATTAGATAGTATCGATCTCGTTTCGAAAGAGTTTCTGGTGATATTGTAGTTATTGTATTATTCTCGTAGGTTCCCGGTTCGAATCCAGACAAAAATATAAGTATAAGTAACTATGAATGCCAGGTTTTTTACACAATATATATAGGAATTGGGTTTAAACTTATAGAGGCATTTTGAATTTTTTAATAATAATCCTAAGGTTGAATGGGTTTGGATGAAATTTTGCTCACAGATAGACAGCAGCTCGGACGACTACAGTTACTTTATTGACGTGACAACGTCTTATAATTCGATGGAGCCGGCTGCACGCACGAAAAAATATGACTCATGCGGCGTTGCCTTGCTCTGAGGCGTTTCATGTAAGGCTTGAAGTGCAAGCGAGAGCGCGGAACGAGCGACAAAGAGGCACAATCGGCCCATCTTATCTCTTCTCTCTCGGCGTATTTTTTTATGACGTCACGTGTAACTATCGTCAGTAAACCGACTTTACAGACAACCGATTTTTTTCTTTTAATGTTCTATTATTTGTTACTTATATATCAAAAAAGTAAAGTAGTTACCCGTATTTGTCCCACTGCTGGTCATGGGTCTTCTCTAAAACTAACGGGAAGGTATATCAGGCCATAGTTCACCGAGGCGCCGTGCTGACTAGTGTCAAACACCTAAATTCGATCATCGGATTCATATTCTATCTCTGTCACACAATAAGAAGCAATATTATGTTCTTCTTCTTCTTCCCTCCTCCTTCTTCTTCCCTTAACTATCTTGTAGTTAATTTACGAAACAAGAAACAGACAAACAAACACTTTAACGCAAGGATGTTTGCTGAACATAATATGATGTAACAACCAGTAGGACCTGATGGTATGCTGGTCATCAGGTTGAACGACCGGCAAAACTTACGTGACTAGAACGCCTTGACACAGTTATGCCGCCTCCGTAATAACTTTTACCATCGCCTTGCTTTTGAAATGTCTCCTCGAAAATGGGCGAGGAACGATTTTAATATAACGTTACGTTTATAGCGTATGTCTGCAGTATTTACTTTTACACCTTACGTCTCTTAGAAAAAAGGAGTTCCTCGCTTATTTTCGAGGAGGTATTATTTCAAACAAATGGGGACAGTTATAGTGCACCACTGCTATCAATACATTTTTAATGGCGCAATATGTTTAAAGTGGACGCGAAATTATCACTTCGAAAAAAGTTCCAATATTCGATTACTGACTTGTGCAAGCTTTCGTTTGCGCAAGTTTACTTTGCGGCAGTACTAGCCGATGACAAGTATGTATGTTCTGTGTAGGGTTGCCACTTCGATCAATTATACCCTATATAGAGGTATAATTGATCGAAGGGTTGCCACCATTTTTATTTGTTGGAATATAGTATTCAAAAACAAAAAATATAGTATTTTCTCTCCATCTAGCCGGTTTTAATGAATGATGGCTAACTAGAAGAAATATGCTCAGTTGTTGACGGAACGTTGACGATGATGAAAGAGTATATAAAGAAGCCCTACAGCCACAATGACTGATGTGACGTCGAAGATAAAGTAAAATTGACATTTAAATGAATGTGTGTCAATGGGTCAGTGTTTGTTATGTACGGACGTTTGCGAAATGAGTTGTGTAACAGTACATTATGTACATATTACTCGCTTAATCCGATACGCGATTCAGTTAACTGCAACAAGACAACAATAACAATTCAAAAAAAACCAATTACCAAATACTTTTTTTTAATACCAAAAAATATTGTGAGAGTAAGAATCAATATAAAACAGACATCTTTTGCATACATATTATGACAAAACTATTTAAATATTTCAAATTGGCAAATATGTTAGACAAGATTAAAAAAAAAATCGAATCACTGAATCCGAAATCGAAATTTAAAATTGAACAATGTTTCTTCGAAATGGCAAATCAAGAATTTTTTTTGTATGCGTAAAATTATTTCGATTGCGCGATTGTGTGTACTATTTGAAAACTATTGTAAAATAACTCTGTTAAAACCCAAAAAACATCTATTGATATTTACTAATACGATTCGATAAAAAACAAGACGTATTTATCGAAGAACTTGTTTTGCATTGAACTTGACTTGGCTGCGATGAATATTAATTTACCATAATCTACCGAGTGATTCGGTGATATATGAAAGGCCATATTTTAGTTCCGAGTTTTGGCCAAGTTGGTAATATTGCATTTTTTTTAAATCCAATACGTTACCATGATTGACAAACTGGCAGATTTGCCGCTTGATGGTAAGCGTCGCTTATGAATCCTGTTCGCCTGGTACTAGCACTTGAAACTCATTTATGCCATGAGGTACTTAATGTTAGTGCCACAAATTAAGTTACTTTCCCAAGGAAGACGGTACCTACCCCAAGGGATCAGGTATTCTTTCCAGTGGAATATTTATTAGTAGTAAGCCGCCGGTAGCGGGTTCGAATCTCGCCAGGGAACAAAAATGTTTCTTTTTTCCTGGGTCATGGATGTGTATTATTTATGTGTATTATGTGTAATATATACACATATTTATGTGTATCATATAATAAAAAGTTTTAAAATATGTATTTCCGTTGTCTGGTACCCCGTAACACAAGTTCTTCTGGATCTTATTACCACGGGACCAGATTGACGTGGTGTAAAAACGTCCATAGAATTTATTATTATTATTAGTATTTTTGTCGTAATTAGGTCCAAAGTATGTCATCATAATTTAGTTCTTATTAAACTTCGTGATTCGCCCTTCGAGATTACAAGTATTCACAAGTAGTACCACGCGTACGTGCTGCCATCATACACACTTTTAAAGCAACTCTGGATAAAGAAAACTTGTTTTCTCCCCACTCACGCCTTCCTTAACAGCCCGTCGTCGTCTGCAGTCTCATACACGTTTTGTGTGCCGGCCATCGCACACGCATTTTTCTTTCTAAGTGAAGTTAGCATACTGAAAGTTCGTAGCTGTGTCACTATAGAATATTAGACATGGAAAAACGCAAGAATTACGATGAAAAGGAAAAATAAAGGATTGGAACGAAAAATGGCTAGAGATCGCAAAATATGTCTCCATAGTTTTATTCGTCATGCTCAAAATAATAACACGAGCGAATACAATAAATGAAGGTAAATCAAAAATTATTTATTCAGTTAATATTATCTTTTGTTATTTATGTTTCTTCTTAATGCGATATTGAGATTGATCTGAAAAATTATTACCCACTAAAAAAAAAAAAAAAAAAACAGCCTAGAAGGTTGTGTCGTGAATACATTAGACGTTTTTTAGAGTACAGCCCGTGATACTGTATCACAGAAACTATGCAAAACAGTAACGATCATTGACAAGATGAGCTTACATAACCACACTTAACAATCATGGAGTTATTTTTCTGGACTAGGCGTTGTGGTTTTTATTGATGCACTTTATTCTAGAACGCACTCGTGAGATTGTTCGTGAGCCCAAATCCGTGAGATTGTGTCGTGAACACAAATCCGTGAGATTGTGCCCTGAACACAAAATCCGTGAGACTGCGTCGTGAATACACTGGATGTTTTTTCGAAGTGCAGCCAGCCCATGAGGCTGTATCACAAAAATGATACCAAGCATTAACGATCGTTGACAAAGATGAGCTTACATAACCACACTCAACAATAATGGAGTTATTTTTCTGGACTGGGCGTTGTGTGGTTTTTATTGATGCACTTTATTCTAGAACGCACTCGTGAGATTGTTCGTGAGCCCAAATCCGTGAGATTGTGTCGTGAACACAAATCCGTGAGATTGTGCCCTGAACACAAAATCCGTGAGACTGCGTCGTGAATACATTGGATGTTTTTTAGAGTACAGCCCGTGAGACTGTATCACAAAAACTATACTAGAAGCTAATGATCATCGACAAAGATGGAATTAACAGTATTTAATATTTATATTTTTTTTGATACCCTCAATCTGTTGAGTAGTAGTGGGTAATAATCTTTCAAATTTATCTCGCGTCTGAAGATCAGCACCCTATCCTGGCTATCCTTGGCATCAAGGCTATGAGCCAAAAAATCAGAGAAACATTGGGGACTAATAGGTACATAAATACAGCTAGAGCCGATAAGCCTATATTAAGGTAAATTATATTGGAGAAGATATTAAAGACATTTTGGAAAATGTTTAAAAGGCATAACATGTTATCAGAAAATCCACTAGCTGTTGCCATGTACGGTGTGACTCAAATTCTAACCTCATAATTAATGATCTTCAAGTCTCGCAACAATGGCGATAATCAATAAAAAATATCGAGGTAAGTCGTTTTTTATGCTATGTTGACTATATGGGAATACTTTAACGGCTTCTCTAGACAAGAGCGTAGAAGATAATGAAGTATCTTAAACGGGACCAGCTCAGCTTTTTCGGAGGAGATTTACAAGAAAAGTTGACATCTATAAAAGCCATTTCTTACGACTGACGCAGAGTAGGTCTGCTATAACAAAGACTAGGTCGCTAACGACCACGAGTCGTAACTAACTTTTCCACCTCTAGTACAGGTTAGGCTTTAAACTTGGGTAAGAGCCGCCACCGACTCCGGGTGCTCGGTACACGCAACCGAATCCGAGCTAATCTCGCCGGCTGGCGGTGCCAGCAACAGCCAGCAGCGGAGCGGCGCCAGAACAACAAGCGGACACCGGTGCTGAAAAAAACGGCGGTTTCATGTGGATCGGTAGATGGCGCTCCTGACCAACACCCACTGGAAGCAGGTAGACTTAAATTTTTTAAATAAGGCGTAGGCGCAGATATTGATTCTTGATATTGCCTTGAGTACAAGGTTTACGTATACCTTTTCTTTCTGCTGTTACCCAGACTTACATACCAGTCAATAGACCCACAAATATTGCGTATGACAGGGAAATGACTAGGGAAATAAATTATTTACTTTCATTAGAGGCGATACATGAATGTAAACCATGTTCTGGTCAATTTATATGGCATATTTCTTATAAATAAGAGTAATCGAAATAATGGTTTATTTCAACTGATGTATATCCGCGCCACACTTTCAAACTTGATTATAGAACAGCTTTAAAACTTATTTCTAATAATTGTCAAATGTCAAATGTGCATAAACATGCCAAAATTTTTTCTATAGCTATTCATAATCAGCACAGATTTATTAATATATATTTATAAATCTGTGATAATCAGTGTAACAAATACTTGCGTTTTCAGTGGTTAAAAAGGATCAATGAGTCGCCTTACATTTTACAGAAATCATGCAACCAGCTTGTGCAATTTTTACGTAACCAGGACTTATTATATCTATTTTTTAGACAAACAAAAATAAGCAAGAGCCTCTACGATTTATTTATTTAACGACCTCTATGGCTTGAGCAACGCGCTTACCATTGAGTTAGCGGGTTGCACGGAAGGTGGAGTTAGAGGGTTTGATTCCCGCCTGGGAATAAAGAGTTTTTTGTATTCCTGGGTCATGGATGTGAAAATCTTGCATATCTTATGTATATTAAAAAGTATAAGATATGTTTCGTTGTCCAAAATACGTACCTTGACAACTTAGCGTGGAACAAGATTGACGTGGTGTAAAAGCGCCCATAGATATTACTACAATAATAATGATAATGATTAATAATCTAGTTTAAACATTTTTTAAGAGACTAAAGAAATTGCGACGCTTTACGCACTTGATAGAATCACTAATATCGGTTTGTTTAACATTACAATATGGCTGGTTATATACAAAAAACTTATGGGTTAATTTATCTTTATTTACAAGAAAATGATTACGACCAATATATCTATTTACCAATATGTTTATTTACGATTTCCACTATTAGATTAATAATATTGATGAATGTTTTAGCCCATACGGTTAGGCGTTTGTCGAACGGCATTATTTTCTGACTAGTCTCGTACAGATACAGGGGATGAAATAGCTATTCTTAGGCAGGATTCTACCATCACATCGATTACTTATAGCTAAAGGTGCATTTTGTTGTCGCATAGTAATTCGGAATCAGTAGATTATGCAAGACATAAAATTAAACGTTCCGTTGAGAATTGACAACTCCACTGCTATATATACATAAACAAATAATATTTATGTAAATAGGATGATATTAACCGACACACTTGAAGTGGTATCAAAAGGGTCTATATCTATATGATAATATGTGTTCGCATCCTACGTTAGCTCTCAAGACAACTATGAGGCCGACGCAGAATCCCGTTTGCGTTAATTCTGATATAGAATAGGAGTTAGCCGACTATGCTTTTCAAAATTTAATAATTTCGAAAAACCTGAAGTAGATATTCTTGCCAGCTGGTTAGCAAATCAAATCATGATATCTTTTTCATAGGTGACGACTTGTACTCTTAAAAAGTAGTCAAAGTAAAAAATAAATAAAATATAAGTCTTCGGGAGTCGTAATTGTACCTGATAGTCTAGCCAGCCTTTTTTACAGAACATAAGGATTATCAGGGCAGCATTCGCAGGCCCCGAAACGCCGTCGAATACAACTGATATTAATAATGTTAATAATAATATTTTTACTATAAATTTTGTGAGTGTCTTATATGCATAAAGATAATAATAATAAACATTTGTTAAGGGTTAAGTAATGTTATTTTGGCGTCTATTATGGATAATACCATAAGACAATATCTGTCCTTGTTTCTATCAATGGTACAATTTTTATCGTCAATAATATACATTTTATAGGATTAGGATTGATAACTAATAGTTAATTTTTTAAATTATTCCCCATTAACTTCGTTAAATGAGCTTTAGCACTAATTGTATTCAAATAATACGATTTGAAAATGTAATATCAAATATTGTAAACGATTTAAGAATTATTTTATGAAAATAGTACGCAGTATATATGACTAAGCACTCCGCGTCCAAAATATTATAATACAACTGAAAAATTGTGCTCTTTTTTTTAATATTAAGTATGGGTATCGTGTTTAAATATTCTTAATTTCAATTATCAAATAATATTCAAAATTAAGAAAATTTTATATTATAAAATCTGGGTTTATTAGAACTCAACCAATTTTAAATATACATTGCTATGAGACGCCTTCTATTTACCTTACTAAGACCTTCGATTATTATTTGAAAATGTCTTCTGAGAGAATGCCTTTCAAATGTTATTTACCCTTTGTTAGTTTTTCAGGAAACTTTTGAGCCTGTAAGTTCACAGATTTTTAGCCGATGAATAAAAGCTACCGTCCAGGATAGTGGGCACACCAGTGCTTAGTGCCCATAGTACGAGACATGCAGCTACTTGATCTGTTGCCGCATGACTGGTGTCAACATGGATGTTATCAAACGAACCGCTGGATGGATTAGATGTCACAAACTTAAGTCAAATTTTAAAACTGAGAAGTAACTACTGGTATCAAAACATTTGGTTCCTTTTCTCACTTTCCTTGTAGGTTGGGGTTTTTTCAACTTCTATTGGTAAACGTCATTTCTAATGTATGTATTATATATACACAATATATAGATTTTATTTACTATATGAAACATATTTTCCGATTATTTTAATAAAAGCCTTGTAATATTATCTAAAAAACTGTTGTTATAATATTACCTAACTACACTGTGTTTTCACTAGTGTAGTGAGCTATTTCGTAGTTCTCTAAACAACTACTTGTGAATACTTGTAATCTCGAAGGGCGAATCACGAAGTTTAATAGAGAATCAAACGAACTTACCTGTAAGTGAAGTTCGATGATTATTAAACGAGTGATTCGCCCAAGAGATTACAAACCCTCCCAAACCCTAATTACATACATATTATTTATATTGATGTAATGCCCTTTCGAAATAGCTAACAGGAAAGCCGTACACGACAGAAACGTGTATGAGACTGCAGACGACGACGGGCTGTTAAGGAAGGCGTGAGTGGGGAGAAAACAAGTTTTCTTTATCCAGAGTTGCTTTAAAAGTGTGTATGATGGCAGCACGTACGCGTGGTACTACTTGTGAATACTTGTAATCTCTTGGGCGAATCACTCGTTTAATAATCATCGAACTTCACTTACAGGTAAGTTCGTTTGATTCTCTACTAAAGTAGTAAGAGTCTGTAAGAACCGGTCTGTTGTAATATTTGTCAAGTAACTTGGTACCATTTTAATCCTGGTTAGGATAGCTAGCCTAAACAGTAACTGCGATTACTTCATTGGCGATTAACATGTGTGTCAACGACAATTTTCTCAACATTCATTTCTAAATATTGAGAAATGTAGAGGCCGGTATTTACATACTTGAATGTAATTAAACATTTAATGTATGTCGAGATGAATTCATTTGAGCTGTAATATTAGGAGACAAAAAGGGATAGGCATTTTTAGACGGATATTTTCACTAGTACGTCCCTAGCGGAATAATCTCGTGAACAAAGTCTTTATCAACTATGCCGAAATAGCGAGTTTAATATTTACTAATTAAATACGAATATCTAGATTCCCAATAAATTAATGGTTTCTAATTATTATAGGTAAAGTATGAACCCATATATGTCCCACTACTGGGCACGGGTCTCCTCAAAACCAGGCGGTAATGGGCCATAGTATACCGATGCGCTGGCCTAATGCGGGTTGGAAAACTTCACACACCTTCAAAGAATTTCGATCTTATGAGGCATGTAGGTTTTCTTACGACGTTTTCCTTCACCGGTCAAAGAGCGATGGTCTTCTGCTTAGGGTTCACTTAGAAAATTAGAAAAACCCATTTCAAGGCACACGAGGGGTGAGAAGCTGAAACCTCTCGCACAAGACCCCTAGTCCATACTCACTGGACCATCGTCGCTGTAAGATTTAATAAAAAGTGACCAGATTTTAATCCGCTCAGCATATTTACAACTAAACAAACTCATTTTCAAAGAAGTAAGATAATCAAACACATCATTATCATCATCAACGCCAAGACAACCGATTCCTGGCCACTTGGACCGGCCACTGCAAGGAGATCGTCTTCACACCTGGTTAATGGTCAACCAACATTTCGTCCACCTAAACGCGGCCACCACTCTTAAATTTGAACAAATAAAATACAAGTATGAATGGCAAACACAACTATGGTTCACCTAATATGTGAATTCCTAAACGCATTATACTCAAGTTCAATGGAACACGCCGAATTTATGGTTACGTAGGTTACCTGCCCCAACTTTCACTGTTACAGCATCAACTATATTCAAGCATTCGTTACAAGCGCGCGCGCGGGAAACGTCATACAAGCGGCAGACATTTTGAATATGCACATTTTATGTTCTTTTTTTTAAATCGCCATCCGCTCATTTGCCAGTTTTAAATATTTTGAAATTTGTGATTATAACAATCAAAGTGTGTGAAAATTGTAAGAATTATGTGAGAATAATGTCAATACTGTGATTTTTTATTGACAAAATGTTCTATTTTAAACAATCGATGCTGCAAGCGGTGATTTTTATCGCTTGGTGTAAAGAGAATTATACTTTTGGTAGTGAGGTTTTATTGTTCATATACACTTGTGTGTTTTGGGTGTCTGTGATATTAACGTTGCTGACTTACGACCATGAATACTGGGCGTATAGAGGGATGTTTTCGCCGCCAGCTTGGCCGGTCGTGGGTCACATTTGGAGAATGGCTACATTTAAGGAGCACAGCGGGATGTTCTTTAAGAGAATGTATGACATGTACAAAAGTAAAGGATTTATAGGTAAGATTAAACAATATTCATAGTCCTGTATTTGAAGCAATTTAATTATTTAAAAATTGTGTCAGAATTAATAAAAACTATCAACCGGTATATTGTTATGTTCCACTGCTGGGCATCCTCGTTTCATTCCTCCTCGAAATCATGCGAGTTCACCGTTGCGCTGGCCCAACGGCCCAGCAGGTTGCTGAACTTCACACACCTTCGAAGACTTTCCGAAAGAATCTTATCAGGCATACAGGTTTCTTCACATTTAGAAATTAGAAAATTAACTAAAACCAAGTTATTATTTTAGAAATTTAACTAAAACCAAGTTGCTACTGTTAATACCTAGATATCTTTAAAAATCAAAACAAATCTTCACTAAAATAAAAAAATAAACTTTCTTTATTAGGTTTCTGAGTTTTACGTTTCTTGGAAATTGCAAGTTTGAAAAGATTAGTTCCACTAAATTTGTTTCGCCGGTTCTTCTCAGTGGGCTTGCTTTGGAACCGGTGGTACTATTTTGAATAAAAAAATTTGACTTTGACTTTAGAAATCCTAAAGTTTTAAGGTTAGCTTAATACGAGATTGTTAAAATTGATATTCCCACTGCTTTGTGTAATGAGTATGCATGAGGCTGATGATGATAACGTCAATAAATATCTGTGTAGTGCTGGACATGAATGCCTAGCCAAAATGCCATTAAGAAAGCGTTAGCGAAGTTCGAAATGATAAAATGTATAGGATGGACCACGTGATTTAGCGCGGCCTTATGTCAAATCCCATACATTCTATCATTTTCGAACTTCGCTAACGCTTTCTTAATGAAGTTTTTGCTAGACTCCCTGGGGGCTTAGTCAAAACGCCATTACGAAAACGACAGCGAAGTTCGTTCGTCCGTTTGGCGTTTTGACTAAGCCCCTGGTTCCTTTAACTGGTAAAAGTTAACTTCGATTCCGTGAAAGAAAATGTAATGGATTTCCTAGACAAAGCGATATGCATATAATTCTGTTTGCCGAGTCGAGCAGTCTTTCTTTAAAAAAAGAAACAAAAGTTTCCAAATAAATGTAACCATATTAAATGTAATTAATTAGACAATTAAGAAAGAAGAAAACTTTCTTTGTTAATTAGACAATTAAATTTAAATATTTACAAACAATCACAGTACAATCAACAAACAATCATACAAAAAATATTTTCGGGGTTTGATAGATTGAGGTATGTATTTATCTAATATAAAGGAAAGGGTTTCGACCCCTGGCTTTCGACCCCTGCCCATGAAATATGTACGGCGTTCATGGGTCAAGCATCTGTAATGTATGGCAAAGGAACTACACAAATGCCGTACAGAAATGAATGACCGGAATGTAGTCTATACAAATATCGACAAATTAAAAGTTTGCACTGACTTCTCGAACCACCGTCTTAGTACGGCACTAGGTTTATCGACATTTATTTTTAATCATTTATGGACTTAAAAAAAAGCCGTACATGATCAATTGGTCGTAATTCCTCACTTATTTTCGGGAAATTCCATTTACTCCCGTACTCTCCTGTTACGCTCAAAAATGACGGCATAGTGTTCAGAGCTATTTTCCGATATAGTACCAGCCTTCTAAGCGTTATTCATGTTGGGCCATTTCACAGGTTTTTTTTCTTAATGGGCTTGTAGTTTAATAATATATTTATTGAAAGTCCTTACAATGAGAATGTTTCACCCTCGTAGTTTCTATTGCTGTCAGATTTTTCCAGGATAAAACTATACTATCATTTACTACTGGGTACTTACTATCCATCTGTATGGCAGAATGTACAACTTTTTTTTAGAATTTTCAAGATCTCTGTACACTACATTCTTGCAATAAACATATTATTATTATTATTATCACTAACTATACTATTTGGGTTTCAATTTTCAAATTACATACATACCGACTATATTTAATTTAGAACAGTTTTTTTAAAATCGTGACATTTTTCTTGCTTACAGATTTTTTATACCCAAATAGATTTTTTATAACATCCAAAATGCGCCCCGCGGTTTCACCCGCGTACTTTCCATTCCCGTGGAAGTACGGATATAAATTATAGCCTATGTATTATTCTGATGTATAAGCTATATTATTGTAAAATTTCGTTAAAATCCATTCATTAGTTTTTACGTTAAGGAGTAGCAAACATCCATTTATCCATACTTACAAACTTTCGCGTTTATAATATTAGTAGGATTTAAATGAATAAGGAATATTATCCTGTAATTATACCACACCATACCAAGGCCACCACTATGAATCCATCCATCCATATTTAAACTTAAGAATTTTAATAAAAACTGTTATTATGGAACTGTTATAATTTGTTACGTGTATGCGACTACATCGTGAGGAAACCTGCATGTCTGATGAGATTGAAAGTCTTTTAAGGTGTGTTAAGTTCACCAACCCGCACTGGGCCAGCGTATCGGTGAACTATGGCCCATTACCCTCCTCGCCTGATTTCGATGAGGAGGCATGTGTCCAGCAGTGGGACATATAGGGGTTGATACTTATTCAACTACAATCTACTATTGCAAAGCTACAGACCATGCCTTTACTGGAACGGGTTCCCACCCTGATCTGGCACGAAGACAGGGGTGTTACCGCAGGCTCGTCGGTAGCCTCCTCTCTCACCTCTTGGCCTTCTGGCATAATACTGGCTCGCAGAAGGAGACCACCGCTGTCCAGGACTTGTATCACCGAGCATCGCGCCGATAGGAAGCTTCCTACGTCAAACTGAAATTGACTCGTATTCGTTATAAAACAATTTATTTTCTCAGAAACTCCTTTTCAAGGAATGCAAAGAAATCAGAATTATCAAACCTTAATATTATCGCAGTGTTTTCTGAGAACCTGACATGACAAACAAAACGATTTTACGTAGAAAACATGTTTCGCAGATGTTGGCAGAAATTAATATAAGAATCGTTTCTTTATAGTTGAAAAAAAAAAATACGCACAAAAATATATTAAGATAATTTAAATTAAAAGTACTTTTGAGATATTCTTTTTATAAGATTCCACGTTGACAGAGGACATAATAATATAATAGACGGGAATATTTTGATGATGTATTTAACCCCGACGTAAAAACTACGATGTGTTATAAGTTTGACGTGCCTGTGTGTGCCTGTCTGCGCCATCGTAGCTCGCAAACGAAAAAATGATTTTGATTATGCTGTTTTTATTTGAAAGGTGAATTAGTCTAGTGTTCTTAGATATGTTTGATGAAATTCAACCCTGACCACTTTGTGGCGTATTCCATTTTTTTCGTACGATAATACTAATTCCAAATCATAGTTGGCCGCCACCACATTATGGCGCATAATATAATTAGCTAATTCAATGTCGTATTACCAATCACGTAACGTTAAAAACAAATGGATATATTTCGCAACGAGAAAAAATGAAACGACACGATAGTTTGAGTACATTGTTTACGGTTTACATCGGAACTATAAGTCAGATGTGTCGCCGTATTAGGAGTCGAGGAGGGGTCGATGCAAAGGCCCTTTAACCATAGCCTACATAGATCCTAGTGTTAGCAGGTATTTGATGTTAATAGAATTGGGTGCTGTTACTTCCAGGTATCCATCAGTTCTACCGCCGCACGGTGGTGGTGTTCGAGCCCGAGCTGATCAGGCGGATGTGCGTCAACGACTTCCAGCACTTCACTGACAGGGGCTTCTCGTTCGACAAGCAGCTGGACCCGCTGGCAGAGTCGGTGTTGTATTTGCGGGGAAACCAGTGGAAGGCGCTGCGGTCGAAGATATCACCTATATTCTCGTGAGTAAACTTCTAGGACTCCTAGTCTAAGTCACCAATATATAGGCTCTTATTATGTGTAGTAATTTAACATATCTGACGTATTTAAAATTAAGTACTTAGGCCCCGTTCGCACGAGCGCTTTTTTACCGAGCGTTAAAAAAGCGTTTGATTAGAAAAAGGGATATCCGTTTTATGTTCACACGAAAGCGTTTTAAAAGTGCGACGCTTTTATGTCAAATGCTGTTGGATTTTTGACGTTGAGCGTTAGACGTTAAATCGCATTTAGCGTGTGGAGCTTGCAACTTGCGTCAAAGAATTCAGACGTATATAGAAGAACAGTTCTTATGGTAGCTTTGAGGACAAACTTTCTGCAACCCAAACGTCCGCTTGGTGGCGTGACGAGAAGGACACTACGATGTCCCCAGCACATGACCCTACGAGAGCGAGCGAGTGCGAACTAAGCCCGCTGGGGACATGTCCCCAATAAAGTCGGCACAAAAAATCCTTAAGAGCTGTTCTTTTATGTACGTCTGAATTCTTTGCTTGCGTCAACGACGATTGTAAAGTGCTCTTGCGAACGGGGCCTTACGTGTAGGTACTAGTACATGGCAGTCTGTACAGATATATCTATTATGCGCCTTCTTCGTTCTCACAAACTTTCATAACAATTTGCTAAGATATTATCGCAGTGTATTTTTACATTTGTAATAAAACAGGTAAAGCCTGCTTACGTTTTATGGAATTATGAAAGGCAACATAAAATATTGATGCTAATATTAATGCAAGGTAGACATGGACATAGATTCAGGAAGTTAATGTCTAGATATCATTTCATATTATAATAGTTTTATATTAATGCGTGGAATAAGAGTCTTAGCATTTTTTGTTTTATCTATGTGCTTCATTCAGAATTGTTCAAAAATCTCAATAGCTAACTTTTCCTATCTCCCCAATGAGCTGCCGAAACTCCAGAAATCACACGGAAAGGGACAGCATAACTGTAATGTTACTCCGGTGTCATATGAGCGAGAGGTACCGCCTCGTTGGTCCAATACTGCAGTGCAGCATGGCAGTACCTCTTACCATACCCACCTCTGTTGACATAATATCTCCTACAGTTTTGCATCGATTTTGATGATTTTTTTTTGTTGTGTATATTCACAATTCGTTTCACGAAAACTGTACTGTACGCGACTTCTGTTGACTCTGTCAGTTTATACAAATAAGATTGAAGTGTTTCTTTTTAATTCAAAAAAATCAACAGCTTGTCACTTAATTTATACACACGTTATAATATACGATACTTAAATCAATCTACCTGTATGTCTGTCTGTTTGTTTTGGCTAAACTCTAAAACGGCAGGACCGATTTTGACACAACTTTTACTGGCAGATAGATAGTATTGTCAGGAGTAACATTGGCTATAAAACAATCTTTGATTCGTTTTTAGAGTACGGATTTCTTTCAGGATTATTTTGCTATAATGTATCTAAAATTCCGGAATATAAAAATCTTAATTAACGCCTTAACTAATCCGTTAAAAGTTGTTCTGTTAATTTAAAAGGCATAAAAGGCATAAAGATATAATATGAAACTGTAATCAAAGCCTTCAAATCAAAGGCATATTATACAGACCTGGTACACAGGTACAGATGTAAAACATAAGTGATATAATGAGTGACAATCATTTTTCTGTAAGGTCTTAAGGGTCTTTAACGCAATGCTTGAAATGGGCCCTCCAACTTTATGGGACAACTTCTGGTGTCTCAAGTTTTCACATTTGTGGGTTGATGAAATTACATTCGTAATTTTATGCCACTTTTATATTACACGTTTGTTATTAGATTAACATCTAAACTTGTATTTTTTATAGTCCCGTACCTCGTAAGATAAAAAGGATTATAAAATCGACAAATGTTTTTTTTTATTTTTTAGAATTTTCTTTTAAATCGCGTTTTTTTTTTCAATTTTGTTTACAACTTATATGAGCATAAAAAAGCAAGGACTTACAGCGCACATACGGGGAAATTAAAAAAAGCCAATTAAAGGTTGTTTCCATATATACATACCTAGGTGACGCCAATTAAGATGTTCTCCGAGTTGTATGGGCGCTCATACAAATTATTTTTGTAAGTATATATAATGGCATGAAACCCTTCGTTCCTGGCCGGTGTTTTCACTGACAAAAAAATGTAGACAAAATATTTTTTTATACGAGATTTAATTAAGAAATTGCCAATTAGATAAACATCGGTAGAACAATGCAAACTACAAATCTGCAGAAGTATTCCACAAGATAAGCCATCAAACATTGTTGATAAAATTGTCTTTATTCCATGATAAAAGATCTGAAAATATTACCCAAATAATGTTTGATAAACTAATCACATCGGTCGTTTTACTTTGGATTTAAACATGAGATAATGTCGTTGAAAATAACGTGGTTGGTAAATAATATAAATAGGGCATTAATATTTTGATGTCGTTGAAAATTTCTTCAACAAATCCCTCACAAATATATTTGAATAATCCCATTGTTGATTTTTTCAATGAACTCAGAGCTGAGTTCGGGAACAAACAATCCGGGCAAAAACATTTCCAAAGTAACCCTCCATAAAATATGCAGAGAGCGTCTTTGGGGAAATCAAAAATATAACTTAAAACATATTAACGTCGCCTGTTAAGTGTTTTACTTTGCTCGCTTGACTGTTACAATATAACGTTATGATTATTTTAGTGAAATAGCTTTTAGTTAAGGTAGCTGGCTGGTTTGACTTTGTGTTCATCATTAAATAAAAGTTTAGATAATAAAAACGTGGTTCCTTTTAAAGTTAAGATGATAACACCTGATACACGAACTAATTGTTTTTTAATGTCTTCGTTAATTTCACTCATCAAAGGGAAAGGAAGGACGTCCTCACGTGACCTTGGAATTACCTACCCGTGCATGTAAAAATCTCATAAGAACCGCTGAAATTAGTAAAAAGTTTAAATACAAATTATTAATAATAATAATATCTACGGACGCTTTTACACCACATCATTTTTATATTAATACTAAATTTAGGATTTTTATTATATACCTAAGGACCTGTTTCACAACTTCCAGATAAGTGCCGGATAGGCTATCCACAACATATTTGACAGATACTCCATACTCTATCTGTCAAAAATGTTGTGAACAGTGTTGCCAACTCCCATGGTCTGGATTACCCAAAAACCTAGCTGAAATTCCCCACATATTCCCCACAAGCCAAATTTACCAAATTTTTCGGTTAAACCAAAGGATTTCATGGATTTTTTTGCATTACTTCTTAACATTATTTGTTTTAAATGCTAGCAAATATCACAATCTTTCAAATAAGACTACTATTGTACATGGGAGCAACGTAAAAAAATTAAAAAAAAAATGATTTTCGGTGAATTTGTAAACGTACGAGATATTGAAAAATGGTTGTCATTCATAGGGATGAGGTGTGAGACCCACCTTGGTATAATATTTTATCGATAGCAATTCAGTTACTTCCCCGTTTGATAAACTATAAATTTTGATGGACATAATTGTTGCCATAAAATAATCTCTAAAAGTTTTAAAATCTTGCAGTCGGATAAGTTGAGTAAAAGTTAAATTAAATATAATAATTTAAAAATTATACTTCTTATACTAGTTTTATTAGATTTAATTTCAGTTCTAGTGTAAATGCTTAAATTCCCCGCATTTTCCCCACATAAACGCTCTCCCCACAAATTACCCAATCGGATTTAAAATCCCTGCAGTTTAGGGAATTCCCCACAGATTGGCAACACTGGTTGTGAATAGCCTATTCGGCACTTATCAGGAAGTGGTGAAATAGGCCCTTAGACACATATTTAATACACATCCATGACCTAGGAACACAGAAACGTCTTTGTTCCCTGGTGGGATTCGAACGCTACCTTCGGCTTGAGCGCCAACGTGCTAACCGCTGAGGTCGTCAAAATTAATTAATTTCGTTTTATTTTTTCCAGGCCAATCAAGTTAAAAGGCATGTTGCCGCTGGTGGACAGAACAGCCATCGACTTTGTGTCGCGAGTGAAGAGACTATTCGAGCAAAACGATTCTAGCACGAATCACGAAACGAAGCTAGGGGGTAAAGTGGTGTCGTGCGGGGATCTGTTCGGGGGCTACACGGCCGACGCCATCGTCCCCTGCGCCTTCGGGGTCAAGAGCCAGGTCATGGAAGACCCCCAAGACCCGTTCGCGGTCGCTCTCGGCGCCTACTACGAGTTCACATTCCGTAATGTATTAGAGAAGTATGTTTGATAAATAAATAAATAATTACTAACTAAATAACAGATTTCGAAAAAGGTTTGAATATCTTTTATTTGCAGTCAATTGTGTATATTATTCAGGAATTCTATCATCTTTATCATCATCATCATCGACCTTTATCCGTCTACTGCTGAACATATGTCCCTCAATGAACGCCAAGAGGACCGATCCACTTTGAGACTAGCATCCAACAAAAACTGTCCACTGGTCGGATTTAGGAATTTAGCGATTTATAATATTAATAAATAAATATTAACATACAATTGCACCACGTTAACATAGTCCCATACTCATAAGAACTTAATAATATTCTTCCAGTTCCTTTCTTCTAGTTCTTCTTCTTCCAGTGCCTCTTCACTAATGAAGGTTGGCCGTCATTTCGATTTTATGCCAGTCGGAAAAGTTGTAAAACGTTACCTATTCCTGTCCATTCCGAAATGTTTTTGAGCCATGACTTTCTCCTCCTACCAGCGCTTCTTTTCCCCTCAATATGTATTTAGTATACTTATATAATACTAGCTGGTGCCCGCGGTTTTGCCTACGTTAGCAAAGATTCCTTCTTTTTTTAATGTATCCTACGTTAATTCTAATACCCTCGAGAATATGTGTACAAAGTTTCATGATGATCGGTTCAGTAGTTTTCGCGTGAAAGCGTCACAAACATCCCCTTCACATTTATAATATTAGTAAGGATTAGGAAACACAATATTAGGAGTTCTATGTTCAGCGGTGGATGGATAAATGCTGATGATGATGATGTAAATACACTGACACGTCCGTACCTAACGCGGATCCGAATCATTCAATAAAATAATTGTATAAATTATGTCTCTGTGCCGTAGTCTGCCATGAATACACGTATAGTATTATTTAGCGATCGTGATGATTATAATCAGTACAATAATGATAATATTAACAAACACGAAAGACATTAATGATTAATAATGATTGCAATAATGACAATTCTTCGTGTGTTATCCTTAGAATACCTATAGCTAGAAATCAAAAGTTGTTTTAAGTTCAATTTGCTCTTGTAACAACAACTTCACTATCATAATAACTTGGAAAAAACCATTTTTAATTCTGCGGGATAACTCTTGTAAAATCGAGAGATATTTTTACTGGCATTCGTTTGAGTTGATTTTGCTCTTACACTTTATATCCGGAATTTCCTTATTTACGTTTAGATACGTCTAAACGAGATAGTCCAAATAATAATGAAAATAATTTTATTTATTCAAAATAAAACAGGTCCGCGTTAGATGCGACTAGCAAGGGATCCATTGAGGGAGGCCTATATTCAGCAGTGGACGGATAAAGGCTGATGATGATGATGATGATGATGATGGTGAAAATAAAATAGCTAGGTTTATGAATATCAGGAGACTCTTGTCTTGTAAACTATTGTTTTAATGGCTATTTCATCAAATATCAGAATTTTAATGAGAATTTTGATTTATTTTGTAGGTTTGATTTGTTACAGAGTATTGTAACTCGTTTGTACATCATCAAAGAAACCACCGGCAGAGAGAAAGGATTTATTTTAATTTGAAATTATTTGATTTTGAAATCAATTGATTTAATAAAGTCCGGATGAGAAAATAATTTTAACAGACCAGAAACAAATCTCTCAGTCGGGTCAACATTTTTAAACTCTTTACTTGTTCTCTTTTCAAAATATGAATTTTATGCCATCTTTTTTTATAATGGGCTAGGCACTGTCGAAATGCTTGTACAGAATTATATTAAAAACGTCTTGACAGATTTTAACCATTTTTTGTTGATATGATATAGACTGTGGCAGGTCGACTGCAGTCGGCTAGTACTAGCATAAGCATGTTCCAGGTCCCTGCATTACTTCTGGCCTGCGTTCGCCATGTTCATGAAGATCAGGATCATACCGAAGAAGACGCACGAGTTCTTCTATAACATCGTCACCAACGTTATACGAGAGAGACAGAACGGTGAGCAAAAGTCGCCACATAATGTTACAAATTTAAGTTGATTTTGTGGCAGTTATTCACTGTCCTTTTCTCTCCGAAACACAGCAAAGCTGTTTGACAGAAGAAACAAGTAGGGTAGTGGTACCCGAACGCATGACACAGGGAAACTCTCCTATGTTCTTTTTGTTTCGTCGTTCGTTTCCCATGATGTTTTTTTTTTCGGATGGAGCTATGCTAATGGTCCTAATGGCCGTAATGCTTCTTCGGAAGTGGGGTGAGTCGGTTGGTATTACCCAGTGATATAGTAAGTGGGGGGTTGCCCCCCGCCAGCCGCGGAGTGTGACTTCCACGGCTTTATGGCGCTCGGCTCGTATCTGTTACGGATCTCTGCCTCACCACCGTCGGATAAATCCCACGATGAAAGTTCTGTGATATAACGATGGGTTTTGTTACCAGGCGTGCATGAGAAGCGAGGAGACTTCATCGACATGATGATGACGTTGCAGAGCGACGAGAGGAACCACAACACCACCATCAAGGATGACGTCAAGATCAGTGAGTATAGCAATAGGAATGCTGATAATTAAAAACAAAAAAGCTCTTTGAATTGAACTTGTCGGATTCTGTAATGATTTTGCAACTCTACTATATTCGAGGTGACTTTTAAAATTAAAGAAAAAGTAAAAAGTAAAGTATTAACCCTTGTATGCCCCACTGCTGGGCACGGGTCTCCTTTTCGAAATCAGACGAGGAGGGTTATTGGGCCATAGTTCACCGATGCGCTGGTCCAGTGCGGGTTGGTGAATACACATACCTTCAAAGACTTTTAATCTCATCAGGCATGCAGGTTTCCTCACGTTGTTTTCCTTCACCGGTGAGCGAACGATGGTCTCGTATTTGGAGTGCACTTAGAAATTTAGAAAAACCCATTTCAAGGCACACACGGACGGGTCAGATCGAACCCGGAACCTCTCGCATAAGAGGCCGAGTCGTCCACCGCTGAACCATCGTCGCTTTTAAAATTAAAATTTCAATTTATGTTTATGAGGCTGTGGTCGAATAGCTCGAGTTCTTCTTTTATATTTGCTTCAAGGATTAGCTAATTAGAGATAAGATCTTGTGTTTGTTGTCGACTTGTCTAAATCGACTGGACCGTTGGTCTGGTGGCTAAGGAGTCTGATTACTAAGCCGGAAGGTCGTAGGTTTGGTTCCCATCCAGCACAAATGTTTGTGTGTAGTTTAGGATCAGATTACCGTATGTGAGTTGTCCCAACTTATTATTTATAAAATGTTTTAGAATGACACAAATATGTTACAAACATTTTTTATTTTTTTTTTAATAGAGGATTTTTTTGGCCTCTTCCCCATTGGTGAGATATCTTAAGATTTAGTTTGATCATCTTTCTCTTCCATGCGAGATTGTTCGCACTGTGTTTTCAAGTGTCTTTCAATTATGTTATAAATATGTAATGTGGTGAATTTCTTTATAACAGATAATTTACTTTATTGTTTTTTTTAAAGAATAACACTGACTCCTATTCGAGATTGCTTAAAACAAAGTTTAAAATCACAATGATAAAATTTAATAGTAGAATACTTAAATAAGGCTTTTAAAGTAAATAAAAACCAACTTTAGCCCAATTCAACTGTGGAAAGTATTTAAGACAAGAAAAACGTTTCACTTTTTTAACCTAATTTTCATGTAAGTAACTTTACAACTTTATCTTACAAAAATGTGATACAAGTACTTGCCGAAACTTCTAGTGAAACCGGTAAGCTTGGGTGAGATTCGGCTCGAACCCATGAACGTCCCCAAAATTGTCCCGAAAGTATCTGTTAAATTCTACGTCGAACTCTGAAATAACTAAAATAAACTATTTTCTATTTTGCAGAAAAACAGTTTTGCGGTTGGGTTGAAATGTTTTTAAATTGTTTTTAAGAAAACATTACAAATGTGCCCCACCACCCCTTATCACCCCCCGCCCCGTTTAAAAACCCCTGGATATTAGGATGATGGAAAGACACGAAACAAATAATAGTTGAAATAACAATTTATTTACAACTTTTTAATTCGATTGATCATTACGGCGCGATTCTTTGTTTTTATATTTCGCGAATCCTAAAAGATAGGCATTATTGTTGGCACTGAGACTTCAAGAAGCGTACTTGTCTAAGTAATGAGACAATAATATGCAAAGAACGCTTCTATTTATGCGTTCCTGGTGTCAATAGTCGGGTTTGATATGGGTTTGACAGACGCACAGTTGCGGATTTCAATTAAGTATTGTCTATAAATTGATTTGAATTACCCTATGCGTTCCTAAGTACTACGATACTACATAGTATTTTTTGTGAATACGGGTGATTGTAAGAAAGCTTAGGATAGGCAATGCTTGAATAAAATGTCTGGGCTAGTCCTGGGTGGGGTCCGCTTATGTGAAGCCTTCTTAGCCTAACAAACTTATTAACATATTCCAGCTGATATGGTGATCTCTGCGAACGCGTTCATCATATTTCTGGGTGGTTTTGAGACCACATCATCCACGCTCTCCTTCATGTTCCTGGAGCTGGCTGAGCACCCTGATGTCCAGGAAAGGATGAGGGAAGAGATTCAACAGGTGCTGAGCAAACACGACGGCAAGATCACGTATGAGATGCTGCAGGATTTGACCTATATGGAAATGGTCGTTCGAGGTAAATGACAATTGGTTTTACACTCAGAGGAAAATATACCAGAGTTCTTTGACTTGGGTTAATGGCGTGGAAGGCTGGAGGGCAAGACATGGATGAGAGGGACAAGGGCAGGAGAAAGACCTCTGCCCAGCTGTGGTCTCTGTCTACCTGATGATGATGATGCTAATGTCTAGGTAATATAGTTCAGGTTAGTCATCACAGCGCCTTTTGTGTGAATATATACCTATGTCGTAAAACAAGAACGCGCGCTTCTTGAACGTATGAATGGTACGTTATAGTTCAAATCAGTCGATGGGTTTTTTTATTTGAGATCCATTTTTTATAAGTACCTATAATAGTGATGTGTGATTTTTTTGCTATAATCCGGAAACTGGCAACAGGCAAAAGAACAAACTGGCAACACGACATGCCAATTCACGTCTAAGGATAAACTACTCGTCTGTCTGTTTTTAACAAACTGGTTACTAACGCAAAGATAGATTATTTTATGGGCGACTTTGACCGTTCCAGAGACTCTCCGGCTGTACCCGCCGTTCCCGTGCATCCAGCGGGAGTGCCGGCGCCCGTACCGCCTGCACGACGTGCTGCTGCAGCCCGACACCCTCGTGGTCTTCCCCACACTGGCTCTGCATCGGGATGAGCAGGTAACCTGGAACAAGAAGCAGGAGAGTAAGAGGAAGTCACCTAAAAGCTATGGGGATTGAAGGTGGATAATATTTGTCATTGGCTATAGCCAGCTTGATATATATCCTATTGCACCAGGATAAGTAGGTTAATCTATATCAGAGTAATGGGAGGAGGTAATAACCCAAAGGCTGTGACGACTTTACGATCTTAGGTCCTAAGCTATGTACTATCAGCCTCTTCACTAGGTAGTACACACTAGGGAGAAGAGAACCTAGCTGCAGTACCGGGCATAGTTTCGAAAACCTTAGGGCTGTAGGATCAGTCAATTAGGTCATTGATAGGTAAAAAAATGAAGAAGTTAAGAGTCTGTAGTCAGATAGGGTGCCGGATGCAAGCATGGTCTACAGACCGTACAATTTTTATGATCATCGTTAACTAGTTCTCAGCGTTGCTTATATTCAAACATAAAAAACCATACCCAAAAATATAAAATCGCCAATTTAAATCAAAACTCACAGTTAAAACTTTCAGACAAACTCTAAATTTCTAAGCCGAAAGTTTTTCCCGAAGCAAATACCACATTATAGACTGGTATCTGAACAGGTACCTACACAATAAAAACTTTAAATGTAGTGTTAATGTATTTAAACGGGCTTGCTACGTGCTAACATATTATTATCGGTAAAGCTGGGCGCATACACCGCGTTTTAAAATCTGCACACAAGTTTCTCTATATGGTCTTAATGTATATATTCAGATAAAACTTCAAGTTTTGTAAAAGGTAGTGTCATGCATTGCAGCAATTTGGCTGGCACGATCGAGGTACCTGTCGCACACACGATACCAGCGTAAAATGATAGCTATGCTATCGTCTTTTGTGTGCAATTCCAGACATCTGCATAATCTCTGTTTTAGTGGATTTGCATAAGCGTCGATAGTCGCAAAAAGTATCTTAAAAAAGAATCTTACCGTTATAAAAAAATACAGTCAGATGAGCCTTAATTATGAATTATTAATAAAAGTTTTTTTTCTTATTTAATATTCCGCCACTTTTAACTCCAATCAATCTCTAGAATCAGTGAAATTCAGCATTTTATAAAGGGCGTAAATAATATTCCCTTGGCGTATTAAATTCAACATGCTTTAATTTAAAAGTTTAAAAGTTTTTATGACTTTTGCCACGAGAGTTATATTTAACTTCTTTGTAAACCTTTTAGAAATTTGAAATGTCTTTGGGGTTCTTTTTTAAAATCTTTTAAAAAATGCCTTATTTTGAAAGTTGTTTTTTCATTTGTAGGTATTATTTCCGGTCCATGTCTATATTATTTTCCAAAACATAAAAGAAACTCTTTTAAAAGTTTAATGTAGTTATATAGTTGTTGATAAATATTTTAACGTACTTTTACGTTTACCCGATTTTATCCAGTCGCTTATATTAGAAATAGTAAAGTGTGCGGATGCCCTAGGTACATACGACTTAAAAATAAAAATCACAGCAATGCAAATTCGGCGCACGGGTCTTTTGCACACGAATCGATTCTACATGCAAAGCTTTAACTGTGACCAAGATATTTAGGACCTCTCGCTAAGAAAGCTAAAAATAGTGTACTATTTTTTATAGTAATTGTGGGCTGGATAAAACCCCAATCAACATTTGTAATCGCTAGTAGAAAGCCGATAAAATAGATGGAAGTTGTGAGAAATAAAATATAGAAAAAACGTAGCCAACATACAAATTACGTAATCCAAAAGAATAGAATGTAATAATTTACTACAATGAATTACGCCTTTCTCTAACTGTAGCAAAGTAGCGATTCGACAGGCGCAATAATAACGAAATAGCGGACGCGAATAATAAATTCGGAAATCGAACACGGATCCCGAACGTATGCGGCCAGGTTACAATAGCGAATGCGGAAAACCAATTCGAAAATCGAACACGGAACCCGAACGTATGCGGCCAGGTTACAATAGCGAATGCGGAAAACCAATTCGAAAATCGAACACGGATCCCGAACGTATGCGGCCAGGTTACAATAGCGAATGCGGAAAACCAATTCGAAAATCGAACACGGATCCCGAACGTATGCGGCCAGGCTTACAATAGCGAATGCTGAAAACCAATTCGTAAATCGAACACGGATTTCGAACTTATGCGGCTAGGCTACAATAGCGATTTGGAAAACCAATTCTGAAATCGAACACGGATTTACAACTTATGCGGCTAGGTTACAATAGCGAATGCGGAAAACTAATTCAGAAATTGAATAGGAATTCTAAACTTATGCGGCTAGGCTACAATAGCGATTTGGAAAACCAATTCGTAAATCGAACACGGATTTCGAACTTATGCGGCTAGGTTACAATAGCGAATGACGTGGAAAACCAATTCGTAAATCGAACACGGATTCCAATCATATGCAGCCAGAGACGCATACTAATAAAAATTTTCAGCAAATAACCACACGATCTCAAGATTAAGATACCAAAGATTAATAAAGATAAGAACTCTACGCTCACGGTTCGACTCGCTTAATTTCCAGGTCTGCATATGGAATATCTTCGCTAGTCGCTACTCGCGTGGCCGTGCCGAAACAGAGAATGCTTTGTGGTAACATTTTCAAAGGCTCTTTGAATTCGAACTTAAGCGCTGTATTAGTCGCTATACACCTTTGGCTTTGTAACTTGTTCCACAATTAATATTCCTGGAACACTTTTGGTTGAACTGCTTTTCGGGATTGTTGGATTCGTGTTTGCGATGTTAGGGGTAATTACTGTCTAGTGAATTGCGCTCTAAGACCACTTAGTATTACTTGCGGGTATACCGTCTTGTTTGTATTTCTTGTAAAGATTTTCTTTGTTTCTAAAAAACAGTCAGTGTTATTGGCACTGAAATTTACTAACTTATGTCTAATGATGATGTATTGATGATTTGGCTAGATTCCCGTTATTTTCGTGACTGAAGTATCGTCGATACCGGAATGAATACCGTGTTGCTTCATGCTCTTACCAGATGACATGTCTGCCAGTTAGCCTATTCAACTAACATAAAAAAGTGTAAAGATTGAAGTAAAACTTCATAAATCTGAGTCTTGTACCGTATCATACTAGTCGAACATAAAGAAGATTCACTTCTTAAAATAAACACTGAACTAAATGTAGGAAAATTTATGAATAATTTAGTGGTAACCAAAAACAATAAATAAACAAGTTTAATATTTTTTTAAATCTTCATTAAAAAAAAATACAGAATACTGAGCGTTAATTTCGTCAGAAAAAAAAAATTGAGTTATCCTTAGTTTAGGCGCACCCAAAAAAATTTTACTTCATAAACTATACGTAGACGTCCTCGTCATTATCGCTTTTTGCGGTGAATGAAAACATCGTGAGATCAGACTGACCAGATTACAAGAACTAGCTGGTGAACCCTCCTCATCAGCAATAGACCATGATCTCATCAACGAGGACACACGTGCTAAGGGAGACGGGAAGATGATACAACGTATATTATGAATATATTGAACGATATAACTGATTGAATGTACCGTCGGTCCTTGATGGAAATTCATGTTTTAGCCACTACAATGAAACTTTTTTACACTTTCCAGTATTTATTTCACAAACCGGTCGTTTAAATTGTAATTGTAATAATATATATAATTAGTAGTGGAAAAAGTGTAAAAAAGTTTGTAAAAAAGTAATATTGAACAATGACAAGCATCTTATTTCAAATTAATCTCAGAATTTCATGCTGTGCATTAATTTCTTCTAACGCTTATGATTTGTTGCAGTATTTTGAAAACGCCACCTCTTTCATACCTGAGAGGTGGGCGGAAGACAAACCTCCTCCCCCCCCGGGAGTGTACATGCCGTTTGGAGAGGGACCCCGCTACTGCATAGGTATGCTTGATTAATGTCCTTGAGCAACGGCATTATCTTTTATTATGCCTTTTCCGTCTACTGCTGGACAATATTTCAATAAAGGTAAAGCGGCTTTTCCCGCCGAATCTAACGTGGAATTCTTTAAACAATGGAGATTGTCTGTCCTAGGTCTAGTAATTCACCAACCAACAACGTAACAAAAAATTTCAAATCAAGAATTAATAATGTTATAAACGTGAAAGTTTGTAAGAATTTATTTCATGCAAAAACTACTGAACGAATTTTAATTAAACTTTGCAATAATAAAGCTTACACATCAGAATCACACATAGGCTATAATTTATCCCTGTACTTCAACAAGGATTAGAAGCACACGGCAAAACCGTAAAGCCGTAGGAACTGCTAGCTGTTTATAAATAAAGATATTTCTTTTTCAGGCAAAAGATTTGCATTGATCCAAATGAAATGCTGCCTAGTGAAGTTATTGCAACACGTCAAGATAAGTCCAGCGCCGAAAAAAATAAATAAGTCTGACTTCATCACAAAGTTATCATATAAGGCCTGCACTGAGTCATGTGCAAAGTCTTGTGCTGACTCAAATTCAAAGTCATGTAGCCGACGGGAACCTTTTGCTCCTGACATTCGTTGTCCTATGACCCTGCACCCGGCTGATTCTCGTGTCACGCTTAGCTTGTTATGACATCCCGTAGAAATTACTTAGGAATATAATTACAATGTACATCTATAAAATGATGGAAAATCTTAAAATTATTTGATTTCGGCCTCATGCCTTGTATTACCTAATATTAGACACAGGAAAACGTTTTGTAAATCTTAATTTCCAAATCAACCTATATAGATTGTTCAAAATTTTATAAATAAAACATGATTTCTTGTTTTATTCAGATTAAGTAAATGAAACGAGAATAATTAATTCAGTTTAATCCTATATTTTTTGAGATAACACATTATTAAACTAAAAGAATTCAAATAACAACGTCCAAAAGAATTAGTTCAACAAGTGACCGGGCTGGCGCTAGTGGGTCGTTGCTATACAGCGCCATCTATTTTTTAATATGAAAAAATATTTGTTCAAGCCTTTGCCTTGCAATGTTTTATATCCCACTAATAATATTTAAACGCAAGAGTTTATCAGAAAGTATTGATGTATATCGTACGTTGGTTACTCTTTCTCGTCAGAAATACTGAATGGATTTTGATGGCTATATTGATGATAGGCTGTATAATTTATTCCTTACTCCCATAGGAACGGGAAGTACGCGATTAAAACCTCGGCGGTGCAGCGCTGCTAATAATGATGCTATTTTTAGATATTTTGTCTATAAGTATGGTTGTGATATTGTTAACATCAATAAACGTCTCAAAACAGATTTTTTATTTTGAACAAAGCGGACCGAAGGAAGCGGTGTTAGCAGGAACAGACTTCCCGCTAACTTGGTGCGACGATCTGGTAAAAGTGGCAGGAATCCTCTGACTGTCCTGGCGCAGGACTGATCGTTGTGGACATCCTTGGGGGAGACCCATCTGCAGCAGTGGACTCACGATATTTTCTTTCACCAGTTAGCGAGCGATGGTTTCGTGCTTAGGGTGCACTAAGAAACTTGGAGGAATCCATTTCAAGGCCACACACAAGGGTTCAAGTTTGAACCTAGACCCTCTGGTTCTAGAGGCCGAGACCCTACCTATTGGACTATCGTCGCTACACAAATAAACTGATGTTGAAACAAATGTTGAAAAAAAAGACGTGTGGCACTCGGGGACTGCCGCGGTAAAGCTATTGCATAGCATTTTGTATCAACTTCATGAAATCATGAAATTATAATTATTTATTTATTTTATTTATGCAGTATTTCTTTTTCTTTGATATTAATTCAAGTTACACTTTTTGAGCGTGGTGACCGATAAGAAAACAATTTTTTTTTATTAAATAAATAAAAAGTTAATATTGTTTAAAATATTTTTATTTTAAACAATATTAACTTAATATATAATAATAAAATGTATGTATATAGAGTACTCACTCATTTTCTTTCACTATTTTTTCGTGACTTTCTTCATTAATAAATGCACTTTGTTCATTCATATTCAAAACACTTTATACACAAATTTTACAAGTACAGCTGTTCACTGTTGTACATAAATACCTATACACCTATATACTTTCTCATAAACAGCTGCTTATGTATTCGTCCGATTTCGGAGCAGCTCGTCTCGACTCGTCGAAGACTACCGAACTGAAACGACGTTAGACGATGCATGGCCTTCAAGCCACACCTCCGTGCCCGTCGGAGTGGGGAGCGTTAGGTTTTTTTTCGTTACGGAATTTCTGGACTCGGTCCCCGCGCTCAAGGCCCGCGATAGAAGCTATGCAATAGCTTAAAAACATCCTACTAATATTATAAATGCGAAAGTTTGTACGTATGGATGTTTATTACTCTTTTACGTAAAAACTACTGAACGGATTTAAATGAAACTTTAAAATAATATAGCTTTAAATACATCAGATTAACACATAGGCTAGAATTTATCATCATATAAAGAAGGCGAGAGTTAGATCTGAAGCGAGACTTATTATTTTGTCAACGGTGTACTGACGTGCGTATGTGGCCGCACGTTCGTCTACAAAATAGGTTATGTCAGCCAGCTAAGGGCGAAACATCTAGCCCACAGAACGAGCTAGTCGCAGGAGTCGAAATCGGCTAGCAATGGATGATGATATCACCGTACTGCCACGGGAATGGGAAGTACGCGGGTGAAACTGCGGGGCGCTGCTAGTGTAACTCTCAACCCCACTCAATATCCAACTCATGCAGGCGGAGCCGCAGGCTACAGCTAGTAGGAAATATTACCTTGTTATTGTAATAACCTATTTTGCTCAAAGTTGTATGATTGTAGCTAACTAGCCACCCACGTGCTCAAGAAAACTGCTGAGTTTGTTATTGTACAGTAATCTTTATTAATATAGTATTAGAATTGTATTTGCCTTTGAACAATATCTTGCAAATTCTTGTATCATAATAACTAAAGGGATGTTTTTAAGTTTGTTTGTTACATAAAAGTAATCTGAACAAGAAATTTGCTTATATTTTTTCCTATGTCTCGATGATGAAGAATATTTTTACTCTGGATTTTTTATCAGATATATAAATAACATAAAAACACTTATTATTATTATTATAAAATAAATTACGGCCATTTGTGCTGCGACGTTGCACCGGTTCTGCGTTCTGATTGGCCGATGGGAAGTAAACACATATCTTTGGTTAGTTGTAACCCACCCACCCAACAACTACAACGAATATTCTTTGTAGTTGTTGGGTGTAATATGATCAAGTAAGTAAGTATCAACCCTTTATGTCCCACTTCTGGACACGAGTCTCCTCCTCGAAATCAAGCGACCTCCTCGCCTGATTTCGAGGAGGAGACCCGTAATGGGCCAATAGTTCACCGCGCTGGCCCAGTGCGGGTTGGTGAACTTCACATACATTCAGAGACTTTCAATCTCATCAGGTATGCAGGTTTCCTCACGATGTTTTCCTTCACCGGTGAGCGAGCGATGGTATCGTGTTTGGGGTGCACTTAGAAATTAGAAAAACCCATTTCAAGGCACACACGAGGGGTCAGGATCGAACCCGGAACCTCTCGCATAAGAGGCCGAGTCCACGCACCACTGGACCATCGTCGCTCTAATATGATCAAGTAGTATGTAGTTATTGGTAGGTTATTGGTGCTTTGCAGCCGAATTTAGCCGACACGACCTCTCGCTCACATAATACCTAAATGTAACTTTCCTTTGGCCTTTTGGAAGCAGCACGCATCTACATAGCCTGGCTGCCCATCAGCTTGCCTCCTTATAACATAAAACTATCTGTTGGTCTTATATTAGTGGATGGATTAAGGCTGATGATGATGATAGCATATTACATTGAATTATTATTTGAGACACAATTGTAATCTTGTGGTAAATTAATTTCTTCATAAGCATAATTGCGGGCGTAGCTTATGCCTCTAGTTACTCACAATGCTGACGAAGCGAAATTCGAAACCTCCAACTCAAAACTGACGAGACTTTTCATTTGGTATGGTGCTGCTACTGCAGAATGCTGTAAAATATGTGTCTCAGGTATGTATTTTTGAGAATATTTAATCTTATATTATCTTAATATCTAACCTTCCATAATTACGCCAAGCCATCCTAAACGTCGGGGGTGTGAAATTCTTAATCAGCCGAAATAAAATCGGTGAAAAATATCATAGTGAAATATCTTTTACGGATTTTATCGCGGTTTAATGAGTTCAATAAGCTCGACGTTTTAATAAATCGATAAAATCCGTAAAAGTTATTTCATTACAGTGAAATTCGCGTAAACATAATAAAATAATATGTAAAAAATAGTTTTTTTTTATAATGAATGAAATTAGTGTAATTATACATTATAAAACAATACTGAAACATATTAATGTTTAGCTTTCTGTCGGCATTAGATTTATAACGCATACGTAAATTCTATACTAAAAAGTATTATAAGTCTGAAGAGTTTCGTTTGGTTGAATGTGCTTATCTCAGAAATCACTGGTTGAGGAAGGAAGTTTAACACCTTGCTACGACAAATGGAAACAGAGAATCAATGAAAAAGGCAGCCAAAGTGCGAACAAAATATTTATTTTGAGACGTTCCTAATATATAGAATTCTCGTGTCACGTGTTTTATGGTTGAACTCCTCCGAAACGGCTTGACCGATTCTCATGAAATTTTGTGTGCATATCGGTTGGGTTTTCAAATCGGATAACATCTACTTTTCATCGCTCTAAATGTTAAGTATCCACCCCCAATTTTTATTTTTTTATGATACATCATACAAACAATTCTAAATTTCAATAAAAAACCAGTATAGCCTGCATAAAAAATCTACAAGAGTCTAATAAGGCTTTTTATCTTAAACTACATAAATCGAAAATCCGTCTAAGAAGGTTACTTTCCAATGAAAACATTCTCTTAATTAATAAAATTTAAAGTTGAATTTGTTTTATAACCTCACGCTGTATACTTTATGTATAAATAAAACACATTCGCGAATCGCGTTATCCAAATTCAAATAAAATAGTTTCTCGTTTGGATACGTTTTAATAGTTGTGTGGGAACAATAGGATTCCATTCCAAGCCAACATTTCATCCAAGTTACATTCAAATGGGTTAATCTAACGACAACAAAATTTAGGCGGTCGAATTCAGATAATCGTCGTAATTTGACCTACGATCTACCGACCTATATAGGATGGACCACGTGATTAAGCGCGACCTTATGTCAATCCCATACATTTTATCATTTTCGAACTTCGCTAACGCTTTCTTAATGGCATTTTGGCTAGGCCCCCAGTCACATGATATGACATGGCGGGAGTCAGAGATCGAGCGTTAAAATTAATTAAAAAAATGCGTCTGCCAAAAATAACTACTAGTTTAAAAGGGAAAAATTAGCTTTATAGTTTACTAGCTGTTGCCCGCAGCTTCGCCTGCGCTAACTATGATTTACAACGGCATCTTAGCGGGATAATATAGTCTATAGCCTTCCTCGACATACATTTAATATAAAATAAGCTAAAGATTATATTATATAGATTATAGATAGATAACATATGGCTAGCTAACACTAAAATAATCGTTCAAACCTAAGACCTGTTTTTAAGATTAGCGCGTTCAAACAAACTCTTCTGCTTTATATCTACGTATACATGTAGTAATTGAAGAATTTGCAGTTTGAGTAGAACCCCTCTGCTGCGCTGAGGCTCCGGCCCCGACGCGGCGCTCCAGCGCATAGTATGTAGTAATTTTTCAGCCTTCTTTGAGAAATATTTTTTTTAGGTAACAAACATCCATTCACCCATACTTACATACTTTCGCATTTATATATAGTGTAGCAGCGCCCCGCGTTCGTGGCAATACGGGGATGAATTATAGCCCATGTGTCAATCTGATGTATTATATGCTACATTATTATGGAGTTTCATCAAAATCCATTCAATCGTTTTTGCATGAAAGAGTAACAAACATCCTCACAAACTTTCGCATTTATAATATTAGTAGGATTGTGATGAGTATAACATACATGATACATCGTGTGATAAATTTTATTCGATATTCAGATGAACATCTGACACTGTATTTATTTAATAATTTATGGATGTACCATAAAATATGCAATAAGAAACCAAGTAAGACGATTCCCAAAGAAAGGCCGACGCAGCTCAACTTGACTTACAGTGAAGTTTATAATACAAACCTTCGCTTATATAATCAAGGGACTATTGTATTCGTTGTATTTGCCTTACAGTTTATAATAACTTCTGATTCTAACATCCAACAGTTGCTACGCATTATTAGTTTTAAATAACAATTTGAATTATTTTCAATTTAATTTAAAATTGAATTAATTGTTGTTAATTATTAAGTCAAATAAATTATTAAAGATTAAATCGGTTTTATTAAGACTCCCGAACGCGCTCAACATGATTTGAGCAGTCGGTAGGATTTTCGAAAGTCTCGCGAAAATTAAAAGAACTTTCGCGAGTGACTGTTCGCGAGTGATACAATATTCGGGTGTGATCCAGAAATTGATCCAGCAGAAACCAAAATGCGAACGTAAGTGCTTTAGTTTCTATCTAGAGTGGTTTAGTTTAGCTAAAATAGTCGGAATAATTTGTTAGACGCAAATAGAAATATTTTAGTAAGACAGAAAAAATTTAATATAAGCGAGTTTTTTTTTTTATTAATTTACCAAAGATGGCAGATAATATGTTAAACAATATTTTTAAGACTTTGCGGCTATTGCCTGAGTTCGACGGAAATCCAAATGTACTAACTAGGTTTATTCGATTGTGTGACCAAATGGTCCAACAATTTGTGCAAAATGAGTCAGGATACGAACTCTCTAAGTGTGCATTAATAAATGGAATTTTAAATAAAGTGGTAGGCTCCGCCTCACGTCTTATTAACTCTAACGGAATACCAGACAACTGGGATGGCATTCGATCTGAATTTAATAATTTTGCCAATCAGCGAGATGAAAACCACTTTACAACGACCTCGCATTATTGAACCAAGGGCAAAGAATTCAGAGGCATATAGAAAACAGTTCTTAAGGATTTTTTGTACCGAATTTATTGGGGACATGTCCCCAGCGGGTTTAGTTCGCACTCGCTGGCTCTCGTAAGCTCATATGCTGGGGACATCGCGGTGTCCCTCTCGTCACGCCGCCAAGCGGACGTTTACATCGCAGAGTTTGTCCTCAAAGCGCCCATAAGAACTTCTTCTATATAATACGTCTAAATTCTTTGCCAGAGGTCATTAAGCCCTCAAGAATTCTATGAAAAATGCAAGAATTTATTTAGTACTATAATGTAATATGTCAGTTTGCATGAAACAGTGTCGAGTATAGAATTTAAGCGCGCGTTATTTAAAAATTTACGTTTCAATCATACCTCCGTGGACTTCGAGACCCACTAGGATGTCGTATTCGTTGCATGAGCCTTGACACAAGAGAAAGCTCTAGAGTTTGTCCATGAGGAGATGAACACTGTTTACATGCAACAGCGCAACGATCATCCCTCCGTGATCAAAATGCAGGGGGCCTAGTCAAAATGTCATTAAGAAAGCGTTAGCGAAGTTCGAAAATGATAAAATGTATAGGATGGACCACGTGATTAAGCGCGGCCTTATGTCAATCCCATACATTTTATCATTTCCGAACTTCGCTAACGCTTTCTTAATAGCATTTTGGCTAGGCTCCTAGGTTAGTGAAGATAAATTCAGATACGGATTTTTGCAACCCCCTATGTCAATGCTATCCGCGCCGCGGCCAACGCGACCACCACGGCCGTTTAATATGGCGGGACCGTCCCGACCACAGTTAGGTACATATTTCCAAAGGCCTAATCAAGGTTGGAGAACACAACCACATCCTCTTCGCGGACCGACGAGAACGCTGCAAATGTTTGCAGCGCCCCCGCCTAATAATATACCTCAGCTATTTATTTAATTTTACAAAAACGTCCCTCTCTTAACGAGCCCCAACCCATGAGTGGTGTAAGCCAGTTCGTTGCGAAACCATTTACCCAGACGAACAGACAGCCTTAGCTTTTCAAAGCGTTCAGAATACACCCTGTATACCCTAGACCAGTGGTTCCCAAACTTATTTTGTCTACTGCCCACTTTGAGAATAAATATTTTTTTAGCGCCCCCATTTTTTCACCTATTTAAAAACCACTATAACTTCAAATTGAATTAATTAATTATTGTGACCTATATATGTATATAATGTATATTAACGGAGAATTCTAAACGAAACTTTTACTATAACCCGCAACTTGAAACCTGAGCGCAGTAGGTAACATACAACGGCGCTTAAGGTCTCAAGTTAACTCTTACGGGCTCCACCTGCCAATTGCTCTTGCAGTTAAGAGGTTGTTTAAGAGGCCTACTAGCTAAATAAAATTACAAATCTCACCCCCCCCCCCCCTCGACACAACACCCCCATTTTCTTTCTGGGTCTCTTACCGCCCCCCTTGAGACCTGCAGCGCCCACAAGGGGGCGTTATCGCCCACTTTGGGAAAGACTGCCCTAGACTATGACCAAAATTAATATATTAATTACCTAGACCGTGACGATTACTATAATTATAAGATGTATGGCTGTCCCATTGACCAGCAAGCTCACAAAAATTGTTTTGACGTTATAGGAGAGGCGAATAACGATGCCCCAACTATAGATAATAATCAGAATTTTCACAAAACTAGTAAACATCTTGGGTCAATGACCCGGTAAACGCTGATGATAATGGCGGTCAATGACCCCTATAATAGTGGTCTTTCAAGGAGTCTCAAGTCTTAAACCATATTGATCGGTTTTTGTTTAAAACCTTCTCCGTCTTGACCTCAACGTTTTTAAACGTTGTTTTTCCTGTGGCGAGAAAGGTACGTTTAAGTGAGGTTTTCATTCCTTTTACGTCAGTTACCGGCGACACGCTATCGTAATTACGATCTATGCCGTGAAAAGCCGTGGCTGATAGCTGCGCCGCTTAACCATTGTGAGGACCGTTTGGATCATCCTTTAATGTCGCTAAAACGCGTAATATTTTATGCGTGCAGGCGGCCATCTTGGAAAAGAATGTTTTTGAAAATAACCGCGAACGGAGTCGTACGAATATTTTGTGTTTTCTTTGTACATACCTAGATGATGAATAAAGACAAGAATAGATGACTATAGTGACCAAGATAATGCCTGAGTCTAGTACAAGGCTACTATATAATATCTAAACTAATATTTATTAGGTATAAATGTAAAAGTAGGGTCTAAATATAATAGGTATAAATGTAATGTTTGTTACACTTTCACGCAAAAATTACTCAACCGATCATCATGATACTTTGTAGACATATTCTCGGAGGTACTAGAAGTAACATAGGATACATTAAAAAAAGGTATATTTTTGCTAACGCGTGCGAAGACGTGGGCAACAGCTAGTCTGTTTATAAATCGGACTGACCAAGTAACTGATTAACAGTAGTTAACTAGTTATTTGGTCCATCAGTTGGTTTGCTACCACGGGTCTTGTCATTTTTACCAAGGCGACTTACTCGCAAAGCGACAAAGCCCTTTTATTATTATAAAAAAAGTAACGCCCTTAAGGATAATTAAAACAAGCATTTAGCATCACATAGTTTTAAATTACTATCATACAAAATCATGAAATAGCGGTAAAGTTAATATCTCTTCAGGTAGCTGTAAAAACATTTTTCTCGCGTTCTACGCTTAGGAAAATTATATTATGAAATGTACCTATATTATACTTCCCGCGAGAAACTTAGCCAAAATGTAAAATGTAAAACCACAATTTTCGGTGTAAAAACGGCTAGGAATTAAAAATAAAATATTTCTGTATATTTTCAGACATAGGCCTCGGTGGTTAAATTATTACTGTTCCAACAATACTCGGTATTTAAGGTACTTGGGTCCAGTAGTGTTATATTATCTTCCATCGATCTGCGTGTAATAAAATTTAAATATTAATACATGAATTGAAAAATTTGAATACCTTTTTACTAAAATTGCGCTGACAAATACAAATTAAAAAATAACTAAATTACTACTTGCCCGAACATGCAACGAACGTTTAAATTATGAGAAAAATTAAACACGAAGTCTCATCAGGTATACCAGATAGGTATACATAGGTTGCCAGATCAGAATTTCAAAATATCTGGAAAATAAGAAATTACATTTCTTTTTAAAATTTTCGACAATACACCAAGAAAGCTTATTGTCTAGTTTGCCGCATTATGTACTTGGTATTAGACTTAACGATTCCACTAATTTGGAACCGTTTAAAACATACTCGAATTACAAACAGTTTGCTTCAAAGCTTAGCAGTTAGCCATATTACTAATTCAGCTTTTATAAAATGGAAAGCCATGCGATTAATATATTATATAGAAATATCCGTTTTTCTGGAGATTTTGAGAGTCTGGAGTCTAGAGGTCGCTAAAAAGTCGGGAAAATCCAGACGATTCCCGACCATCTGGCAACCTTAGGTATATGCGAGGAAGCGATGGTCTCATGTTCAGGTACACTTAGATAATATTATTTATAAATCTTATTTTAAGGCACCACATGAGGTCAGGATCGAACCCGGATCCCTCAGTCAAGAGGCCAATCCCAACCTACTGGACCATCGTCGCTCTTGAGAAAAATAATATTTTTATTTTCTCGAAAAGAAAGTCACCAAAATCCGAATACTCCTTCGAGTCCTGGGGGCTTAGCCAAAATGCCTTTAAGAAAGCGTTAGCGAAGTTCGAAATAATAAAATATATAGGATGGACCACGTGATTAAGCGCGGCCTTTTATCATTTTCGAACTTCGCTAACGCTTTATCAATGGCATTTTGGCTAGGCCCCCAGGGACGTTGGACATGGTCAGATGACAGTTTTTAAAAATCCCCTCACTTCAAGGCCTAATTTTAAAATGAACGATAATGCAAAAACTAATCTATTTGAAATGTCAGCATCTTGCGTATCCGTTGCTATATAATAATATTATGTATGAGTTAGATGAGCTTACTAAATACTAAGTTAATTCTAAATTTTTTGATCTTAGTGATTCTTCTATTAAGCTTACCTATATTAAGCCTAATACTAAAGTAAGACTCTAAAACGCAACTGTACTTGAAGCAAGATTTTCAATATTTTTTCACACAACTAAATCTACTTTTTTACGATCACAAATTGTCACAATAGTCTTAAAAAATTTTCAGGTACTTTACCTACACTCAAATTAATATGTGGAATTAAAAAAACACATTATTTTATGCAAAACATTTTTTACGACTACCGCCATGAAAATTAGTCATTTACCCTCATTCCTTGTATTAAGTTTATATCGGTATTTGAGGGTAGAAGGATATAATATAGTAAGGATATTCTTATAACCTCCTGTTTCTCTCCGTTTAGTTGGAGGAGTGTATTTTATTTGAGTGTTAATTATAAATGTGAGTATTAATTAATATTTAACTAACTGTTTAATTACAATGAGTCTAGGACGAAAATTTAAGTTTTTAAAACATCACTTCCTTTATGTAAAATAGTTATTTGATATTTTAATGTTTATGTATTTTATTTAACTATCCTGCCCACAGCTTTGCCCTATTAAAATTTAATTTACAACCATTACGGATTAATTATTTATTTTCATAGTCAATTAGTAAAATGTTGTATTATACTGGTTAATGGAATTAAATCAGAGATGTACTTTCCAGGTTTAAATTCTACACCCGAACACAAAGATTAATAATATTAATTAATAATTATATTATGAACACAAAGATTAATAATATTAATGAATAAATATAATATTAATAATTATATTATGACTTGTTTTAGTTTTCATTTTCATTGATTTTATTGAGTTGTCAAGTTTTTTATACTCCTTACGTTTTGAATACTTCCCAGCATCCGCGATCTGCGGACCGTGAAATGTGGGTGCGTGATTTTCCCATAAAATGTATGAATTTAGAGGTATTATAATATGAGTGTGTATCAGTTATCTGGTTACCATAAGAACAGGCTCTGCCTAGTTTGGGATCAGATGGCCGTGTGTGAGTTGTCCCAACATATTATTATTATTACTAGGTTCATAAGTTTTTAAAAAGTCTTCATAAAAAACTCCTTCTTCAATTGTTATTGGCAAATTTGAATATTTGTATTTTCTCTTTGACGAAAATATGAAAGTATGACAAATAAATGACATTAGAGTTATAGGCGTTTTTTAATGTTTATACTTTGTAATTATTGCATAAATGACATTTGTTGAAACTAACATTTATAAGTGAAAAAAATAATTTATTTGCGCATTTACTTAGTATTTGAATCCAGTGGCATATATGCATGGTATGATATACCTTTTTTTTTAAATATTTATTTACATTGCCGCGAACGATTAACTTACATTATAATTATAATGAAACAACTTTTATGGATTTTATCGCGGTTTATTAAGTTTTTTACAAGCCCAGGACAAGCCAAGGACAGTCCTCCCGTGACCATGGTTGCTGTAAAGTATCCGAAACGTCGGGCTCATAAAAAACTAAATAAACCGCGATAAAATCCGTAAAAGTTGGTTCATTATAATGAGTGAAATTCGCGTAAACATAAGAAAACAATAATATTATAATTCTTGTGAGTGCATATTGTATGCTTGATTGGTGAAGTATGATATCTGAAGATGAGATGGTATATAGTATCAATCCTTATATGTCCCACTGCTGGGCACGGGTCTCCTCCTCAAAAACAGGCGAGGAGGGTAATGGGCGATAGCTCACCGATGCGCTGGCCCAATGCGGGTTGGTGAACTTCACATGCCTTCAAAGACAGACAAAGATCTTATCAGGTATGCAGGTTTCCTCACGATGTTTTCCTTCACCGGTGAGCGAGCGATGGTCTCGTGGGCACTTAGAAATTTAGAAAAACCCATTTCAAGGCACTCACGGACGGGTCAGGATCGAACCCGGAACCTCTCACGGAGGGCCGAGTCCACCCACGGTGATCGAAAGTCTACCAACGGAAATCGCTGCTTACATGTAGTCACTAATAAATAATATTAGCAATATCCAGATAATATTTGTATTTATATAATATCCTAATAATATTATATAATAATATAGTATAATTATTATATATTTATAAATAATATCTTAATAGGCTATTAAAACACTGAAAGAACCATTTAAATCCGACCAACAGTTCAAACAAACCCCTCCAAGCCTTTTTTACGATAAAAGGTAGCCTATGCCCTTTCCCAAGCTCTGGTCTATAATTGTGTACTAAATTTCATAAAAATCGGTGAAGTGATTCAGGCGTAACAGACAGACAGACAGAGTTACTTTCGCATTTATAATATTAGTAGGGATAAGCGTTTATAGAAATAAACCCTTATATACGTGAACGAAGTCGCAGGCACAGCTAGTTTATAAATAATATATGAATAGTATAATGAATGTATTATTAATATTTTGTTACAGAGCTTACCAATGATGTTCTACGATGAAGAACTCGAGTATTTGGAAGACCCAATAAGACTGTTTGACACAGCAATAGACTTTGATGAAGAATATGATATTAAAGGTATTTTTTTATTATAAATGGTTACAAAAGAGATAGCGGATAGGTGATAATGGATACTACAGTGATAGCAAGTGATTACTGTCGCTTAACTTGTTATGAAGGATCTTCTTCCTTCTTTTCTAAGAAGTGAAATTAAACGGAAATAAGGGATGGGATGAAAGTTATGGGATAAGATAGGATATTGGTCCCTGGCGTGAACTTCACAAATATATCGAATCTAATTGCTAAGCTTAGATATTATGATAAAGTAATAAATTATTAAATTCAACAGTGCGATGTTCTCCTCGAACAGGGTTCTCCTCGAGGTTATTTGATAATCGCTTAATTATGCTAGTTGATGTAGCGCTGCCCAAAATTTTTAATCACTTTCGCAGCTATGCTACAGTAGTCCATAAAGGTTCCATGCATGGGCATAGATCTCTGCCTCGAAATCGGGTGAAAAGGGTATCTGATAGGCAACATGAATGCCTTATTAACCTAGGATCCTTAATCTACCATTTGCTTAGGTCTAGGTTAGTCCAAGATACTAAAATAAATATGAACGCTGCGAGTAATTTCTGTCTTTATTTTCAGATATTATTACTATAGAAGATGAGGGTGTGGTAGATTTATCGAATCGATTCGATCAAGCAGCCTTCGATATATATATTAAGTCTTACATAAAAGATACAAATATATTGCCGAATTCCTTTCGTGAAATAAAGCGAAATGTTGAATTGCTAGATAACTGTAAACCTTTGAGTATAGAAATTGTCGATTGTCATACCTTTCCTTGGTATAATCAAGAGACATCTAAGATATTTTACAACGAGGATCTAGAAAAACATATAAAGGCTCATCCTAATGAAAATATAGATAAGTTTAAAGAAATCATGCCAAACCAATATGATGACGAAGGAATCGATGTTAATATTTTAAATAACAATATTTCCAAAGATGATCAACTTGATAAAGATTACTCAATAGATATAAAAGGAACAACAAACCTGACAGACGAAGCAGTGAAAACAGTTGATAAGGAAAGTAAATTTCAAAGTTATAATAAAAATGATAACTCAAGTCATATATTACAGCCATGTGAAAAAATCAACTGCTTATCTCTTTTTAATGAAAATGGTGATAAGAAAACTAGGGGTACGAATAAAGTAATACCACACTATCATGCGGTGAAAGCTGATAAATGCTATAACAAAAACAATTGCAAAAACCTATTTGATGAAGAGAATAAAAGAAAAAAATATAACGCACATAAAAATATTAAGAGTGTTAATCATATTATTAACACAAAAGCAACCTTTATCCAAGCTGGGGACAAAAAAATCCCTCAATTTAAACAAAGTAACTATTTATATGATCAAACACTTAATAAACCACACAACAACAATATTATTGAGCTTTCTTGTAATAAGTTATATGACCATAATAAAGTTGTAACGGAAACATCAAATAAGTCTAAGGAAACTAAAATTTCTAATAATAAAGTCGAAAACTATTCAAAGTCAAACGCTACAGCCGATCAAAACTGGGAAAAACAATTCAAAAATTTTAATGAATGTTTAGAAGAAACTCGAAAAAAATTTTTCAATAATTCTACTTTTAGGCTAAATAATCCAAAATATCATAAACCAAAATCAACACGATTTAAAAAACCCCAGGACCAATTATTACAAAGAGTAGATACCTATTCTACAGAAGTTAGCATTTCCAACCATTTGTATAATAATAATAATAATCTTTCCTTGATGCAATCTCATGGCGGCATTGTTCAAAATATACGCCCATTGGAAAATAATAATTCTTACCCTTACAATAATTTGCTGTATACACCATATGTTTCGCCGATAACTTATTATCCAAATTCATATGATACTAACTCTGAACCATCTGTTACAAGAAATTATTTATCAACCAGATTTAATACTTGTAATGAAGTAAAACGTGGAATTTATAATAGTTTATGCAATACGCAGCAAAGTAATAATAGTAATATAACTAATGACACACCACTGATAGATATAAATGAGACAGTTCCTTTAGTTGTAAATAACGAGATACCAAAAATAGGAGGCACGAATACATCATCAATAAATCAGAGTAAATTAACTAACCGCGATTGTTCTCAAAAAGACACAAATATAAGCAAAATTCTAAATAACGTTCAAGTACAAGAAAACTGCATAATAAATAATAATAGTTCAATAGCAAATAATCAGCTAGTCAGTAGCAGCAGCATTACAGAAACTAATAACCTCAAACAACAAAATCTAACACTGGGACTTAATACTAACGAAATAGGTACATTAAAAGTGACCTGTGAAGCACCATCTACTTTAATCAACAATAGTATAGTGTCAAATAATAATAATAATAATAATAAATCAAATATAACAATTTCGAGTAATGGTAAAGCAAATGTGCTTAATGTTCATCCATCGAAAAATTACATACCTCCACGGCCTAAGATAATTCAACAGTTGACAACGATGAGCGATAATTCGCAACCAGCATCACAGCAAGACATGATTGATGTAAAACAAAATAGCAAAGAGGGAGAAATAAAGGAGAAAAAGAAGAAAACTACAAAATCTACTAGTAAAAATTTAAAAAGATCACTAGATGCAATAGGAGAGGAGAAAGAAGATGAGAAGGCTGATTCACTAATACCTAATAAGAAAAAAGCTGTAAATCCGAACGTAAAAAATGTTACTCAAACCGGTTATTCTCCTCCAATTTTGCCAATCCCGACCTATAAAAAAACATTTGAAATCTTGGAGCATTTGAAAATTACCAGCAAATTTAAAAGACGAGTGGATCTAGATATAGAAAAGGCAATACACGATTTGTACAAGCAAGAAAAAATATTATCAAACCGTAGATTTACCCTTGATTTGCAGACACTTTCGCCCAATAAAGATAAATCAGAAAATCACTGACGATCTAAAATAAAAACAATCTGACGATGAATGTGTGACGATGAATATAAAGACAGTACGTTCGATGATCGCTTTAAAGTTAGCTAAAATAGCAGACTTCACCTAAATTTGTATACAAAATATTCAAATTCAAAAAATAATTTCAGTGTGAACTCAATTTTCGAACAAGATCGAGAAAATGCGTGTACTTAAAAAAAGCCTTCGGTGACTTATTTATGTAAATAATGGAATTTGACTTAGCTTAATTTATGTTTTGTTATGATTTGATACATTATTATGTGCCAATTTGTTTAAGTTAAGAAGACTAAAAGATGGTTATGTAGATAAGTCCTTTAAGAGTGTATGTATATTTAAGGAATAGCCTTGCTATGTTGAAAATATTATGTATAATTTATATTTTTTGTTACACTAATAAACTATTTTTTTTATTTAGAGCGTTGTTCAGTGATTCTTACATATTATATTTAGTCATCGAACACATACCATAGTAATCTTAGGCACCTTTCTCACAAGCACTTGTTTACCTAGCCTTGTAACTTGTTTACATATAGTGCTAAAAACAGTGTGATTGTCGCAAATGGATACGAACAGCGCTTTTATCAAGTGCTGTGTAATTTTCGACTTTAGGTTGAAATGAGCATGCGGATGAGCGAACTGGGCCTTAACCTTAATAGTTTTTGTCAAAAAAAAAAAGAAGACTCGAACATCGTTTAAATGGCTTAAAGACATGTAACGATAGTTTTAAAACTATATACTAACTGCATTTTGATACGGTTTTCTCTGTCAGCTGGGTACTGGGTATGAACAAGGATAAGTTTTTGAGTCAGTAATATTTTATCAAAGAATGTAGAAAAAAAGATTAGTACGAAATAACTCAAAACCAATCCACCGATTTTACAATGCTCTGCCCCTCTAGACAAGTAGCAAACGCTCGATTCTTTGCGTTTTCTCGCTAACTCCATAGGGTTGCTGAAAATTTTTTGAAGAAAGTTTATAAAGATACAAAGTATATGGTTTTGTTTGTAAAAACGTTTAACAACGTCTGTACTTCTTTTAAAACGAACATTATTTTTTAATATTTTTTGATTTTTTTAATGTCGTAAGCTAGAGTAATTCCCATAAAATAAAAGATTTTTCTATTATATTCGTTTAGCGTTTATGCCATTCTTCCAGGGGGACGAATTAGGTACATACGTTTTTAGACGTTTTTAAATTACCTTATGAATGTTCTTCAAAAATTTTGGAGTTAGCGAGAAAACGCAACAGCATAGAATCGGAGCGTTTGCTATTTGTCTAGAGGGTCTGTTATCATTGAGTGACACGGCTATAAAACAAAACTGTAAATCTACGGCAACGCGGTAGGAGCTACGGGTATTAGCTAGTATTTGATGTATCTAGATAGTACGAGTGTATTATCTCGTTTCCGAAACCTTCCATCACATTTTTACGCGGTAATCTAAGCCGCTGCCGGTTTATTTATCGAAGCGAGTTGGCAGGTCCGAAGGAAGAGGCTGGAGAAATGACGTCCATCTCTCATTCCCAAAGTTTTAGCGAACTGTTTTCTCAACGTAAGTGCGTTTCATACGGATTACGGATTCACGAACAGACGATATTTTGTTTGTAATGATCCTAATATTGTTATTTGCTAATGAAATAAATATGATTTTTCGTTTAAAACGAAAAATTTTGTGCCTATATTATAATAGGTATATGAGCTCCTAATATTATGATCTTATGATGATAAATACACTGTCATCATATTCGTAGCATTGATAATAATTAACGAGATGTTTTATGTTAATAGGAAAGGGAAACTTGCAAACGAGCTTAAAGTAAGTTGTCAACGTCAGCTGTGAGTATATTATGTAATTTTAGGGGAGGAAAAGGGATTTAATATAATGATAGTTGACACTGACAGGAGAAGTTTACTTGAAAAATAAAGAACAAGGAGAAGAACAAAATGGTCACGACTTTTTATCACGTTTCCTGCGGTGTGTGGTCATAATATTGTCTTACGCGTACCTTGCACTCTGTGCGGGGACAAAATCAGTGTTCTTTCGTTCTGTGCGGAAGCTATAATTCGGTGACCATGTACAAAACAGAGATGACTATATCAATTTCTTCGTATTTTAATACTGAACTCAAAAAATATTAAGTTACTACTATTATATTATTTTAGATAAACTTGTTAGTCTTGTAACTTTACTAACAATGATTAGTCTTAATAGCTTACAACATGCAAACGAATATCTACATGCTAATTGCTAAAACCGCTTTCTGTGTGAAGATCAGCCTGGCCTCCGGGGCATTGGATATATTCCAAATACTTGAAGCCGCGATGCCAAAATGGCTGATTTTTAAAATACATATATACAAATTTGTAATAGTCATAACTTTACGGAATGAGGCCACCTACTTGAGATTAAAGTAAGGTTCTATTTACTGAAGAGGTGAACACCTTGATGGATAGGAAAGATGCGCTGTACTGCGTCTGCTCTGGTACCACCATCGAAATGAAATTATTTTTTACTCAAAATTATACCGATATTTTTTTTAATGCTCCAACAGTTTCAAGGGTTTCAATGGGCTCAGAATGTGACCTCTTCTCGTATGTGACGTACGGGGGTACATCGGAGGCGCTACTTGATGCATTTCGAGTAACAGCATAAAACCCCTGCGCTCATGTCGGGCTCAGGTTGGGATCCCAGGCCTAGTTAGGGCACGATGTCGTGGGGACTGCTTAATGGCGGTCAGTTTCCCAGGAGTCTGGCCTTCGTCCTGTCCTTCAAGTGCTCTTGATGCCTGCAAATCCGGGACCCGGGATTAGTCGGGCATTTCCCAAGTGAGTATTCTCAGCATAGGTCCATGATCTTTACTTCTGGTAATCCTGGATCGTGAGAAAGCATGAACTTACGTCATCAAAAAAAGCGAGCCCAGTGATTTTCCAAGGACCTGGAAATATCACTCTATTTCCAAGGTATATCTCGTGAAAACCTTTTACTTTAAGCGTTTCACCACAAATTTTTGAAGTGAAACTTCTTTAGAATCGTTGTGATTTCAAATCGGATGCAACGGAAAAAACGACAGGTAAGAGACACAAATACAAAAGAGCGAGAGAGCAAATGTCGGTGTGTATGTATTTGCAGACTATTTAATACTTGCTTGTATTTGAGCATTTAACGTGTGTTTCACTACTATTGGGTGTGAATCGCACACACACCTTTTTAATATTTTTAGGAATACTATTGTAAAAGTCGCATGTCTTCTCTTTTGTGAAATAGCGTTGATGAGTTCCAGGAATAGTTCTAATTTCTATAAGTAGTAATGAGATAAAGGTCTCTTTATTGTAACAACCTCTTATAACAGAGAGAGCCTCTTTTATAACAATTATTTGAGGCGTCTATACTTTCTGCTTAACGATTTACGTCAAGAAATGGTCAAGAAAAGCAAAATATATATTTTTTCGTGGAGATGTATTTTTATGTTACATTTCACAAATTGAAGACAATAATTACATCAAGATGAGTGACATAACGGCGACTCGCCGCAGTGTAATCAGATATAAAGTGAAAACGCGGGGTACACTTGCGGACAGGGACACTGCGTCAACATAAACCTGCTAACAAGTAAAGTAAAGTAGCAACCCATAAATGTCCCAACCGCTGGTCACGGGTCTCCTCCTCGAAATAAGGCGAGGAGAGTATCGGTCTACAGTTCACCAAGGCACTGGCCCAATGTGGGCTGGTGAATTACATACACCTTTAAAGAGTTTGAATCTCACCAGGCATGTAGGTTTCCTCATGATGTTTTCCTTCACCGATGTGATTCGATTGACTATAGTCGCGGCACGATATGATGGCCGTTTTGATACATAACAATAGTGATGTAAATGCCAAATTATTCTCGAAAAAAAATATAATCAAAAAAGTATATAATTAAAATGACTCGTAAATAAATGACAATAGTAAAAACGTTTTTTACTTTTGCAATTTAGTAACGAGTCATTAGTCAATATTTGTTAGAAAAGTAAAGTAAAAACTTGGTTATTTAGGACGAAATTGATGACGATTATATTTATAATGTAGATAATAATATTTTTCTTTAATCTCATCAATACATATTGCAACGGCATTTTAATACAGTTTCTAACACTTCTTTCATCAGATAGACATAACAAAATAAAATAAAATATTGACGGTACCGGATCAAATGCTCGCAAGTGTATATAAACTGTTGCAGAATTTACTGCAAAATTTTTATCTTCAAGTTTCTACGGCAAACAATTTTTGTAGGGAATATAAATTAGTTGTTTACAAAGTTTATATCATTTATGCTTCTAAGAATTAACTTTTTTTTTTCTTTAACGGTGTTGGGTTCACCCTAGGCTACTGAGCCCCACCACCACGACAAGACCTGAACCGTGGCGGGGTTCTAAGAATTAACTTAGTTTAAACCTAGTGTAGGCTTATGTTCAGCAGTGGGCGGATAAAGGCTGATGTTGATGATGATGATGATGAAAGTAAGGATGTAAAATCTATCTGATTGCCCGTGGCTTTGCTGCGCTCACGTCTGCACGGGTACCATGATCTTGCTATCTCCCGTGAATAAGCTTTGCTGCATTTTAATGAGATGGGCAGGATAAGCAATAACTATTTTTTCTTTTACGCCGGGAAATGCAATGACGCTTGCTGCGCCCGAAAGCTGGTAAGTAGACGCAGTTCTACCCACTAAAACCCGGAGAGTGCCCTGGATCTACAAGCAACAGGCCATCTCGACGGCTATTCAGTCTCTCAGGGGACGGACGCCACATCCACAGAGCGGTTGTTCCGCACCACAGAACAACCACTCCCAACGTCGGGACAGTACGATGAGGTGAGGTTCCCATCCTCACCCCTTGCCCCCTGCTCTTTCGCCCCTCTTTTTATAAGAGGGATACAAAGAGCCCTCCTCGGCTCAATTCGCTTCGCCCAAGGTGTTTGGGTCACCCTGGGCTTCTGAGCCCCACCGCCACGACAAGGCCTGAGCCATGGTGGGGAATAACTATTCTACTTTAGCTATAATATAATAACGTCTGATGTTAGGCAGCACATGACGTAGTGGCTTGGTTGGGCCTAGGTGTGTGGCTGAAGCCTACGTGCTTTCGTAATATATAGCGGGCAAACTGTTTAATTCCGATAGCGCGATTCAGGACTGGGTTTGGATGTTTATTGTCATGGGCGACGCTGATATCTTACCATCAGATAAGGTGTCTCCTATTTCTGTTTGCCAATCCAGGTAAAAACAGCATAGTCAGCGTCGTACATCTCAAACGTATTCCACGATGTATTTGTTGTAATTGAGTATATTATATAATGTTGATCTTCATTAAAAGACGCATATAGCGCCATCTATTATGTTAGTTGTTAAGTTTATTAAGATTGCCTGTCATGGCGCACTCTTGTCTTTTTCTCTGTAACGCGGTAAATGTAAAATATATAAAAGTGCTAATAAAACCACTAATCAACAATAATTGTGTTATTGAACATAATAATAAACTTTCCTTCAAATCAACAGTATTAAATAACACTTGAGTTACGATTAGTAAACCGTAACATTATACCGCCGTTTCCTATTATGCTGGCATTATGGTACTGACTACTGAGTATTGTACATGGACTTAGTATAACGTCCATGGTATTGTAAATGAGAATTATTTATCCACGTGATGTTGTGATATTGTTGGTTCGTTCGTCTGTAGCGTTTGAAAAAGGAAAGCATGTAAGTATGGATGTTTGTTACTCTTTCACGTATAAACTACTGAATGGATTTGATGCAACTTTACAATAATATAACTAGAGATATAGCGAACAAGATAATTAATTGGTGGTTGGTTGGTGAACTCACAATATTTTCCTTCACCGATGGGTGAGCGATGGTCTCGTGTTTAGCGTGCACTTTGAAATTTAGAAAAACCCATTTCACGGCACCAGAGGAGGTCAGGATCGAACCCGGAACCTCTCGCATAAGAAATAGAGTCCATATCTAGTGGACCATCGTCGCTCGTAATATATTGTTATAATACGATTCTCTGAAATAAATTTAAAAACCGTTTTTCTAGAAGATTTTTTCAGAAGTCAAATAAAGTTTCAAAAGGGTCCGTTTAGAAAAACACAAAGGATCCTCCCAACACAGTCCTAATAAAGTATTGTTAGCTGAAAAGTAGAATCGTGTACGATCTGGTAAATTTGTCAATTTAGTATCCAACGTTTGGTTCTGTTACATGTTTGCGAAGCGTAGCGACTAAGCGTTTTCTGATAAAGATAAACGTTTTCCTTTTAAATCGTTTAGAGTCTTTTACACGTGGAGGTTGGATGAGCGTACGTGGATAAACGAGAGAATGAATTAGATTAATATGTTTTAGTGCTAGGACTGAAACTTAGACTTTCATAGGGTTAGTGGTAGACTACTACGCGATGACATGTTGAGGCTGAAAGGCTTTCGGCGATAGACATGGTAGACATTTGGGTCAGTATTGAAGATCATCTGTTTTGTTCTTCCAACTTTGTAGTATAGTTTGCGCTAAAGTGGTCAAGCTCATTTTCAAAGTCAATATCAAATTCAAAGAAAAAAAAATTCAAAGGAACAAAGGATTTTTTTAAAATATTTCTGTAATTTATTAAGTATCCTATTAATAAAAGTGACCACTATTTATCAGAGATCATTATTGCTCTTGTATGAGCGCCTGATATATGACATATTTGCGCTCATTTTTGTGTTGCTATTACATTTTAACAGGCACATTTCAAAATTATACATCAAACTAGGTCAGCTGTAAAAATAAGACGGTTAATTTCTTAAAATTTCGCAATTCGCTGAATGGGAAGAAAAACAGAGGACTGTAACATTACTGTCCGTAATTTCATCATTGCGACAAAAACAAATAACAATTAAACATGAAACATTCCGTATGTGTCGTTCGCGGAAAATTGCCTGAAGCAACGATTTCAAAACCCAACCCTGTGTAATGTAAATTAAGGTTTGGTTTCCATTGTTAAATCGTAAGTGGTTTTCAACATCCGTTTATTATTTAGCGAGACGGGGGCGATGCGACTTCGATGTTTTTTATATCAAGTATGTTGTTTTATTTATTCATTGTTTTTTAACCGGAATATTTGCTATTCATGTATGCACTCGTAAAATTTGATGTTTATGCAATTCTTACTATAAAGAATACAGAATCACAATATAGTCCTAGTAACGGTTATTTTTATTTTTTTCTTATGTGACATATTTTGTTGGTAGGTCAATAAATACCTAGACGTATTTATCGGGCTTGGACGTATTATATTATTGAGTAATAAAATTCTCTCTAAATGTGTTTTATAATTTTTCCGTGGTCACTTTTAAACAACAGAAGCTACTTAGACGTATAGATCATAAATTATATCCTTCGTTGTGAAGGTTTTCTGTAAGGATACATTTAGGATTGAAGGCTTTTGATTTCGGAACTCTTTTAGTCTTATTCTCTTTTTTATTTACAAATCTTATCTATGTCAAGATCTGGATTTTATGACCGTTTTCTGCTGTAGGTTTTCCGTGAAATTTAGTATTGACTATTAACAACAATGTCACTATGGGATTATTTGGGGAAATAGCAATTAAGAAGAACAAAAAGAAATTGAAACTAAATATTATTTTGTATTATATGTTTAAAAGTTAACGGTGCCTACTCTAATTTAAGCGCCATGGATGGTGCATCATATGCAGGAAACTGAAAGTTTCATGGCTGTATAGCGCATGGTATATCACGGCTGGCAACACCATTCGCCGATCCGGGAGAGTACACCGACCGCCGGCACGATATCGGGAATAACCGAGACTTTGCGCCCGACATTAAGGGCCGTACTCTGGAGTTTTAACAAAAACGTTACGCAGTAGTCCGCGGAGAGTATATACGGACCTGTATTATATTAAGTATATTTATAATAGTCTGTCCGTATTATATTGTAAAATCAAGAATATAGTTTTTTTGCGTGAAAGAATTCTTTGAGTTTCCGAACCCCATAACTATAACTGGCGCCTAACGTGGCCCAACTATAACTGAACCCCAATTATAGCTTTTAATTTCCATATTTTTTTAAAATAATGTTTGTCTAGGTATAAGATTTTTTTTTTGATGTCACAGTGGAAATCCTTTTGAGACGTACCAGGGCCTCAGGTAGGCACACTGGCGTGTGTGGGGACTCGCATTTTGTTCTACTCCGCTAAAACCACTGCAAACACTCTCTGAGGGGCCCGGATTGTTGTCTTTAAATCAGCTTCTTCAGATATAGAGGGATTGCCCGGCCGCTACTAAGCAGTCCCCACGACTTGGGGATCTTTTGGAGACACAGTGCTGTCTTATTTATGATGAAAATATATTTGGGCAATAACATATAAGCATACAACTTAACAATGTTAACTTGTAAAATATATAATGAAGCCGCCATTGGTTCATTTATTTGTTCATAATATATTTGACAGATAGAGTATGGAGTACCTATCTGTCAAATATGTTGTGAATAGCCTATTCGGAACTTATCTGGAGATTGTGAAACCGGCTCTTAATGAATTATTAATATTCATTATTTTTATGCAGCTTATAATAATAATGAAAGTATAATATAGGAAAGGGCATAGTTTATTTTACATACGGAATCTGAATAGTAATTGTCGATAGTCGGTTTTCCGCTCTGTATATTGCCGGATAAATACTAAAACGCAGTATCGTTAGGTATTAATGGATTATTGGTTAAAACGAAATAGACTTTTTTGCAGTGTTGCCAAATCAGACTACGGTGATGTAGACGGTGGAAAAATTACCAACTAAACTAGTTTCAACCAATTCGTTTTGTGTATTGTTAATGAGTCTCTACGAGATATATTGACTGTGTGAATACAAATAATAGAAAATAATATAGTAAAAGTATATTAGCGACGGGGGTCCAGTGGTGGACGGACTCGGCCTCTTATGCGAGGGGTTCCGGGTTCGATCCTGACCCGTCCGTGAGTGCCTTGAAATGGGTTTTTCTAAATTTCTAAGTGCCCACGAGACCATCGGTCGCTCACCGGTGAAGGAAAACATCGTGAGGAAACCTGCATGCCTGATGAGATTGAAAGCCTTTGAAGGTATGTGAAGTTCACCAATCCGCACTGGGCCAGCGCGGTGAACTATCGGCCCATTACCCTCCTCGCCTGATTTCGAGGAGGAGACCTATGCACAACAGTGGGACATATAAGGGTTGATACTTTTATATTTGTTTTAATATTAGTTGGAACAAATTGCTGGAGCTGAATGGTGAATAGCTGACGTCGCCCCATTAATGTGTTGCCAATCCAGTGTCTTGGATTCTCACGTCGTCTAAACCGCAGAGTTTGAAGAAGAAAGCCTTTAACCGAATCTTCAACCAATGCGTTCTCCCCGTGATGATCTATGGGCCCGAAACGTGGCCTCTATTAAGAGGTCACGGTACGGCAAACTTGCGGACCAGTCATTCAGTCATTAGACTGAATGACTAGTCCGCAAGTTTGCCGTAGCTCAACGTGCTATGGAGCGTGCTATGCTGGTTGTTTCATTAGCAGATAGAATCGGAACAGATAACTAAAGTCACTGATAACACGCGAAGAATAAGCACGTTGAAGCGCAATGGGCTGGTCACGCGATACGCACTCAGAAGAACGGATGGCCGATGGGCCAATAAGGTTCAAGAGTGGAGGCCGCGTTTAGGTAGACGAAGTGTTGATGGAGGCCTATGTTCAGCAGTGGACGGATAAAGGCTGATAATGATGATGAAAAGCAAATAAAAAAGTTTATGATAAGTTGTCCATTCGGCTTGATGGTGATTTTGCCGCCCCCCGAACTTGTCGCCCGGGGCACAGGCCCCGGCTTGCCCCCCGTATCGTGATTCGTGACTTGTCTTACTTTTACGCAATCGATCCGTCGCTAGGGGGCCTAGCCAAAATGCCATTAAGAAAGCGTTAGCGAAGTTCGAAATGATAAAATGTATAGGATGGACCACGTGATTAAGCGCGGCCTTGTGTCAATCCCATGCATTTTATCATTTTCAAACTTCGCTAACGCTTTCTTAATGGCATTTTGGCTAGGTCCCTGAAGTACTATGCAGAGACTGGAAACTCGAATGGGACCTGAAAAATAAAGTAATGGACGATAAGAAGAAAAAATTATTCTATGCGATAACATCCCATTGTCATAAGCCGAACGCTTAGGCCGATCGTGTACTTTTATCGCTTGTTCCGCGTTCTCGCTTGCATGCTCCGCTCGGGCGGAACGTGAGCATGAGTCATGCCTTTTCATGTTCATGTCATTTATCGATATATAAGATTATCAGGTCAGGAAGACAGTGGTACAATACAAGTTATTATATTATCTGATGTATTCCTCATGTAAGATGATACTTTGTATATATCTTTCTGTCCCATTTTATATCCAAAACCTTAATTGCTGAACCAGACCTGTCAAATCCCTGGCAAACCGAGTCTTAAATCAAAGCAACGTTAAAAAAAGTTAAATGTGAGTTTTGTATCTCAGGAAGGTTGGAATCTCTCCAAATTGTTTCCCAGACAGGGCAAGCAATAAGAAAAATTTAGTTGTGTTAAATTGAGAAAAGTAATTTAGAACGTGATAGACGATGGTTTGATCGTAAACGGGTTCAATCGGTCTGGGATCAATTTTGTTTTTTATTTCAAATTACGCTATAACTCCTCTTTACTATCGAGTTCAACTTTTTATACCATAGTTGAATTCTAATTCAGTATATTACTTAAAAATTCATTTACAATGTTATAACGACGATCGAACGTTTGAAGACCTCTGTGGCTTGGCGCGTTGGCGCACAAGCCGGAGGTAGCGGGTTCGAATCTCGCCTGGGAACACTAAAAAAGTTTCTATGTTCCTGGGTCATGGATGTGTATTAAATATGTGTATTGTATAATAAGAATCTTAAATATAAGTATTAATATAAAAAGTATTAAATATATGTATGTAATTCCGTTGTCTGGTACCCGTAACACAAGTGTCTTAGAGAACTTACCATGGCACCAGATTGACGTGGTGTAAAAGCGTCCATAGATATATTATCCATAGATAACGTTTTGATTGGAAATGAGCTATAAGTTTGGCTAGTTAATACAGTTCTAGAATAGAAGCCACGTCGGTAAGGGAGGTTGGAGGATCGACTCAAGGATATTTGAAATAAGTTCTTTTATCTGTTCTTAACATTTCTATGATCGACTTGATGGGACGAAGATATCAGCGCAGTGACCGGTTCTAAGTGAATCCAAGTGGTGTGGTCTTGTCATTCATGCTCCTTGACGGATACGAGGAAAAATAATTGATATATTAATTACGAACACGGTGATATTAAATACTCGATATTCATAGCGGGATTCGAAGCCGTGTCCCGATCCTCTAAGCAAACATCAAACGAACGAGTGTAACCTATCCGCACCACTAAACTCGCATCCAATGTTTTCGAAATAGGCGATTGCAGTTCTTTTTTTTATCGGACAATATATTCGATGAACGATGTTTTACTTTTCAATTTGTGGCCAATTTTTTCGCTGAAATAATCCTTAGCACAAAATTGTATACTGGCAATATTTTTCTGATAAACAAGTGGTTGTTCTTTTCATTTATGACGATAATCATATAGATGAGCCGAATAATGCAGTGATCAGAGTCACCAATTATCACAAGACAGTTCACCTTAACCTATCAACACACTATGAAATATATGGAAAAGAAAAATATCGAAAATTTTGGCAATCGTTTTAGTTCATATTTACAATTCGTAAATGATAAAATATATAGGATGGACCACGTGATTAAGCGCGGCCTTATGTCAATCCCATACATTTTATCATTTTCGAACTTCGCCAACGCTTCCTAATGGCATTTTGGCTAGGCCCCCAGAGACTAATATTTTGATTTGTTGTTGACTGTATTTTATAGAAATAAGACATGAATTAAAAATTACAACCTTCTATATATACAAATGAAAAGTGCGCGGGCAAAACCGCGGGGCACTTAGAAAATAACAAATAACGTAAATCTTTACGAGAACTTAGTACAATAGAAGATTTAGTATCCTAATATTGATAAATGTTTCGACGACTTAAAATAATAAACTATATTTACGTTGTGAAACTTATCTAAGATCCTTGAACTATAAAGTTTCAGTGTTTCATTCGGATTTCGATGCGGTTTTTTTTTTGATTTGACAGCCAACTTTTTGCAATGCTCAAATACAGCATTACATTTATGAATTAAGAAACATTTTGATATAAAAATTCCATTTTTGGAATGAAGTTCCCAACGGCAGGCTTGGAGGGGATAGGGATTTTACTGCGCGACGAACTGAAAAAAATGTGATAGTAAAACCGTAGGAAAAAGTGCGTGGAATAAAAAGCGTTAAATGAGACGTGCGCAGGCGCGATAGTCGCATACACAAGCGAGTAGTGTATAATACCTGTCTTTTTAGCCGAAGGAACTTCGTTCCTACCTGGTGTCCCACGACACCACATCTTTTTTTATTCAATTCCTTTATAAAAACTTGAAAACAATAGTTCAAAATAGAAAGGAGCCTACGTCCGGTCTTGCAGTCAGACTTTAGAGTTCCAGGCTCTGTACTAGCACACACTGCTTGCGGTCCGGTTTGGAGTTCGGTGATCTTCACCACTGATAAGGTGACATGACACTCTCTTCTAAAAATTGAAATGTCACTTTATCTCGACAGATCGTGCGTAGTCTGGTCGGCGCCTAAATTATTTACGAAAAAAAAAACTTAAGTAGGTCTACAGTTTTTCTTTCTTTAACGGCGGTTTTCAATATCCTATCTATCTTAAAATTTTCTTAGCTATCTTAAAATTTTGACAGATTTTGTTAGGAAATGTGTCACAATTTCACGATAGAAAATTTTAAGATAGATAGGATATTGAAAACCGCCGTATATGTAAGAGTGAATTAATTGTGTAACTGTCTAGTTATTTTGTTGTTGTCTCGTGTTTGCGAACCAATAAAGTTTTCTTTCTTTCTATAATTGCTGAAAAAACAATTTCACTTTCGCGCAGTCACTCAAATGATATTAGACGTTTTTAATGCCTACAGTATAAGGGCAACATAATATTTTCCATTCAGTCCATTTGTCGTGTTAAAATTGAAACACGTTATTCATTATTATTCTCCCGTTTAGAAGTTCACAAAGCCAATATTTCTCGAAAGCGCCTCTCAAACTTAACAAGCCACAGAACATTAACTTTCAAATTCCATATTCAAATATAGAACAAAAACAATTTCTCCCAAAGAACAACTAAGCCTATTATAATTAATTAACCTTTTATCTTAATTTGCTATTATTGAATTTAACAATGTAAATATTATTATAATTAATAATAATAATAATACCTATAATAGGCCTTTCTCAATGAACGCCAAAATAACTGATTCTTTGCCACTCGCATCCAACACGGAAGAGTGGAGGCCGCGTTTCGGTTATGGGCTAAAAAGCCAGCTAAAACATTACTTACCTTTAGGTAAAAAAAAAATGATTAAGAAGATAGATTTAGCATAATATTCCGTAATATTTTATTAATTAAATAATGTTAATTATCGCTCATTTGTAACTATTTACGGATCGTCGGAAATACTGCCTAAGTAAATTTCAATTATACAGAAGACCGTTGTAAATCATAATAATTCATTAATAAAATTTCCTGAACGGTTTGTCAAAACAACTCTCGAATTACATTCCGAATTCTGAACGAATAACTAAATGTTCCATTTATTAAATTGCAATTTGTTAGAAATTCACGGTATTCGAAATTTAAATTAACAAACAACAGTTCGTCGGATATTTTTATTAAAATATTTGGATCACAAATGCGAACAACTTATCAATTGCGTTTAATTACTTAAGAAATAGCTTGTTTTTTTGTACAGTTCTAGAGTAAAATTTATAATGTTTGTTAGTTACTAGGACTGAAAGTTTGTAAGTGAATCTACACTGACTTGGAATAATAATAATATGATTTTCAATAAATAAATTACATTTAATTATTTGGTAGTTGATTTTTAAAAACAATTGAATTAAAAAAAGATTAAACGTCGCCGTAATGTTCTACATAAAAATAAATTTTAAACAAAGAATAAAACATCCGAACGCTTTAATAAAATTAAAGAGCATAGACAACTTATTATGTTTTTTTTTATAATTAATGAATGTCCATTCTTTCTCCGTGGTAGCTGAACTGATAAAAGTTGGCTCGGTATTGCAAAACTACAGCAATTAAGCCGCAACTATACTTTTATCTTGATTCAGATTGTAAAAAAGAAGATTTACGACCATAGTTTCTGTATTGGTTTTGAGCTTTTACTAAAATATGAGTTGAGTTTTAATTTTTATACAGTTCAAGCAAGAAGTCGAGTTTTCTTTTTATGTTGCAATCTGAAAGTGCTTTGCTTTTAGCTACGTTTTTTTTAGTTAGTAGTAAAATTTGGTAATAAATGTATATACTTTAGTGCGAATCATTGACGAAGAAATCGTTTTTTGGCGTTTAGTGGCGTGGGGGTTGCATACAAGTGTACGCATATGCAGCGGTAAAGATGGGAAGTGCATATGCAGTAAACATTTACTTTAGTGCATTTAAACATGTAGCATAATATGAAATCCTTATGTTTTTTCCATATATGTAATTACAATCCTTATAAGTCCCACTGTTGGACACGGGTCTCCTCCTCGAAATCGAGAAGGGTTGAGGTCATAGATCAATCAACATGGTGAATAGGATCAATTCAACATGGTGAACTTCACACAGTCATTTCAATTAAACAGACTTCATTCCAAGACTTTCAATCTCATCAGGTATGCAGGTTTCCTCACGATGTCTTCCTTCACCGGTGAGCGAGCGATGGTCTTGTGTTAGGTTAGTACTCTGTACTAGAACTTTGACGCTCGCCTATACCATACCTATGTACTCTATTGGGCTGCTTGGTATAAGCTGTAGGTTAACACCCTCCTCGTCGATTTTCGAGGAGGAGGGTGTTAACTTACACATGTACCCATGCTTATGATGATAAAGATTCAATAATAATCATCATCATTCAATGATAATGATTCAATTATATCATCAATGATGATAATGATTGTACTAAGGTCGTTTATCATTGAAAATCCCTTCAATGAATTACGCCGGTATTTTCAAATTGCCTGTATTGAACTTTAAAAGATCAGCAACGTAAAGCCAAACAATGGGCTTAAGAATCAATAAGAGCAAAGCCGCCGGTTTTAGTATAGTCTGCGTAAACGGAAAATTTCACCGCGACCGGAATAAATGTCCACCCATTAATCTCTGTTCTCAATTTTGTTGAAGTGCCTTCACACTGGCAACGATTTTATTGAAGTGAAACTTGTGATGCGACTACCAACAAGGTTGCGTTAAACGTTTTACGCTATCATGGAAGAGGTATGAAAGTTCAACGTCATTGGGAAGGGGGAATAGAAAGAGACAGAGCGAGAGTGAATATGCTTTTTCAGTGAGTGAGTCTAACTTCTACCGCGCGGAAGGACTACTCGCTCTATTTTTTTTTTAATCTTCTTATTGCAACTGTCTACTACTATAGCCCTTTTACTTGTATTGAGACGTCTATTGATTGATAACAATATAATTACAGATAGCAATATATATCAATAAAATCAAAATTGAGTCGAGCTCCTGAAGAGTGGAACCCTCCAAAGTAGTATTGCCTGAATTATTTATTCAGATTATTTCAAAATAATCACCATAAGTAATACAGTTGCAAATATAACAGCTGTAGACCCGATAGACGTATTATCCTAACATTGGCCTTTTGTTGAAACTTTATAATCTAAAGTTTATATTAATAATTACGTTCAAAAGTAATTATAACAATTTTATTCATTTTTTATTAATACAATCACGACGCAATCTACCGATACAAACGTATGAGGCATCGAATTTCAACCAAACCCGCCAAGGAAGATTAGGGGTGTCACACCTACATTCGTAGAATATATTATATACAAAGATTATCGCAATATTTAGTATAAAGATAAATAAAACTGGAGTATCTCTTTATAACATAAAAATATCTGCTTTTAGCTAAATACATATGGATTTATAAAACCAAAATCAAACTATTTACCATTTTTGTTTGCCTTTATACCTGCTTGTGTGTATTTTTTCACTAAACACTGAAACAGTGGGATTGATTTCAAAATAGCGTTGAAATAAATTTAAAATTGGCGCTTTCACTTATAGTGGCAAAATTGTATGCCAGAATGACATTCTTTGTTTAAAGTTGTTTATCTGTGCACTGTAATCTGTATTCTCGCTTGTTCCTTCCTTCTTTAAAAAACCGTATCCGTGTGTTATTCAATAAAAATTTGTAAATATATATTAATTTGTTTTAATCACAACACAAATATTTACAATAGAAAAAGCCAAAGACAAAAAGTGATAATAAATCTTGTAAGTCTTTATCGTCGTCAGTGTGAAGGTACATACCATGTGATGTACGTTTTGTAGACGCCGCCAGCGTTCTCCTTGTCCGTTTTAACGTCTACATCCGAGATGGATTTCCAACAACCACCTTCAATTGGATTCGATTAATGGAATCAACTCATAGACGACATATCAAAAAGTAGGTTGTTTTTTTTTTGGGTCCTTTTTTACAGAAATAGGGTTAACGGGTTGTCAGACCAGCCTGTCGCTGAGGTCATCCTGTTTACAGATCCGTGATCCTTAAAATTTAGGTTAGGTGTTTTCATTGCGAGTCCCACATAGGGTCAGGAGTCTATTCCGGTAACCTAATGTGTACTAATTCATTTAGGATTATCAATAAAAAAATCGATAGTATTTATTTAGGTAAATATAGTTTTGTATAGATAGTTCAACTCAATTTTGCGCGCGGCGGTGTGTGTGTGTGTGTGTGTGTGCAACACATCAATAGTGCCTACCTAGTTGCGTGGATTTATTTTATTTGTTGCTGCTGCCCGCAGCTTCGCCTGCGTTAACTAAGATTTACAACGGCATTTATATATAGTATAGCGTGTTCCCGTGGGAATACGGGGATAAATTATAGCCTATGTGTTAATCTGATGTATAAGCTATATTATTATGAAGTTTCATCAAAATCCATTCAGTATTTTTTGCGTGAAAGAGTAACTAACATCTTCACAAACTTTCGCAATTATAATATTAGTAGGATTCGCGTAAATTTAAAAAATATACGTTCTTAAATAATTGTTTCTAATCCTATTTATAATGAACATCGGGTTTTAATTATAAAACTGTGGGCCGCGAGTTAATGTACCGCTGCGTGATCTACAGCCTTTTGTTTGGGGTCACCGAACGTTAAGATAAACTATTACATTAATGCAAATGGCGGACGGAACATTTATATTACACATTGTATACTCTATTAAGGCGGTTCTCGTCGTTTAGGTACCGTAATGTAAGTCGGTTACCCATCTAACCAAGAAGTAATCTTATGGTAAGTCTTAGGTTAATCCTTTATACATTTTAATAAGACGAAAGGAGTTTTAATGCATGTCCTATACCTTCCTCTCTAAAAGATAGGAAGGCTTTTTCTACGGAAGACATTAAGTATGGTCGTACCGCGGCGAAAGCGGCGCAAGCGCACTCCTAGCGATAAATATAGCAAAGTAACCTGCATGTACAAGATTAAGTCTTTAAGGGTATGGAAAGTTCACCAATCCGTTTTGGGCCAGTAGTGGCTATGGCTCGCACACTCTCTCGTCTTATTGCTTTGCGAATCTCCTCGCCTGAATTCGAGGAGGAGATTCGTGCCCAGCAGTGAGACATAATAGTTATTATTATCATTATAATTACATCATTATCTATCTAGATTCCATAATGTTATGTAAAGTACGTATTAATGTAATTATTCACAAATAAATCCATCTTATTTCTTTCATAATGACTACTAAATAGGCCATGTTATGAAAGAGAGGGCGTTTGCAAATGGAATGCAGGAAGTAGTAATATTTGAAACTACTTAAAAAAGTATATTCTTAAACATATTACACCAGTAGTACGCGGATGACAGAGCTTTGCTCGTTAAAGTTGATTATTAAAACACAAATAATACAACATTTTATAAAAACGAATCCTAGGTAGATCGATTTATCGCCCACAAAACTCCATGCATACTACATTTCATGAAAATACGCTTCAGCGACGATGGTTCAGTGGTAGATGGACTCGGCCTCTTATGCGAGAGATCCGGGTTCGATCCTGACCCGTCCGTGTGTTCCTTGAAATGGGTTTTTCTAAATTTCTAAGTGCACCCAAACATGAGACCATCGCTCGCTCACCGGTGAAGGAAGACATCGTGAGGAAACCTGCATGCCTGATGAGATTGAAAGTCTTTGAATGTATGTGAAGTTCACCAACCTGTACTGGGCCAGCGCATCGGTGAACTATGGTCCATTACCCTCCTCGCCTGATTTCGTGGAGGAGACCCGTGCCTAGCAGTGGGACATACAAGGGTTGATACTTTTACGTTTCGGAGCCGTCTCCGATATTGTGATTATACAAGAATTGCTCGTTAAAAGGTGTACGATACGATAATCTCATGTGACATAGGCTTTACACGGGCAAAGCTACGGCCAAAGTTAGTATATCTTTAAAGTTGCTAATTGGAGATACGTTCACGAAACGTAATACAAGTAACGCGAGTTCAAATTTCAGTTGTTTCTGTTCACTCGAGGGACTTTTTGTGATTTTAATTAATTTTGTTATATGAATATTGTTCGCAAGAAATTAATGTGGAATGTTTAATGGTGCTTTGAATATAGAATTACTTATTTTGATGTTAAGTTAATGTTAAAGTTTGTTAATTGTTACACTTAGGGCCTGTTTCACAATCTCCAGTTAAGTTCCCAATAGGCTATCGGCAACATATTTGACAGATAGAGTATATCAAATATCTGTCAAATATGTTGCCGATAGCTTATTGGGAACTTAACTGGAGATTGTGAAACAGGCCCTTACTCGTACTAATGTAGGTATGAAGCTGATTAGTTTGTTTGAATTCTTTCATATATTTGATAGCTCATTTATCGAGGAAGGCTATATCATCCCGCTAAGATGCCGTTGTAAATCTAAGTAAACGTAGGTGAAGCTGCGGGTAACAGCCTATTTAATATATTATAGTTATACTTATAGACATTTAGATGGTGAATGGTGAATCCATAAACTTATGTTAATAAAAAGTGTATACGAATTTGCGTTATTACATATATTAATTGTTTGTGTTCATGAACTCACATATACTTTACAATATAGTACCCGCGTTCGCGGAATATTTCTTAGAAAAAAATTAAAAGTACATAAGATTTTCGGAAAGTAGTTTTGATTTTATCAAGACCGAAAAATAATTTCCATGCTCGCTCCCAATTTTTAATTTATATATTTAATCATCATTATCATCATCATAATCATCATCATCATCGTCATCATCATAATTATCACCATCATCCTTTATCCGTCCACGACTGAATATCCATCAACAACTGCTCAGACTGATCATATTATGTTGAATTTTTATTTATCATGCAGTAATTTCTCAAAGTTACACTTATAACCATCCTGATCCGGGACTCGGGAGGGTATCAAGCCATTCCCGTCTCAGAAACCAATAAACTTACTCATTTTATGATATTCTTCAAGTTCGAAAAACTTTGGGGTTTTTTCGTATAATGTTTTTTTTTACTTCTAACTTCCTACGCAAAGTTGAGTTTTATACCTTACTCATATAAGTCAAATTTGTTGTACTTGTTCATATATGTAATTGGGATCTCAGAGAAATACTTCATCATCATCATCATCATAATCATCATCAGCCTCTATCCGTCCATTGCTGAACATAGGCCTCCTTCAATAAACGCTCGGAGATAGCCTTCCTACCTTGTTAATAGTCGACCAAAAACACTTCGTCTACCTAAAATGTATAATTATGTACTAAAGGTAAACTTAACAGAGTATAAGTGTTAAAAACAATCATTAAATAAAACAAATATTTTATAATTTAATCCTTGCTTTTATTAACATGTGCTGAATGTGTACTGCTGAGTCATTGCTATATTAAATACTAGCTTTTGCACGCAGCTTCGCCTGCGTTAACTAAGATTTACAACGGGATCTTAGTACGCAAAATGAGTATCTTTTCTGGTTGATTTTTTGCACCTTGTGTCCAAAAAACCCAAATATCTTACGAAACCCCATTTTTTCAGAATAAAAATTAGCCTATGTTACTCGTGAATAGTGTAGGTTCTAAATGGTGAAATAATTTTTGAAATCGGTCCAGTAATTTTTGAGCCTATTCATTACAACCAAACAAACGAACAAAGTTTTCCTCTTTATAATATTAGGGTAGATTTATAAGCATATGTCACTTGTGCAAGTTATAAGCACGACGGAGCTTTTCATGTTATGAAAAGCTGTTTTTCATAACATTATTAGTAGCACTAGCTATAGTTGCAAGTCGATGCTTTTACTCTAACAAGGTATTAGTAACGCTACGTACAATTAGTACTGCTACGATTTTACTAAGCCTACGCTGCTACGGATTTATTAGTATAGCTACGGGCTTAGTGAACGCGCCGCTACGGATGCTACGAATTTATTAGTACTACGGCAAACATCTCTCGAGAGCATAATCTAATTCGAGTAGTACTTGGAAAATTTTGAAAAATATATACCGGTACAAAAGGAACCGCTAACACAAGCGCTTCTTATTCGTACATAAAAGATGACAGACGCATATGATTTGTATGCCCGCTGGTGGAGTGCACTCACCGTATTCTATATTCCTGTCGCGTCTCAAAAGCATCTTCTAAATATTCCAGTTTCCAAATCCCAGACGAAATTGGCATTGTTAGTTTCGGAGTTTGAACGTGAAATATTGTGTGGGGATTTGAACGGACATATTGTGTTTATGAAATTGCCCATGATCTGGGATGTGTACGAAAATAATTCATCTATAGAATTTCATTTGGGATATGATTTTATTTGGGTACGAAGTAAAAAATATCCTCATTTAGTAGGTCTCAATTAAAAAAAAAATTAAATTTTTTTTATTAAAAAGTAAAGTTGTTCTCGAAATGAGATGAAAAGAGTTTTGAGTCATAGTTCACGTATATGCTGGTCTAAAACGAGTTGGTGAACTTCACATACCTTCATAACTTCACATACCTTCATTACCTACTTAATTTCATAAGGCATGAAGGTCCCTACGATGTTTTCCTTCATCGGTGAGCGATGGTCTTATATTCAGATGCTTTTAGAAGTCTAGAAACACATTTCAAAGCACCACAATCAATATCGAAGCCGGCCCTATCACTTATTAGACCGAGTCAATTCTCAATTTCGTTCAAGACCATCCTTGCTTAGTGGTTAGAATGTTAACTTTCACAATTTAAATTATTTAAATATAAAGTAAAAGAATATATAAATGATAAAAATTCTTGGAAATGAATTGCTCTAGATTTAAGTGACTTTGTGAAATAATGATCACAATTAAAAGAATGATAGGAACCCAGCAGAGTTTCTTGTGGGTATCTATATCCGTTAAGACGATCATAAGTGATCATCATAAAGATCCTATATGTGAAAATAAACAATAAACAATAAATAAACTCGTTTGCCCCACAAACCATGTCTGCGTGAACATGAATATTATAATTATAAATGCTTTTTAAGTAAATTCCACTCGCAGCCTAGATGCCATTAAATATGTATTCTTCCATAAACCTTGGATGACTTTAAGCCCATATTATCTTTCTATTAGTGTATTCCGTTGAAACTGTGGGGGTGAGTGGAGGGGTGAGGGTTGTAGATAAATATTCGTTCTGAAGCTATCAGCTATCAAAGTATGCAGTTTGCTGTATGCAATTCAGGACGTGTATGATACGATAAGATGTGGCCATGAATACAGCGACAATTCAGCTTATACAATTTATTTTTTTGTAGTAAATTAAAATTAATAATTTTTTTATAAAGGTAACATCTGTTTGTCCATCACACAGAACAATTAGCGATCATAAATATAACTTTATTGAGCACTTTTTTTTGTTTTTACTTTTATTGACTTCTTCTTCTGACGTATTTCAAGTGTGCCAGCGAAGTAAAGATATTTTCTATAAGGTTCTTAAAAATAACAATTATTGATTTTTTTTCAAGTTTTGTCATATTGTTCCGCATCGGATTTGCTGCGATTATAATTATTATTTTGGGATTTTTGGGAATGAAACAGACGAGACGTAATCGAGGAATTAGTATTGGCACTAAAATATATGACCCAATATTATCATGTTTTGTATTGTAACCAAAGTTAATTTATTTGTATTTTCGCTGATAGGTGTTTTTTTTAGTATATACAACTTAGGCCCCGTTTGCAACAAGGCTTTCTTACCGAGCGTTAAAAAAGCGTTTGAATGAGACAAATGGGTATCCATGTATCTGTCCACACGAAAGCGTTTTTATAACGCAATACTTTTTTTATCGAGCACTGTTGGATTTTCGACGTTAAGTGTTTGACATCAAATCGAGTCAATGTAGGGTTTTACCCTAACACTATTTAACCGCTTGTGAGAACGGGAGCTTAGAGTCAACGCAGCCTTCAGCGGATACCCGTTTCGAAGCTTCACATATCCAAGTTAGCAAATATTACCTATTATATTCTTAGAATATGTAGATACATTTTTAGATCATTAGTATCCAATATACAAAGACAAGGTACAGGTTATGTCGTATCGGGAGGTGAAGGTATTGGCGGAGAGGAGAAATGAGTGGCGAATACTCCACCGACAAGAGCAAAGCTCTTAAATAGAGAGAGAGTATCCAATATCCGCTAGTTTCATGGCCCTAGCACTTGACTACCGCTGTTGCTGGCTCCTAGACTGTCTGCGCCGGAGATGTTTTTTTTTATCTTATTTGAATACGATACATTTAAGATGGAAATTTTAAATATCCCAAAGCCGATATTTTTGTTAGTTTACGGATCCTAAAGAGTTTCAGTTTTATTTGAATTTCGAACGGCAACCATTTTTATCGCGTAGCTTGGTTGTAAAGTATCAAGAATGTAAAATTTAAACTGCGATAAAAAAGTAGTTTTATAAGAAACAGTAAATTTTTTGTTATTTTAAAAGTATTTGAAAATGTATTTTTGAAAAGTGATCTTCAAATATTGAGTAGCATTTTAGTATAAGCTTATTTAAAAAAATTCTGATACTTATACAAATAAGAGTTTGAGAGAATGAATGTATGTTTGTTACTTATTCACGCAAAAACTACTATTTTGATTTTGATGAAACTTTATAATAACATTACTTACACATTGGAATAATATAGCCTATAATTTAATCGCTCGCTCGTACGCGGGCGGAACCGCGGGTCTAGGTTGATAATATAACTAAGATTTCGTAATGTAATTATATCTATCTTTATTAGAGTGAGAGGGCAGTGTGCCGCCCCCTTGCATTGGTTCAATATCTTTTTTTTCTTTAACGCCGAGAAATGCGGGTATGTGGGACTCGCTGCGCCCGAAAAGTGGTATGTGGGCGCAGCTCTACCCACTAAAACCCGGCGAATGCCATCAATGCCGCCTTTGGTGAGGTGCCCCGGATCTACAAGCAATAGGACACCTCGACGGCTAGTCTGTTCCTCAGGGGACCAACGCCACCTCCACAGAGATACTGTCCCCACCATAGAACAACCCCTTGCAAGGTCGGGGCAGTACAATGAGGTGAGGTACTCGTCCTCGCCCCTTATACCCTGCTCTTTTGCCCCCTCTTCTTATCAGAGGGGTACAAAGAACCCCCTTGGCTCAATTCGCTTTGCCTAAGGTTCTGGTTCACCTTAGGCTACTAAGCCTCATCGCCACGATAAGGCTTGAATCATGGTGAGGTGGTTCAATATCCTGTTCCATCCTTAGCTTAGCTGTGTTTGGGAATAAGGGGCATAATAGTTATTACTAGTATCAAGACTTACAGGATACGTAACGTACTTATACAACTGACAGAAGAGAAGAATATGAAAAGCTCCAGGACATCAATACTCCATCATCAAAGAATGGATGGAAAGCTAAGCTTTAAAGACGAAAAATAATAATGCAACTTATCCTAAAACTAGTGATGCCATTTACACGTTACGAGCTACGACACGTCACGGACACGACACGATTTTTCCATTTAAAACTGAAAACGTCATGCGCTCGCGTTATTACAGTTTTACAGTCAGCGTAAAGGTTTATATATTATTAAAACTGACCGTTTCGCCTGAGTGTTGTAAAGTATCATAATAATATGTTTCACGGGTTTTAAGGTTAGATGATACTTAAAAGGAGTATAAGTTTTATTAATAATAATAATAATAATAATAATATCTATGGACGCTTTTACACCACGTCAATCTGGTCCCGTGCTAAGCACTCGAAGAGACTTGTGTTACGGGTACCAGACAACGGAAATACATATATTTAATACTTTTTATATTAATACTTATATTTAAGGTTTTTATTATATAATACACATATTTAATACACATCCATGATCCAGGAACAAATAAACTTTTTTTTTTTGTTCCCTGGGGAGATTCGAACCCGCTACCTCCCCGGCTTGTGCGCCAACGCGCTAACCACTGAGCCACGGAGGTCGTCGGATTGAATTTGAACTTCTGAAACTTGAATTTCTATTTTTGGCGTTCATTGATTATTGATCATCATCAGCCTTAATCCACTGTTGAACATAGGCCTCCCTCTATGAACGCCAGGATGACCGATTGCCACTCGCATCCTACACTGGATCGGCTACAGCTCGGAGATCGTCTTTCCACCTGGTTAATGGTCGACCAACACTGTTCTGTTTATTAACAAGCATTTTTTTAAACAAGTACTTAATAAGTTTATAAACTGTAAACTTACTATGAAACTTTCTTTCTTCCTCTTCTTTTTTTGAAGTCGGTTATTAATTCCATATATAATCATCATCACCATCATCAGCCTTTATTTGTTCCCTGGAACATAGGCCTCCCTCAATGAGCATCAAGACGGCCAATTTATCACTAGCATCCAACACACACGAACCGTAACGGTTTACCGCACGGTAATAAGAAATAATAGATTGAAATCTCATATTATGTCAAGTCTGATAAGTACAGATGCTACTATGAGACATACGTATATATAAACAAATTTTCGTTCGAGTGAGCGACAGTGGTCCAGTGGGTAAAGGGCTCGGTCTCTCAAGCGAGAGGACCCAGGTTCGAGCTTGACCCCCTGTGGTGCATAAAATTGGTTTTTCTAAATTTCTAAGTGCACCCCAAACACGACACCATCGTTCGTTCACCGGTGAAGGAAAACATCGTGAGGAAATCGCATGCCTGATGAGATTGAAAGCCTTGAAGGTAGTTGTAGTTCACCACCCCGCACTGGGCCAGCACATCGGTGAACTATGGCCCAACACCCCTCCTCGTCTGATTTAGAGGAAAGGAGACCCCTGCCCAGCAGTGGGATATAATGTTTTGATACTGTTTTATACGTTCCACATATACATTCATACATACAACAAATTTCTAAAATTATAACGGTCTTTTTCACCTTTGCCGCAATCTAAAGAGAAGACAGAGTATGCTCTCCGGTTCGATGCTAGAAGGCCGAATGTTTCGCGGTTGGCGCGGGAGACTCCCCCCTCATTAAAACTTTTAGATGAGCCATCTACTCATCTACTCTTTCGAAGAAGTATAAAGGCCTTAAGGCCAACAACCTAGACGAGCATCAAAAAACTTATCCTACTAATATTATAAATGCGAAAGTTTGTGAGGATGTTTGTTACTCTTTCACGTAAAAACTACTGAATGGATTTTGATGAAACATTACAATAATATAGTTTATACATCAGAATAACACATATGAGCTATAATTTATCCCCGTACTTCCACGGAAATGGGAAGTACGCGGGTGAAACCGCAGGGCTTTGCTAGTATTATATAGTGTTTATGGTGACGCGGTGATGTTGACCGATCGCTAGGTGATAAAGTATCTCGTTATCACATGTAACTAAATAAAACCTTGTAAGTTATAATAATACTAGGAGCGCCCCGCGGTTTCACCCGCGTACTTCCCATTCCCGTGGGAGTACGGTGATAAATTATAGCCTATGCGTTATTCTGATGTGTAAGCTATATTATTGTAAAGTTTCATTAGAATCTATTCAGTAGTTTTTACGTGAAAGAGTAACAAACATCCATACTCACAAACTTACACGTTTATAATATTAATTATTAGTAGGACTAGTAGGATCTTTTCCCATTGTATTTGGATGAATTTGTGTTTCATTATGAAGAACATTATCAATGTTTAATCCGTTTAAAATGCGCTCTAAGCTGTCTCGTGCTATTCACATTTCTTCTTTGGTTAAACCGCTTTCCGGATAACCGGGAGCTTTATTTACGACCGGGCGGGTGATAGGTTTGTATGGGAATAATGATAATTGATTTCGTTTGGTGTTTGGCGTTTGCGGTTACAGTTGGCGTTAAACAATGGACGATCGTCTTGCAATTCTGTGAAATATATCTAGAAATGGATGACAAGAGATTTATTTAAGAACAAGCTGTTGTACGCAGCTTCGCTGTCAACTAAGAAAATGGGTCCCTAACTTAAAAATTTAATATAGCCTATGTCCACCAGGGAGTATAGCTTCCTAACAGTGAAATAATTTTTCAAATCGGTCAGTAGTTTCGGAGCCTATTCAATACAAACAAACGATCACATTTTTCATATGTACATAATATTAGTGTAGACTAGGAGCTATTATTTATTATTTAAGAATTATAAGCTTGGCATATATTTCAAGTATAATATTTAGTCACAAGCTGCCCGCAGCTTCGCCTGCGTTACCTAAGATTTACAACGGGATCTTAGTACGCAAAATAAGTAACTTCTCTGGTTGATTTTTACACCTTGTGTCCGAAAAACCCAAATATCTTATGGAACCCTATTTTTTCCAGAATAAAATTTATCCTATGTTACCCGTGGATAATGTAGCTTTAAAACGGTGAAAGAATTTTTGAAATCGGTCCAGTACTTTTTGAGCCTATTCATTACAACCAAACAAACAAACAAAGTTTTCCTCTTTATAATATTAGTGTAAGTGTATGACGAGTAACACCGGGCTGCTTTTAGCAGGTTAAAGTCCTGCACACCCCTTCCGCTCGGCCAAAGCAGAGGGATAGTCCATGAGGATTTTACCCCTCGAAAAAAAAAAGGGGCTGCTAGTTATGTGGCGAGTGATCGACCGTCATACTTACGACACGATGACGATACGACATACATACTTACTCATTACAACCAATAACAAACGAACAAAGTTTTCCTCTTTATAATATTAGTGTAGATTAGAGTTCGGTGAGTCGCCACAGATTTCCTCAGGAACAAGGATGGGTAGCCTAGTAGAAATTTATATCTGACTAGCTGTTGCCCGTGGCTTCGCCCGCGTCAACTTAGATTTACGGACGTATTCAGTTTGATTATAATTATTTTTATAGTCTAAGTTACTTCTTATTATAACAGCTACCTACCAGTAAAAGTCCCGTCAAAATCGGTCCAGCCATTCCAGAGATTAGCCCAAACAAACAGTCAGACAAAAATAGTGAAAAATGTTATTTTGCAAATGCATGTTGTAAAAAGCGGTTATTTTAATTTTACAAACAGACGGAGTGTCTGTTTGTATTTAATTAGTATGTATCTATACTAATATTATAAAGAGGAAATATTTGTACCTATTTTTGTATGTTTCTATGTTTGTAATGAATAGGCTCAAAAAGTACTGGACCGATTTCAAAAATTCTTTCACCATTCGGAAGCTACATTATCCACGAGTAACATAGGCTAAATTTTATTCTGATAAGAATAGGGTTCCGTAAGATATTTTGGTTTTTCGGACACAAGATGTATAAAATGTTATTTCGCGTACTAAGATCCCGTTGTAAATCTTAGTTAACGCAGGCGAAGCTGCGGGCAACAGCTAGTAGACAATAAAGTCTAATAAGCCGCGAGGAAACCCGTAAAAGTTGTTTCATTATAATGATGTTATTATAATATTATGTTCAAAGACCTTCGTGAACAAGACGAGGGGATAATATTCAAATATGTTTATAATTGACGGAAGTTCTGTATAAATTTAATCAGTGTCGAACGAAGTGACGGCAGTGGGTTATTCAAACTGCGAATGTTTGGAAATATTCTATTAGAATTAGAAATATTTTTGATAGTACCCACAGCAGGGCTGCTAGTTATGCCTAACCTTGGCGGCCCAACAGCTTCCCGGATGAGACTTTACACGGGGATTGTGCGATCTATGGCCCTCTATGGGGCACCTGTTTGGGTGGATAAGCTGACAGCCCGCAACGTCGCCATACTTCGGAGACCACAACGAGCAATGGCTGTCAGGATCATACGAGGGTATCGCACAATCTCCTTTGAAGGGGCGACCCTCCTTGCTGGATGTCCACCATGGGATACCCCGGCTATATGTTAGACTAGCTGTTGCCCGCAGCTTCGCCTGCGTTAACTAAGATTCACAAGGGGATCTTAGCGGGACGATATATCTTTACCGATAAATGGGCTATCGAACACTGAAATGTTTCATTAAAATCCGACCGATAGTTCCTGAGATTAGCGCGTTCAAATAAACAAACTCTTTAGCTTCATATCTTAAGGATTAAAAGCATGAGTAAAAAAACGCGTTTAAATGTAGTCCAAAAAAATTCAAAATATCTAAATAAAAAAAAGTGGTTATTGTGCCTCACCCGACATAGATAGGTATAACGTGTCGCAGACTTTTTTGTAGATAATTATAAGATCTACAATTAGTTAAAACATTCTATGGTTCTATCTTTTATAGTTTAGGCATCGTACGTAAAATAAGTAACTTTTCTGGTTGATTGTTTACACCTCGTGTCCGAAAAACCCAAATATCTTACGGAACCCTAGTTTTTTGCAGAATAAAATTTATCCTATGTTACTCGTGGATAATGTAGCTTTAAAACGGTGAAAGAATTTTTGAAATCGGTCCAGTACTTTTTGAGCCTATTCATTACAACCAAACAAACAAACAAACAAACAAAGTTTTCCTCTTTATAATATTAGTGTAGACGAGACCGGACTGCTTTTAGCAGGTTAAAGTCCTGCACACCCCCTCCGCTCGGCCAAAGCGGAGGGATAGTCCATGAGGATTTTACACCTCGAAAAAAAAAAAAGGGCTGCTAGTTATGTGGCGAGTGATCGACCGTCATACTTACGACACGATGACGATACGACATACATACTTATGGGAATAATACACACTTACTTATTGCAATAATACACACATACTTATGGCAATAATACACACATACTTATGGCAATAATACACACATACTTATGGAAATAATACACACAAAAAAGTGTGTGTGTGTGATTCACACACGATAGAAGTGAAACACACGTGAAATGCTCAAATACAAGCAAGTATTAAACAGTGTACAATATACATTTACACACACACAATTACACACCGACATTTGCTCTCTCGCTCTTTTGTATTTGTCTCTTACCTGTCGTTTTTTCCGTTGCATCCGGTTTGAAATCACAACGATTCTAAAGAAGTTTCACTTCAATAAGGAAGGAGGAACTCTAAGGATCACAGGCTAAAAAAATGGTCCCTAGTACTCGAATATAGTCTGAAATATTATTATCTAAGATTAAAATATATATTTTAATAGTCTGCAAATATTTGAACATTGCGCTTTTAAAAATCCAAGGAAGCTCAACACTAAGGCTTACAAAAGGCAAGAGGCTCCATTCAGGATGTTAGCCGTAACAGCTATCTGGGGTTCACGCTTTTGTGTATCCTACATTTTCTTTTTTCCTGACCCTACAGAAAGGGCGATTTATTTTATAGAACACTTAATATTCAAGTTGTTCTTGTCGTGGGAATATTATAAGCTAAAGTAGCTTAACAGTTTGTTTGTATTAAGCTGAAGCGGTAATAACATCCTATAGATTATCTTTTAAAGTTGTATTTTATTGTAATCTTATCCAGCTATTATATAGCTGTTTTATCAGCTCAAACTGTTTTCTGTGAACTTCACATTATAGATTATCTACTTCTACACTAATATTATAAAGAGGAAAACTTTGTTTGTTTGGTTGTAACGAATAGGCTCAAAAAGTACTGGACCGATTTCAAAAATTCTTTCACCATTCGAAAGCTACATTATCCACGAGTAACATAGGCTACATTTTCTTCGGAAAAAAATTGGGTAAGATATTTGGGTTTTTCGGACACAAGGTGTAAAAATTAACCAGAAAAGATACTTATTTTGCGTACGCTGCCTAAACTATAAAAGATAGAACCATAGAATGTTATAATTAATTGTAGATCTTATAGTTATGTACAAAAAAGTCCACGACACACTATACCTATCTATGTTGAGTGAGGCACAACAACCATATTTTATTCAGAAATTTTGATTTTTTTGGACTACATTTAAACGAGTTTATTTTACTCATGCCTTTAATCCTTAAGATATGAAGCTAAAGAGGTTGTTTATTTGAACGCGCTAATCTCAGGAACTATTGGTCGAATTTTAATGAAATATTTCAGTGTTCGATAGCCCATTTATCGGTAAAGATATATCATCCCGCTAATTAGTTAACGCAGGCGAAGCTGCGGGCAACAGCTAGTTATTATATAAGAAACTAGATAATGATCCATTAGACAGTAATCGACAATGTGATTAACAAAAACGAGTTCTATTTTGGACTAGCTGTTCCCCGCAGCTTCGTCTGCATTAACTAATATTTAAGAATTTCTTATTTAAGAGTAAGACTAGCAAAATGACAGTATGAACCCGTTGGATGGAATTTTCTGATATGCGCCAATTTATATGCAATTCTAGAATCAAGCCGCGGGGTAAAACTAGTTCATAATAATGTTTTTATATTCAGGATATTTCTTTAGAGCTATCTTTATGCGTTTTATGGAGGAAGGGACGTCTGGAGAGGATATCGGGACCTATGAGGCGTATGCTATGGGCGTATTAACAATTTTCATAAAATATTCAATGTACAGCCCGTGAATGGTTTGCTATAGTACCTTTTGATGTCTTAGAGATGGGACCTACGTCTAGCCGATCCGGTCATTCTCAGCGTTGATCCTTTTGGTCCTGCTTGAATGTGAAATGTCTTTTTTAACTCGTGAATCACGTCGGCTATTCTGTAAAAATTATTTCGATATCGAGCTTCATCTGAGTGATAGAGCTCACTTCACGCTCACTTCGAAAGCGAACTTTATTGATATAGATAGATAGTCGAGTTTTAAAGAATACAAATTCGTCATATCACCGCGGATTCCGCTTTCCAGATTCGAAAACGACCTTACAGAATAGCCCTACAGGTCACATTTTTGAATTGTTGTCCCCTCTTTGATTTTTTTCCTCGATCTCGGGTTTACTTTAGCCTGCTTTGTTTTTTGTTTGATTCCTACATGCGTACACGCGAGTGACGACACCAAAGTGAATACAAACTCAAAAGCGAACACAATCTAATAGACGTTTAGAGTACGAAGCTATGTCAAGCACTTGAGAGCGCTTTTGAATTTGTATTCGCTTTGAAGCATCACTCGGGTGTTCGGCATGCTCTATCTGTCTTTATTTATAAAGCTGTGCTTTTAAAGACTACAGAATTTTGTTATTCACCCATTTCATTCAATAAAGAAAACCCCATCTTATTAAAGAAAAATTAGCAAAGGTAACGTACAATAATATTATCATTCTGTATCAAACATTCTGCACAAACTAAATACCAAATACGACAGCTAGTAACAATAATAGCTAAATATAAGTACAAGCGTCACTAGCGCCTTAAACAGTTCATTTAGAAAAAATGGCTAGTAGTGAGAAATAAAGATTTGATTTACTATAAGATCGCCTTACTGGTGGTTCATGCGGCTTACTTATCTTTACCCCTTATAATAACTTATTACCATAAAATGTTACCATGTCTGAATTCTAAATGCTATATTCAGTGTGAGCTATTCCTCTTGCGTAATTTCATTTGACGACAGTCCTAATATGGCCGCCCAAATGTTTATTGTAATGGCGGCAACCGCCATTTTGAATTCGCTGTCATAATCGTTAGTACTTAAAATGTAAAGACTGAAGGTGTAAGCGTTTTTGTTTTATTTTAATGGATATATTTAGGGTTGAGCTCACACGTGGATATGAGCATTACTATATTTCATATAATTTATTAATTTGGACATGACTTGAACCTGTGACCTTAGTATACCTTATATCAGGGATCTCTCTTCACGCACTCTTGATGGTTTGCTTGTAGAGATCTCTCATAGAGATAAGCACACCTATGTATCATGCGTTTATATTATATTAGTTGTAACAAATTGTATGTACATAAAGAACAAATAAAATAAAAATAAAACACAAATCATTTTTCCGGGAAAATAATTGGTTATTTAGTACCAAGTTTAATCATTTTACATCCACGTCATTCAATAACATTAATATTTCATTAAAATAAACCTAACATAAATATTTCATTGCTTAAATTTCAAGCCAATGTGGGCAAAATAAAAAACACACAATTTAAATACATAAAACAGTAATAGGTAGATAGTATATGGCGAAAGACGAAATAAAATACATGCGTTTGTCTCACGGCATTCAAGCTGATTTTACTAGTGAAAGTGTGCCGATATATGTTTTATAAAGGAAATATATTATGTAGTCGATCGAAGAATATAATATCTATCAAATTATGGTCAATGGAATAATTTTCATAATTTTTTTATTCTCCAAGATATGTGATTTTCGGAAAAAGAGTTTATGCATTAAAAAATAAGTTTTAGTACAAGGCAAGCATACGCAGTGATTACTTCTCTGGGTAATAGTCTATTTGATCAAATATTTTTTTACCATAAACCTCTAATTGCCAGGACTTTTTCATATTCTTATTATCATAAGGTGTCTTCAAATGCATATTTTATACACTTACTCAAAAAAATTACGCATATTAAATAAAAAGAGGACACGGGGACACGGTATAAGGCTTTTATAGTTATATGAAAAAGAATAAAAAAACATTTAGGCATGTTTTAAGAGAGGAATACCTATTTTTCCAAAGCTTCTCAAGTACCTTCCCTTTTCTTTCTCTTTCCTCTTAAGTACGAACGTAAAGGATAAAATATCATACAAATATTATTACTTTGTAGTTTGAAAATATTTTATCCTTATATTGATATAAATATGTGACTGGTAAATTACGCCGAATAACCAGAATTCCTGTCGCTCTTATAGCGCTCCCGGATCTCAAACGGCACAAGTTTGTGTTAGCGATGGACTCGATACATTTTTGTTATCGATAATATTTTTTTGGGCCAACGTGAAAAATTTATTTAATTCTATTATAATGTAAATTCAAATTTATTCGAGCATTAGAATTTAAGTATTTCATTTGGTTCTAGTGTAAAAAGATTTTTGTATTCATGTTTTAGTAAGTACTTACCAATGCTTAAAAATGAAGTAATATTTAAAGGTTTATTTAATATTTTATAATATATCAGTTATATTATATTATATTTTGTAATGAATTATCTAGTATTATTATATATTATACAATTATAATTTAATTAATTAGTATGATTTGGAACTTTACTGTGTTGGACCTCCTTGTTTTTTTTGTAGTTTTCGAATCTTTACAAATTACGTAAATCAATTTACGGGGGTTAGGAATCCTGCCATCTTGATTGTTTGAGCATCTTTTCTGTGTCTCCGAAATAATCAGTTGCCCGAGTCAGTCCCGTTGAACCAATTTATGTAAATAGGCTAAGATGACTTGAGATTTTATCGACAATGATAGACATTTCGGCATATAACAGCACATCACTAAAATGTATAAAGCTGCGGAAATTTTGGACGTTATAGACTGAATATCTTTGTCGCATACTCGATGTTCTGATCCCCAAGTTGGAAGTCAAGGTCATGCCCCCAAATATTTTAGACTTTTGGGGAAAATACAGAATGGGTTTGAGCGGGGTCTATTGGTAGGATGAAATAAGATTTGAAAGTAATTAAATTATTTGGTGAACTTCACATACCTTCAAAGGCTTTCAATCTCATGAGGCATGCAGGTTTCCTCACGATGTTTTCTTTCACCGGTGAGCGAGCGATGGTCTCGTGTTTAGGGTGCACTTAGAAATTTAGATAAACCCATTTTAAGGCACACACAAGGGGGTTCAGGATCGAACCCAGAACCTCTCACATAAGAGGCCGAGTCCATCCTCCTCAGGACCATCGTTGCTTCGAATATGTAATATTATGTACGTATTAAGAAATATACATCCACTGCTGAACATAGGCCTCCCTCAATGAACGCCAAGACGACCGATCCCTTACTACTCGCATTTAACGCGGACCTGCCGCTGCACGGAGATCGTCTTCCCATCTGGACGGAGTGGACGGATAAAAAAGATGATGATGATGATGATGATTAAGAACTATATAAATGTATGAATATATATATGTCTGGTTGCCGTAATACACGCTCCTAATTTGTTCTGAGGTATTCGTGTATAAGTTGTCCCATATTATTATTATTATTATTATTAAATTAATATATTTATGAGGATAAGATTTTATTAGTCTAAACATTCAAAACTTTACGTCCCATTTGTTTTGATGGTGATTTTAATTCTGTAACACGTTTTACGACAGAACTTTACTGCCAGGACCCTTAGCGTTATGTGCGATACAAACTTACAATAAACTTTCCGATTTTCCAAAAAAACAAAACAGGTTCCGCTTAACACGTGTTAGTGTAGTTTGATGGTCTAAAGTGATTTTTTTAAATAGCTCTGCGCGAGAAAACCTACTTGTTATTAAAAATCGTTGAGTACTGAAAACTAGTCCCCTCAACGATTTTTAATAACAAGTAGGTTTTTTGTTATTAAAAGTCGTTGAGGGGACTAGTTTTCCAATCTACGCCGCGCAAGTACTAGCTGCGTACGCGCTGTACGTGAATTATCATTTTTATAGACAGTCGAGGCCATAAAAACCCAAATACGTACTATCAAATCAAATTAAAATATCTTTATTTTGTAGGTAACAACTTGTACATCCAAGAAGAGGCCCGACACGAGGACGTCGTGCGGTCAACCATGACGACCGCAACGTCCCGCCTTAATCAGAGATCTCAGGGTGGCGGTGTGGGGACGCAGTCGCCCATTTAAACTAGTCCCAGAGCGGACCGAGATGCGCAAGGTACTCCTGCGCAACCCGGCAACAGAGAGGAAACAAAGGGGGCATCCTTAAGCCCCGCACAGGAGGGTCTGCACCATCAGCAGACCAGAGTCGCGGAGTACGCCAACGCCATCCCGTGGCTCAGTAATATGACGGAGAGAAGGAGTACCGCCGGGTTTTAGTGGGTAGAGGCTGCATCCATTTACCATCTTTCGGGCGCAGCGAGTCCCACATACCCGCCTGGGGAGCCCCTGCTCCCCCGTGGGATGCGTAAGAGCATTTCCCGGCGAAAAAAAAAGGTATCAACTTGTAAACTTGAAATATAATAAAGAAATAGTCAAAAGAATTAACAAAAAAAACTCGTTTGAGATGCAGGATCTCCAAAGAAAAACGAGAAAAAACTTAGGGGTTGCTATTTTATCAACAAAATGAAATCGACGAATGAGGTCGACGCCTAATTCCTAAATGAGCTACTAGAGTAAGATAATTTAGAGATATTAGTAGGATTGAAAGACCAACGCTGTCTCTCAATCTAACTAACGGCTCTAAATTGTCAAATTATATGACCTGCCAAATAGTGCGGTGATGCGATTCGAATCCTGGCAAAAGCAGAACACTTACTTTAACACCGAAATGATGTTGATTAGTTTTGTAGTCTAAGTTTCTCATTATCCTCTGCAAAGGGAACCCTAGAAAGGGTATTGTAACACATTGTGAGGGCAATAAATTTTATGTAAAAAGGAAATGCTTTACGAGACATTCAGAAAGGCCGGAAATTTTATTACTAGATTACGGCTAGCAGCTGTATTGTCTGCGTCTTGGTGGTCTGTTATAGGCTGAAAGACCTAAGCAAACATTAGCTAAAGCATAATTTTAATGGGTCTGCTTTCTTTATGAGACACAGAAAAGTTTTTCAACAGAAGAGGCGAGCGTTATAAGCACGACCTTCTTTCTGAACTCTGTTTCAGTCCAGTTATTGTATTTATCTTAAATAATGCATGTTCCTTTATACTTATAGTACCTATGTAATCTCGACGGAATCTTACTATCAACTGAATCGCTCTCTGTTTTCGAAAAAAATCGAATGTCGTTTTCCAAAATATTTATCTCATGACCCTAACCGACAAGACGAATTAACAAGATCGCAGGTTTGACGTTGAAAAAACTTTTGACAAATTACACCGATCACAGAATCGAGTTCAAGATATTTTAATAAATCCTATCAATCATCTCTTCAAGTTTATTATCTAACAATATTAAATCCTTGCCCTGATACACAAAGTCTTGGCGAACTAAGAGTCATCACAATAACAGGATAATTATACAACCGTTTGGAAATTACGAACAAACGTTCGAAATGCCACACTCACACAGACATGCTTACCAACATGTCCGCCACGTGGCATTTATTACCGAGAGCACTGCGAGGTTCGCTTAGAGGTCCAGTTGAAATGCCTCTTTGAATAAAAGTCAATACGGTCGATTACTACTCAATCCAACAAGATAACCCCTCGGTCGGGGCAGTCAAAGGTCGACGGAGCCTTCGTCTTTCTGAATGTTTCTCTTTTACGTAGCGCCGGCTACTTTCGTCCCTTGGCAAATGACTTCGTTTTAAATCCTACCAAGAGAGCTGAACTCTATTCGACCACCGGTTATCAAATTATCATCTATCTATCTAAATAAAGTGCCATTAATTACACCGACTGTCACATTTAAGTACAAAATGTATGTTAATAAAACCGTACGGGATTTTAACTTCGCGACTTAGCACTTAGTACCAGTTCTTTAAGTTTATTTATGGAAGAGAAGACTAATCGATAGTGCGTTCACATTAAATTAAAATACTAACGAACGAAATATTTTATCTTGGCCAGAGAGAGTATTAGAAGTAACAAAGTTTTTAGAAAAGAATATATCTCTGAGACGTGACATCCAACTTTAGTCTGGTAAAGTGAAATTGCATTTAATGAATATTATCACCAAAAAAAACTAAAAACGCTCCTTGTTCAAATGTGACGTCAAGCGTCTGTAACCATACACAGAGCAAGCACTAAGTAACGATATGCAGTGTTTGGTTTTTATTGAAAAAAACAATTTGTATAAAGAATAAATTTTAAGTGGCAAAAGGACCGTTATTTATCAAACTTCCATCCGGTGGGCAATACAATATTTATAGTCAATGCGATGTGTCAATATTTCACGCGGCAAACAACTAGAGATCACGAATTAAATACGGAAATAACAGGTAACATGTACATTAGCCTAACAGTATCATTGGATAACGATCAATAATTATCATCATATTGATTTCATTAGAAATTCTGATAAGATATCGAGTTTCCAGTACGATACACTTAAATACATAATATATATACCAGTTAAGCGCCTTTTGATTATAACGCCAAGACACATTCGAGTTGGTAATATGAAGATCATATTTATTATCGTTTGTACTTTATTCTATGATGTGACGTCATCCAGCCATGGATACCACGAAGCCGTGGGTATCCCGAAGGCCAGGGAGGTGATGGAGATAGAACGAGTTAGTTCGAGGATCGTTGGGGGCAGCCAGGTTTCAACAGCCTCAGCCTATCCTTATCATGTGAGTAGCGTATTACATGTTAATATTTACGAAAATTCCACTCATTATAATGAAAGAAGTCTTAGGGTACGTGATAAAATATCGCGTTTTACTTATATGGACGACATTTCGATTACTTTCCAGGAACTATGGTCATGCGAGCACTCACTTCCGTAAAAATTGTAAATTTTATGTGAGTAAAACGCTTCTGACTGAACAGCAATTGGAGAGTTCTGTATTTAATTAAATATGATTAAATAGATTCTACTAATTTTGTAGCTGTGCAGTGAAGTTCACAAATAAATCCTTCTTTCTTTCCAAATAGACTTAATTGTTTACGACTTATTCAAACATTCGACAGTCATTGAAGGTAGTAAGTAGTCCAAAAATCGGTCGATTGAAGTTTCTAGAACTTTCTGGCCTGCACTTTATGCTCGTCTAATTATGAATACAACACATAAGCAAAACCGGCTTATGTCTTTTGAGACACATCGCTCATTTTTTGAAGGAGCAGAACAGCCCCCCTAGACAAGTGCCAAAAACGCTAAATGAATAGAATACTCCTTGTATGAGAACGACACTAGCTGTCAAATTACATGTCGTAAGGTAGGCCTAGGCCACTTGTCTATGGCTGGATATCTATCGGCGGACAATGCTGGTGAAGGTTGAAGAGTTTAAGAGACTTTTCCGGTAACCAGCTTTCTGCGTCTCGGAGAGGAGGTCAGGAGAGGAGGTGTAATTATTGGCATCAAGACTTAAAATATTGTCTTAAGATTGCTAAGATCGAATATTTGAAAAATTATTTGTGTTTCTTATTTTCCGATTCGATTTTGATGGAATTGAGATTTGAATGATATATTCAAGGGTACTTGTTCAGCTTGGTGATGATGATGATGCTGATGAAGATGATGATGATTATAATGATAATGCCGATGATGATGATGATGATATGTAAATTATTTATCTAAAAGTTCTCGGACCATATTACATAGACAAGTTTTTTTTAATGTTTTTTTCAGGCCGGTATTGTCGCCACTTTGACAACCGGGTGGACATCAATTTGTGGTGGTGCTCTGGTGTCTAACACCAGAGTGGTCACCGCGGCTCACTGCTGGTGGGATGGTACCAGCCAGGCGCGCCAGTTCACCATCGTCCTTGGCTCCCTCACCATATTCTCTGGTGGTACCAGAATCACCACCAGCGACGTTGTGGTACACCCATCGTGGAATAACAAGGATATTACCAATGATATTGCGATGGTGAAGATAACATCTGTGACCTATTCTAGTAAGTATAGTGTAATTTTGTTGTTAGTTTTATGCAACTTTTGAGGGTTCATCATCATCATCATCAGAATCATCATCATCAGAATCATCATAATAATAATCATCATCATCATCATCATCATCATCATAATCATCATCAGCCTTTAATTGTCCACTCCTGAACATAGGCATTTGAGGGTTCGCGTCTCTCCCAAGTCCACATGCACTACGTGATTAGGTTATTCTTACGTTGCCGGTGTTAGGTAGGAAAATTGCACTGAAAGAAGCACTGAAAGAAACGTTTTAATCCAACCAATAGTTCCTAGATTAGCGCGTTTAAACAAACAAACTCTTCACCAAGAGATATTTTAACATTCCCTTTTGATAACAGAATGTAAACAGATTTGTATCAATTTTCTTTGAAAGTGATAAGTGATAATAGTGAAAGCATATTTTGTTTCAGATACTATTCAAGCGATTCCGTTACCGACTGTGGCGGAGGTGAACACGGACTTCTCTGGACTGACGGGAACAGCCGTGGGATACGGGAAGACCAGTGACTGTAAGTTAAGGCGCCTTCTAAATAACGGCCTTGAAAAACTTTTGTGTTCCACAAATATGTACGTACTAATATTATAAACTAGCAGGTCCCCGCGGTTTCACCCGCTTACTTCCCATTCCCATGGTAGTACGGGGATAAATTATAGTCTATGTATTATTCTGACGTATAAGCTATATTATTGTAAAGTTTCATCAAAATCCACTCAGTAGTTTTTACGTGAAAGAGTAACAAACATCCATCCGTCCATTCATACTTACAAATTTTCGCGTTTATAATATTAGTAGGATGTGAAAGTAGGGATGTTTGTTACGCTTTCACGCGAAAACTACTCAAACGATCATCATGAATCTTGGTACACATATTCTCAATGTTTTTAGAAGTAATATTACTTCTAGGCTACATTGAATTTTTTTCATTTTGCTAACGCAGGCGAAGCCGCGGGCAATAGATAGTATAATATAATTTTCCTTTTAACAATAGACTATGAGCTCATTTTTTTTTTACTTTTGGTCAGCACAAATGTTCAGTTTTTAAACAAAATCTGTTTCTAGAATGTCTGTATAGACATAAAACGACATCTCGTTTATATAAGAACTAAGCTGTCTACATTGAGGATTTGTCCTATTAAAAATAATTGAGACAAAAAATTGTTTTAATAATACGTTTGTGAGGTTAATGAACTACCAACTAGCGAGGTTGACAATCTTCGTGTAGTCTTGAGGTTCAGCGATATAGGCACATACTTAGAAATAGTAAAGGCTTGACAATGATCGGGCTATTTTCATGAAACAATAATATGTATAAAACATGAATGAAACACCAGCCTTAGAAAATGTCGCATCAAAACTGTTCACATTTTTAAAAGCTATAGTGCGACAGATAGACAAATACAAATATGGCGGTCAAACTTGAATGCCCCGTTCGCGCGAGCGCTTTTTTCCCCAGCGCTTTAAGTGTTGGATATTCGACGCTAAGCGTTGGACGCTAGATCGCAACTCGCGCCAACGTCGGGATCTAACGCGACGCTTATTAAGCGCTCGTGAAAACGGGTTCCGAAAGATGAGTTTGATCGCTTTGTATTGTGCATTAAACACTCTGTAATTTATTTTTGCAGTTATACTGTTTACGAACAAAAAAAAAACCTGGTAAAAAATATTTGGTTGCAGCTCAGAACTCCTTCCCAACCACGACATCTCTTTACCACGTCAGCCTGAACGTCATCACCAACACCGAGTGCCAAAAAAGCTTCGACATAGCCCTGCATGGCAGCCATCTTTGCACCAAAGGGACGGGGGGAGTCGGCACCTGCGAGGGGGACTCCGGGGGTCCGCTGACCGTTGTGAGGAATAACGAAAGGATATTGGTGAGTAAACCTGAAACCGTCCTGTTGAACATGATATGAGGCGTATTCCGTATGATATAATGCTGTTGCGCTGTATTCAGCAATTGGCAAACAGCGATCTGCCAAACAAAACAGGTAAGAATATGATGGTGAAACGCAATCAAGACTAACTAGAAGATTCATCTGTCAGTTAATTTATGTGTTAAATGGCTATCGGGTACTTTACCGGTACATTGTGAAACCCTAAATATAAAAAATAACCTTCCATTAACAGATTAAGGTCATATTTTTTCACCTTTAAGAACACTATACCTACTTTTTAAAATATTTACTGCGAGTCAGCTTATTTTAAACACTATTCCTTATACGTTAGGTTATTATTACTGTCCCAATGACCCGCATTCACAAACAAACAATTATAAAATAAGAGTAAAAACCAGTTTGTTTATTTTCTCGTTGAGCTCTGTTTCATTTTGCTGATTTCAATCTCACACATGTTTACTTTTCGATGAAACGTGTTTGGTGTTTATTTTTCACATGGAATTTTCTCGAATTTCGCTCTGATATAATATGCAATTATAAGTTAGACAGGTAATGTTATACTATAATCTTTACTAATATAAAAAAATATTACTAATATTACTTGTAGAATTTGAAAGAAAAATTGCATTGGATATATTTAGTGTAAATTTTCACGTAAAACAATAATAATTAGTTAAATCAGTATTCATGTTGTATATACATCGGTCAAATATACCCTAGATACTCTGTTAGCTGCAAATCCAAGTCGAAAACGTGTCCCATACTACGCCATTGCTAAGTTGCTAGTCCAAAAGTAAAAGTCAAATTCTATATCTTTTATTTGCGTCCCTATTCTATATAATATTATATAATAAAAGTAAAGTATCAACCCTTGTATGTTCCACTGCTGGGACGGGTCTCCTCCTCGAAATCAGGCGAGGAGGGTAATGGGCCAATAGTTCACCGCGCTGGCCCAGTGCGGGTTGGTGAACTTAACATACCTTCAAAGACTTTCAATCTCATTAGGCATGCAGGGTTCCTCACGATGTTTTCCTTCACCGGTGAGCGAGCGATGGTCTCGTGTTTGGGGTGCACTTAGAAATTTAGAAAAATCCATTTCAAGGCATACACGGGGGGTTTAGGATCGAACCCGGAACCTCTCGCATAAGAGGCCGAGTCCACCCACCACTGGACCATCGTCGCTCTTAGTATTTATTAGTTTTAGTATCGTTATAATCATAAGCTTTTTGTTTTAGGTTGGCATCGTGTCGTTCGGCTTGGGCGACGGTTGCCAGGCGGGGCTCCCGTCCGTGTACACCCGCGTGACCTCCTTCCTCACCTGGATCAGCGCCCAGATGTGAGCACCACGTGGTGTTGGCTGGAGCTCACGGGACCCTGGAAATGTTCATCAAAGATGTTTGGACTTTTGTTACAATATAATATTATACTTTCAATACTTTAAATAAATAAATGGAAAAAGTAAAAAAAAAAAAAAAACATTATAGTAGCTATATTATACTTTTATCTATTGAAGTTCGTGTTGTCTCTTCCCCTAGTGCTGGACAGCAAAGCTGTTTTACAGAAAAAAGAGATTAAATAATTTACAGTTCAAGAAAACTATAAAACACGCTTTTGTGTTTGCAAATTGAAAAATGGAATAATCTTATCGAATAATTAGTGTATTGTCATCAGTCCTTGATAGATCTACATAGCTTGAAATAAAAGTCTGGCCGTTTAAATTGGGTCAAAATTAAGCCCAAAGGTTACAAACATACATACAGATGAAACTAATGAAGCCTGTTGTAAAAACTAGACTGTATGTAATCCTTATAATTAATAATAATATTAATATTTTTTTATTAAACAATATTAACATTACAAACAAACAAAATAAAAATCAACATTATTAGGTATTCGGCGTCATCTCATGTATCGCTGAGAGAGCTCAAGAGCATACCAAAAAGTACATATCAGGACTGCTTCGAGAATAAGAACACAAATGTATTATATCTTAGGAGAACTAATTTGATGGGAACTAACATTGACTTACTAATAAAGTACTTTATTGACTTACTAATAAAGTACTTTATTGACTTACTAATAAAGTACTTTATTGACTTACTAATAAAGTACTTTATTGACTTACTAATAAAGTACTTTATTGACTTACTAATAAAGTACTTTATTGACTTATTAATAAAGTACTTTATTGACTTACTAATAAAGTACTTTATTGACTTACTAATAAAGTACTTTATTGACTTACTAATAAAGTACTTTATTAGTAAGTCAATGGGAACAAAATAGAAATCGATGAAAAAGTAATTATTTTTTGAGAAAAATTAAAATTCACCTTATTTTTTAACAGACCTCGTACATCGTCTTTGTGCTTATCCATAAAATAAACTTTTTTCCCGTTTGTGATATAAAAATATAATAATGCGGTACAAATAATACTAAAACAACATTTTGTAAAATTTTTGTCTGTCTGTCTGTTTGTTCTGGCTAATCTCTGAAATGGCTGGACCGATTTTGACGGGACTTTTACTGGTAGGTAGCTGTTATAATAAGAAGTAACTTAGACTATAAAAATAATTATAATCAAACTGAATACGTCCGTAAATCTAATACCGTCGTAATAGTCGTAATCACCACGTTAACCTAGTCTCGTAGTAATTTCATAAGAACTTTTTTATTCTTTCTTTAACGGGGGAGTGGGTCTCCTCAGGAGGGTATGTGTGACTCGCTGCGCCCGAAAGCTGGTAAGTGGACCCAGCTCTACCCACTAAAACCCGGCGAGTGCCACTAATGCCGCCTTTGGTGTGGTGCCCCGGATCTACAAGCAACAGGGCACCTCGACGGCTAGTCAGTCCCTCAGGGGACTGACGCCACCTCCACAAAGGGGTTGCCCCACACCACAGAACAATCCCTCCCAACTTCAGGACAGTACAATGAAGCGTGATTCCAGTCCTTGTCCCTTGCCCCATCTTCTTATTATAGGGTTACAAAGAGCCCCCCGGCTCAATTCGCTTCGTCCAAGGTGTTGAGTTCACCCTAGGCTACTGAGCCCCACCGCCACGACAAGGCTTGAACCATGGTGCGAAATTTCATAGGACCTGTTACGGATACTATAAAAAATATTAATACATTATATCCATCCATGACTTGGTGTAGACGTCTATATCTGTTATACATATCATCAGGAGTTGGCGGGATTTGAACCCCCGACCGATGCCTAAACTGTCCAGGGGGGCCTAGCCAAAATTCCATTAAGAAAGCGTTAGCGAAGTTCGAAAATGATAAAATGTATGGGGTTGACATAAGGCCTCGCTTAATCACGTGGTCCATCCTATACATTTTATCAATTCGAACTTCGCTAACGCTTTCTTAATGGCATTTTGGCTAGGCTCCCAGTGGCCTTACCACTCGACCAGTTAGCCGTATAAATGCAATAAATTTTAGAGATATTTACATATATCTGCCTTGCTATAGTGAATATGACGATACGTGCGAAGCCGCAGGCAATACATAGTCTTACACGACATTAACAAGAGCGGTAGTACAAAGGCTGTTGCGCTATTAATGACCGATTGTTACCGGGACTCGGAAACTAAACAGTTTTAGTTAAGGCTTTGTGTGATATAATTATTAACTAAAATTTGATTAAAAGTAAAGAAAAAGTAAAGTATCAACCTATATATTTTCCACAGCTGGGCACGGGTCTCCTCCTCGAAATCAGGCGAGGAGGATATGTCATAGTTAGGCAAAGCCATAGGGAATCTCATCAGGCATGGTTTCCTCACGAAGTTCACTGATATTTTCAGAAACGATAGTAATGATACATATCAAGCGAATTGGGAAATACCATGTTATTAATTAAAACTATCTATCTTAAAAATTTCCTATCGATCTTTAAATTTTAACAGATTTTGTAAGAAAATGTGTCGAAATTTCAAGATAGATAAGAAAACTTTAGGATAGATAGGATATTGAAAGCCGCCGTTAATGTATACTTTCAGGGCTTATGTCACTTACGCCTTTCTATTCATTAGCGGCGCCACTGTCTTTTGTCTCTTTTGCGCATAGAAGTAAATTGCGCTATCTCACCAAAAGCCTTTGAAATGTGGTAATTGACTATATTCGACCTTAAATAATTGAAATACAATATTAATCTACCTTCTTAGCTGATGTCTGGAAGGAGCTGAAGATGATGAAATAAATTACAAATAAAGTGCATTTAGAAAATTCTCGGCCTTTAGAGGAAGATATGTATATCGTTTGGCCATGTTAATAATACTTTGTTTGTTAGTTTATTTGGTATCCCTATATCCTAAAAAAAAGAAATGTGGTGTCGTGGGACACCAGGTAGGAACGAAGTTCCTTCGGCTAAAAAGACAGGTATTGTTCTACTCGCTTGTGTATGCGACTGTCGCGCCTGCGCACGACTCATTTAACGCTTTTTATTCCACGCACTTTTTCTTACGGTTTTACTATCACATTTTTTTCAGTTCGGTCGCGCAGCAAAATCCCTATCCCCTCCAAGCCTGCCGTAAAGAACTTTAACGTTCCAATAACGATATCAAACAATTCCGAAAACTTCTTATATCTGATGAGAAACGAGCGTTGAGAGTAAACGCTATGTTACTTAATAGTATTACAATCTAGAAGTCCAGTAGAGCATGAATATTTACAACTGTAGAAGTAACTGTAGTTGTAAGTAATGTAGTTGGAAGCCTTCCAGTAGGGGTGAGTTTATTCTCCTCTCCTGATCCTTGTTGGGTCTTATCAATGTTGTTATCAATAGTATATATTTTAATACCTCGAGTCGAGTGGTTGGGTTACTTCATACTTTAAGCAGCGGCGGTCGGGTTCGAATCCGGTCTGCCCCTCTAGACGAATGGCAAACGCTCATGTAGTGTCCCATATATATTATATTCTATTCTTTATTCCCATATATATTATGTTTAATATTCTATTCTATTCGTTTAGCGTTTATGACACTTGTCTAGGGGGTACGAAGTACATACGTTTTTAGACGCTTTCAAAGATTTTGCAGCAGCCCTACGGCGTTATATTATTGGCGTTTATCGCAACTGAGCTTCGGAGCGTTTGCCACTTGTCTGGTGAGATAATTAATTTGTGTGATGGATATGTAGATAAAATCAAATCAATATTTCTTTATTTCCTAGGTAGATACCTAGGAAATAAAGAAATATTGATTTGATTTGATATGGACCATATGGGTTATATGTATTAATGTATTTATATAAATTCTTAAAAAAATATTTTTTATTTCCATTCCCAGTACCTACACGTAACAAAAGCTGATGAGAACTTACCATGGGGCTGGCAGAAACCCATAGTATGTGTCCCACTGCTGGCCATGGGTGTCCTCTTCGAAATCAGGCGAGGGGAGTAATTGGCCATATAGTTCACTGATGCGCTGGCCCAATGCGGGTTGATAAACTTTCAAAGACTTTCAATCTCATCAGGCATGCAGGTTTTCACACGAAGTTTTCCTTCAGCGGTAAGCGAGAGATCATATTGTGTTTAGGGTAGACTTAGAAATTTAGAAAAACTATTTCCTCACACCATAGGGAGTCAGAAGGGGGATGGGAGGTTCCCGTCCTCACCCCTTGCCTTCTGCTCTTTTACCTTTTTTCTTATAAGAGGGATATAAAGAGCGCCCTCTGCTCAATTCGCTTCGTCCAAGGCGCTGGTTCACCCTGGGCTACTGAGCACCACCGCCACGGCAGTGGGCTTTTTTCTAATCTCCGTTTGGAGTCTTCAGCATGATTCCCACTTGTGTTCATACGGTATTGATCGAAGGTTCCCAAAGTGGTCTATACAACCTGCGAGGGGACTACGTCAGCAAAAAAAAAAATTGGGGGTCCAAGAAATGAAAATGGGGGTCCATGAAAATTAAGAAAATTAATTTGGTTTCAATAGTGAAGAACCAATGAGCCATTCAACCAAGAAGAATTTTACTATTATAATGAAATATCTTTAAACGAGCACAAAGAAAAGTTCAGCAAGGGGTCCACCTGATGCAGGAAAAGTTTGAAAGGGGTCTATGAAACAAAAGAGTTTGGGAAACACTGGTCTAAATCATAGAACGCGTAACTCCAGGTGACATGACATAGTCATTTTGTTTATACAAACCACGTAGGCGTATAAATAATATCTATCATAGCGAGCTGATTGTCTGTTTGGTATTCCGGCAGAGGCGAGGACATTTTTACAGTGCTAATGGTCCCGCTATTATGCGGTTTATCGCCATTTTATACGGGAAAAATTAGGATAAAGTTGATAGCCCTCTGACCTCTGTGAACAATGATGATACTTTGCCTTTTAATTATAGGAACTGGAAAATATGAAGATACGACGGAATCCTCAATATAAGCATACTCATATTTGAAAAGCACACACTTGCTAATCCTCTGGTGTCTCCTACAACATCTATGGATGTCACTGTCACTTACCGTTACATGACTCCTTTGGTGCCCTTTGAATAAAGACATATTTTCTATTTATCAGAATTATTCTGATTAACATACAGCTAACATTCTAGCATTAATTGTAAACTATGTTTTCCGCTTAGGGCCTGTTTCACAACCTCCTGATAAGTGCTGGATAGGCTATCCACAACATATTTGACAGATAGAGTATGGAGTATCTGTTAAATATGTTCTGGATAGCCTATCCGGCACTTATCTGGAGGTTGTGAAACTGGCCCTTAAACTTATAATACACGTGAAATGTTTGTTTGTGTTAACTTCCGGAACTCTTAACCAGTTCAATAGATAATGCTTTAGATCAGTGGTTCTTAACCGGTGGTCCACGGACCACTGGTGGTCTTCCAGAGACCACCAGTGGTCCGTCCACGAAGCCATCTTAATAAGATGATAGTGACGAGTCAACACAACGCGGTCCGCGCTTAATAGATGAATTAGAACAACCCTCCATTTACTTACATTTAGGTACTTTATATTAACTACCAACAAATTAACCAACTTGGTGGTCCATGGCAAGACAGAAATTTCGACAAATGGCTCATGACTATAAGGTTAAGACTTTAGATAATTAAATATAAGTGTAGAGCAAAACGCCATTTTTGACGCGAAAAATCTAAGTCCGTTCTAGGTCGGATAAGTCCGCGTGGCAAACTAGTATAATACAGTTTATTGCTAATATTGCTAGTAGTGGGACTCCCCCCACTCCGGTATTACAAAGGGAATCTCATTATTGGAAACTGACCGTTAAATTGGCACGTGTAGACGCCACTACTTAAATATTTGTGACTATATTGCTACCGGCGAATAAAATGGCGCATCCACGGAATATTCCATAAAAGGAAATTCAACGGTGAAACCAATCAAGCAATTATTCGAAATTTAAAATATTTGTGTAATGACATACTTAAAGCGCCTAGATAAAAACACAATATTCCCTTTTTTCACACACATAATAGATATTCACATACACATATTTTTTCACATTCATTATTGTAGGTATGATTTTTTAATTTATTCATCGATTACTGATTCTATCTGTTTGGTATTATATTGTTCTTAATGGTAATTGTAATTGTTTAAAAAATAATCAAAGAAAATCCAAAAAACTATTGCTGTACATTCCATTTATGTCAGTCTTTTTTTGTATAATAAATAAACTAAGTTACGGGCGTAGATCAATAGGCATAATATATTAATATAATATACCGCGATCACTAATCATATTAAAATATAATGGGGTCTTTACCGCGTTTTTAGATTTATTGTGGTCCCAATATTTCGGCAATGTTTCAACTGCCATGATCACGGGGAGACTGAAGTACGGTGATGGTAGCTGGCGACAGATAAAAAAAAAAGATATATTCTTTTTTTTTATCTGTCGCTTTTTTATCTAACGCTATAACGCCTAGGTAAATTGTACCGATTGAGCTTAAAGGTCATCAGGCCTAAGTCTAGACCTTTCGAAAAAAAAACCCGGGGAAATATATACTTAAAATGAGTAACATTTTAGCTGCCCATATATGAAAACCGAGTGATACAAAATTTGATAAAAGCGTAATATACCAAATGTAATGTAGTCGTGGACGATCATAGGGAATAATTAAAAGCAATTATATTTTTATATAGTTTTATTACAGTTATGTATGTTAGTATATTTTATTATAGTTTTATGTATGTGAACTTTCACAATAATAATTAGTTAACTTATCATCATCTTCAGCATCACTACCACCACCATCATCACCACCACCGCCATAATCTTTATCATCACCTCCACCGCCACCACCAATATCATCATCATCATCATCATCATCATTATCATTTTTCGATCCCTGCTGGATAATTTCTACAACTAGGGCCAACCACATGAGACTTTTACGTCAAATGGGTTGTGACGACCTCTGGTTGGGCGACAAGCGTTGTCCTCCTATTCCCAATGAGCTACACGATACATCGTAGCAAACTTTAAGCCGGTATTATATGAGCGAGAGATACCACGCCGGTCGTAGAATAAAATCCATGGTTTCCCATTTGAAATATTTTTAAATGTGAAAATATTTTTATTTCTTAAATATCTTTAAAAGATAAAGATATAGAATAGAAAATAAAGGAAAATGTAATAAGATAACATTCGTCCCTCCACCAATTGTAAAAAAGCCCCACCATCCCCCATTTCAGTCAATAAATCGTGGGATCCCATATCTTGTATGATTGATAGAGGCGTCAGTGACGAACTGCCGCGGTCATGTCCGGCCATTTTGTTTTGCGTATGGCCTACAAAATGGCGGACTCAGTAATGGGTACCTCTTTATTATACAGACACAATAGAGGTGATAAAAATGATTTTTGTGGCTTAGTAGTATTTTCTAATGCCCACTCTTTTCTACCGCTTATATTCCTGTACAGCTAGGATCGACAGCGGTAAACAAATGATCCTTTAGTTCGATCTCAGGGATCCCAAGGGTTAAAACTGAGAGACAACCGTAACATTTTATTCGAAGAATTCAGTAAGAGTGGGATCTACTCCCTAGTTAAAGTAGGAGACAGTACGAGATTGCAATGTCACAATATATAGAAAGAAACACATTGCCATTTTTTAAAAATTAAAATGGATTTATTCCCGTACTCACAAACAATACGTTGATGTGCCACAGTACTCCCGAACGCATAGGGTAATTCAAAGCAATTCATTGACTATCACTTAAATAAAATCCGCCACTGTGCGTCTGTCAAATCCATATAAAACCCGACTATTGACACCAGGAGCGGATATAGATAGAAGCGTTTTTTGCATAAGTAGTTTTGAATAATTAAAAAATATTTTGAATAAGAGCGTTTGTGAATACGGGTCTTTAATCTATATCTATACTAATATTATAAAGAGGTAAGATTTGTACCTATTTTTGTATGTTTGTATGTTTGTAATGAATAGGCTCAAAAAGTACTGGGCCGATTTAAAAAATTCTTTCACCATTCGAAAGCTACATTATCCACGAGTAACATAGGCTAAATTTTATTCTGATAAAATAAGGTTCCGTAAGATTTTTTGGTTTTTCGGACACAAGGTGTAAAAAATGTTATTTCGCGTACTAAGATCCCGTTGTAAATCTTAGTTAACGCAGGCGAAGCTGCGGGCAACAGCTAGTCTTTAATATTTATGGACGCTTTTACACCACGTCAATCTGGTCCCGTGGTAAGTTCTCGAAGAGACTTGTGTTACGGGAACCAGACAACGGAAATACATATATTTAATACTTTTTATATTAATACATAATATATTTAAGATTTTTATTATTTATTACACATATTTAATACACATCCATGACCTAAGAACACAGAAACTTTATTTTTCCCTGGTGGGATTCGAACCCGCAACCTCCGGCTTGAAAGCCAACGCGCTAACCACTGAGCCACAGAGGTCGTCAGGTGTTAGAAAATATCTATAATACTAGAGTGTAGACTAATGCCATCACGGACTTTTCTGTGGGAATATTTAACACTAGCAGCGAACCGAGGTTTCACCCGCGTACCTCCCGTTCCGGTGGGAGTACAGGGATAAATTATTATAGCCTATGTTTTATTGTGATGTATAAGCTATATTATTGCAAAGTTTTATTCAAAATCCATTCAGTAGTTTTTACGTGAAAGAGTAACAAACATCCAAACTCACAAACATTCGCATTTGTAATAATTGTAGGATTACTTAAACTTTAGGACCCCCTCGACTCGGATGCTGGACGAAGCACAGGTTCGCGGAGCGCCCGCGGCCCAATCGAATAACATTTTTTTAATTTTGATTTTGATTTTTAAAATATATTTCCTTGCGCATTATTTTGATTTTGCTATACTCTTAGTATTCATATAACTTTTTTTTGGAGTATAGGAGTAGTCTTCATGAAAAGCTTAAGCCAACAAAATCGTATTTCCGTTTCTTATTAATACGGTATTTGTGCAATAGCTTTACAATTATTGCTATATAATTGCTCATTTTTTTGTCATTAAAATTTGAATTATGTAGTATGACCTTCCTAAGAGACAGACATATGCTACCCCAGCTTTTCTTTAGACCTACTTAAGATAATACATTATTTTTTTTAATATCTCAAATTTTCGTTAAAAAAATTACTAACGATTCGGGGCTTTTACCTGCATACCTTTCGTTCCCCATCCCCATAATATTCGGGGTCAAAAAAATGTTGTGTGCTTTCTCGGGTCTCAAAATACATTTGTACCTTTCATTTAAGTCGGTTTAGTGGTTTAGGAGGAGGACGAACAAACAAAGTTTTTAATATGAGTGAGGATATTTTGCTATTATTATTGAAATTTTATTGTTTTCAGTTTTTTCCTTTAAATTTAATTAATTTCCTTGAAATTTAGTAAGAAACTGGGTTAACAGTTTAACTGTGAGTCATGTATTCTTCAGAATTCATAACTTTTCTTTATCCGATTCTTTATCAATTGGAATTGGAGCTAGTTAATAAAACCAACATAATAAAACTATTCCTAAAATACAACATGGTTTAATATTCGAATGACCGCACCAGCCAGCACTTAGTTCAGAGACCGCATATTCAATGATGCGATTTATTATCTGTTGCTGAAGTAATCGATTTTGGAAAGAACTGATAACATCTAGACAAGATCTAACTAAAAATTATAAGGAAGACGTAAAGTGATTGAAACTAAAAAATAGCAAAGCACAAGGTATTTAAAGACATTTAATTTGAAATAAAAAACGGACAAAGTGCGATTCTGATGATGATAATGATGATTATGATGATGATGATGATTATGATGATGATGATGATGATGATGATGATGATATACACAGAGTCCTAACAAGCTTTCGTTCCTTCCAAGCATTCGTTTCGTTCTGTCATTCTTAGAATCAGAATCTTATAAAAATACGAGAGAAACTTAACACAATATAGTATTATAGTGAAAAATAATATTTATTAAACCTAAACTAGACTTGAACTTTTCAAAGTTAATTAAATTTTAAAACAAAAACTGTAAAATAACAATGGTACTTCATAATTAAACAGTTTTTATATTTATAAGACAGACAGAAACTAAGAATTCTCTTAGTCCTAATTAATAATAAACACTCATAATTACGCTAACATAAATATCTCTACAATTATAGAATAATTATTTCTTGATTTGATACAATGTAATGTTTTCAAACTATAAAATACAAACTGTTCCCCGCAGCTATTTCTGCGTTAACTTAGATTTACAAGGGCATCTTAGCGGGATGATATACACCCTATAGCCTTCCTCGATAATAAGGCTAATTAACAGTGGAAGAATTTCTCAAATCTGACCAATAGTTCCTGAGATTAGCGCACTTAAACAAGTAGACTCTTTAGATTTATATATTAGTATTAAAGATGAATTATTATGAATAGCTAGTTATAGCTCTGTTGATATTAGTAGTAAAAATCAGAATATATATTTAGTCCTGATATCGCGGCTGGTCGGTAACATAGACACTCGGGAATAAAATTTATACTTTGGCAAGTATTGCTTTAAACTTTCGACTTTGAAACTTGTCTTATATTCAAATGTGTTTAACCGCAGTGGCTCAATGGTTGAGGATTGGATAGATCTGATTTGAGTTGGATCTTGCGTGATTGAAAACATGAAATATATGCGTATATTTATATATTTAATAGCTTCGGGGCTTCACCCGCATTAGCAAAAAATAACCCTTTTTAAAAATGTATCCTATGTTCCTTCTAGTACCTCCGATATTTTATATACAAAGTTTCATGATGATACGTCGAGTAGTTTACGCATGAAATCATAACAAACATCTCGACTTTCACATTTTGACGTGACAACTGATAACTCGATATTACGGGCAGCACGCACGAAAAAGATGACGTCATGTGGCGTTCCAAAAGCGAGAGCGCGGCCCGAACGAGAGAGAGGCATGATTGGCTCGAGCAATCGGCTCAGTTCAGTTCGTGCTGCATGTAACGTTTGAAGTTGTCACGTCAAACTACCGTCCGTAAGCTGACTTTACAGACAACCAATTAAGCTTTTTAATATTAGTAAGGATGGGAGAGATGCGGTCTCCGCATCCGTGTGCGTGGATGTCAACTTCCAACCTATTTAATATAAAAAAAAGATCAAGGCAGGCAGCGTTGCCATTTCCCCACCATGGTTCAAGCCTTGTCGTGGCGGTGGGGCTCAGTAGCCCAGGGTGACCCCAACACCTTTGGCGAAGCGAATTGAGCCGAGGGGGCTCTTTGTATCCCTATTATAAGAAGAGGGGACAAAAGAGCAGGGGGCAAGGGGGTGAGGATGGAAACCTCACCTCATCGTACTGTCCCGACGTTGGGAGTGGTTGTTCTGTGGTGCGGAACAACCGCTCTGTGGAGGTGGCGTCGGTCCCCTGAGGGACTGACTAGCCGTCGAGGTGCCCTGTTGTTTGTAGATCCGGGGCAATTCACCAAAGGCGGCAGTGGTGGCACTCGCCGGGTTTTAGTGGGTAGAGCTGCGTCCACTTTCCATCTTTCGGGCGCAGCGAGTCCCACATACCCGCCTGGGGAGACCCACTCCCAGCGGTATGTGTCAGTGCATTTCCCGGCGTAAAAGAAAAAAGGCTGCATTGCCAGTTGCCAGTATAGAAATTAATGTAACGTACGTAAAAAATATAAATTACTTTATCATCACATTCACGGTAGTAAAAGTAGTTTGTATTTTGCATGAATTTCACTATCTTCAGAGGAATGTTTTATGAAACTCACGTGACATTCTGAGAACCCTGTTATATTTCTTATGCTGCCCCAAACCCTTACATTTATTACAAGGCAGTGCATTCGCAGCTTTAGGGTTGTCATCGAATTCTTCTTCAATACTTAAGAATATCTAAAGGTACTTTTTGCAGTCACTCCGTTAGTCGGTTGGGAATTGGCTCTATAATAAAGGTAGGTTCAAAATCATATTCCTGACGACTCATTACAAAACCTGATCTGACGGCAGCATAATATCTATATCTTAGAATTTATTGTACATAATTGGAGGCATAAGTGGCTCCAAACGCCGGGCTGCTCCGTTGTGTTAAAAACAAAAGAAAAGCAAAACAGGAAAGCTTTTAAAAGTATCTTGTGAAAATATTTTCAAGGACTTTGTTATCCGTACCGATTGATTTTAAAACAATATGATATCATAAATAATGATGATATTATGTGACACGTTATAATGTGTTTATAAGATTAAAAGATATTATATAGACAGTAAAAAAAAAGAGTAACAAACATCTATGTACCCAGATGTCAGATAATATACAAACTTTAGCAAATAATATTACATTACAATAAGTCATAGTACAAAAAAAGAAGTTTTTAAAGAAAAGAATATTCATATCTAAAGGAAGACTTGAGACTTCCGTTTGTCAATTATAATAATACTTCCAAGATTCCACTCAATCTTACATTCTCAACCGCATAGTCTTACCGAAATCTTTTATGACAGGTAAAGAACGCGCCAGCCCTGGAGCCATAAAAATGTACGCCACACAATAAACCGCCCGCGATGCTGCATCAGAATGTTAATAAACCTCGACTTGGCGTTCCACCGAAAAATCACGACAGCAGCCGTGTGCCGACCGTGGGGACACACGGGGGCAAAGTGTGTGCGGTGACGCTGCGGTTTATCGTAAGGCTGCGTTCTGAACGCATTCAGTGGCGGGTGCGACGCGGGCCCGTCGTGGGTGCCAAGAGACCAATGTAATAAAAAGCTTAGTGGAGAAAACTAGGCAGTTATGATGCGAAAGTATTTTGGTCTTTTTTTTAAGTTAATTTTTTTAGAAGAAAAACTTTATCATATTATTACTAAGGGTATATAAAACAAAACAAAAAAAAAACCGATCAACCAGGCACTATTATCTAAAATACTGAGTTTAAAAATGAATGAATTAAGGGAACTCATGCGTTATTCTTCCTGGAGACACTGGCCTGGCCTTATCGAGTTTGAAACAGTATAATATAATAAAAAAAAAATTAAAAACTCGCGCGTTTCTTGCCATTCCGTGTGTTTTAATGTTCCTAGTGGGCTCTGGGCCACTCAGATACAGTGCATTATTTAAATTTTATTGCTAGTGGAATGTCAGACATCCCACGTAATTGGCTCTTGGTGTGGTTTTGAAAAACGCCAAGTGGGCTAATTGCTACCGTGCGGGGTGGGGGTGGAGGAAGCGGAGAGGAGGGTGTTTACATGATCTTCATATAATGATGACTGATAATTAGGGTTCCGTACACAAAAAAAAACATCTGTTATATTGCAGATGAAATAGGTATAGATAAATTTTTATCCGATCATAAACACCCACGCAACCAGGGGCTAGGTAGACGCATTGCTCTCCTTTTCCCTATACCCCCAATGGGATACCGGAAATTACAAATCGCACAAAACGCGACAGCTTAGCTGTCGCTTTACGCCAGGATTTGTGAGCGAGAGGTAATACCCCGGTTGCAAAGCAGCATATAGCACTACCTGTCGATACAGGCATTTAACTATTTACATTTGTAAAGACAAATGTAAATAGTTAAATGTCTTCTTTTTGAATATAGAATGAGAGTTACTACCATCAGTCAGTTGCCCACTAGTCGCGCCTAAAGAATTTTTACAAATCATTGAACATTGAGCGTTTCCGTCAGAAAAAAATCTGAGTTACTCCCTAGTCGCCTAAGAAGTTTTATTTCAAAAAGAATCTTTCGCGTAAAAACATTTTCAACGGAACCACAGCGCCCAATCACCACTCGCACTTGACCGTTTTTTAGCAGATTATATTACTATTTTAATAAATATGAGTTCTCAGTACAGGCATTCGAACGAAATATTTAACAAGCTAGTATTTAGTAAATCCCAACTGTCTCAGAGTGCTAAAGTAAAATGAAGTTATGAGATTGCTCAAATTAAATGAAATGATACTTCGAGCTATTTAAAGTTCTTTAGAATCTGTAACTTCAAACGACTGAAACATGGGTAGCAAATTTAATATCTTATTTTGTTATAACATTAATGTTTTAGGTTCTTTTAATGGTCATGGTTGCTGTAAAATATCCTTAACGTTGAGAATGTAAAAAAATTATAATAAGCTTCGATAAAATATTATGCTGTATTCTTTATTATCTTAAGCCATATCTAACTTAGTATTATATGTCGGTATAAAAATGTTGGAAAAGCAAAAGTAATGTTTTTGATAACATCAAGATCACCATGAAGCTAAAGAGTCTGTTCGTACAGGTAGTCTCAGGAAGGATCGGATTAAAAAAATGTGCTAAAGGCTAAAAAAAAAAGATGTGTGTGCGATTTACACACGATAGAAGTGAAACATACATTAAATGCTTCAATACAAGCAAGTATTAAACAGTCTGCAATATACATAGACATCGATATTAGCTCTCTCGCTCTTTTGTATTTGTGTCTCTTACCTGTCGTTTTTTCCGTTGCATCCGGTTTGAAATCACAACGACTCTAAAGAAGTTTCACTTCAAAAGTTTATTGACAAATCCCGATAGTGGATATTAATCAGCATCATCATCATAATCATCATCATCATCAGCCTTTATCCGTCCACTGCTGAACACTGCTGCTCCCTCAATGAACGCCAAGACATAATAAAGGATATTAATAATGGTATATTTCTAAACGAATTTTAAACCGAGTTTTGGAACTAAATCATGACTAACATTTCCTTTATTACTTTATTGATAATACATAGTCAGAGCTCATTAAATAAGAAATGGGCTAAACCACAAAATGTTATGAGATGCCCCTTGCATTTCATAACATTTTGTGGTTTTATGCTCAGTAAGTGATTCTAAGCCTAAAAAACAACAATTGGATTCCACGTGGAACGACTATTTTTACTGCAGGTAGTCTTAGGTTTAGCTGGGTTTTTACTAAACTATTTCTTGATTGACTTTGATTATCTCATAAAACCTTTACGGAAGCACTCTTAGTTTTCATCTTTAATCTCTCAACACATGCATGAACAATGAATAATTTTTGACGAGTCTTCGAACCACAATTTCCTGCGTGGATAATGTAGTTTTCGAATGGTGAAAGAATTTTTGAAATCGGTCCAGTACTTTTTGAGCCTCTTCATTACAAACATACACACATACAAAAATAGGTACAAATCTTTCCTCTTTATAATATTAGTGTAGATGTAGATGGTGTAGATAAGTGATTGTTGTGCATTTAACTTATTCCTTAGTGCGTGTATTTTGTGGAATTTTATTACGTGTAGTCAATCGTTGATGAACCAAATAAATAAATAAATCATCATCATCATCATCATCATCAGCATCATTATCATCATCATCAGTCTTTATCAGTCCTTTATCCGTATGAATACATGAATGCAGATTTAAAATTTTAAAAGCGATGAATTTTCCGATATTTCTATTTTATTTTAATTCCATTGCCTTGGTATTAATACAAAATTCCTCTTGTTATGAATTTATGAGATTCTTTTTCGGAAATTTTACGAAGAACTTTTTATTTATTCGCTCGATTTGTTTTATGCTTGCGTTTTTTAAAAGTGGCGAAATGGTATCATGAATTCCTAATGTTTGTCTCACTGACCCTTTGGGACCTAGTATGGGTTTTTATGAGCCTCCCTCGTGTTGAAATTATTTTATTTTACTTTGAAGTTAATATCGAAAAAACGACGAACAAATGCTCGACGAAGAGCATAATGTCTAAATTATTTTATTTTTTAGATATTGTGGAAAGAAAGAACAATATTTTATTGTTCACGACAACAATCAAGACGCCAATCGGCAAAGGTAGTTAGTAGTCGTAGTAGAGGTAAGCTCAGCATGTGTCACCACACTACTATGACTGGTTTACATGATTTGAGGTTTCTCGCACTAAAAGCATGCCGCCTTCTCGAACGAGAAAACTCGTTGAAGCGATTGTCAAAGACTTTACACTATTCCACAGCTCGTTCAAGCTCGTCTGTGTTTCTCTAACTCGTTATTTTCAAAAATGGAGTCTGTAGACGAAGGTGTGGCGTGTGTTGGTGCAACTTTAGCGTTTATTCTAGCGCGACGACGCGAAAAACTTAAAAAAATACTAAGAGAAAACTTTTTCGTACCTATACGAGACTCCTCTCGAACGTCAGCTAATAAACATGAGTGAACTCGTTCGCGTTCGAACGACGCTGGGTTCGTGTTCGCATGCGAGCGTTCTAGAACCGTCTACACGATACGTGAATGCGTTCGAGAAGCATTTTTCGTGCGTGAACTAGCATCGTGTCAACCAGCCATTGCAATATTAAAACGCTAATTTTCAGTGAGGATTACTAATCAATCTCTTGGAGTAACATAACTGATAGTACCTACGAATCTAGATATAAAAATTACTAACATATATTATTAAGACTAGACTTCATCATCTGCCTAGTCTTTTCCCAACTATATATTGGGGTCGGATTCAGTCTAACCGGATTCAGCCATTCAGGATGAACACCAGTATTTTATATAGAGCGACTGCTTATCGGACCTCCACCACCCAGTAACTGGGTGATACGGTACCCCCCGGTAAGACTGGTTATCAGATTATCGGGCTTCTGACGAAGCATAATGACTGTCACAGATCCACGAATGACATTCGGGACCAACGGTAGTGCTTTCCGAGGCACGGAGGCATCTCGGTCAACCCACGGTCCCATCCACGGACCAACTTTTTTTTTACCTCGGCAAGCGTCGCTTAACCTGGTGGATCGATCCACTCGGCTGTTACCGCTGTGCCATGATTATTAAGACTAGACTAGGTTATTATTATAGGTTTTAAGGCTCCCTTCTCTTAGTTTGTTTGTCTATTTATCAAGATTATTATTATTATTATTATTTAGCCAACCGGCTCACGAATCTCATGATAGAGACTCGTATACTATGGGTAAATAGCATACGAAAATATATCAGCTCTCCCGTGACCATGGTTGCTGAAAAGTATCCGAAACATCGATCATGTAAAAAACGTAATAAACTGCAATAAAATCCGAAAAAATATTTTCATTGTGAGTGAATTTCGCGTAAACATAAAGAGACAATATAATATTATATCAGTTCCTCTGGAGCTCGTCATAACTCTATGACTAGGTTTACTTGTCTTGACAGCTGGCTGGTCAGCTTTTTCTAGCGGAACGTGAGCATGAGTCATACTTTTTCGTGCGCGCAGCCAGCGTTCGTCGATTTATATGGCGTTCTCACGTTAAAAAAATATTCATCATTTTCATAAAACGTTTCAAACCAGTGCGACGTGTTGGCTTCAGATCCGTCACACTTGCAGTCGACAGTTCAACAAACGAGCTCAGCAAAAGCTTCAACCAGTGCCTCTGAGATAAATCGTCTTGAAAGAACTCAGCAGCTTGATGCATGTAATTTTAGCTGCTCGGATATTTTAAATGAAATACTCAAGTGTTATGAGGAAATGAGGATGTCTTCATGGTCAGGCCGTATTTCATTCGTAAGTTTTTTTTTAAATCATATTTAATGTAAATGTTATTTGATTGTTACTTTTTAATGTGTAATATAGTGAAATTTTCCATTAACTTCGTAGTCGTGCAATAGTTTTCATGCTTTTTCATCGCATATGCACATGCGGGAATGTACTGTATATAGTATTCAGTTCTGACGTAATAACTTTTTCAGGTTATGTTAATGGGATAAAAAGTATCAACCCTTATATGTCCCACTGCTGGGCACGGGTCTCCTTCCTCGAAATCAGGCGAGGAGGGTAATGGGCCAATAGTCCACCGCGCTGGCCCAGTGCGGATTGGTGAACTTCACATACCTTCAAAGACTTTCAATCTCATTAGGCATGCAGGTTTCCTCACGATGTTTTCCTTCACCGGTGAGCGAACGATGGTCTCGTGTGCACTTAGAAATTTAGAAAAACCCATTTCAAAGCACACACGGACGGGTCAGGATCGAACCCGGAACTCCTCGCGTAAGAGGCCGAATCCGTCCACCACTGGACCACCGTCGCTCCTCTATGTAATGGGGTACTCACTATTAACTATTTTCCTTAAGAGAACTTACAAGCTTACTTTTCACTACTACTACGAGCGACGATGGTCCAGTGGTGGGTGGACACAGCCTCCTATGCGAGAGGTTCCGGTTTCGATCCTGACCGCCGTGTGTACCTCGAAATGGGTTTCTCTAAATTTCTAAGTACACCCCAAACACGAGACCATCGCTTGCTCACCGGTGAAGGAAAACATCGTGAGGAAACCTGCATGCCTGATGAGATTGAAAGTATTGAAACTATGTGAAGTTCACCAAACCGCATTGGGCAAGCGCATCGGTGAACTATGGACACTTTCACTACTGAGACACGTTTATACTGTATCGATTTATTGATAGCAGTTGATTTGTAAATGGGTCTAGTGGATAGTTGAGCCTCGGCTTAAAGTGAGAATTCCGAATTTAAACCAGACCTGATAGAAAGTTACAGTAAAACGGAAATAATGAGAACACATACCAAAATTACAACGCGTTTAGGTAGACGAAGTGTTAGTCGGCCATTAACCAGGTGGGAAGACGGTCCCCACCATGGTTCAAGCCTTGTCGTGGCGGTGGAGCTCAGTAGCCTAGGGTGAGCCCAACACCTTGGGCGAAGCTAATTGAGCCAAGGGGGCTCTTTGTACCCCTCTTATAAGAAGAGGCGAGGATGGGAACTTCGCCTCATTGTACTGTCTTGACGGTGGGAGGGGTTGTTCCGTTGTGCGGGATAACCCCTCTGTGAAGGTGGCGTTGGCCCCCTGAGGGGACTGACTGTCCGTCGAGGTGCCCTGTGCTAGCAGATCCGGGGCACCTCACCAAAGGCGGCATTGGTGGCACTCGCCGGGTTTTAGTGGGTAGAGCTGCGTCTATTTACCATCTTTCGGGCGCAGCGAGTCCCATATACCCGCCTGGCAAGACCCACTCCCCTGCGGGATGCGTCAGTGCATTTCCCGGCGTTAAAGAAAAAAAAGGTGGGAAGACGATCTCCATGCAGTAGCTTCCGTAGTAGTAGTTCCGAGTAGCAAGGGATGGGTCTTCTTGGCGTTCACTAATGGAGACCCATGTTCAGCAGTGGATGGATAGAGGCTCATGGTGATGATAACGTTCACTTCAAAATTCTTTAAGTAAATACAAATGAAAATTGAATTTTATAGGTAGAACATATAAAGTTCAATTTTCATCTTATCCAAAAACGCCCAACTAGTTTAGGAGAAAAAATATATTTCGGAATAAAGGCTTTAGTCCAATTCACGTTTAATGGACAAATGACGAAAATCACAATTCTTAAGTGTATGCAAAAAACTCACCCGACCCACCTGGAACCCCCTCACCGGGTATGAAATATGACTTGATAAATTGGTCCATTCATCTTCTAAATCTCTGCGCTTTGTTAAGATTTGCCGAGTGGCCAATCCTTGCAAACTATTACATTTGATATGTGCTTTTGTACACATTCGTCATCGTCCGTATCATCATTATCATCATCATTAGCATCATCATCATCGCTATCATCACCATCGTTATCATATTCATCATCATCATCATCACTGTTCAGTGTTGCACGTAAAACTAAAAATACAATATGTTGTACACTTTATGTTGCGTATTTGTTAGTGTACTTTCGGAACTAGAACAATTTAAAAGTATTGTATTGCACACTGGAATTACTAACTATAGCAACTATAAGAATATTAAATAAACTAGCTGTTGTCCGCAGCCTCGCTTGCGTTAAGTAATATCTAGCCTTCCTGGATAAATAAGCTATAAAACTCTGAAATAATTTTTCAAATCCGATTAGCAGTTCCTGAGATTCGTTGAAACTAACTCTTCAGTTAAGATTAAGAAGATAAGATTAAACTACAATGTAAAGTTAATTAAACATTCGTAAATTAACATAAATTAAATTTATAAAACCAAGCTTTCTCAGATATAAACGGGTTCCCTTGAAAATATAATTTATAATTAGCAGGATTTATTCGTCAATATCACTTCTATAAAGGTGTCACTTTGTAATAAGCCATCAAACGTGAATGCTGGACTAAACATCATTTGTCAGGAACGTGATCTGAATCCGGCACCCTCGTCACCGCGTCACGTCTGAAGGAGATCATTGAGCGCTGATAAATAGAGTCGAGATCGTAATGTGACGTTGATGTGACAAAATCGATTATAAGCGATATTTGGGAATAGTTCGTGTTCATTTTGTGAAGGGAATTTTGAATGTCACAAACAGAAATAGTCAAGATTAGTTGTTACATTAATACTCATCATCATCATCATCAGCCTTTATCCGTCCACTGCTGAACATAGGCCTCCCTCAATGAATTCCAAGACGACCGATCCCTTGCTACTCGCATCCAACGCGGACCTGCCACTGCACGGAGATCGTCTTCCCATCTGGTTAATGGCCGACCAACACTTCGACTACCTAAACGCGGCCTCTCTCTCGGCCTTATTTCTGTGTTACTGTAATTTTCTACCAGGTCAGGTTCAAATTCGGTGTTCTCACTTTAGGCCGAGCCTGTATTATCCGGTAGTCCAAAAACTCCACCACTTACAAAAAGAGATAATTCAATAAATCGATACAGTACCTAGATAGGTAGTTAATTCAATAAATCGATACAGTACCTAGATAGGTAGTTAATTCAATAAATCGATACAGTACCTAGATTCAAGAGTGGAGGACTCTTGAACCTTATTAGTCCATCGACCATCCGTTCTTCTGAGTGCGTGACCAGCCCATCGCCACCCACGCCCACCACCTTATTTTCGCGTGATATCGGTCACTATAGTTCTCTGGCGGAGGTCTTCGTTTTGGATCCTATCTGCCAAAGAAACACCCAGCATAGCACGCTCCACAGCACGTTGAGCTGCGGCAAACTTGCGGACCAGTCGTAAATTAAGAGGCCTCGTTTCGGCCCCGTAGGTCATCACGGGGAGAACGCATTGGTTGAAGGCTTTCGTCTTTAAACTCACGACGACGTGAGAATATGGCGAAGCTTCCTAAATGTTGCCCATCCTAATTACAATAATACTAGGCTAGACTAATTAATAATAATAATAATAAGAATAATAATATCTATGGACGCTTTTACACCACGTCAATCTGGTCCTGTGCTAAGTACTCGAAGAGACTTGTGTTACGGGTACCAGACAACGGAAATACATATATTTAATACTTTTTATATTAATACTTATATTTAAGATTTTTATTATATAATACACATATTTAATACACATCCATGACCCAGGAACAAATAATCTTTTTTTTTTTTTTTTGTTCCCTGGCGAGATTCGAACCCGCTACCTCCGGCTTGTGCGCCACCGCGCTAACCACTGCGCCACGGAGGTCGTCTTATTAGACGACTAATTAGACTTAAATCAGCCATCACAGCTATAGATGTTGAACATCTATGTCAAAAACTGTTTCATTATAATGAGCTAGAAAATGAGTTAAAACTGTAGCACCGCACCGTAAAGAAAAAACACATTACGGCGTCTCGGCAGCGTCCTTGATATAATTACCCAGGTCGCTCAGGCTCGCTGGTCGCTTGACAAACGTGTCATAGGGCTGCCACTCTTCAGTTATGCATTTTTTTTTAGATAGATAGATAGATACTTTATTGCTCACATTAACATATATATACATTTTTTCAATAATAAGACAATAAAACATAAATGTGGGCAAGGGCGGCCTTATCGCTATAAGCGATCTCTTCCAGGCAACCCTGCTTTTATTTATATTTTCGAGAAACAGTACAGTACATTTACACATATTATACCTTAAAACAAATTGAATAATACATACACCAGCAAAGTTTATACTAAAAACATTACAAACGCACAAATGCAGACGTAAAAGACGTAAATGTAAGAAAAAAAAATAAAAGAAATGTGGTGTGGTGGGACACCAGGTAGGAACGAAGTTCCCTCGGCTAAAAAGAAAGGTATTATACACTACTCGCTTGTGTATGCGACTGTCGCGCCTGCGCACGTCTCATTTAACGCTTTTTATTCCACGCACTTTTTCTTACGGTTTTACTATCACATTTTTTCGGTTCGGCCGCGCAGCAAAATCCCTATCCCCTCCAAGCGTGCCGTAAGGAACTTCGTTCCAAAAAAAAAAAAATTATATAATATGACATAAAATTTAAAGTAGGAGGATTAGGAGCTTTAGGAAATCATGGACGGCATAGATGAAGTATTTTATTACCGTGTTTTAATAAACGTTTTTTTCAGCTTTATTTGTTACGTGAGACGTATTTGCGCCTCTCGGACGAGAAGTTTTATTGTGGAGATTAAGAACAATAATAATTAATATATATTATTATAATAAGGCTTTACAAATTTTATAGCTCCCATGGTTACTGTAAAAAACGTCGGGCATGTGCAAATCTCAATAAACCGCGATAAAATCTGAAGTTGTTTCATTATAACGAGTAAAAATCGCGTTTAGAAAACAATGGATAAGTAAAGTATCAACTCATGTATATCCCACTGCTGGGCACAGGTCTCCTTCTCGAAATAAGGCGACGATGCGCTGGTCCAGTGTGGGTTGGTGAACTTCACATACCTTCAAAGACTTTCAATGTCATCAGGCATGCAGGTTTCCTCACGATGTCTTCCTTAACTGGGAAGCAAGCGATACTCACAGGTTCAAGGCATATACCCACTGGACCATCATCGCTCGCTCTTTATAAAACAATATTCTTATCATAACTATTTCCTCGTTCATCATAAGACCGGCATTGTTTTTCTCCTCTGAAACAAAGCGCGTTAGTTTGAAGTTGTTGAAATTAATCTGCGACACTCGAAGTTGTTCGCTGGAATTTTCCAACGGGATATTTCAGTTGCTTGTGTATGCTTTGATATTGTTTCGATATAGTATAATATATAATGCACACGAATTACGTTGCAATATGTGATTGTATTTTTTATGTTAGTTGCCAAAGATTTATAAATAAAGACAGATGGACCATGCCGAAATGCATTCAAAAGCGCATACAATCTAATAGACGTTTAGAGTACGACGCTATGTCACTTAGAGCGCTTTTGAATTTGTATTTGCTTTGATGGCGTCACTCGCGTGTTCGGCATAGTCGATCTGTCATTATTTATAAATCTGTGTTAATTGCTTGCAGACAAATTAGTAAACTGCATATAAACTGACTTGTTATGAGGCAGATGACGAATTTCTGATTACTTTTAAACGAATTATTAATATACGTATGGGCTCTTCTTCTTGAGTGAAAGTATTCAGGTTTGATACCGACCCTATGGTGCCTTAAATTAGGTTTTTAAAAATTTTTAACCGCCACTTAGACGCGAGCCCATGTTTTGCTCAACGGTGAAGGAAAACATCGTGAGAAAACCTGCATGAATGATGAGATAATATAGTTTTTGGAGATATGTAAAGTCCATCAACCCGGATTCGGTCAGCGCATCGGTGAACTATGGCCCAATATCCTCTTCGTCTGATATCGTGCCCAGCAGTGGGACTTATTACTTTTTTGACGTGACAACGTTTTATAATTCGATGGAGCCGGCTGCACGCACGAAAAAACATGACTCATGCGGCGTTACCTCGCTGTGAGGCGTTCCATTTAAGGTTCGAAGTGCAAGCGAGAGCGCGGAAGGAGCGACAAAGAGGCACTATCAGCCCATCAGTATTTTCCTATGACGTTGTCACGTTCAACTATCGACAGTAAGCCGACTTTACAAACAAACGATATTTTCTTTTAATACATAGATTTGTAAAGTATACATGTGTATTTTTCAATGTAAATTGTAACACAGTGATGCCGAAATCTAGTAAAACCTAGTACCAAGTTCGGTCCAGATTTCGGCATCCGATCCAGATTCGAGTTAGGACTCAGCCGTTGACACAACATTTTGAACTTCATAAAGTTCTCCACCTGTAGAGCCCTTTCATGGAAAGTTCTAGAACTGGAAACCGAGTTACGAGCATTATGCAGTTTAAATTCCAAGCTTCTAGTACACCTGGAGCCAACTTCCAGCCTGGTTTCCAGATGTATGTTTGTTTCGTATTTTTGTAACCGCTAACTGGAGTTGTTCTCTAATTACTTTTAGTAGATTTCACGTTGAAGGATATACAGAGAGTTAAAGTTTAAAAAGTTAGACGAAAAGTTAAAGCATGCGTTTTTTTATTTAATACTTTTGTGTTGCTTTTTTTTGGGTAAACAGCTTTATTGTGTAAAAATCAACGAATTGGTAAAGTTAAGTTCGCCGATAGAAATATTCTAACTTTTTGATGTGACGTCTAATAACTCGATATCACGGGCTGCATGCACGAACAAGATGACGTCATGTAGCGTTCCGAAAGCGAGAGCGCGGCACGAACGAGAGAGAGAGGCATGATCGGCTCGAGCGATTGGCTCAGTTCGGTTCGGTATGTAATGTTTGACGTTGTCACGTCAAACTACCGTCCGTAAACCGACTTTACAGACCACACATTTTTTTGGAGTTTACTCCTTAAGAATCGATTTTCATATATAAGGCGCCCGGTATGAGAAAAATCCGAGGGGTAAAACCAACTGAACTAACGAAAAAGTGTCACGCTTTTGGTGCGCACCTTTAGTGCGCAACTTTCTAATTTAGCTGTGAGTGTATTGAGACGTACATAGGGTATGCTGTATAGGCGACTATACCTATATACTATATGTTATTGGGCTTGTTTGTTTCTATTAGTGTTGATGTATTTATATTAAACTTTTTTTGCGTATGGTTAGATACTCGTACTTGAGGAGTAAACTCCAGTCGTGCGTCGGAGCTGACACACACACATTTTTTTAGATTAAAGCGAAATTATAATAAATATGATGTAGTAAATCCTATTTATGCTTATCTAAATATAAAAATGTTATAAAGGTGAAGGTTTGTAAGTTTGTATGTTTGCTACTGAATGGATTTCGATAAAACTGTACATTAATATAGTTTACACTATATGGGCTATAATTTATGTCCGTTGCTCCTAAGTGAATGAGAAGTACGCGACAAAACCGCGGCGTGATGCTAGTAATATTAAATATTATTTTTAATTTATTATAAACAAGCAGCTTCCCACAGTTCGACCCGCGTATATCCCATTCCCGTGGGACAACGGGGATAAATTATTATAGCCTATGTGTTATTTTGATGTGTAAGCTATTATATAGTATTATACTCATTTTTCATAATAATCCATTCAGTAGTTTTTTCGTGAAGAGTTTACGTGAAACTGCCAGTTTGCCAGAACTTTGCCTGTCTAACAAAAAAATATTATTACACAGTCCAATAAGCCCCACGAGGCTGGAGAGAATGGAAATTTTGTCATTTTCCTACGGAACCCTAAAAGCTAATCACGTTATCAGGTCCCCAGAGCGGTTGTATTATAATGTCGTTAGCTTTTAGTATAATCGCCAGATGGCGTCCTTATTAGGTCGTTACACTTATTTGTGTACGAAAACCGACTCTTAATAGCCGCGAATTTGTGGTGTTAACATTTGTTTTACATGGACTTTGATATCTTTGACACGCCTTTATTATAGGAGGAGAGACGTGAAAGAACGTCCTTCACCGATCCGATAACCAGGTGAGATATATTTTTTTATCAAATATTTTGTATAAGCAAATATGCCATAATTACTTGCCTAGCCAAAAGTGCTCATGGCTAATAACTTTGATTAGTTTTTTTTCGTCACTTTCATACTTTTGATGAAACATGAAATTTATTTCAGTGATAGTTTTTAACACACAGAATATGTAAAAAGTGACACCGTTACCTTTTGTGATGGATTGAGGAAGGAAAAGATGGAAATTAAGGTTGGTGCCAGAGTTATGGGTTCCGGATATAAAAAGGGGTTACATACTTGCCGAAACTATCTGACGTCATCAAGGATGATATCCTTGGTAAGGCCTTTCATTATCTTATATTAAAATAATTTACTTAGGATATTTTTGTGGTAAAAGAAAACGGACTTAAGCGACTGAATGAATATTTCTTTAATCTGATTGACAGTTCTGGCGGCTTGCACGTTCAAACAAACAAAACACACGTTTTCGCGCGCGCTCAAACAAAAAAAAAAATTTTTTTTCAAAATCGGTCGACAGCTTTGTTGATTTTCGTATTAAGACAGAAATTTCATTTTCATTGTATTAAGTATCTTTTTAAAATGGTCACTGAGCCACAGAAGTAAGTAAGTATATATATACACACGGTGTATTTGGAACGCTTTGAAAAACGAAGAGGTATGATAGTGTAGGCGTGGCCTGACATGACATAAGTAAAACGCGAAATTATATATATTTTTTTTGATTGTCTTTTATAGCTTTTCTTTGTATAATCCGGTTTGGTAAACATAAGGATACAAACATGTTGACATGGTTTAAAATAATAGTTTTTTGAATAAAACAGAAATGTCACAGCTGACTCACAGCCGCGTCGCTCGAGGTTTATGAACCCCCGCACCGCGCGCGCCTCGCAGTAAGCGTGAATGCATACATCGCGGTAACTATATAATATATTATACTCTTTGATCGCGGGCATGTAAAATACAGTAAATGTAAGTGCTAAAATTTTCTTAAAAAAAAGTTTGTGAGATAAATGGTTATAATATGCATTATAAAAATGAGAAACGGCAGGCTGGTATGCTTCTTGCAGGTACAGAAACGTGATCGTGTCACGCATGGACGGGGACGGGTTTGCATATATTGAAAAAATATAAAAAATATTTCCCAAACAAACACGAACGCATATTTTATCCGCTAAAGTGATACCCTTCTGTGTTTGCATGCAAACTAATGTCAAACGAATTTTGGCGCGAAATAAAAAAAAAACGTGTAATAAATGGCGGCTCAGCAAATCTGAATTGTTCTATTCAATTTGTGCTGAAAATAAATCAAGGCAATTTGTAAACTGAATATATTTTTGTTGTTTTTTTAAAGTAAAAGTGCGTTTACTGCTAAATTCAGTTATTTCATTACAATTTTTTCCTCTTTACTCGCTTTTTACAAAAATGCATAACTAACAAGTGCTAATTCTGTTTTAGAATCCAAGAATTTGTGTTAGTAGTATGTAAAAGTATATCAATAAATAAATTATACTCTGAAATAAATCTGCTCAGAAATGTTTAATTTTAAGCGCCATATTTTTTAATCACAAAATGGCGACTAATATTGCAAATGGCCGTCACCTGCCAGTTATTTACGTGTACAGCAAAACGTAGACTAACCTCGTTGAAGTGGCAGTGGGCTGATCACACATTCAGAAGAACGGATGGCCGATGGGCCAATAAAGTGCAAGAGTGGAGGCTGCGATTAAGTAGACGAAGTGTTGGTCATTAACCAGGCGGGAAGACAATCTCCGTGCATGTCCGGTCGCGTTGGATGCGAGTAGCAAGGGATCGGTAGTCTTCGCGTTCCTTGAGGGGGGCATATATTCACCAGTGGACGGATAAAGGCTGATGATGATGATGAAAGTAAAAAGTCACGTTCGTCTCAACTGTCAGTCACAATACAAAACTTATCACATTTTTAAGCTCACGTTAAAAGATTGCGCACAAATTCTCGGCTCGACTAATTTACTTCAAGTTATTTCGACCTACTTGGCCTGTTTGGTATTTAGCACCTTTTTAAATTCTACTTGAGAGTTCGTTAAAGATGTGAGCATCTGGACCCTTTTGGAGGTATTTTAAGGTAATTCATTCTCAGTTAAGTTTTATTTTTATTAAGGCAATGTAATGAAAAGGTAAAATTAAATTCCTTTCTGTTGCTCACGGATTTGGCTGCGTGCGCAAATAATAAATGTGATATTTTAATAATAATTTATGACACGATAAAATTAAAAGATTTTCCATTTTTTTTAAATATTCTTCCGATGAGAGTCCAGTTGATAAAAAGCATATTTTTAAAGAATTCTAGACTAAGATGGAAACCGTTACTAGAAGTACTGATATCATAGATACCAACTGATTGGAGGGGTAAGCTATGCTGTCTCCATGGGTACCAACCTCCTGATTGTTACTACCGTGAAACAGCTTTGCTGCCGTACATGTTTATTGACACAGAGACTTAATAATTAATATTCAATGTCTAAGGATAGGCATGAAATTCTCTGGTCTAGCCTCAGGTTAACGTATTTGTGAACATGGGTGACGCTCACCACTTACCGTTATAATGCTCGTCTGACCGTTTGTCCATTCAACTAACCAAAAAAATGTATGTCTGTAAAGTTGGTTTACGGACGGTAGTTTGACGTGACAACGTCAAACATCACATGCAATACGAACCGAACTGAGCCGATCATGCCTCTCTCTCGTCCGTGCCGCGCTCTCACTTGCGGAACGCTACATGACGTCATCTTTTTCGTGCATGCTACCCATAGACGTTGTCACGTCAAAAGTATGCATTCATGTAAAATCATACCAGTACACAAAAAACTTGAGTTAAGCCTAGGAAAAAGAGTATAAGATAAATAAACTTATTCATAAAATAGTAAAAGTATCAACCCAAATATGCCCAACTGCTGGGCACGGGTTTTCTCCTCGAAATCAGGCGAGGAGGGTAATGGGTTCACTGATACGCTGATGAAATTCGGGTTGGTGAACTTCACACACCATACGCTACTTAATCTCAACAGGCAGGGGTTTCCTCACCATGTTTTCCTTCACCGATGAGCGAACGATGATCCGTGTTTAGCACTTGGAAATATAGAAAATTTCCCACAGGAGGTGTTAAGGCCTCGAAGGGGGTTATAAAAAGAGTGGACTGTATTTAAATATATATGTTTATTGTGAGACAACGAAATGCCCGTATGCTGGTGCGCAACAGCTGGTGGCAGTCTGGCGGTCGAGCGATCGTGCGCCGCTCACCGCTCCTCCCGTGCGTTGACCCCGCTGTCGCCCTGTCACCGCCCGACGAGGCCCGAATAGGCACGATAGGCGCCGACATACTCCCCGGGTTGACGTCAGTCGTCAATAGGTAGAGGACAGAGGCAGTTGAAGGCACGATGAATGGTTCCTTTCTTCGTCTTCACCTCTGCTACTCTTGTGACTCCGTCCACGCCCGGGTAGGTCCTGGAGACCCGACCGAGGCACCACAGCAGCGGCGGTGTCGTCTTGTCCTTGATCAGGACCATGGATCCCGTCTTCACTTTACCTCTGGAACTGAACCACTTGCATTTTTGCTGAAGTGAGGAAATGTACTCATTATGAAAGCGACGCCAAAAGTGAAGCTGGATGTACTGGATCCGCTTCCATCGTTCCAGAGTCGTTATTTTGGCGTCCGTCGTCTGAGAGCATGGCACAGACAAGAGTGGCCGTCCAATTAAAAAGTGAGCAGGTGTTAGTGCCGAATAATCAGTGGAATCGGATGATAATGGAGTAAGAGGGCGCGAATTTAAGACCGCCTCTATAAGAGAGAGACAAGTGACCATCTCCTCGAAAGTGAAATGTACGAGATGCAATAACCGTTTTAAATGATGCTTACATGATTTTACAGCGGCTTCAGCCAATGAATTAAAATGAGGACTGTAAGGTGGTGTAAAGACGAATTCGATACCCTCTTGCGCGATTTCAGATGCAACATTTGATGAACGTAAGAACCTGTAGATTTCGTTCGCGGCGCCTATGAAATTTGTCCCGTTATCAGACGTGATACTTCGAGGTTTACCCCGACGTGCCACGAACCGATTAAGAGCGGCCATGTAAGCTTCGGTAGTAAGATCAGTGACGAGCTCCAAGTGGACGGCTTTTACTGCCGAGCAAACAAAGATGCACATATAGGATTTTGTAAGTTTGCAGCCGCGTCCCTTGCGATCGGCCAAAAGTACTGGGCCAGCGTAATCTACATAGCAGTTCAAAAATGGGAATTCGAGACTAGTTCTTGAGCTAGGTAAATGACCCATTATAGGCTGTATGTTTTGCGCCTTGTGTCTGAAACATTTTATACATTTATTCACGACAGACCTAGCTAATATTCTACCGCCTAGAGGCCAAAACGACTGTCGAATGTGACTTAGAAGTAATTGAGGGCCAGCGTGTAGAAGTTTTAAATGTTGCATTTGAAATAATTTGATTGTGAAAATGTGCTTACTACATACTACGATGGGATGCTTGGTACTGAAGTCGTAGGGGGAGTTGTCGAGCCTCCCGCCCACGCGGATGAGATCATGATCATCAATGAATGCTGATAAACGAATGAGTTTACTATCACGAGCCAATTTTTTCCCAGATTTTAAAGTTTTGTAATCGTCAGGAAACATGTCTAGCTGAGAATAATGAATTATTAAATTAAATGAATTTTGTAGTTCTTTTGTCGACAGATTGCCACTTAATTTATTTTTATGTTTTAAATTGTAGATGAATCTTTGTAAATATGAGATTATGTTTTGTACCTTTGTTAAAGATGAATGTTTTTCTAATAAATTATATATGATTGATGAATGATTGGTGACGTCTGAATGATGAATAGTACATGAATGATTACTATTGTCACTAATGAAATGCGTTACTACGTCCGGCAAATCGTGTTTCACTGTATTAGGCATTTTTGGCCATTCGTTTTCGCATCGTAATAAAAAAGATGGTCCGGACCACCACAAAGATGAGTCTATGATATTGTTGGCGGATAGACCACGGGAAACAAGATCTGCCGGGTTGTCCCTCGACGGTACGTAGCTCCAGGTATGATCACGCGTGCTCTCATGTATCTCGTTCACTCTGCTCCTAACAAAAGGTTTTAACTGGTTAGAAGGAGTGGAGAGCCAGCCCAGGACTATTGTTGAGTCGCACCAGAATTTACATCTAAGAATGGGCATGGTAAGCGATTCTTGAACCCTAGTACACAACCTTGCACCTAACAAAGCTCCGCAAAGTTCGAGTCTCGGTATGGTAGTTGACTTAATGGGCGCTACACGGTTTCTAGAGACTAGAAGTTGTACGCCTATGCAACCCATTGTATTGCGTGAACGAATGTAGACACAAGCACCGTATGCCTTTTCTGACGCATCGGTAAAGACATGTATTTCGTGCATAGTAGAGCCTTCACGCAAAACCCAACGAGGAATTTTTAAAGTATTTAATGCAATTACCGTTTCTTCGAATGTAGACCATAGATTTTTAATGTTTAATGCTACTTCGTCGTCCCAGTCGTATTTTTCTATCCACAGTCGTTGCATCAGGATTTTTGCCTCAACAATACAAGGACCTACAAGGCCCAGAGGATCAAAAATCTGACTGATGACAGATAGGATGTGTCGTTTAGTGACTTTAGTAGAAGGTGTAATATTTATACTATAAGTCAGGGTGTCAGAATCACAAACCCAGTTAAGACCTAGAGTTTTAGATAGAGAAGAATTTAAACCTTGTTCAGAGAAATGCAAAATATTATTGAAATTGTCGCTATTTGAAATTTGTTTTAGAATGTCTGGATGGTTAGATCTCCATTTCCGAAGGTTAAATTTAGCAGACGCCAGAACCGATTGAACCTGCTTTGAAACGTTGACAGTCTCTGCTATGGTACTCCCTCCACTTAAATAGTCATCTACATAAAAGTCCCGTCTTATGGCAGATTGGACTTGACTATCCGCAATGTTGTCAGCCAAGCTCACTAAGCATTTGGTTGCTAAGTAGGGCGCAGATGCAGTACCATAGGTGACCGTATTTAACGTATAGATCTTAAGGGGCTCTGACGGATCAAACCGGAATAAAATTTTTTGCAGAGGTCGTTGTTCTGGAGTTAACTCGATTGCCCTGTACATTTTTTCAACGTCACTGGACACCACATATTTATGTTGACGAAAACGTGTTAAAATATTAAAAAGATCGTCTTGCACTACGGGACCGACCATCTGAATGTCATTCAATGACACTCCCGAACTAGAAGAGGACGATGCGTCGAATACTACGCGTAGTTGAGTAGTGGTGCTAGAACTACGAATAACCCCATGATGAGGTATATAATATTTTGTTATGCTGTTATCAATAGAACTGCAAGAGTCTAGTGTCATGTGGCCTAGACGTTCATATTCGCGCATAAACTGGATATATTTGTTTTTAAACGCGGGATCACGCTTAAACCTCCGCTCTAGTGACAAAAAACGTTTTTTAGTGTTTTCATAAGACTGTCCTAGAGTGCTGGGATCCCTTTTTAAAGGCATCGTGACGACGAACCTACCATCATTTTTACGAACGGTAGTTTCATGAAAAATTTGTTCACACAATCGTTCCTCAAGAGAATGTATATGCTTGGGTGACACATTGTCAAGCTCCCAAAATTGAGTAAGATCGGGAGTGACATTGGAATGGAAGCATGGAGTATAAGAAAAATTAGACCTACTGTTAGGTTGTAGGGAAATACTACCTGACACTAACCATCCGAATTTGGTTTCCGATAGTTTTGGAAGATTTTTGCCTAAGTCAATAGTATTGTTGCATAATACATTCCAAAATACTTCTGCCCCTACCAGGATATCAACGACCGACGGAACATTAAAGTTCGGGTCCGCTAATTTAAGACCTGTAGGAATAGGGACATTATTGATGTTCACGAAAGAACGCGGCAGCAATTTTGTTATTTCGGGCAAAATATAACACTCGATATCAACTTTGAAGGCACAGCATAAAGACTCTATTGTGAGATGACAAGACTGTGTACTAGTGGATATGTGATTATTAATACCCGTTACCTTGGTGCTCGTACCGCGTCGTGACAAACCCAGTGTATCCGACAAGCTCTTAGTTACGAAGTTCGCCGTACTACCGTTGTCCAGCAATAGACGTGCAGTGTACTTCTTACCCGTCGCGCTGATCACGTTCACGAGCGCTGTGGACAGTAAAACATGCGCAGAAGTAGCAAGCTGCATAGAATTGGCTGATAGCACAACATTAGACGTAGAAGGCGAAGCCGAAAGCAAAGCAGATGGCAAAGGATCAGCAAATTTATTGGTTTCTTGTGCTTCTAAGTGTAAAAGCGTATTGTGTTTTTTATTGCAATATTTACAATGTGAAAGCTTGCATTGTTTAGCAAAATGTCCAAAGCGTAAGCAATTTTGACAAACATTAAAGTCATTAATTTTTTGTATGCGATCTTCTATGCTAAGATTTCGAAACGACTCGCATTTAAACAAAGCGTGACCTTGGGAGCAAAGAGGACATTTATTTAATTTATGTAATTTTGTATTAATTTTTTTGTTGATTTGAGTGAGTTTTGTGTGGTTTGTGTGATTATTATTTAAGGCAACAATTGATTTATTTTGATAATTAGTATTCAAAGTTTGACTAACTCGAGCTGATGATGATGTTGAACTAATATTAGATTCAACGGATTCCAACCAGTCCGCTCGTCTATTTAAAAAGGTACAAAATTGTGATAAATTGGGATTATCAGAGGAAAATGTATTTCTGTGCTCTTCCCAATCTCGACTGGTTGTCACGTCTAATTTTTTAACCATTACATGGATCAATATAGTATCCCAGTGTTCAGTCGGTTGGTTTAAGGATGTAAGTGCCCTGACATTCTTATTTATTACGTCGACAAGATTGCGTATTGCAATACTCGACTCCCTGCTTATTGGCTCGGTATCGAACAACGCTTGAATATGGTTACTGACAAGAAGACGATTATTATTGTATCGTTCGCACAACAAATCCCACGCAATTATGTAGTGGTCGCCTTTAAAATCTATATTTTTAATAATTAAAGCTGCGTTGCCTTGAAGTGCAGCGCGCAAATAATGAAACTTATTTATATTATTAATGCTAGGGTTGTCGTGAATTAATGACTTAAATGTGTCTCTGAACTCAAGCCAGCACTGATAATTCCCATCAAAATGAGGCAAGTCGATTTTTGGCAAACGTACAAAATCTTTCCTATTGGAAATATGTGCACCTGAGTTAGCGTCTCCGAAGCCCGCCTCGGACCCCGCACCGTTCGATGAAGCACCGAGCAGGCTGCGCGTGAGTGCCACCAGGTCGAAAAACTGACGGTCGAAGTCTTCACGTTCCGCAAATGCTGCATCGGCATCGTCGGCAAGAATTTCAATGTGGGTCTGTAAGTCATCAAATTCTGAATGTAGGGTTTCGAATTTGTTAAAACGCTCCTGTAAGCCTAGCCGCTGTAAATCCGATACTTCGGGACCACTTTTAATTAAATTTAAAAAATTATTATAAATTGTAAGCTTTGATTTAATTGAACTACGTTTTTTAATTAATGTTTTAATGTTATCTGCCATTATTTAGGTAAATCGAATGTGAAAATATGAATTAAATCAATAAAAAATAGTAAATATTAAAAGTAGGTCACTTGAAATTCCTTGTCTAACGGTCAATCGTCCGTTACAATGCAAGGACAAAGGATTGCGGTCAAAGTCACGTTCAAGGACACGACAACTTACTCGATGCGTATACGACTGAACTACACAATGAATTTGTAATGCATTCAAGTTATTAGTAATATTTTATTTGTAAATATTTTAATTTCTATGATTTTAAAGATAAGTCACTAATTATTTTCGGCAAAATATAGAAAAATAAAGGGAAATAAACTTTTTAATTGGAACGAACTCACTCAAATACTGTAAATATACTCCCAGAGAAAGACACCAGCTTCTTGAATTGTTGTCTTGCTGCAGCTACGGGAACGACTTCTTTGTTCTCACTTGCTGTGTTCGTATTTTAACGGTCAAATCTGCCGATGTTGACGTTCAAAATTTCAACTTTCGCGTCGAAAAACCAAATCCTCTTCAAGGGCTCGAAGGACCAATGTTAAGGCCTCGAAGGGGGTTATAAAAAGAGTGGACTGTATTTAAATATATATGTTTATTGTGAGACAACGAAATGCCCGTATGCTGGTGCGCAACAGCTGGTGGCAGTCTGGCGGTCGAGCGATCGTGCGCCGCTCACCGCTCCTCCCGTGCGTTGACCCCGCTGTCGCCCTGTCACCGCCCGACGAGGCCCGAATAGGCACGATAGGCGCCGACAGGAGGTCAGGATCGAATCCGGACCTTCTCGCTTAAAAGGACGAGCCCATACCCACTGGACAATTGTCGCAAATATATTCATAATCAAGATATTTAACAGAGAGTATTAACTCTCTGTTTTATGTAAATTAAAAAAATATATATACTAGGCGAAACTCAAACCTGCAACCCCTTTGAAGTACACAAGCTATGCCTGCATTATATCAAAATGCATCTCATGGTATCAGAGCGTTACCTGGTGTTAATGGGACTTCCTTGATGCACAGGAAATTGGCGGGAAAGTACGTGACTGTTTAACTATTAGGGTTGACGACGCCTACATTTTAGACTTATATTTGTGTAAAGCCTTTATTGAGGCTAAGGTTTTTATACCAGCTGTAAGAGTATTTGCTTATATTACAATCTAGCTGTTGCCCGCAGCTTCGCCTACGTTACGGGATCTTAGTGGGATATGGATGATGAATGGACTCTCTAACACTGAAAGAATCATTCAAATCTGACCAAGAGTTCCTGAGATTAGCGCGTTCAAACAAACAAAATCTTCAGCTTTATATATTAGTATAAGATATGATAACGTTGGAACAATAAGATTCGAAGACCATGTTGAGGTAGATTATGTGTTCTTCGGCCTAAGCCAGGTGGAAAGACGATGGCCGTTCAACTGCTAATCCATGTTCGATGCGAGTGGTAAGTCGGACTTGGCGTTCATTGGGGGAGGCCTATGTTCAGCAGTGGACGGATAAAGGCTGATGATCAACTTACAACAATATAAAGAAAGACATTGCTTATCCTCGAAAAATATAGTCATAAATAAATATAAAGCAGATAAATAAAAAATGAACAAAGAAACTAATTATTATCAAACACATTTATATACCTGTAATTGACATGCAAATGTAACCATGACCATATTATTTATATTCTGTAAATCAATGTAATTTTAATTTTGCTATGTTGTTGGTGTATCTAATAAATAAATAAATAAATAAATAAATAAATAAACACATTTAAAATAGTAGTTAGGTTATCATTGCGCCTTGCATAAGTAATTTCAAAGCACGCGAGATATGTATAATATTTGACAGTCAGGTTTAGCTTTTTATCATAAGCTTATAAAGCGCGTGCAGTAAGCTCGTCTCGATAAGGCGAGCTTGATTAATAGATGAGCTTTTGGATTAAGGCGTTAGAATTAATTACAGTCTTGAGTTTAAACACCATAGTCATTTAATCAAGTTTGTGGATCTAGATTAGATATCTATGTCTATTCTGATGTAAAAAATCATTTTATATATTATAAAGTAAGAAGCTTTAACCTCTGCCACATCTTCATCGCCGACCATCGACGACCTCTGTGGCTCAATGGTAATAGCGCGGTGGCGCTCAAGTTGGAGGTAGCGGGTTCGATTTTCGCCAGGGAACAAAAAGTTTCTGTGTTCCTAGGTCATAGATGTGTATTAAATGTGTGTGTTATGTAATAAAAATTATTGAATATAAAATGTATTTCCGTTGTCTGGTACCCGTAACACAAGTCTCTTCGAGTACTTAGCACGGGATCAGATTGACGTGGTGTTAAAGCGTCCATAGATGTTATTATTATTATCATCAGCTATATGACAGGCCTGTTGGTCTAGAGGTTAGTGACCCTAACTGATAGCGTAAAGTCGTGGGTTCGATTATATGTTTGTGTGTGTGTGGGTGTTATTTAACTATAATACATTTAGCAATATATAAGTATGCACAGATTTATAAGTAAAGACAGATGGAGCATGCCGAACACGCGAGTGACGCCACCAAAGCGAATACAAATTCAAAAGTGAACACAATCTAATAGACGTTTAGAGTACAACGCGATGTCGAACACTTAAGAGCGATTTGATGCGTCACTCGGGTGTTCGGCATGCTCCATCTGTCTTTATTTATAAATCTGCGTGAGTATGTATCAGTTGTCTGGTTGCCGTAATACTAGACACACCAGATCGCCGTGTGTACTAGTCTCAACATATTAAAATCAAAATCAAAAATATCTTTATTACAACTTGTACACTTGAAATAAGTAAAAAATATAGTCAATAAGTAAAAGTAAAAAAAAAAAAAAAAAAACTAAAAAAAATATATATTACTATGATTATTATGGGATGGCGCCACTTCGTGGAGTTTGCATACATCCATTAATCACCTAATAGAATATGAATAAAAGATTTTATTCATATTCTAAAATTGAAATGGTGTCAAGTTTGACTGTAATGCATATTTGGCAATTCCAGAAGATTCCAGTAATGCTCAGGATGGTGGAAGTTGGAAACGTTTTATAGATTTCATAATCGGCCAGCGCTGGAACCATTCCAAGAGTGCGAAACGCGAATTGGATTAGTTCGTTTGCTGGAAATTCGTGGTTTGTGATAGGTGGTGGGTTTTTAACGATATACCTGGTAGTTATAATGAAACAAATTTACGGATTTTATCGCGGACTCAACCATGGTCCTTCCGTGACCATGGTTGCTGTAAAGTATCCGAAACGTCGGGCTTGTAATTTGTAAATAAATTATAATGAGTGAAATTCGCGTAAACATAAGAAAACGATATGCCTACCTGGTAGGTTTTTTTTAATGTAATAAGAAGGTATCGGAGCAGTTGGAGCCAGAATTTGTGTCTTTTAACGTGAGCTTAAAGATGTGATAAGTTTTGTATTGTGACTGACAGTTGAGGTGAACGTGACGTTTTACTTCCATCATCATCATCAGCGGCCTTTATCACTGCTGGACATAGGCCTCCCCAAATAAAAGCCAAGCCTTTATTCAGAAATATATTTTTTCTTCAGAATGAATGCTACTTTTTTTAATAATAATATTTACAATTTACATACTAAAAACTTATAATTAAAAATTAACTCTAAAATATTCATATAAATATTCACAAAAAGAATATGTCATCCAAAATTTCAATTTGGGGCATGGTACCCAGAACACTGGCAGCATTACCTCGCTGAATAGCTAAACTTATTCTCTGCGCGAAATAGCTGCCAGCCTTCTGATCACCCGATGAGAGAATCAGTCGATTCGACATATCCTTCATAAACCGCTTCATGTCAGACGACCACGGCCCTAACGTTTCGAAAGCTAACGCCGCAAACTCATAGTCTTCAGTTATAGAAGAGTATTTGCGACGCTTGAGAAACTGAGCACGATCGGCTGCGGCCCCAACTTTAGTACAAGTTTCATGTACATAAGATGGGGCCAGCGTGTCTACGCAGGTTACATCCCACACCAAAGTGCGGCCCAGTCTCCACGGTACAAGTGTAGCACCGTCAGGTCTCTTGCCATCATCTCTAACTAGACCACATGGTTCTAAAGTTGTTGGTATAGAAACCGTGGCAAGAGCTCTACGTACCAAATCATTAACCGTACCGTGGCGATATAAGCGACCAGCACTTCTGGAGCAGGACAAGCCATGTCGACCCAACTGATTCACAAACTGCCCACAGGAACACAAATGAGCTTCACATACTTTGGCACCAAGCCGGAGACTAATGGAAATTCTCAAGGTTGCAGGATCTAAAACTGTACCAAGATTATGTGAGGGAAGCACGTACAACCATTCACTGGAGTGTTCGCTGGTGACTGCTAATAGTCTCGCTCTCTCTGCATTGTCCATTTCTTGGTCAAGGAGACAAGCAAACGTCAATTTTTGTCCAGGCATGTCCCAAATTTTTTGTTTTGTTTTGTCAGTTGGGAGATTTTCCATCGGAAACATAGCCCTCCAAACATCCAAAGCCTCACCCAAGCCCGTTACTTGAACATCAGCTTGTTGTATGTTTAAAATATTGCTGATGAGAGTAATCGAACTGTGAGTAGACGCTAAGAAAGCCGGCAGAGCCACGCTTGAGGTGGTACGAATTCCCAACCCGCCTAATTTAACAGGAAGGCAGGCCTGTCTCCAAGTGGCGTCTTCAAACTTTAAATTTAGAATTTCAGATACAATTTTCTTCAATAAAGAGTCTATGTGACCGGTAACCAAAGGGAATTTCCACATAGGACAACATCGAAGCAGGTACATAAATTTTGGTGTAAATAAGCAAAGGCGAAGAAAGTAGATAGCCATGTGTGGTTTCAATTCCAAAAGGCGATCAGAAAATTGAAGAAAAGTTTCTAATTTTGAATTTACTATAGATTGTACTGCATCCTCGAATATTGGAGCGCCTAAAAGATTTAAATTTGATTTTGTCATTACCGAAATGTTTGGTGTTAATGTACTGAATTGATGAATTATTTCTGCAGAATGATCTGGTATGATATGGTTAGAAATATACAATTCACATTTTCTATGATTAATTTCAAGCCCAATTGCGTTAAATTGATCAATAATTATTTTGAAATCATCAAAAACCGAGGATACAGTACCAGCTATACAACCGTCATCAAGGTACCATACATTAAATTTAGATTTCAACTGTGAAATAATTGGATTAATAGCCAAACTGAAAAGAACTGGACCAAGAGGGTCACCTTGCTGACATCCTACGGTGGACTCAATTTCGTCATCACCAAACATTAATTTAGAAGGGGTACCATAACATTGCCAGATGTATTCAAAAATATCAGGTATTTCTTTTTTAATTTCGTTTAAGAAAGTACCCCTATATACAGAATTAAAAGCATTTTTGATATCTAATTTTAAAAGAATGTTGAAATCAGCTCCGTTGACAAAAGAACGTGCTGCATGTACAGCTGCCTCACATCCTCCTTTAACCCCAAAACCGAGTTGTCGAGGCTTAAATTTAGAGGTTAATATTTCCCGATAATGGCGACAACACACTTTTGAGGCTATTCTTCTGAACGTGCTACCAACCGCAATAGGACGAATACCTCCATCTTTTTTTTTAAGGGCAATTAGATTAGCACCGTATAAAATGGGCGCTATTGCATCAGGAACTTTTCCTGACAACATTAAATTAATTAATGCAGTCATTTCTTTTAAAAGTTTTTTGCCAACATCACCGTTCAAAGGATTCGTTAGATCTTTTAAATGTTGAGGAGAAATACCGTCTAAGCCAGCAGCAGAACCATTTGGGAATGATCGTATAGCAAACAAGACAGCATCCTCCCCAACTGATAGAGTCTGAGGATTGGAGGTACGAGGAATATTTATCAGCTGTGTGTCACTATCAACCGTAGGATGTTTATCACGAAGCACAGTTAGAGTTTCCGATGTGTGTGTAGCTAATGAGTCATCTGAAAATAATAGATTTGCAGCATTTTTGAAATTTCCATCTGAAATTTTGTTTTCAATGTTTGATATTAAATTATAATTTGTGGAGCCAGAATATGTTCCGTTTTTTTGTGCATGATCTGTGTATGTTGGAAGATTACCTGCAATAGTGTTGCTTTTTATAATATTTGATATATTTTTATTTTTAATATTACATTGTATATGAAAGGATTTATATGAAAAAGTTAATAATTTCTTCCAAGCAGCAAGAGAATTTTCAGATACTACATTACTCACACAATCAGAAAAACATTGTGACACAGTAACGCGCGCTCCCCGCGGAATACGTTTAATAATCCGAATTTCTTTTTTTAAACGCGCCAAAGTCTGATGAAGTGATTCATCACAAACTGCCCCTACTGACTGAACAATTGAAGATCTATCTGTAAAATTGGAAGCCGAATAAGGAAATATATCCGTTCTTGGAACATGGCGACGGCTACAATGGATTGCCAAACCGCGTTTTCCCTTGTAAAATTTGTTATCACAACAAATGGAGCAGCGTGTTAATGAATCGGAAATTATGGATGACATATATAATAGCAATTATTTTATATAAACTAAGCTTAGCAATAGGTACTAAGAAAACAATTAAATATAATGAATAAATAAAACCTTGTATGTTACGGTTTCTTAACAACACTAAATAAAAATTAAAAACTAAAAACAACAAACTACCTCACAAAAGAATCCAAAACTAAAATTATTATTTAAATACACTAATAGTTCAAAGAATGTTATTATCAGTTATTATATTCACATAGAGGTATTCACTATTCACTTATCCATTTCAAAAATTTTATCATTCTCGGTAAACTCATAGCTTGTACATACAACTTGATTTTACGAGTAAGTTGAATAAAAGCGATGTTAAATGTGGTCTATTAAATTGAAATAATTTGTGAAAATTTTCTAGGCATTCACGCAGATGTCATATTATGTCAATCCCACGGACGTAGTCAATCCAATATATTTTATCACAATTATGATATTATCATATAAATAATATAATATAATTGATATTGGCAATTATTTAAATATTTCCAAGATTTTACATAATTTATTTTACGTATAATTATCAACAATTAGATTTAAAATTTAAAAAATGTTTGATTTCTAAATTTTTTTTTCTTCTATTTATATAGTTTGGCGTTTTTGAATGAGATGAAAATTGAACTTTATATTAGGTTCTACATATAAAATTTAAATGTACTTAAATAATTTTGAAGTGAATGTTATCATCACCATCAGCCTCTATCCATCCACTGCTGGACATAGGCCAAGAAATATAACCGATCCTTTGCCACTCGCATCCAACACGGACCGGCCACTGTTTATCTTCTCACCTGGTTAATGGCCGACCAACACTTCATCTTATTAAATTCCGCATCCATTCTTGAACCTTAGTGGCTTATCGGCTATGCGTTCTCTTGAGCGCGAGACCAGCTCATTGCGATTTGTGCTTATTCTTCACGTGATATTGGTAACTTTTGTTCTCTGGTTTCGTTTCGAATCCTATCTGTCAAAGAAATACCCAGCATGGCACTCTCCATATCACGTTGAGCTTATCAGTAATATGAAATCCATCCTACACCAGGCGAGCATGAGATGTCAGATGGTTGCTTGACGCCATGTAATCAATCACCAGGAGCTAGTTACCGTCATCGCAGCTCGTTAGAGCTTTATTAATTGCCTCGTCAGGGAATAAACACGTTGTATTTCAAGTGAAACTTTGTCCGCCATTTTGAATTCACACTTCAGAATTAAACTTGGGATATACATCAAGCGACTTGACAACGTGAACTAGCTTCCACCTGTGACTTTGCTAGAGCTTTTAGGAGGGAAATTATAATTGTCAGTGATGATAGTTGGACAGACAGACTGGTAGATATTATGCCATCTGATTGAAAGTATAGCTTCGTCTATGTCCATTCGGGCGACTCTGTTGTCAACATAAGATGGTGACACCCGTATTCACAATTAATAATTTCTAGTTTGACAGTAATTGATGAAACAATGCTATGCAAAGAACCCTGCCATCTATGCGCTCCAGGTATCAATATTTGGGTTTAAAATAAATTTGACAGACGCACAGTGGCGGATTTCATTTGAGTATTGTCTATGAATTGGTTTAAATGAATGCGTTCGGGAGTACTATGACATCTCAAAGTATTATTTGTGAATACGGGTGTAAGTATCGGTGCTAGTACTTACACTGTCATTATCTTTCAGTGAAAAAAAAAACAAAGGATGTAGGAAATAAGCAAGACGCATGGAACACAGCGTATTCCTCTCACTGGTAAAATAGAGAGCCGTATTTAGTTGCAGTCTTCTTACTTACTGTAAAAAAAAGTATCAATCCTTTATGTCCCACTGCTGGGCACGGGTCTCCTCCTCGAAATCAGGGGAGGAGGATAATGGGCCAATAGTCCACCGCGCTGGCCCAGTGCGGGTTGGTGAACTTCACATACCTTCAAAGACTTTTAATCTCATCAGGCATGCAGGTTTATTCACGATGTTTTCCTTCACTGGTGAGCGAGCAATAGTCTCGTGTTTGGGGTCCACATGAACCCGGAACCTCTCATATAAGAGTCCGAGTCCTTACACCACTGGACCATCGCCGCTCTTACTGACTTACTACTTATTTACTCAGCTGGCTTAGCGACTTGAGGTGGATGTTGGGTTCCGAGACGAGATTTTCTCATGTACGATCACCCAGTCTTTGATGTCCGGGCTTCCTGCATATCCAAGAGTAGTGAACGCGGAAACACATAGTACATACTAGCTAATATTAAAACAATAATAGCAACTATTATATAGCCCACTGCTGAGTCTTCTTGAAATCAGGTGCTAAGGCTGTTGTGCCTTAGTTCACCGATGCAGGTTGGTCCTTACTGGTTGGTACACACCGATTCGCTGGTCCATACTCACTAATGACTAGACTGTCGTTGCTCAGCCTAGTACTGGCCAAGTACAAAGGAACTTGTGGGCCACAGTAGGGAAAAGACGTCCGGCATTTCAATTTTATTTCTTTACTCTTTATTCTCTTATTAAATAAAAAAATAAATGGTAGCTCTATTTTCGTTCTAGGTGATTATTTCCTGGCTATTTTAATTATCCCGCATTAACTCATAAAGTATTGGTTCACTTGTATTGAAACCTGTCGGTTAAGCGGCTTATGTAATGAACAAATGAAATACCCAAATATGAATGTTTGAGTATTTTATTTGTTGGTTAGAGGATTTTCTTTAATCAGGTATGTGGTGATGAATATTTACAGTATTCATAAATATAATATACTTAAAATATTATACATTTTACCAACATTTTTGTAAAGTAAGGGCCGGTTGTTTCAAACCATCTGTTAATGTAAGAGACTCCGTTAAATTTTAACATCTGTTAAAAGCAACACTCTTTAGTCACTAACGTTACCGCCATCTTTAACGATTACATATTCGTTAAAATCGTTCGATACAACCCACCCTTAATCTTAGTTATAAAAATTGGTATATTTTTGAAAGTTACATAATTAAAACTAGAGAACCGAAGAGGAAGTACTCGTATACACCTGATATGACATGACCCGTTTTTTAAAAATATCATAAAGGGAAGATTGAGGGAAAAAGAGGAAGAGGTAGGCCGAGGCGGACTTACATGGAATAAATAAAAGAGAAGGTACAGGTCATATCGCATCAGGATGTGAAGGTTTGGCAGACAAGAGAAATGAGTGGCGAATACTCCACCGACAAGAGCAAGGCTCTCTAAAAAAGAGAGAATTATTTTTGAAAATACCTTTTTTTCTTCACTATTATAATGAATTTTTACGATTCGCCAGTGTCAATTTTTATTGAATATACCCATTGATATTTTTAAGTCCATCCTTAGTCAGTTTTTTTTAACCGACTTCAAAAAAAGAAGGAGGTTTTTTTTTGTATGTTTGTTACTCGATTACTCCGCTGTTTGGGAATGGATTTTGGTGATTCTTGTTTTGTTAGTAAGCTTATGTTTCCGAATTGGTCCCATATTAATTTGATCGACATCTGATCAGCGGTTTTTAAGTTATATTCAATAATGCTTATTGGTTGGTTTTGTATACCCAGACGATTTTCTCATTTTATTACTTATTGATGTAATATGAATAATATGAACAAAAACCACTGAATAGGATACTTTGGAAAGTATCAAAGTATTGTGAGGTCATCATCATCAACTTTCATCCGTCCACGGCTGAACATAGGTTCCCTCAATAAACGCTAAGACGACAGGTCCCTTACCACTAGCATCCAACACAGATCGGGAACGCCAAAAATTTTGCAAGAAAAAATAAAAACTATATTACTTATGTATAAACCTAAAACTAAAAAGTACAAAATAAAATTAATTTTAAATAAAAAACTAAAAACCGACTTCAAAACCATACCTGAACTAATGTACAACTAAAAAATTTAAAATAATATTGAAATACTTCGAAGTGAATTAGAAGACGTATACTATTTAAAATCGGGTATTTTTGGAGTCGGTACCAGCCAAAACATGGCTGCCCTTTACAGGCATATTCTCAATACTTGGTGTATGTGATTGATCATTAAAATATCCTCTTTGGCTGGCACCGACTCCAAAAATACCCGATTTTAAATAGTCTTCTACTTCACTTCGAAGTATTTCAATATTATTTTAAAATTTTTAGTTGTACATTAGTTAAGTTATGGTTTTGAAGTCGGTTTTTAGTTTTTTATTTAAAATTAATTTTATGTAAGAGAAATGTTGACAACATTAAATAAAAAAAATGAAATTTATTTATATTTTTTTTATATTATTGATTCATGTATTATATTGATATATTTCATGTATACGTGTATACACATTGTGTGTCGTAATAAACCCAAATTATTTTCCCCGAAGAAAGTTTTATTTTTCCGTATACAGTCTCCAAAAAATCCCTATATTAAGATATGACTTATAGATTATTTTGTGGCTGGCAATTATCACGTAATATGTTAACGAGTATATTGGAAATGAAGCTAGAAATAGTATCAAAAAATTAAAAAAGAATACAAAAACATCACTTTTGTATATTACAGTACTTAAAAAAAAGATATATTATCTTTGTACCTTATTCCTTTTTAAGTGGTTTACCGTACTCAAGGATTTTATCTCCAGATACAGAACGGCTAAAAGTATTTAATGTAGAGTTATATAATATCAGACACGGCAATGATTTACAATAATGCGGCAGTTAGTCGCTGTATGCGCTCCTCTGCTTTGTTCACGATTTCTATGCGGTCAGTAATATTAATGGGTTATTCAAGTTTTATTACCGTATGAAGAATAATTTGTTAACTAATGATCGTTCTTTCTAATAGGATAAAACATGCCACTTCTATTTAAATTATAACGTTTACTGATAACTAAAACATTTTTAGATTCTCGTTTTAAGTAACACATTATTTATTCACAATTTATTATTTGTAAAAAAGTATTTATATTATTTCGTTGAGAATACGTTTGAGATGCAGCCAGTATTTGAATCATTCATTATGTAGATGTCTGCCCAAACTTTTAGCAATAGCTTTTTCAGTTTTCATTTATCTCACATTGCGACAGTTATATAATTCCAAATCAATCTTCCACACTTAAATTTTTGACTCAGGTTTTAGAAGTTTATGGCTCTACAGAGTGAGTCATTTATAAGTCCTATCACGTAAAGGTAAAGTTAACCTGCCAAGCAGGCGATTTTACATCGATAGGCGCAAAATGTACAAAAGGTCGTATATCAGTGACGTAATAACTTCGCAGTCGATCAATCACATACTAGACTCGGACAAAGAATTCAGACGTACATAGAAGGACAATTCTTAAGGATTTTTTGTGCCGACTTAATTGGGGATGTGTCCCCAGTTCGCACTCGCTCGCTCTCGTAGGTTTATATGCTGGGGACATCGCGGTGTCCCTCTCATCACGCCGCCAAGCGGACGTTTACATCGCATAGTTTGTCCTCAAAGTGCTCATAAGAACTGTCCTTCTATGTACGTCTGAATTCTTTGACTCGGATGAGTGACGTCATTTTTATGACCGCGAAAATGTTTTAGTCCCTTTTGCATTTCATGGGTAGGTAGATTGAAATTCTACGTATTTTGTTGAGATATTTATTCGGAAAGAAGAGAAGCACAGACAATGTAATTACTAGTATCGAGAATTACGTATCATGATAGGTAAAGTATAGGAGTAAGTAAAGTAAAGTATCAACCCTTTATGTAACACTGCTGGGCACGAGTCTTCTCCATGGGCCATAGTTCATCGATGCGCTGGCCCAGTGCGGGTTTGTGAACTTTACATTCCTTCAAAGACTTTCCATCTCATCAAGCACGCAGGTTTCCTAAATATGTTTTCCTTCACCGGTGATCCAACGATGGTCTCGTGTTTAAGTGCACTAAGAACTTTAGAAAAATCCATTTCAAGGCACACACTAGGGGGTCAGGATGGAACCCGGAACCTCTGGCATAAGAGGCCGAATCCATCCACCACTGGACCATCGTCGTTCAAGAACCGATTAGATGAATCTCTAATAAGATTATACATGGGCATTCAATATAACGGCAAGCATGGAAACGTCCACTTAATAACACACACTTAATAACAGCTTGCATATTTAAGTTAAGTAGTAAAAGGTAGTAGCCTTATCTGCATTGTAGCAGAATTGGGCGTCACATAGTACCAGCGTGAAGTTACATCTATAATGTCTTGTCTTATTTTGTCTGTCTACATTTAGTGCAGTTTGGGAGTTTCCAGTGGCCAAACGGGGGTCGGTTTTAAGCATTGGGTTCCAACTGTTCCAACTATAACTTTAAAAAATATAATTAGGTATGTCTTTTGTATCGTCAAGATTCTTGCCATTGGGTTATTATTTGTTTGTACTTTTTATGCACCTGTATGAGTATTTAAGATAGGACTTAGTATCAGGTCAAATGTGACCTAAGGTTACGTATAGGTTAAGATTGGCAAATCGAGAGACATGATAAGTGTTAATGGCATAGCTATAAACGAGCTCAAGCAGTACTTCTTCAATTGACGCTACAATAGACGGTTACTGTGCCAAACAGTCTGTATGTCGTCGACGGATACCTTTACGAAGACATTATCATCATCATCATCATCATCATCATCATCATCATCATCACCATCATCATCATCTTCATTATCACATCAAAGTTTATTATGCTCAATAAAAATTTTCTCTAGCCATTAGTCGTTACACACATTTTGTATAAAATTTTGAAATAAAATATGTTCCTTCATTTGCATATTTAAAATATTCTCTTTCATTCAGTGGCATATTTATAATTTACTTATTTATTACACGCTTTTACGGTCCGGTACCTTGTTTTTTTTTATTTAGAATTGAATTTAGAACATTTTCCTGCCATTTTTATATTTAGAATATTTTATAGGCTGTGGAACCTTTTTTAAAAAAATCAACTAACAAATGCAGTTGACACTGGCTCTGCTGAACCGTTCCGAACGCGAAAGAAAAAAACAACTTTTAAATGCATTTAAACGTTTCCAATTGGTATTTCATTAAAATGAATGTCTGTAATTTGTAGTTTTTGAAGCTGTTGAATTTAACGGCCATTAAAGAAAACTTTTGCCGCGTTTATTTCCATAACTGGAGTTTCAGTTGCAAATATTTTATACAAATTGGCGAATAGGTAGTCTGGATTTTACGTTTCGTATCTGGTTTAGTTGTAATATGAGTAATGACTTACTCGATCGTCTTGGCAATTATTGGTAGATTTCTTATATGTTCGAAAAATACTCCTGAGATGAGAAGAAAATTCAGACGTGTAATCAAATCAAATCAAAATATGTTTATTACGTAGGTAGCAACTTGTACACTTGAATTACATCAAAATAAGAAGGTTATAAAAAGTAGAAACAAAAAAAAACGAGTTTTTTTCTCACTCACAGAATACTTTAGTATCCTCTAAGAAGAAGAAGAAAAAAACTCAGGGGTTGCTTTTTGTCAATAAAATACATAATTTATATTTAAAACATCATGTGATTTTTTTTAATCATATAATCATGTAGTATTCATATGAGACAACACACACAGCCTCGGCGCTTTTGGATCGCATGAGTTATAGAATAGAAGGATATTGGAATTCAATTTAACACATTCTTCATATAAGAAAGAAAGAAAGAATAAGCTTTATTTGACACAAAAGACATATAAAATAGGGTGAAATACAAGACAAAAAGGTCAAAAAGGCAGTCAGCTCAGTATGTGCGACTGCGCTAATGGGAGACGCGCTGATTATCAGCTGACGCCTGAGCGGTGACACACTTAATATATTAACAATATGTTATGAGATTATGTTAATATAATATTAAGATATTCTTGAATTTAGCATAATATTATGTAGCGAATAGATGGTTGATCAGCGAGGTAATACGTCCAAGCGCGGGAACTCAGGGTTGTCAGTAAACGAAAATAGATCGAATGTTATGGTCTGACTTTCCAACCGCGATTAAACAATGTCAATACTCATACTAACGAAGTGTGTTTCTAGAATCTGTGGCGGACCAATCAGCGTCGTAGTGCTGAATCGCGCTATCGAAGTTTTCACAGTTCCCCGCGATATATACAAAAGCTGAAATCATATCAAGTGGGCCTCGGTCTGGTTGAGCATGGCCTGGCGCAACTTCAAGGAATAAAACGATTCTATGAAACGGGAGCGAATTTATAACCCGTCCAATTTGGAAAAATATCGACATCTACGAAGAAGTATATAATTGACGGTATTCGAATTCAGGCGGATTTTACTTCGCCTTCATATTGCTAGATTGTTTTCGCTCCCGTTTCATACTTATTAGAATTTACGCTATTTATATGGCACTCCCGTCTCTTATAACGTAGTGTTTATATACTCTGGAGCATACCATCTCCCTTGGTCGGAGATCTATTTGGGATATTCACTTATCTCCTACATTGCTGATCACAGAACACGCTTCCTTCTGGTCATTACCACCAGACGCACCACCCCAGCCAGCGTTTCCAGGAGCAAATCCGTTCCAAACTACAATGCTAACACAACCCTAAGAGAACCAAGAAAAGAAACTCCGAAGTATTCAGAATAAATAAAAAAAACCATGACGACCTCTGTGGCTCAATGGTTAGCGCGTTGGCGTTCAAGCCGGATTGCGGGTTCGAATCCCGCCAGGGAACAAAAAAAGTTTTCTATATTCCTGGGTCATGGATTTGTATTATATAATAAAATATAAGTATTAATATAAAACGTATTAAATGTATTATGTATGTATTTCAGTTGTCTGGTACCCGTAACACAAGTCTCTTCGAGTACTTACCACGGGACCAGATCGACGTGGTGTAAAAAGCGGCCATTATTATGTAATATACAATAAGAGAATTTCGTTTGGAATTCCCGAATTATTTAAATGGCAACCCTAGTGGACGGTAATGTTAGCGACGCCATGTTGCATGTTTTGGCGGGAACGCTTATTGTATTTAACCAGTTGGCCATTAGTAAGGATGACGCACGGATATACTGTTACAATACGAACGTTCTGGAGTCATGATACAAGACAATTTGTTATATTTTATCATACTAACTGATGCTCGCGGCTTTGCCCGCGTTACTTGAATTTACTGACATATCAGATTGATGATTTTTATCCTATGGATATAATTATTTTATACCCTTAGTTACTCCTTGTCATATTACCTATATGCCAGTGAAAGTGTCTACAAAATCGGTCTAGTTATTTCGGAGTTAGCCAAAACAAACAGAAAGACAAAAATTGTTAAAAAATATTTTGGTGAGCGTTTGAAAACCTTAATATAATTATCTATATTCTATAACATTAAATCTATAATATCAAAAAAGTATATTAATTCAAAAAATCTGACTCGCCTGATAATAATTGAAATCTTCTATTGTAGTTTAAAATATTTTGACCAAACAATACTAGTACTACTTACCCTAAGTAGCGTAAAACGTAGATATACACTTTTATAGTAAAACGTTTTCCTTATAGTAGAGAAAAAAAAACATACTTACACAAAAAAAAAAAAAACTTTAAACCGCAGCGACTCAATTTAAATCTTAAAAATAGAATAGAATTCAATTCTAGATTGGAAATTCAAATTTAATTAAACTTCAGATCTACGAATTCAAAATGGAAGTGAGGGTGAAAAATTTGTATGAATTTTTAATAAACATCTTCACAATTATTGGAGTGAACCAAGTTAGTACTAATGTCGTGAAACTTGAGTCCATCTTTTAGTTTTAGTTAGTCGAAACTTGGCGAATTGTAATTTAAAACCAGAAGTTGAGTTCATTTTTTAAATATTTAAGCAGTTCGTGTTTAAATAGTGTTATTACACTACTTTTATTTGCAGGAGTATTTTATAGTTAAGTACGATTTTTTGTTGTATAGTTTTTTTGCTTAGATATACTAGTAAAGATACAATGTTACAAGCATAAGCGTAATATATGTAAAATGGATGACCATATTCATGTATGTATACTTTTTTTTTATGACGCTGCGGAAATCCTTTTTGGACCCTACCAGAGTCTTAGGTAGGCGCGCTGGCGTGTGTGGGGACTCGCATTGGGTACCCCACTAAAACCGCTGCGTGAGCCTTCAGCCGCTATCTGAGGGACCCGGACCTGCAGGCAACAGGAAACCCTCAGCGACAGACTGGTCCCGGCAAGAACAGATTCTCCACCATGTATGAATACCTGGGCTACTCCCGTTCAGCACATCTCTCTATTTGCCAAATAATTTAAAAACTAAAACTAAACTAGGGCCATTAGTATTATAATTTATAAGCATTAACTAGTACTTTTTTACCCCCCCACCATGGTTCAGGCCTTGTCGTGGCGGTAGGGCACAGTAGCCCAGGGTGACCCAAACACCTTGGGTGGAGCGAATTGAGCCGAGGCGCGCCTACCTAAGACTCTGGTAGGGTCCAAAAAGGATTTCCGCAGCGTCATAAAAAAAAAGTATACATACATGAATATGGTCATCCATTTTACATATATTACGCTTATGCTTGTAACATTGTATCTTTACTAGTATATCTAAGCAAAAAAACTATACAACAAAAAATCGTACTTAACTATAAAATACTCCTGCAAATAAAAGTAGTGTAATAACACTATTTAAACACGAACTGCTTAAATATTTAAAAAATGAACTCAACTTCTGGTTTTAAATTACAATTCGCCAAGTTTCGACTAACTAAAACTAAAAGATGGACTCAAGTTTCACGACATTAGTACTAACTTGGTTCACTCCAATAATTGTGAAGATGTTTATTAAAAATTCATACAAATTTTTCACCCTCACTTCCATTTTGAATTCGTAGATCTGAAGTTTAATTAAATTTGAATTTCCAATCTAGAATTGAATTCTATTCTATTTTTAAGATTTAAATTGAGTCGCTGCGGTTTAAAGTTTTTTTTTTTTTTGTGTAAGTATGTTTTTTTTTCTCTACTATAAGGAAAACGTTTTACTATAAAAGTGTATATCTACGTTTTACGCTACTTAGGGTAAGTAGTACTAGTATTGTTTGGTCAAAATATTTTAAACTACAATAGACGATTTCAATTATTATCAGGCGAGTCAGATTTTTTGAATTAATATGCTTTTTTTGATGTTATAGATTTAATGTTATAGAATATAGATAATTATATTAAGGTTTTCAAACCCTCACCAAAATATTTTTTAACAATTTTTGTCTTTCTGTTTGTTTTGGCTAACTCCGAAATGACTAGACCGATTTTGTAGACACTTTCACTGGCATATAGGTAATATCACAAGAAGTAACTAAGGGTATAAAAGAATTATATCCATAGGATAAAAATCATCAATCTGGATATGTCCGTAAATTCAAGTAACGCGGGCAAAGCCGCGAGCATCAGTTAGTATGATAAAATATAACAAATTGTCTTGTATCATGACTCCAGAACGTTCGTATTGTAACAGTATATCCGTGCGTCATCCTTACTAATGGCCAACTGGTTAAATACAATAAGCGTTCCCGCCAAAACATGCAACATGGCGTCGCTAACATTACCGTCCACTAGGGTTGCCATTTAAATAATTCGGGAATTCCAAACTAAATTCTCTTATTGTATATTACATAATAATGGCCGCTTTTTACACCACGTCGATCTGGTCCCGTGGTAAGTACTCGAAGAGATTTGTGTTACGGGTACCAGACAACGGAAATACATACATAATATATTTTATACGTTTTATATTAATACTTATATTTAAGACTTTTTATTATATAATACACATATTTATTACACATCCATGACCAAGGAACACAGAAAACTTTTTTTGTTCCCTGGCGGGATTCGAACCCGCAACCTCCGGTTGAATGCCAACGCGCTAACCATTGAGCCACAGAGGTCGTCATGGTTTTTCAATTTATTCTGAATACTTCAGAGTTTCTTTTCTTGATCCTCTTAGGGTTGTATTAGCAGTGTAGTTTGGAACGGATTTGCTCCTGGAAACGCTGACAGTGGTGGTGCGTCTGGTGGTAATGACCAGAAGGAGGCGTGTTCTGTGGTCACTAATGTGGGAGATATGTCGTCGTTCGTGAATATCCCAAATAGATCTCCGACCGGGGGAGATGGTATTCTCTAAAGAGTATATAAACACTACGTTATAAGAGACGGGAGTGCCATGCAAATAGCGTAAATTCTAATAAGTATGAAACGGGAGCGAAAACAATCTTGCCAATATGAAGGCGAAGTACAATCCGCCTAAATTCGAATACCGTCAATTACATACTGCTTTGTAGATGTCGATATTTTTTCAAATTAGACGGGTTATAAATTCGCTCCCGTTTCATAGAATCGTTTTATTCCTTGAAGTTGCGCCAGGCCATGCTCAGCCAGACCGAGGCCACCCACACCCACTTGATATGATTTCAGCTTTTGTATATATCGCGGGGAACTGTGAAAACTTCGATAGCGCGATTCAGCACTACGACGCTGATTGATTCGCCACAGATTCTAGAAACACACTTCGTTAGTATGAGTATTGAAGAATGTGTTAAATTGAATTCCAAAATTCTTCTATTCTATAACTCATGCGATCCAAAAGCGCCGAGGCTGTGTGTGTTGTCTCATGTGAATACTACATGATTATATGATAAAAAAATCACATGATGTTTTAAATATAAATTATGTATTTTATTGACAAAAAGCAACCCCTGAGTTTTTTTCTTCTTCTTCTTAGAGGATACTAAAGTATTCTGTGAGTGAGAAAAAAAAACTCGTTTTTTTTGTTTCTACTTTTTATAACCTTCTTATTTTGATGTAATTTAAGTGTACAAGTTGCTACCTACGTAATAAACATATTTTGATTTGATTTGATTACACGTCTAAATTTTCTTCTCATCTCAGGAGTATTTTTCGAACATATAAGAAATCTACCAATAATTGCCAAGACGACCGAGTAAGTCATTACTCATATTACAACTAAACCAGATACGAAACGTAAAATCCAGACTACCTATTCGCCAATTTGTATAAAATATTTGCAACTGAAACTCCAGTTATGGAAATAAACGCGGCAAAAGTTTTCTTTAATGGCCGTTAAATTCAACAGCTTCAAAAACTACAAATTACAGACATTCATTTTAATGAAATACCAATTGGAAACGTTTAAATGCATTTAAAAGTTTTTTTTTTCTTTCGCGTTCGGAACGGTTCAGCAGAGCCAGTGTCAACTGCATTTGTTAGTTGATTTTTAAAAAAAGGTTCCACAGCCTATAAAATATTCTAAATATAAAAATGGCAGGAAAATGTTCTAAATTCAATTCTAAATAAAAAAAACAAGGTACCGGACCGTAAAAGCGTGTAATAAATAAGTAAATTATAAATATGCCACTGAATGAAAGAGAATATTTTAAATATGCAAATGAAGGAACATATTCTATTTCAAAATTTTATACAAAATGTGTGTAACGACTAATGGCTAGAGAAAATTTTTATTGAGCATAACAAACTTTGATGTGATAATGAAGATGATAATGATGATGATGATGATGATGATGATGATGATGATGATGATGATGATGATGATGATAATGTCTTCGTAAAGGTATCCGTCGACGACATACAGACTGTTTGGCACAGTAACCGTCTATTGTAGCGTCAATTGAAGAAGTACTGCTTGAGCTCGTTTATAGCTATGCCATTAACACTTATCATGTCTCTCGATTTGCCAGTCTTAACCTATATGTAACCTTAGGCCACATTAGACCTAATACTAAGTACTATCTTAAATACTCATACTCATACAGGTGCATAAAAAGTACAAACAAATAATAACCCAATGGCAAGAATCTTGACGATACAAAAGACATACCTAATTAGATTTTTTTAAAGTTATAGTTGGAACAGTTGGAACCCAATGCTTAAAACCGACCCCCGTTTGGCCACTGGAAACTCCCAAACTGCACTAAATGTAGACAGACAAAATAAGACAAGACATTATAGATGTAACTCCACGCTGGTATTATGTGACGCCCAATTCAGCTACAATGCAGATAAGGCTACTACCTTTTACTACTTAATTTAAATATGCAAGCTGTTATTAAGTGGACGTTTCCATGCTTGCCGTTATATAACATGAATGCCCATGTATAATCTTATTAGAGATTCATCTAATCGGTTCTTGAGCGACGATGGTCCAGTGGTGGATGGATTCGGCCTCTTATGCGAGAAGTTCCGGGTTCCATCCTGACCCCCTAGTGTGTGCCTTGAAATGGATTTTTCTAAAGTTCTTAGTGCACCTAAACACGAGACCATCGTTGGATCACCGGTGAAGGAAAACATATTTAGGAAACCTGCATGCTTGATGAGATGGAAAGTCTTTGAAGGAATGTAAAGTTCACAAACCCGCACTGGGCCAGCGCATCGATGAACTATGGCCCATTACCCTCCTCGCCTGATTTCGAGGAGGAGACTCGTGCCCAGCAGTGTTACATAAAGGGTTGATACTTTACTTTACTTACTCCTATACTTTACCTATCATGATACGTAATTCTCGATACTAGTAATTACATTGTCTGTGCTTCTCTTCTTTCCGAATAAATCTCTCAACAAAATACGTAGAATTTCAATCTACCTAACCATGAAATGCAAAAGGGACTAAAACATTTTCGCGGTCATAAAAATGACGTCACTAATCCGAGTCAAAGAATTCAGACGTACATAGAAGGACAGTTCTTATGAGCACTTTGAGGACAAACTATGCGATGTAAACGTCCGCTTGGCGGCGTGATGAGAGGGACACCGCGATGTCCCCAGCATATAAACCTACGAGAGCGAGCGAGTGCGAACTGGGGACACATCCCCAATTAAGTCGGCACAAAAAATCCTTAAGAATTGTCCTTCTATGTACGTCTGAATTCTTTGTCCGAGTCTAGTATGTGATTGATCGACTGCGAAGTTATTACGTCACTGATATACGACCTTTTGTACATTTTGCGCCTATCGATGTAAAATCGCCTGCTTGGCAGGTTAACTTTACCTTTACGCGATAGGACTTATAAATGACTCACTCTGTAGAGCCATAAACTTCTAAAACCTGAGTCAAAAATTTAAGTGTGGAAGATTGATTTGGAATTATATAACTGTCGCAATGTGAGATAAATGAAAACTGAAAAAGCTATTGCTTTAGCAATAGCTTTTTCATTTTCAGTTTGGGCAGACATCTACATAATGAATGATTCAAATTCTGGCTGCATCTCAAACGTATTCTCAACGAAATAATATAAATACTTTTTTAAAAATAATAAATTGTGAATAAATAATGTGTTACTTAAAACGAGAATCTAAAAATGTTTTAGTTATCAGTAAACGTTATAATTTAAATAGAAGGCATGTTTTATCCTATTAGAAAGAACGATCATTAGTTAACAAATTATTCTTCATACGGTAATAAAACTTGAATAACCCATTAATATTACTGACCGCATAGAAATCGTGAACAAAGCAGACGCCTACTCCACAGAGCGGTTGCCCCGCACCACAGAACAACCACTCCCAACGTCTGGACAGTACAATGAGGTGAGGTTCCCATCCTCACCCCTTGCCCCCTGCTCTTCTTATAAGAGGGGTACAAGGAAACTTGAATCAATTCTTGAATATAGTATATATACTGTATGAGAAGCCTGATGACAGACGGATGTACGGGTAACGAAGTCTTAGTAATAGGGCTTTACCCTTTGGGCATGGAACCCTAAAAAAAGATCAGAGCAGACATTAATTATTGTAATTTATTTCCTACATTACCATTACACAAGACATCCTCGAAACAAGCCAATTTGGAAGAATATGAATTATGGAAATATTCGTACCATAATAAAAATCTTATCAAGAAAGCGAAAATGTTGGTTTACGAGTAGGCGCTAAGAATAATTTAAACATTATAAGATATTTTTATTTTTTTATATATTTTATTCTATTTGGGAAAAACTAATAATTGTACAGTAGATAAAAATAAAAATTAATGAAATTTAAACATAGTTGTTTTATTTATTGTTTAATTTCACATATTATAGGATCTTTATAATGATCACTTATGATCGTCTTAACAGCTAAGTTTATAATGAGGGTTCGCAACGCGCCCATGTCAGAGAAGATACCCACAAGAAACTCTGCTGGGTTCCTATCATTCTTTTAATTGTGATCATTATTTCACAAAGTCACGTTGTATGCACAATCAGCTCCACTATCCTCAAATTACTTTAAAATCTAAGTATAATAACAAAGTAGTTGCAGCAAAATAGTAAATTGCAAAGTAGTAAATTTAAAAATAAAAAAAAGTTAAAATATTACGGTAAAACAATATCATTAGTAAGTATTGAGGAGTGATGAATTTCTTTCTTAAAAGAAGACAATGTCAAAGAGAACATGTTAACTGAGAATTTATCATTATTATAATAATACTAGCTGTCCCGACAGACTTCGTTCTGCCAATATTAAAATTGCAATTACAAAATAGGGGTTGATCGTAGAAGGTTGAAAATTTAGGGTTGTATGTATTTTTGTATGCTGTATCATAAAAAAATAAAAACAAAAAATTTCGTCCAAAAATTTAAAAAAAAACTTTAGGGGTGGACTACCCCTAACATTTAGGGGTATGAAAAATAGATGTTGGCCGATTCTCAGACCTACTGAATATGCATATAAAATTTCATAAAGATCGGTCAAGCCGTTTCGGAGGAGTACGGTAACTAACATTGTGACAGGGAAATTTTATATATTAGATGATTGCTTATAACGACGTGATATTGTATCTCGAATGTCGGTCGAGTGGTCAGGTGACCATTACAAGCAGTTAGCAGCATAGTTCACCGATGCACTGGCATGCGAGTAGGCAAACTTTTAATCTCTTCAGGCATGCATGTTTCCTCACGATGTTTTCCTTCACCAACGAACAATGGTCTCGTGTTTAGGGTGCTCTTAGAAATTTTAGAAAAAAAAACCATTTTAAGGTACATAGGGGTCAGAATCGAACCCGGAACCTCTCGCATAGGAGGCCGGACATTGCCCACTGGACTATCGTCGCTGGTAAGATGCAGACTATATTCTCTATCATCATGATTCATGATGATAATGCTGTGCTGTGCAAGTGGTCGACCTGATGATCAAAAGAGCATATCAGTGAGGAGCAACACAATAAAAAAAAAAGATTTTCCATTGATTTTATATCGCAGCAGACTATATTCTCTATCATTATGATGATGATGATGCTGTGGCTATGAAGGCTATGAAGAGCATATCAGTGAGGAGCAAAACAAAAGAAAAAAATAGATTTTCCATTGATTTTCTATCGCAATTGAATCGGAATAATTCTAATGGATTTTCTGCAGCCGCATGACAGAGGCCTTAGCTCCACTTAATTTGCCGCTGCAAGGCGTCTGCCACCCGAGATTAGCTTTGTGACGATTAGGGAGCCTTTGAGGGTGGACTTGGAGGATTTATGCTCCTCGTGATCTTAATTAAATGACAGGCGCAAAAGTAAAAAGATAACATGTGTTTATAAAGATTACAGAGGATTAAGTGGATTTGTAAAAGGAATGTTTTATTTAATGTTTTTAAAAGTAATAGAGGGATATTGTGTTATGGCTTTAGAATGAAACGCTTTTAAAAAAAATGTCCAAAGGCCTTAGAGCGAAATCGGATCCCCATCGGAAACCCAAGAATAAGGAAATGCTCGAATGATACGGTTGGGTGATACGATACCACTCGGCTTTTCTTGGCTACGGCCATTGCTCCCACGTGTTCACACAGGTATTATTCATTATTTTAATAATATACTTTATTCCTGCATATTTTTCCAAAAAAGTTCACTTCTCTCTGGTCAAAAATTTTTTCTTTATTTTATTAGTTTTATTATATCTTATAATTTAATAAATCTTAACATTCATAAAATATATTTTATTCAAAAAGTACAGAAACAGACAACAGATCAATAGATACCAAATACAATATTAGTCAAAATAGAATTATAAATCTCCCGATTACTTTTGTACATAATATTTTCAAGTTATAAAGTTTCAAAAACCCAGGAATATATGTTATGACTTAGAACCTATAAAACCGCATAAACTTTATATATGTCAGATAGCTTATCGTACCGTAACTTTGCCTGTCAGATGCTGTATGTGACAGTTCATCCCGAGATCTAGTTCTCTGCGGACGTCGTATAGATATGAGTTTTATATGATACAGGCGCCTCGCTATTTCCCCCTGGTACTGCACATTCCCGTGGGAGTACGGGGATAAATTATAACCCATGTCACTTAAAAATAACGTTAATAACGTAGCATTTAATTGGTAAAAAAAAATAATTAAATCGGTTCAGCAGATCATTACCCCCTACAACCCCATAAGCTCTACCTCTTTATAATATTACTAGCAGTGCCTTACGGTTTTACCCGCGTACATCCCATTCCCGTAGGAGTACACGGATTAATTAAAGCTCATGTGTTATTCTGATGTATAAGCTATATAGTAAAGCTTCATTCTTCTTCATATTTATATATAGTAAAGCTTCATCAAAATCCATTCAGTAGTTTTAACGTGAAAGAGTAAACAAAATCAATTCTTACAAACTTTCGCGTTTATAATATTAGTAGGATTAACGTTTAAGTCAACCTTTTCTTTCAATTTTTGAGTCTCCTGTGTATCCAGGATCTTCGGTAACCAAATATTCCTAAGCATCTCGTGGTCCCGAGGGATGTTCGATACTACCCCGGGACCTGCGACGAATTTCATCAGAAAATTCTGGACAAGAAAGGAAAGTTTTATCTAGTTTGGTAATATGGTAAATCTAGTGGTCAATATGAGCTTGTAAGTTTGTTAGGTTATAGGAGGATCTCTCTGAACCTACTTAATTGATTATACAAATTCTTTTATCAATAGAAGGCTACGTTATTGGTGAGCTATATAGGCTGTAATTTATCCCCGTACTCCCACGGGAATACGAAGAATGCGGGTGAAACCACGGGACACTGCTAGTCCTACTAATATTATAGGTGCGAAAATTTGCGAGTATGGACGTTTGTCCTTCACATAAAACTACTGAATGGATTTTAATGAAAATTTACAACAATATAGCTTATAAGTTATACATCAGAATAACACATAGGCTATAATAATTTATCCCTGTACTCCAACGGGAATGGACTATGCGAGTGAGACGGCAGGGCACTACTAGTAATTAATAAATTAGTATTAAGAGTGCATAGTCAGTCAACTACAAAGCATTTTAATATATAAATTCTAAACATTTTAAACATCTCACAATTTGGATATGAAGTAGCTATGTGGCGCGAATTTTCTTAAGCGATGTGCAAAAAACTACGGTATTGTAACGTTGCGCTAGCTCGTTACATGATTTTAGGTTTAAATTAAGAATTCAGCAATAGATATTATGTTTAATCTAAGCATACTGGTGGTATAAGTGCCATCTATCGTTAACTAGTGTTAACTATTGACATACTCTATTAGGCTAGGCTCACTAGCGACCTCTCTAAAATTCAATAACCGTTTCTACTTTCCTTTTTTCAAATAAAATTAATTTACCTTTTGTAATTAATAATAATAAATATAATAATTTAATCTAATCCCTAAACAAAATTACAAATAAACTAAATTAAAACTTAATTAGTTATAAAGTCCGTTTGACAATTGACTATACAACTATATTGTTTATGGAACGATAGACAAGCTGTGATTAGGCACCTTTTGATTTGTTGTCACTTCTAACCGACCTCTTGGCCTTTTTCTTGTCCTGACTTCGTGGCTGGCGGAAGCCGAGGCTAACCCTCGTCTAAATTTATTGAATTCCGCTGGGAGTTCGCGGAGCACAGTTCGGATATACTAAGTATCCAAGTATAGAAGACCTAACAGCCGGCCGGCTGAACCGAACGCCCAGCGTGAAGACCCAAGCTGCAGCCAACCTACCATCGCCAGGAGTCCAGTCAGGCCAGTGATTCCTCCCTTATTACCCCTACGCAATACGCTGTCGGAACGTGGGCCAGCCAAAGAAAGTTTCTGGCTCGAGATAAGGTGAGACTTGTCCGAACCCCCCTTTCTATCGTGCTCGCTGGGGGCATCTACCACCCCTACGCGACAGCTGGCGCCCAACGTGTATTCTTTCTAAGGCCTGTCCAAGTTCTGATAGCGTATTTTTAAGGAAATATAGTGTTTTTTCTAAAATTAGTATCTAAAATTTTTTTTCTATATACCCACACATACTAAATGTTGTAAGCGTGAGGTGACGCCGAGCGAGCTGGTACGTAATTATTTAACTAATTAATATCTGTTTGTTACTATTTCATCTATATTTCCTTATTTTGTGCCTATATCATAATATTTTGCTACAATATTTTTGTTTCGGTCGTGCTAGACGTCAAAAATTTAAGTGTAATTATCTAACCTTTTGTCTTTAATACTATTTAAATTACTATAAAAACACTAAATACTTATTGTAATACGTAAAAGTTTGCAAAGCTATAGTAATAATTAGTAAATTCAAGTTCTATTTTCAAATTATTTAAATACTTAGTTGATCTTCAATTTTTATTTTAAATTCATAAACTTCTATCGTTGATATTTTACATTTCACTTGTCACTTAGCGTAATAGGGAGATTGATTTGTAAAAAACACTATTTAACTATAACTACTTGTAAACAGCTGATCTATCGTTCAATAATCTTTTAACTACTTAAGATTTTTAAACCTACATAACCTAATTGTTTTCTATAGCATAACATTAATAGTTTTGATAGCTAGATAATATGGAGACTTACCTAATTAAATTCTTTCTGCTAAACAAAAACGAATTAACCTATGAAGTACTGATCAGAGGCGAGGATGCTGCCCTAGCTCTCTTCAGGTTAAGAGTATTGATATAGTAGGACCCTACATCTTACTAAAATCAAATATATTTATTCTTCAGGTTATAAGTATTGATTTTGTAGGACTCTACCCCTACTTAAATCAACTATTTTATTCTAGTTGTAACTTGTTGTTTTGGTATGTATTGCTTACTTTTTACAATCAAGAGAGCAACCGCTGAAACCGTTACTAAGATTTATTTGCATTTATTCAATTCATTAAATGTAAGTAATTGATAAAAAGTCTCCACTTGTCTGCACACTTGCTGATACGTCAGGTAAACCTCTAGGTGACTGGCATATTAAGGATATTAAATTAGTAAACTATAAATCATAAAACCTACTTAAATAAAACTAAATAAATTATTTTAACAAACCTAATTGAACTTTAACTTAAATTCAAATATTTAAATAATCTAACCTAACCTAACTTGAACTTAACTTAAACTCTTAATATTTAACATCTACTACCTAAACTATGCTGTATTAATTAAACTAAATAATACTAATTAATACTCTTAAACTAACTTATTGAGTCAACAGCGGCTGGGTTGTTTACTCCATATGTAAGGATCTTTAGGTTACTACTATTAACTTAAAGATATCATGAGAGATGCAAGAGTGTATGTGATGGGATGTATGTATAGGTGTGATGTATGTATAGGATGGAAGTGTAGTAAGTTTAGTTCTATGCATAGTTGGTATGTATGACTGCAGTTCAGTATATTATCTTGCAGTGAGTTTAATAGGTAGTTAGTTTAGTCGGATTTTGCTGTAGTAGGCAAAATCCTACGCTTTTTGGCGGGGTACTGTAACGTTGCGCTAGCTCGTTACATGATTTTAGGTTTAAATTAAGAATTCAGCAATAGATATTATGTTTAAACTAAGCATACTGGTGGTATAAGTGCCATCTATCGTTAACTAGTGTCAACTATTGACATACTCTATTGGCTCACTAGCGACCTCTCTAAAATTCAATAACCGTTTCTACTTTCCTTTTTTCAAATAAAATTAATTTACCTTTTGTAATTAATAATAATAAATATAATAATTTAATCTAATCCCTAAACAAAATTACAAATAAACTAAATTAAAACTTAATTAGTTATAAAGTCCGTTTGACAATTGACTATACAACTATATTGTTTATAAAACGATAGACAAGCTGTGATTAGGCACCTTTTGATTTGCTGTCACTTCTAACCGACCTCTTGGCCTTTTTGTTGTCCTGACTTCGTGGCTGGCGGAAGCCGAGGCTAACCCTCGTCTAAATTTATTGAATTCCGCTGGGAGTTCGCGGAGCACAGTTCGGATATACGAAGTATCCAAGTATAGAAGACCTAACAGCCGGCCGGCTGAACCGAACGCCCAGCGTGAAGACCCAAGCTGCAGCCAACCTACCATCGCCAGGAGTCCAGTCAGGCCAGTGATTCCTCCCTTATTACCCCTACGCAATACGCTGTCGGAACGTGGGCCAGCCAAAGAAAGTTTCTGGCTCGAGATAAGGTGAGACTTGTCCGAACCCCCCTTTCTATCGTGCTCGCTGGGGGCATCTACCACCCCTACGCGACAGTATAAATTACTAGCGACAGATGTTTATGATGATAAAGTGTGATGTAGACTGATAAAGGCTGATGATGATGATGATGATGGTGATGATGATGATGATGATGATGAAATGTTAATGATATCTGTGTAATTATTATTTGCAATATAAATATAATTTTGTGTTTCAAGTTAAGCTTTTTAAAAATTAATATATATAAAGAGAGAAATGAGTGCGTTTTCATCTAAAACCGGTAACCGACGTTTGAACCTCCATGATTAGTTTGAAACTCAAAAGGCCTGAGCTGTGACGGGCTAATATCACCACGAGCTAATACCAGCACAGGAATTTATTAATTTCACATCACATCAAAGTATCCTTTGATTGGATTTCACTTATATTTAAAATATGTTTTTCATTATCAGATAAAGTTAATTTCTAGCAACTTTTCACTGCAGTGATGCCAACTGCTTTATTTTTTCCCCTTGGCCTTTTTTAAAATTCTCTAAATTCCAACCAATACATCCTAATTTTTTTTAATAAATAAAAATCTAATTAAAAGTTCACATTTCTAAGAAATTTTTTACCCTAAAAAATCTCCTTTTCTAAATTCTTCCCCCTAAATTTAGTCCACTACTGAACATAGGCCTCCCTCAATGAACGCCAAGACGAATCGAATTAATACTTACCTACTTAATATTATAAATGGGGATGTTTGTTACGCACTTTCACGTGAAAACTACTCAACCGATCATCATTAAACTTTGTACATATTTTCTCGGAGGTACTAAAACATAGGATACATTAAAAAATGATTTTTTTGCTAACGCAGTCGAAGCCGCGTCTGTGCTGCTCCCTAATCACATTCATGTTATTTTGTAGGACATCTTTAAACTCCGTTCTAATATCCATTCGTTCATTCCTCTATTCAATTACAGGTCATTCGTCCATTCATTCTCTTATTATTTTACAAGATTTACTATCTGTGATAATTTATTACGATTTTCACGTACTAGACATTCCTAATGGATCACGTAATGGAAAAACTATATTTGACAGCCTAGCTGCGGGCGATCCCTTATCCCGTTTCCAGAAAAATCCAGACGTGTCGATATCTTGAAGTATTTTATATTATTCTTACACTTTTTCTCGTTGTTTACGATTAACATTTTATCGATAGACGATAGTGTCTGTTTTACAGATATTATTTACTGGGTATATTATTCAAGACAATTTTTATTAACATAAGAAGGCAATCTAGTCGAAGCCTTATGGTCACTATCCACGCCCATATACATCTGCACAACCAAAGGTTATTGCAATTTGTTATATATTTACCAGATGGGTTGCCCTCTTTTTCCCTATTCTAATGGACCACCGGAAACTCACAAACCGCTCGAAACCTAGTTTTCTCTTTGTGAAAAGTGTATATACATCAATGTCTATAATTAATTTTTCTATTTTGATGTCGTCATTTTCTACTGTCTTCTGCCCGTCATTACTAATAGTCGTCTTATCGCCAGTGCCTACCTTAAAAGATTCAATGTGTTAACAGAATCGCGAGGAGAAATCCGTTCGGTAAAAATTGGCAGAACAGGGGGCTTAGTCAAAACGCCATTACGAAAACGACAGCGAAGTTCGTTCGTTCGTTCGAATCGTTATGATTGGCTAAATCACGTCGTCGATCGCTCGATCGTTCAATCGACGACGTGATTTAGCCAATCGCGACTTCGAACGGACGAACGAACTTCGCTGTCGTTTTCGTAATGGCGTTTTGACTAAGCCCCCAGGGCCTAAGACGTTAGCGTGTATCGCGACTGAACAGATTCGGCGCGTTTGCCACTTGTCTAGGGAGCTGGTTTGTATGGCATATTTTACATAAAGCGATAATAATAGAAACAGTTTTGATATAAAATATAAACCATCTAATTATTTATAACGAAATTGTTATTATATAATCTTATTTTATAAAAGATATTCTTTATATAATATCTAGGACAGAATTGGGATAGTTTATACTAGTAATTACTATCCCGTGGACAGCGAGGACTCGTCCAACAATAGATGCATATGAGCCGGTAGCTGGGCAAATATTTGTTCAGGAGATACGTGATTCTATCGACAATGAGCATCATGTGTGTCCCGCTTAAACACACTAATGAGTTTTGACTTAATCACCAACGAGTCGATTAAAATATAGTGAACTTGAGAAATTTGATTGTTGAAAGTGCCATGCTGCAGCCGAATTGAGCCGATTGGGGTGGTAGTGAGTAGTAGACCTCTTGTGGGAATAAGGTGAAATACCTCAAAGGGCCTATACGATATGCTGCTGACCAGGAGAGATGTCGGTGCTCTGCTTGCCGCTGACCGGTCGTGGTAGTGAGATTGCCGTTGAAGCCGGTGAAGGTTCGACAGACCGCGGTGCGTTGACGCTTATGGTTGATGTACCCAAAGAGGTTGAAGCTGGCTGGAGTGGTGCGGAGGGGGTGGAAGTGATGATGATTAATGTTCAGAAGAAGGCGTGTTACGCCGAGGGTCACTAATGTGGGAATACGGTTAACGGCCCTAAATGGAACTTTTCGACCGAGCGAGGTGGAATGCTCGGACAGGCCGAAGCCCACTAGCTATCGGGTCAGGTGTTGTATAATATATAGCGCGTGAACTGTAAAATACCGATAGCGCGATTCAGGAGCGCTTATATTTTTCCGCTACACCTCTCGCTCACATAATACTGGCGTAAAGTGGCAGTTATGTTGTTGCGCTTTGTGAATTTCCAATCGCCCATTTGGGGATAGGGAAAAAGAGAGCTACTCATCTGTAAATCTTTTGATTGTGTTAATGTTAATTATGGGCGTCGATAATCGCAAGATTTTTATTGGATTATCTACCGACAGGAGCAGGGCCGATTAAATGGGTACCACAGTCTGCTGGGTTATCACGTCAAACAACTTTGTTGTGATCCGGAGAGCTAGACAGAATGGGCAGTGTAATTACTACTACAAAGGAAATCAAAAAATCAAATCATTTTTTTTAATTGAAAATAGTACCACTAAAGTATCTTTAACGTTATTGAATCTACCACCGGTTCCCAGGCAAGCCTACTGAGAAGAACCGGCGAAACAACTAAGTGGCACAAAATATGTTTTCAAATTTTTATGTTATACTATTGCTCCAAGACATATAAATGTCTTGGAGCAACGCCCAAGGTGTGGTATCTTCGATGAAATATTTTACTTTGTAATATCCTTTATCATGAAAAAACTCCTTACTAACTTTTCTAATTTTTGAATCCATAGGTTTTCAAACTTTTGAACCTATTTTAGAAAGAGTTGCCATCTTCCTCAATAGGCAATGACATGAGCAGACTGGGCTAGACCCGACTGAGCTTGCTTTGTTCATGTGTAACGGTGATCACTTAACAGCGTGACAGTTTGTCTGTCCGTTTGCCTGTCCAAACCACATTAATATATTTGGACTCATTGCAAGATAAAACCAGACCAACTCTTATCCAGCTTGAAAAACCTTGTAGTAAACCGTAATACGTTTAATGATTCGTAATAAATTGTAAAATGGAATGTCAAAGCCAAACCAATAATTGTTAATCTCTCGTACATAATTGACTTATTTAATTTTCATATTTGTGGGAAAGAAGCGAATAAAATGAAGGTAATATCTAGGGTTGGCAGATTGTTATTTTTATAACATAGGAAAGAACAACACAGCAATAAACATTGAAAGTCTTTTCGCGAATATCGACGCCCATATTCATCTGCCCATCTCCCAAATGGACCACCGGATACTCACAAATCGCGCGAAATGCGACAGCTTAGCTGTCATTTTACGTAGGTATTATGTGAGCGAGTGCTACCCTTATCATGCCGGTTAAGATTGGCTGCAACGTGGCATGGAACCTCTTGTCAAAATGCATTGTATGTGTATTTTTATAATTATAATATAATTGTTACATTTATTTAATTAATTAATTAATTAAATAAAAAAGGGGCTCATAGTACGATCTACGGACAACAGAGGGCTAAAAGTGTGTTGCTGGCTGTTTAAATTTATTAGGATCGCTTTTGAAACATTTACGCCGGGTTTCTGAAACGTTGGTCAAAGTGTATGTCAACTGACTGTTAATGGCGGTTAACAAACGATTCTAGAATCAAATTTGACAGCTTTTCGTTGTAGTGGCTATGTTAACTGACGGGATGATCAAATCAAGTAATTTAACCATGCTACTAGCAACTCATTTGATGCATAACAAGAGGTTTTACAGTTGATTTGTTAATATTTGCGTTTACCAGCCTTTCAGAAATCGGGAGTAAATCTTTATACCAGCAAGGAATAAATAACTTAAAGTTAAGCTTACATAAGCGACGGATCAACGTTCGACTGTGGAACGCCACAGAACGAGGAAAACCTATATATCTAGTATATCCAGCTAACTCCCAGTTGGCAGCCCTAAGCTCGCGCGGCATCATTGAAATTCTTATGTTCGTTAAAGAAAATGTTATCCAGAGGACTGTTCCAATAAAATTTACAAGTACGCGATACATTTTCAAATAAATTTGAATCTATTTGAAATTATAATTTAAATATTAATAATGTGGACAGCTGAACGTGCGAGTGGAACTTAGATAATATTGGTTTTTAAATTGCAGTAAAGTCTCTAGGCGAGTCAGAGCGACGGTGGTACAGTGGGTATGGGCGCGGCCTTTTAAGAGAGAGGCTTTTAAGGCTCCAGGTTCCATCCTAACGCCCAGTAGTGTCTTGAAATGGGTTTTTTTTAATTTCTATGTGCACCCTAAATACGTGTAGGAAATATGGTGGTAGGCCCCAAAGGGAGATCTCCGACCGAGCGTGGTGCAATGCTTGGCCAGGCCGAAGCCCACTAGCTGTCGTGTCAGAGGTTGTATATATAGCGACCGGGCGTTGAAATTCTGATAGCGCGATTCAGGATTGTGGCGCTGTGATTGGTCCGCCACATCACTCCCCCCCGAAGACCGGAGGTCGGAATCTTGAGTCTTGTGCTTGAGTCGCCAGTGCCAGTGACTAGTGAGTCCCAGTGAGTCGGAACTGTTGCTGCTGCTTGCACGGGGCTCCAGTGAGTCAGAGTGCTGCTGCCGTGCGGGGCTGATACTACGTGCTGCTGACCAGGAGAGATGAGTGCTCTGCTTGCTGACCGGTCGTGGTAGTGCGATAGCCCGTTGAAGCCGGTAAGGGTTCGACCAGGCCGCGATGCGTTGAGGCTAGTGGTCGAAGTACCCGAAGAGGCTTGAAGCTGGCTGGCGTGGTGCGGAGGGGTGGCGAGTGATGATAATGAATGTTCAGAAGGAGGCATGTTCTGTCGTGGGTTACCAATGTGAGAAATATGGTGGTAGGCCCCAAAGGGAGATCTCCGACCGAGCGTGGTGCAATGCTTGGCCAGGCCGAAGCCCACTAGCTGTCGTGTCAGAGGTTGTATATATAGCGACCGGGCGTTGAAATTCTGATAGCGCGATTCAGGATTGTGGCGCTGTGATTGGTCCGCCACATACGGATCACCGTCCGCTCAGCGGTGAAGGAAAACATCGTGAGAAAACCTGATGAGATTGACAGCCAACCTTCATTGGGCCAGCGCATTGGAGATCTATGGCCCAATACCCCTCCTCGCCTGTTTTCGAGGAGAGGAGACCCGTGTCCAGCCGTGGGATATATATGGGTTGATACATTACTTTTTTCCACGCGATATTCCCAGATAATAGGATACTAAAGAGGTACTAAGTACGGAGAAATAAAAGACCAAAACGCACGAAGTCACACTTGCACTTTCTAGAACCTTCCTCATTGCTTTATTAAGTATACTCTTATAATTCATTTTACAAAAGATCACTTATAATGAAACAAATTTTACGGATTTTATCGCGGTTTATTAAGTTTTTACAAGCCCGACGTTTCGGATACTTTACAGCAACCGTGGTCACCGGAAGACTATTTTAATTTCGCTTCGCTAATTTCTTTATTTAATCGTTTTAGTAAGTGCTTCCGGGTGGCGTTACTATCTCTTACCAAAGGTTTTAAGTGGCGGACGATCATATTATCGTTTATAGAATAAATTTTATACATCCACATAATTATATCGAGGTGATCTTTACTATCTACTCTAACCACTTCTATCGACTCTCTCTCTCTTTTTCACTCGACTAAAACTTCATCGGTGGTCATTTTTAATAAGGCTTAATTGCATCCACGGTGCACCTCTATCTCTTCCCGAATGTTTCATCATTAGCACCATTAGTGCGGGGCCATTACTGTACATATAATTCACGACCCCCATTACCGAGTGTCGTGTTCCATTTCCATTTTCAATTTTGGCGGGAGAAATATATGGAACATTCTAGACGTTTCGAGTGATTTTTTGTTAACTTTTTTTCTTGTATATTTCAAGTGTATGAGGCGATAAAATTCGGAGAGGCGGTTTAAATACAGTTGAAGATATTTTTAATATAAAGTTTATAAACATGATTTTATCGCTAATAAAACTCATTATTCCTGTTGTTCAAAGACTCTGGTTTTGGATACATGACCAGCGTATTTTATATTGCCGTAACTACGTAGTCCTCAAAAAATGTACATCAAGAAAGTCAGCACAAGTCTTGTGAACTATTCATTCGCATTTCCAACGTATCCAGAGCCAAAATAAAAGCATAATACCAAATTCGTAAAGTTGAATATTAGGCTAGCAATAACAGGCTAGCAACAACTAAAGGTTCCTGCAGTGCTATTCTGTAAGAGCCAGATCTAGATTATGCGCGCGCGACGAGCTAGGCGCTTTTGATATGTTTTGACAAGCTTAGAGAATACCAAGTAGAATTCACTGCGCTGTCACAGCGTTGCGACAGCGCTGCATTTCTTACAGACTAGCACTGCTGGAGATAGAGAAATATGATGGACATTTCTCTATAGCACGATAAAGTCTATCTACTTTTTAGCAGTGCTATTTAGTAAGAAACGCAGCGCTGTCGCAACGCTGTGACAGCGCTGTGTATTCAATTTGGTATTTACTAAGCTTGTCAAACCATATCAAACACCTTAGCAACGTCAACGCTGGGCGCGACGAGGTCGTCGCAGCGTTGACGTTGCGTTTCTTACAGAATAGCACTGCTGAATGATGCTTCTGACTTAACCCTACTTCAGCCACCTTGGGTATCATAATCGCGTGGAAACCATAAGTCACGTGAAACTACGAGGTTTCTAAACCGCGGTTCTCACCTTGTCTGAACTAGGTCTTAGCTTTCCTATAATTTTTAAAATAAACGATAGTCCACACGAGGATTACATTTGTTGCAAAAACTGTTGCTTGTAATCCAAAGAACACAAGACTGTTTCAGATTTGTTTCAAATCACATCTAACTAATCATCTAAATCTAGGCAATATTTCAGCCATCTGCTTCAGACAGATCCTTCATGAATTATTCAATGTAAAGGGATCGCCCTCCGTGATCAGGATACGCCGGCGGTTTTTACGTTCATGGTTATTTTATGAGATATCTTTTATGATATTGTCCAAACAATATTTAGCTAGGGGAGCATGTGATGATTAGCTAATCTAAATACTGGTGAAAGGTGATGATGTCTCTAGAAGAATGTGCTTGATCAAGGGCTTAAGATACAATCACAATCTTAATTTAATCTTACGCCTAAAGATCATGTCTCAAATGATCCGATTTGGTTTGATCTCATTTGTGTAACCTATCATAAAATCGCTAAAAGTATACTCAAAATACCAGTTTCATCCTTATGCAAATACTATCGTTGTACAAAAAACGTTATTAAAATGATCGATATTATGATAACATTGATTACTGTAATAAAGCTTTCTTAAAATAAAATTCCTTTCATCATACATATTATTATCACAAATCAAATCAAATATATCTTTATTACGTAGGTACAACTTGTACACTTGAAATAAGTCAAAACATAAGTAGTCAATAAGTAGTAATAGTAATAAAAAAAAAACTCGCTTGAAATGCAGGATCCCCTAAGAAAAACGAGAAAAAAACTTAGGGGTTGCTCTTTTGTCAATAAAATGAGTACATAATATTTTATAAATACAACATGTAACATCATAACATCTTATTCCCAAGGTGTGGTATCTTCAATAAAATATTTTATTTCGTAATAGACTTTATCACGCAAACGTTCCTTAACAGTTTTCTTAAATTTATTAATGACAATAAACGATAATTACGAGAAACGAGAGAGAATGCGATAATAACATTTCTTCATAATTGAGATTACTATACTAATATGGAAAAAGAAATGGCCAATTAAAAATGGTGGCAAGCCCGCTAAAAACCAGAGCTATTTGAGGGGAATGATTTAGAATCGCGATAAAAACTTTTTAAGTGGAACGGAATCCAAGCGATATCTATTTCTAAATTCAAATCTAGTTCCCAATTCGAATCCCACCGTTTGATGGACTTCAAAAACCGATCTTTAATTATTTCTAGGTTATCTCTCATTTATGGGAGCAATTATTGAATTTTGTCATTAAAATTCCAAACAAAGAATACAATTACCTAAAACTTGGGGAGTAAGTGGAGAACGGATTTAAAATCTTCTCCAGCCCCTCATATCAACCTCACCAGAACGTGGTGCTCCCTGCTGGACATAAGACGAGAACTTGGCCACCTAGTTATTGGCGGTATAACCAAACACCTGGGTAACTGGATAGAAGAGATTAGGGGTTAGGAGACCTTGGGGACTAAATTACCTCTAATATATCTAGTGCGATGGCAACGGGACACCACTGCACTATTTTCGCAAGAACACCAAATGGATAGTTCACAAGTGATTGGTACGATGTCATGTGACCAGACGCAATTTGGCCTCGGCGCTATTGTTGTACTAGGTTGCATGGAAGGAAGTATGCGGCCACTTTGTGTACCAGACAGGGGTTAGAAACAATAACCCAGAGTGTTTCCAGTGGAAAATCATATCACGATCCACAGCAGTAAGGAAACGAGAAGAAAACTTGAAAAAATAAATTGCTTTTATAGATCTTTAAGTTCGGAAAAGTTAAACTAAAGAAGCCGAGTCCGCTCGGCCATTTTTTCATTGTCATAACAAATCTGAAAAATAAAAGCAGTATTATATCATCACTTTTCAAAAGCTTTCATATTTTGAAATATACAAATAAAAACCTTTGTATCAATGTTTACGCCCGGTATCTGAAATGTTGGTCAAAGTGTATGTCAACTGACATGGTTGTTAATGGCGGTTAACTACGATTCTAAGGTCAAAAACAATGAGAACATTGTAGTTGCTATGTCAACTGACAGGCTGATCAAATTAATTAATTTAACCATGCTTCTAGCAACTCATTGGACATTTAACAAGAGACTTGACAGTTGATTTGTTAATTTTTGCGTTGATCAACCTTTCGGAAACCGAGCGTTAGTTTTGCCTGACTATAAAAATAATTTCACCGTCTTTATTATTCCCACCGATTTATTTTAAAACAGTTGCTCACTGATATTTACGTAGAGCAGATGTGACACGTTCCGTGATATTCTGTTTGTGTGATTAAACGAACAATGAAAGAGTAACAAACATCCAGAGATTTTATTTTGCTTTCATAATATACTAGCGGATTCGACAGACACAGTCCGGCGAGAAATATAGCGTAGAGGACCGAATTATTAATCAAAATTTTTCTCAAATCAAAATTATAAAATTAATTTTATCAAAATCTGTCAAGCCGTTGAAGAAGAGTTCAGTTAACCGTTAACCGCGTTACCCTTTAGGTAATAAGTCTATGCTGAAAAAAAATGTATCATATACGAATCTATTATTATTTAGCTCACAGGGCACAGATTGGGGTTATCTATGGAAGTGGGTAATACCAATAAGACAATTAGTATGAAGTAGTATGTTAATATTATTATGGAACATTAGTGATATGAAATTATTCATTCTGTGTTTACCAATTTGCGTGTTGGCGTTCATTGAGGTAAGCCTAGTTTAGCAGTGGTCGGATAAGACCTGATGCAGATGATGTCGATATTTTAATGCTTTTTGTAGCATAGGAGTCCAAACGAACAGTCGAAGCCTTGCGATTATCGAAGTCTTTATGCATCACACAACGAAATAACCTCTGTTATACAGATACGCTGCCTTCCTTTTCCCTATCCTCCACAATGGGTCACCGGAAAACGCCACGCAACAGCATTGCCGGGTTCAGCTTGTAGTATATTAAATACTTTGGACTATTGTAAAAGAAGAAAGACCAATGTAAACATACCAATGTATACATACTAATTGTGCTATAGAAGGATAAAAGAAAAAATCTTAATTGCCGACCCATTAATATCATAATACCCAAAATTTTAAATTAGGTAAATTTAAATTGTCGAATATTAAATATAATTAATGGAGACAACACTGTAATTCAAACCGGTCTTATTAAACTGTCCATTTTAATCTTTCATCAGCAAATATAAAAGACAAACAATTAAAGGGATCCGAGCGCGGGATGCTCTTGTACAAATAATTCATAATAAATATTAACTTGGATGGATTTTCGGTATTTTTCTGGCTTTGAATTGACAGACAAATGAGACAAGATTGTATATAGACATTCGATCATTTCATAGAGACAGACAAAACATTTAAAAATGTTTTGGTATCTGTACCGTGAATTCATCGATTTGCATTCAGTAAAATGCTGCTATTTTAATATTACGAACAGACACTCCAATTTCGTTTATCTGTATAGATGTATGTATTATATATGAAGTTATTTAACACTTGCTGTTGCCTGCAGCTTCGCTTGTGCACTACAATTGGTGTAACGTCTCAGATGATCTAATTTCTCTCTGTCGAATTAAATTCAAGTTTCTATTGTTATCTCCTTGTGGGTATTAGGTTTCTAACTCATATTATTACTTGCACTCCAGTTTATTGTACGAATCATATACATTTTACGTTATTACTTTCATCATCATCATCATAAGTTTTATATATTCAGTTGGTATTGTTTTCTTCTTACGATGCATTACTCAAAACACTGAAATGCCTACAGATTTGTGATATGTAATACACCGCCATTTTTAACTACCAAAATGTTTAATGGTATCCATATTTAAGTTTATATTGTTATCATTTTAATTGCGTTAAAATGTATAAAAATATTTGTATATGGCAATACTTTTGATAAATGTACATTGATTTGAATTATCTGGCCACTAAATAAAGTAAAATACTACAAGTTCCCCGTGACGTAATTATGGGGTATTTATTATTATTATTTTATAGCATAGGAGAGCAAACGAACAGCCGAAGCCTTGCGACTACCGACGCCCATTAACATCCACACAACAAAAGGTTACGCAGATGCATTGCCCTCCTTTTCCCTATCCACCCAATGGGCCACCGGAAACTCAAATACCGCACGAAACGCGACAGTATAACTGCCACTTTACGCCGGTATTATGTGAGCGAGAGGATCACCCCGGTCGTGCCGGTCTATTTCGGCTGCAAAGCATGGCACTACCTCTTTACATTAACTGGGCCTTAAAACATTTAATTTGGGCCGTTCGTAATAATTTTCTTGTTTAGCGATATACCGTTTAATTAATTAATATACTAAGCGCCCTTATAAGACTAGTAAGAGACTAAGTTATCTATCATTGGTCAAGCAAAAATGTATCCTTGGCTAAAAGAAATCGCTTTACCCCATAACTACACTAAAACACGTGTGATTCTGACGATGACGACAAATAGGTTATTGATGGTACCAATATTCTGGGTGATATTACGTGGCCTGCAAATTTATGGGGGTTAATAATAGGGAAAGTTGGGACTTCAAGGCCTGTCCCGATCCTTTAATCTCATCGGTTCTAGAAGTTACTAATCTCGCCCGGATTGCGTTGACACGGATGGAGGAACAATGATTGAAGAAGCGATTGGTTACTTCTTCAAGGAATATCTGAGTAAGCTTATTAATACCTGCAAATAGATCTTGCGTCTAAAACGAGTTTCTTTTTTAAACTTTTTATGGACCCTCTTTTGTCGTATTTCAAGCAGTGACCGATTTAGGCTTGATGCCGCCCTAGGCCCTGTTTATTTTGCCGCCCTTAATGCTAGAAAAAGTAAAGTATCAACCCCTTATATTATGTCCCACTGCTGGGCCAGGGCGAAATTAATAAAATTTAGTCATTTTTAAAAGCTTTATATATGCATGTGATATTCAGTAATGAAACTAAAAGTAAAGAACATCATTCGGTAAAGACTATAATTAATCTTTAAAAAAACATAATCTTATTCATAGACTGAAAAGTAAATAAAAAAAGTGAATTGTTATAGGTATATTCTATAGAGAATTCTTTACAAAAATTAATCCAAACTCATTTTCAAAGGCAGTCTTTTTTCGTCTCTGAAATTTTGGCGCCCCTCAAATCATGCCGCCCTAGGCCCGGGCCTCACGGGCCTATACGTAAATCCAGCACTGATTTCAAGTGCACAGCTTGTTACCTAATAAAGATGACTTAATTTGAATTATTATATATTATATATAATATTATATTATATTATTATATTTATTTATTTAATAATTTATGTACACTGAAAAACAGATAATATAGTGAAATATTACAAATAAACACTGGTACAAAGATAAAGGTACTACTTATTCCATAAGTCGAATTTCTTCCAGTAGTCCTACTACAGGAGAATTAAATTGACAATACAAAATTGGTGTGCACATAACAACAATACTTTAAAAGTAGTAAAAACAATAAATAAGTAATAAATAAAGTGAATCTTTTAGAATCGTTGTGTTTTTTGACGTGACAACGTCTTATAAATTGGTTTGCCGGGTGACACTTCGAGAAACTGCGTTACGCTCCGCTCACGTTATGCGCTCACAATGAGAGCGAGTGAGAGGCACGCGTCCCTTCCACTCGGGCATGGTTAGCCCGCCTAAGAGCGAGAGAGACAGACATAAATTAATGTTTTAAATATAATTCTTTGTATAAATAAATGTTTTAAATTGTTACTATTATTTTATCCTTCTTCCTACTGTACGAATGAATATTCACATTAAAATTATTTTACCACTCAAAGTCGTTGTCACGTAAAACTTTCGCCCGTATACCGACTTTACAGGCAACCAATTTTTTTTTATTTAAGGACTTTTTAGGAGTTTCACTTTTACCATGTGTCACTTGCACCTTTCTTTTATAACCGATATTTAGTTACAAAGTAGTACTTTCATTATCATCCTATGTCCACTTTTCTACGCCATTTGTTAATATAATACTCACTGACGCAATTAAAGGTTATTATTATTTTGGGTCGACTTATTAAATAATTATTAGCTATTAGATAGGGAAGTAGTACCTAAAACTACACAAATAGAATATTAACGAATCAGGAAGATCCTTCGAACTGTTGACAATTAATCGCATCGCATGCTACGTTTTGTTCGCATGTTATTTAGAAGATTTACAATTCGACGAAAAATATTACGTTAATTTGTGAGTATCACGTATCATAATTTTTCGACAGCTTACAATTTTTCGAAGACTTTAACCCAACGATATTTTCAATTTTATACGTATTATAATTTTATTTTAATAATAATTAATATTTGTAAGAAAAGTAAAAATACCTTATGTAAGTCATTACTGCTTTTTGAGTCCGAAATTTTTTGGTAAAATTCATTCATTATCATATCATCAACATATCCATCATCATCATCCATTTATCCGTCCACTGCTGAACATATTCCTCCCTCAATGAAGCCAAGACGGCCGATCCCTTGCAACTCTCATCCAACACGGACCGGCCACTGTACGGAGATCGTATTTAATTATATCAAAAAAAAAAAATCGTGGAAGAATAAAAACATGATTCATTAAGAAAAACCCGGCGACCTAAAATACGAGCTTATTTCAGAGAGAACTAGACTATGTTAACGTTGTATTCAATAAAAAAAGTAAAAGTAAAATATTAACCCATATAATATTATGTGTATCCCACGCGAATGGGGTATTGGGCCATACCTACTGATACGTTGGCCCAATGTGGGTTGGCGAACTTCACACACCTGCGAAGACTTTCAATATCAGACATGCAGGTTTCCTCACGACGTTTTCCTTCACCGGTGAGGGATGTCTCGTAGTGCACTTAGAGAAAAACCCATTTCAAAGCACAACACCCGGTCAGGATCGAACCCGCACCCTTTCGCTTGAGAGGTGGAGCCCATTTCCCACTGGACCACCGTCGCTCGCTAATGAATGAAATATTCACTATATTATTTTTATTTTTAGGTTATGCAGATGCGTTACCCTCTTTTTCCCTATCCCCCCAATGGGCCACCGGAAACTCACAAACCGCACGAAACGCGACAGCATACTTACTATATACTATACTTTATGCCGGTATTATGTGAGCGAGAGGTACCACCCCGGTCCTGCCGGCCCAATTCGGCTGCAAAGCAGCATGGCTGTACCTCATTACAATATTAATATTGAATATATCATCATCACCCTGAATCCATCTAACTAGCCCCGGGCAACAAGTTCTTAAAGTTTCGACGTGCAATGCTTAGTTCGAGGCGAGCTCGTTACCGACTACTGAGCCCGGATCATAGGGCATACATATATTTGCTATTGGCATGATCTGCTCTGGACTGATACATGTTACAAAGTTTTAACGAAACTAGATGTGAAGGTACATAATAAAGATTATTAAAGTTCCTCGAAAAAATTCGAGGTAAACCCAATGTCAGTATATCGGTTAGAATTGAGTAGACAAGAATTAATAGCGGTAAGCCATTTTGTACCCATTTCTAGGTGTTTCAACATACGTACGTATTTTTTTTTATTATTACTAATATTGTTAATTGTAGAGATTTTTTTAAGAACTGGTTCTAGTAAATTGAACGGTTAATTTAATTATACTCGGTAAAGTTCGTAAAATATATGTTTTTAGTACCTCTTAATATATTTAATGTTTTGTAATATTCTTTATGACTGCCATTTCTAAAGCTTTATCGGTCTTCATACAAAAATAAGTTCATTTTTTAAAGATATTGTTATTTTTTTACTATTAATAATTCTTTACTTTTTTAATTACCTTTTAATGCACGCCAGAGATTTGGGGATGCGCTGTGCTGCGCTCGTCTGCATAGCGACCCCTATTCTGCTTTTTCCTCGTCAAACAGCTTTGCTGTATTTCGGATGAAGGGCAAGGCTGACAGTGTATTTACTTTGAGCAAAATCGGAGCTGTGGGTTGGCAGGTGGCTCACCTAAGCATTTATGAGTTGGCTGGACTAGTCTCAGGTTATCTTGTTTGTGTTGATGGGCGACGCTGACCACATCATGTAGTTCGTCTGTCCGTTATATCCGACATAAAAAATTACAGTCATTTCGTTTTCAAAGTATAATCGTATTTTCTCCACATAGTTCAAATCCCTTGTCGTAGCTCTTTCGAAAATAAACATATTTCAGAATAAATATAAAATAAATTTTACTCCCAGCCGTTGTCAACGTCGGTTTTGAATCCTGGACGTCCGGATCTCACGATTTGCATAATATGACAAATGTTTATTTCAGACAATATTGTATTTCTTGACAAATTACATGAATAAATAATTTTTAGAATGAAGAATAATTTAGAATATTAACGGATTCAAACGTGTAAATCAATAACTCAATAATAAACTTTCTAATGTTAGTTTGATGACCAATTAATGACAGACGTACCTGGTGGTAAGTGATTCTTCATAGACTCTTGTAACCTGGCCTCTAACACGGCCTGCTGGCTCATCGAACAGCTTTGCTGTGTTTCGGAGAGAAAACTTATATTGCAGGACAGTAAGTAAAGTATCAACCCTTTATGTCCCACTGCTGGGCACGGGTCTCCTCTTCGAAATCAGGCGAGGAGGGTAATGGGCCATAGTTCACTACGCTGGCCCAGTGCGGGTTAGTGAACTTCACACACCTTCAAAGATTTTCAATCTCATCAGGCATGCAGGTGGAAACCTGATGATGTTTTCCTTCACCGGTGAGCGAACGATGGTCTTGTGTTTGGGTGCACTTAAAAATTTAGAAAAAGCCGTTTCAAGGCACACACGAGGGGGGGGGGGGGTTCAGGATTGAATCCGGAACCCCTCGCCTAAGAGGCCGAGTCCATCGTCGCTCCTTCCGTCGACCACTTCCCATGAAGTGGTACGTCTACCAGTTTACCAATCAGACCAGCAGTGTACAGCAGAAGGCTGATGATGATGTTGTGTTAGGCTGATATTATATACTTCATTACGTTCCATAGATATGTTTTTATATACACGTACAATAAGCAAGAACAATAACACGAACTCGCATATTACTAGGGATGGGGAATGTGTCGATGAAACGCAATTTCTATAATTTCTTTAATATCAAATATCCAAGAAATTATTGTCAATTACCCTTAATAGCTTTATGGCCATAAAGATATTGGGTATCGTAAAATAATATTATCATAATTTAAATAGAGATACGAAAGAATTATTTTCGGGTATAAATTAATGTTTGTTTTGAATTACTTCATAAGATTATTAATTTGACGATTTATGTTAATGTAGTATTAAAAACAAATTTCTAAAAATGTTATGTCGTATTTAAAGGTAAACGCTGTGTACTGTATTGCAAATATCTTAGTAGAATTAATTTAATGCATGGTCATTACGTAGATCTATATATTATATATGGAAAAGGGAAGAGCCCTAAGAACGTTCGCCAGAGGCGTTGCACGTTGGCGTGATGCGTTCGAATGTCTAACAGTTTGTGAAAATTAAACGTTTTCAAAACAAATTTACAGCTAAAATTAAAAGTAACTATCCATTATAATACCACCTTAACCATTTAAAAAGGACAATAATTTTGTGGAAATGATGATTTTAGGCGCTGTATAGTATGACATGTTTTACAAAACCATTTTAACGGACAAAATGATATTATTGGACATATTAATTGCTAGCAGCAAGCTTATATGCTAAGCTTGACAGAACTTTGTGTCCATATTTAGAACATAACTTTATTTTACAGTCTTTAAACAAACTTGAGACATAATTCATAACTTATCGATAATTTATCCACACATCACTATTATACCACAACTAACGGGACATAAACGCATAAAATATATTAACAATATTAAATTGGCATATATTCAAAATGGCCAACCTCCATCCAATATGTAATTATTAGTAATTTAGTTATCATCCCTAATAATATAGCTGCCGGCCGGCTGGTCGAGATATCAGACTACTGGGCATTTAACGCAGCGGTAGCGGGTTCAAACCCGGGTGCATAATATTTGTGTAATGAATATAGATGTCTACACCGGGTCATGAACGTGTTTATATGTAAAAAAGGAAAAAGTAAAGTAAAAAATATCAACCTTTTATGTACCACTGCTGGGCACGGGTCTCCTCCTTAAAATCAGGCGAGGAGGGAGGCCCAATGCGGGTTGGTGAACTTCACATACCTTCAAAGACTTTCAATCTCATCGAGCATGCAGGTTTCCTCACGATGGTTTCCTTTACCGGTGAGTGAACGATGGTCTCTTGTTTAGGGCGTATTTAGAAATTTAGGAAAACCCATATCAAGGCACACACATGTCAAGATCGAATCCGGGACCTCTTGCATAAGAGGCCGAGTCCATCCACCACTGGACCATCATCGCTCGTCGCATCGTCGTATTTATATAAATTTATTTCTGTTCCTAGCACCCGTAGCACGAGTTCTTACGAACTTACCACGGAGCTAACTTCCCATGGCGCTGGAGGTCTACAACTGGGAACCTCTGCAAGAAACTTGTTCGTTGCTGGTTAGGTGCTATGTGCTGGTGTTCAGGGTGCGATACTAGCTGAGTGTCGAGTACATTCAGTGGTCGAAAGTCCTACATGGACTCAGATATTATTGGTAGTCATGATGATTTCCCCACGTAAAAACGCTCTAGCAATTGTCCGCAGCTTCACTCATGTTCTAATGGCTGACGATCATTATTTTTACAATACATATCACTAAGTGATAATAGTGATGACATGTTTCGAATATTAACTACATTGCCCTTTATTATTTTACAGATTGGCGTGTTGAGATTATCTCGGTTTTTGAATCGAATTACCATCGCAATAAATACGGATGAGTTTAATTAATATATATCCGGTAGTTTAATGATGCGGCCAATGATGTAGTGGCGGCCCACCGGTGCATGGCTAGGGTTGCCAGCATCTAGACTCTCCCAGTGTTTCGTGTAAAGTCTAGACTTAAGATAAAAGGAGCTCATATTATTTAAAATGCCTTTAGCTGCTAACCGTTACGTGTAGCGGGTGCCTATGGATATCATAGACCACTTATCACCAAAACTGACTGACTTTTTTCCCTCTCTCTATTTATTTAAAAACTTTGTTCTTGTCGGTGGAGTATTCGCCCCTTAGTTCTCTCCTATACAAACCCGACGCCATGAAGCCATGGAAGTCACAATATACGGCTGGCGGGGGAACCCCCTACTTATATCACTTGTATTACTGGGTGATATAAACCGGCTCACCCCACTACCGACCAAGCATTAGGGCCATTAGGGCCATTAGCATAGCTCCATTCGAAAAAAACTTCTCTTCTCTGCCAACACCTTCACCTCTGACCTTTAACCCCTTAAAAATACTGCTCACTATCAAGGATTCATCTGCTATTAACTGTCCAATAAAAAGACTGGGGGCACTGAAATAGCAGAGGGAAGTCGACTATGCAAGGTCCTTCGGAATGAATATTTTGTGGACTCTTATAAGGTCAAAACTTCTTTTTTATTGTCAATCCTATTCAAATTACTTCTGAACATAATAACCACAACAGAAAACTAAAATATACTGAATACGTATTTTAGTAAAAAAAATATATGACACCGACCTTTTGGTTTTCTATAGAATATTTTAACGTACAATTTTTTATATAAACTATGAACATTCCCTTTCAAGTACAAATCCTTGGATATTATATTATTTGGATATTCGGATTTTTGATCTGGCAATCTTAGACGACCACCTCGATGGCAAATTATGCAATCTGCACTTAAATGATAGTATTTGTTAGGACTAGATGTATCGGGAACATATTTAAGTGATTTTAGAGACTATGTTGTAACGTTACATAATGAGATAGGTGTCGTTATTTACATCGTACTTACAGCTAATATTCCCTTCTTTATGTGAAGTTACGGGTTTCAGCCCTGCGAAGTATAGATTATTATGGTAGAATTACTAGGATGCATTTTTTTTCTTGTAGCAGTACAATATCTAAAGCGCACACAATGTATTTTATACTTTTGGTATTAATACTTATATAGCAGTAATATGCACTTCTTTGATTATTAAAATATGTTTCCTCCTAACAATATGATATACTTTTTATTTCGTTTCTATAAAAAATAATATAAAGAATAGACCCTGAGACGGTACCTTGATGCACACCTTTTTTTTTTTTTTTTTTTTTTTTTCGAAAGGTCTATACTTTTAGGCCAGATGGCCTTTAAGCTCAATCGGTAGGTAGGTGAGCAGATGGCTCACCTAGTAAAATTCGAAAGGGGGGCGCCCCCCTCTACTCCCCGCTACTCTGGAGAGTAGGTGTTTGGCTAGTCAAATCCAATACGGTCGACGAGTCATTAGCGGATGAAGTTAAACTACTAGTCGGAGGGCCGGCCCTCTCCTCCCCCTCTGACGGGGGAGGTGGGTCGTGCGCGCTACCCGTGCAATCGACCGATAGCAAAGTGCTATCGGTGTTTTCGCGGGTTTGATTAGTGTAGACTCGTATCGGATTCGAACCTAATCTTACCCGATCAATCCGGATCGATGTATTTACCATGTGTAGGGGTCAACGTCGCTCACGACCCCGAGGCCCAAGCGGTGTGACTGAGTACCTAACCCCGGATGTTGTATTGTTATGTGTGTGTATTCTAGCTTGAATTTCGCGTCGCGCTTTTACGTCGCGCATTAATAGCTGAGATATTTCGTCAGCCGGAACGGTTGTAACATGTTTAGGTAACCTAAAACTCTTTGAGACTGAGCTATCAGGGACATAGTCTGCCGCGCTCACTATGAGCGGGTTTGGGTGATGGAGTGCCTTTTCAAAGTGACGTACTGACATCTCTTTGAAGTGGCCCCTAATCGAATCTAACTTGAGGTCCCTATGTAGGTCGATGTTTCTTATGTACCATGGGCAACCGGTTGCTATGCGTAAGAATTTGTTTTGCAATATCTGCAAAGGTTTGAGTCGACTCTGTGGCACGTGCGCGAACGCAACACAGGAGTACGATATAATCGGTCTTATACACGCTTTGTATAAGGTAAGTTTATGCCTGAGGGGCATCTTACTTTTCTTGTTTATCAAGAAGTATAATCGACTCAAAACGAATTTGGCCTTTTTTATTATGTTATTTATGTGCGGCCTGAATGACATCGACCTGTCTAACGTGACCCCCAGGTACTTCACCTGCCCTACTCTGGGGATTATGGTGTTGATGCACACCAAATGAAGCGCAAATAACCATAATAACTGGCAATATACTACCGTATCCGTTGTTCACGTATTCTACAAAAATAAAGTATCGGTAAACCAACAAAATTAAACGAACCTCGCTTGAATTAATTATGGCATAATTACCTTCTGTAAATTATTCCTGTATAATGGATCGATAAACAAGCGCACTGATTCTGTATATAATAATATTGCCACGTCGCATCTGAATATTTCTTTCTAGTGAAGCAAACCGTGAGCAAAATGCCTGATTAGAATAAGAAGGTTGGGTAAAGTTCACCATCTCAGCATTTGTAAGCCCAATAGTCCAAAGCTGTCATCGGGATTTGATGCCTCGTCTCCAACTGCGATATAAGTGCCCTTCAAAAGCTTCTCTTAGACTCTTTCCTTTTCTGCTACGTGGTTTGCGTGCATCACGTATTTGCAGTATGTAGTGATGGTATTCCACATTGTTTCACTCTGGACTATTACATGAACGAGGTTTAAGCGTGAAAGGCCATCAACTGCTGATTTTGATGTTACGGCGAACTTCTGGCCGGGGTGGTCACTCCACTAATGTATGCTGCACCGTGTCTTCGCGACAGCCCTCACAAAGGTGGAAACCTGGCGATTGCTCCTTACCAATGTGATAAGTATCAACTAAAGCAGCCGTGGCCTGTAAGTATATGTCAGTCGAAATTTAAGGGTTTCATTTTGGCGCCCCAACCAGTCATTTCATGAGTTATCGCCGCTATTTATTTATTTATTTATTTATCTCTTTATTTCAGACTATAATATTATGTCCATATAATGTTAGTTATAAAGGTCTTAAAAACTATGTTAGCATTCATTATTATTATTACAATTGCTATGGTGGCGTGCCCTACGCTGGGGTTGTCTTAAATCAGGTGGCATATTCAGGTCCCGGCCCAAAACCGGTATCCCGAGTAGCAAAGGATCCCGTTTAACAATTATTTATATAAAATGCCGCATCCATTAGTATATAGATCATTACTCCGCACACCGGTAACAGTTTTAATCAAATCTGAATAAACATATCCCCATCCGAGTGGTGTAATTACCTTTGAATCCATTTTTGTTTTTATACAATTAAACAAAGGACTTAACGATGGTACGGTTATATGGTTTGAAAGGATCCGGGTTTGAATCTTGAAAATACGTGCTTTTGATCTAATAAAATATTTGGCCAATCCAACGCCGTTTTCTATCAAGTATCTAAATTTGATTGTCCACACATTGCGGCAGGAGAACTCTCGTTTCACCACACAGGCTCTTGCTCCTTGGGAAAAAGAAGGATAGGTCGTCCAAAGACAACTTGGTGGAGGACCGTTGCCCAAACAGCCAATTCTCTCTGAAAAAAGTGATCAGAAAATTGTAGTTATCGATAGGAAAAAATGAAAATCTGTGAAAACCCTATGCTCCTCAAAGAGTTAAAGGATCCAAGAAGAATAAATTAAATATGATTGTAAAAATGATATTCAATATAGGCTAGGCACGAGCTGAAGGAGTCCAGCAATAAGGAGAGAACAGCCCAACGAAAAATTACAAAGATTAGTTGTACACCTGACATTTTCAATTATTTTGGACCAGGTGATAGGAAATACCAATGGGAGGGATGCGCTATGTTCTTATCTGCACTACCATCTTGCTTGTTAAGCAGTGTTTCAAAAAGGCGAACAGGAAAGACAGACAGTGTAATTACTAGCACAAAAAAATAAATTACACATAAATTACTCATCTTGAGATAAGTCATGTCATATGCGTCGTTGACTATCAGGTTGTACAAACACTTTGCCAATCCAATTAACATTAAACACCCCTATATAAGAATTGAATGAAACTTTTAAAGCCTTATTCATAAAATTCATGGGGATGTGCAAGTCGAACTCCCATTTGGTTTAGTGATTGAAACAAAAGACAGGGCAGGTATAATTACTGGCATCGAGACCATGTTCGCTCACGACAGGTAACTCGTGAATGGTCTTTCCTGTTGCCAGGCGAACTAGTTTATGCCATCTTACCATCATTTACCATCAATTGACTGGCGTGCCAATATCCAACCGGTATTAAAAAATAAAGCCTATTTGTGATGAAATCTGAAATTGTGAAATTATTTATGTGTATTTTAAAGCCTTTTGTTTGTTGTATCCAGTGAAAACAAATATATTAATGCGCTTCATTTATTTTATGAATCAGGTTCTTTGTACAATCACTTTTAATCCAGGCCCCAATGTTAAGGGTGAACGGTATGATTGAAGTTTTATTGACCCTGCTAACTAAATAGGATCCTTTTTAGGGATGTCACTGTGAAAATTGAACTGCTGTCCCCTCATTGTACAATGGTTAGAATGACGTCATTATTCATTATGATTTTTATTATATACCTAGCCGTTGTCTGCATTTTCGCCTGCGTTAACTAAGATTTACAACGGGATCTTAATGGGACAATAGCCTCGATAATGGGTTTTCTAAAATTGAAATAATCTTTAAATCTCGACTAGTATTTTTTTTTAACAGCAATTGGCTGTGTGTTCCGTGAAACAAGATGTCGGATGTGTTCTTCAGCGCCGCTACTGCGTTCCGCGACAAGTGACAAACGCTTCGAATCTATTCCAATTCTAAAGACGCTTTGGAGTTGTCGTAAAAAAAATTGACGAACGCTCATTCTATTCATTCATACACATATTATTATAATCTATGGTTTTGTTTGTAAAAAATTTATCCTAAAAAGGTACCACTTGGCCAAGAATTTGTACTTCGTACTGAACGAATAGAACGCGAATGATTAATTGACATTTGACTACCTATTGTCAATTCTATTCCTTGGTTCAAATTACATGTAGCTAGTGTCATTCTCATATAATTAATATTCTATTATATTTCATTCATTAAGCGTTTATGCCACTTGTCTGGGGGGCCTAATCAGAATCAGTGTCGTCTGTCGCTTCGTGATGCTAGCCTAGTGACTCCAACAACGCAGGGAATTACAAAGAAACAAAAAGAAAGTTGTAGCGTCGCTGCGATATGTCCTCTGCTGCGTGAGGTCTGCTACGAAGTTGTATAACGTTAAACATGTCTGACGCATAGAACAAATACAGTGGCCATGCGTCAAGTGGACGTCTTTAGCTGCAAATTATATTCGCGTATAAATCATATTAAAAGCATATTGTAAATTAATGCGATTACCTCTGAATTACGATTCAATATAATAAATTAATATCACTCGTCACAAATAACTTTAATTATTCAGTCATTTGTAATAATTCAATGTTAATAGCCAGTTAATACCTGTGGTTGATTCATGGGAGATCGAGTTTCAAATAATTTTATGAAGTACCTCATACCTATTATGAACGTTTAAGCTATTTATGACGTAATAAATTTTAAAATATTATATTTATTTTACCAGACGTATAAAATGTATAAAATTTTATTTATCGTAGTTAACAACAACATACTTTTATTAAATTTAAACTCTTTACAGTTAACGTAGACAAAATGTCTAGACGCAAAGCAGTCTAAAGCAGAAGCAGAAGAAGTAAAACTGTATATAAAGAAAACCATAGTAGAAAATAAGCAGGTAAATTCAAATGTTGAAATTACTAATATAAAGCAAGTCAAGGTTTTGACTCTCAAATCTTGAACACAGTTACGAGTCGCGTTTTCTTATTTCGTGCCTAGAGTTTTAATGTACAAATTAATGCTTTCACGGCTCCAGATATTTGCATTTAAATTAAACATTAGATTTATTTCGTTTTTTCTTTATTTCAAATTTCTTTTTATTTGCACTTTATTCGTTAAAAAGTTAAAAATCTTAGACTCGCTCTGCATAATTTGTTAGATGTACAATGTTAAAACCGAATAAAGTGCGAGCAAAATTCGTAAAGAATGGCTCAATCTTGTCTTTTTAGAAAAAAAGGGGACACAATCGCAGCCGATTGTGCTGAGAAATCAACGAAGTCCATGGGCACTTGCTTCGCAAGATTATTATCAGGTGCGTTCTCAGCCTTTAAAATATGATTAGGTACGATCTTTTCTCTCTTTACCAACGGGAGATCAGTGCTGGAATTACCGACAGGAAACACTTAGTTGAGGCCCATTTGAACACCAATGTTATATTAATTATGTATTAGTGTAATGTTCACAAATAAATCTTGCTATATTTTCTTTTGTATCTTCTACCGTCCTGCTTATTTATTCTGTGGAACTGCTTTGTTTAATTTTGGATAAAAGGGCAGGTCAGGCAGCGTAATCAATGACACATATATGTCTCCCCACATCTAGCCAAGTTTCCTACCCAACTCAATTTCTCAGGACTCAAATGAGCTTTTATAAGCTTCTGTCCCACCGTCGGTCTATCACACTGAAACTGCGAGTTGCCTTCATGCGCGACCTTCACAGAGCACCCTTCGCGACAGGTCGATTTCCTTAAAAGTGCTTACCCAGATTCCTCATAGTATGACGGAGCTCCGACAAACTTGAGCACCCCCGCCGACGCCAGAACATTTCTGTCGGACCTAACCTAACTCAACCTTAGCCCGAATCCTGTTAGACGGGAGTCGTTATAAATGTCTTATTATGATGTGTAAGCTAAGATAAAATTTAAGCAAAATCCATTCAGTGGTTTTTACGCAAAAGAGCAAATTGTCTATGTAACTTGTGTATTGTAACTTTCGCTTTTATATTTTATTGCAAACTCTCAGACCGATCATAAATTTAGAGACTTAAAAAACGGCTCCAAGTTCAATTACATACAACATAAATATTCCCGTATACAAACATATTTAGAAAGTCTTTTGAAATGATATTAAAATACACAAAGCACTTAGCTATAAGCTTTCGCGCCAAGAATTTCGCACGTTTATCTTTTTCTTAATTCCCGCTAAATTCTAAGACTTATTCCACCGACATCCAAAATGTTTTATTTTAATCTATTTTAACATGTTGGACATTTTAATTAACAAGATATATTCTTTTAATGGTGGGGATTAAATAAGGTTTTTGTTACTATAATTACTTACTATGTTAACTATAATTACTTATTGTGTTAACTACAAGGCTATAAATATTGTTCGTCATAGTATTTTCCCAAAAACTCAACAAAAAAATATTATGTAGGCACTTGAAATTCACAACCTGTATTATTACAGTCATTCTGTCCACTACTAAACAAAGGGCTCTCTCAATGATCGGCAAGACAGACGACCCCTTGCCACTTTCATCGAACACGGACCGACCACCACACGGAGATCGTATTCGGTATATTAAAAGTATTCGATAAATCATAAACAGTAAGATTAAAAGAAAAAAAAAAGAAATAAAGAATGTAAAATTTTCTATAATAGTGGTCCAAATAACTTTTGTCGAAAAGTGCATAGTTTTCGAGATATCGTCAAAATACTTTTTTTCAAGATAGCGCTTGTACTTACACCTTAATAATATTATTTTGTCAGCATAAATAACAGCCGTGCTATTCGAGCCTAGAAAGAAAAGAACTTTATAGAAAACTATATTTGAAAGCAAAAATTAAGTACTAGGTTGTCTAAGTTAATCGTCTACTTTTACTGCACAGCTTACGCAAATTTGTCTTGCTGATTTCGATCTTAATGTTGGGAAGACCGACATTTCATGGACTATGGTTATTGTAAGATATCAGGAACGTCAGGCATGAAAATAAATGAAGTGAACCGCGATAAAAGTTTTTTTTCTTACGACTTATTACATAATAATAATATGGTAATACATAATCCAACTTGCATTTGGTCTGAGACTTTAGAACCAAAAGTTTAAATGTATTTTTCTTCGTTTCACTTCAAGGTTGAGATAAAACTCGGTTCGAGAATCAATCTTCAGCTGTCGCCGCCCAGTTGAAAATCTTAAAATCACTTTTGTATATTAAAAATTTTGACGGGTATTCATGTATCTTTATTAAATTCTAGTGAAACTATATTTCAAATTCAAAATGGTATAATGTGATTACTACCATTTTTAAAACAGCAAGAATTGAGAATAGAGAATCAAACGAACTTACCTGTAAGTGAAGTTCGATGATTATTAAACGAGTGATTCGCCCAAGAGATTACAAGTATTCACAAGTAGTACCACGCGTACGTGCTGCCATCATACACACTTTTAAAGCAACTCTGGATAAAGAAAACTTGTTTTCTCCCCACTCACGCCTTCCTTAACAGCCCGTCGTCGTCTGCAGTCTCATACACGTTTCTGTCGTGTACGGCTTTCCTGTTAGCTATTTCGAAAGGGCATTACATCAATATAAATAATATGTATGTAATTAGGGTTTGGGAGGGTTTGTAATCTCTTGGGCGAATCACTCGTTTAATAATCATCGAACTTCACTTACAGGTAAGTTCGTTTGATTCTCTATTAAACTTCGTGATTCGCCCTTCGAGATTACAAGTATTCACAAGTAGTTGTTTAGAGAACTACGAAATAGCTCACTACACTAGTGAAAACACAGTGTAATTAGGTAATATTATAACAACAGTTTTTTAGATAATATTACAAGGCTTTTATTAAAATAATCGGAAAATATGTTTCATATAGTAAATAAAATCTATATATTGTGTATATATAATACATACATTAGAAATGACGTTTACCAATAGAAGTTGAAAAAACCCCAACCTACAAGGAAAGTGAGAAAAGGAATCAAATGTTTTGATACCAGTAGTTACTTCTCAGTTTTAAAATTTGACTTAAGTTTGTGACATCTAATCCATCCAGCGGTTCGTTTGATAACATCCATGTTGACACCAGTCATGCGGCAACAGATCAAGTAGCTGCATGTCTCGTACTATGGGCACTAAGCACTGGTGTGCCCAATATCCTGGACGGTAGCTTTTATTCATCGGCTAAAAATCTGTGAACTTACAGGCTCAAAAGTTTTCTGAAAACTAACAAAGGGTAAATAACATTTGAAAGGCATTCTCTCAGAAGACATTTTCAAATAATAATCTAAGGTCCTAGTAAGGTAAATAGAAGGCGTCTCATAGCAATGTATATTTAAAATTGGTTGAGTTCTAATAAACCCAGATTTTATAATATAAAATTTTTTAATTTTGAATATTATTTGATAATTGAAATTAAGAATATTTGAACACGATACCCATACTTAATATTTAAAAAAGAGCACAATTTTTCAGTTGTATTATAATATTTTGGACGCGGAGTGCTTAGTCATATATACTGCGTACTATTTTCATAAAATAATTCTTAAATCGTTTACAATAATTGATACTACATTTTCAAATCGTATTATTTGAATAAAATTAGTGCTAAAGCTCATTTAACGAAGTTAATGGGGAATAATTTAAAAAATTAACTATTAGTTATCAATCCTAATCCTATAAAATGTATATTATTGACGATAAAAAATTGTACCATTGATAGAAACAAGGACAGATATTGTCCTATGGTATTATCCATAATAGACGCCAAAATAACATTACTTAACCCTTAATAAATGTTTATTATTATTATCTTTATGCATATATGATACTCACAAAATTTTTAGTAAAAATATTATTATTAATATCAGTTGTATTCGACGGCGTTTCGGGGCCTGCGAATGCTGCCCTGATAATCCTTATGTTCTGTAAAAAAGGCTGGCTAGACTATCAGGTACAATTACGACTCCCGAAGACTTATGTTTTATTTATTTTTTACTTTGACTACTTTTTAAGAGTACAAGTCGTCACCTATGAAAAAGATATCATGATTTGATTTGCTAACCAGCTGGCAAGAATATCTACTTCAGGTTTTTAGAAATTATTAAATTTTGAAAAGCATAGTCGGCTAACTCCTATTCTATATCAGAATTAACGCAAACGGGATTCTGCGTCGGCCTCATAGTTGTCTTGTGAGCTAACGTAGGATGCGAACACATTATCATATAGATATAGACCCTTTTGATACCACTTCAAGTGTGTCGGTTAATATCATCCTATTTACATAAATATTATTTGTTTATGTATATAGCAGTGGAGTTGTCAATTCTCAACGGAACGTTTAATTTTATGTCTTGCATAATCTACTGATCCCGAATTACTATGCGACAACAAAATGCACCATTAGCTATAAGTAATCGATGTGATGGTAGAATCCTGCCTAAGAATAGCTATTTCATCCCCTGTACCTGTACGAGACTAGTCAGAAAATAATGCCGTTCGACAAACGCCTAACCGTATGGGCTAAAACATTCATCAATATTATTAATCTAATAGTGGAAATCGTAAATAAACATATTGGTAAATAGATATATTGGTCGTAATCATTTTCTTGTAAATAAAGATAAATTAACCCATAAGTTTTTTGTATATAACCAGCCATATTGTAATGTTAAACAAACCGATATTAGTGATTCTATCAAGTGCGTAAAGCGTCGCAATTTCTTTAGTCTCTTAAAAAATGTTTAAACTAGATTATTAATAATTATCATTATTATTGTAGTAATATCTATGGGCACTTTTACACCACGTCAATCTTGTTCCACGCTAAGTTGTCAAGGTACGTATTTTGGACAACGAAACATATCTTATACTTTTTAATATACATAAGATATGCAAGATTTTCACATCCATGACCCAGGAATACAAAAAATTCTTTATTCCCAGGCGGGAATCAAACCCTCTAACTCCACCTTCCGTGCAACCCGCTAACTCAATGGTAAGCGCGTTGCTCAAGCCATAGAGGTCGTTAAATAAATAAATCGTAGAGGCTCTTGCTTATTTTTGTTTGTCTAAAAAATAGATATAATAAGTCCTGGTTACGTAAAAATTACACAAGCTGGTTGCATGATTTCTGTAAAATGTAAGGCGACTCATTGATCCTTTTTAACCACTGAAAACGCAAGTATTTGTTACACTGATTATCCCAGATTTATAAATATATATTAATAAATCTGTGCTGATTATGAATAGCTATAGAAAAAAAATTGGCATGTTTATGCACATTTGACATTTGACAATTATTAGAAATAAGTTTTAAAGCTGTTCTATAATCAAGTTTGAAAAGTGTGGCGCGGATATACATCAGTTGAAATAAACCATTATTTCGATTACTCTTCTTTATAAGAAATATGCCATATAAATTGACCAGAACATGATTTACATTCATGTATCGCCTCTAATGAAAGTAAATAATTCATTTCCCTAGTCATTTCCCTAGTCATTTCCCTGTCATACGCAATATTTGTGGGTCTATTGACTGGTATGTTAGTCTGGGTAACAGCAGAAAGAAAAGGTATACGTAAACCTTGTACTCAAGGCAATATCAAGAATCAATATCTGCGCCTACGCCTTATTTAAAAAATTTAAGTCTACCTGCTTCCAGCGGGTGTTGGTCAGGAGCGCCATCTACCGATCCACATGAAACCGCCGCTTTTTTCAGCACCGGTGTCCGCTTGTTGTTCTGGCGCCGCTCCGCTGCTGGCTGTTGCTGGCACCGCCAGCCGGCGAGATTAGCTCGGATTCGGTTGCGTGTACCGAGCACCCGGAGTCGGTGGCGGCTCTTACCCAAGTTTAAAGCCTAACCTGTACTAGAGGTGGAAAAGTTCGTTACGACTCGTGGTCGTTAGCGACCTAGTCTTTGTTATAGCAGACCTACTCTGCGTCAGTCGTAAGAAATGGCTTTTATAGATGTCAACTTTTCTTGTAAATCTCCTCCGAAAAAGCTGAGCTGGTCCCGTTTAAGATACTTCGTTATCTTCTACGCTCTTGTCTAGAGAAGCCGTTAAAGTATTCCCATATAGTCAACATAGCGTAAAAAACGACTTACCTCACTCGATATTTTTTATTGATTATCGCCATTGTTGCGAGACTTGAAGATCATTAATTATGAGGTTAGAATTTGAGTCACACCGTACATGGCAACAGCTAGTGGATTTTCTGATAACATGTTATGCCTTTTAAACATTTTCCAAAATGTCTTTAATATCTTCTCCAATGTAATTTACCTTAATATAGGCTTATCGGCTCTAGCTGTATTTATGTACCTATTAGTCCCCAATGTTTCTGATTTTTTGGCTCATAGCCTTGATGCCAAGGATAGCCAGGATAGGGTGCTGATCTTCAGACGCGAGATAAATTTGAAAGATTATTACCCACTACTACTCAACAGATTGAGGGTATCAAAAAAAAAAATATATAAATATTAAATACTGTTAATTCCATCTTTGTCGATGATCATTAGCTTCTAGTATAGTTTTTGTGATACAGTCTCACGGGCTGTACTCTAAAAAACATCCAATGTATTCACGACGCAGTCTCACGGATTTTGTGTTCAGGGCACAATCTCACGGATTTGTGTTCACGACACAATCTCACGGATTTGGGCTCACGAACAATCTCACGAGTGCGTTCTAGAATAAAGTGCATCAATAAAAACCACACAACGCCCAGTCCAGAAAAATAACTCCATTATTGTTGAGTGTGGTTATGTAAGCTCATCTTTGTCAACGATCGTTAATGCTTGGTATCATTTTTGTGATACAGCCTCATGGGCTGGCTGCACTTCGAAAAAACATCCAGTGTATTCACGACGCAGTCTCACGGATTTTGTGTTCAGGGCACAATCTCACGGATTTGTGTTCACGACACAATCTCACGGATTTGGGCTCACGAACAATCTCACGAGTGCGTTCTAGAATAAAGTGCATCAATAAAAACCACAACGCCTAGTCCAGAAAAATAACTCCATGATTGTTAAGTGTGGTTATGTAAGCTCATCTTGTCAATGATCGTTACTGTTTTGCATAGTTTCTGTGATACAGTATCACGGGCTGTACTCTAAAAAACGTCTAATGTATTCACGACACAACCTTCTAGGCTGTTTTTTTTTTTTTTAGTGGGTAATAATTTTTCAGATCAATCACGATATCGCATTAAGAAGAAACAAAAATAACAAAAGATAATATTAACTGAATAAATAATTTTTGATTTACCTTCATTTATTGTATTCGCTCGTGTTATTATTTTGAGCATGACGAATAAAACTATGGAGACCTATTTTGCGATCTCTAGCCATTTTTCGTTCCAATCCTTTATTTTTCCTTTTCATCGTAATTCTTGCGTTTTTCCATGTCTAATATTCTATAGTGACACAGCTACGAACTTTCAGTATGCTAACTTCACTTAGAAAGAAAAATGCGTGTGCGATGGCCGGCACACAAAACGTGTATAAGACTGCAGACGACGACGGGCTGTTAAGGAAGGCGTGAGTGGGGAGAAAACAAGTTTTCTTTATCCAGAGTTGCTTTAAAAGTGTGTATGATGGCAGCACGTACGCGTGGTACTACTTGTGAATACTTGTAATCTCGAAGGGCGAATCACGAAGTTTAATTATAAATATATTACCTACTGATATGTAGAGGTGAGTAGCTCAGTTCTGAGCCGGTTCAAATATTTAGCTCACCCAATAAGCTCAGCCGGAGCTGCAGCTTATGTCAAAAATGAACAGCTCACAGCTCAACCAGATCATTTTAACTGCGAGTTAACATTCGATTTACAATTTATATACAGTAGAACCTCGATAACTCAAACCTCGACAACTTAAAAACCCTCTATAACTTCAAAAAGTAATATGTTCCCTTTCCTTAACCTATCACTAATATGACCCTTGATAACTTAAAACCTCTATAACTTAAAATATTTTGTGTTTCCCTTGGACTTTAACTTATCGAGGTTCTACTGTATCTTCGAATTTTGCGATTTATATAATATGTTCGACTTATATAATATTGCGTTCCCGATAATTATTGTTTCCGCTGTTAATTCCCTTATATACCGTTTTAACCATTTACCGTCATTGTGTTTTTTTCTTAAAAACCTTCCATGGGCCTTAAGGAACATACAAGAAAACATCGAGTTGCACGCTTAGCTACATTTATTCTTATTTATACATTATGTCCATATTTTAAGAGACAACTTAGTGCCGACGAATCATAGAATGCGTGAGAGAAATATCGCACAATCAAACGAATAAATCAGATACACTTGTCACTCTCTCGTTCACAGATAAATTGAGTTGAACTGTGAGCCGGATCACAGCTCCGGCTCAACTTTGTGACTCGTGAGCTGATCTGCAGCTCAATTGTTCTGGTTGAGTTACCCATACTTACTGATATGTACCATAAGGTTCAAAAGTGGAGACCGCGTGTAGGTAGACGAAGTGTTGGTCGACCATTAACCGGGCGGGAAGACGATCTCCGTGCAGTGACAGGTCCGCGTTGGCTGCGAGTAGCAAGGGATCGGTCGTCTTAGCGATCATTGTGGGAGGTCATGATGTTCAGCAGTAGACGGATAAAGGCTGATGATGATGATGATATCATAGGGTAGTTTCAAATTATAATTTGCAACATAGCATCTAAGTCTTCCGTAATTATGATTGACATTTCAACAAATATAAGAAACAGACTGATCTGGTTTTATATTTGAAGCATTGCTTTCTATGATTCGAGGATAATGATACAAAAAGATAGTGAAAGATCGAAAGCAATCGAAATGTGGCGCTGGAGAAAGATGGAGGGGATTAGTAGGACAGAAATTGTGTCAAAGGGGAAAGCTTTCGAAGAGATAAAAGGAACAATTAAAACCTCAGATAATCAATGAGCTAATACGATTGCTCGTCTGATGCAACATGACCCGTTTTTTAATATCATATAAGAAAGTATAGAGGAAAATAGAGGAAGAGATAGGCGAGGAGAATTTGCATAGATCCTTGAAAAGAATTCTAAAATTTTATGTGTCAATATTGTTATATTTCTAAATAGGGATGGGACACTTTAGATACTTTTGGTAAATATCGATAGTTTAGGTTTATGATAATCAAAAATTGATATGAAGTTTTTTATTTGGTTTCGTTTACTGAAAATATAACTTATTTTATTTCAAAGACACAACATAAGCTCGTAAGTCATAGCTGATGGTGTTATCTAAATATAGATATGCACATTTTAAAGAAAATTATGAGTTAAATATCTGGCTGGTTTGTGTTGGATGTAAGGCAAGGGATCGATCGTCTTGGCGTTCATTGAGGGACTTTGGTTCAGCAGTGAACGGATAACGGCTAATGATCATCTGGAAATCTCATAAAATCCGGTTTAACCGCGATAATTATATTATGAGTTATATATTATTATAATGCTCATCACTGTTTGAACTTTAAAATCTCTATGGACTTATATAAGTTTCAATCACAATTAACGAAAATTTATGTTTTTATATACCATTTATTTTTCACCTTTTTGTGTAATTATTTAGTTATTTCGTGTACTCACAACAAAAAATGTTCATTCACAAACTGATGAAATTGTAACGATCGTTGAGCACAATGGATTGAAATCTTTAGAAATAGATTAGGCGTGTTAAGAAAAGTTTTTCCATTTACATTTATTCCGGAAAATTAAGGAGGGAAAGAGGAAAACAATCTTACGATTAGTTAAATAAATTAGTTGGGAAGTTTTATTTTGACTAGATAGGCGGAATATACGGAGATGAAGGTCAGGTTACTTGGATCTAATTAATGCCTTATTCGTCTAATATGAGTTTCTAAGTGGAAGTACCTCTTTAATGGACTTGTTCAAGTTACAAATAGTCATTCTTATTTGTCGTTATTGGTGCATCATTAGTATCTACAATATAGATGTAACGCAAAATTTTATCGATTTTTTCGTCATGTTATTTTATCTCGATACCAACATCGAAAGAAAATTTATCGATAACACATTTGATACTATGGTATCATCGATAATACTTCTGGATATACATGATATTATCGATACCTAATTTCCTTCCCTAGTAAGTGATGTTTTGTTCAAAGCTCATTATTACGTCAATTTTAATAAAGCCCCCGACTTAATGGCTGAACGTCAGTGTTTACTTGAGTAAATATATTTTTCCCGGCTTTCAGTAATAAAATGTAGGAAAAAGTGCTGTTTTTTCCCCGCTAATGTGTTTTTTGTGTTCTATTTTATATGGAAATTTTCAATAAACGTATTTTGCTTGTGTACATTGAAATTGACGGCCAGTGACATGTCACAGGGGGGGAGGGCATGAAATTGAATTTATTAATAGATTAATATTCTCCATGCTCAGATGATGCCAAATAACTGTATAAATAAGTATTTTTAGGTTGAACTAATCGTAAAAATTGATGTTTTTTATGTATTCAATTGTAGTGATTGAGTATTATTAAGAGGGTGACGTGTCTTAAGACAAAACTCTCCTAAAAAAATAAAGAAAAAAATTGATAAATACATGGGTTAGGTACGTAAATGTCATATTCGATTAGGGGCCATTTCAAAGCGATGTCAGAACGTCACTTCGAAAAGGCACTTCTCCACCCGAACCCACTCGTCGTGAGTGCGGCAAACTACACCCCCGATAGCTTAGCACCTAATAAGTCTAGGTTACCTAAGAATGTCATAACCGATCCTGTTGATAAAATCACAGAACTGTTAAAGCGCGACGCTGAAGCGCGACGTAAGCTACAACACACACTCAGACATAACACAGCCGGTGTTAGGCACACATTCACACCGCATGGGCCCCGGGGTCGTATGCGACGTCGAACCCTACACTCCGTTGACCAGTTGATCCGGATCAACCGCGACAGCATAGGCTCAGATCAGCTACGAGTCGACACCAATATAGACCGTGTAATCACCGATAGCACTCTGCTATCGGCAGCTTGCTCGGGTCCCGCGCTTGACCCGCCTCCCCCGCTACCGGGGGAGGGGAGGGCCGGCCCTCACGATAGGTTTCTAACGTCACCCGTTCCAAACCAGTCGACCGTAGCTTACCAAGTTAGGTACAAACCCGACGCCATGAACATGGCGGGGGGCAACCCCCCAAATTTTTAACGTCATAGGATGATCCAACCGGATCACCCCATTTCCGATGACGCATAACGGTCACTAGGACCATTAGCATAGATCCAACCGAAAGAAAAAAAAAAAAAAAAAAAAAAAAAAGTCATATACATCGGAACGACCAACTAGAAAATATTGTTTTTAAAGCATTTTTTTATCAATTCAACCGCGAGAAAATAAGTAAGAAAAAGGAAGTTTGATTTTTCGCTGTTGTCATATGACAAGTTATATAACTAGCATAATATGTCATGCCTGGGTGATTGTGATGATTACAGCTGACACGACAGCTAAAAGCTTTCCCTTGCGAGTGTTATCAGAGAAAACATGTCCCCAAAGGTTGGCGTCTTGACAGGTTTACACGGCGTTAATTTGAAGCCCGCTAATTGTTCGCAAACAGTTAGCTGCGAACATTATGTGACACGTGACTCTACCTGACTTGGATAATCGAATGTCAGTTATTGATTTAGTTAGTAGCTTGTGAATAAATCTCATCAGAATACTACTGGGAGGCTTACCCTACCCTCGGCCATGTCTTACACCATCTGGCATGTTTATAGTGTGAAACAGCTTTGCTGTCTTTCGAAGAGACAGGCAATTAATACCCATGATAGTAATACACAGTGGCGTAACTATACCGTTCGGGGCCCGTGGAAAATTCATCGGATGCTAGGAACGACACATTTTTTTTTACTAAATGTGTAATAATAAATGTTGGGAATTGGAATTCTCTTCCGACGGGGGCCCCCTTTCAGCTGGGGGCCCGTGGCATATTGCCGACTTGCCACCCTGTAGTCACGCCATTGGTAATACATTTATATAACAACCGGATCAAATCAAATAGAACCAAACAACTCACAACATCTTTATTTCGTAGGTATCAACTTGTACACTTGAAATATGTCAAAAGAACTAAGAAAAAAAACTCGTTTGAGATGCAGGATCCCCTAAGAAAACCGAGAAAAAAACTAAGGGGTTGCTCTTTTGTCAACAATATCTCTAATTAAAATATTAAATTCTTTCTAAATTCCTCCGAAACGACTTGATTGATTCTCATGAAATTTTGTGTGTATATCTGAGTATCTATGTGCTAAGTCTGCGAATCGGACACCTATTTTTCACCTCCCTAAATGTTAAAGGCCCACCCGTTTTATTTTAATTCATTAGACATTTTGTTTTGTTTTTATTTTTTTTTGATACAGCATTCAAAAATACATAACACCCTAAATTTTCTCTCCTCTACATCATCCTTTATTTTTACAATATTAGTACTTTTAACTGAACGAAGTCTGTTAGGACAGCTAGTTTTAGATAAAAATAACCGCCCTTCCCCTAATTAGGGATAGTGAGGGCGTGGATCGTGCACGCCTGTAGTGCGCCCAATTATTTCGGTCGTGTAGTATTTTTCAGGCACACGAGTGAGCCACGTGACCTTCCCGGGGTTGTTCCACGTATAAGTTGCGAAACTGGCGACTTAGGTGAACTGGCAATCCTGGTTGCCAGTTCACCTATTCACCTAACATAAATCTTAATTTCAAACATAGTTATTGACAGACCGGGGCTAGCCGTAGTTATATTTCCATAAGAGTGCCCATAGGGGTAAGAGGAAAGAAAATAGTTATAATAATAATATGTTATAATAATTATCTTTGTACAAAATTCTATACAATATATTATATTAAAATTCCATAAAATAATGAATGAATAAATAAAATTCTCGACTATCTACATGCAGTGGCAGGTCCGCGTTGGATGCGAGTGGCAAGGAATCGGTCGTGTTGTCGTTCAGTGGGGGAGGCCTATGTTCAGCAGTGGACGGATAAAGGCTGATGATGATAATGAAATTTAAGATATCTAGAATTAAAGATATCTTATTAAACGGTAAATGGGCTCTACTATCGTTTCCAAAACTAGTCTCCGAAGAAGAAACGGCGAAACAAACTCAGTGGTTCAACTGTCTCATCTCTAGATACTGGATACAAACGAAACGTAACTTGATATGCTTACAATGTGTTTATTAACTACTATACGAATGAACGAAATCCGTTTAACTTATGTCAAAAAAATCATTAAGAATCGAATAAAAAAAAATCGCTTGAAATGCAGATTCTTCGGAAAAAAAAACGATAAAAAACCTTAGGGGTGGCTTTGTCGAAACAAAATCATCACTACTTTCCAGTTTCCATGCTGGAATAAACGCTAAATCATCCTCCATTAAAGAGGACGACGCCGTACTCCATGATTGACAGGGCACCCAATTAGGAACCTCCAATCTCAAACGCCACTCACTTAGACGGAGTTCGCTCTCAACTAATTTCCGCTCCTAGTACTTATACTAGTTACGTAACACTATGGTTAACGCGGCGAGATTGTTCATGGGTTATTACATTTTTCCAGCTTCGTTTACATGCAGCTATCATTTTTGTTTTTTATAGCATAGAAGGGCTAACGAAAAGTCGCAACTTTTAGGCGAATATCGACGCCCATAAACATCCACATAACCAGAGCTTATATAGATGAGTTGCCCTTTTTCTATCCTCCAAATTGGCCACCGCAAACCGCACGAAACGCGACAGTATAACTGTCTTTTTACGAAATGATAATAACTATTTTATATTCACTCAGTGATAAGATACCTTTTTTGGTTGTTCTTTTTGTCTGCAGATATAAGCCTTTAAAAGGGGGCTGAAGTCTTAGTTAGGGCAGGTCACTTCCAAGTTTAATGTTTAGTCTAGAAACCTGGATAGCCTAGATTCACGTGAAATGTATTCCACAGCTTTATAGAAAAAGCATTAAGTGTAAAAACGCTAAATAACGGTAAAGGTTTTTTAATGGTATACATATTTTCGGACATTCCTACATACACAATTATTGACTGGATGACAAGAAGAAGTAAGGTTTCATCATCGTTAGCTTTTATACATCCACTGCTGAACATAAGCCTCCCCGAAAGAACGCCAAGATTTAGACTTTCTAACATGTTATCCGAAGCAGACTTTTCGCAGAAAACTTAAATTTTATAAGACGGTTTCCATACGAAGTTTTCCTTTCCCGAATATAAACTTAACATTGTCGTTGAGATGCTTTTACCATTTTTGGGTTTATTCCAATGCCGATTCAAAAAACGGTCAAGTGCGTATCGTTGGCTTGGTTCCGTACATAACTGTACAAACATAGTTTTGCAGTTGAAAAAATGTTCGGTCATAGCTTGGTGTATGTGTTAATTCTCTCCTCAAAAATGTAAGTTTGTAAAAAAATTAAATTAAATTATAAATAAATAAAGTTAAATTAGTTATTAAATAAATAAAAACTCAGTTACTTTCACCTTCCGCATCGATAGGACTAAGTAAAATATTGATGTGTCGTAGGGTAGTTCGAATAACTTTGTGACAGTTGGACGTTTGACATCTCAGTCCTCCCGTGATCATGATTGCTGTCAAGTATCCGAGACGTCGGGCCTGTAAATAAACTCAATAAATCGTAAAAGTTTTTCTACTAACTACGGATCAAAGATAAGAATACAATATGTACAATAGTTCTTAAAAGCATTGTTTGTAAGCAAAGTTTTTACAGTTTCAAATACAGTAGTAGAGTAACTTACACAATACACAGCCATTCAAATAGATCAGTCAATCCACTTTTGACGTGACAAAGTCTTATAAATCGATATTGCTGGCAGTATGCACGAGAAAGATGACGTCATGTAGCGTTCCGCCAGCAAGAGTGCGGAACAAACGAGAGAGAGGCATGATCGGCTCAATTTGGTTCGTGCTATCTACCGTCCGTAAACCGACTTTACAGACAACCATTTTTCCCCTTTGTCCTTTGTCACCAAATCCTATAAGGGTTTCGAGTTTGGTGTTGGGCCCTAAGAATGTGTGTTATAGTGGATAATAAAAGCTTAGAGTCAACAGCTTGTAGCCCTTCCGTCCCTTCCAGAGCCCTCTATTACGGGTTGAATGGCGATGTCGGCTGGAGCGTGAACTATTCTTAAAGTTTTATGAAAATACCTCCAAAAACCCTTCATGTTTCTTATTGATATACATTTATATTTTCTTTACAGGCTTATGACATATTATTTTGGATTCAGTGTTAGCCAAGTTGGTTTGTAAATATTTCAAGTACCACCTATGTCCAGCGGTGGACTGATAAAGGTTGATGATGATGATGATGATGATGATGTCAAAGACTTCAAAAGTGTTTCTTACAACGATTGCTTGGCAATCGCGTAAATTTTATCCTTACTAATATAAATGTGAAAGTAGGGACGTTTGTTTTAAAAATAAAAAAGAATTTTTGACGTATTTCAAGTGTACAGGTTGCTTGCTACCTACGAAAAAAAGATGTTTTGATTTGATTTGATTTGAAATATCTTTTCTTTCAGAAAAAGCAAAGATTAATTAATACCAAAATTTAGATAAATTGTAAATTGCGAATATATTTTATTAACAGTTATATCCCCTTGTTTCACATATTTTATTCTTGGCAAATCCTTTCTCACAAATATCCTTGTAATTTAAACGTATGTAGTAATTACAATAAATCGTTTTATTAGGGTTAAAACTGTCGAGAAGTAAGACTTGCGAATTCTTAACATGATTAATAAATTAATGGGTATTTTAAACTAATGTTATACTTGAATGGGGTCAAGATTTGTGTATGTGAGTAGAGTGAGCCTTGCGCCCGAATTCTCAAACGCCACTTAAATATTTGGGGGCTCCTCAAACTAACGCCTAAAATCCATATGCCATCAATATGTCAGCCGCTCCCAAATTTGAGTTGCGTTTTAGTATTTGGGCATTGGATACGTCTTCATCATCATCATCATTATCATCAGCCTTTATCCGTCTACGGCTGAACATAGGCCTCCCTCAATGAACGCCAAGACGACCGATCCCTTGCTACTCGCATCCAACGCGGACCTGCCACTGCATGGATTGGATACTTACTGGAGATTATTAAGTTAAAATAAAGAAAAAAAAAATGGAAATTATCGATCCCAAAAAATAGTACATTAAAAAGTGTTAAGTAAAGTTATCAACCCCTATATTATATCCCACTGCTGGACACGGGTTTCCTCCTTAAAATCAGGCGAGGAGGGCAAAGTGTAAAGTACTTTTAACTATATTGGTTCTTATGTATTTATATTCATCATCATCATTATCATATTTTAAACATTATAATATTAATCATTCGCCCTAACGGTAAATATAAGCAATAATTTATTCGGTGAAAATGATGACGCACAGAATGGGTGTTTATTCCAAATGGACGAAGTTTGGAGTCGAGCTAGTATAAGTTGGGTCACAATGGGACAATCAGAGAGTTGGAATGTAATAACTGGGCCAATCCAGATCGAACTCGAGGCTTCTAGATTACTGGACGGACTGGAAATTGGATTTAGTGTTTACTTTAGGTCTAGACCTGACTAGAGACGCTCGAGGCGACTTAGTATCTACTTGACAACAAAGCAAGATGCATTTATAACTATTTTAATTGGGATGTTTTTTTTTGCGAAGCTCAATATTTCGGCATTATGCCTTGAGGCCATACTTGGTTGGTAAATATCGTGTCTGCGATTCACACACGATAGAAGTGAAACACACGTTAAATGCTCAAATACAAGCAATATACATACACACCGACATTTCCTCTCTCGCTCTTTTGTATTTGTGTCTCATACCTGTCGTTTTTTCAGTTGCATCCTGTTTGAAATCACAACGATTCTAAAGAAGTTTCACTTCAAAAAAACATAGACGAATTAAGAACCTCCTTCTTTTTTTGAGTCGGTTAAAAAGGAATATTGTCTTATAAAATAACATACTTCAAATTATCACGAAGCACCAATGGAGATAATTCGTCTTTAAGCGTGGTTAATGGCCAACCTTATTGGCCCATTGGCCATCTGTTCTGAATATGTGACCAGCGAACTGCCACTTTAACGTGTTTATTCTTCTCCTGATATCGGTAACTTTAGTAAGCGGAACGGAGAGAAGAGTTTGTTTAGTTTAAGAATACTAGGGGTTAATACTAGCCCAGGGTGACGTAGAAGTCGTCAAAGGTCAAAGTCTCAAAATAAAGGAGGCTAATGTTGTGGATCAATTGCTCGGTGTCAGTCTGTCTCATCGTTAGAGTGAGATAGACTAGATCGCCGAGCACCGTTCACCCCGAGTGATGTCACCATCAATCAGATCGACGGCAGGCAGCAAACCGACAGGAATTCATCATCTGCGATTGCCAATCCGTCTGCTCAGCGTGGCAATTACGAGAATATCCCTTCAACGGATATCTTATCTAATAAACAATATTTCTGTGGGCCAGCTTTATTAAACAAAACACAAATGCCTTATTCAGCCTCCAAATATTAAGTTTTCACAAAATTATAGTGTATAAGAAGGTAAAATATCTAGATACGCGGCAGCGTGTCAAACCAAGTTCAGCTGGCGACCTGTATTGCTCTTCTGTAAATCGAGTCGATATCGAGCTTCACCTGACTGATAGAGCTCACTTTACGCTCACTTTGAAAGTGAACTATATTGATATAGATAGATAGTAGAGTTTTAAAGAATACAAATTCGTTAAATTCGTCATATCACCGTGGATTCCGCTTTCGAGATTCGAAAACGACCTTACAGAATAGCCCTACAGCACCGTAATATTACACGAACCATTTGGCGCTACTTTCTACCCTCTCATATCTTAAAAACTATTTCAAATAAACGTATCGTTTTTACTGTGTAAATAGCAATATTTAAAACCTTGTAAGAACAATCGAACAAAGCTACATAACAGAAAACGTGCCACAGCAAACTCACCTATAACACATTCCCTTTGATGATAAATTCATGGTAATAAGAAATGGAAGGCTTTCATTGATTGTGAGAATAAGCCGTGATTGTGGCTGAAATGTTTGATTTCATCACGTATCCCGTGATACGCGATGAGATCCTGATGACCCGTATTACGGTGTAATAAGATCGAAATTGCGACGAACAACCGTGTTATCACTTTGTTGAAAGTTTCCGAGGTAAAAAATGGGATAGTTACGCATCTAACTTGATTATTTCCACAGAATCACATGATTTTGATATTGATTACGTTTGGAATATAGTTTGTGAGGGATTGTTGTTATTTGATTCTGTTGTTTCATTTTATTAAAAACGTTGGATATTCTGTATTATTATTTAATTAACGATTCGTATATTATTATTATTAATAAGTACATATTAATTATGATTTAATTATAGTTGAACAACTTGTACGGATTTTAAAGCGGTCTACTGAGGTTTTTACATGTCCTATGTTTCGGATACTTTACGGTAACCATGGTCACGTAAAGACTGGGACAGTCATGAACGTGCTATGCTGGGTATTTCTTTGGCTGATAGAATTCTAAATGAAAATTTCCGCCAGAAAACCGAATCATACCGAATAAAGTTACCGATATCACGCGAAGATAAGCTCGTTGGAGTGGCAGTGTCTCATTCGCCTCTCCAAGTAAAAAATTGTTCGTTTCAAAATATACAATTATTTTTAGAAACATACTTAGTTACATACTTAGTCAAGCAATGAATCTATGCTAATATTATAAAGAGGTAAAGTTTGTGAGTTTGGGAGGATGCAGGGGATAATCTCTGATATTACTGAACCGATTTAGTTAATTCCTTTACCAATAAAAGACTACATTATTTGTGAGTTTATGCTATACTTTGTCCCCGTACTCCCACGGGAATATGAAGTACGCGGGTAAAACCGCAGATCGCTGCTAGTACTTGTACATGAATTTAAAATACACCAACTTTAGGAAGCCTTAATTTTAATGGTAACACTTTCAGCACTGACTTTAGAGCTAGCCATTTGAATATTCCAAAAAGTTCTGCATAATTTTCTCATCTACCCAAATTGGATGGATGTGAGTTGTCTCATAAAACACGTAACAGTGACCTATATGATCACGTGAGGTACGGCCTGGACGCGCACTTCATTGGGAGGGTGTGAGGGGGGGGGGGGGTCTCGGCAGGAAAATGAAGGGTACCATTAATTCAAAAGCATTAAACAATTGGGTCTTATGGTAACATTGAGCGACCATGGTCCAGAGGGTATGGGTTCGGCCTCTTGAACGAAAGAGTACGGATTCAGTAGTGACTCCGATTGTACATTTTTATCTATGGACGCAATTACACCACGTCAATCTGGTCCCGTGGTAAGTTGCCGAAGAACTTTTGTTAGGGGTATACAACGGAAATAGATATATTTAATACTTTTATATTAATATTTATATTTAAGATTTTTATTATGTAATGCACTAATTTAATTGTACACATTCATGACCCAGAAACACAGAAAACTTTTTGTTTCCTGGCGGGATTCGAACCCGCTACCTCCGGGCTTGAGCGCCAACGCGCTAACCACTGAGCCACAGAGGTCGTCAACACATTGAAAATGGTTTTTCCAAATTTCTTATTAAACTTAATCAAAAAAATACACGAGATCATCGCTCGATCACGTGGTTTCAGGCAGGTTTCGTGTGCCTGATGTGATTGAACGTCTCTGAAGGTATGTGAATCACCAACGCTCATTGGGTCAGATCATGGGTAGCGCAAGCATACCCTCCTCGCCTGGTTTCGAGGCTATATTATATCCGTCGGCGGTTTTAAATTTCCAATTCTTTTTTAACACTTTCACCTCATAATATTGGATTATTGTCAATAAATAAAGCTTCAAGGATATTGATTGACTAAATTTAAACAAGAAATTACGATACTGTGTTCTTCAAACTATAGTAGAGACTATACTAGATGGGAAAAATTGAGGGAAAAAGAAGGGAAGTACGAAAGGGGAGCATTCGTAGAACAAAAAACTCATGGTTAAGAACATCCGGGAATGGATGGGAACAGCTAAATCTGCACAACTTTTACGGCTAGCGAAATTTTATATTAATTAACTAAAATAGTTAAAGAAACTCTTTAATACAAATTAATAACAAAAAATTTAAGACGAATTTATTAAAAAAAAAAAAAACTAAAAGCGTGTATTTCTAAACTGATTTGGAAATCTTTGATGGCGGGATCCGATCCAGATACCGTGAATACTAGAATGGGATCTCGATGACGTCACTGATAAAATAGACTCAAATAAGACCATTTTAATGGCCGTCCCTTATGGAAGCTTCTAATTGGCGAGGTGAATTAACAGCTTCATCCGCAATGGACACAGCATTCCTGACATACCAGAGCCCTGTCCCTTTGTGGGGTGATGGACCCTTAGGGGGGTTCTAATAGTACGGCTTCGTGATTATTAGCGGTAATGTCTCTGCTTGGGATTAAATGCAGTAACTATTTTCGGCGTAAAATCGAATGGTCGTTCCTTGAAATATTTGATGATAACTATTATATATTATTATAGAGTTATATGAAATGTGTTTATTATCTGGTGGAAGAACTTCCTTCATAGTGTCGCGTTTTTGGTGGTAGCACCCGAAGCGAACAGATTAATTAGGCGTTCGTAATAAGATGCCTTAGAGTACCTTATTTCCAACCCAAAATTCTTCTTCGGCTGGCCCACGTTCCGACAGCGTAGCTTGGGGTAGGAAGGGAAGATCACTGGCCTGACTGAAGGTGTCTCCTGGTGACGGCAGGTAAGCTGCTCCAAGGACCGGTTTTCAACGCTGGTCGGCTGTTGTGTTCTTCTTCTGTCAACCATCTTGATTATTTCTTACCACAAAAATATCCTAGGCATAGAAGTACAAGACAGGTATAATTGATCTTCAGCACTGATTCATAGATAGGCCTTCATGGCTTGAGATATCGACCACACACGGTCAAAAAAAGACAAACTAGACATATTTCGTCTCCAGCAGAGGCCAGCGGTTTCACCCGTGTACTTCCCATTCCCGTGGGAGTGCGGGAATATAGCGGACATTTTTTTTATGTGTAAGCTATATTATTGTAAAGTTTCATCAAAATCCATCTAGTAATTTTCGCGTGAAACAATAACAAACATACATCTATACATTCTCACAAACTTTCGCGTTTAATGATACTACTAGGATTAAACTAATCTTTTCTAGATTCGAAACCGCGACTTCTGTAGTATCATTAATGATGATGACTGTGTAACAATAATGCTGATAAAAATAATGATGACACAGTCTAAGTACGTTATTATAACAGGCAACACGTTAAATATATTTCAAAGTTTTAAAGTAGCTCCTACTTACTAGACTTGCGTTAAGACTATCACGTCTAACATATAACGTGACGCTATCACGTGATATCACGTGATATAACGAGTGACGTCATACATAACATGCAAGCGTGATACGAGTGATATTTAAATTTGAATTTTGTTTTTGTATTTGAATATTATATGCTTTTAGTTAGTTCTTAGATAAGTTTGAGAAAATCCGACGTGTTATGTCTTTGTTGTTAGCGACTAGTATGTAGCTTTGTGACGGTTAGGTTTTATTCTAATTTGTGCATCAATAATATTATTAAAGTGAAACTTTTATTACATGGTCTCAAATCTTGTTGTCTGTGTGTTGCATGTCGCGTGACGGTCGGAGGCCAATATGGCGACGCCTATAGCTCGCATCCATATAGTGCTCCACGCTATTTTGTTTTATTTTAAGTTAATTTTTTCATTTTCATCAAAGGTCTCATAAAACCACACAATTTTTTTCCTTTTTTTTGGTTCGAAAAAAATTGTAAAGATATAAAAAAAATTTGAGGGAGTGTGAAGTTACCGCATTGAATAAAATCGTACGAGAGCCCTTTTTCGCGTTAATTCGTGGATAAATGCAATAATGTTATGGTCGGTTATATTATGATTATGTTTCTTTTAACATGTAAGCGGCGAGGGCGCTATCTTTTGTTTTAAACTTATCTCTTTCTCTTATCTATCGATGAGTAATATTAAAATTGCGTCAGTAATTTAAGAGCTTTTTAAGAATAAACATTATAATATGAAATCTTTATATATAAAGATATTGTAAAAAATTTAAAGCTAGGTTTTCCCATTGAAGGCAATGGTTGAAAATTAAAATGGGGACGTAATGACAACTTTCCGATCGGAACGGAAAATCGCTTCTCTTTAGCATAATCTCTTTTACACCGTTATAATAAGCTTAAGGAACTCGACCGCTGTCTGATTGCTTTTACTGTGAGGTCTTTGTTCGGATCACCATTGTTAATTTTTTCGATTTTAACGCTTTCAACCTCATCATAATTCATCTATGGACGCTTTTATTACACGTCAATCTAATCCCGTGCTAAGTTTCCGAAGAACTTTTGTTACGGGTTACCAGATAACTGAAATACATAATATATTTAATACGTTTTATATTAATACATATATTTAAGATTTTTATTATATAATACACATATTTAATACACATACCATCCAAGAACACAGACACTTTTTTTTTGTTCCCTGGCAAGATTCGAACCCGCTACCTCCGGGCTTGAGCGCCAACTTACCATTGAGCCACAGAGGTCGTTTCTGTGGCTCAATCTTTTGGGTATGGAAATTTCGTCTTTATTCTTTGGGTCATAACGACAACCGATAATTTGTGACAAAATAACGGAAAGTTGGTCCACCTGATGGCAAGTGTTAACGACATCCATAGACACCAGCTACACCAGAGGATCAGCGTTAGGTTTCCGGTCTTTTAAATATGACTTTTAAATATGAATTTAAATTTTGGGAATAGCAACCCAAAAAAGTTTCTTGCTAGATTCTTCTCATATACTATACTGGTCTATACTAATATTAGTATTTCATTGTTGTAAACGAATTATATTGAAAAGATTAGTACCACTGAGTTTGTTTCGTCGTTTCTTCTCAGTGGGCTTGCTTTGGAACCGGTGGTAGGCTCAATTGACTTAGAAAAGATTATTTGATGGTACTCATCACCATCATCATCATCTGCCTAGCCTTTTCCCAACTATATATTGGGGTCGGCTTCCAGTCTAACCGGATTCAGCTGAATACCAGTATTATACATGGAGCGACTGCTGTCGGACCTCCACAACCCAGTAACTGGGTGATACGGTACCCCGCGGTTAGACTGGTTGTCATATTCTCGGGCTTCTAACGACCCGTAACGACTGTCAAAGATCCACGAATGACAGCCGAGACTAACGGCTTAACGTGCTTTCCGAGGCACGGAGGAGTCTCGGTATGTAAAGATGGTCACCCATCCACGGACCAACCTCGGCAAGCGTTGCTTTACCTGGTGGATCGATCCGGCTGTTACTACTGGGCCACAAGCTCCTCACCTCAAAGATTCTTTGATGGTACTATCCTTACTTATAATATTATAAATGCGAAAGTAACTCTGTCTGTCTGTCTGTTACGCTTTCACGCCTAAACCACTAAACCGATCTTGATGAAACTTGGAACAGGGATAGATTAGAGCTTGAGAAAGGACATAGGCTACTTATTGTCGCGAAAAAAAGCTTAGGGGGTTTTAAATAGGGGATGAAAGTTTGTATGGAAGTTCGTCATTATACATAGAAGATGACGCCATGGAACTTTGCATTTAAGCATTTGATAAGAATTAAAGAACCTTTAATAGTTGTTCCACCGTTTTTTAAGATTTTTATCTATATGGGCATGACATAGGAGATGAAAGTTCGCAAGGTAGTTCAAAAAAAATCGTACGGAACTGCGCTATTCCGAATTTGACGCGAGCGAAGCCGCGGGTAACAGCTAGTTTTGAATAAAATTTTTGACTTCAACTTTGACTAATGAAGTAAATGCTTAATTGACATTATATGGTCTCAATAGTAAAATACGACAAACACGTATCGTCAAGGGCTTCTACTTACATTTACAAATGAAAATTGGAACGTATAATCTTAATTTGCCTTTATAATCTATGATAAAGGACTAGGAATAATAAAATGGCGCGCTATCATGTCTTGCCGCGGGCATTTCCCTCGCCACGGGGCCTTTGTCTCGCTCAGAAAAATGTGCTCATACCATGAATAAAATCACATTATGAAAGTTTATAGTTTTGCCGTCAGTTGCACTGTTTTTGATTTCTGAAGTAGGACATGTAGAGTGGCTGTTAAGACTTAGTAGATATTATATATAATTACAAAATATAAAGTAAGTAAAATAGGTGTTTTGTTTGTCGAGATTACGTGCAAAAATCAACCAATTGTTTTTGCAAATATAGTAGCCATGATTTTAACTAGGACAAAGGATACTTCAAAGGAAGGGATCGGTCATCTTGGCTTTCATTGAGGCAGGCCTATCAGCAGTGGACGGATAAAGGCTGATGATAATGATGGGTTCAAGCCTGATCTGTGCTGCCTTGAAATGTGCTTTCCTTAATAACTTAGGACACCTAAATATCTTAAACACGAGACCATTACTCGCTCACCGCTAAAGAAAAACATCGCGAAGAAGCTCGCATGACTGATGAGGTTGAAGGTCTTTGAAGGTATGTGAAGTTCACCAAGACGCATTGGGCCAGCGCCTCGGTGAACTATGACCCGATACTCTCCTCGCCTAATTTCGAGGAGGAAACCCTTGCCCAACAGCTTAATATATCCCACCTAATAAATTCGTCATAGGAAATGCATTTCTAGATGGTTTCATACGCGACTCGTCGTTTCACCAATCAAAACTAACACAAGAATCTAAGTTTTACTCCGAATATGTTTTCAAAGCCGCAGCGTCTTCAAGTTAGTAGCTTCTGCTTCACTGCATACATAAATAAAACATTATGCTAAGCAACGTCGGCACTTTAACTAGTATTTATAGTTGAAGGTGAAACGCGATATTTTTTATTATAGTAGATAGGTGGCTGACAGACAAACCATCTATATCTGTGTTAAATTTAGTTTCAAGAAGCAAGAAGAAGAAACCCGTGTTACCGGCAATAGACAGAACAGAACACCTCCTCGCCTGATTTCGAGGAGATCCCTTTGCTATTCGAATTTCCTCACAACTGCACCCTTTCAATTTAGATTTACCGTATACAAGTTGATGATGATTATTTTATAGCCCTTTCCACTCGGAGAATGTAACAATATAAAAATGTTGAAAGTTTTTTAAAAAAAATGAGTAATTTCCAATTTCAATCAATCAACTTCAATTCAATTTCCTTCTAATTATCAAACATAACTTCTTTACCTTTCTAGAAAAAAGTATTGACTTTGATCCAGCTGTCAATATTTTAGTAAGAGATGGCGCCATTTGTGCTTTGTAAGCTTCCTGTTAAATCTTGTTCAAACACTTTTTTAACGCTCGGTAAAAAAAAAGCTAGTGCGAACGTGGCCGTAGTGCCATGCTGTTTTGCGGCCGAATTACGCTGTCCCGATCGGGGTTGTACCTCCCGTTCACATAATAATGGCGTGAAGCTGTTGCATTTTGCGGTGTGTGAGTTTCTGGTGGCCTTTGAGGCGATAGGGGAAAAGATGGGCAATGCATTTGCATGACCTTTGGTTGTGATGTCTATGGAGGTTGGTCGTCGCCATAAGGCTCAGCTCGGTAGCCTATTTTGAAGTGAAACTTCTTAAGAATAGTTGTGATTTCAAACCGGATGCAACGGAAAAAACGACAGGTAAGAGACACAAACACAAAAGAGCGAGAGAGAAAATGTCGGTGTGTATCATCGACCACATAACCCATAGGTTGTGTGGTCGATGGTGTGTATGTGTGTATAGTATTTAACATATTGTATTTCACTTCTATCGTGTGTGTATCACACACACACCTTTTTTTATACAAAAATTTAACTATAAATATACAGGATACAAAACTGTACAATACAAATCTTATTTCTTGAAAATACTCGTAATTTAATATTCGCCTATTAGCCACACCTTTTACCAAATAATTGGACTTTCCTTTATGAATATTAAATTGAATTTTGCGATAATTTTCGGAGGGATGATAAGAAACCGATCGTCTGAAATGCCATTGGCTGTACTTTCATTTGATCAACTTCTTAGTAATTAATCCAATCTCAACCGAAAAGGGTCCTTTTGAATAAAGTTCTCCTAATTAGGAATATTTTTTATGATCACCGTTTGAGGCTCAAATTTGTTTATGTATTGTTTTTAATTAAACACTGAAAAAATTCGTCATTGCTGAACGTGTTTTTGTTTATGTAAAATGTTGTATTTTTTTTTGTCGAAAGTTTGGGCTTTTATATTTTCGGGTGAATAAAGGCTGTTTAGGGATTCGTTGTTTTTATAATTCCTGAATTCGGATACTGGTTGTATGATATTTAAGTACAAGAAAAATGTTTTATTTGTCTATCGTATTTCAACATAGGTGTGTGTACAATACTGTTCAGGTAAAAGTTGTTTAGGCATACATTTTATTTATTTATTACAAACGATAAAATACGAATATGCAAAATAAAGAACTTTTTTGTTATACTTGGTTATAATTTGTTAAAATACTTTTAGTGTGAATATTTAATTTAATTGTTAGGCTTAAGTAGGCGAAGTGTTGGTCAACCATTAACCTGGTGGAAAGACGATCTTCGTGCAGTGACCGGTACGTGTTGGACGCGAGTAGCAAGGGATCGGTCGCCTTGGCGTTCATTAGGGAGGCCTATGTTCCTTAGTGGATAAAGGCTGATGATAATGATGATGATGATGATCGTTTCCCAAATATCACTAGCAATCAGAGTATATTTGATGCACATAACGTTAGCACGGTCAGCTACAGAGACTAGTTGAGTAACTAGAGGCTTATCTGGACAGTAATCTTGTAACATATATATTATGTTACATAGATTTAGTTAGGAGTTATGTACTGTTTATTCGTTTTTTTAATACTAAATTCATATTCCGCGCGCGAATTTCTTCATTCGCCTACTCGATCACTATTGGCCAAGACATATTACGACGTCACGATATGAGGTGCGTCTTGGAATGGAGTCGTGCCGGTTACGGACCGGTCGATCGTTCTTTTTCTGCCTGAGAGTGCTGAGAAGCGCACACGCGCCGCGTTATATTTTAAGTGGGTGAGTCCTTGTAGGAACACACGTGTTATCTTAAGTAATCTCTTTGTTATAATTAGTGTGTAAGCCTTCTGCTTATAATTATTAATGTAAAACGCTAAAATTAATTTACAACCAAAATGCACTGCCTTACAATTTAATAGTGTTTTTTTTAGTAATATTTCATCATAGGGCTTAGTGCTTATTTCTATTGTGTTCTGTGCTTTTATGCTTTTAATGGCCATTTCCGTGTCAACCCTGGACATTCATGGGGGTTGGTTATGGAAAGGCTCACCCGTGTTGGCGTGACCTTTCAGGGTCCCAGGCGTTGCCGTCGTGGTCGGTGCGGTGCTAATCCTGGGCGTGGCCGAGTAGCTGTGGACGGGGTCCAGTAGGAAGCAGACGACGGGAACCAGAGCAGCTGGGATCCCACTACCCACTTATTAATTTACCCACGGACCCCACGGAATCACTGATCCCATACTTCTCCTGACCTCTCTCTTCGGGGACCGCACACCACAGAGCTGGCTTCGGTCCTGCTCACCGCCACGCTGAGCGACGGGACGGCGCGCTGGACGAAGCACGGACCACGTGGCACGTGACCGGACGCAGTCTATGTTAAGTTCTCTTTTAAATTAGCTCCCAACTTGATATCAGGAATAATCGAATCCACGCTCTCTTACAACCTCTAATTAACTTAATTAGCTTATTTAATAATTAATTATTCTAATATTTTTAATAGTCGGACCCAAACCTGTTTTCCAAATTTAACTTAACTTTTAATGTACAACATTTTTATTTCATAATATATCTTTAACAGTTTCACATTTTTTTTATTTTAATTTTATTCCATTTATTTCATTTTTTTTAACCGTAACAATGGCGCCCAACCGGTTAAAATATTCCTGGTATTAAGTTTGTCTGGTGGTGTGGAAATGGTCCCGTCTTTTAAATGTATGTGTTGTGAATTGTGTGATGTTAATTAATGTTCTCTCTAAACATATTATACATGACAAACCAAGTACAATATTCATATTAAAATGTAGTTAAAATTTAAAGTATTAAATCATTAAAATATTAGATTAAGAAGTATTAAATCATAAAATGTTAAAATCTAGTGTAAATATTAATCAATATATAATAAAAGTGAATAGTGATAAAAATGAATAATGTAAGTATTGAATATAAAAAATAGTATAATAAAAGTTTCAATTATGAAATCATAAAATATTCAATCATAAGAATGAATGATAAGTGATATGTGTTATATAACTCGTAATCTTTGTACTTGGCTTGTTTTTTCACTTTTTTTCCGATTACCCTCTGTATCGGATACTTTTGTGTTTACTTGTTGTTATCTATTGTGTATTATTTTGTATTATCTCTGGGGTTTGTTTCAATAAGGACTCACTATGACACGTTATATTAAATTTTTATCTTTGCTTAAAGTCGTGTTAGTGTACAACGTATTTAATATTTTTTACATTAAACGGTTAACGTTAGCGTATGACGTATTATTAGATTTGAATAGTAAAAATGTTAGGTGTTATATCATGTTAGGCATATGCCAGATTTTAATTTATAGTTATACATTTTTTTTATTTAATTAATATTGAAGACCTGAAAATAATAGGTAGCTTTAGTAATGAAATAATATAATAATCCTTAGATCAATAATATTAATGATCTAAGTAAAAACGTTATTTTTTTTATTCAAAATTTACACTTTGTATTCCAATTTTGAGACGGGTGATGATCTCTAAAGCGTGCATATACAATAGGTACATGACATGGATTGTTGTGTGTTATGGTACATATCTTATGTACTGGTTATGTATTTAGGGTACAAGTCGTTCCACTGAGCAATGACTTTTGTGCCAGTTATGTATTTTGGTAATATATTTGAGTTATTCCACTGAGCAATAACTCGAGTACATCTCTTAATTGTACTTGTATATTATTTTAAGCCTACGCCATAAGTTATTAACTCTGATATAGCTTATCTAATTCCGGGACGGGTGGCGATTCCACATATTTATATTGTTATAGTATATGCACACATGCTAAAAGCCTTCATCGGGAATACTTTTTGGCATATTAAATTTAGTATAATTTTTCGGTTTATAGTAGCTGTTTGAGTGTGTGTCCATAGTAGACCATATCTCTTTGTGTTAGGGCGTTGTTTGTGTAGTACAGATAACGCACGCTGCTTGTGAGAATTTGGATGATGATGAACGTTAGTGACGTATGATCGGATACGCTGTCTACATCTCGTAGCGCAGCGTAGCAGTGAAGCCAAATTTTTTTTACGTAGCGTAGCACTTCTGTGATCGGCTACGGATGAGTTAACAACTCTTATCTTGTTATTGAGAAGTAGAATCAGTAGCGTTGAATTTTTATTTTCTCTTTCTCTCGAGCGCTGCGCCAGAGTTTCTTCTCGCGTTACCTTCTTCAGAATTTTGCCAGAGAAGCAAAATTCTTCTCTGACGGGGGGGGTATTGTAACATATATATTATGTTACATAGATTTAGTTAGGAGTTATGTACTGTTTATTCGTTTTTTTAATACTAAATTCATATTCCGCGCGCGAATTTCTTCATTCGCCTACTCGATCACTATTGGCCAAGACATATTACGACGTCACGATATGAGGTGCGTCTTGGAATGGAGTCGTGCCGGTTACGGACCGGTCGATCGTTCTTTTTCTGCCTGAGAGTGCTGAGAAGCGCACACGCGCCGCGTTATATTTTAAGTGGGTGAGTCCTTGTAGGAACACACGTGTTATCTTAAGTAATCTCTTTGTTATAATTAGTGTGTAAGCCTTCTGCTTATAATTATTAATGTAAAACGCTAAAATTAATTTACAACCAAAATGCACTGCCTTACAATTTAATAGTGTTTTTTTTAGTAATATTTCATCATAGGGCTTAGTGCTTATTTCTATTGTGTTCTGTGCTTTTATGCTTTTAATGGCCATTTCCGTGTCAACCCTGGACATTCATGGGGGTTGGTTATGGAAAGGCTCACCCGTGTTGGCGTGACCTTTCAGGGTCCCAGGCGTTGCCGTCGTGGTCGGTGCGGTGCTAATCCTGGGCGTGGCCGAGTAGCTGTGGACGGGGTCCAGTAGGAAGCAGACGACGGGAACCAGAGCAGCTGGGATCCCACTACCCACTTATTAATTTACCCACGGACCCCACGGAATCACTGATCCCATACTTCTCCTGACCTCTCTCTTCGGGGACCGCACACCACAGAGCTGGCTTCGGTCCTGCTCACCGCCACGCTGAGCGACGGGACGGCGCGCTGGACGAAGCACGGACCACGTGGCACGTGACCGGACGCAGTCTATGTTAAGTTCTCTTTTAAATTAGCTCCCAACTTGATATCAGGAATAATCGAATCCACGCTCTCTTACAACCTCTAATTAACTTAATTAGCTTATTTAATAATTAATTATTCTAATATTTTTAATAGTCGGACCCAAACCTGTTTTCCAAATTTAACTTAACTTTTAATGTACAACATTTTTATTTCATAATATATCTTTAACAGTTTCACATTTTTTTTATTTTAATTTTATTCCATTTATTTCATTTTTTATAACCGTAACAATCTGTTAAGTGCTGGAGTCCTACAGCTGATGGATCCTAGCTGCAGGTTGAATTCACTTTGATATTCTAATAGATTTGTTAATAATTTCTCTTTGTTAGTGATTATGATCATCAGATGATGCGTCATTATCCTGTAGCCATCATTCTTGTCATCATCATCAACAACATAGGCCTCCCTCAATGAAGGCCAAGACGACCGATCCCTTACTACTCGCATCCAACACGGACCTGCCAGTGCACATTATTCTCATAGTCATCCTGTAGTCTTAGAGGTAGCCATCATTATTTATCTGACTAGTCTTAAGTTGGATTAAGTCACTGAGATAAACTTGAGTGGCACGTTGTTGTAGTTTTCTAAATACTTTACTTTCTTTACCATACATCACCAAGGGAGGATATTCTTATTATGACAAACAATTTGAATAATGTTTATGTTGATGAAGATTCTGATGTACACAGGCACCAAGAGATACGAATTTAATAGACTCGAACCTATAGTCGTAAATTAATTTTTTGAGGTTGAGTCCTTAAATACTAATCAGGCCATCCCCACTTACAACAGCAGTTGCTGAAGCACTTTTAGGATTTAGAACACTCTTGAACAGATTTAGAGACTTTGTAAAAAAGAACTATTAGCTGTGTGAATTTGAATGCGCATTTGAATTCTCCATATGAAGATCTTCAAAGACCTTTTACATCTTTTGAAGGTTTCGCTTGAAATATTTTGAATGGTATGAAGTCAGCACCCAGCTCGATTGAAGTCAAGTCCTTTAACAAATGTACCGTGTCGTAATTTCATGATCGTTCGTTTCATAAGGACATCATTAGAATGATTTACACTTAGTAGAAATTCATAGAATTATTGAAAATTTGTGAATTTCTCTCAAACACTAAAGACATATTTTTGAAGTGAAACTTCCATAGAATCGTTGTGATTTCAAAGTCGATGAAACGAAAAAGTAAGTCCATGGGAGAGAGAGAGAAAGAAACACGTAAATATATAAGGATTCAGTCGGTGAGATAGAACACATTAGAGGTTAACGCATCCACATAACCTTTTGTTGTGCGGATGTCTGTGGGCGTCGATAGTCACTATAACGCTCCGACTGATATTTTAAATCAAAATGAAAGATTTTTTGTTAACAATTTTGCTAATTGAAATTGGATGTAAAAAAGTATCAGCCCACTAAAGTATCAACCCTTTTACGTCCCACTGCTGGGAAGGGGTCTCCTCGAAATCATGTGATTTGGGCCGTGGCTCACCTATGCGCTGGCCCAATGCGGGTTGGTGAACTTGGAACTATTCACTCAAGAGGCTGAACCTATTAAGGCTAGACAGTCTTCAATCAAAGTAAGTATATCTTAGCTTTATTTGGCTGTCCAAAAATATTATAGATATCTTTCTTCATCAAATTTACCAATTATATTCTAGTCTAGAAAAATGAAATAGAGAAAGGCCATGTGAAATTCATTTTGGACATAGCCGGAATAAAGATATATTATGTTTTGTACGAAAACAAATTCCGTCAAATGTTTGCTGCGACGCTGCACAATTTCTACTCTCTAATTGGCCGACTGACGGCTTTTGGCTGTACACACTACACACAGACCACTGCTTGGTTTAATTGATCTTACGTCAGTGACAAACCACTAGTGCCTTGTCTTCATACAAATCAATAACAGACATCGTATTTAATTAATATTCTCAAATTCTGAGCTACAATATTGTGAGCGACGATGGTGCAGTTGGTATGGACTTGGCCTCTTGTGCGAGTGGTTCCGCTTTCAATCCTGACCCCCATGTGCCTTGAAATGGGTTTTTTTAAATTCCTAAGTGCACCTTAAGCACGAGACCATTGCTCGCTCACCGGTGAAGGAAAACATCGTGAGGAAACCTGCATGCCTGATGAGATTGTAAGTCTTTGAAGGTGTGTGAAGTTCACTAACCCGCATTGGGCCAGCGCATCAGTGAACTATAGCGATTACCTTTCTCGCCAGGTTAAGAGAAGACCAGTGCCCAGCAGTGGGACATAATATATGGGTTGATTAATATTTTATTAGCTTGTATGATCGATTTTAAGAATACATTTTTACGCCTCACAACCTTGTCTATGATATTCCAAATATTTCCAGAATCTCAATCATGCGGTACCTTAAACATATTTTGTTCATCGAACATTCCGCCCACGGCGAGCACCAGATTGGATCTATTATGGCCCCACAATATCCTGGAAATTCAATGTTAGGGGTTAAAAAGGTTCTCAGAATATCACACGATCATATTTCGTCGGGGTCTCTAAAAGAATTTCGCGGCATTGAGGTCAGGCTTTTATCTTACTACATTTAATATCCAAATAATTTTTGGTATTTTCAATGTATGGAACTCACGGGTGTAAAGTTTCCGAAATGATATTTGAAACTCAATAAACAACCATGAACCGTAAGGCGATGTCTAATTGCAATGAATGAAATACGACGAAAAACAATACTTATAGGAATTACGCAAAAAGTTTTATGTAGACTAGTTGTGAGGTGTCAAGAAGTTGACTTCGATCTGGGCCAGCTTATAACTCTCCACCATGGTTCAAGCCATTGGTCGCCCAAGGGTGACCCCAACACCAGGGGGCGAAGCGACGACGACGCGAGGGGGCTCTTTGTACTCCTCCTATAAGAAGAGGGGACAACAGAGCAGGGGGCAAGGGGTGAGGATGGGAACCTCACCTCATCGTACTGTCAAGACATTGGGAGTAGTTGTTCTGTGGTGCGGGGCAACCGCTCTATGGAAGTGGTGTCGGTCCCCAGTCCCCAGCTCCTCAGCCTGACTATCTCTCACCGGATTTTAGTGGGTAGAGCTGCGTCCACTTACCATCTTTAGGGCGGAGCGAGTCCCACATACCCGCCCGGGGAGACCCACTCCCCAGCGGGATGTCTCAGTGCATTTGAGAACGAGATCACAGAATAGGGAGCGCTTAAAAGAAAGAAAGAATATCTTAAAAGCGATACCTGCAAGTTTCACTGCGATCACTTCCTCGAAATCCACCGAGGAGGTAATGACGATGATATGATAGTTAATTAAGTCCTACAAAACGTAATGAATCAGCCCACAGCTCCAATATCTCCCATTATAATTATCTCTTCGCCAATAACTCAGCTTGATTTGTTGTTAAACTACGCTGGAGTCGAGATGGCATCCGATAGGTTCAATTGCCACTTTGAGGTCCTTTGTGTGTAAGATAATTGTAATTCGATATAGTTCTTTATCATGTTGTAGTTTGTCCCATATTTAAAAATAGGCCATCACGATTCACGTGACACAAATACAACGCCTCTACAGATGTGCAATATCGATGTGAATAATAATACATAATAAAAAACGAATTCACAATTAATAAAAATCGACTTCACAAATAATAAAATTGAATTCACAATTAATAAAAAAAGGAACGACGAAAAAAAAGAAACAAATTGCACAAAGAAGTCGAAATTTGCGGCGGCGATACTGCTAAAGTGCCAATGACATATTTAGGTACATCGATACATATAGATAGATAAAAATGGAGTGTCTGTTTATAATATTAAAATACTGTTTACGAAATGCATATGGATACACGGTACATATATTTTACCATTTTTGTCTCTCTTTGTTATGACTAACCTCTGGAACGGCTAGATCGATATTGACGGGACTGCTGATGTAACAAGGAGTAACTTAGGATGTTGCGCTAAATTTGCAAAGTTGCATTGGTATATAAAGATAACGCGGAACGTCAGAGATAGACTTAGAATTTTTTTTCGACGGAGACATATGCACGGTGGAGAAGGGGGGACCCCCCATTGAATTAGAATACCTGAGTATAAACTACTGTCGACCAATAAACTCCTGGATGCGAGTGGTACGTGATGAAGTAATCTTGGCGTCCAACAGTGGACGGATAATAGCTGACGATGATAATGATAATCATGATTTTTTCATTTAAGACCTGGTTTAAAAAAGAGAGTTTTCATTTCCTTACAACAGTGATTTTAAGTTCGACACAAAGGTGTCCATCTATACATAACCTTCCAAGTTAATTTTGTTTGCAATAAACATGTAAAATATTACTAGATTTCGAACAAAAAAATGTAAAATTATAAGAACATTGTAAGGTTTTACTCTATCTCGTTAATTTGGGCCAACTTTTCCCGCAACAGAAGTCCAAATACTTTTCTTTGAACCACCTTCTAGTTTGCTTTTAATTAAAAGTTTGAAAAAAATTGTTTTGTTTATGAGGAGAAATATAATAAAATCATCGTTTCGCAGATCAATAATTTAAATAAAAAAGATTTGTACCTAATTCGTTTTAAAACATAAGTGGTAGTAAGCATGTATGGGATGAATAAGCATCGTTTCTGCTTCGCCTTCTCTTCTCTTCTCTCTCAGCAGGAGAAGGCGAATCATGAGCGGGAAAGGGAGCCCATCGGCGCTCCATCCCGGAGGAATACGTGAAAGCGACGCAGAAGGTGACCCGTGCGCGGAGGATCAATAGAGCCTCTGCGTGCACTTAAGATCTGGATTATAATTTATGTCCAGGGTGCATTAAGGATAAGATCTTCTGCCTCTACAGGAGAGTGTGGTGTAAAGGCGGGTTTCCTCATCAGGCATGTAATATTAAAGATAATTTATTAAATATACTCGAAGTTATAAAAGGGTTATTTTGACATCATTATAAAATAAAAATTAGAGTATTATGTAGTAAAAAAAAACATACACTTCGAAAACCAAGTTTTCAATTGTGGAGATCACGTTTAGAAAGACGAAGTGTTGGTCAGTCATTAACCAGGTAGGAAGACGATCTCCGTGTACCCCAGTCCATCGGATGCGAGTGGATGATGATCTTCTTGGCGTTCATTAAGGGATATGTTCAGCAGTGGACGGACAGGCTGATGATGATGATGACGATAACTTTTCTATTCGCTATTATATGGCGTTCTCTCACTAACAAAACACGATGCACTGCATGACGTTGCATGTGGAGTTTTAACGATATCCATGCCGAAAGTTCCGGTCCAGTGGGTTTGAAATGTCTGCCGAAACTTGTATAAGTGCTTCAATCTCCCAAACTGGCGGGCGTCCATTTCTGGTCCCCAACTTCGTGCAAAACTTTAAACAACTTTTCCAACTTGCCAAATAGTTACACTCCCGCATCTGTCTACAATAATGTAAAATTATTTGTACAGTACCCTTTTAGTGTGATTAAAATTTGCATTGAAGCATGCTTATTTTTGTTTACGTTTTCACAAAGTAGCACAGAAATATTTTTTTAAATATAGTATGTCTGTAGATGAATTCAAAACTATTTGATGATTACTATAATGTATGTATTACAATTAATATATTCAGAGCAAGACGAAGACTAAAATACGATAAAAAAGACACGCTAGGTGACATAGGACATCGGGTAAGGAAAAAGCTTCATATTACATAAATATTAATAATTTCAAGTTCTATTTGAGATATATAAGATATACCTACTTATTATATTTATTTAATTATGATTTTTTATAACAATAGAAATAATACAAACTCATGCACACTTGATGCGACTTGTGACCTTGAACACTCGATGTGCTGGTAAAAAAAAAGAAAAAAAACAACAAATAATTGGAAATTTATATTCAATTCAATCAATATCAGTAAATTATAAGTCCTGAATTCACCCGCTTTTCTGTCCCTTGAATGGGCAATTCATATTTTAAACGATCGTATGAGATCATCCTACTAATATTATAAACGTGAAAGTTTGTAAGTATGGATGTTTGTTACTTTTTTTTTGATTTTAATGAAACCTTACAATAATATAGCTTATACATCAGAATAGCACATAGGCTATAATTTATCTCCGTAATCCCACGTAACCTCTGGTTATGTGGATGTTAATGGTCGTCCCCAAAAGGCTTCGACTGTTCGTTTTCCCACCGTTTCCTATGCTTTAAAAAAAAGAATGGGACGACATGGGTCGTCGTTTTTGCACATAAAATCTAAACGGGTACATCAGGGACTGCTTTAACTGTTTATAATAAGTCCTAAAGTATATATTTTTTAATTCACATAGGAATTGGGCAGGGCACTTAGCTAGACGTAGAGATGGCATATCCACGGCGGTAACCAAATAACGCCTAGATTAGGTCAGAGACGTCCAGGACATCAAATGGCGATATGGACCGATTATGTTGGAAGGTTGGGAATACAGGAGGAAAAAAGAGAGGCCTATGATATGTGGACCGTTTCAGGCTGATGATAATGATAGAGTCTCGTATGAATGAATGAATGAAATATTCTTTATTGTGCACTACATAATAAAAATATTAACATGACTTATTTTTACTTAATTTTTGAATTGTTGTTTATAAACAAATCATAATAGCTGATTTTTATTACTGTCCACCAAAGTATAAATTATTTAGAGTTAAAAGATTTAACTCTGAAATACATACTTTGAATGATTATTAATTACTTTAATTTTAATTTATTATAATTTATATTATAATATTATACTAATTTAGAAAATTCTGCGATTGTTATGAACGCCTATCAGACCTGTCGCTATTGTCCATAGAGGAAGAACTCTATGGACAATAGTGACAGATCTGATAGGCGTTCATTTCTCATCGAAGTTCTTAGGCAATACCGTTGGGGAGCCCCCGAGCCTCGGAGCCCTTATAATTGATACGGCCGATACGGCGGCAGCTACGCCCCTGGACTATTTTGTTTAGCAACTACTTACTAGCAGTAAGTACTTAAAGTAGTAATATTCTTTTATGTATTTTATTTGATATAAAAAATAAAACCTTTATAAAACCTAATTTACCTTTAAAAATACCTAATTTATGTATAATACAAAAATATTTCAAATTACAGTTTATATAATCTACACTAATATTATAAAGAGGAAAACTTTGTTTGTTTGTTTGGTTGTAACGAATATGCTCAAAAAGTACTGGACCGATTTCAAAAACTCTTTCACCATTCGAAAGCTACATTATCCACGAGTAACATAGGCTGAATTTTATTCTGGAAAGAAACAGGATTCCGTAAGATATTTGGGTTTTTCGGACACAAGGTGTAAAAAATCAACCAGAAAAGTTATTTATTTTGCGTACGCTGCCTAAACTATAAAATGTAGAACCATAAAATGTTCTAATTAATTGTAGATCTTATAAATATCTACAAAAAAGTTCACGACACACTATACCTATCTATGTCGAGTGAGGCACAACAACCATATTTTATTCAGAAATTTTGATTTTTTTGGACTACATGTAAACGGGTTTATTTTACTCATGCTTTTAATCCTTAAGATATGAAGCTAAAGAATTTGTTTATTTGAACGCGCTAATCTCAGGAACTATCGGTTGGATTTTAATGAAACATTTCAGTGATCGATAGCCCATTTATCGGTAAAGATATATCATCCCGCTAAGATCCCGTTGTAAATCTTAGTTAACGCAGGCGAAGCTGCGGGTAACAGCTAGTATAAATAATATAATAATTTGAATATAAACATAAGCCCCTTGCGACGTTCTCGTCTTCAGGGTTCAAAAATAACCACTTTATGAGGCCTTCAGCCTTAGCTTTGCTAAGGCAACTTGTTATAGGTGTATTTTCTCAATATGGTATGGACCATACTCGCTCCGTTAGCGCTAGCGCGATGTGAAAACCTAACAACGCCATCTAGTGTCACATATTGCAAATATCGGAACTTCGTAATTTATAGATAATTTTATAATGGTTGATAACTACGAATTACAACAGATTACTAAAATGGCTGTTGTCCGCAGTTTTGCCGGTGTTAAAAAAAACATTTTTTCCCGGTTTGAGTACCTTTGAGCTTGAGTAACTTTAGCATTTTAATTTTAAAGTAAGGACTAGTTGGGTTAGACCAGTTGGGTTAGATTTTAACCTTGAATTAATTATAGTCAGATTTTTTATGCACAAATGTTTAGGGGCTCACGAATAGCTTAGCTGTAAGTTAGCCGCCGTATTGACTTAAAGGTCCAAACCTTTTCGGCCATACCTATTTTATGGAAAAAGGGAAGCCTATGATAAGTAGTGGACAATAGCGGGCTGACCATGATGACAATTCTTTGAATTACGGAAAATCTGTTTCACAGAACTTACTCAATTGGCTTTCAAAAAGATACTTTGATTGTACTATTTCAATAAAAAAAATTGACTTTGAATTTGACAGAAAAGCAATGAAATATTTATAGCGGGAAAATATAATTTTTGTGAAGTAATTTTGATGTACTTATCTATAGATATATAGCATGCTGTATGTAGTGTATTGTAGTTTCTCTGATCACGAGTTTGAAAGTTTGAAATACGGACTATTAAAATTAATATAATATTATGGTATTAGCTATTATATAATTAATGGGGGGAAGATCCAAGAGTAAAATAAAAAAGAAAGTGTAACACTGTGTAGGTAATGTACACTTTAACTATCTTTTATTCGGTGAAATGGTTGTCGAGATATATAGAAAATACCAATTAAATACTAATTAGAAATTATATGATAATTGAAGATAAAAGTATCAACCCTTATATTATGTCCCACTGCTGGGCACGGGTCTCCTTCCTCGAAATCAGGCGAGGAGGGTAATGGGCCAATAGTCCACCGCGCTGGCCCAGTGCGGATTGGTGAACTTCACATACCTTCAGAGACTTTCAATCTCATCAGGCATGCAGGTTTCCTCACGATGTTTTCCTTCACCGGTGAGTGAACGATGGTCTCGTGTGCACTTAGAAATTTAGAAAAACCCATTTTCATGGCACACACGGACGGGTCAGGATTGAACCCGGAACCCCTCGCGTAAGAGGCCGAGTCCGTCCACCGCTGGACCACCGTCGCTCTAATTGAAGATAAATATAATCACAATTATAATATCTTAAGCGCGTTAGTAATAATTTATCCACAGGCCGATCGGTGCCTATTTAATATTAACTGCTAACATCCGACTATTCCTTTAATAATTAATAGCCTTATCTTATAATAGATTTAGTTATTACATTATTACATATTATGTAGAGAAAGGCTCATTAGTTGGTAAAAATAGTCATGTTTTCATATAATATTATATTATATGCATAATAATACATAGTCTATACTTACATAACATCGACCGACCACTGCACGGAGATCGTCTTCCCTTTTGGCTAATCGCCGTCCAACATGTCGTTTATATATATTTCTATCTAATATATGTATCTATGTATAAAAATCTCGTGTCACAGAGTTAGTTACCATACTCCTCCGAAACGGCTCGACCGATTTTTATGAAATTTTATATGCATATTCACTAGGTCTGAGAATCGGCCAACATCTATTTTTCATCCACCTAAATAATAAAGTTGACCCAACATTTATTTTTATATTTTATGACAATTTTTTTGTCTTTATTTTTTAATGATACAGCATACAAAAATACATACAATTCTATATTTTCACCCCTTTAACATCAACCCCTATTTTTGAATTGAAATTTTAATATTGGCAGAATGAAGTCTGTCGGGACAGCTAGTAATTTATATAATATTTTATGAATATAATATACTTTGAATTTCTAAAGAGTTGAAATACAATAAATCTAAATTACAAAGAAGTTGTAAGCTACTTACCATAATAATAAAAGTTCTAAAATAGTTTTCACTGTAAAATGTTTCCAAACGCATTCGTAAAGGTTCCATCTCATCACGACTCTTTGTTGGCATCTGACAAGTCTGAGTTTAGACGACAGCTGTAACTGTCGCTGTAAGTTATGTCACGTGAGAGTAACCACTTTTGGAGAGTGTTAAGTATTTTAAGAGTTGTAAGCATTTAAGCTGGTCGTATCGGAAAACTGTCGTATTAACAATTTATTGGCCTTTTATTAATGCGAGTACAGAACACTACTACTACTACAACACGAGTGTACTACAACAGTCTACAGTACACTTGAACATACAGACAAACATCACACAGTGTCTCCCCATCCTAACAAACCTATATCGCCTCTCAGACGCAAAATCGTGACACTCGCACGCTTACACTTACAAGGAATAATATTAATATCTAGGATGATTCGCGAGGCTATTGAAATTAAAAAAACATTTTAATTATTATTATTATTATAATAAAATCAAAATCCAAGCATAAAATGTCACAGAATAAAGACTTAGTTAGCATCTTTTGCATAGATAGGACTAAATAAAATATTGTTGTATCATAGGGAAGTTTCGAATAACTTTTGTAACAGAAGGACATCTGACACCTCAGTCCTCCCGTGACCATGGTTGCTGTAAAGTATCCGAAAAAATCCGTAAATTTGTTTCATTATAATGAGTGAAATTCGCGTAAACATAAGAAAACAATAATATCTATATACGCTTTTACACCACGTCAATCTGGTCCCGTGGTATGTTATCGAGGAGTAATACTTTTTATATTAATACTTATATTTAGGATTTTTATTATATAATACACTTTAATACACATCCATGACCCAGGAACACAGAAACTTTTTTGTTCCCTGGCGGGATTCAAAACCACTACCTCCGGCTTGAGCGCTAACCATTGAGCCACAGATGTCGTTTAAAAAATACCTATATAAACAAAGTCCATACAGTATGAGTTCTATTTGGTCATGTACATAAATTATTAAAATGAATCAAATTATCATTATTAAACTTACATGCAATGCTGATAATTTATTATAATAAAATAGATTTTATTTGTTATTAAAATAAATATAGTTGTGAATGTCTATTATATTATGCTATATATATACTACATTTCTATAGAAGAGAAAAGAGAGAAGAATTTGAACAGATAGGAATTCTGACTGTCACTTTTTTATACACCAAGAATAGACACAAAAAAAAACGATTGCATTAATTATCAATAATATCCAAAAATAAATCTCGCAAAGTTTTCAAAACCGCGTACAGACAGCGTCTGTGGTATTAGGTATAGATTATGCATTCATGAAGAGGTCTCCATTCACAAGCCATTACGGCCAGTAATGAACGAATGAATGGCTCCACAAATGAATTTTGGAAGCCATTCCCGGCGGTCTTGGTTCTAATCAAATCCTCCCGGGGCAACGTGGACGTTTGGCTAGTCTGGACTAAACGATTGATTTACTTTGGTAACGAATTAGGTAGTGCAATGGCTCGGTCTTGATTTGGAATATTTTAGTTTACAGGCATTTGAATGGATCATCATCATCAGCGTTTATCCATCCACAGTTGAACATAGGCTCAATTAACGCCAAGACGACTTGCTACTCGCAACAGGGATCTGCCACTGCACGGAGATTGTCTTCCCACCTAGTTAATGGCTGACCAACACTACGTCTACCTAAACGAGGACTCTTGGACCTTAATGGCCCATCGGCCATCTCCTGAGCGTGTGACCAGCCCACACTTCAACGAGCTTATTCTTCGCGTGATATCGGTAACTTTAATTCTCTGAAGAATTAACTAATTCGGTAAATTAACTTATGAATTCGTGTAAACATTAAAAAGCACTATTTTATTTGAAGTGTATTTCGCGGTGTAAGTCACATGAACGTATCTAAAAAAATCAAAATAGTTTTTTTTCTTATAGCGGTTCACAGTGTGAAATGTTAAGATGTCGAATGCCTCGTCTTAATTAATTCTAATTCATTATCTTCTTACTCAGTTCTAACTGGTAAAGGAACGTAGGTAATTGTAAAAAACCAATGATTTTTATTTTCCAAATATAAAATTAAAAAATATACATAAGTTATATTATACTTATTTATACATTTTAATATATTGCAGACAAACATAATAAGTGAATTTTATTTATTTTTAAATAATAATATTTTTTTTAATTTTATGAAAATGATACATTTATTTCAGGACCCAACAGACGTTGTCCCTTAGATACTAATCGATCCCGCTGCAGTATAGATGACTAAGCTAGATACCGACTGCGGCGCCATTTGCCGGGCTAATTTGTGAATCGAAACTATTTTCGTATCTACCTGGAGGTACACAGATTTTTTTACATATAGGACTTTATAATATCACTAAATAGCCTTACAGTAATGTAGACCTTATTACATTATCATTGGTCATACGGTAAATACGTAAATATGCTGAAAAGGACAGAATAAATGAACTAGTACCCAGAGGCGTATAAATCGCTGTAATTTCACTAGAACACTTTCTAAAACGGTTTTAATTGGGCGGTATAACCCCCACGGGACCCCTGAGGGCCCTGAGTACTGATTGTAGATATGTACCCCACGAGCGGAGAGAATACCAATCGATCTGGATAAAGGTATTGAATTAAGTAGACGGTGAAAACGTCTAAAAGAATGCTATAATTAATTAATTAATTAATTATTAATTATGAATTATTCATTGTTAATTAAATAAATTTGATCACTGATCAGATCCACTGACAATAGCAGGCCACTGTACATACAGTCGCTCCATCCTGGCCTGTCTTTTCCATTGGACACGCTGGGCAACTGCCCAGGGCCCCGCGATCCAGGGGGCACCAATATTTCTATCGGAATAATATGATCTAGAGACGATTTTAGGAAGTTAAACAATGATTGCTGATTAGAATACATAGTAATGTCCTGATTTAATATGATTACTCTTTCCAGTCCAAAATTGAAGCAAGATGTATAAATTGTTATTTATATCGGGGCTCCATTGCCCTAGTGCCTAGGGCCCCCGACAGGTTAAAAAGGGCCTAGGCTCCATCTAGTGGTTGTTCTTCAGTTCGGAAATGGACTCCACTTTAGAACTCTATTAACCCACACATCATTGCCCCAAACACACCCATAAATAATTACAATAACCGTCATCATCATCATCATCAGCCTTTTTCCGTCCACCACAGATAATAACAGCTGGTCTGGCAGAAAATGAGAGTATTAAGCCGGAACCGCTCGTTTGCCGGGGCTTGGCAAGCCTTCACAAATTCAAACGTGTGGATACAGACTTTGTCTTGGCTTGCGTAGGTTTGCAAGGGTTTGTGGCCGACCCGACGAGTGTCGGTATTGTGCACAAGCCAAATGGAACAAAAGAGAATTTGCCGCAAGCGCTTGCGAGGCGTCCACATGCTTGTGACTTGTGAAGGCTTGGGGCTTGCGGCAAGCCACAAACGTGCGGATCCGGTATTAGAATTTATAAAAATCTAAATACTAACTACAGTATATTATAACAAAGACCTAGCACAAGAGGTCTGGCAGATAATGAGAGTATTCGTAAAGAATTCATATAAATCAACCCACACAAACACAAAGTAGCGAGCGGCAGCTTTGGCCAGGCGATGAAAGCGTCATGTCGCATGCCGTAACGGCACTCGAGTCGACTATTAAAACGTGTCAATGAATGTGTTATATCAAAATTGAGAAATTAATCTATAGAAAAGCGCAAAGGGAAGAAATAAAGAATACAAAAGCAAGAAGCTCGAGAGTAGTTTTTTTTAATAATGATTAAAATATTTAAAAGATAATTTGAAAATTCCAGCCCATTTGGGAAAACCAGTTATTTATGTTGAAAATTTTCATTTTTAAATTTAAACCTCGGTATTAAAAGTGGCTTTGATGAATTTATTTGAAGCTATAAAAGGTAAATGGAACTCTCATAAAAAGGCACGTGTTTTTGGTAAGTGGCCCTAAAACTGATTTATTCGAATTCCAACTTTAGAAACGTAAAAATATTTGTTTATGGACAATTTTGTGGAGCTATTCATCAATTCGTATTTTTTATTATCTTGTGTCATGGCATTGTTAAGCTGAGTATTATTTTTTAATTAACTTGGTTAAAAATATATGTTTAATTTAAAAGGTCGTATTTGCGTTCATCGAGAAAGGCTTATGCTCAGCAGTGAATGAATAGAGGCTGATGATGATAATAATGATGATTAAATGCCACACCTTAATTATAAAAAAAACATACATTTCAATTTTTATATCATAGGAGGGCAAACGAACAGTCGAAGCCTTGCGACTATCGACGCCCATTAACATCCACATAACCAAAGGTTATGCAGATGCATTGCCCTCTTTTTCCCTATCTCTCAATGGGTAATCGGAAACTCACAATCCGCGAACGAAATAACGAAATGTGACAGCTTAGCTGTTACTTTACGCCGGTATTATGTGAGCGAGAGATACCTCCCCGTTGATGCCGACCCAATTTATCTGCAAATCAGCATACCTTAGTATCAACCCTTATAAGTCCCACTGCTGGGCACGGGTCTACTCATCGAAATCAGAGGAGGGTAATGGGCTAATAGTTCACCGCGCTGGCCCAATGCGGGTTGGTGAACTTCACATACCATCAAAGACTTTCAATCTCATCAGGCATGCAGGTTTCCTCACGATGTTTTCCTTCACCGGTGAGCGAACGATGGTCTCGTGTGCACTTAGAAATTTAGAAAAACCCATTTCAAGGCACACACGGACGGGTCAGGATCGAACCCGGAACCCCTCGCATAAGAGGCCGAGTCCGTCCACCACTGGACCACCGTGCCCAGCAGCATACCTTACTCAATACCAATTCATTACTCATTCCGATTAATATAATAAAATTTTCTAACTTAAAATTATCATACGAGAAACTGCGAACATAAAGACAGTAAAACTCATATTTCGCGCTATAATCCCTGTGCATTGTAATCTGTGTTATACACCACAAGTCCTGGAACAGCGCCAGAGATACCACATGTTACTGAATCTATAGGGCTTATGATTCGGAATGACAATATCATCATCATCATCATCATCATCATCATCATCAACTATCCCCACCCACAGCTACATGGACTTCATTACGTTATAATAAACGATTACAATAAATAAATAATACTAGCTGATGCCCGTGGCTTCGCCTGCGTTAGCAAAATAAAATTCTCGCTTTGTCTTTTTTTATGTATGCTATGTTACTTCTAGTACCTCTGAGAATATGTGTACAAAGTTTCATGATGATCGGTTGAATAGTTTTCGCGTGAAAGCGTAACAAACACTTTCACATAATATTTTATAATTTTAAGGATGTTTTTTTAAACGGCTCTCAATTTCAATTAACCCCTAAGTTTTTTCTCGTTTCTCTTAGGGGATCCTGCATCTCAAACGAGTTTTTTTTTTATTACTATTACTACTTATTGACTACTTATGTTTTGACTTATTTCAAGTGAACAAGTTGTACCTACGTAATAAAGATATTTTTGATTGATTGATTTTGAATATCCTATCTATCTTAAAATTTTCTTATCTATCTTGAAATTATGACACATTTTCTTACAAAATCTGTCTAAATTTTAAGATAGATAGGATATTGAAAGCCGCCGTTAATCTATCTGATATTACTTCCAGTACCTCCGAGTATATTATTATGTGTACAAAGTTTACTTAAAATAAAACCCCTAATTCACACCCAAAAAAACAAAGGAGGAAAAGTTGCATAAAATAAAAACCGCATGTTAAAACCAATTTGGTAAACATTTAAACACGAATCAATTAAAATTGACTGCATAATGTCTCTTATCAAAATCCCTAAAGATGGACTTGATTAAATTCCACATACACCTCACAGGAATTCCCTGGAATCCAGGCTCCATCCTGTAAGGTGATTGAACGTCCTGTGAGCTCTTGTAAACCTATTTCTATGCTTGATAGATTGCTTTCGTATTGAGGGGACATTTTATTGAACATCTCTGATTCAGCGTGGAATTTTAAAATAATATGAAAACATTTAAAATTTAAAGTTTTAAATGAAGAAATTTTTTGGAAAAAACAAATTTTACACATTTTTTATTGCGGTTAATAATGATTTTACATGCGTTTTGCGGTTTACAGCAGCCATGGTCACGAGAAATTGAAAAAGTAGTTTCACAATAGTATGTGAAATTCGTGTAAGCTTTAAAACATAATAGAGAAGATTTATTTATACAATACTAAAAAGGGTGCATTTACAGATGCCTGAAAGAAGAAAAGCTTGATAATATAAAGCCGAGGTAGAAACGTTCGCAATTCGAATCGGCATCGCTTTAAAAAAATTATGGAAGGTAATAAGTATAAACCATTTAAGCCAATAAATATTATGTCAGAAGGTAGACAGTATTATGTTGATAATACTTTCGAGCAAACTCATATTCGAACGGTAAGCCTCTTATCCTCAGGTGTAGCGGAAGTCGATGGCATGTGGATGTCAGTAATCACTTACTAAAACTATAATGTACAAAATATTTCCCTGCTTAAGACAGCACGACAGAAGTGAAAAGTGAAAACTATAAAACATGTAAGCCAAATGATTGTTTAAATAATAATTATTGTTACGTATCAATAATTCAATGAAAACTATTAAATAATAGGTATGTTACAAACTCATGTAAAGTTATGTTTTACATATTAAATATAGTATTTCAAAACCTAATATAACATTTTAAAAGTCTACTTATTTGTCTTAAAATTTAGAAAATTAATTTAAAATGCGTTATTTATCATGCATTATCACGTGACTGCAAACGCGTATAAGGCGATGACGTCACTGAACATTGAGTTAAGTACAAACTGTCATAACTCACCTAACATAGCGCGAGCTCTGAATGCGGTGTGTGACGTAATGACGCTTGGAGCGCTTTAACGGCAATTTTAAAAACTATTTTTCTTTATTTAATTTTTTGTTAAAATTGGACATATTTCTTTACAAAAGTCTTTTTTTCGTGTTTGTCTATAGTATATCTATCAAATAAAATCAATTAAAAAAATTAGTCAACATCCCTATTGTAGCGACGATGGTCCAGTGGTGGATGGACTTGGCCTCTTATGCGAGAGGTTCCGGGTTCGATTCTGACCCCCTCGTGTGTGCCTTGAAATGAGTTTTTCTACATTTCTAAGTGCACCCCAAAGACGAGACCATCGCTCGCTCACCGGTTGAGGAAAACATCGTGAGGAAACTTGCATGCCTGATGAGATTGAAGGTCTTTGAAGGTATGTGAAGTTCACCAACCCGCACTGGGCCAGTGCATCGGTGAACTATGGCCCAATTACCTTCCTCGCCTGATTTCGAGGAGGATACCCGTGCCCAGCAGTGGGACATAAGGATTTGATACTTTACTTTTTTTATTGAATAATTAAATATAGTAAACACAGAGACACGGCAGCGAAGAGCAGCTGACTGTATCTTTCTCTCTCGGGTACACTCGGTGGTTCCGAGTTCACCCGATCGTGCCTTTTACTTTAGAACGTGATGAACCAGCCTCATTCACAGCCTACAAGAAATCTATGCACGGTAAAATATCAATGCAGTTGTACTTCATTTTATAAACATGTTAACAGTAAATGGTCATTTCAGCTTTGACTTTAATTCATTGCGATATGCCGGGACATATGAAATAATATGTTGCCTGCCAAAGCTTCCCTTTAGTAATGTAGTGTTTGTTGTAACTGTAAACCTTTAGTACAAGAGTTTAGTTTGAATTTTGATCCTTTTGAAGGGTTCTGTACCAAAAGGGTAAAATGGAAACCCTATTATTAAGAGTCCGCTATCCGTTCGTCTGTGTTGTATTTCTGTTGTCACTATAACAATTGATATGAAAAGTAAAGCTAAATAAATATTTAAGCACAGCTCCTATCGCGATTTTTCTGCAATTTTTTTGCTTGATATTAGAAATGCCAATATATGCTTCAAATATTCATCAAATTTTAATTATATAGTAATTTTAAAAGTAAATAATTTAAAATAGTAGTAAATTTTAAAGGTATATTAATCAGAGAAAGTTCAATAATTAAGCATTAGATGGCGCTATCAGTCCTAATATCAATAGCAGTAATCCGAAGATTACATTAACAAAACAAAAATGATTTTTTTTTAAGTGAAACTTCTTTAGAATCTTTCTGATTTCAAACCGGATGCAACGGAAAAACGACAGGTAAGAGACACAAATACAAAAGAGCGAAAGAGCAAGTGTCGGTGTGTATGTATATTGCACATTGTTTAATACTTGCTTGTATTTGAGCATTTAACATGTGTTTCACTTCTATCGTGTGTGAATGGCACACACACCTGTTTTTTTTTTAATGTTTTGAAGCACCTGGTCGGTTTTTTTTGCTAACGTAGGAAAATTTTTTGCATGTTGGATACAAGCAAAAATTTCCGTACGTTAAAAGTTTTAATCCTAGGTTAGTGATAGGTTAAATCGGGAGGTATTTCCAAACGGCTTTATACCTTTTATCCTGGACGTACAATTGGCTGCGACCAGAGATAGGTACAGCCTGCGTTTCCAATCTGCACTTTTGTCGCAATCTGCAGCAAGGCGCATGAAGAACGATTCAATTTAGAATCCTGTTTTTTGTAGCTTAGTATTGGTATTTTAGCGTCTAGGATTTTGAGCACGTTTAACAATTTTTGGTATATTTTAGGGATTACTTTGCTTAGATTAAGTAAGACTTATTAATAATTGTTGTTTTAAGTAACCTGACTGCTAGGTCAAAACCGACCTATTTTTAATAAGATTTCGCAAACAGATGAATTTGAAATTCCGTACAGGCAAAGATTAAGTGAAGAGGAAAGTGCAGAGTTCTTTGACCCCGCACTTGAGTTGAATAAAATTCCCCTAAAATGAATAGCCCTCTTCAACAATTGAACTATAAAAAAAAAATCATAGATTCGTTATCGACTTCACACAGACTCCTCAACTTAATCATCTGTTTACATAAAAATATCGTCTCACGTCTGGGGTAGTCTCTGAAATGGCTCGACCAACTTTATGGATTTTTTATTATTGGAACGAAGTTCCTTACGGCAGGCTTGGAGGTGATAGGGATTTTGCTGCGCGACCGAACCGAAAAAAAGTGATAGTAAAACCGTAAGAAAAAGTGCGTAGAATAAAAGCGTTAAATGAGACGTGCGCAGGCGCGACAGTCGCATACACAAGCGAGCAGTGTATAATACCTTTCTTTTTAGCCGAAGGAACTTCGTTCCTACCTGGTGTCCCATGACACCACATTTCTTTTTTTATTATTCTTTGTTTTGTTATTTTAAAATAATGATAATAACAATAATGATTATTTATTTTTTCTAATATACAACTATTAGTTCAAATTACCAATTATTTATTAATCTATAGTTGATTTGAAACTAATAATTGTGTAGGCCAGAATGTCGCCTAAACTAATTCACATCTCTACCATATTATGTAAGATGAGGGTCTCATCCCAAGACCTCTTGTAGACCCACTTAATGGCATACTGTTAATTATATGAGTAAGTGTCCTTAATTAGTTTAGGGACTAACAAACCAAATTATATTATAATATCTTATACTTACTATATTCAACATCTTGTTAATCATCACACTATTATCAGTATAATTTGTTCTAACTCTAAAGCGACGCCATGGCGATGCTTGCCGTGGCGACGCTTGCCTTGACGACTCATGGCGTGGCGACGCATTTCGTGGCGACGCATGCTGTTTCGATGCATCGCTAATTATTGTCACAGTCAGCGAGAAAGCCGAATTTTCTGTAAAAAACGTATAATATTTTAGATTTATACCATGCAGTGTTTAGTGCCTGTCGTGACTTGTTCAAAATAATTTCAATGTTTCACATGTGTCGGGCGTCCCGCGACGTCTCAATATGCAATATTCTGGGGAATGTAACATATTTATTTGGCCATCTGCACTCGGATACGGAATCTTGACAGTAGCGACATGTAGTTGCGACATGATGCAGCGACACGTGGTCTGCTGCGGCGTGTAAGTTACTAGCTTCTGCGGTCCCTAGACATAATTTACGTTTAGCTTATTATAATATCTAAGGAACCAAGTTAATTAATAAAAAAAAAAACAAAGAACACGCTTTTGCTTTATTCATCATGATCATCATCAGCTTTTATCCGTCCACTGCTGAACATACGTTATATTTCTAAGTACTTACATATAAGTTTTCACTTCTGTCAGCATTCGCTATGACTACCATTTTTTGGTAATAAAAAATCGCATGCATGAAATATGTAGCAATAAAAAATCTATTGAAACGAAGTGTGTTCTCGTGGTATTAAAAACTATCGTAAATCTGTGGAAGAATGGCGGAAACGTCACAACTTAATAATATATGGGCCGTAGAACAAAAAACTTGGTGAAATTATGTAGAGCCACTGTAAAACTATGAATAGTTTACGGTAGCGGCTTCGAATCCCGCTCAGCGGAGATAATTCATTAGGAAAATATATTACGTCACGTTCCCGTGAATATTGAATATTTGTGAAAAACTATCCCTTATCTAGCATACTTTTGAAACGTAGATTATCGAATTTAATATTTTAATAGCGAACTTGACAGTGTAAAATATTATTTAGGAGGCCGCGTTTAGGTAGATGAAGTGTCGGCCATACTCCACCATGGTTCAGGCCTTGTCGTTGCGGTGGGGCTCAGTGGTCCGGGGTGAGCCCAACACCTTGGGCGAAGCGAATTGAGACCGAGGGCTCTTTGTAGCCCTCTTACAAGAAAAGGGGGCAAAAGAGCACGGGGCAAGAGGAGAGGACGGGAACCCAACCTCATTGTGCTGTCCCGACGTTAGAATAGGTTGTTCTGTGGTGCGGGACAACCTCTGTGGAGGTGGAATTGCCCCCCTGAGGGACTAAATAGCCGTCGAGGTGCCCTGTTGATAGATAGATCCAGGGCACTCCCCAAAGACGGCAGTGGTGGCACCCGCCGGGTTTTAGTGGGTAGAGCTGCGTACAATTACCATCTTTCGGGCGCAGCGAATCCCGCATACCCGCTTGGGGAAACCCACTCCGCCGCAGAATGTCTCAGAGCCTTTCCGGCGTAAAAGAAAAAGAAAAGTGTAGGCCATTAACCAACCATTGTACCCCACAAAGAGCCCCCTTGGCTCAATTAGCTTCGCCCAAGGTGTTGGGGTCACCCTGGGCTACTGAGCACCTCCACCACGACAAGGCCTGAACCATGGTGGGGGTCCAAACATAGACCTCTCTCAATGAACGCCAAGACCGAACCCTTGCCACTCGCATTCAACACGGATCGGCCACTGCGCGGAGATCGTCTTCCCAACATATTATACATCTCATCTAACGTATTATACATCTCACTCACTCACTCACACACACTCACACAAATCAGAAAAAATATTATAAAATAAGGAAAAATATGTTACAGTAAAGGAATGGAATATTTACAAGCCAAGAATAAGTCAGAATATGTCGGTATAAAGATAAAAGTTACCGGCGGTCTTATGAATTTGAGTTATTGGATGCTCGGCTATTGAGAGTGAACCAATCGATGAATGTATGAACGAGTGACTGTATGTCGATGAATGAGCGAATGATTGAATGGGTGATATATTGTGTGAATGTATACATGCAGAAATACTATCTAGGAGGGGCTTTGGAGGCGAGAATAAACGACATGGTACGTAACCAATACTGCCAAATCAATATAAGGTATTTATTACGAGTATAAAAGTGTGAGTCATTAAATGGGTGAGTGAATAAGTGAACGTCACATAAGGAAATACAATCTAAGTATATGGGGTTTAAATAGTGTCTCTAGACAAACAAAGCTTGCGTATTTCCAAAACGTCGGTACCTATTTCAAAACATAGCCGTGTTTGCAATTAAAAAAGAAAACTAGAAATATTAGTGCAGTTGCTTTAGCAAATATCAAATCAATAGTTGCATAATTGAAAGCTTTTTTAGCCTTAATTGAAATGAAGGCGTTATATGCTGATAGTAATTAAAATAGTCGTAGGAATACACATATAAAAGTAAAGACTTTTGTCATTTGTGAAGCGCTATAAATTACTTAACTCAAGCTCTTAAAAAAATCGGGTCGTAGTTTTTTTGAAAAGAGGGAACACTTATTACCTCATAAGTCAAGTCAAAATGAATTAGTGATTTGAACAGTTATCAAACTGATCATGATTAAGGGCAGGTGTAACGAAGGTTATGGGCGGAGGTAATTTATTGCGTGCATTTATCAGCCATTACCCTTGTCAATTTCACTCCATAATGATTTACGCCAATGGTCGAGCCGCCATTTTCTAAAATGGACGATGTTTGAACGTATTTAGTTTTTCAAAGATGGCGCTGGCTGTAAACGTTTATACGTCGTCGTCAAGTGGCAATGTTACACACTCATGAGAACAGATGGCCGATGGGCCATTATGGTTCAAGAGTGGAGGCCGCGTTTAGGTAGACGAAGTGTTGGTCGGCCATTAACCTAGTGGGAAGATCGGTCGTCTTGGTGTTCATTGAGGGAGGCCTGTGGTCAGCAGTGGATAGAGGCTGATGATGATGATGATGATGATACGAAAAAATCATTACTATAATATTATATAGGCTGCAGGTATAAATGACGATGTTATGATACTTCAAATTGATTGTGCTTATTAATCTACAACAGACGGCCCGAAAGTTAAATCGACTAAAAAACTTTGTCGATGAACTCACCAGCAATTACATAAGAATTTAAGGCTCGTTGCCAAAATCGACTAAAGAAATGGGAATCCATTTAACCGATTATGCAACGTCAGCTAATCGAATGTCAGATTACACTCGAATCAAAATGGCGGCTAACGGCCATTTTGTTATGCTTCATTTACATAACAAAACTGTAAAAAGTATGTTTTTTTTTGTATCGGCAAACAGGTTAACATGTACGTGTCCCTCTGACGTTTGTTTAGTCTGTATTTAAAATTACAGTTGATTTTTAAGTACTTTTATAATTATAATATCAACTTATGTATGATATAACTATCAATATACTTAACTACTGCTGGTAAGCTGTATAAAGTAAGAAATATGTCATAACTCATACCATAATATGTGATAATATTTTATCATAAATTATAATATATTAATATCTAGGGACGCTTTTTACACCATATCAATTAACAAGAGGAAGGGAACGAGACTTGTGTTACGGGTACCAGACAACGGAAATACATAATAATATATTTAATACTTTTTATATTAATACTTATATTTAAGATTTCTATTATAATATAATACACATAATATTTAATACACATCCATGACCTAGGAATACATAAAGTTTTTTTTTGTTCCCTGGCGGGATTCAAACCCGCTGCCTGCGGGCTTGTGCTTGCAATTGTATGGCAGTATGGGATAAATAGGTACTAGTGTCCAATGTCGACTATAAAATTATCTCAACAACACTGACGCGTCTTTTTTATATATTGTTTTCTAATATTTACGTGAATTTTATTAATTATAATGTAAAAATACGCAAACGCGAAACGTTAGGCACATAAAAAACTTAATAAACCGTGGTAAAAGTTTTTTCATTGTTATTGTAAGTACTAGCAGCGCCCCGCGGTTTCACCCGCGTACTTTCCATTCCCGTGGGAGAACAGGGATAAATTATAGCCTATGTGTTATTCTGATAACTATGTTATTGTAAAGTTTCATTAAAATCCATTCAGTAGTTTTTACGAGAAAGAGTAACAAACAAACTTTCACTTTTATTATATTTTAAGTATGGTTTTGTTATGGTAAGAAGCATTTTTTTAGTTCATGACCTAATGTCCACTAGGGGGCGCTTCCGTAGCTTATTCATGATTTAAAATAGCCTATAATCAGCGTAACATCAAGATGCTTTTAATGAAATTCTGATAAGGAACATAATAATGTCATTTTGAGCGCACATTATATAATATACAAACATACCAGTTAAAATCAAAAGCTTCCTTCACAAATAAATACATATTAAAGGAAATCGTTTCTATTTTGTGCTTCCTTTTTGCATCACTGTAATAAATAAATAAAAAATAAAAAAATAAAAAAGCCTTATATTTCTTGCTAAAAAAAAAAAAATATTTTACATAAATTTAAATAAGCTCACTTTAAATACTACATTTCAAACAAATTATAGGCTGAGTAATATAACTTATGTACTTTAATATAAAAATAAATTATTTAACTAGCAAGAACCCCTCCCTTCGAGGGTGAAGGCCTCCTCTAGAGCTTTCCATCTTTCTTTATTTTTTTGCTATGCTCATCCACTGTTTGCCAGCCACTCGTATAATGTCGTCTGTCCACCGGGCAGTCGGCCTACCTCTCTTCCTGATACCCGATGGCCCATTCCAAGATGTCAGTCTCTGCGTCCATCGGTTATCTGACAGCCGAGCTATATGTCCAGCCCAGCGCCACTTTAATTTCTTACAGGAACATAGAGCGTCAGTAACATTTGTCTTTTTTCTTATAATCGTGTGAGATATTTTTTGAATTTTTCGAACCTTTAACATGCTTCTTTCCATGCTTCTTTGACAGGATCTAATTTTGTTTTTCATACGGTATGTAAAATTCCAAGTTTGGCTAGCATAAGTTAATGATGGAAGGATGCAGGTGTCCATTACTTTCTGTTTAATTTCTAGCGGCATATTATCACTTTTTATTATTTCTTTTAAACTCCAAAACTTCTTCCATGCATTATTGACTCTTCTATCTATTTCGTGTTCATTTCTCTGGTTTTTAAATGAGATTTGCTTTCCCAGGTAGATGAAATTGTCAACATATTCTAGCGCCACATTTTCTAGGTAAACTGGTTTTTGGATATAGTTAGTCATGATATTAGTTTTATTGCGGTTTATTTCCAGTCCAACCTGTTTACTTGTTTCATGGAGAGTATTTATCATCATTTGCAGTTCTGTTGTATTTTCAGAGAACAAAACAATATCATCGGCAAACCTAAGGTGACTTATGTACTGATTGTTTATGTTTAAACCGACCTTTTCCCAGTTTAGTTTTCCAATGACCCATTGTAGCACTGCGATAAAAATTGTGGGAGAGATCGGGTCTCCCTGCCTAAGCCCTCTTCTAATCGGTATAGATGGTCCAGTCGTCTCCAATTTAATTCTACTGTTACAGTTTTGGTATATGTGCTGTAGAACCTTTATATAAACAGTTTCAATGTTTAATGAGTCCATTGATTCCCATATAGAGTGATGGTACAGGGTATCGAACGCTTTTTGGTAATCGATAAACACCAGGTAGAGAGGCCTATGAAACTCTTGGTATTTTTCTATGAGCATCTCAATAGAGTGGATATGGTCCACTGTAGAAAATCCTCTTCTAAATCCTGCTTGTTCTATAGGTTGATGGTTTTCAATAGTACATCTAATTCTTTTTTCTAATATTGATGAAAATAACTTGTATATTGAAGACAACAGACTTATTGGTCGATAATTACTTATATTATTTGGATCTCCTTTTTTATATAATAAGATTATATCCGATTCAGTCCATTGTTTTGGTGTGGTTGCCGTTTTTAAAACCAAGTTGAAAAGCTGCGTTAGAAGGTTTACAAGACGAGGACATGCTGATTTCAAGGCTTCGTTGGTTATTTTGTCTGGTCCCGGGCATTTTTCTGTCTTCAATTTTGCAATTCCCTTCGTTACCTCTGCTTCATCTATGTCTTCTATTTGTGATGGTGTTTGTCTTGATAGGATTATAGTGGAATCCTGTCTGTCACACTTGTATAGATTTCTGTAAAAAAGTGTAGCTACTTGGAGTATTTCTTTTCTATTGTAAGTTGTTTTATTTGAAGCTTTAAGTCCTTCTATCCAATTTTTATGACTACTTAATTCTTTATAAGCTCGCTTCAAGCTGCCAGATTGTATCATATGTTTTTCTATAGTCCGTAAACGGTGGATCTTGTAGTCGGAGTGGATACATTTACTAATGCGTTTATAGAGAGCTTTTAGCTCATTTTTCATACTTCGTGTTTTTGGTTTCATTTTTTGTAGATCTTGTCGTCTAGTTATTAGCTTCGCAGTATAATCCGATATAACAGAGAAATTGTTTTTGCACCTTGTATTTTCATGAGCTCTTTTGATACTTCTATCTATAGCAGTAACAATTTCATCGTAAAGCTGTTGCACTGTATATCTTTCTGGCCAAGTATTAAGACATTCCAAGTTATTATGGAGTAATTCTGTGTATATTTGTACTTCTTTTTCATTTTTCAGGCAAATTTTTACATTATTTCCGTAAGTTTTTCTACTTTTCTTCGAAGAGTCCAATTTTAATGTCGCTCTCACTAATCTATGGTCACTGGGATATTTGACGTTGATCACTTGTATGTCATGAACATATTTCTGGAGATCTGTTAGTATATAGTCCAGTTCGTTTTTTACCATACCATTTGGTGACCTCCAGGTCCATCTTTTACTGCTTTTCTTTTTAAAGAAAGTGTTTAAGATTGGCAAGTTGTTTTCATATGCAAAATCTATAAGTCTAGCGCCTCTACTATTTCTATTTCCATATCCGTAGTTTTTCATTATTAAATTTTCTTCTCGTTTTGGTTGCCCAATCTTGGCATTGAAATCACCTATTACTATGACATTTTTTGCATCACTGTAGTCAGGTAAAAATAAAAATACATGCACATAAATCTTCAAAGGAAAAATTTACAAGTGCGAGTCAGACTTAAGCTACGCTAATATACGAACTATTCCTGGGTCTCTAAGATTTCTTTACAATTTTATAATTTTATGTCAATGGGAAGTAATCCTATCCTGTCCTATAAGGTTTTCGACGTGACAACGTCTTATAATTCGATGGAGTCGGCTGCACGCACGCAAAAAACATGACTCATGCGGCGTTACCTCGCTCTAAGGCGTTCCATTTATGCCTTGAAGTGCAAGCGAGAGCGCGGAACGATCGACAAAGAGGCACAATCGGCCCATCAGTATTTTCTTATGACGTTGTCACGTATCGTTATTAAACCGACTTTACAGACAACAGATTTTTTTAATTCGAGGAGCGGAACCCTGAAAAAAAACTCAATTAAAATATCGTCACAGTAATTACGTAGGAAGTTCGAATGTTTGCCGAAGAGCCAGTATCTGTAACGAGCTCACCTCAAACACACGTTAATGATAAAAAAATATATATTTTTGTAAAAAATGAACCTTGTAAAAACTACATATTTCAAAAATGATATATACAATGGAGTATAGACATAAGGAGTCCGAACGTAATGTTGAACGAATGGTCGCAATTTAGATGACAGAATTTAGTTTTGTAGTCGGCAAATTGCCAGTAGAGCACGCCTTCTTTAATAAGTACTCGTTTAAATCTTTACGCGGGAAGTATTGTGGCGCTGATTGGTCCGCTACAGTAGCATCGGTATGCTAGCGCAGACAGCGGCAGAAAAAAGAACTAAGATCTGGGTTTATTATTGTGTATGTATACTACGGAAATGATTTGCACTTTATGGATTTCAGGGTGCGATCTATTGTGGACTTAATTAATAAGATCTCTTGTTCTTAATAAACCAAGAAAAAAAAGGGCCAAAGTAAGTAATCAGTAATGATCAAATATAATATTTTAAAATAGCGATTAAAAAGACTTTATGAGCATCTTTTGTGTACTTAATAAAAAAGTTTTAATATTACTGCAGGACTAATGTGAATAAACATGGCGTCAATAATATAGTTTAACTAGCTGTCCCGACAGACTTCGTTCTGCTAAAATCGCCATTAAAAAATAGGGGTTGATCGTAGAGGGGTGAAAATTTAGGGTTATATGTATTTTTGTATGATGTATCATAAAAAAATAGTAATTAAAAATTTTGTCTAAAAATAAAAAATAAAAAATTAGGGGAGGACTACCCCTAACATTTAGGGGGATGAAAAATAGACGTTGGCCGATTCTCAGACCTACTGAATATGCATATAAAATTTCATAAAGATCGGTCAAGCTGTTTCGGAGGAGTACGGTAACTAACATTGTGACAGGGAAATTTTATATATTAGAATACAAAATACTTATAAAAATGATTTATTTAAAATTTAAAATAAAATTTAACTAAGAACGCGTGTTAAACCAATCATACTAAACTAACAAGCCAAAAGAAACAACCTTCTAACCAATTTGTGTAACAATTACTAACAGGGAGGACCAAAAAAACAATTGGAAAACCACAGATAATTATTCCGTAATAAACTCAGTCCAAGCGGTAAGCGATCTTTTTTATCCCCTTTTTCGTTCAGTTGATAAATTACAATTTCAATTAGGGTCATTCAATTAATTTTTATTATTCTTTAATTACTGTGGAAATATGTCTGCAACAGGATATTTTTTATAACACTTTACATACTAGCCGACTGCGCCCGAAGTATGGTTGTTTTTAATAGTTTTCTTATGTTTACATACGCGAATTTCATTCGTTATTAATAAAACATTTTTCACAGATTTTATCGTGGTTTCATCATCATCATTATCATCAGTCACATCTTCACACTTTATACGTAAACTGCTGAACATGGGCCTCCATCAATGAACGCCAAGACGACTGACCCCTTGCTACACGCATCCAATGCAGACTTGCCACGTGGTTTATTATTATTTTTTAATTTGCGAAGTTTCAGATACTTTACAGCAACCATGTTCATGAGGACTGACCTTCTAGTTGTTGTAAAAAATTATACTATAAACTGGTTGCCCGATCTTAATAAAGTAAGTTCAACTACATTGACGACATTTTGATAAATGAGATATTTTTGAAAAATTAGAGTAAAAGACGGTTGCCTTATTAGTGAAATAGCAATAAGTTATGCCATTAGCGACGATGGTCCAGTGGGTATGGTTTCGGCCCCTTGAGCGAGAGGTTCCAGGTTTGATCTGGGTTTTTATATATTTGTAAGTGCACTCTTCTTCTAAGGGAATTCTAGATCATCGCCGGTGATGGATCACGAGGAAACCTGTATACCTGATGAGATTGAAAGTCTTTGAAGGTATGTGAAGTTCACCAACCCGCAATGGGCCAGCGTGTTTAACTATTGGCCCATTACCCTCCTCGCCTGATTTCGGGTAGAAGACCCGTACCCAGCCGTGGCACATGTATGAGTTGGTACTTTTTTGCCATAAAAACAGCCAAATTTATGAGAGTGAAAAAGCAATAATTTAAAAGGCAATCAGAGTGAGACGGATGATTCCCTGAGGTTTCCTCTTTAGTCCCATAGCATTGTCGACGTCAACATATTTATATTTTAACTTTCGAAATGTCTGAAATATGGAAATCAGAAAAAAGGGTATCGAAAATTCGAAGAGACTTTGTGTCTGGATGTTGTTGTAAAGAATTCTAGGCTCAAATTTATTTTAGCTGAATTTTTTATCACTTTCTGTACAGTTATAGGTACGAGCACATTTTGTCTTGTTGTTTATTCTTACATAAGCGTACATATATAATAATATGTATGTCTTATGTGCGTGTGTTTGTAACTGAACACCTAAACTAGAAGGATACTCTCTACCGATCTATGTGTTTTTAAGGTTTCGTTCCTCAAAATTCAGTTTTTATAATATACTAGCAGCGCCCGGTAGTTTTACCAAAACCAATGTGCTATCCTGATGTGTAAGCTATGTTATTGTTGAGTTTCATCAAAATCCGTTAAGTAGTTTTTGCGTGAAAAGGTAACAAGTATACATCCATACATACTTTACTTAACAGGAGACTTCTGCCACTGATATAGTATATTGTAAACTTGATTATTGAATTAAGATTATTATTATTATATATTCTTACAAGCTTTCGCTACTAAGTTTTTCGGAGATTATGAAAAAATTCTTAGTTTTAGAAAATTTACCAATGAGTAGTTATTACTGGGCAGACAAACTGGCAAAAAAGTGATCATAAAATAAAAGTTTTTTTTTGGTGGTGTTGAGCAAACAAACCCTAAAATTGATGTGATGTTAACGTTAGGAGTGGCTGCAGGCTGCTCATTATTGAACATCACGACCGCTTGTCAAGTAATAAAACAGGTCAAGTGGAGGGGGAATATTAATAAAGCTCTCAATTTAAGCATATCTACTTCAAAATATATAATAAAACTAGTAGCACCACGCGGTTTCACCCTCGTACTTCCTGTTTCCGTGGGACTACAGGGATTAATTATAGCCTATGTGTTATTCTGATGTATAAGCTATATTATTGTAGAGTTTCATCAACATCCATTCAGTAGTTTTTACGTGAAACAGTAACAAACATCCACACTTTCAAGCTTTCATGTTTATAATATTAACAAGACTAGCTGTTGCCCGCGGCTTCGCTCGCGTAAAATTTGGAGTAGCGCAGTTCCCCTTTGCTGATTTAGAACAAAGAAGACAATTCGGAACAGAATATTATTTTAATAAACTATTGTAAACAATATTATATATTGTCTTTCCATTTGGGGATAGAATGTAGACATTCTGGGCATTGGACACACGCGAACATGCTACATACAATTGTCAATTAGAAAAATTGTCATTACATAGTCTCTGGGCATCCAAATTTCACATGAGCATGACTGGGACACCTAGTTTTAATTTAAGCTTTTGTGAGGGTACATCTGACAGCTCAAGCGAATTTAGAAACTCTACGGGATATGATATGCTCTTTTCTGTACCATAACTGTGTCTATTGATAAATACTCTGTTGTACCTGTCCTGGTACTTTACTCTTACTTATATGTCAGGATTTACTTAGTTGATAATATCATTTTTGCTTTTTCACATTAATATTGATTTTCTTGTATATTGTTTTGTAAGTCTGGGTAAACACTTGCAACTACCTAATTCTAAACCACTGTGTACTAATTGAATCAGCCCTCTACATTAGTTTCCAGCCGACCATTTCCTATTTTAAATAGTGTTTCGGCATGGTTGCCGGCATTTGTGTCATCATATTTGTAGTCAAACTGAACTTCATTACGGTGGCCTATATAGTGAACGACTTGAGACATGCTATAATTTCGTCTGCAAGTGTCCACTTCTGAATGACTGCTAACGTTTGGCGGAAATCGCCAGCCAATAAAACCACCATCTCTCCCATAAATTAAAATTAAAATTAAAATAACAGGTACTGTTGCGCAAATCCCGGAGCGTTCAATTTAGTGTTTCATTTTCGTTCGTTCTCCGAGGGCTAATCACTCCAAATTCATTCAAACAAAAAATTAAAGACAAAGTAATGGCTATAGTGGGTAACTATAGCCATTACTTTGTCTTTAATTTTTCCAGGGGCTTCGTTATGCTGATGATGATAAATGTGTTCATTGTATATCATGTCCGTGTGTGTCTAATGTAGCCTACGCAAAAAGTCTTCCACCATGTACTCTTTATACTTGTTCCATAATTCATTAGGATAAGATAGCCCGCAAGATGATAATATTATAAGGGGTTGTATAAAGATCTCTGATTTTGGCTGGTGATTTGCACTGGACAGCTTCCTTTATAGTTTCGTCTCAGTGATTATCATTCTCTAACAGACCCAGAGTTTCACATGCTTCTCTATATGTTCCGAATATCTGGCCGTTGACAATTTTAAGATCATTATAGCTTATAGGACCCTGAATTTGGTGTAGCAGCAAACGTAAACAAAAACATTCAAAATTAGTATCGTGGACGGTGTACACATGACCAAGGACATCAGATGATTTCATTCTGGGCCAATTTTCAACAGACATTGAAAACGGCGTTCGCAGTCCTTTGTAGATGTGTTTCAGGTATAACAACGGGAGATTTTAGCACAGAAACACGTTTTGGCAAAGGAATCGCCCTGACAAAGATGGAAAAAGGCTGTCAATGTTGTTTTGGGCGGTGTAGATACTTTTTCTTGGAAATTGTTCTCGGTAAAATATATGCACTCTTCATTTTCTAAGTGTACAGCAAGATAGGTTACTGTTGGATGTCTTTCAGGCAAGAGGAAGCTAAGAAGCCGCCACGCTACTTTATTACTGCTGGCGTAACGTCCTGCTTGAAATGTTTGCACTTCATTCAGAAGATGTGCTCCACCTTCATTCCTGAGATTAAATATTATAGCCTGTCAATTCCTTTGTTTATATGTTTGTATATTTGATTTCGCGGACAGAGCTACTACATTAATATGAGGGCTTCTACATTAATATGAGCATTGAAAATTTTATATAAAATAGGCAAATATGGGACGTCTAAGGTTTCGTTCGCTCCAGATCGAGTCTTAATTGTAACTGTTCGGCCATCGTCTTCGGGCGCTGTGCGCCTGTACAACGGGTAGCCATTGTCATTTTGCACAGTTTCTTTTATCAACTGATTAGTGAAAATCCTTGTGCATTTTCCAATGTTCATGTATTGCGAGGCTGAATTTCTAACACCACAGGGACCGTGTACCATGTTTTGGATAATAGTGTCATACAATTCTTTATCTATTTGGATGGGCCGCATCTTCTTTTTTAAGCTTTATTAGAACGTGCACATATAGCAGCCCCCTTTTTTTCCATTCAATAACATATAATTAAATAATTAAATACAAATAACAATACATGAAACATTGTATTTCGCCGAATATATTAAGGACATTAACGAAAGCAAAATTCTATAAACAAATCGAAATTGTTACAGCGGAAAAATGCCCTCACGTGTCTGCCTGTTCGGGTAGCAATATAGCGACATTTCCCCCACTACGTCGCACTGCGCCAACGCAACCCAGATTTTTTTTTGAACTACCCTAAAAACTTTCATCTCCTATGTAATGCTCATATAGGCGAAAACCTTAAAACCGGTGGAACAATTAATTAATCATGGTTATTTAATTCTTATTAAGTGCCTAAATACAAAGTTTTAAGGCGTCATCTTCTATGTATAATGACAAACTTCCATACAAACTTTCATCCCCTTTTTAAATCCCCCTAAGTTTTTTTCGCGATAAAAAATAGACAATGTCCTTTTCCAAGCTCTAGTTTATCTCTGTACCAAATTTCATCAAAATCGGTTAAGTGGTTTAGGCGTGAAAGCGTAACAGCCAGACAGACAGACAGAGTTACTTTCGCATTTATAGTATTAGTAAGGATTACTATTCCTTTCCAACGTTTTAAGGTTTTAACAAAATATAATAACAAATTCGTTAAACTTAACAAATAGGATCAGATACATGCAACGCCATCTGTTGACAACCTACATACCTACTTATAAGTCGGTACTGTAAATCGTCAATAAATCGGTACTATAACGGCGGCTTTCAATATCCTATCTTAAAATTTTCTTATATATCTTAAAATTTTGACAGATTTTCTAAGAAAATGTGTCAAAACTTAACAAATAGGATCAGATACATGCAACGCCATCTGTTGACAACCTACATACCTACTTATAAGTCGGTACTGTAAATCGACAATAAATCGGTACTATTACGGCGGCGTTCAATATCCTATCTTAAAATTTTCTTATATATCTTAAAATTTTGACAGATTTTCTAAGAAAATGTGTCAAAATTTCAAGATAGATAAGAAAATTTATAATAGATATGATATTGAAAGCCGCCGTAAATGGTCAATAGATGGCGTTGATCTGATCCTATTTGTTAAGTATCTTATTTAGCTACATTTCAAATACATATATCTTTTAATAAAGTGAAGCGATTGCGATGAAACAAAAACTAAATGTTACTCTAAATTACGCTAAATTTTTATGGATAAAATTTATTTACACTGGTTTTGTAGTTTTCACGTGATGCGTGCACAACTAAACAGACAAACAGACAAACAGACAAAAATTCCAAAAATGCTGGAAATGGATTCTGTTAGTAATCCTTTAACACCCAGGCTACTCTTTTTTTAAATATTTTCAATGTACAGAAACGACTCCTCTACAAATTTATTATATGTATAGATATTAATAAGATGTGTGTAATTAAGATCACACAGCAGAAGTGAAAACTATTGAATAATTAATAATAACGATTATTACATATTATAAATTAAATATAGTTAACATCGTGAGGAAGCCTGCATGCCTGATGAGATTGAAAGTCTTTGAAGGTATGTGAAGTTCACCAACCCGCACTGGGCCAGCGCGGCGAACTATTGGCCCATTGCCCTCTTCGTTTGATTTCTAGGAGGAGACCCGTGCCCAGCAGTGGAACATAAAGGGTTGATACTTTACTTTACTTTCGTAAAGAGTAAGAGTGAGCTGACACACACCCTTTTTCTATTTTATAGCTCAATTATTAAAGGCCATTTTGAAGATAGTGTCTATGTACAGCCGCGGGGCGCAGCTAGAATATAGGGCTCGAAATAAAATGTTAGGTTTTGTGGGGCGGCTGTAAACAAGCCCGGTGTCCGAGACCGACGGAAGCCACTACACCGTACGGACCCTGGAGTCGAGAATCTTGTATGCGGTATCAGAAAATGTGTTTAAAATTAAAATCTTAAATAAATGTGCCCTATGCTCAGATATAAAGACTTCTGCAAGCGTGACATGGAGAGTTTTGGTATCAACCCTAGCAACTGGGAAGCCCTCTCAACAGACCGATCAAAATGGCGCCAACAACTGAGAACTGGCATGGCGAAGCACGACGAAGTCTGGCTGGACAAAATAAAGCAAAAGAGACTTCGTCTTCGAGAAAACGAACCACCTTTTGACTCACGCTTTATTTGCGACAAGTGTGGCAAGATTTGTCGCGCTGCTATTGGCTTATTTAGTCACAAGCGCAGATGTGGTACCCCGAGAATTTCGTGACTGTTACCCGCTGGCGCTGCAACAATCATCTGAGAAGATGCTGTGACCAATGATGATGAAATAAATGTTAAAGTTTGTATTTTTGTTTATAAGTAATAACATTTGCCTTACGACGTCATTGTGCTTAACTATATAATAGTTACTAGTAGCACTAACTACTAACTAAGTTATACCTGGCGAAAGCAATAAGGCTAAGAACTCACTAAGCGATTATCACCCGCTACCACCCCGGTGGCGGAACTGCGGCGGTTATTTGCACGGTTCCGCAGCTGTCGCGGTTGCGATCATCGTTCACCAAGTCTACGGGACGAGCGGTTGCAATAGTTGCCCGCCGATGCAGCGGGAACCGCAAACAACTGCGCTCACTGCGGCCGTAAAACGCGTCGTGAAGTGTGCTTTTAAGTTTTTACATATATATCTGTATTGTACAAAACTTATTTATTTCGTTTGTATATTTTATTATATTTTGGAAGTGTAACTTCTTTACGCGCATGAGAGTAGAAACTTTATGGAAACGCGTCACAGAGAGCGATTGAGACGAATTGAGAGAGAGTGAGAAAGGGCGAACGTAGCATGAAGCAACGCTATTATTTGGTGTATTTATTTAGTAGTTAAATATTAGAAATTTGAGTTTCACTTCTGTCATAATTTGTAGGTACTTTGTACGCACGCACTTTTTTAATGTTACTTTGTCTAAGCCTCAAGATCATTTTCCCATCTAATTCGAGGTCGGATATCAACCACTGGCTGCTGATGTGGCTGGTGTCTATGGATGCCATTATCACTTACCATCGAGTGATCCGTCTGTATGCCCCTTTAAAAAAAATACCTCCAGGTCAAATATTACTGCTGTTGGCCTTATATTACCATTTTTATCTAGATTGTCATATCCAGTCCTCACAACTCCTTGGCCTGTCCGGGCTACGTAACGACATCACTTCCTCCCGCTGGCCGCTCCACAATTTGCCTTTAATAAATCCACTTGCACCAAACGATTCCCAGCCATTATACCAGACAGCTACATGACTTACGGTACATGTTAGCGTTGCTCTATTACTTTGATGGATGGTTATTTTAATGGTGTTTTAAAGGTGAAGGTAATTGTAGATAACGTTTGTATATTATTAGCTCGGCTGGCAAAAAGAGATGCTTAGGCCCCGTTCATACGAACGTTTAATAAGCATCGCGTTGAAACCCGACGTTAGCGTTACTTGCGAGCTCCACATGCTCAGTTCGATCTAATGTCCTACGCCCAATGGCGAAAATATAATTTAATCGAAAGTAGGTTTGATTACAAAAGAACAGCGCATTAAAAATCATTTCCAATGGGCTATTTATACTGTGAATTTACAAATCGCATCAAAGGCGACAACGGTGCCTTCCCTCCACGCCGGTATTATGTGAGCGACCTCCCCGGTTGTGCTGGCCCAGTTTGGCTGCAAAGCAGCATGACACTACCTACCAGTATTTCTTACTATAGTTTCTAGTCCTGGGAGGACAATCTACACATGGACACTTTTACTACTCTTTCCAAAATACAGCAAAGCTGCTTAACGGGAGGAACAAGCAAGATGGCGATACCAACGCAGCTTACTAAAACTCCGTATATTTATATACCTACAGTAAGTCGCTGTTGCACGCGGCTGCACCCGTGTTAGCAAAAGAATTATTTTTTAATTTATCCTATTTTACTTCGAGTACCTCCCAGAATATGTGTAAAAAGTTTCATGATGATCGGTTGAGTAGTTTTTGCGTGAAAGCGTAACAGACATCACTACATTCACATTTATAATATTAAGTGCCTAAGTAGGTATAATTCAGTGACTATAGAAGAAGCTTGGACACGCTTGTGAAAGCAAATAATTTGTAGTGATTCTTGTTGTTTCCGTAACAATTGATTTGGATTGAATTTCTAGAGAAGAAGTAGTGGTAGCAAAAAGTTTTTGTAATGTAAAGTTCGATGTACAAAATAGCTTATGAAAAAGCCGAGTGAAAAGTGAAAAGGTACTATTATTATTACTTCATCCTAGCTACTATTACTATTACTGTATTGTATTCTTAAATAATGTCTCGGAGACAGTTATCACACTACTTTATTTCCACTTTTCCGACCCTGCAATATTTTACGCAAGAAATAAGCAAATATTTATATTAAATTTAAACCACTCACTAAAATTAAGTCTCTTATTAAATTAATAAGGGTAATTTATGTACCAAGACTTAACGAACTGTCCTAGTAAATGGGAATGTGCTATGTGCCGCGGGTAAAGGCGAGGCCATAAACGCGCTGCGGCGTCGCATTGACAAAACAACGTCGCGTCGCATAACTTTATGATGCGTTGACGCAAAAATTGCATCATACACGGCGTCGCGTATGATTCGTAATGATTCGGTTTCTAATGAAACATGGTTCGACTAGACATCGTTGCATTGCAGATACGTTCGTTGCGGCAATACGAAATTTCCACGATGCGTTATGTTCGTCGTCGATTTTTGCGTTGCCTCGCCGTAATAATGTGTTGTGGCTTCGCATTAAGTCTTAATAAGTAGCATCTTACCTCGTTTTCCTTATTATTATCTGTGTGAAATATACATATCCATGAATCGGTGCATCACTTTTATTTGTATATGCATCGGATTCGAACCCAGACTCGCTTAACCCGTAGTCTAACTACTGGACGATCAATATAAATAATATCACCTGCCCCAGACATTTCATGTTAGAGATAATTCAAGAAAACGCTGGGTAAATACTTTCGTGGCTACAAACTGTCTTGTCGTATTATTGGACATGAATAAGGAATTGTCTCTAGGATTAGGGGTCTTGGGGCCCTCAAGGGATATTACACCATCAATATCATTATCACCCTTCCTCCGACCTTTGGTGATAGGCCTCCGTCAACGCCGAGATGATCAACTAGGAACAGCCACTGCATGGAGCTCCTCATCTTTTCTAATATTGCCATGAAGGTAGGGAAAAACTCTATAATTTAAATATATAATAATAAAATACATAACTATATTTGGTTTATTCATTACATTAAGATCGGTCGGAACGTGAGCACGAGTCATGCTTTTTCATGCGTGCAACCGGCGATTATCGATTTATAAGACGGTTATAATATAATTAGTTTGTTCATTAAGATTTAACACAAAAACTATAGCGACCTACCTATCTTTAAAATTTGTACACCATTAGAAAGCCACATTTTCTCAATTCTCCCATCATCTCCATAATCTCACGGGAATGGGAATTACCACGGGGCGCTTCTAGTGTATAATAAATACACACCTAAGCCGTATACCGCACCAAAGCTTCATGACCTACCTGGCAATATTCCACCTGAAACTATATTTTAATAAAGCAAGCGACGCCGGGGATTTACCTTGTATATTGTATGAGTTCATAGTCAGGATCACACTACCCACTGTCTAAAAAGTGGTAATGTATAAAGCAGGGAAAATTGTTACAAAGTTTAAACTGAATTAACTTTCATTATCATCATCAGCCTTTTGGCCTGATATGCCCTACCCAATGAACGCTAAGACCGATCCCTTACCACTCGCATCCAACACGGACCGTCTACTGCTCGGAGATCGTCTTCCCACGTAGTTAATGGCCTACCAACACTTCAGTTCAGAGTAGTGCCAACTTTTTTCGAATTATTCTTATATAAAAAAAAAGAATAAATATAAAAAAATGTAACCAGAGATAAATGTAAAAAGCTTTTATAAGTCGATTTGATCTCTCGCAGTCAATGAACAAGAGAGTATCAACTTTCATAGCACTTTTGTTTCTTAACGACAATCCAGAGAAAATGCCTCGAAGTAAAGGGTTTGGATTCGATTCCGATCGGTTCATTTAAAGTGGGTTTTTGACGAGATATCGTCTAATAACTCAATATTACGGACAGCATGCACGAAAAAGATGACGTCATGTCGAGTTCTGTAAGCGAGAGCGCGACACGAACGAGAGAGAGGCATGATCAGCTCGAGCTGCAGCAGTTCGGTTCGTGCTGCATGTAATGTTTGATGTTGTCACGTCAAACTACCGTCCGTAAATCGACTTTACAGACAATCATTTTTTTCTAAAGCTATGTGCATCTGTACATAATACTGCTTGGTGGCGAAGGAAGATATCGTGACTCGCATGACAAGTTTAAAAGCTTTGAATCTGCTTTGCATCGGGCCATCGGCATAAAAGACCTTATGATAGTTGGATAATCAACTTTCCACCTGATAATAAGTGGCCAACGTCGCACATAAACACACACTAGTTCACCTACCGTTTCAAGGTCTACTTACACGGGAGAAACAAGCAAGATGGTGGTCTCCTGCAGCCATCAGATCGGCACAGCGCATCCCTCCCAAGTCCTGCTGGTAGGTGTACTATGGCCCAACGTTCCTACGTTATTAATTTATAGGAGTAGATTCTTGTCCTGCTGTGAACAATTCAAGGGTCAATAATTACAATGGTGGTGAAGGTTTTCTCAATGAAGAAAGTTGAATTTAGAGGTCACTTTCGGGAATTTGAACGGCCGGTTGATGTGTGCGATTTCATGATTTGATTTCATGGGTTGTCTGTGTCTAGTTCTATAAGAGGTCTGTGGGTTATTGATGATATTCAAGAATTTTATTTCGTAGAATTGCCCGGTAATTACCCTAGCAAATTGCCTGTTCTGTAAGTAATGTTTCAATAATTCAAGAATATTGTCAAAAAAGTCCCCTAATAAAATTAGGCAAGATCCCAAATGTATTTTCGTTATGTTGTAAAGTTTGTCATATTCGTCTGCCAAGTTTTCGTTTCGTGCCAAATTTTTAGCGAAAGGTTTGGAGGGTTTTGAAGATTATAATCATCATCAACGCGATTCTCGCGGCCTTTATTTCGAGTCTATTATCACGAGTCTTCACTATGGACATTAGGCCTATATTAATGAACGTCAATATCGGTTGATAGTTCTTTTTTATGTTCGTGGATAGACAAAATGGGAGACATACCACCTGATGGTAGGAGGTCGACGTCACCTATCAACAGAAATTGTTTAATTTGAAAAAGCCCAGATGATTAATTTATGTGTTTACACTGCTTGCTTTGCCTTTCTCTTTAAAACATAGCAACCTTTGCTATGGCTTGGCCTTCTCTCCAAAATACAGCAAAGCTGTATCATGCAAGAAAGAAGCAAGATGATGGTACCCAAGCAGCAGAATCAACCCTTATAATATGTACCATAGCTGGACACGGCTGTTTATCTTGAAATTAGGCCAAGAGAAATGTTGGATCATGTTCACCGACGCGTTGGCCCAATGTCGAATTCACACACCAGCCTTCTCACTTCGAGAATAAACCTTTAAGGTCTACTTTATTTCTCAGTGGTGAGATAGTAGTTAGGAGTTAGTAAGCTTATGGGCCATCAAAGCCCTTATACCGTCGACAGTTTTAAGATGTTTTTTGGCGGTTTAGTTAGCGGCATAAAGGCAGGTTTTTGTCGCAGGCTGTTCCGAACATTGGCGGCTTTGGTATGAATTTCCCTTTAGATATACTATGATTTAAGCTCACGTTGATTATATTATGTTAGTATCAAAGTTACGTTTGAAGTTGGTATAGTACAAAGTAGCAAATGATGTAAGAGAGTATAAGCGTTGTATTTCTAACCAAAACATTCTAAAAACATTATTTAAGCGCATGCTCTGTATTCGTATTGAAACAATTGTAATATTTACTCAATAAACATTTGTCACAGCGTTCTGACAACAATATAGTTTATATTTATCTGTACTCGCATACTAAATATTGTTTCTGGTTTAACCCTAAGCAATAGTTATCGTAGTGAGTTTTTTTGTAAAGTAAAAAAAAAAGTAGCAACCCATATTTTTTTCACTGCTGGGCACGGTTCTCCTCGAAATCAGGCGAGGAGGGGTATCGGGCCATCATTCGCAAAGGCGCTGGCCCAATGTGGGTTGTAGAACTTCACACACCTTCAGAGACTTAATGTCATCCAGCATACAGTTTCCTCTCGACGTTTTCCTTCACCAGCGAGCGAGCGATGGTCTCGTGTTCAGGGTGCACTTAGAAATTTACAAACCCCATTTTACGGCCTCAAGAGGGTGGGAGCTGGATCAGGATCGAACCCGGACTCTCTCGCACAAGAGGCCGAAACCCTAGCCAAATACCGGCAGTGGGTATCGTCTCTCATATTGTAGCTGACGATATTTTGTGGTAAATAAATTAGATTTGGTGATCTGATGTTAAGTCAGTATCAATTACCTTTTGTGGTTTGAGATAGGCCCAAAGGGCTTTGTCCTGAGATATAAGAGTCTTGGTGCTGTAGGATTATAGGTGAAAGCCCCTAAAGGGGATCTCTGACCGATCGAGAACGTATGCTCGGTAAGGCCGAAGCCCAATTTATTTATGTCAGTTGTTGTATATATAGCGATGAAGTAAAAAAACTTTGATAGCGCGATTCAGGATCGTGGCGATATTTATTTGCCCACAGCGCCACTAATTTCACACGCACAATGGTATGCAGGATTGAAAACTTTAACGTTCTTCGATTCGTACGTATTCCTGAAATGTTCCGGTCCTAAAATATAAATCTCACAATGATTAACAGTCCTGGCACGCGGAGGCTAAATCTCCAACAATCCTCGCCGCTGTTATGTTATTCATATTCAACTCAATCCGGTTTTGGAATTTGTTTTGACACCGTGGATTATAATTCATAATTTAAAAACAAATATACCGTATGCTTCAGAAACGGTGAGATTTTAATAGTGATTGATAGCTGCTTTAAGGCTCTAGCGACAAAAAAATATATATCCCACAAACTAGGTTTTTGAATGTGAATTGAGTCCAATCATCCAACAGCCAGTATACTATTGACACATAGTATTGAGGCTAGATCGATTCCAGTACTACTATCTCTTAAACGATTGTATGCAAGTTAATCTTTCCATACAAGTTATTTTACCAATATTATAAATGTGTGGGATATTCATTTCTCAATCGCGACATAAGTACTGAATGGATTTTGACGAAATTCGGAAACATTGTTTATTAATATACCAATATAGCTATTTTTTATCCAAAAAAAAAGTAATAACGGGAATTACGTAGTTTTTGAAATTTAATAACGTTATTATTACTACTACTTATATTTAAAAAACTACAAAATTGTGCAACTCACAAAATTTATATGTTAAGGTAAACGTAACTAATCTTACACTATAATTTAAAAAGACAATAATTATACAAATTTTGAAAATTATTGGAATTGTAGTGGTGGCATCGAACCAAAATTGTTCGTACCAACTCAGAAGCACAGGGCTCATGCATAACGAATTTGCAAAAGATCATCACACGATCAAATGCATAGTTTTGCGATTAAATAAAGGGCATACAGACAAACATTCGTTTTATATCTAGATTGTGATGTTACGTTTGCATATCTTTGTAAAATTAGTAAGATATTTCATTTCTATTGTTCTAGTAAGGAAATAACTAAGCTATATTTTTGAAATCGTAGACAAAGCTGCAGGCATGAGGTAGTATCATATATTGAGCTTGTCCAATTTCGACTCAAAGCATATTCCATTTTCAAGTAGATCCAACGAACACCCCTGGGAGTGCAGCATAGAGTGTTTGAGGTACGTCGAATATGTGCCGTGTATTAAACAGGTTCGAATCCAGGAATCATCATCAACCTTTCCCGTCCACTTTCACATAGTCATTTTCCAATAAGCCCCAATATGGGCAGTCCCCTACCAAAGAATTTAGACGTACATAGAAGGACAGTTCTTATGAGCGCTTTGAGGACAAACTCTGCGATGTAAACGTCCGCTTGGCGGCGTGACGAGAGGGACACCGCGATGTCCCCAGCATATAAACCTACGAGAGCGAGCGAGTGCGAACTGGGGACATTTCCCCAATAAAGTCGCCACAAAAAATCCTTAAGAACTGTCCTTCTATGTACGTCTGAATTCTTTGCCCCTACCCATCCAGGACAGGTAGCACGCAGTCGCCCCATCCTCCCAGATCGACTGACCGTCTGAATTCCCAGAAATGATTTTTTTGAATGCGCTGAAATATAAAATATATTATCTGAACATCATCATCATCAGCTTTTATCCGTCCACTGTTTAACATAATCCCTCAACAAACGCCAAGACGACCGATCCCTTGCCACTCGCATCCAACACGGATCCGGCCACTGCTCGTTGTTCGTCAATATACGTCAACCAAGTTTTAAAACGGGTCCCTAACTTTTTGAAAATTTTATAAAACCTATGTTTACCGGGGATAGTGTAGCTGCCCAACAGTGAAATAAATTTTCAAATCGGTCAAGTAGTTTTGGAGCCTATTCAATACAAACAAACAAGTCTTATGAACAAGACATTCGTAGACAATGTCGAAATATCGAGATCCGCGAAATGAACTTAAAAAACATGGTAAATATCCCGTTTTAAATAGTTTTATCTCTTCATTGGTTGGTTAGTTATAAGTTGAGTAGGTTGCTTGGTATAGCAGTGGACGGATAAAGGCTGATGAAGATGATTATGATATTATAATCATACTTATCTCACTTATAGATTAGCAGAGAAACATTAAATGTATCATTAGGTAGCCGTTACCACAGAATTAGTATTATGAGATCCTAATGTCTAACTTTATTAGGTTTAGTATCTGACTGAATGTTCTATGTTTCGTGTAGCAATTACTTAGACATTAAATACGTGACTCAAGACGTAGCTTTGCAATAGACGAATTTGAACGGTATAACGTATCGTACGTTATGTACGTATGCCACCCCAATTTTTTTTTTTGAAAGAAATATTTTTTTGTGAAACAATTACGCTATTAATACATACTACACACAACATTTATTAACTAAGTTGTTGTGGTTATCACGTACCGGCCACTGCGTTTTATAAATACCTAATCAAAAAATTGTTTATCTTAGTGCCTCTGAAAGTTCGTCAAGACTCGCCCATTTACGATACCGCTATTTACAAATACACAACTTTTAACAGATTTTCATAAAGTTGTAATTCTATATATATTTTGAATTATATATAAATTTTGAAGTGCGTGTCCCTATATTATTTCACATGCAACCAAAACTGCGTATTTGCGATGCGCAAACGAACAGTGTTTGTATGTGGCAGGTACAAGGAGTGCGCTATGCACTATGGTGGTTGCGAATTGATAGTTATAAGGGTGTAGAAGATATTACATAGGTTAATATATTATATATCAATGTTCGGATGAATCGAAGTTCGGCGAATGTTCTGAAAATTCTAGAATGATCCAGAGATTTCTAGAATTATTAAAAAGTTTCCAAATGTAAGCCAATTTAAATGTGCCTTTGATATGAAAAAATGTTAAGTAATTAGTGATACATTATTAACATTAACAAATAAGTATACAGTTAAAAATAACGGAAGCTTAGCGGGTATTCACAGTTCTCAATAAAAAATAAATAACTTTATTATTTATGTCAGTCATGTTCAACCCTAGACAGACGCGGAACAAAACCCCAAGAACTGTAGAATGTAGTGTTTTTCCACGTTTGTTCGTTGGCTTAAGAATGTGTAGTGTTTTTACAATAGCGGAGGGGCGTTAGAATGAAATGAGTCCACAAAGCTTTTTGCTCCCACCTGCTCCACATTTCACTACTTACTAATATTTATCTGTAGTCTTATGTTTCATGTTTTATTTTTGTGCAATTCAAATTTAATTCCGAATATCTTTATTTGAAAAATTCTATTTAATGTTGTAATAAAAAAATGGAGTGCTGAAATGAAATAATAAAAGGATTGTGTGGTTTTATGAAATATTTTCATCATTCATTAATTATAAACATTTAATTATAAAACAAACAAAAAAGCGCAGAGCACTGGCACAAATGAGTAATGGTTTAAACTACACGATCAGCTGATGCGAACTATAGGCTCCGCCATATTGGCTTCCGACCGTCACGCGACATGCAGCACACAGACAACAAGGATTGAGACAACGTAATAAAAGTTTCACTTCAAAATTTTTAAGGTACAAAACGTTAGTTGGACTGGTCCCTCCACATCTATCTTCCATAAGTATTTCATATTCTTCCATAGGCAAAAAAAACAAGAGATAAAACTGCTTAGTTTTATCTCTTGTTTTTTTGCCTATGTTATTAACATCATCATATTTTTTTATATTTTAAGACAAACGGACCGAGTCAAATGAAAGTGCAAATAAATGATTATAATTAATATTATTTTAATAACTTCTCAACCCATAATCATATTCAAGTATACTGAAAACTAGCTATGCCAGAATGCTATGCCAATCGAAGACGTAAGATTTGACGATCTCTGTGGCTCAGTGGTTAGCGCGTTGGCGCTCAAGCCGGAGGTAGCGGGTTCGAATCTCGCAAGGGAACAAAAAGTTTTCCGTTTTCCTGGGTCATGGATGTGTATTAAATTTGTGTATAATATAATAAAAATCTTAAATATAAGTATTAATATAAAACGTATTAAATATATGTATTTCCGTTGTCTGGTACCCGTAACACAAGTCTCTTCGAGTTCTTAGCACGGGACCAGATTGACGTGGTGTAAAAGCGTCCATAGATATTATTATTATATTATAAGATGGCGCCTCGATGCGCTGACGGACACGCAGCACAGAAATGCGCTATGCTGCGCTGGTCCTAATTACTATTAGGACCAACGCAGTAATTTACTAATTACTTACTCAACTTATTAGATCATTGCTAATATTATATATTATACAGGAATTTCAAAGCCCAGGTCAGTAGTGTTATTCTGTAAAAACCATTTCGATATCGAGCTTCATCTGAGCAATAGAGATCACTTTACGTTCACTTCGAAAGCGAACTTTATTTATATAGATAGAGAGTCGAGTTTTAAAGAATACAAATTCGTCATAACATTATCACCGCGGATTCCGCTTTCGAGATTCGAAAACGACCTTACAGAATAGCCCTATAGGTCACCTCCATACATAAGTAACAAACGTCACTAAGCAATGCTGACTTTAATTGATTAGGGCAAATCAATTTGGATACAGTAATTACAGTAATCAACAGTAATGATGGACCAGAAACCAATCGTGTGGATAATAGACTGTTCAGTAATTGCAGTTTGTGTGAACATTATTATCACCGCGTTAGCGTCCCCTTACATTGGCCATTAATTTTAATTGCTTCATCATAATCATCAACAGACTTTATTCCTCCATATTTGTTGTCATTTGGTACGCGAGTGTATTTATAAAGCAATCGTGACCAAACCAAGATTTGAACTTGCGATCTCCTGCTAGAAGTGGCTACAAAACCACATCACCATGTGTAGAAGACAGTTTAAATGGAATTTGTCTTAAGATGATTAATTTATTGTACTTAGCACTCTTCAAACTTCGTAGACTGCCATAAGAATAACATTAAAACGATATAAATTCTGTTTGAACGCAAACAGAATCTGATCTATTTCTTTTAAAGCTGTTTTTTCCCTGTTTTATGTCTAAACAAAGTAGTCAATTTGCAAGGAAAACTATACTCGTAAAAACTTTGATTACAACTCGATTTTGTTATTTTTGTTCTTTTTTTTTTCGTTTCTAAATAAAAAGTGATGTTTCCGTTCAGATTTGTTTATATTTTTAAAGCGTTGGTGAAAGTTAACAGCGAAATCGTGTTCGGGGAAACTTGGTGAATTGGGGTTCGAAATTCAAAAGTCATGAAAATATGATGGCTGGTCGACAGGCTATTGGACACTACGAAGGTCGCAGGTTCGAATCCCGCAGTGCAGAATAATTGTATGAAGAATATAGATGTAGCACGGGGCCATGGATGTGCACCTACTACCTATGTAATATGTATTTATATAAAAAGTATCAATCTTTTCTCAAAACCTATAAAGAACATAAAAATCTTTATGGGGAACCCAGTCGAGCTCTGTTTTTATTCTTGTAAGACACACATTTTATGAAAGAATTGTTTGCATAAACGGAAAGCAATAAGAAGTCGTACGATGCAAAGGAATTTCATAAGCAAGCGAACAAATTAGTTTTTTTAGACTAATTTCCATTGAACTAAAACCATTAATGTTTTTGTACACGAACTTTTCCAAAGTTTTCCTTTAGACAAAAGCACCTCAATTATAGGACCTTGTTTTTGTGTTTTGTTTTGTTGTATTTTCATTGGATTCTTCTTGAATAAGCGCGCTATCTATAGTTTTTTATATCAATTATATAGGTAACTAGGAAAAAGAACCAAAAAGTTGTAATATTGTTTTCTTATGTTTACGCGAATTTCACTCATTATAATGAAACAACTTTTACAAATTTTTAAACCGCGATAAAATCCGTAAAAATTGTTTCACTATAACAAAAGGTTGTAAGTTTTTAACGTCTTTAATTAACAAAAACAAGTACAGCTCAGGCAGCCTCGTAATAAGCGGATAATGGCGCTTGCAGTGGTCTTAGTGGCCATATTTACCGACTAGCATCCTCATTCACAAACTTTACTATGAGCTGTTACAATACTCCGGAACGCATAGGGTCATTCAAACCAATTCATAGACAACACTTAAATGAATTAACCGGGGGGGGGGGGGGAAAGGCTTAAAGAGGGCTTATCAATGGTCCAATATGGGTTGATTACTATTTACATCCCCTGTGTTATCAATACTTGTAACATGTAGAACATCAAAACAATATATTTAAGTCTTCGTTGTTCACTTGTTAACTGTATGTATTTCTAAAGCTTTCGATCGCCAGGAAATAATCGTGGGAAATAGTACATAACATTTTATGATTGAAAGTGATTTGCTAAATCGTATTATTTTATGTATCCGATCAACTTTCCTTAACAACAGTATGGAGTTGATGACGTACTAGGTACTACTATAAATGCTTGATAGATTTTTTGCAAGCGCCGATGGTTCAGTGGGTATGCATGGGCCTCTTGAGCGAGAGAGTGCGGGTTCACATTATAGATTTTTTATACACGTTGCATAGCATTTTTGGATACGTATACGAAATTTTTGATGCATGTTCACCTGAAAACCAGACAATTCAGAGGTTTTAGATACAAATATATTATGGACCCGCAGGTCGCAACTACCGACTCTTCTTTCTTTTTGCCAAGGTTAATATGGCTTTCCAAGCGGTATTCATCCGTTTTATCGGTCCAACGGCCTCGAAGGCTGACCTATCTGGCTTTACCGACACGGATACAATGCCAAATTATTTTATGTTTTGGTGAGAGAGGCTGTAGATGCAAGCTCTTTTAGATAAAACTCCATGAGTCCTCCCGTGACTATGGTCGCTGTAAAGTATCCGAAACGTCAGGCATGTAAAAAACTAAATAAACCGCGATAAAATCCGTAAAAGTTATTTCATTATAATGAGTTAAATTCGTGTAAACATAAGAAAACAATATATCTATCTTATAGCAACAAAATATTAAAATAATAAATTGAAACCTTGCTTCATATTATTTATTCAAGAAAGCCTCCTAAATAAAATAAGAAGTTATGTGCTTCGATTAAAACTGTCTACAACAGGAACTATAAGCCCTTTGGGTAAAAACTTGTGGTCCCTAGGGGGCCTTTTTTTTTTTTCTTTTACGCCGGGAAATGCACTGGCGCATACCGCTGGGGAGTGGGACTCGCTACGCCCGAAAGATGGTAAGTGGACGCAGCTCTACCCACTAAAACCCGGCGAGTGCCACCAATGCCGCCTTTGGTGAGGTGCCCCGGATCTACAAGCAACAGGGCACCTCGACGGCTAGTCAGTCCCTCAGGGGACATACGCCACCTCCACAGAGCGGTTGCCCCGCACCACAGAACAACCACTCCCAACGTCTGGACAGTACAATGAGGTGACGTTCCCATCCTCACCCCTTGCCCCCTGCTCTTTTGTCCCCTCTTCTTATAAGAGGGGTACAAAGAGCCCCCTCGGCTCAATTCGCTTCACCCAAGGTGTTTGGGTCACCCTGGGTTACTGTGCCCCACCGCCACGACAAGGCCTAAACCATGGTGGGGGTCCCTAGGGGGCCTAGCCAAAATGCCATTAAGAAAGCGTTAGCGAAGTTTGAAATGATAAAATTATGCCTTATGCCAAACCCATACATTTTATCATTTTCGAACTTCGCTAACGCTTTCTTAATGGCATTTTGGCTAGGCCCCCAATAATTACGTTTAATGTATACGGATATGATGCGCAACCTTCATCTCGTTTGTAAAGGCCTGGGATCAGACGAGGGAAACCTGGGTTTGAAGCTGCCCTGGATAATCCTTGATGGGTTTTCTAATTTTCAGAAAAACATTGGAAGTATACCAGCATTTGTGAGGAAAAAATTTAAGGCAATACAAGGGAGCGTATTGGTCATTTATCTCCCAATATTCTCCTTTACTTTTTGCCAGATATCCTTTTCTAATTCTAGGACATATGAAAGTCACCACACATACTAACATTTAAGGGTTTGTGTCTTGAAACGATCTGGTCTTCGAGCAATGTTGGAACTCTTGTGATCTCTAGAAAAATCTTTTTAAAAACTGGCACCTTGCATTTCAAAAGAGACCTATATACGCCTCCGTCAATCATCATCATCAGCCTTTATCGATCGACTGCTGAACATAGGCCTCCTTTGATGAATGCCCAGATGAGTACAGGAGTATAAATGTGGTATAATTTTTAATAGTAATAATTATTATCATCATCATCATCATCATCATCATCAGCCTTTATCTGTCCACTGCTGAACATAGGCCAACCTGGAACCGCCAAGACGACCGACTTGCCAATCACTTCCGCCACGGACCCTCCACTGCTCGGCTAGTTAATTAGAGGTAGGTACCTAATAAGAGTTTAAAATTGAAACTTCTATTTTACATATAATATTAATATTATATAATAGGCCAAGGCCTTAGCGTCATAAAAGGACCATAATTCTCTATGGTTACTTATTTCGAATCATTATTATGTCATAGCATTAGTATTTAAGTATTGGGCGACAGTGTACGCCCGACAATAGGTCGTTAGTAATACAAAAAATGCTAAACAAGATACTAGTGTCATATTGGTTACGTTGAAATGGCTATAATCAATCATACTGTCCACATATAAATACAAAATTCAGTGAACCCTTGGCCGCAAAAGCGAAAATTTTAACAAATGAAGGACCATTTCAAGATCATAAAAGCTCAAAGGTCGCAAATATTTCGAGTATAAACATTAACGGTGCTTAATTTGGGTGTAATTTTTGCAACACTTGACATTTTATTTCGTCTGTATTGTAACGAATATATTATAATTCCTATAGAGTAAGTAAAAAAATGTTTTAAAAAAATATCTCGGATTTAACTTATTATATTATCTTGTGTTCCGTATAGGAGCAAGAATATTAATAATAATACTTTTGTTATATTTTACAAAATATATTCTTATAGTGATTTACAAAATTATACATATTGCTTCTAATTTACGTATTTTAAATTGAGGTTGTCAAAATTGTTCTTTTCATTTTTCTTCTTCGTTGTCAATAATACTAAAGACTCTTTGATGTTCACGAATGATCGTGAACATATTCCCGGGCCTTGAAAGCTCCTGCAAGCTTTCAAGTTTAGCCGTCGACGGGCAGTAGGTAGAGGCGGTTGAGAGCTCGACGAACGGTCCCACCAGAGGTCTTTACTTCTGCTACGCGCGTTATCCCAGGCTTTATTACTCTTCCTAGGCGCCAGCATAGCAGCGGGGACTCGTCCTTTATTAGTACTAAGTCATCTAGACGCAAATCTCGGCCTTTGACGCGCCATTTTGTGCGTTGTTGAAGCTCTGAGATATACTCGCGTGACCATCTCCTCCAAAAATGTTGACGCATCTGCTCGAGACGCTGAAATTTGTTGCGAAGTGGAGCGCTGTCTTCGCCATAATTTGCAGTTGGCAATGACGTAAGCGGCCGGAAAATTAAAAAGTGACCCGGTGTTATTGGTTAGAAATCGTTGACTGAGGGACTGAGGAAACAAAGGGTCGGCTATTGCGAATAGATTCGACTTGTGTAAAAAGGGAAGACAGTTCCTCGAATGTTAGATGAGTCTGTCTTAAAATACGTCGAATGTGGAATTTTGCCGACTTAATTCCGGCCTCAGCAAGACTATTGAAGTGAGGAGCGTACGCCGGAGAGAATTTAAATTGAATGTTTCGCTGAGCTGCAAAGTCACAAATTGGATCATTGTAGTTTTTTAAAAGAAGTCCTATTGTTAATAGCTGCAGCCGCGTAATTCTCCCACTGTCACAGAAAATAACCTTGGGCCTGCCCCCGCGAGCAATGAAACGTGTAAAAAATTGATTACATTCGTACGTAGATTGATTTAGAATAAGGATAGTTTTGACGTACTAATCCCTATTACCGACGCGCAGTGAGTTTTCATCATCAATAAAAACATTTAGTTGATTTAAGTTAGATTTGCGGGGCAACGGTTTTTTATTTTATATGTGTGTATGTATGTTAAAAAATTTATAAGGAAGTGTGCTCTAGAAGCGACACCGAAGGTGAGAACTCCGCCACTAAAGCAGGCATTGCTTTCAATTCAGAGTCCGCAGTTTGAACGGTTGCACTTGTCTTGCCTAAGAAAATCTAGCTTGTGCTTCTAAATAATTAGGTAAAAAGTAAAAAATAAATTGAAAAATAAGTATAAAAGGAAAATCAGTTGCAGTCATAGTCATAAAAAAGATAACTATGAAGTACTAGGCGCTAACGCGTCATAAACGACACGGAGCTTCGTCGACTCACTCTTAGTCCTGATAACAGGATGGTGAGGTAGGAAAGAAGCAATTTTGGGCTTATGGTCTGGCGCTTCAGGGAGATGACCGAGTTTAGCGAGGAGTGATTTCGACGATGAGTAGGAGTCACCTAAGCTATTCTTTTCCTCATGCTGGGGAAGTCTAAAGCAGATGCGACCATTTTCTAGTTTGTGAGTATTTGTGAGAAAGTGCTTCTCAAACAGCCTTCCTTCTTTAGAGAAGAGGTGAGATTGTGGGATATTTTTTAGCTCCCAGGATCTCCGTAGTTCTTCATTGATATTAGGCGAGGTATTTACCTCATTCATAATAAAATTACAATGTGTAACTTTATTCAGTTGGCTATTTTTATTTTCTAGTAAAGTAGGCAAAGGACCTGAAATGAGCCACCCTAATTTAGAGCTCCTAAGAATAGGCTTATTAGTGCCTAAAGAGTGCTGAGAGGAACCTATTAAGTCCCAAAATAGGTCAGCACCAATGAGCATGTCAATGGAGGATGATTCAAAAAATCTAGGATCCGCTAGTTGGAATTGAGATAAATCGAAGTCACTTACATCAAGTGTGACCTTAGGTAATTTATCCACTATTTTTGGAATAACTAGACAAGCCATCGTAACATTGAACGGGTTATTCAGTGAATGAAAATGAAGAGCGCAACGTTTTGCTTGAATGGCCAATGGGGTGTCTGACAGTCCGAACACACTGACATTAGAAGGCTGAGGAGACAAATTTAATTTATTTTGTACCTTTTCGGTAATAAACGTAGACTGACTCCCGCTGTCAAGAAGAGCTCGCACTGTTATAGCTTGATTAGTATCGGGGTTCCTTAACTGAACCTGAGCAGTGCATAATAAAACCTCAGAATTAATACCATTAGTATTGGTGATGGCAGCTAAGCTTTGGGTATGGGATTGTGTGGGGCCAGCGCTGGGCAATTCGGTCGGATCCGAGGTATGCAATAATGTATTGTGCTTTTGTTTACAAAAACGACAAGAACCCGGAAGCTTGCACTTCTGAACCTTATGACCATACCTTAGGCAATTGTCACACAAACCTAATTTATTTACTATGGTATTCTTCTCATCGGTAGTTTTATTTAGAAACGCGGTGCATTGATAAAGACGATGGGAACCCTTGCATAACAAACATACAATGATAGGCCTAGACGTACACGGTGCACTATGCTCGGTTGTTAGGGCGAAGGATTTAGTATGAGACCTAGTCTGAGTAGGCGAATATAATATTTTAGGCTTATCTTGTCGTTGCCTACTGACGGTCTCTAACACGTTTGCACGGTTCTTCAAGAATTCAAAAAAATGATCCAAAGTAGGAATTTCCGGCAACGTGGCTCTAGCCTCCTCCCATTTATAATAAGTACTATTATCTAGTTTTGCTGCTACCATGTGTATAACGAGGACGTCCCATTGCTCGACAGGTAGTCCCAAGGTACGGAGAGCACGTAGGTTTTTGTTAACATGATCAACAATAAAACGAAGTGACTTGTCGGTCTCTCGCACGGTTTCGATGTTGAACAATGCATTTAGGTGATTATTAATCAATTGCCTTTTATTATCATAGCGCTTACAAAGGAGCTGCCAAGCGTCGGCGTAGTTCGCATCAGTTACTTCCAGATTGCAAAGTACGCGTGCAGCTTCCCCATCTAAATAAGAAAGAAGATAATGGTACTTATGGATATTTTTGATACCATTATTCTCATGAATCAAAGAGATAAAGGTTTCCTTAAATTCGAGCCATTTAAAATATGTGCCATCAAATGTAGGTATTTTTATGATTGGCAACTTAAAACCTAGCGTGTTATTATCCTGATTACACGAATTATTAGCTTTACACGATGAGTACGTTTCTTTAGCAGCCGAATTAGAATCTATAAAGTTTTGAGCTACCGAAATATAAGTATCAAATTCCTGCTCAAAAGAATCGCGAATATCTAATTCCTCAGCTTGATTACATCCTTCCCAAATTTCCAATTGACTTTGCAACTCATCGAACTCATTCAACAATGATTGTATTCTGGATAATTTTAAAGAAAGCTTATTTATATCTAAAGCCGTAACATTATCTAATTCAGAAAAATCGTTCAAATAGGTTTTAAACTTTGTTATACGACCTTTGATATTGCTACGCTTAGTTTTTAATTGCTTGATGTCAGCCATATTTATAATCACCAAGAAACAAATATGTAATTAAAAAATAAACAGTAAAAATATAGGTACGGTACAGTCCTCGCTTCAACGTCCACAGCTGACCGGTATGCAGCAGACTGCGTTTTCAGTTAGCTTTCTTATTAGCCGGCTCAAGTAGTAGTAGCTCGGAACAGCGAGATTCAACACGTACTTGTCTCTGTAAATGTACCAAATGCACACACTAAATCACCATTGAATAATATTATTAGGTGTTTATAGAAGGGATGAGATAGTGGTTCGTCAAAAAGATGTGAATATATTATGTTGAGTTAGGCAAAAATTAACTTTATGAATAACTAGCTGTAGGAACAATAGATATAGTGCCTTATTAATATTATATATAGTAGGCAAGATATTGTTTTTCTAGAACAGACTAGAACATTCGAGTAACTGAAATCTCTATTAACACAAATCAAAGAAGATAATATAGGTAGGATATAGGAACGGGCTCACTTAATATAGACCGAGCTAGGCAAGATAGGCACAAAGTGCTGCGGCTGGCTGCTTGGCTGTGTTGCGGACCCGATGCTAGTTGACCTGGAGCTGCTTCGAAGTAAGGTAGTAGTAGACTGGCTGCACGATGTAGACTCTTAGGCGCAGCTAATTGGCTTGACTTTTCCCAAGAATATAGGCGCTGCGTAGAGGATTCGTGGCGATGTCCACTTATAGGCCCTTCGAAGCTATTTGGCTGCAGGTCCTGTCACGGTCGCCAATTTGTTCCGTATAGGAGCAAGAATATTAATAATAATACTTTTGTTATATTTTACAAAATATATTCTTATAGTGATTTGCAAAATTATACATATTGCTTCTAATTTACGTATTTTAAATTGAGGTTGTCAAAATTGTTCTTTTCATTTTTCTTCTTCGTTGTCAATAATACTAAAGACTCTTTGATGTTCACGAATGATCGTGAACATCTTGGAACTATCTCAGTGTTCTGATCCATCCCAACTTAACATTAAATATAAAAAATAAAAACTTAACAACAAGAAAATAACACTGAATCTGTTTGTAACTTCAAATTAACAGCTTTTTATTAAATGCATATGAAATTATAAACTGTACAGTGTACCTACATTAAAAAAAAAAGGTTTTTAAAATGCTTGTCTATCTGTTTCGGGTAATATTTGAAACGGCTGGTTTGATTCTAATGGAATGTTCACAGGCAGCTTTTGTTATAAGGTGTAGGCTATACATAAAAATAACTTATTTTATATTGCTAGGCAAACTGGATTCCGCACCATCTGTTGGTAAACTATTGCCATGGGCCACCATGGCATAGCATAGTTTACCTGCAACAAATTGGTGACAGTAATTACACTGCCCATTTTGATATGTCTCTCAAGTACAGCAAAGCTGCTTCACGGGAGAAACAAGACGGCCCAGGTAGCCGGGGGCGCGGCTCAGCGCAGCCATCCAACCGGAAAATCCAATCACACGTTAAAGTGATGTTCGTTCTTGTGTTGCATTACTATTCACACAGTAAGCGTTAACTTAAAAGACTTTATTAAATTTTAACGTCTGTTAAAAACAACGTTCTTTAAATACTAACGTTCGCTACCGCCATCTTTAACGATTACATATTCGTTAAAACGGTCGATGCAAGTCGTGCCGTCCTTAGGCAATAATTTGGAAGCAGAATCTGCGAATATAAAAGGCACGAAATATGGTCCGTTCAAACGCACACTTGCACGATTAAACGCATGATCTCTGTAATGATAGAATACGAAACCCTTAGACCTCGTTTGCATGAGGGTTAAAATACTTTTAAATGACACAAATGGAGACCCATATATTTAGTGACACGAAAGCGTCTTTAAGCGCGGTGCTTTTTCATCAAGCGCTGTTGGATTATCAACGTTGAGTGTTGGAAATTAAATCGAATTGAGCATGCGGAACTTACAACTCGCGCCAACGTCGAGTTTTAACGTGACGCTTTTTTGTTTTTTTCAACAGGACCTATGCTGTTGGCCTTAAGGTCTTTAAGCTTCATCGGAAAAGTAGATGAGCAGATGGCGCATCTAAGAAAACGTGAGGCTTATTAAACTCGTTAACGTAGAATAATATGAAAGCGAAAACGCGCGAACAAGTCGGGGTGAACGCACTGACGCAAACGCAGCGTAAAACGCGCGACCGCTCTCAGTATTTAGGTGCCTGTATTTGTCTGGTGAATCGGATCAAATTTCCATGGCTTCATTTACATTTGTGGTACCTCTGTTATCGATACATTCTGTGATTCGCTTTGACCTCTTGCAGGTTCCCTTTGGTAATGGTAATATGGATGTACCAAACGGTATATTGTAGTAACATAACGGTAGGTATTGTGTGCCGGTCTAACGATCTTGATGTCCGTATTTTGATATATCTTATTCGTTTGTCTGTATGTCCATTACAGAATTGTAAGCTATGAAAAGTAAAAGCATTTATCATAAAATGCTTACTAAGTTTTCTGAGTTTGTATGACCAAATCAACTGATGGCGCCACTGTTTTCATATTTAATTTAGTTGGTGGCGTGGCAACGCACGCAGTGTCCAGCTGGTGTCATACTATTATAAACCATTGTCTTAATAAAAGATAATTTCTTTTATTTTCTTACTTTCAATTTATTCAATTGACGAATCCTTCCTAGAATAATAATAATAATAATAATAATAATAATAATAATAGCTGACGAAATTAAGCAGATGTGGCATCAGGACACCGTCACCATAATCCCCATCATCATATCTTCCACCGGTGTAGTTCCTAAAACTTTAAATACCGCTTTAAAAACACTACAGCTACCTGCAACCACGTATATACCCCTACAGAAATCAATAGTGCTCGATACATGCTCAATAGTCCGTCGTTTCCTAGACCCAACCATGCTTTCATTTAATGAGAACAGAGACATCACAAATGTCTCAACTCAACAGCACACAGAACACTAACTACACACCACAAGTCATTACCATCTACACACAAAAATAAACAAGGATACTTGGCGTAAGCCCGTACCGAGTTTTAAAAAAAACCGACCTCGCGTCGAGCTTAAAGAAAAGAAAACAACAATAATAATAATAATAATATCTATGGACGCTTTTTACACCACGTCTATATACACGAATATTGTTAGATATAGATGTGAAGTGTAAAAATGAACTCTCATATTTATTATTATAAGCCATTTTTGTACCCTTCCTAACTCAACGATATTTGAGGCTTCACCTATCAAATTTGAGATGAGGCGTATAATGTGGCGTGAATTTAAAAACTTTTAACAATGAAATAATAACAGCGGTACTTCCAGTGAATTTAAAGGCTATGAATATTGATGTTAAATAAACGCATTGGATATTGGAGTTTATTCAGGTTTAAGTAACGGTTTACCGGTTCAGGGGGGCGGGGGGGGTTGCGCTTGTTGCTACACCCGTGAAGCAGCTTTGCTGTGTTTCGCAGGGAAGGGCATGACAGGGCCAAGTAATAAAATAATACTATGTAAGGATCGCTTCTATCTATGCTCTCCTGGTATCAATAGGCGCGTGTTATATGGGTTTGACAGGCGCGCAGATGCAGATTTTGTTTAAGTATAATATTGTCTGTGAATTTGTTTGAATCACCCTATGCGTTCGGGAATATGCGACATCGCATAGTATTGTTTGTGAATGGATGATGGCATTTTACATCTCAGAAAAGGTAAAATTAATAAGTTTTAATGTAATCCTGGATGTCTTATTAACATTTACCATTAGGTGAGGTCCTTTTGACTTCCCACCACGTTTCAGGCCTTGTCGTGGCGGTAGGGCTCAGAAGCCCAGGGTGACCCCACCACTTTGGGCGTGGAATAGAATGTGTGAAGTGAATAGAGCCAAGGGCCGTCTTTGTACCCTTATTATAAGAAGAGGGGGCAAAAGAGCAGGGGAGAACCTTGCCTCATTTGTACTGTCCCGACGTCGGAAGAGTTTGTTATGTAGTACGGGATAACACCTCTGTGGAGGTGGCGTCGGTCCCGAGGGACTGACTAGCCGTCGAGGTGCTCAATTGCTTGTAGATCCGGGGCACCTCACCAAAGGCGGCATTGGTGGCACTTGCCGGGTTTTAGTGGGTAGAGCTGTGTCCATTTACCAGCTTTTGGGCGCAGCGAGTCCCAAATACCCGCCTGGGGAGACTCACTCCCCACGGGATGCCTATCAAGGTTCAATCCACTCGAGAAGGCTTTTTTTAATTTCCCCGTGCTGGTCAATGAGGGTAAACAGCGTGAGGAAAACTGCGTGCTGTAAGGAAAAACAGAAGGTACGTAAAAGTTCACCCTGCAGTATACAAGTGCGTATTTGAACCATGTTCCAACGAGGAGATCCTCACTTGATTTCTCGGAGGAAACAGTCAATAAGATTGTCTAAACAGTATAATTTATTCTCAGTACCGAACCACGAATTCACCGGCGCACTTTCCATTCCCGTGGGAGTACAAGGGTAAATTATAGCCTATGTGCTATTTCGATGTTTTTTATAAAATATAATATATTGTATTAAGTAATATAAATATAGTAACATTTAATTGAAATCCATCCAGTAGTTTTTTCGTGAAAAGTAACAAATCAAATCAAATAATATTTATTTCGTAGGCAAATTACATAGCACTTGAAACATGTCATTTTTTTTATAAGCTAATGCTAGATTCGCAAAGTAGCAGTTTTCCTCAGAGAAGAATCTAGCAAGAAACTCTGTAGGATTGCTCTTTTTAAAATATAGTTTTACAATTTTTGTAAATACATCTAAATAACATCATACTAATATACATATATATAAATAAATATAAATAAATAACAAACGTACATACAATCTTTTTCATTTTGGGATTACATAATTTTTATACCTTCATATTTTCGTATAAAGTATAATTATATTAATTATTGATATGTAAAAGTGGTTTTAATACAATATCAGTACCCAATAATAAACTGGTATATTTATAACATTTTTTTTCTAAAATTGGAAAAAAATTGCAACTGGATTTTTAACAAAAAACTTTCAGCATTTTAAAGACAAAAAACGTTTTATAATAAACGCTTTAGTGTCAAAGTACAGTAAACATTTTCCTTAACCTTGCACGTTATCGCAAAAAGTGTAGCTAAAGTCTGCTAAAACTGTCCTTAAGTCGCCAAGAATAGTTCCTCACCTTGGTGTGAGGTGCTCTCCAATTATGCCGTTTACCACATGTAGGTTAATGACCTCAATTATCTCAATGTGGTCACTAACAATACCTTACCAACAAAAATAGTTTCACATAGTTCAGACAATTCTCCTTAACCATCAACCATAACCCATAGACTCCTAATAACAGGGGAACGGGTTCTGGCGACACATCTGACTTATAGTTCCGATGTAAGCCGTAAACAATGTACTCAAACTATCGTGTCGTCTTATTCTTTCCCGTTGCGAATATATCCATTTCTTTTTAACGTTCCGTGATTGGTAATGTATGACATTGAATTAGCTAATCACAGCATTGCAACCCCTTTCGTCTCACCTCAGCTAGTTGCCAGAATGCATTTAATACGAAAAATCAAACATTAGGAGTCTATAGGTTGTGTGGTCAATGTCCTTAACCAAGGAACGCTGATAGTTAACGTAAGTTACTTTAACTTACTGAACTAGGAACGAAAATTTTAAGAAGTTTATATAAATTAATCAGGCATCATAAAGTTCATAAACATATTACTATTATATTACGTTATATTTCATCTTCCTCGAAATTAGGCGAGGAGGCTGACAAAGTTCACGGATACGCTGGTCCGATGCGGGTTAGTTAACTTCACCTTTAATCTCATCAAGCATGGTTTCCTCGTGATTTTTTCCTTCCCGTGAGCAAGCGATGTTCTCTTATTTATATGCACGTAAAATTTAGGAAAAACCCATTTATAGACACGACAGGGCTCAGAATCGAACCGGGACCTATAAGACCCCAAGTGGCCATACCCACTAGGTGACTAGAACAAAGTCGTGTCGTTCAAATCATACCAACTATCTCATGATGATGATCATCATCATCATCAGCATTTATCCGTCCACTGCTGAACATAGGCCCCTCTCAATAAATGCCAAGACGACTGCAACATTGTAATGACCTGAACCATTCGGACGTCACCCAGCCAACCAAAGACTACTTAATTCATCGAAAGAGATAGAAAACCAAGACGATAAATTAAGCTTTGTTATCCACTTACATATTTAGTAAAAAAAAGTCACAGTCTCACACTATCGTGAGATACATACGTGATACATAAAGTAAATACTATAAGCTATTAAATTATATGGGAATCATCTTACCCTCTTTTATAAACTTAAACTATATGATGGCTAAAATTATATTTTTTTCCCATAGAAGAGCAAAATGAAGCCATTCACGTTCTCATATTTGATTGTGTTAAAGAAAATATCTTTGATTTCTATTTGTTTCTAAATTAAACACGATTTTATTTCTTTATAATGTTAATTTGTATTGGTCAATACTCTGGTGGCCATAATTATTGCTTTATGCGAAATAATATAAGGAATTTCAATATTCTGATAAGCCGCGATAAAATTATTTTAAAGTTGTATCATAGTAAATGAAGTATTATACATAATATTGTTTCTTTCTCATACGTAACCATAAATATTAAAGTGCTTAAATCAAAATCCGCAAAGCCTTCAAACTGTCGCATAGCTGTCTATAAGAATATTCTAAACTTTTTCTTACAATATACCAAATTAAGTTTAGCCCGTCTTATGACGGGGCTTGCGCGCTCGTAGAGCCGTGTAGCAGTCTTATGTGCTACGCGGAGCGCTACGCACGCTGTACACCGCTACGGGCGTAGCGAACTTGACGTCGGCTACGAAGTGTGTGAGTGTTAACAAAGTGTAAAGGTGTAATGGAGTGACAGTGGTTTTGTTATTTAACAGTTCCGTCGCACAAAATGTGCGGACGACTTTCCATCATATTTTCCAGGTTAGTAGTTATTTGTTAAGTTTTTATAGTATGACAACATTGGATATTGTTAATTATAAAACTATGGCGCTAATTTAATAAAGCGAATTTTTTAAGACTATATATTTATAACAATTCGAATTTTATTTTCATTAATACATAAATTTCTAAATTGATAAGCTACCCCTTATGCTAGCTAGCTAGCTAAGTAAGACGCTAACACTTAATGATTCGTTATTTAAAAAAAATAATAATATTCTGTTACAATATTCTGAATCATAAGTAACTTATGGTTATTTAGGGAATAATTAAATATATGTATTTAATCTATGTACAATCTATGTTAAAAGTATGTAATTAATTAAATGATAAATAATATATAATTATATATGATTGATTAGTTGTTTAATAGTAATATTTTATAAATATGAGCGTCTATAGTGTAAATTATATTAAACATTTTAAAGGTTATATGTTTTCCCTAAAATTCGATATCCATTTTCGTTTCAAGTCATCACGTTGATCTTATTATTGTCAATCAAATCGGAAATCATCGATGATTATTATCTATATAATCTTGGTTTAACTTGGGTGTGTCTGGACGACCTCGATATTATCCTGCTTGTACGTACGGAGAAGCCGAACAATAGGCAGCTCGTAATTCGGTTATTAGTTGAGCAATGCTTATCAGGTATGCAGGTATCACAACATTATCTCAATAACTGAATTACATGATACAGCTAGATGACATGTACACTATAAGACAAATATATAATTCTACTTATAAAAGCGAATGTTCATATGGATTTTGTTACTGTTCTCCACAAAAACTACTAAATGGATTTAAGTATGTACATACAATTACATAAACTAAAAACCTTAAAAAATATAATATAATATCTCATCTTATTAATAGGATTTAGGCCAGGTTCCGAAGATACTAGCTTTGAATAGTAAGACTAATAATTTGTCTAGTCGCTGCCAGCTTTTCGGTCTCCTGTGATGTCAACTAACCTTTTTTTATTAGTCCCCTGTATTTGCGTGTATTTTAAATTAAGTAATTAATTTTGAATGAATCCTGTTTTGAAAAAATAAAATATTATTTTTTGTAATGGATTTTAATAAAACTTTACTTAGCATAGATTATTATTCATTGGAATATCACATAGGTTAATACGACATTTCCTGTTTCACGCCATCAATGGAATCAGATGCCACCTACGGTGTTTCCGAACCGATACAACTTAGGGACCTTCAAGCAAAGAGCCTACACCTTTTTGCAAGGCAACGCACCTGCTAATCCTCTGGTGCTGGATTTATAGATGTCGCTACCACTTACCAAGTGAACCGACTGTTCGTTTACCCCGTTCTATAAAAATACTATAGTTTATCCCCGTATTGTCACGAGTATGGGAATCATGTCGATCAAATTCCGGGCGTTGATAGTTGACACATAAAGTGAAGTGAAACTTCGTAAGGAAAATGCCTGAAGTGTTCCAAAATTTTTAACGGCATTTTAACTTTGCCATCTCCCTTAGGGAAGGAGCTCACTTGCTAAACGGCCTAACCCTTCTTCCCTAAGGACCTCCGGCTCAAGCCAATGCCCAACACTGGAAAGTATAATTTATGTATGTTTAAGAAGATTAACTTCTTAATTCAGGGCGTTGACCCTTTTCGGTCTTGCACGATCATATTTCAATGGTATTTATACAACTATTTCCTTATCTATAATTCCCTGTTTAAAAAATACACTTAAGATGGCTCTATGAAAAAATTGGTGAGGCTTATGAATGTGTTTAAGTGCAAGTTAGATAATAGATTCACACTTATCTGATTCATTTGACAATATTTGACAGTAACCTTTCATATTAAGAATGGCACCTACAGACCGACAGATAAATGAGAATAAGGAGGAAGGGGTCCGCGTTGCTGAGTCCTAGCAATAGGCTTTCCTATGAAAGCCAAAAAGGCTCTATTAAATTTAATAAAAAAAACAATCATTAATAATTTAAATTATTAAAAAAACCTACTTATATTAAGAGCGCGAAAGTTTGTGTGAAAGCCTGTTACTCTTTAACAAAAAACAAGATAATGAATTTTACTGAAGCTTTACAGTAATATGGCTTACTTATCAAATTAACGCATAGGCTATAATTCATTTACTTTCATCGGTATGGGAGGTACGTGAACTGATTTGATCAGTTGTTGAATAAACGTAAATATATGCTATGCTTAATTATAAGTCGAAGCGATTGCTAGTAGAATTCTACCAGGGCATGCATCATAAAGATACCAGCTGTTGCCCTCAGCTTCGCCTGTGTGAACTAAGATTTACAACGGCAACTTAGCTTAGCAGTGCCCTGCGCTCCCGTGGGAATACGGAGATGAATTATAGCCTATGTGTCAATCGGATGTATAAGCTATATTATTATGAAGTTTTATCAAAATCCATTCAGTAGTTTTTGCGTGAAAGTGTAACAAACATCCTCACAAACTTTCGCATTTATAATATTAGTAGGATAAGGTAACTCACTGACCCCGGTGTTTCACCCACGCACTTCCCATTCCCGTGGGAGTACGGGAATAAATTATACTCAATATCTTATTCTAAAGTGTAAGCTATATTATTGTAAAGTTTCATCAAAATTTAAGCCGTAGTTTTTGCGTGAAAGAGCAACAAAAATCCAAACATCCAAACTTACAAACTCTAGCCTTTATAGAATTTTAAAATAACGTGGCTATTTTTATTATTTAAGCTATTTAAAACGGGATATTACTATGTTTTTAGTGTTAGTTTGCGGAGCTCGATATTTTGACATTGTCTACGAATGTCATGTTCTCGTGAACTCCGAGCGAGCTTCGCGAAATAACACTCAAAAACATAGTCATATCCCGTTTTAAACAGTTTAGCCTTTATAATATTACTATCTAGATATAACTTACGTGGAACTATTTAATTCTAGACAGTCTTTTTAGTCGCGATAGTAATTTTTGTTTTTTTTATAGCATAGGATATCTTTTTAAATGAAAGATGAAACAAAATATATTTTACGATATAACTTGCGTGGTACTGGAATGATATATATTTTTTTACCTGTAATCAATTATTATCTTTTCATACGTCAGTGTACTTTTCCTTAAAAGTAATCTGTCATGCAGGCGTACGCAACCTTTTTACGGAAAGTAAACAATATATTAATGTCAAAGCCTGTATAGAAAGTCACTCAGAAGCGATTTTTGTTACATCATTATGGAACAAAAATTATTATAGGTATCTTCGATTCTTAACGTACAATTCCCGTATGTTCATGCTATTATGCTTATGCTATGGTATTTAAACAATCTTGGCGTTCGTTGAGGGAGGCCTATGTTCAGCAGCGGAAGTATAAAGGATGATGATGATTTTTAATTTTGGCTGTGAAGTGATGATATTGAGGCCATTATTAATATCTAGCCTATACGTGCACTGATGTTAAATCCACTGTTAAAGCCTGTTGAAAACTCTTATTTTTCACCAACAAAATTCTGAGCTACATTTTAAAGAATCCTCAAGTATTGCACGATGTAGGTAATATATCAGCGGGTAAGCCTCTAAATCTCGAAAGTGCTGTAAAAGTGCAGCCTCCCCTGTCTCCATTTTTCTGCCTGTCCTTTGTACATAAAATAGGTACTTATTGTTTTGTTGGGATATACTTAAACCAAAAAATCTTTAAGTATAAGTATGTACGTCGAAATTGTTTTGTGACCGGGATTAATTTATTTATTTCATACAAGTATCAACCAATATTTATCTCGCCGCTGGGCACGACTCTCCTCGAAATCAGACGAGGAGTCCAGATGCGGGTTGTTGAACTTCACACACCTTCAAAGATCGTGCAGGTTTCCTTACGAGGTTTTCTTGGTGTCGTGTTCAGGGTGCACTTAGAAATTTAGAAAAGACCCATATCAAGGCACCACGTGGGGATCAAACCCGGACCCTCTCGCTAAAGAGGCTGAGCCCGATGGAGCAAAAGAATGGTTCCGTTTTATGCCATTTGGCTGCGTTACCCTAAAAAATTATTATTATTACAAAGTGATTGCATAGCACTACGCTAGAGAGTTTTTAAAACATATTTATTTAATAACTAGCTGTTGCCTGCAGCTTTACCTGCGTTAACTATGATTTATAACGTCGACTTAGCTTAATGGTATAATGCCTTATAGCCCTTCTCGATAAATAGCCTATCTAACACTGAAAGAATCATTCAAATCCGATAAAAACAAACCCCTCCAAGCCTTTTTTCGCGATAAAAGGTAGCCTATGCCCTTTCCCAAGCTCTGGTCTAAATGTGTACTAAATTTCATAAAAATCGGTGCAGCAGTTTAGGCGTTAAAGCTTAACAGACAGACAGACAGAATTATTTTCGCATTTATAATATTAGTAGGGATTACCTCTGTGGCTCAGTGGTAAGCGCGTTGGCGCACAAGCCGGAGGTAGCGGGTTCTAATCTCGCCAGGAAACACAAAAAAAAATCTGTGTTCCTGGGTCATGGATGTGTATTAAATATGACACTATTATTATAAAGAGGAAAACTTTGTTTGTTTGTTTGGTTGTAACGAATAGGCTCAAAAAGTACTGGACCGATTTCAAAAATTCTTTCACCATTCGAAACATACATTATCCACGAGTAACATAGGCTACATTTTATTCTGAAAAAAAATAGGGTTCCGTAAGATATTTGGGTTTTTCGGACACAAGGTGTAAAAAATCAACCAGAAAAGTTATTTATTTTGCGTACGCTGCCTAAACTATAAAAGATAGAACCATAAAATGTTCTAATTAATTGTAGATCTTATAAATATCTACAAAAAGTCTATGATCTTATAAATATCTACAATAAAATCTATGTCGAGTGAGGCACAACAACCATATTTTATTCAGAAATTATGATTTTTTTGGACTACATTTAAACGAGTTTATTTTACTCATGCTTTTAATCCTTAAGATATGAAGGTAAAGAGTTTGTTTATTTGAACGCGCTAATCTCAGGAACTATCGGTCGGATTTTAATGAAACATTTCAGTGTTCGATAGCCCATTTATCGGTAAAGATATATCATCCCGCTAAGATCCCGTTGTAAATCTTAGTTAACGCAGGCGAAGCTGCGGGCAACAGCTAGTATATTATATAATAAAAATCTTAAATATAAGTATTAATATAAAAAGTATTAAATATATGTATTTCCGTTGTCTGGTACCCGTAACACAAGTCTCTTCGAGTACTTAGCACGGGACCAGATTGACGTGGTGTAAAAGCGTCCATAGATATTATTATTATTACATATTTTAAATTCAACATCATTCAGCAGAAATCGTAAACGTCGTTTTATAATATTAGAATGTAACTAAAGAGGCTACCGTTAAATCTACCTTTCTAAAATCTCGCAACTATTCGCAACTTATCAAAGAGCTGAGCTGACAGTCTCGCGGTGTTGCACTCAGCATCCGAGCTATTTGAGATGAACTCATGACGGTATTTAAGTGAAGAGATTCTCATAGCTTTGAGATTATGACATCGCAAGTTATGTTCGCAGTTATGTTTAGTTGCATGTGCGATTAAGTACGAATATAATATATACTAAAATTACTTGAAACGGAATATATTATGTCATGTTTTCCACTATTTTGCGGAAATGTTTTGACATTTTCTCCATATGTTTTTCTTTACGAACCATGGAAAAAATGAAAGTATAGATAGCGTTTTAAATAATCCTACTAATATTATAAATGCGAAAGTTTGTGACGATGTTTGTTACTCTTTTACGCAAAAACTACTAAATGGATTTTAATGAAACTTCATAATAATATAGTTTATACGTCAGAATAACACATAGGCTATAATTTATCCCCGTACTCCAAGGGAACGGTAAGCACGCGGGTGAAACCGCGGGGCGCTGCTAGTCTTATATATAAAATTCTCGTGACACTGATTTTTATAAATTTAATATACAATATACAGTAGGTATGAGAATAAGCTTATAACTATTTTTTTTATATACCTGGGTGGCTCACCCCAATATATTTTTTAATTTTCTCATCAAAGTTTTAATTTTGATTTTTTTAATGATTTGGCATTTTTTTAAATTGGTACCGTAAAAAGAATTAGTTTAAGAAAGGCACCGCGCATGCAACCTTTAAATGGCTCGTCTAAGCCTATTTCCAGCCTTATATAGAATTCTGATAATTGAATTATTTTTTAAATTTTTCCTTTTTAGAGTCTATTTTTAAATCTCTTATAAGTTAATATTTTCGAACATAATTATGAAATATTTATTAATTATACTATTAAACGAAGATATTTATAAGAAAATTATAAAATACCTTTTTGGCAACTTAATTCGTAAATAGCTGCAATTTATGTGCTCATAAACGCGTCCGGAACATTAAATCCTAGACTATATTCTGGATCGAATGAGCTATCGAATGTATTTTAAGAGTATCCTATTTTTAACCATTCAACATATCGATTAGACTATAAATTCTACAGTCTCTGCCGCCGCCGAATGCATTGACCACAATGACATAAGTAGCAGTAATACTGAAATTAGGGCCTGTTTCACAATCTCCCTTTAAGTTCCCTATAGGCTATTGGCAACATATTTGACAGATGTTTGACAGATAGAGTATGGAGTATCTGTCAAACATCTGTCAAATATGTTGCCAATAGCCTATAGGGAACTTAAAGGGAGATTGTGAAACAGGCCCTTAGTATTATATATCATCAGTATCAGTATCATCATCATCATCAGCCTTTATCGATCCACTACTGAACATAAGCTTTCATTACTCTAAGACTCACTCCATGCCACTCACATCAAACATGGATTATATTTTTATAAGCTAATGCTAGATTCGCAAAAGTAGCAGTTTTCCCCAGAGAAGAATTTAGCAAGAAACTCCGTAGAGTTGCTCTTTTCAAAATAAATCCACCCGTGAGAACCACTGTTAATTATTAGTTAGTCTATACTTATATTATAACGAGGAAAGATTTGATTGTTTGTTTGTATTGCATAGGCTCCGAAACTTCTAGGCTGATTTGAAAAATTCTTTCACTGTTGGAAAGCTACACTTCGCCCAGTGAACATAGGCTATATTAAATTTCTATTATATTCTTCGTAGTCGCAGGCGAAGCTGCGTGCAACAGCTAGTATATAATAAAGGGTATAATACTATTATTTATTATTATAATGACTTTAGTTAATTAACTGCTTCATTGCTTCTAATCGAAAATGTGAAAATTTTAATTACATTGGTGGTTACTGTTTTACATAACAGGGCGACGATAAAGGCCTCACTACGCCTAACAAACATAATTAATTGTGCTGGTTTATTTGTGTATGGTTTATGTATGGTGTTTGTCTGAACCGTTGTTATGGTAGTGTTAAGAGCGTTAACGCCGTTAAAATCTTACTTCTAAAGCACTTTTATCTCCTTACAAATCTTATGTACCGAAAGTGTGAATTACCTACTAATAATTGTATCGATCTTAAAAGTTGACTGAGAACATTTTTACATTTAAAAATACTCACGTGCAAAGTTTAATACTACTATTAAAGAAATGTAATAAATTAAATAAAATTCAGTTCGTATTTCCGAAAACACGCTCTTAACAGAAGAAGGGATACGGTAAGGTTTGTGGAAATTAATTATATTTAGGCTAAGATAAGTAATGTCTATATTCTGATTATATTCACGTGAAAGAACACTTATGCTATTTCGCGGTAGATTAAAGTAGGTCGCTAGTGGGGCACACTGTCAGACTTAAGAGGTGTAGGTGGGTAGGTGTCTCTTGTAAAATATTGCGTTGTTTGAAGGATATGTAAATTAGATGATTATTTTTTTCAAGGTTAAATATCGATTTATCATGATAAAGGCGATCATGATGACGATGATCAGAATTGACACACAGGAGGCTACTAAAGTTTGTCAAGATTTGCTTTGAAAGACGTATTAATTGACATTCTTGAAAAGTGAAGAGCTGCGTGTGACACAAACCTTAAGACACATGTATAGTCTTTCCGTGGGCCGCGGTGCAAACGCGCCTTGATTTACTGCAGACAAAGATTATTGCGCCATTTACACTTCAATACAGGCTATCATTTTTCTATCTATTTTATCTTATTTCCAGTTTCGCTTAGCACTAAATTTAAAAGCGTGTTTATCTTAATTTCTTAAACTATAGGTCTTTTCTAAATTGGCTTTTAAGTATTTCAGCCACAAATTCATTTTTTATATATCTTAAATCTAGATTAAAATGTCTGTTGAACAGAATAAGCGAATTTATGATAATGTCAAATCCGCTTTCGCTAGTCGCCTCTTGGGACCTATTAAAATAAATGAACCTCGCAAAAAGCTCCATAAATAGCCATAAAATAAATAGAATTAGCTTAAGCCTTCTAGAATATATTATCTATTAATTCTCTTAGAAATACCTATAAAATTAATAAAGGAAATAAATAGATGCATAAAAATAAATAGAAATTGAAGAGTCTTTGAAATTACAAGTAAAATCTTAGAGACAGTATAAAAAAAGCTTTGTGTTATGTTTAGTTTAGTATTCAAGGTAATTTCTAACACGTTTCTGTGCAAAATAGTATATTTGTTATGCCAAATAGTTAATAAGTGTCGATGGAATATTAAATAGTTTTTACCGATTTAAAAATCTGAAAAAAAATGTTAAAACTTGAAAGTACCTTTAGGTGGAATTTATTTATTATTTTTGATGATACTGTTACTATAAAAAAAAATAATTGACAAAATATATGAATACTTTCATAACCTTATTGTTAAGGAATGTTGTAACAATTATAAAGTTTTCTATTTATAAAATGATCTGGCGCTATATTATATGGCCGTATTAACCACGATTAATCATCATCAGCCCATTAAAATCCATAGACATGTAGTTATAACAACGAGTTGCCAAACGTGGCCAAGATCTGGCAATTTGCCAAGGTTTGGACGAGCATTTGCTCACTTGGAGCATTAAATTTGGCATAATTAATGTATGTCATCGAATCATCAGGGAACATAGTCGTTACCATATTATCATCATCAATAGCCCGTATCTGTCTAAGTTGTCAAAACATGTATTAACACCTAGACAACTAAACGATTGTAGAGCGCAATATCAACGTCAAAGAGTATGGGCGATGCTATCACTTATCATTGTGTACTGCTCATTTGTTAGGATAATAAACCATTGCATTTGGGGGAAGTTCATGTATTGTAAGTGGGACTAGGGTCTTTATAGAGTAAGCCCTAAGAGCCCCAAAAACAAGAAAAATATCCAAATATGCCGGCTCTGTAATTTTTTTTTGAATTCAAAAAATTCAAAAAATTTTCTTTGAATTTTTACGAATAAAATCTCTTTTCTCAAAAAGTTTGAGTCCTTGGCTCTTTTGACCGAGGTCCTGCATATATTTTTATATATGCCGGACCTCGACGATCCAGCTTCGACTTTAATACAATGTGTATTAAAGAACCTAATTCAGGAGACATAATATTGTCTTTTGGTTAACTAAGAAATCTGGTTATTTGGCAATATTCTACACGTTCATAACTCCAAGTTTTGTGAACTTGTAAGTACTTTTCTTAACCTTTATGGCGTCTTGGCGGTACCTGGAATTAATTCTCTTGAATCTGGTCAAAGTTGGGATGTCTTCAACTTTTTTAATTTAAATTTGCGACTTGTACGTAATCGATGGCGGCATCTGGCTTACAAGTTTATAATGTTGGTCAATTTGTATATTGAATATGTCAATAGCTTATACTTTTTAAATTAAAAAAAAAACAGGTGTGTGTGCGATTTACTTACGATAGAAGTGAAACACACGTTAAATGCTCAATATAATACATCAATATAATATACAAGTAAGTATTAAACAGTGTGCAGTATACATACACACCGACATTTGCTCTCTCGCTCTGGCTTATTACAGGCGACTATGCTTAAAAGACGGGAGTGGGGACACCACGATGTATGAGACAAAGAGGAGAGACCGATAACATAAAATAGTATGTATATTTCTGTCTTATTCTTTGCCGACTTCATCCTACACATTTTTGTATTTGTGTCTCTTACCTGTCGTTTTTTCCGTTGCATCCGGTTTGAAATCACAACGATTCTAAAGAAGTTTCACTTCAAAAACAAGAGTTGAGGTATTGTATGAAGCTGAAGATGGCTGGTGAGTTGTCGGAGTCATCAATATGGGGGATGGATGAGATCACGTCGGGTCACCTCCGAACGAGATGGTATGGTCATTCAGGCCATAGGCCAATATTTATCACATCAGTTGTTGTATATAATATAGTCTCACATTATGATTATCATAAATGGTCTGGCTCATAAATAAATTGCTCAAGATTTAAGGGACTTTGTGAAATAATGATCACAATTAAAAGAATGATAGGAACCCAGCAGAGTTTCTTGTGGGTATCTTCTCTGACATGGGCGCGTTGCGAACCCTCATTTTAAACTTAGTCACTAAGACGATCAGTCGAACGATCGAAGTGATCATTATATAGATCCTAAATGTGAAATTAAACAATAAATAAATATTGTAAAAAACTGTGTGTGATTCAGAATTGTGATGATAATTGGTCCGCCATATTAGTATACATTGGCTTTACGAAGCTAAAACATTTAAACGGCTAGCGCATGTTGAATACGAATCAAATTAGAGATCCTCTGCATGTTACAAACTTGTTAACATATCCTGTTAGCTCGATATTCACTAACTAGATAAACCTAGAAATAACAACTACACTTGCTAATAGGATCAGGCGTTTGGCGGAAATCTGTGACATGCGACATTTTATTCTCGTATATTTAAACGAACTTTTAGAATCGCGTGGGAATCGCGCGGGCTTTTAAAATGAGATATTTTTATTTTTGGAACGTATTTTTTTTTATTTCGATAAATTTAGTTGCATGCCTATTTTTTCGGGATCTAATTTTTTTGTTAATAATCGCAACCATTTTTTATTTTTATTAAACCTTCCACGTGTAATTGACGATTTACAGTTAAACTGTTCTTGGATGTGACTTTACTCGCCATTAGATTAACAGTACTTTTTTTTTCTTTTACGCCGGGAAATGCACTGACGCATACCGCTGGGGAGTGGATCTCCCCAGGCGGGTATGTGGGACTCGCTGCGCCCGAAAGATGGTAAGTGGACGCAGCTCTACCCACTAAAACCCGGCGAGTGCCACCAATGCCGCCTTTGGTGAGGTGCCCCGGATCTACAAGCAACAGGGCACCTCGACGGCTAGTCAGTCCCTCAGGGGACTGACGCCACCTCCACAGAGCGGTTGCCCCGCACCACAGAACAACCACTCCCAACGTCTGGACAGTACAATGAGGTGAGGTTCCCATCCTCACCCCTTGCTCCCTGCTCTTTTGTCCCCTCTTTTTATAAGAGGGGTAAAAAGGAGCCCCCTCAGCTTAATTTGCTTTACCCAAGGTGTTTGGGTCACCCTGGGCTACTGTGCCCCACCGCCACGACAAGGCCTGAACCATGGTGGGGAGATTAACAGTACTAATTTAATTAATGTCTTTATTTTTTCTAGAAGTCATATTACATGACAATAAAAATCTAGTTGACAGTTTAGGACTGACCTGACTACTGGACACTAAACATAGCGTGTCCGAATACCGCTCGTGCAGATAATATTTATAATGAATACTAGCTGCCCCAACAGACTTCGTTCCGCCAAAAGCACTAATATTTCTGTTAAAAATAGGGGTTCTACATAGAAGGGTGATAATTTTGTCAATAAAATAAAAAAGAAATATCAAGCGATGGGCCAACCTTATAATTTAAGGGGTTGGCTGATTTTCAGGCCTACCTAATATTCATATAAAGTTTTATAAAACTCGATCCAGCCGTCCCGAAGGGTTTTGGAACAAATACCGAGACACAAGAATTTTATTTATTAGATGTCTGCACCGGGTCATGGACGTGTTTATTATATTATATTATGTATTAACCTATATCACCATCATCATCATCATTAACCTTTATCCAACTAAATTGATTCCCGTTACAATTAACAGTGACATAAGTTCTAAAATATGTTGCTAATGGCTAACTTATCGCGGTGTTTTTTTTTTAGTTAATATTTATTTGTATAATGAGTCAGACATTTTTGGTACATTTTATAAAATAACTAAGTGAACTAAGTAATTGTTAGCTCAATTAGCATTTATCTAAACAACAGCTTCAATTCCACTTTCATTAGCTTCTCTTATCATTTGTGTTAGTGTGTACCTAGACTTTATTACATTAGTTTTAATTATGTACTGCTATTTCGAAGGAAATGTAGGGTTGTCAACTACTCAGTTATAGTATTAATAAAATATTTAAAATATTTTTAATTTTTTCATTACTGAAGTCTCGTGAATATGCGCACAAAATTACTCAAGCATTGCACAATAAAAGTAACAAGCATGCTAATACAAGATATAGAAAAAAGTCATTTTCAACCCCAAATCAAAGTGTGACAAGTTCAACTTATGCGGAATGCCTGCTTTCTAATACCACATTAGAACTGATCAGCTACGGGCCGATAGGGTTCAAGAGTGAAGGCAGCGTTTAGATTTAGACAAATTAGTGTTCGTCGGCCATTACTTTTTTACTTTTAAGATGATTGTGAAATAGAAAAAAAGGATATTTTTAATTTATTTTTTTTTGAATATTCTTCGAGCTAAGTAAACAGCCCTAGTGATAAGTCTATCTCCATACCTATCTCATGCTAATTCGTATTCCCCTGTCAGTGTTGTCTTTGTGCTCGCGACGAGTTTTTGTTCTGCGAGAACTACTCACATTTGTTTCGTTTACTTTTGGAAAATTTGGTGAAAGGATTTTATAAACTAAACTTACATTATTTATTCCGATTTCTTAGTACGAGTTGTAATAAGATAGGTTAAAGGATGTGCTCGTGTCGGCCTCGGGATGGGATCCCGGGCCCCGCTAAAGACACGACGTGGTGGAGACTGCCAAGTGGTAGCCAGGCAGTCCCCTTATTGTAGATTCCGGGTCCTTCAGATAGCGGCAGAAGGCTCACGCAGCGGTTTTAGTGGGGTAGTGCACCGAATGCGACACACACACGCCAGCGCGCCTACCCAAGGCCCTGGTAGGGTCCGAAAAGAATTTCCGCTGCGTCATCCAAAAAAAAAGTTTAAAGGTATTATTAGTACTTATTTCTCTAACCTATATTGTGCTACTGCTGGATTTAGACCTCTATCTCTCTTTTCCACGCGTCTTTAACGTTAGCTGCACTAATCTTAGTGCACTTCATTGCACTTCATTGCACTGCATCTTAGTTTCGAAGAGACTATCTAGTCTCTTCGAAAAAAATGTCAACCCGTCACCTGTTTCGAGGTCTACCGCGTCCTTGGGTAATGAAACCCAGACATACACAAAACATACATATAACTAAAGCGACGATAGTCCAGTGCGTATAGACTCGGCCTCTTATGCGAGATGTTCCTGGTTCGATCCTAACCCAGAATGTTCCTTGAAATAGGTATTTATAAATTTCTAAGTGCACTATAAGCATGAGACCATCGCTCGCACAGGTGAAGGAAAACATCGTGAGGAAACCTAGCCTAGATGAGATTGAAAGTCTTTGATGGTGTGTGAAGGTCACCAAGAGGCCAGCGCATAGGTGAACTATGATCCATTACCCTCCTCGCCTGATTTCGAGGAGGAAACCCGTACCCAGTATTGTGACATAATATAAGTGTTGATACTTTACTTTTTTATATACTTTAATTATAATGAAACAATTTTAACCATTTTTGTGGCGTTTTCCTAAAATTTTTATATGCCTGACTTTTCGAATACTTTAAGTTCTTCCGTGACTATGGATGCTGTAAGCTGCGTTAAAATACATAAAAGTTTTTTCAATATAAGGAGTAAAATTCGTGTCAACATTGGAAAATAATTTCATTTATTAACTTATCAAGAGTTGAAGATAAATAAGTTAAAAGAGTGTTATATAATAGGCTTCTTCCTTTGTAAATTTTCTTTTGTTAAATTCCTAAAAGTTTAAATTAAATATAGACTGTTACCAGGAAAATATACTATAAGCAATCATATTAGTAATTTTGACACTGGGTACACTTTAATACTAATATAATAACTGATAAGATCAAAACCCTAAACCGAATTCAAACTTCAAGCAAAAAACCTCACATAACTTGGAGTGTTCAAATTGTAGTGTACACAAAGTTTGAACAAGCAACAGCCTACCCCCCTCTGACACATCCCATCCCCCTCTACATCCCCTCTTTAAACTGTGAGTAACACATTGACGCGTAACACAATTACCGAAACTTAATAACTACGTTTCGTATGAGCTTCGAATTTGTAAGTTCGGCTTGAGGTAATGGGACACGAAGCTCTCTAATTTTAATGAACTTTTAATTGATTCAAGCCGAAAGTTCCAAGAAGTATCTGATTTCCTAATGTCATTTATGAGCAATAAGCGTTTCTGGATTAATGAACAAAGCCTAAGATTGTTCCTTAAATATTAAATATGATTTTCATTTCACGAGCTTGATATTCAGGAATTGTCCTTAAATGCCTTGTTCGTGAGCAAGTATTTTCTGATTTTGTGTATAGGAAATAAGCTTTGCTATATTTTTTAGAAAACTGTTTGGCAAACAGTGAATGAGCATAGCAAAAAATAAAGAAAGATGGAAAGCTCTAGAGGAGGCCTTCACCCTCGAAGGGAGGAGTTCTTGCTAGTTAAATAATTTATTTTTGTGTTAAAGTACATAAGTTATATTACTCAGCCTATAATTTGTTTGAAATGTAGTATTTAAAGTGAGCTTATTTAAATTTATGTAAAAGATTTTTTAGCAAGAAATATAAGGCTTTTTTATTTTTATTTTTTTATTTATTTAAGTATTATATTTTTTAGAGGAATATTTGAGAGGAAGTTAGGTCAATTAATTGCTATATCGCAACAAGACTCACAACCTTGTGTCGGATGAGCGACGCTTGAAAACACTCTTTTTTTTCAATATCACAGGGAAATATTTTATGAATATAGCCATGATTTTCAAATAGTTCCTGACCCTTGGTACTTGGGACCCTGGTAGTGCCCAAACTTAAACAACTGCGAGCACTTTCAGTCGCTTTTTAAGAATTTCAGATTATCAGTCGTGCTAGTCTCAAATGAAATGGTTGAATGTTAATCGCTTCCTAACTCTCGGTCGGTCAGTTTCTCTGTTCAACAAATAGAAGGAGAAATGCCAGTGAAAATTTGTCAGTCAAGAAAAGCAACGCGAGGAAACCGGCTTGACTGATTAGATTAAAAGTCTCAGCAGGCATATGAAGTTCATCAACCAGAATTGGTCCGACGCGGAAAGAAATCAATGAGCTATGACCGGATAGGGACATAATATTAAGAATTAGAGATAAATATATTATTATTATAAGAAATACCTGTAATTCTGTCTCGATGTCTGATTCTCCAATAATCACCATGATAATATATGATAGAGCATGTACAGTTCTGATATAAGCTTAATATCAGAACATCATTTAAAATTAAGTTCAGTTTTACAAATAAATTCTCTTAGTGTAAGATTAGAAATATTAAAGTGAACTGAAAAAGGTTAATAAAATTAACGATGATAATATACAATATTATCAGACGATAAAATCACTTCTATCCGTGTTGGATGGGAGTGGCAAGGGAAGACTATGTTGAGTGGGTGGATAAAAGCTGATGATGATAATGACGGTGATAGTGAAAGTAATGATGATGATGAGGATGATAATGATAATAACGGTGATAGTGATAGTGATGATGATGAGGATGATAATGATAATAACGGTGATAGTGATAGTGATGATGATGATGATGATGATGATGATTATGATGATGATGATGATGATAATGATGGTGATAGTGGTAGTGATGATGATGATAAGGATGATGATGATAATGATAAATAGCATACTGGTTCAACTAACATAACTTGCGATTCTATAGTCTAGTTAAAAGCTGCACATAAAATATATTTGTCATGGTCACTGACGAGTTCTACGATCAGTATAACCTGGATACTGCCACTTAACCATTTTACGAGAGCTGTTAACTGAGAAGGTCCTTAGTAAGCATTACCTATTAAAGCCGCTAAGGCCTCAAACTTTACTACTTAACAAGTCACGACTGCCTTTTTCTGGTTTTAAATTATTCAAAACACTTTTATAATTCATAGCTTCATCTGAACTAAACTTTGTTTAGTATTATTATACGTAATTACATTGGATTTATGACTTTGAACATCATTACTAGACTTTACCATTACATTATCCACCCACTGCTCAACTCTTCCAATGAACGCCAAGACCGATCTCTTGCCACTTGCATCCAACTTGCACCCATCTGTTTTGGTGGTTGGCCTATGGTTAAAGACCAACTAACCTTTCTTCTACCTAAAGACATTTTCAGCACATCTGCTAAAAATAGAGCTAAAAGAAAGAAGAAAGCTTTTTATGTACATTTTGTAGGCAAGAACCGGTGGGGGGATGTGCTTGTGTTGCAATTTCCTCTGCTACTCTCTCTACTGTTCTCTGCTGTATTCAGCAGTAGATGTATAGAGGCTGGTGTTGATGATGATGATGATGATGAAAAAGAAGAAAAAGATGATGATGACAAAAGCAAAGAAAATATACTTAAGCCACTAAATACTGGTTTTTCTTTTTTGTAGACGGTAAACTATGCATATTTTAAGAATTTGGGTCTCATTATAATATAGGTTAGGTTAATCTAATAATTAGTTCTTAGACAGTGAGAAAAGAGATTAGCCAGTAATGGATATTCTAGGGAGAAGAGTAATCTAGACATTTAGGCAGTTAGGGCAAACAAATTGGTTGTTTATCTTGCCTACTAATTGTATGCAGTAGTTTACTGTCAAGCCCTATTTAATATTATCAATAATTTATTTTAAATTTTTTTAGTACTTAGCAAATAAGGTAAATTAATTAAAAAGGTAAAATAAATTGGCCATTGTAAATTATAAAATGAATAGCTACAGTAATCGAAGCAATATATCATTATACTTAATAATTATTATTTCCAGAACAATATACGTGTAGTAACATTAAATAAAAATTCTTATTAAGATAGTAAGGCTAACGGCGACTTTCAATATCCTATCTTAATATTTTCTTATCTATATTGAAATTTTGACACATTTTCTTACAAAATCTGTCAAAATTTCATCAAATTTCATCGATAAGAAAACTTTAAGCTAGATAGGATATTGAAAACCGCTGTAAATGAACTAAAATAATAATAAATACGTACGACATAACTTAATCACACGCTACTTAATAATTATTTGCAAGTGATAAGCCTGTGCTTCTCAACACAATCACCTATTTAATTATTCTGAGAAATTCCAACCAACGAAACCAGGAATGAATAATTATATATAACCAAAGTCAAACCACAGCAACCACTTTTGAGTCCTACAATTGAATATGAATAACTAAGTACATCCAAATTATAAGACTTTCGCTCGCTCACCGGTGAAGAAAACATCACAAAGAAACCTGCGTGCTTGATGATATTGAAAGTCTTTAAAGATCTGGGGCAAAGCATCGGTAACAGACCCATCCAATACCCTCCCCACCTCATTGCAAGGACGCTCAGCTGTTGGATTTAAGACAAGTGGCAGCAGGTTTCAAGACATATGTGTAGTAACGACATAATCGCCTACTTTATAATTTAAAGAAATTCCAATGAGGAAAAGACCCCAAACAATAATCGGAAATGAACGTGTCAACTTTCCACTTCTAGAAACCTTTTCACCAGGCTGCCAAAACTTTTTACATCTTAATGGTTCTATATTTTAAAACGCGATCGCATTCTGAATATAAATTCATCTAGAACTTTTATATCTCGCAAAATTTAAACGAACCGAGAGCCATGGCAGTTACGTGGGGTCTTTTTTATAAAATCTAATCCTCTGAATATGTTTATTTTGGACTGTTTTAATATTAAAGGGAAAGGAGTATTGAAATAATTTTTATGTGGAGTTTTTGGGAATAAGCCTTTAAAATATATATTACCCTAAGGGCCTGTTTCACAATCTCCAGCTAAGTTCCTAATAGGCTATCGGCAACATATTTGACAGATAGAATATGGAGTATCTGTCAAATATCTGTCAGATATGTTGCCGATAGCCTATTGGGAACTAAGCTGGAGATTGTGAAACAGGCCCTTAGTGGTTTATAGTGAAGGACTATTTGGCTATTCAGGGACCTTCACAGTACTTTCAATCATGTTCTGTGTCTCTACTCATCCCCGAAAATAATTTCACTTATCTCATACACTGACTAAACGACCAAGGTACCCAAGTAGACAAGAGAGCCCTGGTTTCTCATGGTAAACATATTATGGCCTATATCATTCACTGTTAAAGGTGGATGTTTGCGTGAAATTAAGATTATTTTTGATCGATCTAGTAGTTTCGGAGTCTATTTAATGCAATTCTATTATTCTTATATCATCATCATCATCATCATCATCATCAGCCTGTAGCTGTCCCTTGCCGAACATAGGCCTTTTTTTTTTTTTTTTTTTTTTTTTTTTTTTTTTTTTTTTTTTTTGATGACGCAGCGGAAATCATTTACGACCATACCAGGGCCTGGGTAGGCTCGCTGGCGTGTGTGGGGACTCGCATTTGGGTGCCCTACCCCACTAAAACCGCTGCGTGAGCCTTCAGCCGCTATATTTGAGGGACCCGGATCTGTGCAGGCGACGGGATACCCTCAGCGACAGACTGGTCCCGGCAAAGACCAGATTCTCCACAATAGGGGGACTGCCCGGCTACGACTTGGCAGTCCCCACGACGTCGTGTCTTAAGCTGGGCCCGGGTTCCCATCCCGAGCCCGACACGAGCACAGGGGCTTTATTGAAGGCGCATTAAATAGCGCCTCCGACGCACCCCCGTTCGTCGTCTACGGGGGGAGGCTACGTCAGCGGCCTCCTCTCTCACCCGTTCGTCGGCCTCCTTCTGGGACATCACTGTCTCGCAGAAAGAGGCCATTGCCGTCCAGGACTCGTCAGAGCCAAGCATCGCGGTGATGACGCTCGACAAAGACAAGTCCCCTCCGATGACAGACGTCAAATCATGACGCAGCGCCGCCCATCTCGGGCACACCTCGAGGGTGTGCTGGGCAGAGTCCACCGCCGCGCCACAATCGTGACATCCTGTCGTCGGCTCCCTTTGGGCCGTCCGACACAAGTAATCACCAAAGCATCCGTGCCCGGTGAGAACCTGCGTCAGACGGAAGGTGAGGGGTTTGCGCTTACGGCGCATCCACCGCTGAAGAACCGGGCGCAGAGCAGCCGTTAGGCGTTTGCCATACGGCTGACGCGCCAGGTCCTCTCCCCACCTCCGCATTAATGCCTCCATCCCTAGTCGGCGGACCCGTAGGACCCCGTCAGGCGAAAGGCTCAAGCCCAGAGACCTCCTATCCGAGACATAGGAGTGTGTCTCGGCCAGAACCTCCGCCACAAGTTCCCACGGGGGGTCGCCGGCTAGAGCGGATGCTGCAGCCCACGAAACCGTACGGTACCCCCGAATCACCCTCACCGCGATGACCCGCTGCGCCGAGCGCAACGCGGCCTTAACGCTCGCAGTGAGGTGATCCGCCCAAATCGGGGCACCATACGTCGCCATACTCCGGCAGACTCCAGAGTACAGCTGCCTGCAGGCGGCACTGGGTCCTCCGAGGTTCGGGAGGAGTCTGCCCAGCGCACTCGCCGCCTTCACGACCCTCGGTCCCAACGTTTTGAAATGTGGGCCGAAGGTCCAACCTCCGTCAAGGATGAGCCCCAGGTACTTGATATGGGGGCTCATCCTGACTCTCACCCCTCCAATCTGGAGGGTAGCCCCCGGTGGGGGTCCTTTCCGCCCAGTCCCACGGAAGAGAAGGGCTTCGGTCTTGGATGGTCTGACCTGAAGCCCTAAACTCTCTATGCGGCCGATCACGAGGTCTAGGGTGACCTCGGCCAGCCGCGCCGCCTCCCTGTATGTTCGTCCCCGGGCATATATGAGGGTGTCATCGGCATAGCATATGACACCCGTCCCGGGGAGGAGACGGCCTCGCAGGACCCAGTCGTACCCGATGTCCCACAGGATTGGACCTAGCACTGATCCCTGTGGGACACCGCAGCCGACTCGCCACCACTCAATGGACCCACATCGGTTCTCGCAGGCTACCCTCCTTTCGGAGAGGTACGCGTCCAACAGTCTCCTGAGATAGGGAGGCACTCCGAAGTAGGCCAGTGCCTCCCGTATCACACTGTGCGGGAGACTGTTGAAGGCGTTCGCGATGTCCAGCGACACCGCGACCACCACCTCCGAACATAGGCCTCTCTCAATGAACGCCAAGTCGACCGATCCCTTGCTATTCGCATTATTTCTTATATGCGATTTATTAATTTTGTGTGCTCTGAGAAATTGTACAAACTAATTTCTGCAGCAGAATCCCACAGCTGGACGTCACATCGAAATTCCGATTTCACCCACACCATCCCGATGACCGGAAATTCACAATTACTCGATTGTTGCGGTATTTCATGCCCCTCAACACCTATATGGAATCAGCTGCCATCGGTATTTCCGAACCGATACAACTTAGGGACCTTCGAGAAAAGGGCGTACTGCTATTTGCAAGGCAACTCGTCTGTTAATCCTCTGATGTTTGGTGATGTCGCTGTCACTTGCCATCAGGTGAACCGACTGTCTGGCCTCTTTTATATAAAAAATATTTAAGGTCTGTGATTGAAAATTTCTGTCATTGGTGTTCAGAGCGTTCCTGGACACATGGACACAAATAACTAACACGATAATTTAGTTATGTGGTAGTCAGTACCCATGCCTTGGATATAAATGTGTAATGTATATAATAATTATTGAAAATAATATAATAATAATATTATAAGAGTACCTAAATCGCCGCAAATATGCATGCATTGGAAGTAAGTACATATTTTCGGTGTTTGGAGTCGAGACTCTTGGACCATGGGGCCCGGAGGCTTACCGGCTTTATCGAGACATATCTACTCGTTTGATAGAGGTCTCATGTGACCAAAAGGCTGGCCTGTATTTGGGGCAACGCATCAGCGTTGCAATCCAACGTGGCAATGCGGCCAGCGTTTTGGGAATGTTCCCAGCCAACAGAGATCTGGGACTCATTTATTATTTGTAATATTTTTGTACATAATTAATTTTATTTTTTATTAATTATAATATAATTATTTATAACTTTATCTCTAGTTAACGGCAAGACAACCGATCCTTTTCCACTCGCACCCAACATGTATTTTATTTAGCCTATTTCTTACTAACGACGTCGAAACAAGCTTATTACGAGGTTACTTTGTAATCATTACAGCTGCGGTATATAATGTTCTTTTCTAATTAATATTATAGAGATATTTCGGGTGAAATACTGAATTACTCGACTGCTGGTCACTGATAAGAGGTTTATTTTTGATGATTGTATTTAACATTAACATTAATTAACCGGGAAGAATAATACTTTAATGTTACTCTTTGAAGATATTACCAGAGTCAGTTTCTGCTCAGTTAGTCAGTTGTGACGGGAAACTGCTCTTCAAACTTATTAATGCGCGATGAGAGCCCTCTAGTTAATATGAAAACGATGTCCTGCCTCTCTAGATAAGTGGCAAACGCTCTAAGTCTATGCAGTTGCTTTTTTCGCTAACTCCATAGGGTTGATGCAAAATTTTTGAAACACGTTTATTAAGACACATAAAGTATATTATGGTTTTGTTTGTAAAAACGTTTAACAACGTCTGTACTTTGTTTAAAACGAATATTGTTATAATATTTCTTGATTTTTTTTAAATGTCGTAAGCTAGTGTCATTTCCATGCAATCAGTTTTCTATTTTATTCCACGTTTAGCGTTTATGCTACTTGTCGAGAAGGACGAAGTACATACGATGAAATATTTTTACAAACAAAAACCATATACTTTAAGTATGTGTCTGAATAAACGTTCGACAAAGACTTTGTGACCATATGGCGTTTATATTTTTAGCGTCTATCGCAACTGAGTTTCGGTGTGTTTACCACTTGTCTAGAAGGGCTAATATTTAAATGATTCTATTTTATATTTTTTCTTCATAACAGATTTATCACATGGATTTTTTAATTCCCATGGCGAGAAAGTGATAACTGTGTTACGTAGCCATTAATTTTAAAAATTATTATTAGTATAATTATTGTCACATAAGCATGTTTAGTTCGCCATTTAGTTAGTCATTGTTATACCAGTACCGAGGACGCACATGTAATAAATAAAGAACAGAACTAGGAATTTCATTATCAACAGTACACCGAGAAACACGCTATAATATAAGTGGATTATCCTACTAATATTATAAATGCGAAAGTTTGTGAGTATGGATCTTTGTTACTCTTTCACGCAAAAACTACCGAATGGATTTTGATGAAACTCCATAATAATGTAGCTTATATCAGATTGACACATAGTGCTATACTATATTATATAAATGCGAAAATATGAATGTAGTTATAGGTGGATGGATGTTTGTTACCTAAAAAAAATGATTTCTCAAGGAAGGCTGAAAAATTACTATATACTACCTACCCGCTGGGGCGCCGCGCCGGGGCTGGAGCCTCAGTGCAGCAGAGGGGTTCTACTCAAACTACAAATTCTTCAATTACTACATGTATAATAAGATATAAAGCAGAAGAGTTTGTTTATTTGAACGCGCTAATCTTAAAATCAGGTCTTAGTTAGGTCTATATATCTAGGCTATAGACTATATTATCCCGCTAAAATGCCGTTGTAAATCTTAGTTAACGCAGGCGAAGCTGCGGGCAACAGCTAGTATTTAATAATATCACTAGACAATAAACATAATATCTATCTATCTATCCAAAAACATGTACCGAGTCTGTTTGCGCCATATTGCAACGCGTTGGTTATTGGACCTTGAAATATTAATTGCAAGGCCGACGTAAGAGGTAGTGCCCATGTTTTGTAACCGAGTTGGCCTGGCACGAAAGGGGTATCTTTCGTTCACATAACACCGACGTAAAGTAGTGTAAGGCGTAAAATAAATTAGGGTAGGTAGGAGGCGTATTTAATGCGTCTCCAGTAACGCTGCTGTCGAGTTCAGGTTAGGAACTTGGACCCAGTATAGCCTGACGTCGAACGGACTGCTTGATAGAACTCGGGTAGTCCCTTACGGGGAGTAGTCTAGTCTCTGTCGGGACCAGCCTGGTAATGAGGTGATTCTCTTGCCTACAGATCAAAGACCTTAAAAAAATTGACTAGAGACTTAGTCCGAGTCTTCATAGTTCCAGGAGCCTTCTCCAAGGTAAATCTAGATCCTCTTTGTGTTATGATGATCATCATCAACAAAAAAGTTAAAAATACCATTGTCCATTAAATTACTGTCAAAATAAACGGTCATGAAGCAGAAATGCACTTTCAATCGAGTCTCTCAGAACCCCATACGGGTGAGCGGTTTTGTACAAAGGCTTGAAAAAATGAAAACCCTTCAGCGGAGTGTCTTGGGCGGAAATTATTCATGTAGTTAAATATTAAAGGGCACTCGAATGAAGTTGGCCGGATTTATAATTCAATGTTATATTTACCACTTTTATAATGAGATAATTTAGGAAGATGAGCGACGGTGTCTGTGTAGAGGACAGTACAGCATCAGCCGGCTTCTTGATGATGATTAGCGACCAACGGGATGGGCTTAAGTTTAATGCTTGGAAGGGTTCACATGCTCTCGTGCCCGCATATTTAGCAACATCCTTTTTATTTCTCTTGTAAAACAGCTGGTCTGATTAAGGATAGAAGGGTAAAATAGGAACAGCAATTTGAGGAGATGGGTGAATGCACCAACGGGAGATCTCTGGCTGACCAAGATACCAAACCAAATCAGGTCGAGGCCTATTTGAAATGATATTAGCTGTTGTATATATCACGGCAAACTGTAAAACACCGATAGTGCGATTCAGGACTCTGGCGCTGATAGGTCCACCACATAATTACTAGCATAGATGCTTAAATTTTACATGAAAAAGTAAACTAGCAAAATTTCAGATACACTCGTTTAAATTGACTGGCTACATTAACTTAGCATTTGCCAACATGTGGTCTTAAGTCATGTTAGGGCCCTAAGTCACATTAGACATGGGACCTTATTTGAATGGTCTTATAGTTTCATTGATACTTATGATTCAAATATAGAAGACAATCATTATATTGTTATCCATTAATTTACATTACTGTTAAGCAGAATTCACATATATCTTCATATTTCGGAGCTCAAATTAAGACGGCGGCCATAAGCTTGAGCTATGTGGGCATAAAGTGATTTAGTGACTAACTAAACATTAAGTTCATAAAATACTTGAGATGTTTAAGGGGGGGAGGGGTTCGAGTCAAATCTCATCTAATCTTACGTTGGAGAGACTTTGCCGAGACCCCCCTGGTCTCGGCAAATATCAAGCAATTTTTTTTCTGATTGGAACAAAAAAAAATTACTACACAGAAAATTAAAAAAAATATCTCACGTAATTTATGGACGCCCCCTTACCGTCTGAATGACAGGAAGACTAGTTTTGACTCCTTAATCATCATCATAATTATCGGACTTGATATATATTTTAATGAACACGAAACCAGGGAATCGTACATCTAAGGAACCCTAGGATTACCAGGTAGCTTTTACGAGTCTGGCTAAAATAATTCGAGCGGAGGTCCAAGCATTAGCAATGTAAACGTACCACAGGGTCCGCCCCAGCCAACTTTACTACTTTAACTTTTGTAACTAATATGAAAATATGCTGAGGTTTTAAAAATAACTGTGTGGATTATTAGTTTTGTTTGTTTTTATTGATAAAATTTAAATAATATTTAAATCCTTACACATATTATAAATGTGAAAGTTACGCTGTCACGCGAAAACTACTCAATCGGTTATCACGAAAGTTACTAGAAGTAACATAGGATATATTAAAAAAAAAGTTTTTTTTTTAGTAACGCAGGCGAAGCCACGGGCAACAGTTAGTAAGCATAATTTAATTGAGAAAGTAAAATTTAAAACGTTTGCCTGGACTTTTAAATGCGATGAAATGTTACTATAAATGTGTTGGGTGCGAGTGGCAAGATATTGGCCGTCTTGGCGTTCATTTACGGAGGCCTATGTTCAGCGGGGGACGGATAAAGGCTGATGATGATGATAGAAAAGAGGACGAATTGTGCTAAAAAAAATAATAGTCTATTTATTCTGATGCTTAAGCTATATTATTGTATAATTTTACCAAAATCCAGTCAGTCGTTTATGCGGGAAAGAGCAACAAATATCCATACAAACTTTCACATTTTTAAGAAGTATTAGCAAGATAACTAGATAACAAAAGCTATTTCAGTTATATATATAAACATGTCCTATATCCCTAACCCTATTTTTTTCCAAAATAAAATTTAGCCTATGTTACTCGTAGATAATGGTGAAAGAATTTTTGAAATCGATCCTGTACTTTTTCAGCCTATTCATTACAACCAAATAAACATACAAACAAAGTTTTCCTCTTTATAATATTAGTGTAGCAGCGTAGATGTAGATAAAAATAACAACCGAATAGTGATGATGATGATGATGACGATAAATTAATTTATTGCAATTTAGTATTCACGTTAACAATTTGAAATTCAACAATCCGTATACCCCCTCCCCCTTTTCCCCCTCTAAACATCGAACAATCGAGAACGATTCTGACGTGGCGTTTTATCACGCATTCTCACCGCTAGACAATTACGTAATTGCGTCAAACGGTTAACGCTAAAGCTATCAACACAATCCAAGGCTTGCTACTAAGCCTGTCAACGAAAGTTAAAGGTTGCTAAAGTTAGCAACGCATTTTAGCGGTTGCCACTAAAGTTATCAATGCATTTATTCCCCATTCGTTCATTATCGAATTCCTGATCGTATAATTTGCGGGAAGTCATGTGTTAACAGGAATTCCTGTTTGATATTATGTGTATCGTCATTAAAGTCATCATTATCATCATCATTAATGACTATTATTATATTATGATGATTTGATGACAAGTTGGTGTCATCAGATTTCTGCTTGTAAAATGCTTAGGACCAGGAAAATTGTTTGATAAATATGTATGTCTGAGCTAAAATACCTATCCGTTATTTTGCGTCTTTACTAGTTTGAAGTGGTGTATCTTCCGTGGTGTCTATGAACATCATTTAATTTCTTATATCACTGCTACTCACAGCCTCCATTTTTCTCTTTATATCAGGTGAAAAGGTTTGGTTCACAAAATCACTAGTCGCATGTGATTATGTCTGACTTCAAAGAACTATGTCGGACATAGAAGTTTCCGTAGGATATTATTAGTCACTGGTAATATTCTAAAGAATATTTTAAAGGCGAATTTGAATGTTTGGATGTTTGTTGCTTTCACCAAAAAACTACTAACGGCGGTTTTCAATATCCTATCTATCCTAAAATTTTCTTATCCATTTTACAATTTTGACAGATTTTGTAAGAAAATGTGTCAAAATTTAACGACAGATAAGAACATTTTAAGATAGTTAGGATATTGAAAACCGCCGTAAATGGATTCTTTTTGAAATTTCACAATAATAGTAAGACAGGCTACACATTATAGTAAGACAGGCTAGTATAGAATAGAAAAAAAATGAATTTACTTTTGTTAATTATACATAGGTTTCCATGGCTTCTATTTTTTAATCTATATTACAATAACACAACATATATAAGATAGAATTTGGAATAAGAACAATAACGTTTTTGTTAGTTCGTGGCAAAAACCACTTATTTGCCCGGACATTAACCGACAAAACGGTCCGTACGTTAGCTAGTTGGCTATCCCGGGAACAAGGTCATCCGACCACGCTATCCCGACATTATTGCTTTATCCCTAATGGAGTTTTGCGTTGAAGATTTTTATAAATATTATACAGTGTATGTTATTGCTCGTATCAAACTTGCTTAGTTTTGTGCTTCCAAAACGGTTTTAGAAACCACAGATTTAAATAAAGACAGATAGAGCGTGCCTGACACGCGAGTGACGCTTCAAAGCGAATACAAATTCAAAAGCGCTCTCCGTGCTTGACATAGCGTCGTACTCTAAACGTCTATTAGATTGCATTCGCTTTTGAATTTGTATTCGCTTTGGTGCCGTCACTCGCGTGTTTGGCATGCTTCATCTGTCTTTATTTATAAAACGGTGTTAGAAACGATATTTTTAATTCTAGTTAGGTGTGTATATCGAGGCAGACGAGAACTTCGTAATAAATGGCTTACCATTGAATAAAATATGTATATTGTCTAGCTGATGCTTACATCAGCTAGACAATATACATATTTTTATATAACTACCAATTGGTATACATATTACTATCAGTGTGGAATTATTGGTAGCTTTTAGTTTCTATATAAATGTATACAATGCACTAATTGTTATCTTTTGTTCCTGTCAAAATAAATAAAATATTATAACATAAAATAATTTACCAGGGAATTATTAGACTTTAGCAATTTCCAAATAAGTATCTTATATTATGTGAGCATAATTAAAGAAATATTTATAAGCTATTATTTTTCACTTAAATCAACTGTCCTTGAGCAGGTTAGATATCACATAGACTAGGTATCATTCGTAATCGTCATCATCATCAGCCTTCACCCATCCACCGCTGAATATAGGTCTCCCTCAATAAACGCCAAGACGACTGATTCTGAGTCTCTGAACACGGACTGGCCATCGCACGGAGATCGTTAAGAAATATTTTATTAATTAATAATAATCAGAAGATTTTGCATTTGTAGAGATAAGAAGAAATTAAAAAAAAAGGAATCAAGTCAATAAACGTAAATATAAACAATACATGAATTATTATGCAAAGCCGGGTGATACAAATGTATTAATAGCGTCGCAACGTGTTTCAGAGTGCTTGTAATATTGCAAATATTACATGTAAAGTAACACTGAGCTAACGTTTTATCTTAAGTGACGCAAGGCGGCTACTTGGATACAAAAGGGCCGGAGTAGTACTTATACTAGATTGTCAAGTGTCCTATGAAATTTCATAATGCACTATACTATAATAATATATGTAACTATATTTTTTGTCGCACTTATACTTTTAGCTGCCCCGATAGACTTCGTTCTGCTAAAAGTACCAATATCACTATAAAACATAGGGGTTGGCGGAGAACATTTTAAATTAACGGTTATATGTATTTTTAATGCCACATTGTAAAAAGATAATAATAAAAAACTTTGTCCGAAAAATAAAATAAAAATGGGATAAGCCACCCTTAACACACAGGGGTATAAAAATTAATTATAAACCTATTTTCAGACCTAAGGAATATACACATTTTTTCATTCTATCCTATGTTACTTTTAGTATCACCCAGAATATGTGTATATTAATAGGTATAATAATAGGTACAAAGTTTCATGATGATTCGTCGAGTAGTTTTTGCGTGAAAGCGTAACAAACATCCACGCTTTCACACTTATAATATTAGTAAGGATAACATGCGAGTAGTATATTAACCAGATGGGAAGATCTCCGCACAGTTACCGTATTGGCTGCGAGTGGCGAATATTCAGTCGTTTTGCCGTTTATTGTAGGAGGCCTTTTTCGAGCAGTTCACAAAATGATAAGAAAGTATAAATAAATTAAATCGCCTATCAAATATCAGATATAATAAATTGTTTCTATAACTTCTTATCTCTAGTCGGGTCGGGAAATGGCGATTGGCACTTTGACACTTAGAAGACTTAGGATCTCCTCCAGCAGCCGCCAACTTGACGCAAGTATAGATAACAGCTTAATAGACAACTATAATCTATGTTATCTGTAGGATTCTAAGAGCTATCTTTAAATATTTAAAGTAGAAGTTTCCATGATAAACTTATACTTATTATTATAATAATAAAATAAAATAAGTAGTTTATTTATTTCTGTATGAATATTTTATTGTTGTTGTTTGTTCGTTGCTGTTCATGACGATCTTTTAAATATAGTAAGTAAGTCGGGTCTGTGTAAAATGCTGTACAATAAATACAAGAAAGGTATTATTTTTTCAGATATCTTTAATCTTTTTATCAGCCAACAAAGTCCATCATTGAATTAAGATATCAAAGTCAAACTATTTATTTTTAACTAACACCTGTATTCACAAACAATACTTTTATGTACTCCCGAACGCATAGGGTCATTCAAACCAATTCATAGACAATACTTAAACGAAATCCGCAACTGTGCGTCTGTCAAACCCATATCAAACGCGACTAAATTGACACCAGCGCATATATTATAGAAGCGTTCTTTGCATAATTATGCGTTCTGAAGTACCTACTGTGACATCTTATAGTATTGTTTGTAAATACGGATGTAAGTAAGTAGGTATAGTAAAACTAGATGCAAAATTTAAGACAGTTTTAAACATCTTAAAATAGTTAACAATGTAAAAATGTAATAAATGTGTACCAAGATTAGATAAAAGAGAGCTTTTGAACTACGTGGTGGGATATTAATAGCAATATTCCGAGAGGTAGTAAATTCAATACTCCCAAACGCGAATTTGATGAATACACATTCTGTCGCGAGATAAAGGATAAATAATATGATGGATGGCCCTTGGGGGGGATAGCCCGGTGGGGGGAAGGCCCTGCGCCGCGCACCTGGCTACCTGTTATTCATCTAAATAAAGGCCAACTAAAAAAAAGTGTGTGTTAGCGCGCGGAGTTTACTCCTTACGAATGATTATAAAATAAATGGAATAGTGAATAAGAGTAAATAAATGCATTTTTATGATACTTAGAGCATGCGTGATACATTCCTCTTTATTAAATAGTACCTGGTTGACCGAGCATTTGCTCGGTACCCTTAGTGATAAAATACGATAAAATTTTTCTTCCATAAAATTCAGCCTGGAGATTCGAACCAGGCTCGTTCGGATTTAACTGCCTAATTTCACCACTAAGCTACCATGACATATTATTTTAGAGCGAAATTTACGTTCGCATTCTAATCACATTTTATCGATGCCTCAAAACACGGAAAAAAAAAGTATACAAGCTAGATCGATTTATCGCCGTTTTTAACCCGTGTATACAAAATTTCATGAAAATCGTTGGAGCCGTTTCCGAGATCCCGATTCTATATATATATACAAGAATTGCTCGTTTAAAGGTATAAAATACAATGAATTCTTTAAAATTCATAACGAAACCTTAAAAACATAAACAACAATAATTTCATGCAATAAGCTAAACTACATCTTTGGATACTGAGACAATCGGTTTGTGGTCGTTTAACGCTTCATTTGCGTATGCGGTATGACATATTCGTGTGTTATCGTGTGACATCGTGTGTCATCGTGTGACATCCTTAGATATGATGACGATTCTTAAGGAGTTGACTCCAAATATTACTTTAACAATATTTCTGCCGTGAAATGGGTTTCTTGTTACGGTAAGATGTTTCGGGCATATCTTTCTTATCTATCTTATTCTGGGACACATCCAAGGATAGATAAAGCAACTCTTCGTTTATGAATCTAGACGTCACTGACCACTTTTCCATTCCAGGGCAGGTACATCCATGATGATGGTGTAATAGCTGTTGCCCGCAGTTTCGCCTGCGTGAACTAAGATTTGCAAGCAGCATCTTAGCGGTCTTTATTAACTACAGGACAGTTTTATACAACACATCTGCTATTCAATACTTTTAGTTTCCAAGAATAAAAGTGAAAACATCCTACACCCAGCTCTAAACAGTTTTAATAAAATAACTGTTTTCGGAACAGAAAAATTTGTAAGTAATATGCCTATTTAGCTTCTTTGAACTGTTCAATTCAATTACCATGCTGAATTTGTATTTAAAACTTTGAAAAGTGCACATCGAATCGCTCCGAGTTTGGCACGAGCTTAGACATTTCCGTTTGCGGTTGAATCAGATGAAAATTATTACAAAGAAAAAAATGAATGGAATATATTTTTTTGTAAAGAAGTTTAATTTTTAACAATAGTAAGAATAACGATAAGACCGTAATATAATATGAATTGTAAAGAAATGTATTTAATAGAGAGAAAAAAACAATCACACCGCTTTAATCTAGCCCCGTGGTAAGCACGCAAAAATTTGGTTACTATATTTTTTATACGTCCATAGCTCGGTGCAGACTTTTATATTTATCATAGAAACTATTCTTAGATCGGTCGTCTTGGCGTTCCTTGAGGCTATATTCAGCAGTGGACGGATAAAGGCTGATGATGATGATAGAAATTATCTGACGGGATTCGAACCCACCACTGCTGCGTAAAGTGTCTAATCGCCGGAACACTCGATCAGCCAAGCTTTTCTACAAATATATTAATATGTATTTCTTTGATGGGCGGATCGTCTTTATTTTTCTTATATCTTTTGTAGATGGTAAAAAATTGTCGAATAATAACTGCAATAAGAAGTATTCACAATGCGCAACTTTTAACAAAGAACTGTTTACTTGTTAACTTTCCCAAGAGATGTTTTTTTTGGAATACGAACTAGTGTTTCACTTTACGGTATAACTTCAACGAAACATGGTTTCTACGTGAAGTTTAAACAACGAAATTGCATTATATTGATAACAGGCCAACAAACTGTAAAATCGGAGGCGCTGCCAAAACCAATAACTCTGAATTGGTGCCATTATCTTTTGAAAATGTTAGTTCAATCTCTCGGTATATAAGTGTCATTGTTACCGCTGAGGAGCTCGTGGCGCAGTGGTAACAGCCGCGCGGATCGATTCATCAGGTTAAGCAACGCTTGCCGAGGTTGGTCCACGGATGGGTGACCATCTTTTTATATCGACACTCCTTCGTGCCTCGGAAAGCACGTTAAGCCGTTGGTCCTGGTTGTCATTCGTGGATCTTTGACAGTCGTCAGAAGCCCGAGAGTCTTAAGATGGGGTACCGTATCGCCCAGTTACTGGGTTGTGGAGGTCAGATAAGCAGTCGCTCTATTTAAAATTATTCAACTGAATCCGGTTAGACTGGAAGCCGACCCCAAAAAATAGTTGGGAAAAAGCTAGGAGATGATTATGTAAATAATTAATAATTTATGGTTTAGTTTTCAATGGGGCTATCAAAAATAGGTTATCTGTTTTTGAAAAGTGTATAGCCAAGCGAAGCTGCGTGTATTAGCTAGTGACGTTGAACAATGAACTAGAAGGCTGGAGCAATATTGACACAGCTTTTGTTGAAGACAATGAGTCAATGGAGCAACTATGGTCCCGACAGTCAACACTTATGTTTGACAAAGTTTAACAATGTAGCTACTCGTACATCTTGTTTGCAAAGCAGTTCACACGGTAAATCTGAAATAGCCAATGATTTGTTACGGAGAAAAGCCTTATATATAATAGTAGCTGTCCCAACAGACTGTAAACTGCGTTGTTCTGCCAAAAGTAATAATATTGCTATAAAAATAAGCGATAGAAAGGTGTAAATTAAGGGTTGTATGTATTTTTATAAATAACAAAAAATAGTATCTACTAGCTTTACCTTTTGAAGTGAAACTTCTTTAGAATCGTTGTGATTTCAAACCGGATGCAACGGAAAAAACGACAGATAAGAGACACAAATACAAAAGTACGAGAGAGCAAATGTCGCTGTGTATGTATATTGCAGACTGTTTAATACTTGCTTGTATTTAAGCATTTAACGTGTGTTTCACTTCTATCGTGTGTGAATCGCACACACACCTTTTTTTTCTATAATTGAGTTTAATATTTTAAGTATTATTAATGGAGAGACATATGGTTTGGCTGAAAACCGACAATAGGATTCAGGTACTTACCATTTTAACAATCGGAATTCTGATTTATTATCGAATCAATTTGGCGAATTCCCGAGACAAACGATAATTTAATTAAATACTTTAATGTATTCGTACGTTAATTTTTAAGTATAGTTGATTCATTCTGTCTATTGCTTCACCTACCTATCGATTGAGCTTAAGGCCATTAGGCCTAAAAGTAGACCTTTCGAAAAAAATAATATCTATTGGTGTCACTTTTGTGATCAAATATAAATTTTTTCTCTCTTTCGGAGCAGCATTTTAGTATTCGTAGGATAAGCAGACTGACTGATAGGCCACCTGATGTCCAAGGTCGCCAAGCTCCCCCAGGAACATGCAACATTGATGTGTTCCATCCATTGGTTTAAGATGTAGAATCTTCATGCCGTGGATTATACCAATCATGTTCTGAAAAATAAAGCTATATTGAGTTAAAAATAAGGACCAATATGCGTTGCATCTCCTTGCAATTAAACGTGACTGATATCACTCTACGGCCAAAACCATTATACATAATCTTACTATTATAATTAATTAATGAATAAATGTTGATTTTTTACAAAAATATAGTTTAAATAACAGCGCCACGATGGTTTTACCCACACACTCCCCATTTCTGTGGGAGTACGGTGATAAATTATAGCCCATATGTTATGCTGATACAGTATAAGCTATATTATTGTAAATTTTCACCAAAATCCATTCAGTAACTCTTGCGTGAAAGCGTAACAAATATCCAAACAGACTAGCTTACAAACTTTTAGCCTTTATAATATTATTACTTTTAGTACCTCCGAAAATATGTGTACAAAGTTTCATGATACTCGGTTGAGTTTCGCGTTAAAGCATAACAAACATTCCTACTTTCACATTCAAAATATGATTAAGGTTTTAGATTTAGATTGTCACGAGTGACAAAAAATATCCCGCGGAAGCCTCCATGTCTGGCATAATTCTTACAAGTCTTTTCCTTGTTCATATACGACCAGCGCTTCGGTGAACATTGACCTCTTCAAAATATAAAAATAATAAAGCAATGAATTAAACTGTGAATAATCGTGATGTAGGTAATAAAATTATGTTCCACTCCAATCTAATCATGGTGCAGAATAAAAAAAATCGCTTGTCTGTAAAGTCGGTTTACTGACGAGAGTTAAACGTGACAACGTCACAAGAAAACACCGAAGGGCCGATTGTGCCGCTTTGTCGCTCGTTCCGCGCTCACGCTTGCACTTCAAGCCTTAAATGGAACGCCTCAGAGCGAAGTAACGCCGCATGAGTCATGTTTTTTCGTGCGTGCAGCCGGCTCCATCGAATTACAAGACGTTATCACGTCAGAAAGGGGTAGATAATTTAGCACAGACATGCATAATAAATTTATCAAACAATTTTGCATTCAGTAGTTTTACGTGAAAGATTAGCAAACACTTTTACAAATTTTCGCGTTTATAATATTAGTAGGAATATTATTAGGATCGTAAGAATTTTTTCCAAACTATATAATAAATAGGGTAGCATTTTTTATATCCATGCTATAAAAAATGCTAGCCAATATAAAAAGTGTAGCGTTTTATGACCAGCCCGACTTAATTGTACAGCGCTTCTGTTTGAACAAAGAAAATGAGAAAAGACGTCTTCGCAGTATCCTATAGCGTCCTTAATTAGTTTGACGTTGACAAAGGTTCCGCTTCCGAAAATAATCGCGTAATATGACAGTTCGTATTGCGGATGTAAACCAAAGGGTGATGCAAAAATGCTTCGAAAAATAAAATAAGAGTGTGAAAACTGTTAGAGAACTTAAAAACATAGGAATTTAGTTTTGTAAGAGGCAGTGCCATGCTGCTTTGCAGCTAAATTGGGCAGGAACCTCTCGCTCACATAAAATCGGCGTAACGTGACAGCTAAGCTGTCGCGTTTCGTGCGGTTTGTGAGTTTCCGGTGGCCCATTGGGGGGATAGGGAAAAGGAAGGCAACGCATCTGCATAACCTCTGGTTATGTGGGTGTCAATGGGCGTCGATACTCACAAGGCTTCGACTGTAAGTTAGGAGGGAACTCCTATGATCTAAAAAAAAATTAAGCGTGCTAACCGCGTGCAACAATTTTAGTTTTAAAGGTTTAAAAAAATTAATATTTTAGTAATCCTTTACTTATAATGCGCCATTTTGTGGTGGCGGCCATCTTGAATTTGAAAATTCTCATAGTGTTCTACTAGTCAAGTCCTTTCACGTGATACATAATATATTGAGTGAATAATAAAAAAAAATATCCGCCATTTTCAACTTCAGTTAAGGATACTCACAACTTATTCACCCTTCAAATGAAAAAAAAATCGGTTATTCGTTCACGAGCTACGACGATGCTGCTATCAGACCAAACGTAATAAAAGCTTCGCTATAATAATAATAATAATCATCATCATTTATTGCAGGCACATAACAGGCACACAGACACAGGCCCATAGATATATACCTTACAGACTAACATATATATTATATTATATATTACATTATTGTTAGTATATTTAACCCTTAAAACTATGTTATGTATGCTATGCTATACTATGACTTAGATGCGCCAGAGCCACGCATCAGTTGCGTATCTACCTTCCTGCATAGTTGTTACGTGAAATAGCTTTGAAGGGAAACATAAAATCTTACCTCAGATACATTAACGTCACTAACTACTAAGGGATACCGTATATTAACGCTATCATGTTCATCGAACGAACATAATCACTATGAGACTAAGGGCCTGTTTCACAATCTCCAGATAAGTTCCCAATAGGCTATCGGCAACAGATACTCCATACCCTAGATTCTTCTCTGAGGAAAACTGCTTGCGAATCTAACATTAGCTTATAAAAAAAAATTGACATGTTTCAAGTGCTATGTAATTTGCCTACGAAATAAATATTATTTGATTATCTGTCAAATATGTTATGAATAGCCTATTCGGCACTTATCTGGAGATTGTGAAACAAGCACTAAGAATTATTGTAGTTATAAAAATAACATAATTAAAGATTTTATGTTATTTTATAAAAAAGAGATATTATTTTTCAATGTGACGTAAATAATAGGATAGCTCGATAAATATAACTCCTAAGGGTGAGTTACACCAAAACCCTAGTTAGTTACTGTTAAGTTTAACAATAATGGTTTCGTTAGCCATAATGCTGTTGCGCCACCAAAAAATGTTAAGGTTATAGTTTTATAGAATCAGGGTTGAAAGAAAATTTTTACGCTAAGTTCGACTCTAAAATGAATTTACGTTTTAATTTATTTTCTTACTTAATTATTTACCAAACTTCTCATATTTGTGTCTTCATAGTTCTACTATAATTGCAATATGGCGTAAAAATAATCAAGTGTGACCAGACCACACACAATTTCCACGAACAGTAAATGCAGAACAAGCATAATATTATGTAATTTAATTAATATAACCCGAAAGTATCTATTTATATAAGTATTTATCTCATATTATATTATACCAAAAAACAAAAGATTAAATAACACGTATAATGTAATGAGTCAGATTAACGTTAACCAAAAGTGTGGTTATAGTAAGCGTCAAATTATGACGTAATTTTAACCATTGTCAGATATTGCATCGCACTTTTGTCTTAACTATTGATTTAACAAAATATATAACAACAACGTGAGATATTTAACGTTAACGCCAGGTGATGTAACTCACCCTAAGAGAACATCTTTTGTAATGAGCGAGCTTTGTTTTCAGTACTAAAAACGTTTCATGCTTCTAACATCAGTGGTTTTTTTTTATTATCCCCTTTATAAAGAATATAATCTTTTCCATTGTTTGTTCAGGGTATGAAATTCGAGGGTTTGTGTATTTAAGTTATGCCTAATTAAAAATATTTACCCAAGAAAATGCTAATTACTAGTAAGATAATATTTTTTGGTAATATTTCTAGATAGCCCGTATGTTTAATTAAATATTAATGTAAATCGTATCAAACCTACTTTTTTGCTCATTAAAGTTTTTAGAGTTTGAAAAGTGGATTGTCCTTGTCTGTCAGAAGTCGACCTCCTGAAGGATCAGGATTTACTACGACACAAAAATAAGGTTCTACATTAGATATCAAACGCCATATTTATTTTCTTTTTGCATCATCATCACCACTCTTTAACCGTTCACTGCTGAACATAGGTCTTTCTCAATGAAAGCCAAGACAATCGATTACCCACATCCAACGCGGACCTGCAACTGCACGGATATCGTCTTCCCACCTGGTTAATATCCTAGCAACACTTGGTCTTCCAACGCTACCAACGCTTTCACTCTTGGTCCATCGGCCACCCGTTATTCTGTGTGACCAGCTCACTGCCTCTTCGACTAGCTTATACTTAGCGTGAAATCTGTAACTTTAGTTCTCTGGCGAAGATCTTCGTTTCGAGCTACGTTTGCTTATGATATAGTATCAGGTGATATTGATGAGACTCGACATTTTGACATCGATTATTCACGAAACGATACATAGAATAGAATAGAATAGAATAGAATAGAATAGAATCATTTATTTCCGAGAAATTGGTACATGGTGTCCCTTTCCCACTTTATCCCTTATAATAAAGTTTTTCCTTGTATCCAAAGTGGCATAAAGTGCATTGCTCTCATATTTACTTCACTTACTATTGAATTCCTTTGCTATAATATTTCATACATTAGGGACACATACCTTTGATAAAAGATCACCAAGGAGCCCTTAGAATCGTTTATCAGGAGACCGCCTCCATAGACGTCAGGTTACTGACAATTTCAATAAATCTTTACCTTTGAGACTTGGAGGCTTAAATGAAACACCCTGTTATAATGTAAAATGTAAAAGTTAATCGTAACTAGTAAATAAACTTATTTACTAGTTACGATTAACTTTTACATTTATATATTTATTATATTTTTTTTTGATTTTTATTATATTATACACATATTTAATAGACATCCATGACCCAGAGAAACAGAAAATGATTTTTATTCCTGGGCGGGATTTGAACCCGCTACCAACACGCTGACCATTGAGCCACAGAGGTCGTCTTATAGATATAGATAGTAGAAAAAAAGAGAATAATGATAATGATGTAACCATTGCGAGACTGTTTAAGGAAGCTGTCACTGAAAATACATCATCTTCAGGATCCAGGAGGCCCCCTGGCGCCAATCTCCGCTAAGCCGACCGTTACCCGAGATTAACGTCTTATGTAATTGTAACACCCTGTATCTTTGGCTTTGGCATCACTATTGGTCTGCGTTTGCCAAGTTTGTTTCTGAAAGGCTCGCATTTCTGTTGACATTAAAATGTATCATCGTTCGTTTCGTATTTTAAGAAATGTCTTATCCTTAAATCTTCTGACTGTATTTCTGCGGAAACGGATCTCTGCTATAATTTTTTCAAATACACGACCCTACATCCTAAGAATGTAATTTTGAATCAATTAGAAAATAGTTTATCTGAGCAAATGAAACAGAAAAAAAGAAAGAGGTGTGTGCGATTCACACACGATAGAAGTGAAACACATGTTAAATGCTCAAATACAAACAAGTATTAAACAGTCTACAATATACATACACACCAGCATTTGCTCTCTCGCTCTTTTGTATTTTACCACTTACCTGTCGTTTTTCCGATGCTTCCGATTTGAAATCGACGATTCTAAAGAAGTTTCATTTCAAAAAAGAAAAAGGTGTGTGTGCGATTCACACATGATAGAAGTGAAACACATGTTAAATGCTCAAATACAAGCAAGTATTAAACAGTCTGCAATATACATACCGACATTTGCTCTCTCGCTATTTTGTATTTGTGTCTCTTACCTGTCGTTTTTTCCGTTGCATCTGGTTTGAAATCACAACGATTCTAAAGAAGTTTCACTTCAAAAAATTCTCATTTAAACTTTTCCTAATTAAATATTTTGTGCAATGAAAACAATCTAGTCATTTAAGGCACAATACAATAATGACCAAGTGATGGTACCAAAATTTTGTTAAGACACCTCGCGTGTGTTTTTTACCGAGCATTAAAAAAGCGTTTGATTGAGACAAACTTAGATCATTAATATGTCTAGATGGAGTGTCGCCCTACATTTAAAACAAAAAAAAACTGGCCAACATTTTAAAACATGTGTTCGTGAATAGTGATACCAGCTACTACAGTTCTCCCATAATCATCCTTTTTAATCTCGTTACACTTCAACACAACCTTTATTATAAATAAAAACAATAATGCGTAGACATATTACTGATCTAAGGAGACAAATGAATACCCATATAATATATTCTGTTCACACGAATTCGTTTTTAAAACGCAACGCTTTTTTAATCAAACACTGCTAATTTTAGATAATTTCAACAATATGCGATTGAAGAAACACCTCGTTTTAAATAAAAACGAATTTCACACTTTAATATATTTCGACCCTAACCCTAACCCTGCTCATGCACAAAACCCTTCGACTCCGGAAATTTAGTTTGTTGAATGGGTAAATATTAGGTGATATTGTATGTGAAGGGCGAGTTGGTACCAAGAAGGATTCTATTTTAAATATTTTGTAGCTTTTGTCTGAAGTTCTGCCCACATTAACTACAGCTATATTCACTCATGATAATTATTTTTTAAATACAACTCAGTGATGGTAGCTGAAAGATTGTTTTTAAGCTTTTTCTTCGACTACTTAACATAGGCCTCCTTCCATGAATATCATGACCGATATTCACTAAATACAACTAAGATCAAATAAACTTCTGTAATTCTTAATTAAAACATTAATCAGTCAATACTATGCAGGAATAACATAGTGACTTCCCCTCTTACCTTTGACCTTATTGGCCTATCGGCCATCCGTTCTGAGCGTGTGACCAGCCCACTTCAACGAGCTTATTTTTCGTGTGAAATCGGTAACTTTAGTTCTCTGGCAGATGTCTACTTTTTGAATCCTATCTACCCAGTTTAGATAGTCGAAGTGTTGGTCGGCCATAAACCAGGCGGGAAGACTATCTTTTTACAGTCGCCGGTCCCTGTTGGGTGCGAGTGGTAAGGGATCAGTAGTTGAGGGTTGCCTTGTACAGCAGTGGATGCATAAAGGCTAAATGATAATGATCATGAATACCATAGCATAACAAATCTTCATTATAATATTTAAAATACAACTTTAACGGATTTAATCGCGGTTCAGCAACGGCGGGAATACTCTTCCTGTGAGCATAGTTGCTGTAAAATATCCTTAGCGTCGGGATGATAAAACAAGAATAATAATAAACGACGATAAAATACGTTAAAAATCTTTAATCATGCCTTAGATTACATCTACACTAATATTATAAAGAGGAAAACTTTGTTTGTTTGTAATGAACAGGCTCAAAAAGTACTGGACCGATTTCAAAAATCCTTCACCATACGAGCTACATTATCCACGAGTAACATACCCTAAATTTTATTCTGAAAAAAATAGGGTTCAGTAAGATATTTAGGTTTTTCGGACACAAGGTGTAAAAAATCAACAAGAAAAGTTACTTACTTTGCGTACTAAGATCCCGTTGTAAATCTTAGTTAACGCAGGCGAAACTGCGGGCAACAGCTAGTGAGTGATATTTTTGTAAGCCTTAGAAAACCATATTTAAAATATTGGTGATATGGAAAGCTCTAGAAACAAGTCATAACCATCAGGAGTCAGTATCTTTTCTAATGCCATGATCATTGTCATAAACAATATTGAATTTTTCATAACAAACGCCGGAAAACATCGATTCTTACGACATGGATGCCTGCCAAATACTCCTTGCACATAATATTTTACGGCCCACTAAAACTATATTAATAGAAATAGCTTTGCCTGTAGCTGTGTTCAAAATGCGTGATTCGTATACAAATATTCGTCTTTCAGCATATAAAAGAAAACCGTAATATCAACAAAACCTCTATAAAGTGTCCGTCGCTTCTTCTTAGATTTCCTATGCATCTAAAAAAGTACACTGCTGGGCACGGGTCTTTTCGAAATCAGGCGACGAGGGTATCGGGTCATAGTACCAAGGCGCTGACCCAATGCGGCTTGGAAAACTTCACACAGATTCAAAGACTTTTAATCTCATCAGGCGTGCAGGTTTACTCGCAATGTTTTCCTTCGCCGGTGAGCAAGCGATGGTCTGGTGTTTAGAGTGCTAAGTGCACTTAATAAACTAAATTTAAAAAAAAAAACCTATTTTAAGGCACCACAGGGAAGTCAGGATCGAACCCGGGCCCCACCATGGTTCAGGCCTTGTCTTGGGCTCTTTGTATCCCTCTTATAATAAGAGGAAACAAAAGAGCAGGGGGCAAGGGGTGAGGATGGGAACCTCACCTCATCGTACTGTCCCAACGTTGGGAGTGGTTGTTCTGTGGTGCGGAACAACCGCTCAATGGAGGTGGCGTCGGTCTCCTGAGGGACTGACTAGCCGTCGAGGTGCCCCGTTGCTTGCAGAACCGGGGCACCTCATTAAAGGCGGCAGTGGTGACACTTTCAAGGCTTCTATTACTATATGGCCGAAATTCGGCAAATTTATATCTATATCTATACTAATATTATAAAGAGGAAAGATTTGTACCTATTTTTGTATGTTTGTAATGAATAGGCTCAAAAAGTACTAGACCGATTTCAAAAATTCTTTCACCATTCGGAAGCTACATTATCAACGCATAACATAGGCTAAATTTTATTCTGATAAAAATAGGGTTCCGTAAGATATTTTGGTTTTTCGGACTCAAGGTGTAAAAATTGTTATTTCGCGTACTAAGATTCCGTTGTAAATCTTAGTTAACGCAGGCGAAGCTGCGGGCAACAGCTAGTATTTAATATTTGCGTAAAGCCGAGTAACGATTTAAAAACAATGAAAGTTAAAATATCGTTTTTTATGTGAACAAATAATATTTAATAAATCTTACAATGCTGCCAAGGTATCTAATGTAACCTTAGATACCTTGGCAGCATTTTCTTTTGAAATGTTATATCGACATTGAAAAAGAACGTATCGTTCATGAAACGAAAGAAAAAGCTCCGCGAAAAAAAATATTGAAAATTGAGGTAAGCACTAAAGAACTCGCGAAGCGGTTTCCACACGGGTTCACGATGTACGCGGAACTGCAGCTTCTATAGAATGCAATCATGATGCCTTCCGCTGTGTCAGCGGATAACTACTAGAATCGCGCGGGCTGCGGTCTTGCGCAACCACGATGGGTTGCGCCCGCGCGTCATTTGGCCGGTGACCTGAATACTGATTGTTTTAATTGAATTGATTATTACTAAACGGTACGATCTTCGCCCGCCGAGTTTGCGGTGATCTTAATTCAAAATTATGCATTGGTCTGCGTAACCACGCAAACGACCGCGAGAATTTAGAAATAAACCCGCAGTCCACGACGAACGCGAAACCGCTTTATGAGTTCTTAATCTAAATATTACAGAGTACGTTTTTAATGGTCATTATGTACTCAATGGAAAAAATAACCACGCTGATTCCTAGTCTTTACAATCATAAAACTCCATCAACTGATCACATATTGCCTGGTCGTTTAATGTAAAGTGCTATCATACTCGTACATAATGCCTGTTGTTCCCAATGCGAACTTTTAATAGCGCATGCAATTACATCTCGGCGTGTTGTTGCTGGGAGACAAGGCAAATGCGGCCGAGTTTATGATTGTTATTTTCTCATAAAACTATTCAATGAATAGTTTTATAAGTACACCGTGGTAGATAAGGGGCACTTAACTTTAGTAGATATGAGCCAACCTCGAAGAGAGTATCCTGACTTTTATTGTAAGGATTAACATGTGAAAATAAAATAGTTCTTTTTTTTATTTAACTGTCACGCACTGTATTATAATAATAAGAATATTAAATACAATAGTTGTCTGGTTCATTATCCAAGCTATGGGAACAGCGTGTGCTGGCTCAAATGTAGAGATCTACAGGTTGTGGATGTGTATTTATATTTTCTTAACTCAAGATATAATGAACTTATCACTAGACTAAGTTAATGCGGTATGATTTTTGGTTATTATTTATTTTCTGTAATATATTTATTTATGATAACACTATAGATTACCAGCTATGAAACACATCTTGGGGAAACCTCATGCAGGTCGAAGAAATTAAAAGCCATTGAATGGGGGAGAAGTACACCAACCCAGGAGCCTCTTCTTCCGATTTCGAGGTAGTCATGATGGATGACAACGATCTCCTTGCGGTGGTGGGTCCTGGTTGGATGTGAGTCGCGAGGAACGTTCGGTAAAAAATGCCCATGATATTTAATAATGATAAGAAACCTTTCCAAACCTAACGTTACCAATATCACTTGAATAAGCTATTTAAAGTGCCAGTGCTAGTCACACTGAAGAACGAATGGCCGATGGGCTAATGAGGTTCAAGAGTGAAGGCCGCGTTTAGGTAGATGAAGTGTTAATCGGCCATTAATCAGGAGGGAAGACGATCTCTGTGAAGTGACAGGTCCACGTTGGATGCGAGCGGCTAGGGATCGGACGTCTTTATCTTTTATTTTAGCAGACGGATAAGGGCTGATGAAGGGCCAATAAGGTTCAAGAGGCCATTCATTAGAAGCGTTCATTATATATTAAACCGATGTTCGACCATTATCTAAATGGGAAGTCGATAGCCGTGTAGTGGCTGGACTGTGTAGAATGTAAGTGGCAAGGAATCGGCCGTCTAGGCGACCATTTAGTGAAGCATATGTTCAGGAGTAGATGGATAAAGGCTGATGATGATGATGATAAAACCTTTACCCGACGCCTATCACTTGTCCCTTAGACCCCAATCGGCCTCGTTTCTTATCTGTGCGTCTACAAACGCAAAATTCAATGACATCTGAATGTCATACACCGCAACGCCTACTCACAGCCTAGTTTCACTTCGACATGATGGAATTAACTTAAAAAAGCTAGATTTTTGGAATTCTCTTTTGGAGTTTTTGTCTGAATCACTGTTTTGATAGCGCCAATTGTAAATATTTTCTGACGTGCAAATAGCTAGCACTTTTCTGTTTGACTGTAGTTTTATTAAAATGTTTAGATAACCCGTAAATTTAATTTTAGTGTTAAGTTAGAGCTAAGGCGCCGTGAATAGACAACTTTAGTATTTGATGGGGTCAAACTAAAATGTAGAAAGAGTCAAAGAAGAAGCGAAAAGACACCGCGATGTTTCATTCGAATCGATCAAGTATTTTTTTTTTACGATTAACATATTTCAATCGATAAAAAACAACAGTTCCCCTTATTATCAAATAATAGACCACTGCTTTTAACTTTATCAAGATTTGTTTTCAAAGACTACTTAAACAATCGCTATAATGTAAATTTTGATGGTTACTTTAAGATTTTTTAATATAAAGTTTTTTATTTTTTCTAAAATATATTTTGAACACAAACGTGACAGCTATGCTGTGCTGTTTCATATGATTTAAGAGTTTCCCGTGGCTTATTGGAAGATGGGACTTATTAGGGGTATAGGGCAAAAAAGGGCAATTACCTTAAATAATTAAAAGTCTTTCAGACACCCTTTTCCCCTAAGAGAAAAATCGCTTACGAGTGAAGGAAACCATCGTAAGTTCACCTATCCGCCTTAGGCCAGCCCATTTATGAACTACAGTCCAATACCCTCCCCGCCTTATTTTAAGGAGACCCCTGCCCAGCAGTGGGCCATGTAAGGTCTATGGTGACTTTAGTGATGATTGAACTAAAACTATAAACAACATTAAATTAATCAAATTGGCTTACCTACCTCTGATATTCGATCTGCACACTCGCTTTGGACTTCAAAAGACAAATTGCAGCTTAGCAACTTTTGTGATATAAAACGGAAAGAGATGGGAGATGATGACTTATGTAGTATAAAAGAGATAGAACTATGCTACGAATTTGCTAAGTTTATTAGCAGTGCTACGGTTGTAGTGCCACTAATAAATTCTTAACCCCGCTACGGCGTAGCACTAAGGACGTACATTAGTTGCACTCCTTTCTCGTTCTAAATAGGCCATATTTTATTGTTAACTGACTTTAAGATAAGTAAGTCATGTTCTTGTATGATCATTTGGAAATTGTAAATATTTTTATCTTTTCCTGAAAAATATATCTTAATATATATATTTCTTGTGTGCGTGTGTATGTGACTGAACTCCTCCTAAACGGCTGGACCGATTTGAGTGATTTTCTTTGTGTGTGTTCAAGTAGATTCGAGGATGGTTTAGATTCACAAATCAGACCTTCAGATGGCGCTGCAGTCGGTATCTAGGTTATTGATCTGTACTGCCACTATCGATTCGTATCTAAAGGACAACGTCTGTGGGGTCCGCTAGTTACTGTATAAAATAAAAGTATCAATGTTGCACGTTTAGTGTACGTCAAAATATTAACTTAAATATCGGTTCAGTGAGAAGAACCGCTGAAAAACTATTTACTTACGTACTTTATTCTTTTTATCTCGTTCGGATTAATAATAAAACGTACATAATAATTGCTTTAAGTTTTTTTACATACCCGATGTTTCGGATACTTTACAGCAACCATGGTCACGGGAGGATCAGTAGAAAAAGGGCCAATCCCCAAATAATTGCTTTATTATATAAGTACACAAGTAATATTAGCCCAACGTGCTTAATATCAAATGTTTGATTTTAATTAGACAAGATGTGGACTTAGGGCGTGGGAAGGGAGATTTATCTTGTGTCATTATCATTATTAGCCTGTCCGCAGCACCAAGACGACCTCGACTGGACATTTAGGCAAATATAAAAAGCTATGTTCCAGAAATTGGCAATCTAGAGTCGGTACTCTAGACGAGAGTTTAGAGCTACTTTAGTAAGATTGCTAGTGTTAGTGGTAGACATACTTATCAAAGTATTTTGGTAAAGATAAGTCATACAGCTAGTTCAAATTGATGCGGAGTATCGGCCATCTTGTAATTTATTGAAAAATAAAGCTATTGCTTAGCATTTTGTATAAACTTATGCAATTATAATTATTTATTAATTTTATTTATGCAGTATTTCTTTTTCTTTGATATTAATTCAAGTTACACTTTTTGAGCGTCGTGATCGATAAGAAAACATTTTTTTTTCTTTTATTAAATAAACAAAAAGTTAATATTAAGTTATAAATAAGTTGCACGCACACAAACACCGTGTCGAAGACTGCCAAAAAGAAACGACGTTAGACAATGCACGGCCTTCAAGCCACACCTCCGTGCCCGTCGGAGTGGGGAGCGTGAGGTTTTTTCGTTACGGAATTTCTGGATTCGGTCCCCGCGTTCAAGGCCCGCGATAGAAGCTATGCAATAGCTTAAAACCTAACTATTGAACAAGACATCCGTAGACAATGTCAAAATATCGAGCATCGCGAAATAAAGTAATAAGACATGGTAAATATCCCATTTTAAATAGTTTTAATATTAAACCTAACTCATCCCCAAATTTTTTATCATCATAAATTTATCGGTTGAGGTTATAATTTCATTTTAATTGTTATCTAATAATGCTTACGCAAATTTCGTTTTACATAAAAGCACGAATTTATATACACGCAAATAAAACATCGTCACAGTATACATATACAGTATAGGAACTATGAACAAACGTCTGAACGCGGCACTTACTACCGTCAGCACTGCGAGGTTCGCTTAGACGTGTTTGAGTGTGACATTTCGAGCGTTTGTTCGTAGTTTCCGTACTGTTTTGTAAATGTATACTGTGACCTTAATTTTTCAATTTTTTTACAGTCCCAATATTCCGAATACTTTACGGCTCCTGTGGTCACACGAGACCTACACTGACCTTTATAATCAATTTATTGTTATTCCTTAGGATGGACACTGAGACCTAGTTTTATCAATTCTGACTCAGGGTCAATACATTGAAGATAAAACCTTGAAGGGCGGCTCTGCTATTATTAGATTAGAGTTTCTTTCTTCTTATCAGAAACTATCCACATATCAGATACTGAAGTATATTTTTAGATTATATCTGCATCACAGTCTTATTACCGTAAGGAGGATGCAGGTCCGCGTTGCTCTAAGGTCTGCCATGTCTAAAATAGATTTGACCTTTTTATTTAGACTGAATTTTTTTTTTGAGTTGATTCGCAAATAAATAAAACTATTGAATACTAGCAGCGCTTCGTGGTTTTACTCGTGTACTTTATTTCCATGGGTAAAGGGATAATTCGATTGGCCAGTGGTGGGTAGACTCGGCCTCTTATGCGAGAGGTTCCAGGTTCGATCTTGACCCCCGTGTGTGGCTAGAAATGGGTCTTTCTAAATTTCTAAGCGGTGAAGGAAAACATGGTGAGGAATCCTGCATGCCTGATGAGACTGAGAGTCTTTGAAGGCATGTGAATTTACCCTAATTAAGTAATATTAAGCAGTGGGACATATAAGGGTTGATACTATCATAGGAATGATTTATTTAATTAAAATCCATTCATGAGTTTTTGTACAAACTTTCGCGTTTATAAAATTAGTGAGATGTGATTGATTTAACTCTTTCAACCCACTTCAAACTTCAAAGGACATGATTTCATTAATTAAACTAAGTTGACTTATTTTGATAAGATTATTTTTTATTATGTACAAATAAATTGAAAGATCAAAGGCAGAAGGGTTTTTCAATGTCATATTTAAATCCAACCTAAATGTTTCGGACCCATACACTGAAACTAATTGTACTAAGTCCTTTGACTTACAGATGTGATAAAAAAAAATATACCGTACTAGCACCGTGTTGCACGCAGATTTGCCTGCGTCAGCTGGGGATGATATATAGCCATTTGCCTTCCTCGATAAATGGGCTATTCAAAACTAAAGAAAAAGTATAACAGTATCATAACAGCCGAAGCCGTAGGCTGCATAAAGTAAAGTCCATAAACCCTTTATGTCCCACTGCTGGGCACGGGTCTCCTCCTCGAAATCAGGCGAGGAGGGTAATGGGCCAATAGTTCACCGCGCTGGCCCAGTGCGGGTTGGTGAACTTCGCATACCTTCAAAGACTTTCTATCTCATCAGGCATGCAGGTTTCCTCACGACGTTTTCCTTCACCGGTGAGCGAACGATGGTCTCGTGTGCACTTAGAAATTTTGCCCATTTCAAGGCACACACGGGGAGGTCAGGAACGAACCCGGAACCTCTCGCATAAGAGGCCGAGTCCATCCACCACTGGACCATCGTCGTGGGCTGCATATATCTAATATATTTTAATATTATATCAGAAGAGCCTCAGGACAAATATTTTATGAGCTTTGATGGGGATTTTAATAGAGCGCTAAGAATTCTTTTGATGTTTTGTAAAAGTTTTGTACCAGGAATGTGTATTGAATATATTAAATTAGTTAATCCTGTATATTATTATGTTATGTAGGATTATAATGAAACAACTTTTACGGATTTCATCGCGGTTTATTAAGTTTTTTATATGCCCGACATTTTGGAAATTTAGAGAATTCAGAAAGTTAGGAATTAAGAGGAAGCGGGGAAAATGAATACTTTTATTTATATTATGAAGAGGTAGTCTTTCCTATTTTAATTTTCATTTTACTAATTATAATGAAACAACTTTTACAAATTTTAATTTTATTTCTTTAGAGACGGTTTCTCATCCTCCCGAGACCAAGATAGCTGGAAAGTGTCTGAAATTGAGTAAAGATAAACCGCGATAAGATCCACAAAAATAATAATTATATAAATAAATAAAAATATTATTCAAATCAAGAGAGAGAGAGAGACAGTTATCTAGCTCCATCGAAAGATAAGAGATAAATTTTAGATAATTATGTAAATGCATCTATAAGTTACATAGGTATTATGAATAGAAATAAATTAAAGAAATGTATATATTTAAATAAACAGTGCTACTGCACTACTGGACTACTGCTCGAGGGCTTAGACAAAGTAATATCGTTCGTAGCGGAGAAATACCGAAATTCGTTGTCGTCGTCTGACTTATCAATGACACTTTCCTAGCCAATGAGATATTGACAATAACGAACGATAACCAACAGGCAGTTTGTGATTTAGTTACGATAACGATTGACCTCGTGATTTAGCGCGACTCATGTCATACCCATACATTTTTTTTTCGAACTTCGTTATCGTTTCTTGATTTTCACTTTGACTAAGCTTTACTAAGGGACGACGATCTCCGTGCTGTGGCAGGTCCGCGTTGGATGCGAGTAGCAAGGTATCGGTCGTCTTGGCGTTCATAGAGGGAGGCCTTGTTCAGCAGTGAACGGGAAACGGCTGATGATGATGATGACGATGATGATGAAGTCCCACTACTTTACCAGTAAGCTCGATTTGACTGAATACAATATTTTTCGTATTACAACGTATTTTTTAATGTATTTTATTTCTTACAATACAATAACTTGGAGATTATTCATCTTCTGTTATGTTTTATTCATACTATTTGAATATCAATTGAAACTAAAGTGAGTTGTAAAGGTCAAAGACATATCGATCCTCTATAAATAGCAGTGGACGATACCGCCCCTCAACTTGAACCAGACAAAGAAGATTTTAAAAAAGGTGTGTGCGATTCACACACGATAGAAGTGAAACACACGTTAAATGCTCAAATACAAGCAAGTATTAAACAGTGTGCAATATACATACACAACAACATTTGCTCTCTCGCTATTTGTGTTTGTGTCTCTTACCTGTCGTTTTTTCCGTTGCATCCGGTTTGAAATCACAACGATTCTAAAGAAGTTTCACTTCAAAAAAGTAAAAAAGCAACGTATCGACTCTTTATATCCCACTGCTGGACACGGGTATCCCCCTCGAAATCAGGCGAGGAGGGTAATGATAGTTCACCGATGCACTAGCCAAGTCCGGGTTAGTAAACTTCACATACCTTCAAAGACTTTCAATCTCATCAGGCATGCAGGTTTCCTCATAATGTTTTCCTTCACCGGTGAGCGCGCGATGGTCTCGTATTTGGGGTGCACTTAGAAATTTAGAAAAAACCCATTTCAAGGCACACACGACGGAGGGAAGGGGGGGGGGGTTGTCAGGATAGAACCCTTAATCTCTCGCATAAGAGGCCGAGTCCATCTACCACTATGCAAATTGTGAATGCCCATGAACTACTTCACCTGGACCTATCCCAGACCAACCAGCCAGCCAACAGACCAACGGCTTAAGCTGAATTGCGAGCTGAAGTTTGAAATTACGGAGAAAGGGGCTTTTGTAGGAACAAGAGGGGTACAAAGAGCCCCCCCCCCCCGGCTCAAATCCCATCGCCCAAGGCCTCTTCCTAGGCTACTGAGCCCCACCGCCACGATTAGGCCTGAACCATGGTATGGCGGTATGTAAGCCCCGGAAAGCGTTGCTTAACCTGGTAAATCGATTCGCACAGCTGTTACCAATTATTCCCTTATTGACGTAGAATGTTTTTATGTAGTACATAAATGAAAAGGTAGTACAGTGTATTTGCGATTAAATGGCATTTACAACAACAACAATATGATTAGGTAATATTGTTATAACTAATATTGAACTAACATTATTAATATAATATTGTTACTAATGTCGAAACCGTCATTTGAAAAGATTAACCTGTTTATAAAGCAGCCATAATACAGATTAACTAGTTGAATAAAATCATTAATTATGAGTAGTCAGTTTAACAATTCAATCATTAAATAACATAAATCAACAAATAACATATCGAATCATTTCAATCATTTAATGATTGAAATGATTCGATATAAATTATGCAACATTAGCATTGAAGGCTTTCATACATGTAAAATGTAATAAGATTATCTACTTTCGTTTCCAATCAGTCGTTTTAGTCCATAAAGGTTTTAATATTACATTGGTTCATTTAAATATTCATTTTTCGAATAGAAACATTTTCTAAAAGCCAATAGTATGTACAGTTTAGATTTATATCAATTATCGATTGTGTTTTTTGTAATTTTGTTGGAAAGTTTCATACAATAAGAATTCTTTTTAAAAGTGGTTTTTTATAACAAGGCATAGCGGATTTGTCAATTTCCTAGGATATCTATTAGCCCTACCAAATACATACTCACGAATGCAAAAAAAATGAGCTTGTTACCAGAATGAGAGAGAATTATAATATTAAGGGATTTAAAAAGGCTTGTAACCATTTAAAACTTAAAAACGTAAGTTACATGTATATTTCTTATACACCTTTTTTATTTTAAATGCTTTAAAAATCGGATGAATTTACATAAATTAATATTATATGTTTAGACATATTACTTTATTAGGCACTTAGGTGCACGGTATAATAATGTCACTTACAAATATAATATATCGCTTTACCTCATCAGCTTAAATATTTGCGATTAAAATTGTTTATTTCATATATGATTTTCTAATAATGTTTTTAAGCAAGAGGATCCCGGTTAATACTAACCAACAGATGGTGCCTTGAAATTGGTTTATCTAAATTTCTAAGAGCACCCTATACACGAAAACATCGCTCGCTCATCGGTGAAGGAAAACATCGTGAGGAAACCTGCGCGATTAAACGTATTGTGAAGTTCACTAACCTGCATTGGGTCAGCGTATAAAATGGCCCTCCTCGCCTGAATTCGAGGAGGAGAATTACTGAATTCTGGGCAAGAGCCCAGCCGTGGAATATAAATGGGTTTATTGTTTTATAAGAATAACTTCGTTTCTATTTACATGGTAAATGAATCTAGAACCCTCCAAACAACAAACTCTGAGGCAAAACATGTTTATCGCCACATCATCAAAATTCCACGGCATGCCAAATGTTGTTTACCAATTTTGAATATTACTTGAAACGTTAATTAAACACTTTTAAATGTTGTTATGTATTTGTTTGCAATTTTGAATACGCTTTATAGATAGTTCAACTCAACTCTCCGCGCTGCACTGTGCACTTGTCATTACACAGCGTTTAAATAGTGATTAAGGTGATGGTGATGATGATAGTTGGGACTAGAGCTTAGAGAGAGGATAGGGACATTCCTGCAACATGAGTCTGAAGAGATCTTGCTCATTCGCCAAAATTTAGTCTTATTTTTGGAACGAAGTTCCTTACGGCAGGCTTGGAGGGGATAGGGATTTTGCTGCGCCGACCGAACTGAAAAAAATGTGATAGTAAAACCGTAAGAAAAAGTGCGTGGAATAAAAAGCGTTAAATGAGACGTGCGCAGGCGCGACAGTCGCATACACAAGCGAGTAGTGTATAATACCTTTCTTTTTAGCCGAAGGAACTTCGTTCCTACCTGGTGTCCCACGACACAACATTTCTTTTTTTTATAAGTTTTATTGCTGTTTGACCAATCACGGCCGGATCAAATTGACGCCAAGGGTTAGCAATGTCTTAAAAATATGAACACTAACTGCGAAACAATAATGTTTCGACAGGAATTCCATAAAATTTTATCATTTTTAGCAACATCACTTTACCATCTTTGGCACAGTAAAACTTTATGACAGCATAAAAATTATCTCAAAACATAAAAATACTGGGCATCAAAAATAACAGGATTTCTTTAACAGCGTGACAAATCATTCTCGAAATTGTTTGAGGAAAACGTGATGTTTCAAAACTTGTTTTTATTTACGTTTCGACTGCACAAAATATTGTTTTCATGTTAGGGGGTAAAGAAGACTCAGGGCCAATAAGGCTCGCTAACGGAGTTCGCGTTTAGGTAGATGGAGAATTGGTCGGTCATTAACCAGGTGTAAGGCGAACTTCGTGCAGTGGCAGATCCGTGCTAGAGGCAAGTAGCAAGTTATCAACCATATTGGCGTTCATTAAGAGAGGCCTATGTTCAGTATTGATCGGATAGAGGCTGATAATGATGATGAAAGCTCCGATTTATTTAACTTTAAAGAACTTGGAAATTCAATTGCAATTGCTTTGATAGAGTTTTCTTGGATTATATTAAGTCTAGGATGTTTGTCTGAATTGATTCGGTTCAAACAAATTGAAAAATACAATCCTATCGCTGACGCTATCGGAATTGACACTGATAATATACTTAGTTCTGTCTGGGATGAGAAAAGCTGCACGAATTACTATCATAATAAACTTTATCCAGAAACGCAATTTCAAAAATATTATTAAAGATAAGGAGAAAAGGTTCTCTGATTTTTTTAAGTGGTAACTCCATTAGGTATATTGGGCATTTTTTGATAGAGAAAATCTTCTAGGTTCGCGTTACCGATTCGCAAATATCATACTGTGACGTCATTATGAAATTAAAAAATCGGCTATTCTTACCATGACTACCTGACTTATCTTTGCTATTCACAAGCTTGCAGATTGATTTGAAGGCTTTTGTGCCTCATAATGGCCAGTAATGTGCGCGTAGATCATAATCTATACAACCTTGCTTGGTGCTTTAGCTCTAATATTTTAGATGCTGGAACCCTTTCAAGCAGCCTAAGGCAACTGGCAATGATTCTGATGCGGTATTGCGGTATCAGCAGGTCAGGGGGCACTGGGAGTCCCACACATCCCCGGGGATGACCCATCCCGTTGAATGCGTAAAGCGTTTCCACTGCGACAAAAAAGGTCAAGCACTGTAAATTGGGTTTGTAATAGTTAAAAAACTCTTGCTCTGAACTATTTGTTATGCTTGGAAATGCTTTGCGCATACACCCAGAGATAGGTCCTCCCAGGGGTATGTGGAAATCCAGGCACCTTGAAAACCACTACCTGCTGCCTTTAGACGCTTGAAGACGAGTGTCCCTAATCTGACTAGCACAGGATACCCCGAAACCGGCCGGTTCCCTCAAAGAGGCTGGGTTTCCTTTGAGAATGCTTGACCTTCGACATCCTCAGCTTCTAGCTAGCAGAAACCTTTCTACCAAGGCAGGTACCCAACATTCTCCTTCAATCTACTTGTCTACATCATTCAAAATTGGAACATAACCGACAATATGGTTGCCTTTATGGTTCATAATCAGTTATTGTTACAATTTAGTGTATCTTAAATAATATACGTCTTGATAATAATGAATAAAGATAACATTTCAAACTTTATGACGTCATAAGGCGGTCTTATCGCCGTGTACCCGTGTCTATGGTTTTATAGCGGTTGTGAGAAGCGGTTAATGAAAGTAATGATTTATTATAGTTATAACAGGCTCATCAAATTCCATATATTGTTCCCGGAAGAAGTTAACTATGGATCATTTTTGTTATTAATTTACCGTTTTGATAGCAACGTTTTGTAAATTTTTCAAATTGCGCCTGTTTATGACGGTAATGTGTTGCCGTCTGTTACATTACAAGGGTAAGCGCGGGAAATATCGGACGCACGATTGCGTTTTTTGGAGTGTTTAAAGTTGGCTGCATTGGGAAGTATCAGTTGATTGATGGGGACTGGAGGGGTGAAGCCGCTCTTCTTGTAATTTCCCGCCGTTTCTACATGTTACAGACTAAATAAAGTTTACGACAGACTTAGAATCATTGCCTCTGGTCTTAGCCGGATTCAATAGAAACGAAAATTGCGGTCACCTAATACTAAAAATAATTATTATGGCCACATGCAGATGGCTTGTGACCAGCAGTATTTTGGTTCGTTGGAAAAGGCCAATTTCCAGCAGTAGACGGAAAAACGATGCCTGGATCTTGAAATGTACCTTTTTTCCATGTTGAAGTGAAACTTCTTTAGAATCATTGTGATTTCAAACCGGATGCAACGGAAAAAACGACAGGTAAGAGACACAGATACAAAAGAGCGAGAGGGCAAATGTCGGTGTGTATTGCACACTGTTTAAAACTTGCTTGTATTTGGGCATTTAACGTGTGTTTCACTTCTATCGTGTGTGAATCACTCACACATCTTTTTTTTATACGTAGAGCTCGATATTTCCACATTGTCTAAGAATGTCTTGTTTACGAGACACTTGTAAACAAGACATATGTAGACGCAAATAATCATGTTAATTTAATCTGATATAGGATTTGTTACGCTAAAATGTGGTTGATGTTTATGACAGTACCTAGATTTAGCCCATAGGAAGCTATTGCTGGAATAGCCTGTTCCTCGGTTCCTCTATCTAAATGCAAAATTTTATGCAAATCCGCCAGTAAAAAATAACTGGCCACAAGGCTTAAAGCTAACAAACTTTCATATTTATATTAATTATTGCCCGCAGCTTTGCCCACAGTAATTTAGGCTTAGTTATCACTAGTGAGCGGCGATGGTCCAGTGATAGACTCGGCCTTTTATGTGATAGGTTTCGAGTTCGATCCTGACCCTCCGTGTGTGCCTTGAAATGGGTTTTTCTAAATTTCTAAGTGCACTCTAAACACGAGACCATCGCTCGCTCACTGGTGAAGGAAAACATCGTAAGGAAACCAGCATGCCTGATGAGAATGAAAATCTTTGAAGGTATATGAAGTTCATCAACCCGCATTGGGCCAGCGCTTCGGTGAACTATGGCCCATTACCCTCCTCGCCTGATTTTGAGGAGGAGACCCGTGCCCATCAGTGGGACATATAAGGGTTGATACTTTACTTTTACTTTTTTATCACTAGTAGCGCCCCGCGGTTTCAACCGTATACTTTTCAGAGAGATAATTTATAGCTTGTGTTATATTCTTATATTCTGACGCATTTTTAGGCACCACAAGAGGTAAGAATTGCTTCCAGACCCTTTTGCTCAAGACTTCAATACCATACCCACTGGCCCGACGTCGCTATTATGGAATAGGGTAAAAAAAAAATATAATTTTCTTCATATCCCTGTATGCTCTAAGCTGAAGTCCGAAAAATCTTGTGGGTAAAATATGACAACATAAAATCAATTTGGTGGAACAAAATGAAAATAATGATTTCCCAAGGGAAAGGAGATAGAATTAATGATTTGTCGAGGGAAATTGGCCAACATAAATCAGGTAATGAATATAAAAACATCGACCAAAGGTCTGCACGCACGATGGAGAACCCTTTAATCGGTTTAAGAGGACCTTTCTTACGTCATTTTTTAGCCGGAGGAGAAACGTTTACACGAATTTCAATCTTAGTGTAACCATTTTAAAGCAATTTATCGAGATTTATGTAGTTTCTCACATGCTTGATGGATCATCATCAAAATCATCACCCTTCATCCCTTCACCCATTACTGAACATAGGCTTCCCTCAATGAACGCCAAGACGATCACTTCCCTTGCATCCAACACGGATCGGCCACTGCACGGAGATCGTCTTCCCAACATGTTAATGGCTGATCAAACAATAAAGAAACTTCCATAATTATTATAAAAAAAACATCATACTTAGGCTGAGTAACAATTTCAGATTCAACAAAAACACATACACAATGTTGAAACTAACATTACATTAATTCCCCAAATATCTTAAACGTAGATAACTAAATACAGAATTTCTTGTTGCGTTCAAAAAGCGCTCGACAGTAATAATGGATGTCTTAGTCTAAAACGACAGCTAAGCGCTGTAAGCGTTATCTAGCAGCTTTATTAATCTCTTCGCTCCAGAAACCCACGTTTATCTTGAATTCGCTGGTTCTCTGGGAATCCAAAATGTCTGATACATTTTATATGAAATGCGCATTGCGGATTGATTTCCGACTCTACTATGTTTGACTTGTTACCCGTCCGTATTTGTAATAAATAAAAGAATACCTTCTCTTTGGTATGTCTCTTATATTTTTGGCGTGTAGCATCGATTGGCGCGCCCTGGCCTAAATTCACTGTAATTCCAGGACTTCAATCGGTATGACACTGCCATTTGTGGGTTTTTCTTTATTTTTACCACCTTCCCTGATATATTTTTTCTAGATATAAAATCTTGTATTAGGACGATTTACATCTGAGACGCCTGGGCAGGCATTAGACGGTCAATTTATTTTACACTTAATCATTTCCTGTGTAAAAATACACCTGCTGATAAAAGCTCGTTATTGGATGACTTTATATGGGTTCCATGTAAATTATTTATGGCTGCATAATCCTACAAAGGATTTATACTAGCGTGAATTTTACATTGAACAGCTCAAATCTTTAATAAGATATGAGATACAAAATATAATTAAAAAGAATGAACTACAATTACTATTTGGACTACAAATATAAATCCGGTGTTCCACAAGGAAGTATAGTGGACCCAATTCTATTTATCATTTACATAAATGAAATTCAACATCACGAAACATAAATCTAAGTACTCTTTGCTAATGATATATTAATAGCAGTGAGCACAGATATAAAAGTTAACTAAATGTTTAGGACACGAATATGATATTAAGAGTACTGAAAAAACTTTTACGAATTTTATCGCGGTTTATTAAGTTTTTTATTAGCCCGACGTTTCGGATACTTTACAGCAACCATGGTCACGGGAGAACCATGTACCACAATACATTAATATTACGAATAAGTATACCGATTGCAATGTCAGAATTTGAAACGAATTTAAAGTTGCTTATTGAACGTATCGTTATAAAATGTTTAAGTGAAACAAAATATACCCATGTGACAGCGTTTTTAAAAAGTGGCGCTTTTTGATTAAGTGCTGTTAGATTTTCGACATTGACCGTAGAATGCTAAATCGGCTTCAACAAACGGAGCAACTAGAGATATAAATTGACTACAAACATAATTATTTTATTATTTACTAGCTGTTGCCTGCAGCTTTGCCTGCGTTAACTATGATTTATAACCACGACTTAGCGAGATGTTATATATCCTTATAGCCTTTCTTGATAAATAGGTGATATAACACTGAAAAGATAATTCAAATTCGAAAAATTCCCGAGATTAGGGCGTTTAAACAAACCCCTCCAGTTTCTCGCGATAAAAGGCCTATGTCATTTCCCAAGCTTGGGCTACATGTGTACTAAATTTCATAAAAATTGGTGCAGTAGCTGAGGCGTAAAAGCATAACAGACAGACAGAGTTACTTTCGCATTTATAATATTAGTAGGGATAATTCTATGTGTATACTTAACTAATACTTGACTGATTACTTTTGATTTTTGTCACTTGAATATTTGCATATCACTAAGCGTTGTAAACATGTATGATCATACACGAAATATTTCATCGGATTGACTATACATCAAAATTAAACATTATTATATACTTACCCCAAATCGTAAAAGCCATTTTTAATTTTCATTATAATGGACCATTTTCAAGTTCAAGTTTGAAAAAACCAATAACTAAGTTACTAAAGTTTATAATATATGAGAATCGCTTAAAGTTTAAAGATATTGCCAAAACAGTTCACATCCAAGACTTCTCCCAAACCTATCTCCTAATTGAGCATTCTGGGCAAATGCAAAAGCCAGATCACCAAAAAATATTTGCCACCCAAAATATAAGTAAATAAATACAAATTAAAATTGGTTACGTTATAAATGATAGTGTGCCATTAGCCGTAATGGCATTAGAGTCCATTTTACAACCAACGCTTTCATAGATATTTCACATTTAATACGTTTATTGTTAGTTCATTCATGACCTGTTCTACAGTGGTCGGATAAAAGCTGATGATGATGAACGTCCCTTTACATTATTGCCCAGGATCTAAAGTTGAAGACATTGCTATTATTATGAAATTGGATTCGTACATTGGCTTCCAAAAATATCCGGAATAGGAGTTGTGAGTTATAGGAATATCTGTTTATGTGAAGAAGTTTTTAGTTATGAGGGTCGTTGACAAGTTCCGGGCGTGTGATACAATCTAACTGTCTTCGTATAAACTGGTTGATCCCTTGTTGGCTTGACTTGGATTATAATCGTTAAGTATACGGGTTGATAGTGAATTTAGTCCCAAAAGTAAGTAACAGTGACTTTCATCAAAATATTTTCTGTGTTTGATTTACAACATAACATAACTGTTGACGATTCTATCCAGGCTGATTGTTGTGATAGAAAATATTATCTTTCTTTCATTTTGATTAACTAGGGGGAAGACGATCTCGTCGAGTGGCGAGGGATGGGTCGTCTTGGCGTTTATTGATGGAGGCCTTTGTTCAGCAGTGAACAAATAAATGCCTACGATGATAATGATTATAATCCTTCTTGAATCCTTGACAAATTTTATGGAAATTCCTTTAATATTTCGAGAATAAGAATATAAGTATTATTATTAGATATTTCATATTAAAATGCAGATTCAATGAATTGCTTGTTTAATTATATAGTTGGAGTTATCGACCTTCAACTCGTTTATAGTGAAATGATTTCAAACCAAACTTAATTCACTATTAAATCAATTTTCAAAGCCATATTCAGTATCGGGAAACTTGAAAGTTAGACACTATATTCTAAGAATGTCTTCTTTGCCAAAGGAATTAAAAATATTCAGCGTTGTCCTATATTATTCATTATTTTTATTTATTTATTATTATTAGATAATTATTATTATAATCATATACATAATGATTATATATATACTTTGAAATTTTAAACTAAAATATAATATTATTGAAAGAAGTCCCCTAGAAGATACTGGCAGCGTTCCCCCTTTGAATAGCTACTCTAATTCTTTGTCCGAGGTAGCTGCCAGCTCTTCGGTCTCCTGTGATGTAGACTGACCTTTTTGCTATAATATTATTATTATTTAATATAATTATTTTATTGCGCTATATTGTTTATTTAAAAACTAATTATACAATGGATTCTGTAAGCGACAATGACTATTGACTAACATACGAATTCTGATGATTTTTGAACTAAATCTCAAGGTCCCACGTAAAAATAAGTGCGCACTAAAAGCATGTCATAAGACACATGTCGTAAAACAAACGTTGCCGAATGTTCGCGTTTTTTCGTATTGTGATTTATCGTTAACGTCGGTGCCAGGGAACGGCGGTCGCGGGATTCCCCTGGCCTTGGACGACGATTCCTGCGTATCATGGTTTGTGATTTGTTATTTTTGTGGCATTTTCAGAGAATTAAATGTTGCAATATTAACCATATCTGTTACATATTACATGTATAAGCTAAAAAACTGTATGCATTTGTTTGTTTGTAATGTTAATATTGTTTAATAATATTTTTTTTAATTTTTTTTTTTTAGTTGGGTAAAACAGGACTGAAAGTGGTGCCTCGATTTGCAATGTACCTGTATCATTATTTTGGTGTTTTTCTATTATTTAAATTACTTATTAAACTTAAATTAATGCATATTTTGCTATAAAAAGGGGATTGGACCTGTTAAGATTGCAAGAAAGTCATACAAATGTCTACGTGAGACGAAATTTGTGAAAAATCATGAGCTTCTTAGTGATTTATTCCTGTCAGTCCTCTGCTTGATAAAGGCCTCCTTTAATGAACCCCAAGACGACCCATCCCTCGCCACTCTCATCCAACTTGGACCACCCATACACCATACATTTATTCATGCAATTTAAAGTAATTCAGGCAAAGTATCTCAATTATAATATTTTTATGTGTTGAGTTAGATTAGCCCAGAATCAAAATTCTAGTGACTTTTAGGTTAGATGTTTGTATAGCCCGGGAGCCAGTAACAGGCCTTTATGACCAACTTCCTCCCGCGAGATAATTCGTGAGACGTATCAGAGAATAGTATTATAAAGCCTAGTGGACGTCAGCTGGCGCGCGGTTGGGGGGATGAGGGGTGGGAGCCTCCCAATCATGTAGAAAAAACAAATCAGTCATTTCCTCTCAGCTGAAATATTGGTTAAATTGTAGTAAGCCGAATATCTCAACGAAAAAATAGTAATCAGCTGGTTATGATATGGTACCTTGTGATTATTTTTTTTCGTTGAGATATTGGGTTACTTACAATTTAACAAATATTTGAGCTGAGAGGAAGTGACTGAATTGTTATTTTATTTTTCTTTATGCGTGCTTCGTGCTCCCACCGTTCATCCCCTCAACCGAGAGCCAGCTGACGTTCACGAGGCTTTATGATACTGTTCTCTGATACGTCTCACGAAGTATCTCGCGGGAGGAAATGATTGACCAAATTTTCACCTGGCTCCCGGACAAGTATGTTTAAGTGATTAATTTTGCTCATGTCAATCTTTTTCAATGCTGTATAGGCAAACTGGCTAATTTGCCACCTAATGATGAGCAGTCAAAAAATACATTTTTAAAAATATGCAATATTCTTTTATTTACCCCATTTGAAATCATAATATATATACCTACTCTACTTCTCCTGATAAATATTGGCAACCCTAATTCCTTCCGACTATCCCGACATGAGCAATAATCATCCCAGATTATACGGGATACGCGAGATACCGCCATTCTAATCCCTATCAAATACAGATTCCAAATACGATGATATTGTAAATGAATTTCGTTTTTTGAAATTATCGGCGTAGCTGTGTTCTGACATTAAAAATAAATAGAGTATCTGCGAGCGACGATGCCTCGGCCTCGGCCTCTTAAGCGAGAGGTTCCGGGTTCGATCCTGACCTTCGGTGTGTGACTTGAAATAGGTTTTTCTAAATTTCTAAGTGCACACATGAAACCATCGTTCACTTACCGGTGAAGGAAAACATCGTGAGGAAAATTGCATGCCTGATGAGATTGACAGTCTTTGAAGGTATGTGAAGTTCACCAGCTTGCATTGAGCCATTACCCTCCTCGCCTGATTTTGAGGAGACCCGTGCGCAGCAGTGGGACAGGGGTTGATACTTTATTGTATCTGCGGTTGTACACACTCGTCGACACGCTAAGCCAGACCGAACAAGAGAGTGTACTATAGCCTTAATAACCTCTTCTATAATAACTTCTAATTTACCCTTACGCCAGTAGCCCTTTATATCACACTCTTACCTTTTCTTCCCACTTTTAGTTCATTCCGCGTAACAGCTTTTCTATGTTTCGGAGAAAAGTCTGATTATCGAGATAATTTTAAATCTGTAGTACCGGGTAATTCTTATTCCTATAGATCAGCAAAAATGGAGGTGGTCTGGACACATATTACGTCACCCGTTCATCAAGTGGAGTAAGCAGGTTACCGTTTGGCATTCAAGAGATGGCAAAAGAAACAGGGGTCGTCAAGTCAAGAGGAAGATGATTTGAAGCAGACAGCAGGTCCACTGTGGACGAGAGTGGCCAGAGATAGGTTCTACGGGAAGGAATTGGAGGAGTTCTATGCCAAAAGGTACACCGAACTTAGGATCTCTTATAACTAAAGTTTGTAAAACCAGCTATAGTGTTAACTGTTGTTGTCGTTTTATTATTTATTATTATTATTATTATAAGTACCAAGTAATTCACAGGTAACGATGACTACGTGGCACGTCTGCTGAATTTGCCCATCCAAGTAACAGTTCAGAAAGTATTAATTAGAGATGAAGATTTACATCGGGAAGTAATTGAATGAACGGCAATTATAAAATTTGTTGGGCCAAAATAATGGGCATTTAAATAATTTGGTTGGCATACAAATATTTTGTACGCAATAAAATAAATCTGGTAGCAATTCTTGTACCGCAAATAATTTTGATAATGGTCAAAAATTAAATCATATATAAGCAGCTTACAATATTATGAGCTCGCATAATAAATATTCATCGGGCAAAATAATTACTTGAGCGGCACATTTCTTTGCATTACATTTTATGTCCTGTGTTCATACCGGTGTAGGTTTGCGCTATTTACCGCTAGATGGTGTTGTAAGTATGTTATTGAACAAAATTATAAAAATTGAAGAAGAAATTAATAAACTATATTATCATTCTTAATAAAAGACTAGTGAATTAATTCAGGTCATGACGTCGTCAAATCCTGTGTTCAGCAGTGGTCCGTCCACTAAAGGCTGATAATATGATGATGAAATTTTTTTCTTCAAGATTTTATTTTGTTTCAGTTTCGTAGATTTATGTAGATAGTAGATAGATTATGCAGGTATTAAAAATTGCAGGTGGTGTGTAAAATAAACAAGCAGTTCAAAAACTTGCAATATTCAATTCAATCATTACCTACAAAAATCGAATCAAATTAAAACATTCAATACGCAAGAATGGATCCACAATTTTACTGTTTTTCGTAACAAGACGTACAGCTCCGTGGTTAACACTGTCCGCGCGCGCTCAGGCTGTACGCTGTCGTTCGTAAGTTCAAATCCTCTTCTTACCGTTATTTTTTTTTGTTTATACATTTTTAAATAATATTTTTTGATATTACAATAATTATAAATACGACTTACAAACTAAAATTTTGTATAAAAATTGAATAAGAAATTAATAAATTATATTATCATTCTTAATAAAGGACCAGGGAATTAATTCAAATCATGACGTCATCAAATCCTGTGGACTCGGCTATAACGCAGAATTTAATGAAAAAGAAAGTTGCTTGAAGTTATATTCATGCTACTTATATAAGCAGCACAAAATTATTTTTTTTGCTTACCCTCCGAGTGCTTACCAAAATTTTATTAAACAGGAGCAGCACATTGCCCCTCTTTTAATTAATATGCCGCTCAAAAATAATTACAGCCATAAAAAATGACAAAAATTGCTGCTTGATTTTAAAATGTTTGCTGAACATAAGCTGCCGCCCAATTAGTTATTTCTGCTACCAGATTATATTTTTCTGCACACAAAAATACGAATATTATGCTAGCCATTTAAATAACACCCATTTACATCATCATTGAATAAACAAAATATATTAATCATAAGAAATTAACAAATAATCGAATGATTTCATTACTAATTAATTAAAATTCCGGACTCAAACTCAATAATCTGGGATAATTGCGCCCAAAAATGGAAATTCTTCGATACGTTTAATCTGATTTTGTGGATTAGATCCAAGAGCTTTTGAGTCCCTTGTGAATATTGATTGTAAATAATTAATGAGATTCTTATAGATGTTTAATTAAAAAAATATTTAATTGGGTATAATTTTTTTATTTTTTGGAGCATTTCCCCATAGATTTTAGCTGCAAAGAAATTTTCTATTTTATTTATTGTTTGCTAATTATATCGAAACTATAATATTTTGTTTTCTTTGCAAACTTTGAAATTTTCAGAAACGATAATGATGCTTCATTTTTTTCTTTTTCTTAGGAGGGTTTTGTCTTGAGACACATCACCTTCATAAGTAGTGCTACTAATTTAGTGAAATGGGAAAAATCAAATTTACTTCTTTCCTCTCTTTTTTTGTAAGCATCATCATTATCATAACAAAGCGTCTGTGCATCCCCTGTTGCTGCCTGAACATAAGCCTCCCTCAAAGAACGTCAAGATGGTCGATCCCTTGTCATTCGACTCCTACACACATTTGTCGCGAGCTCTTGGGATATTATGTGCCATTAAAATATAAGGGCACCTATTTCAAGTAATATAAATTTGAATTTGACAATTTATTTACGGCTTAGCTACCGTTCAAACGAGCGCTTAAAAAGCGTTGCGGTAAAACCCGACGTTGGCTCGATTTGGGAGCTTGTGCGATTTAAGGTCACTCAACGTCAAAAATCCAATACTGCTCGATAAAAATGCGTTGCGTTTTAAAAACACGATCGGGTGATCACTGTACGTCATGGGTGTCGAAAATTTGACTAGTATAAACGCTTTTTTAACGCTCGATTATAAAGCACTGGAGTGAACGGGACCATTTCAATGCATATTTCAGTAACCATAAAGTTCGTCTATTGAAGACGATGCGTAGGTTTTGTTTCAATATTCATTATGTCTTACTTCCATTTGCTAATGACTTGTAAACGTCACTGGCATAATTAAGAACACCGAAGTTTTCAAATTACTGATTGATGGCAAATAACTTATTAACATAATCTAAGATAAAGTAAAGTAACAGTCATATATTATGTATGTTAGATGTAAGAGTACATGAGGTATAATATTTATTTTATTAATATTGAACATTGACAGACAAATTGAAGAAAAAAAAAACTCTTGCAAAGCCTGCCATTTAAGGCTGTCGAGTATGTTTTTTTTAATATTATTTTGTTGTATAAATCCTACTTTATATAATTATTAATATTATTTTATAGCCCTGAACGTATTTTTGCCCTTTTCCCTTCTCTTCTACCGTAGCCCTTGATCGTCTTAAAGGTCACTATAATTCCACTTGGAGACTCAAAGAGCGATTGATTCGTGCCCGCATCATCTTTCCCAGTTCAAAATTAAGGAATTTGTTCAGGCGCGACTCGTCTTCATAATGTGAATTATCTCTCTATGTTAATATTAACGCCATTTTTATTCGATGAGTCTTAACTTAATAGACATACATAAAATCATTTTTAAAATATGTGATAATCAATTTTCTTCATAAGAGTATCGATGTGCTGTGACGTGAATGCGTTTCTGAATGGCACACGTGTGGTACCCATTTAAATTATTTTGTACTCGTATAACAACTTTGGTGTGTTTTACAAAGAAGTCAAGTATGAGCGATGGTGGTCCAGTAGGGGCTAGGCCTCTAGAGCGAGAGGGTCCGGGTGTGTTCACGACCCCCTGTGGTGCAATGAAACGAGTTTTTCCAAAGTCCTAAGTGCACCCCAAAACACGAGACCATCGTTCGCTGACGGCGAAGGATAACGTCGTAAGGAAATTTGCATGTCCGATAAGATAGAAAATCTTTCAAAGTGTTTGCAGCTCTCCAGCCCGCATTGAGACAGCGTATCGGTAGCCATCTTTAAAATTCAGCAACATGCTGCTTTGTAGTTAGAGATAGATTGCTCTTACTACTGGAGACATCTCAATTCACAAACGATTTTTTTCTATTCATCACAAAATAAATATGACAATAGGCGTACCGACCTTTCAATGAAAGAATAAAAAATCTACGAGAACAACAATTAATCACAAAGACAATCACAAAGCCAGCAACGGTACCATTTATCTTCGTAAAGTTCTAAACCGCCCATCGGCTGGGATGGGACTAAAATCAAAAACTTATTGCGACGAAAAAGACTTTATTTACAAAGAAAAAATCATTTGTCTGTAAAATCGATTTACTGACGATAGGTGAACGTGACAACCACATAAGAAAATACTGATGGGCCGATTGTGCCTCTTTGTCGCTCGTTCCGCGCTCTCGCTTGCACTTAAAGCCTTAAGGTACGCCTCAGAGCGAGGTAACGTGGCATGAGTCATGTTTCTTCCTGCGTGCAGCCGGATCCATGGAATTATAACACGTTGACACGTCAAAAAATAAAAGAGCGTTGAAAATAACCTTCAAAATCCAATGATTATGTCATACGGTACCCCGCGGTAAGACTGGTTGCCACATTCTCGGGCTTTTGAGGACCCGTAACGACTGGCAAAGATTCACGAATGACAGCTGGGACCAAAGGTTTAACGTGCTTTTCGAGGCACAGAGGAGTCTCGGTATATAAAGATGGTCACCCATCCACAGACCAACCCCGGCAAGCACTTAACCTGGTGGATCCACTCGTCTATTATAACTCAGCCTTGAGCTTGTCTATACTTTTGATATCTTATTTTAAAATAAAATACTCTGAAAAGACTTATAATATCTAAGATTATGTGGAAGCTACAAATTTATGTTTCAAGAAGTCTAAGATATATTTTATTTTATAACGCTGTAGTACTAAGCTAAGCTCCTTTGCTAGCATATTATGTTATTCGATATGGTTCGAAGAATGAATTCCTTTAGCAATATTTTCAATACTATCAATCAATTTATAACAACTTCTGTTATTGGTAAGAACATATTATATAAACATAAATAAATATTATATGTGTATTCACAGCTTATTATATACTTACTTAGTGACAATGAGTAGCGGTTCTATTCTTGTTTATTTCTTCCATGGACTAATTAGTATAAGTTGGTCCACTTGAGTAAAGAGGCCATAGCTTGGCTGATGAGATTAGGCTTTGAAGGCGTGTGAAGTTCACCAACCCATAGCAAGCGCAGTGGTAAACTATGACTTAACACCCCGCTCGCCTGATTTTATGAATTCCTTCGCCCAGCAATGGGACATAAGATTTGATACTTGAGATACTTGGATTTGAGAATATATAAGATTTGAAACTGTACAATACAATGAAAAGGATTGTGTGATTTTATGCAAACACGGTAGAAGGGAAACTTTTTTTATAGATTTAACTAAACAACAAACAAAAAGCGTGGAGCACTGGCAGAAATGAGTAATAGTATACACTACACGGTCAGCTGATCCGAACTATACCCGCCATATTGGCCTCCGACCGTCACGCGACATGCAACACACATACGAAAAAGCTTGAGACGATGATAATAAAAGTTTCACTTTAATAATAAATGTATTCGCTGACACCGCATTCTAAACCTCACACTGCGATTTATTTATTCGCCGATAAAGGTGGAAATATCCAGATAATATATTTGTATATTATACGATATCAAATGCTGGTTCGAAAACCGAGTATTTATGGTTGTGTATAAAACTTTTGCACTCGTGTTTGCTGGTATACTATAGTTAGTTTGTACGTGTAAAGTAAAACAACGAAATAGAACTAATCCTACTAATATTATAAATGCGAAAGTTTGTTAGGGTGTTTGTTACTCTTTCACGCAAAAACTACTGAATAGATTTTGATGAAACTTTATAATAATATAGCTTATACATCAGAATAACACATAGGCCCCGTTTATGTCATCAATTCATCCCCGTATTGCCACGAACGCGGGGCGCTGCTATACTATATATAAATGCGAAAGTTTGTGAGTATGGGTGGATGAATGTTTGTTACCTAAAAAAGATGCCGTTGTAAATCTTAGTTAACGCAGGCGAAGCTGCGGGCAAGAGCTAGTTAGATGTATAAAAGCCGGCTACAATCTTGAATAATTTTTTCCTATATGCTGTAGTGGCTGGCAATGAATGATGATGACGAGCCACGGGGAAGGGGTAAAGAGAAGAAAATCGTTTGCCCTGTTCAGCTTGAATATTATAAAAAATACTAGCAATGTTCATCCCTATTATAAGAATAAAGTAATATTTCTATATCTTTGTATAAAACACAATATTAAGGCTCCGAAGGCTGTAAGGAAGCGTTTACTCATCATTTATGTATGGACCATCATTTTTCATTTCATGAAAGGTTCGTAATCGCTGTGTATTCAATTTAGTGAAATTATTTGTTTGGAAAATTTTAGGATTCCCTATCCGAAGGACGGCAAAAGGTTATTATAATGACTTTGTCGAAATATCCACCCGTCTTTAACTTACTACTACGTAATGCGAATATATTTCAAATCACTACTATCATATTTGTGTAAGGAAACTACAAACAGATGATGTATACAAATGTGTACGAAAACTACGAACAAACGAAGTATACATGTGTACGGAAATTACAAACTGATGAAGAATACAAATGTGTACGGAAACTACAAACAAACGAAATATACATGTGTACCGAAACTACGAACATACGAAATATGTGTACGAAAACTACGAACAAACGAAGTATACATGTGTACGGAAATTAAGAAAGAAACGCTTACTACTGCGAGGTTCGCTTAGAGGTCTCGCCGATGCGCATGTTTGTTTGAGTGCTGTTTCGAGCATTTGTTTGTGCTGTGTACTGTGTGCTTGTAACTACTGTGTAAGTAAATTAAAAATTCAAAACAAACATTTGTCTTGGTGCTGACGTACCGATTGATCTAATGACCTTTGATGTAGCCATGGTTGAAATTTGAGAATAATTGGATTTCCTTAAATGTCAACGTATTTCCTTATTCTGCTTTGGGTCCTTATTAATTAAATGGACTAGGTACAGCCTTGACCAGATAAAAAAACGGGTTAACTGAAAGCAGTTTATATAGAGGTATAGGTATAAAATTCTGATAATATTGTTTTCGCATGTGGTGTTTTAGTAGAATAACACCACCACTTTCCGTGGGTATCGTAATAGGCGATTAAGGAGTGTGAGAGGGCGCTGACCCTTTGTGACCCTCTCACTGTGAGATTGTATTTGTCCAATTCTTTCTCCAGTCGTGACTTCGTCTATCACATTTGGTCCAGTAGGACATGGAAGAGTGTGTGAAGTCTCTCGCGTACTCTCGTGCACCTTGACTCCGAGTACACTAAGAAAAGCTGATCGGAGATGATTTTATTGCAGGCACTTCTCACCACCTCCTACAAGCTTCACCATTAATCTGGTAAAAATATTACCTAAAGATAATTTAGTAAACTAGTTGACCCTTTCTAGCATAGGCATTTAAGCCTTTAGCTCATTAGACGAGGAAGGTGTTTATGTCAGCGTTTAATACTGACTGCCTGACATTTCCTGTCCCATCCTCTCTGAAAAACAGCAAAGTGGAAAGAAATAAGATAGCGGTACCCATGCAAAAAAGTGCGCAACCTACACTAAAATACTCATTATTACTATACTATATCACTCATTCACACTTATTTAAATATCAGCTATAATAATCTATTTCCGTAGTTCACAAAGTCCATTCGAATTTTAAACAAAACATTATAAAAATAAGTCGTATGAAAAGTTTTGTAGTATTAGATATTCTCTATTCCCCTGTCCATTCTGAAGAATACGCCAGGGAGAGGTATCCATGAATAACAAACGATGAATGTTAGACGCTCAGAAACTCACCTTATTACTGATATTGAGTTTTCTTTGAAGTTATTTTTATATGTTCTTTATATTCATTACGTTGGTAATATTATCATCGCTAGGTTTATCATTTAAAAATCATTTATCGTTTATAGCTATACAGTAAATAACATATAATATAAGATTATTCTTCTTCTTCTTCTTTTATTTTTGGCAAACAATACAAGATTATGATAGCAGTCGCTCCTTATAAAAATACTGGTATTCAGCTAAATGCGGTTAGACTAAGCCGACCCCAAAATATAGTTGGGAAAAGACTAGACAGGTGATGATGATATAAGATTATTATTAATTCGATTTTAATATGTCATACAGCATAACATTTGAGATTTTGCTTTGGTTCTTTTTATATTTGTAACTAAAGTCATCAGCATTATCATAATTAGACGTAATCTGTAATCTGCTTAACATATACACTTCAATGAACGCCAAGAACGAATCGTAAGGTCGCTAGTTTTAATCTCATCATAAATAGAAACTGAAAATAATGCAATCAAAATAGTGATTACCTATACTAACAACTCTTGGCTTGTCAGTTTATTTTAATATGATTAGACCTTTTTTGATCGCATACGGCTTTAAGACTGATCAAATTATGTATGAATTAGTAGCGCTCCGCGGTTTCACCCGCGTACTTCCCATTCCCGTGGGAGTACGGAGATAAATTATAGCCTATGTATTATTCTGATGTATAAGCTATATTATTGTAAAATTTCATTAAAAACCATTCAGTAGTTTTTATGTGAAAGATTAACAAACATCTATACTCCCAAACTTTCGCATTTATAATATTAGTAGGATATTTCTTGAAGTTCCTAACAGCGATATTAAAGTAATTATAAATCGCATCTAGTTACTACGCACTCATCCCATAGTCGAAGCAATATGTGACTTTTATTAGCATGTGTTTACAGTTAAGTGGTCCCTTCGGAGGTAATTTGTCTGTCAAAGGACACCCTCAGGGCTTAAGACTAATTACTTTGTCTGTTAATTGAGTTGTATATTTGTGTATTATAGGTTAATGGTTAGTTTAAAGTTCGAGGCGTGAGTTCGATCATTATTATCACTTCTATACTGATATTATGAAGGGAAGAGGAGCTCGTGGCGCAGTGGTAACAACCACGCGGATCGGTCCACCAGGTTAAGCAACGCCTGCCGAGGTTGGTCCGTGGATGGGTGAAAGCAGCTCAGAAAGCACGTTAAGCCGTTGGTCCCGGCTGCCATTCGTGGATCTTTGACAGTCGTTACGGTTCGCCAGAAGCCCGAGAATCTGACAACCAGTCTTACCGCGGGGTAGGTCTGACAGCAGTCGCTCCATGTAAAATACTGGTAGGTATTCAGCTGAATCCGGTTAGACTGGAATCCGACCCTAAAATATAGTTGGAAAAAGGCTAGGCAGATGATGGCTGATTTTATGAAGCTTGTTTTCTTTGTTTGTTTGAACACGCTAATCTCAAGAACTACTGGTTCGAATTGAAATTCTTATTTTGTTGAAATATTCCGCTTATCGAGGAAGTTTTAAGGCTATTTAATATCCTGCTACAACTAATAGGAGCGAAGAATGTAAAAATGCGGCGAAAATCTGAAGAAAATATTTCTTTTGAGACTTTTCGTTGCGTGAATGGTTGAAGTTACTTTATCGTTATGTGGCCTCTTAATTTACAACTGGTCCGAAAGTTTTCTGTAGCTCAACGTGCCGTGAAGCGTGCAATACTGAGTTTTTCTTTGGCGAATAGGATTCAATACAACGAAATCTACCAGAGAACTAAAGTTATCAATATAATGCGAAGAATAAGCTCCTTGAAGTGGCACGGGGCTGGTCGCAGCACGAATGGCTGGCCCACCATTAAGTTTCAACAGAGGAAGCCGCTTTTAGGTAGACGAAGTGGTGCTCGGTAGATAATCAGGTGGGAAGACGATCTCCATGCAGTAGCCGATCTGTGTTCGATGCGAGTGGCAAAGGTCGTCTTGGCATTTAGTGAGGGAGGCAAATGTTCAGCAGTGGATTCATAAAGGCCGATGATGATGATAAATAATTATTTAGAGTCCGCGCCACATAAGAAGTCCGATAGACGCGGCGCTGCGGTCTCATAGCTCAATGCTGCCAATTTCTAGTGTAATGATTTTCCACTAAGGCTAGTACAATAAACATTATAATTAATTATAGGGCCTATGTTCAGTAGTGGGTCGGTAAAGGCTGATGACGATAATAATGACAAAAATAATTATGGCATCAAGATAAAAATCTCCCTACCAGGTTTTAGTAAAATAAAACATTTATTTAAATATTTCGTTTGTATTTTTTACATACAACCGATTAGTAGAATTCCTCTAAAACAAGCTTCTTCGGTTGTGTTCGGCTTTTGCCAGGGGTGACAATTTTCTCAGAAGTAATTGCTGCCATTGTTATTTCTCTTGTTATTCGACCTTTTTTACAGAAACACCTGAAAATATAACTCATCTGAGCAAGGTTTTAATTATTTTACCTTGTATTTATATTCATATAAAATATCATAAGATAAATGTAGGTATAGAGTTAATGATAATATTTTAGCCATAAATTAAGCAAAAATGAGTGACACTGGCATCTCTAAAATTTACCTGTCATGGCAGTGACATTTATCAACATATTATTTAACGGGGTTAATTGTTGTTTATTTTTACTTTCTAATTCACAAAATTATTTTACTTTAACGATCATTATACGGCCCTTACTTTTTACCCCTTTTTTATACTATATGCTCCATATTATACGTCAAACAATTTAAAATATCCCAACTTCTTACTCCAGACAGATGTCAAGACGTCAATCTTGTCAAATTTAGTTCGGGCATTAGTCGCAGGACTTCATAAGTGGCGCGGACTCTACGACGGATTTGTACTGCTAGGAATGTCCAAAAAAAGCTCTACGCGTGCGTAAATATATCAAAATAAATACGTTGTTAATCATAAACGTCAGTTTTGAACATTTACTATTAGGGCTTAATTAAAAAGCGTTTTACAGAAAACTTGTGGCACTTCACAAAAATTATAACTTTGGCGTTATTCGATTCATAATGGCATCAAAACTGAAACAAAACAAAAAGCTGAAGTGGAAAATTGAGTCTCACAATATTTTTAAAACAGGTGCTGTTATCCAGCAACCTAAAAAAATCACGTTACCTCGTAACATATCGAAGAAGTATATCATCGCCAAATTTTGCTCACTGTGGTTTAATTATTGTAAGAGATTTCGTTCCATTCAAAAATAACATAAAAACGTTTTTTGAGAATTTATCTTAATGGCCACGTTGCAATTAATTAAAATAACTTTAAAATGGCCTTTTTCAGGCACATTACTTTTTGTTAGGAAGTAGGTCATTTAAAAGGCCAAACTACTGTAAATCCATTGAAAATGACAGAGTTTAATTTATGGAAGTCTTTGTGTAGACTCGCTTGTAATTTTTTGAAGGACAAAATTGCCTTGTTTTCTTGACCGCCGACGTAAAAGACGGTTGTTACGAATACGAATATACGAATTGTTGTTACGTTGTCGTGGCGGTGAGGGTCAGTAGCCTTGGAACCGAGGAACTTGGGCGAAGTGAATTGAGCAGAGGGGGCTTTTTGTACCCCTCCTATAAGGAGAGGGCAAAAGAGCAAGGCAAGGGGCGAGGACGGGAACCTCGCCTCATTGTACTATCCCGTCGTTGGGAGGGGTTGTTCTGTGGTACGGGGCAACTCCTCTATGAAGGTGGCGTTGGTCCACTGAGGGCTTGACTAGTCGTCGTGGTGCCCTGTTGCTTGTCCGGGGCACCTCACCAAAGGCGGCATTGGAGGCACTCACCGTGCTTTAGTGGGTAGAGCTGCGTCCACTTACCATCTTTCGGGCGCAGCGAGTCCCACATACCCGCCTGGGGAGACCCACTCCCGCGCGGGACGCGTCAGTGCATTTCCCGGCGTTAAAGAAAAAACAGACGAGTCACCTGATGGTAAGTGGTCAACGTCGCCCATTAATATAAACCAGTTAGCCTGGAACTAGCTGGAACCTATTTGTGTTGCCAATCCTGAGACAAGATGTTACTGTAGGTTCCATTTATTACACTGGTCCTCTAAGTCTTTTCTCCGAAACACAGCAAAGCTGTTTCAAGAGAGAAACAAGCTGGATGGTGGTGGAGCGGGGATCCTTCGCCTCCACCAATAGTTGTGAAACGATTGAACCAAATTATATGCGAGCTCTTTTTACATATCATGTGTAAGAACCAAAACTTGCTTAAAAAAAATTAAAAAATGGTTGTCTGTAAAGTCCCTTTACGTACGGTAGTTTGACGTGACAACGTCAAACATTACATGCAGCACGAACCGAACTGCTGCAGCTCGAGCCGATCATGCCTCTCTCGTTCGTGCCGCGCTCTCGCATGCGGAACGCGACATGACGCCATCTTTTACGAGTTATTAGACGTTGTCACGTCAAAATAAAACAAGCAATAAAAAGCGAACCTACGACCTTTAGCAGTCAGGATCACTAACCACTAGATTAACTGGCCATTGAAACTAATCGCTAGGATATAGTTCAAAAGCTACTATATCTATAAAACAAATTGAATGCTTGAAATAAATCCTATTTCTCTTATGTTTTAATCAAATGAAAATCGATCTCTTCGGAGATTCTTTCCAATCCTATATCGTTAATGACAAGGCACTAGGCAGAGCCATAAAGTCTTATTTTATGTCCAAAAAAACATTTTATAGGCACCAGTAAGCGAGATGATTAACTTGTGGACTTGCGATTGCTTTATCTTTAGTTGTACGTGAGGGAACCGTCGTAAACTCGCTCCGGAAAGGCAATTCGGAAAGAATGTTGTAACACGGGACTAGTTTTTGATAATTTTGATTGTATTCTATTTTTAGAAAGAAAGAAAAAAAGAAAGGGAAATTCTTATTGTTCGCTACAAAATTATTTCTTTTATTAGGCTATGCTGTCCCACTGCTGGGCAATGACCCCCCCCCCCCCAATCTCTTCCAGCTTGGTATGCGTCTAGAGTGTCACGCCATCTATTTCGGGGCTGACCTCGGCGACGTCATGCAACTTCCGGCACCCAAAATGTGGTGTTATTAGCCCAGCGATGGGAATGCATTTGGGTGACGTGACCTGCCCAGTTACATTTAATTAATATATAAAATATCGTGTCGCGGTGTTTGTTGCCAAATTCCCCCGAAATGGCTTGACTCTCATAATCACAAGTTAATTCTTTTGATATAATATATTTTTCTGAACGATGGTGCAGTGGGTATGGGCTCGGCAACTTGAGACTTCGGGTTCGAACCTGTCCAATGGCACCATGAAATAAGTTTTTCAAAATTTCAAAGTGAATTTAAATGCAAACGGCAAAATCATCGTTCGCTCACTGGTGAGGAAATCTGCATGCCTGATGTGATTAAGTCTTTGAAGGTGTGTGAAGTTCAATGACCCGCATTGGGCCAGCGCATCGTTGAACTATGACCCAATAATTTTTCGAGGAGGAGTCCAGAGCTCTACGGTGGGACATAATATAATATGGGTTGTTGCTTTAATTGTGAGTAGAGTCATAAATAGTTTAAATTCACTATTCTGTTATTGTTTTTCAGGTAGTATATTATAGTCTAAGATACACTATGTATAACGATCTTCACCTAGATGCTTATTCGATGAAACTTGTTTTATATTCAATTTAATATGTCAATAAACATTTAGCATATGGGTTGCCTAAAATCATTCCAGGATATGATTTTAGAAATTCGTCAACCGGAATTCGGAACTGATATTTCGCAGGCAACCCTTTACCACCATATTCATAATGAAATAATCTTTGATATCATTTAATTTCAATTCAATAATCAGACCGGTGCAAAATGCTCTAGTATCGATTTACCTGTTTACACCTGGCAACCCAAGAGTTGTGACCAGAAAATAATAGGCAACCTAATGTCAGCATATTCTATGGGCTTAGTACTTTTGATTGGTATGGAATTTGTTAAATAATAAAACCGGAGAAATGTTTTTTTTTTATTAATCATATTCTGGACTGAATTTTTTTAAGAATCCCATATGCAACATGTTTATTGACATATTAAATTGAATATAAAATACGTTTCATCAAATAAGCATCTCGGTGAAGGTCGTTTTATATACCGTATCCTATGCTATTATAGTTTTCTTGCAAATATCATAATAAATATACATAGTATACGCGGTAATATCGCATGTATTTGCCTCTACCTGATTTCCAAGCCGATGCGTAATTGCTAAACTATAATTACCGATCGATATTGGCTCAAAATAGCGTCATTAGTTTCAAATGGCCTCATTCGTATTTAAAAAGGAAATAAATATTAAACATCATCATCATCATCATCATTACCCTCAACTAATGCCATGATGGCCGACCTATATACATTTTATATGTAGCCCTAAAGCAGAAGGAAACGAATACGGATATTCGAGTAAACATTAGTATAGTTTATAGCACAGTATCAGCACTGGTCTCCTCCTCGAAATCAGGCGAGGACGATAATGGGCCAAAGTTCACCGATAAGCTGGCCTAATGAAAATGGTGAACTTCACATACCTTCAAAGACTTTGTTCGTGTCTAACGGGTCCCGGGTACCACTCCGAGCTCGCCACGAGCACAGGAGCGTTATTAAAAGCGCATTAAATACGTGCCCCCGTTCGTTGGCGTCCTTTTGGGACATTATTGTCTCACAGAAGGAGGCCATTGCCATAATATCGTGAATCTGTTAAAACAAGCCCAACATATATTTCCGTCTCTCTCTAATAACAATTACTTAAATTTTTGAACTGATACAAGGGAAATTCTCTAGGGACTCCTCCCTCATGAAAAATACCTCCTGTTTGAATATATCATTGTTTTTATAGGATTACTCGCGGATGGGCTGTTACGTGCCTGTTTTTAGGGTTCAGTTTTGAATTCCAGAATTCCGTAGTATCATTCAAACTTCAAAAATGAAAATTTTAAATGAAAAGTGTGTATCTACATAAACAACAATATTTCTGACGACCACGAAACTAGAAAGCAGTTAAGCAGATGTCTACTCCTCGCTTACGCATCATCATGATCCGCCTTTATCCGTCCACGGTTGATCATAGGACTTCCTCAATTAACGTCAAGACAACCGATCCTTTATCACTCACATTTATCGGAAGAGAACATATGTATATGCACAGATTTATATATTTATAAATCTGTGCGTATATGAATAAAATTGACTCGAAGAGTACCTTAAGTCGTGATTCAGGTATTTGTACTTCTATCCTATATATACTTCTGGACAACCACTTGATAGAACTTCTTGGCAGTCTTTATAACTGTAATGATAAGATTTATACAACACTTTTATGGAGTTCCATGATATCGTAAGCTTATGAAAAATAATCTCACGGAATTCAGCACTGCGAATTTATTTTTGTTTTTTTTAGTATTGTCAAGTTGACGAGACTAACCTACTATACAGATTAAAATTCAAAATTAAATTTAGAATACCAAAACTTTTTTTTGTTTCGACTAATAAGAAACTCATTTATAATTTCCAGGGTGTATCAAAAAATGTATGGCGCCAATCTCTCATTTGCTTGCATTTGAGGAAAAGTAATATTAATATCTGATTTTACTTTGATAAGAAACAACCCAACGCTAAAGAAGCAAAACTTGTAATTTACGTTCTCATATGGATGGTTAAATTACAGGCTTTGTCAAACCTACATAGCCAGGTCAGTTGAATGAGGACAAGAATTTAAGATCTGGTTTAGCTAGGACCATGGATAGATTATCGACTTGTGGTTTTACGGATGTCAATAGTCAGGCTCAGTGCGGACATACCACATATGCGTTCGACAAGATCGACGTACCAGGTTCTGAAACGTTCTCCACTATATAGGTGTTTTTGGCGACAACAAAACAAATTGGCGTTTTCCAGCATATGGGTGTTTTCCAACACCTTGACGTTCTTTCACTTTTGTTTTAGGTTTCTCCGAAATATTGACATACTTGGCATTCTCTAATATATTGTATTTTTAGTATATTGCTGTGATCTTAAAGGCTGTTCCGAAAAAAGCATTCATAGACTAAATCATATTATGGTGGTTCAATACATTTTTGCACTAGAATACTTAAACTCCACTAAGTTTGTTGGAAGCATAGCTGGGTACAAGGCCGTTATATCGCTAAGCGGTAATTAACGAAGTTAGCATTTTGATTAATGGGTTAACTTTTAAGTTAACTTTAAAAATTGTTTACGGACTCAACTTCGGTTAACTATCTAGGAGTCCGTTAATTGTTAATACAGTACCTATTATACTTATTTTTAAATTTATTGTATTTATTTTAGTGACATAGATATTCACAATTTGTATTTATTTTTAAAGCTGTTGTTATGTTTAATTTTGATTTTTTATATCGATATTATTATTATCTTTGAATTTATAAGGTACTTACACATATTTTGTGTGTGTGTGTGTGTGTGTGTGTGTGTGTGTGTGTGTGTGTGTGTGAATAAACGTTATTATTATTACTCTGTAAATACGTAAACTAGAAGTCGTAAAATAATTAAGTAAAGTATCAACGCTCATGTCCCACTGTTGGGTACGGTTTTCCCTCTTAAAATCAGATGTATCGGGCCATAGTTCGCTAAAGGGCTACCGAAAGCAGGTTGGTCAACTTCACAGTGTGTAAAAATTTATGGATGTAAGATTTCTTTCACGCATAAACTGAACTGAATGTGTTTTGATGAAAACTTTCCATAATATAAGCTTACACATAAGAATAACGCATAGGTTAGGTTTGGTAGGTAGGATTTATCCCAGTAGTCCCACGGGAATGGGAAGTATGTTGTTTAACCGCCGGGCGCTGGTAATAGGCTATATTTCATGCCGGTATTTCCACTGGAACAAAACCTTCGCAGGTAAAGCCGCAGGAAGCAGTTAGTTGGTGGTGGTACCTCTCGCTCACATAATACAGGTGTAAACACGTGTGTTGTGAGTTTCCGTTGACCTATTGTCGGGGATGTGGAAAAGGAGTGGAAAAGGAGCACATTTGTCTCTTTATCTCATAAAATCTATAAAGATATGTATTATTATTATTAGTGGCCAGAGTTTATATGTAATATAGTATGTGATGAGTCTTATGAAATTTTTCATTTTGTGCATATCGGGTAGGTCTGAGAATCGGCCAACATGTATTTTTCATCCCCCTTAAATGACGAAAGTGACCCAACCCACTTTTAACCACTTAGAGGGGTAAAAACCCCTCTAAGATGAACCCCTATTTTAACCTAACAGCAATATTAGTACTTTTGACAGAACGAGTCTATCGGGGTAGCTAGTATCAGTATATTAATATATTTAGTCTAGAAATTTCGCAGAACTTAAGTTAAGTCTTAACCGTAACGGTCTTTGTGTGAGGTCAGGCTGAAGTTCCACCAGTTTACTAAGCCCGATATAATTTGCTCAACATGACACAATAACCCCCCTTCTACGAAGTCGGTTAATCATGTGTACTAGTAATACAATGCTGATTGAACTGAAGTCTTAGGAATCAAACTTAAATAAGTATAAAGCTGATATTTTTGTTACTTAAATACAAACAGGTAAACAATAGCATAAGTAGACAAAGTGTTAAGCAGCCATTTACCAGGTGGGAAGACTCCGTGCCGGTCCGTGATGGATGCGAGTACCAAGGGATCAGTTGTTTTGGTGTTTGTTGAGGCAGGCCAATGTTCAGCAATGGATGGATAAAGGCTAATGATGATGAAGATGGAACTAGCCATCTGGTTTTTAATGAACTGCATCGCCTACTATCATGAACAAAAATTCATTTCGAACTCATAAGATGGCATTATCTTTTTACCTACTAAAAGATAGCCCAATTGCTTTCAGAAGAAAGATTTAATAATATTGCGGCAGGTGAACACAACGACCCCACTACGGTTCAGGCCTTGTCGTGGCGGTTCAATAGCCCAGGGTGACCCCAACACCTTGGGCGAAGCGAATTGAACCGAGGGGGCTCTTTGTACCCCTCTTATAAGAATAGGGGCAAATGAGCAGGGGGCCAGAGGCGAAGACGGAAACCTCGCCTCATTGTACTGTCGCGACGTTAGGAGGGGTTGTTCTGTGGTGCGGTGCAACCCCTCTGGAGGTGGCGTCGGTCCCCTGAGGAACTGACTAGCCGTCGAGGTGCCCTGTTGCTTGTATATCCAGGGCATTCCAGGGCATCTCGCCAAAGGCGGCATTGGTGGCACTCGCCGGGTTTTCATGGGTAGAGCTGCGTCCACTTACCAGCGACCCACTCCCCCGCGGGATGCTTAAGCGCATTTCCCGGCGTTAAAGAAAAAAAAAAATGAACACACCGAGACAAGCTTGTACTAAAAATAAATTTGAGTTCACGGATAAAGTTGAGTTCGTAAAACTATGAAACGTATCGCCCACGATATTTCATATGAGCGTTATCGATCGATCGTTCTGTTCCGGAGCAATACAAGTGACACTGCAATTCGGCAGCGATGGATAAAAACGTCAATTCTCCTCGCTTGTAACGATACGCCATTGTAGTTTAGAATTGAACTGAAAAATGTTCGATCAAATAGCAAAGACTATAACGTTACGCGGTATTAAATTTCGAGTTGTTTGTTTGTTTGGATTTTTTTTTTATTTTGAATAAAAACTTTTCGTTAAATGATTGTGTATCTGATGTAGCTAAATATATTCAGAATAGTTATTTAAATGTATCACACATGCAAATAATTATTATTCTCAATATATTTAGCTATAGATAACATATAGAAGGCATTCTTAAGCAGTATTTAGAAAAAATATGGGGTTAACAAAGTGTCTGAAAGTAAACATCTGAAGTAAAATATGTTGCTCTTTTGGTGCAGCCATGTGCGTGGACTTCAGCTTTAAGATAGTGTTGACAGCAGAATTCTAATGAATGTGTGTTTAGATTAGAAAACAAGCAGAAAAACAGGGAGTTCTTACAAAAACAAACATAATACAGGAGTAAATTTACGTAGTGTGTCCTTTCTTCCTGACTAATATTATAAATGTGAAAGTAGAGATGTTTGTTACGCTTTCATGCGAAAACTACTCCGCTGATTATCTTGAAACTTTGTACATATATTTTCCAAGGTACTAGAAGTTAGAAGAAAATACTACATTAAAAAAAGAATTTTTTGCAAACGCGGACGAAGCCGCTGGCAATGCCTAGTTTGCTGATAAATATTCATTGCATCATCATTATTAACCGATAACCGTTAAATATGCCTCTGACAAAATAAAGGTTATCCTAACATATCCCTGAAACCTGTCTAGACTTGTCTAAATACTCTTCAAACATGCCTAAATGAACAGCCAAATAATTTATCTTATAACAAGATATAGGATACGGGTCACAGTTGACCCCGTCACTGTGTTTACCCTTTAATTTACCAACCCAACCATTACGACCAGTAAAAGGATATAATTTACTGCTAGATAACTTTACTGCAAGGGGACATTGGAGTAATTATTATGAGATGCTTAATTTAAGGCTTAATATTAAGATTAAGATGGGAAAACGATCTCCGTGCAATAGCCGGTCCGTGTTGGATGCGGCAGAGATAAATGCTGATGATGATGATGATGATATACATCTATATTAATCTTATGATGCAGGTTAGGTATACAGCAAAATTATCGCCATGGTACATAATATTAACTAATATTATATAATACGTAATGCTAATTAATATATTTACAAAACTTTAAGTAATAAATAAGCCAAACAAATTATTTTTTCTAGATTTAGCGCTCGCTATTTGTAAATATCGTATTTTAATCATTTAATAATTTATTAATCACTATCATTGATATATTCATGTTTTTGTGGTAAAAAAAACATAGTTTCAACTTTCACAGATATAAGTCTTGTATATGGATTGTTGCTAAGTCGTTAAGCTACTTTACGGCAAGTGTCTCTTCTCATATTCAATTCAACTCATGGACTCGTTCACTAGACACTAAACCAGACAGCTTATCAAGTTGCTTATCCTGAGTACTGTCTGTTGTATTCCTCTTCCAAAATGCAGCTAGGGACACATAAGGACTAAGACTTACATAGAATATATAAGGACTAAGGAGAATGTTAAAACTTAGGCATATTGTTAAAAAAGTATAATCCATACATTCACACCAGCAAAGAATACATACTAAGTCATTATTCAATAATTGATTAGTATTATAGTATAAATGATAACGTTAATGATATTGAAGATAATAATGATGTTAATGATATTGAAAATAATAATGATATTAATGATATTGAAAATAATAATGACATTAATTATGTTGATGATAATAATGATGAAACCACTTTCAATTCGACACGAGAAGTAATCGAGGAGTATATTCGTATCAATTGTCAAGCCGGTTTCGTTTTGATTAAGATACAATAAGGCCTGAGGCCATTAACTCCTCGTGACTAGAATAACTCAGGCCTAGTACGTGAGTGTTTTATTTCTGTATATACTAGGAGTATAAATACTTCTAGTCGATTTCGATTCGTATTCGAGTTAATGTTAGGAATATGTAGTAGCGCTGTTACTGTAATAAGTATCGTACTTACATAGGATACTTTTTGTCATTATTTTTTTGTTATATTTAAAGTTTGAATTTTGAATTTATTTCTGTACTATTTTTCTACAAGACTGATTTTTGACTATAATATTGTTTATGTATTGTTAGTTGATATGAAAACTTACAGAAAGACAACGGAGGACAAGGGTCTGCTTTATCATAAGAAGACAAGAAGATGCTAAGTCGTTTTGATCGCTATTACTGTTATTTGTAAAGCTTAATTTAACATATCTTAATATTACGACAATATTATATAATTGTAAATATTTGTCAACTATTTATTTGCAGATTAACGATCTTAAAGTCGTTAAATAATACTTAGCCAAATCTAAGTCATAAGCAATATTTCAATGGCTATCTTTTTTTACTTATAAAGATTGATTTGCTGTTGCCTAGTTCAGAATCGAACAGAGACCGATTAACAATTTCATCGTTTAACTTAAGCAAGTAATAATTATATAAAGTACACTTGATTTATAAAATCTTGGCTCTAGAGATGCTATATGCAAATAACGCTACTATATATGCGCTTCTGGTGTCAATAGTCGAGTTTCATATGGTCGAGACTCATAGTATTGTTTGTGAATAAGGGTAAAGAGTAAACTATGCCTTGACCCTATTAATTTCGAGGGCTATTTAATCATTACCTTACGACTTCCTAACGATAAATCCTATTAATATTATAAACGCGAAAGTTTGTATGTATGGATGTTTGTTACTCATTCACGTAAAAACTACGAAATGGATTTTAATGAAACTTTACAATAATATAGCTTATACATCAGAATAACACACATGCTATAATCTCCGTACTCCCATGGGAATGGGAAATACGCGGGTGAAACCGCGGGGCGCTGCTAGTAATGTTTATCCTTATAAACACTACTAGCAGCGCCCCGCGGTTTCGGGTTCGGGTTTGATAATTTTTTAATTGATTACTAAAAGAGGTTTGTGAAGTGGTTAGATATTTCGTAGCGTTAGCTGTAACTGCTATAGTTAACTGGCTAAACTAATTTCATCATATCGGCTTTAATGTCTACAGATATTGGATGGCTCCTATGTTAGTGACTTAGTTAAGCTAATATTAATTATGAATATAGTTGTTCCATTATGGCTTACTAGAGATAAATGGTACATTTCTACTTATTTAATTAAGGTGATGTATGTTTGGCGTCTTGGCGTTCATTGAGAGAGGTCTATATTAAGCCCCACCATGGTTCATGACTTGTCGTGATGGTGGGCCTAGGGTGAACCCAACACCTTGGGCTAAGCTAATTGAGCCAAGGGGGCTCTTTGTACCCCTCTTGATAGAAGAGGGGGCAAAAGAGCAGGGGGCAAGGGGCGAGGATGGGCATTTCGCCTCATTGTACTGTCCTGACGGTGGGAGGGGTGCGGGGCAACCCGTCTGTGGAGGTGGCGTTGGCCCCCCGAGTTTGCCCTGTTGCTTGTAGATCCGGGACACTTCACCAAAGGCGGCATTGGTGGCACTCGCCGGGTTTTAGTGGGTAGAGCTGCGTCCATTTACCAGCTTTCGGGCGCAGCGAGTCCCAAATACCCGCCTGGGCAGACCCACTCCCCCGCGATATGCGTCAGTGCATTTCCCGGCGTAAAAAAAGGCCTATATTCAGCAGTGGACGGAAAGGCTGATAATGATGATAATGATGAATGAATGAATAAATGAAAATTGAACCATGTTGACCAAGTATCATAAACATGTTTTTTTTGTCTCAAAAATAGTATAAGAGACAAGATTAGTAAATGTTATTTATCCAACGTCCAAACATAAGGAAAATACAAAGAAAAATGTATCCTACCGTATATACCCATAAAACTGGCCTGGATAACAGTATACATATTCATAAGTAGTTAATATTCTTATTTTTTCCATATATGCAGTACGGAGAGTCAAACGTTTCGTTTAGGTAGACGAAGTTCGGAGAACAAGATTGCGCAGTGGCCGGTCCGTGGCCAGATCGGCATCTTGGCGTTCATAAGGCCTATAAGCAGTGGACGGATAAAGCCTGATGATGTAGGTGTGTTAGAGAACTCCATCAAAGTATCTTTTTGAACGTCAATTGAGTCTACCACCGGTTCCAAAGCAAGTCCACTGAGAAGAACAGGCGAAACAAACTCAGTGGAACTAATCTTTTCAAATATTCTATTTAAAAAAATGAAATACATAGTACATAAGAAGAATCTAGCAAGAAACTCTGTTGGGTCGCTCTTTTCAAAATAGTTTATAATTTTTATAAACATACATACATTCCTTTTTTCGTTGCAAGAAGTCTAATTTAATGGAGCATTATGTGTCTAATGTTGGTTTTAAATTTAATGAAGCTTTCTTGCAACTGTTAGCATATATTTATTAATAGCCTTATACACACTGACCATAAGAAAAATAAGTAAATAAATTTAAAATAAATAAATTTTCGTGTATATAAACTTATAAGAAGCTTTAATTTTTTATTCATATTTTGCTAATAGACAGGGTTTGACAGACCAACAGACAGAGTGATACGTGTTGTGATTTGGAAAACGAAACTAAAAAACTAAATATTTACCTACATAAAATAAATTAATTAAAAATATAATTTAGTAAATTGAAGAGAATATTCTGAAACCGTTGAGGTATTACTAACATATCTACATAATTAAATTATCACTCCGTATTCGGGAATCCCTCCCGGGAACGAGATTCCTCCGGGATATTCTGAAGTAGCTTTTTAGCTGTATTTCAATTTCTGGAAGTGACCATATTTTATGATGCGGGGAAATATGAGTTCAGGAAGTAATTTAATAAAAAATAAAAGGGTACTGAGGATTCTTGGCATTCAGATTTGTTCATTTTTCCTTTTTTTTTTATTCAAATTCAATATGACTTTACTAACGTATATTAACGTATATTTAGCTCACTATAATTATAATATTAATTTTGGCGGATTGATCTATCAGGATTGAAATATTCTCGGCGTTTGTTATACTTCTTGCGCCTATAACTATGGTTGCAGTGACATGACTCAAATTCCGGAAATATAAAAGTATTATTTAGTCCTCCCGTGACCATGTTTGCTGTAAAGTATCCGAAACGTCGGGCTCATATAAAACTAAATAAACCGCGATAAAATCCGTAAAAGTTGTTTCAAGTTGTAATAACAAGCCGCGCTGATCGATCCATTAGGTTAAGCAACGCTTGCCGGGGTTGGTACGTGGATGTGTGACTTTCACATACCGACACTCCTTCTTGCCTCGGAAAGCACGTTAAGCCATTGGTCCCGGCTGTCATTCGTGGATCTTCAACAGTAGTCACGACCAACAATAGTCTTACCACGGGATACCGAATCACCCACTTGTTGTGGAGATCAGATTCAGTCGCTCCATTCAAAACACTGGTATTCAGCTGTATCTGCACCCCTAGACAAGTGGCAAACGCTCGCTTCTATTCTTTTGCGTTTACTCGCTAACTCCATAGGGTTGATGCAAATTTTTTTAAGAACGTTTATTAAGACACATAAAGTGTATGGTTTTGTTTGTAAAAACGTCTAAAAACGTATGTTATTCGTTCCCCGTAGAAGAGTGGCATAAACGCTAAACGAATATAATAGAAAAGAATACTTATTGTATGGGAATTAAATAGCGTACGACATTTAAAAATAATTCAAGAAATATTATAACAATAATATTCGTTTTAAACGAAGTACAGAGGTTGTTAAATGTTTTAACAAACCAAACCATATTCATTATGTATCTTAATAAACGTTCTTAAAAAATTTTGCAGCAACCCTATGGAGTTAGCGAGTAAACGCAAAAGAATAGAAGCGAGCGTTTGCCACTTGTCTAGAGGGGCTGGTTAGACTGGAATCCGATTAGTATAGTTAGGAAAAGGCTAGGCCTATGATCATCCTGTTACCGTATGTCTTCGCGGACTTACCGTTATGTGGCACGTCAACATTGCCTATCCAATATATAAAACAACTCGCATACGTGGCTAACCTATTCCAAATTAACACCCATGCAAATTGTTCCCGTGAATGTGGTTCGGACAAATTTTGTTAATTTGTATCGCACTTCGTTATCGAGTTTTTGAAGGAAACTATGAAATAACATTGTTCTAGTTCTGATTTTAGTGTTTGGAAAATTAATACCTTTTATATTTTCATGCATTTTCATCATTTTAGATAGACGTTTATGTGGTGCGATAAGCCACTTACCAAAAGGTGTCTCGCTAATTTGCATATCAAGTAACAAAGGCAACGAAAAGAGAGAGAGAGTAGTGAGAGCATCACGACAGTTTTACGTCACGCCATTAAGTACTAAGACATATCAATATATGTCGACGACCTCTGTGGCTCAGTGGTTAGCATGTTGCCGCTCAAGCCGGAGGTAGCGGGTTCGAATCTCGCCAGGGAACAAAAAGTTTTCTGTGGTCCCGGGTCATGGATGTGTATTAAATATGTGCATTATATAATAAAAATCTTAAATATATGTATTAATATAAAACGTATTAAATAAATGTTTTTCCGTTGTCAGGTACCCGTAATTCAAGTTCTTTGGAAACTTAGCATGAACCCAGATTTACGTGGTGTAAAGCGTCTATAGATATTATTATTATAATATATATTTCGTATCAATATTATAACATACATTCCTACATAGTTTATTTTAAAAAAACTTCCTTCACAAATAAATGCATAATTACATAATTAAATTATCACTCCGTATATTTCGCTATTTCGCTACATCGAATGCTAGTTAAGAAATGTATCACTTTTAATATTGAGGCGTCTAAGACAAGATCTGATTTGTCTTGGTTCAATTTCCAGACATGTGCTGAGGAAATTGCCAGTCCGTACCAATTTCCTCTAAGAAAAAGAAATTCAGGGGGCTTCTCTTTGAAGTTGAATTTGATTTTTTTTAATTTTTTACATATTATTATGTGTGGTAGAACTTAGACATAATATATTATCTTATAACTCTGTCTTATCGAAGAAGACTTAATAAAACAAGTTTTTTAGGAAAATATACATTTAAGAGAATCACGAAAATATATATGCTAATCTTGATCATAAAAATTTTTCGATAGCAAAGAATCATATAACAACCACAAAAATTTATATTAAAGTATCCGATTCTTTGTAATCAAATTTTGTTATATTAAGAGTGATATAATATAATGAAATAATAAGGGGAACTGTGGTTTATATTTTATCGATTGAAATAAGATATTTGTAAGGAATTATATATCTTCTTTCGCGTCTTTTCGCTTCTCTTTCGGTGACTTTAAAAAGCGTATCGACCGGCACTTCATTTACTTATATGCATATAATAAAATTGTTCTAGTACATAAATACAATCATTGTATTTCATCATCATCATCATCTGCCTGTCTCCATCCACTGCTGAACATATTATGCCTCCTTCAATGAACGCCAAGACGTCGGATCCCTTGCCACTCGTATCCAACACGGCCCGACCACTACACGGAGATCGTCTTTCCGTACCGTACGTTTTCATTGTATTTGTGTTTACGTCATTTTTTTACTGTTGAAGTCGGTGTCGTATTTGTTGCTGGTTTTAGACTTTTGAACTTAGTTGACATCTTTTTTGAAGTCGGCTATTATTAAACCGAGGAACCCGAACTTATTAACGTACTTTAGTATCTGATCCGAAAACATGCTTAATTGATAGATGGGTGTTTGTCAATGAATGACGCAAAAACTTTGACCCAAATTTGATAAAATATTACTGAAATTCGTACAATATATTATTGGATGTATAACATAAAAACTAAAGTGTTCTTTATAAAAAATTCATGTACATTATTTGATAACTCATCACGGACATAACTTGACCTGGTTTTGAAACTATTAAAATTGTGATAGCCAATTTATGCTTTGATATTGTTCTTTTCTGATCAAGCGAAATTCCCCATTATCACTCTGATAAACCGTTTTTCACACGACATAGGCCTGTATCAATAAACACCAAGACGGACCTATTTTTTACGCAGTGAAATTCTATAAGCATGTAAGGTACCGAGCTTTCTGATCATATAAGGACTTAGGATGTTAAGTAAAAGCGTCGGGTGCTTTTCAGGATATTATAAAAAAAATCCTTGTACTCATATCTGTACATAACATATTTATAACTATTGATCCCATGCACCTCACGCTTTTTTTAATAAAATATTTTTTTCTTACACTATATTTAACTCAAATTTATTTTTAGTGGGATTTTCTATAAAATCGTAATTTTTTAGTTTTTTAAAACTATTATTTATTTCTATAAATGTCTACCAGACACTCACAAACCGCAAAAACGCGACAGCAGATAGTCCCTTTAAGCGGGTATTATGTGAGCGAGAGATACCCAATCATGCCGGTCGAATTCGGTTGCTGCAGCAATAAACCTCTTACCAAAACTATGATGTTAAACAAGAATAACAACTGGAACTCACAACTAGGTTGCTAATGTGGCGTCTTTTTTGTACTTTGTGATTTTTTTCCTCAGCCATATATCGCTACTTTTGGCAACGTGCCCAGTCACAATGTATGGGCCACGGATATACAATAAGAGACTGTGCAATATACTTTATACTAACTATTCCAGTGAATTTACACGTACTTTAAGACGATGATATTGTCTTATACCAGTTTATAAATCTGAAGAGTTTGTTGGTTTGAAAGCGCTAATCTCAGAAACTACTGATCGAATTTGAATGATTCTTTCAGTGTTAGATAGCCTATTATTCAAGGAAGGCTATAGGCTATATATCATCTCACTAAGATGCCATTGTAAATCTTGGTTAAGAAGGCGAAGCAACAACTGCCAGTACTTTATATACTGCGAAAGTAATTAGTAGATACATAAATTGTACACAAGGCGTCACATCAGGCTTTGCGTTTAGTAAGAGACCTACAAGAACTGTTTTGTGTAGTTTTATCATTGTTTAGATATATTGAACGTTACAAGCTAGTGAAAATACTAAAAAGATTATAAGACTTGTATTCTAAAATTCATAAAGGCTATCGCAGTTTGTTGATCAAATTCGTATTATTAATTTCCAATTACAAAAATATGTTTCTTATACATAAAAAAAAAATCTTGTTCGTGTTTTTGCCAACAACAGCTTTTGTATTCCGTTTTAATTTTCTTTTCTTTTTATATAGTGAGGAAATCCCTTTCAGACCATACCACAGCCTCGAGTAAGCATACTGGCGTGTGTGGGGACTCACATTGGGGTAAATTACCCCACTAAAACTACTGCGAGCGCCTTCAGCCGCTTTTTGAAGACCCGGATCCACAGGCAACGGGAAGTTTTTTATCTGTACTGAATCACTGATTAAGGATAATAAGTACTATCTAGCTTTTGCCTAATAAAAGTAGATAAAGGCTCTTGTACCAAACTAGTGTTTTGAATCCAGAGAATCCCTCACCTGGACACCAGCTGCCGTAGCCGACCTGGAACTGCTTGAACAAACTAGAACTCAGATCGGCCGGAGCAAGGATAACTGTGTTCGGTGGGGATTCACAGACCCAGGAATATGGAATGCATGTGTGGTACCGTCTCACAAACAATGGACCATCTCATGTCGTGTCCTGCGTGCCCTACCACATTGCAGAACTTAATAGACGCTACTGAGAATGAAATACACGTAGCTGAGTTCTGGGCGGATAAAATTTAGGTAGCCATCGACACGCTAAGAAGAAGAAGTGTATTTGTCATACGACAATACATGGTCTTATAACTATTATAATAATAATATCTATGGACGCTTTTACACCACTTCAACCTGGTCCCGTGCTAAGTTCTCAAAGAGACTTGTGTTACGGGTACCAGACAACGGAAATACATATTATATTTAATACTTTTTATATTAATACTTATATTTAAGATTTTTATCATATAATACACATATTTATTATTGCAAACATACACTTTCTAATAATCATTCACAGGATAAGATGAACTTTAAGGAAAGCTTACGACAAAATGAGCAAACACATCCTATTATTGCTAAAGAACAAGCAAAGACTTATTAGGAAACGATTAAACAAACGGGAATTAATGATATATCAAATTTAATCCACTTCCTTTTGGCTTATATTACCATAAGTAATCGTACATCGGATTATTCGGCTTTAGGCTTTTAACCTAGAGTTGACAGGCCGAAAACAAATTAACATAAATACATGCAAAATTAATTCAACGCTGGTAGCTGGAAGCAAGACTGCAAACTGTGTTTATTCCAAGTCATTGTTTATGGAAGCACTTTCTTATTACGCTTGTTGGGTCAAAAGAATCGTTTGACAAAGATATTCCTTTGTTCAGAGAAAGGAATTATTATTTATTGAACACTTAATAATCCCCAAGTAAATAATAGATTTTTTGGGTATTGAATTATAGAAAGATAGATAGCTACGATTACGAGATATACATCTTATTACACTAGCTGTTGCCCGCAGCGTCACCGGCGCTAAAATTACCAAAGGTATCTTAGCGAGATTGTAATATGGCCTATAGCGTTCTTGGATAAACGGGCTATCTAACACTCAAATAGTTTTTCAAATCCGACCAATAATTCCCGAGATAAGCGCGTTCCATCAAACAAACTCTTCAGCTTTATATTAGTGTAAGATTATCTGGTAATGTTTGTCTTGTCAAGTAAGATCATCATGCGATTTAAAAAATCAATCACCAATCATACCATTATCTTCATCATCATCACTATAATCATTATCATTTATATTCCAAAAGGTAAATAAGATCCCGATAATGTGGAAAATCGAAGAACCTGAACCAGGAAAAGGGGTAGTGCCATGCTGCTTTGCAGCCGAATTGGGCCGGCACGACCGGGGTGGTAACTCTCGCTCACATAATACCGGCGTAAAGTGACAGTTATGCTGTCGCGTTTCCCGCGGTTTGTGAGTTTCCGGTGGCCCATTGGGGGGATAAGGAAAAGGAGGGCAACGCATCTGCATAATTTTTGGTTGTGTGGATGTTAATGGACGTCGATAGTCGTAAGGCTTCGGCTGTTCGTTTGCCCTCCTATGCTATAAAAAAAGGAAATGCCGGTTACACTAGCCAGTTATACTGTAAGAGAAGAGAATAAGAGAGAGCGTAAGAGATGAAAGGGTGAGAGAAATGGAGGAAGGCATAGCACACACGAGCTTTTAAACGACTTCAAGGAAGAAGAAGTTTCTTAATTCGACCGTATTTTTTTTAAAGATTTTTATTCAGTTTTTAATTTTTTACCACACAGAAAGATTTGAACATAATTTTAATATTATTTACAACTATTTAACTTAAATCGAATTCGCCTTAAGTAATGTTCAATTCGTGAGGAAATTAATTAGTAATATTACTACGTACCTACATGAATTAGTTAGTGACATATGCGGCAATATATCGATTAAATACGAAAATAGAATCACTAATACTGTCTTTAAAGCGCGTAATATGTAACACAATCAATAGAATCATTTCATCATTCGTCAATATCAACCCGTTTCCGTCCATTTCTCAACACAGCCCGTCCTCTCCAAGGTGTATCATTCATCTCTTTTAACTCAACAGTCCGTCATATATTACTAACTGTTACTCGCGGTTTCCGCTGCATTAAAGAAAAATAGCTTATTATACACATAATATTCTAGAAGGTACTAGAAGTACCTCCGAGAATATGTGTACAGAGTTTCATGATGATCGGATGAGTAGTTTTCGCGTGACAGCGTAACAAACATCCTTACTTTCACATTTATAATATTAGTAAGGATTCTAGAATTCTAAATATTAGCTCCCTAGCTATCAATTTTTAAAGCATATTAGAACAACTTATGAACTTATAATATGTACTTCAAAACAAGCGATTCCTACTCGCATGCGATGCCTAAATATACATTTATCATTATATTGTTATAAATGCAAATTTTTGTTAGTTTGGATATTTGTTAGTCCTTAAAGGCAAAACGACTGAGCCAATTTGGCTGAAATTCAAAATGGTGATGGATTATTATAGGTATGTTAGAATATAAGGTGCATAATAAAAGCTTAATGTTCCTACGTCAATTACATGTTATGCTTATGCAGTAATTCATAATACGTTGATTTAAATGAAAAAAAAACGCCGTAATTGTCAAACGCGCATAATGATCGAAAGCAACAAGTTGGTCAATATAGGAGCGCCCTGCGGTTTCACCCGCGTACTTCCCATTACCGTAGAAGTATGAGGATAAATGTATGTAAGCTATATTATTGTTAAGTTTCATCAAAATTCATAAAGTAGTTTTTGCGTGAAGGAGCAAAAAATATGCAAACAAATTACAAACTTTACTATTAGATTGAATAAGCTATATAATGCGAAGTTTTATTAAAATCCGATAATTTTATTTTCATGTAAAATAACGAACATCCATACATACAAACTTTCGCGTTTAATATTTGTAGGACAGTAAAATAGCCTGTTATTTGATATCGTGGTCTGTTTGTTTAGTTTTACTTTTAGGGTCCCGCTGAGACGGTTTAACGCAATCCCGTTTCTCGCTAAATAACTAAACTAATAAAAGGTTTCTGACTATTTCTCGCTCGAATTCAAATACACTAACTGCATTTACGAAATTAATATGGGTTTCTAGAAACAGTATTAAGAGGTTTTTGTTTAATAATAATTATATTAAACCTTCATTACGCAATACCAGTAAGTATTAAGCATCCGCTCTTTATGAAACATAGGTTTTGACGACCTCTGTGGTTCAATGGTTAGCGCGTTGGCACTCAAGCTCGGAGGTAGCGGTTTCGAATCTCGCCAGGGAACAAAAAAATGTTTCTAAGTTGTGGATCATGGATGTGTATTGTTTATAAAAAAAAACTTATATATATAAAACGTATTAAATATATGTATTTCCGTTGTCTGGTAACACAAGTCTCTTCGAGAACTTAGCACGGAACCAGATTGACGGGGTGTAAAAAGCCTCCATAGATATTATTATTATTATTATGTACATTAATGTCAATATTGTACTGTATTATTTTAAACATAAATCTCGGGACTATAAAATAATTTTAAAAATCTAATTTGAATATTAATTATTCTGTAATAGAAATGTCAATTATTGCTTAGTATTATGTTAAGTACCTGAGTATACCTAATAAACCTAAGTGTCTTTGATTTAATTATTTGATCATACGCCAGACTCCAAGGACTATATATGTCCATTAATATTATACTAACAGCGCCCCGCGGTTTCACCCGCGTACTTCCTACTTCCGTGGGAGTACGGTGATAAATTACAGGCTACGTGCTATTCTAACGTATGAGCTATATTAATGTAAAGTTCCATGAAAATCCATTCAGTAGTTTTTACGTGAAAGAGTAAACATCCATACTTACAAACTTTCGCGTTTATAATATTAAGTAGGATATAGGGTTACTTTCATAATAAGGGTCGAGTCGAAACCTACCTAGAGATGACTCTATGTGGAAGCCGGGCTACGGAGGCTGGGCTAGGGAGGCGGCTCCTGCGAAACGGCGGGATTCTCATAAAATTTCGTGTGCATGTCAAGTTGGTCTGAGAATTGACAAGCATCTATTTTTCATACTCCTTTTTTATCTTTACTTTATCATGATTTGGTATAAAAATACTTACAGCTTCTTTTTACACTTTTACGATCAACCAATGTTTTATAACAATATTAATACTTATGACAGGAAGTCAGGGCAGCATAGTATTTACAATCCTTTGTCCAGTGTACACGATGGTAATAATGAATTCCTTTGTTTCAGATTATGAAGGCGTTGTCGGGCGCAGACACCGACAGGCGCTATGTGGAGGGTGGCCATATTTGTCTTCACTCAGATCGACCTCTGTCAGTTCACCACGGGTAAATGTTTGCTCTTAATATCGTCTATGAAAGAAAAGGTATTTTTAGTAATTAGTACGTAGTACAAGTGGCAAAGTGCGATGGTTCAGTGGATTTTGGCGTGGCCTCTTTCAAATCAAATCAAAAATATCTTTATTACGTAGGTACAAATTGTACACTTGAAATAAGTCAAAACATAAGTAGTCAATAAGTAGTAATAATAATAAAAAAGCGAGCGAGAAGATTCGGGTTTAATCCTGACCCCCTGACCTGAGGTTATTTTAAATGCTTCTTGAACACGAGACAATCACACGCTCATTGGTGAAGGAAAACATCGTGAGGAAACCTGCATGCCTGATGAGATTGAAAGTCTTTGAAGGTGTGTGAAGTTCACCAACCCGCACTGGGCCAGCGCGGCGCCTCGGCGAAATGTGGCGGTACTTTCCTCGACTGATTTCGAGGAGGCGTGCCCAGCAGTGGGACATATTAATACTTTACTTTTTTTTCTTTAACGCTGGGAAATGCACTGACGCATCCCGCAGGGGAGTGGGTCTCCCCAGGCTAGTATGTGGGACTCGCTGCGCCCGAAAGCTGGTAAATGGACGCAGCTCTACCCACTAAAACCCGGCGAGTGCCACCCTCCTCCTCACCAAAGGCGGCATGCCTTTGGTGAGGAGCCCCAGATCTACTAGCACAGGGCACCTCAACGGCCAGTGAGTCCTCTCAGGGGCCCAAAGCCACCTCCACAGTCGGGTCGCCCCTCACCGTCAGGACAGTACAATGAGGCGAGGTTCCCATATTTGCCCCTTGCCCCCTCTTCTTATATGAGGGGTACAAAGAGCCCCCTTGGCTCAATTAGCTTCGCCCAAGGTGTTAGGGTCACCCTAGGGTACTGAGCCCCACCGCCACGACAAGACTTGAACCATGGTGGGGCTATTAATACTTTACTAGTAGAAGTAGTTTATGGAACCGATACTCGCTAATGATGATGAAAACTGTCTCTCTCGCAGCGCCAGTCTGGTAATATTTTAATACTTAAACTATATTCCGGCTTAACTCTCTTCTAATTTAAATAACGTCCAGAAGCTTGGCCTGTCATCTTGGCTAAGCTTTTCCTACTATAAATAAATTAGATTAAAAGCTTTGAATATTACCATTATAATTACCATAAACGTGCTTTTCACCATTAAAGTCGTATTACCATAAAAGTTCTTATTATGGTAAAAGTTTTTATTATTGCTGTATTTTTTATTACAGTGTTCTTAACAATCAACGAAGAGACATTGGTTTTAGACTTTAGAGTAAAGTAAAAAGTAAAGTGGCAATCTATATATGTCCCACTGCTGGACATGGTTCTGCTCCTCGAAATCAGGCGAGGAGGGTAACGTGCCATAGTTGGGTTTGTGTTGGCCCAATACGGGTTGGTGAACTTCACATACCTTTAAAGACTAAGTCTCATCAGGCATGCAGGTTTCCTCACGATTTCCCAAACGATGGTCTCGTGTTCAGAATGCACTTAGAAAAAAAATCTATTATTCTCATATTATTGTAAATTTTCACCAAAACCCATATTGCGTGAAAGTGAAACAACATCCAAACTTACCAACCTTCCCCTTTATAAAATTATATTTAGATTACATATTCTTAAACGTGATCACCGAAGGACTTTCCACGACTAAATTCTTATCAAGCACTAAAAGTAAAGTATCAACCCATATACTATTAAGTCTCGTATTATGTCCCACTACTGAGTACGGGTCTCCTGCTCGAAATCAGGCGAGGAGGGTAATGGGCCATAGTTCACTTGTGTGTGAACTTCACATACTTTCAAAGACTAAATCTCATCAGGCGGCAGGTTTCCTCGCGATGTTTTCTTTCAAAGACACATGGGAGTGGGAGAGTCAGGATCGAACTCGGAATCTCTCGTCCGAATTCATACCCACTGAACCATCGTCGCTAGCACTAATCGCATAAAATATTATAATGAACATTTTCTTGCAGAGAATCCGTCGACATCATCAGATGAAACGGTGACCCCGTTCTACGCTCTCAGCACCGCCCTGGCTCCATCACCAGTGATGCTGAGGCTGGGCAACTCGACCATAGACAGCACCAAGGCGTTCAAAGTCCCCCAGCCAACACGCGAACCAGATGGTACCATCACGTATCCATCCACGGAGAACATGGTACCACATGTGGTCATGAAGAATACGTACTTTGACCACGATAGGAAGTATGGGCCGACGTTTGAAGACACCCCGGTTGGCAACGTGACCAAGATTACCGTGCAACTTGGAGACGACGCCCATCTCAACTGCCGGATCAGCTTGCTCCAGGATAAAACGGTGAGATTTTTTTGGTCTACATTAAGGGGTTCAAAACGAAGACCTCCGCCAGAGAACTAACGTTACCGATATCACGCGAAGAATAAGCATGTTGAAGTGGCAATGGGCTGGTCACGCACTCAGAAGAACGGATGACCGATGGGCCATTGGGCCGCGTTTAGGTAGACAAAGTGTTGGTCGGCCATTAACCAGATGGGAAGACGATATCCATGCAGTGGCAGGTCCGCGTTGGATGCGAATAGAAAGGGATCGTTCTTCTTGGCGTTCATTGAGGGAGGCCTATGTTCAGCAGTGGACGGATTAAAGCTGATGATGATGATGATGATGATAATGAATAAGGTGTTAGAATTGATTCCACTGGTATGGTGTCTATGTTCAATGTTTGATTCTGAGCTAAGTGAAATCAGATTTTTAAGGCCATAGTTCTATGATGATGATGATGATGATGGTGATGATGATGATGATGATGGTGATGGTGATGATGATGATGATAATGATCTTGCGACATTTACTAGGTATTGAGATCAGTCGACCAAACCGAGATCGGCTACGGATTCAGAAGATACCTCCTTAACAATGTAAAAAATGTAAAATAGGCAATGTTTTATATGAAAATAGGTATCTGTATTCAACAAGGAAGTGAGTAAAAAGTATGTGCAGGTTACTATTTGTATTCTTCACCGGTATAATAACGCTGAAGAGATTTTTTGTTTAAATGTGCCAATCTCCGTAACCGCAAGTCCCATTTAAAAATATGTTTTTGCATTTGATAGCGTAAAGAATAAGAAAGGCTATGGGCAATTCAATTAATCCTGCAAAAAACAATTTTTATTCTAAATGAAACAACTGGATAAAATCTGGTGTATTTAGTAAAAACTATCTGTCTAGTAAATGTCTATCTAAAGTTATCTCACCACTTTTCAGTCGTGCTCGGATTGATGAATTATTTTTATCTGACTTTGTATCAGTTTAAACTTTTGTCGTATAAAACCAGCTTATGCTTAAACGCATTAAATATATAAAATTCTTGTGTCACGATGTTCGTTTCCCTACTCCTCCGAAACGGCTTGACTGATTTTTATAAAACTTTGTATACATATCGGGTAGGCCTGAGAATCGGCCATTTATTTTTCATCCCACCCCAATTTATTTTTTTCCACTTCATTTTATTGACGAAATATATCATTTATTAAATTTTTTAATTAAAAGATACACACAATCCTAAATTTTTACTTTTCTACTATCAACCCCTGTAGGGCTAGCTAGAGCTTCACCTGAGTGATAGAGCTCACTTTACGCTCACTTCGAAAGCGAACTTTATTGATATAGATAGACAGTCGAGTTTTAAAGAATACAAATTCGTCGTATCACCGCGGATTCCACTTTCGAGATTCGAAAACGACCTTACAGAATAGGCCTATTTTTTAACAGCGATATTATAATACTTTTGACAGAACGAAGTCTGTCGGGGCAGCTAGTACTAAATAAACAAATACAAACAGAATTACATTCGTAATCGAATAAAAATTATAATAAAATTTAAAACAAACGATGCAATAATTTATGTCTCAGCTTCTGGGATAGATTATTTTCTACTTGACCTCTCGTAAGATGAATGGTCGGGCGTCTTAGCCGTCCCGTAAAAAAATACACCCCGCGCTCTAGAAACTTCCTTTTATCCCCACTTTATATTCTTTATTATATTAAAGTTCTCGCGGGATGAAATATAATTATAATAGTTAATAAGTTTAATAAAAAATATAAATATAATAAAAAATATTATATTATAAATATAATAAATTAATTCCTTTGTTCAGCAGTGGCTGGATACATGCTGATCATGATGATGATGATGATGATAGAATAGATAATAATAATATCATGTTTGTTAAGGTAGATGAAGTGTTGGTCGACCATCACAGGACCCGATCCTTTGATGGCATTGGCATTGGATATGGCGTCTTGGCATTCATTGAGGAAGGTCTATGTTCAGCAGTGGACAGATAAAGACTGATGTTGATGACGAATGCAATAATTTTTGTGACGTGACAATGTCTATGTCTAATAATTCTATATTAAGGGCTGCATGCACGAAAAATATGACGTCATGTCGCGTTCCGCAAGCAAGAGCGTGGCATGACCGAGAGAGAGGCATGATCGGCTCGAGCGATTGGCTCGGTTCGGTTCGTGCTGCATGTAATGTTTGACGTTATCACGTCAAACTACTGTCCCTAAAGCGATTGTACAGACCACCATTTTTTATTATAAATTTATATTACTGGGTCCATCATTGGCCTGAGTTTATTTCGCCGGCTCTGAGTGGCTTATCATTAGGTAAGATTTAAATTTCTACCATACTTCTCAGGTCTCCTGGGTGCGCCGGAGAGGAAGAGATGAGATGCCAGAGCTGCTGACGGTTGGAGCGGTGACGTATGCAGCGGACAACCGGGTGTCGGTGGCGAGAAGGTACCCCGGCAATTGGAGGCTGCTCATCCGGGAGGTCAAGCCTGATGATGAGGGGGTCTACGAGTGTCAAATATCAACCCACCCCCCTAGAGTCAGCAGAACCTACTTACATGTGAACAGTAAGCACTTTTGAAAGAATACCTAAGTGTGGCTAATTTTCATTCATTCATTAATTTAATGAACGCCTTTCAAACTTAAATTATTTTTTTAATTTACTAAATTCCGCAAATGTCTTAAGTAAACTAACATAATATTACCATAGAGTCTATAGCACTGAATATATTATATTGAGCCTTAATTCAGCAGTGGATGGATAAAGGCTGATGATGATGAAGTTAGCTAGGCCGTATTTATGCATAGGTATAGACTATATCGGTGTACTCTTGAAAAAGACGATTCATAACCGTCGCTTTGCTAAGTTATGAAAGAAAGATGACGCAAACTGCATATCTGAAAAGATTGAAATTGTTTGAGGACCAGTGTGTCTGCCACCTTTAATTGGACTATCGTATATATCTTTCCCACTCCTATCTTTTCTGATTAAATTCCTCGGGTTTCAAGGCTGAGATTGTATCCGTCGATCCTTTTTTTTTTTTTTTTTTTTTTTGATGACGCAGCGGAAATCATTTACGACCATACCAGGGCCTGGGTAGGCTCGCTGGCGTGTATGGGGACTCGCATTTGGGTGCCCTACCCCACTAATCCACTGTCGATCCTAACTGTGTGTGACATAGCACGAAAAAAACTACCTTTTACTTATTTTTTTTTCTATTTTATTTCTACGACGAATATTACAGCTTATGGTAGCCTAAAGAAGCTATGTTCTAGAGTATCCAAGATGTCTCCTATCTGATCTAAAGCTGATATTTCTTTAGCTCAAGTTGGAACCTAAACTCATTCTTCTAGCACCTCAAGTCTGGGTAGTGGATGAGGCAGGAGGTCCTCTTTTGGAGAAGTACTATGAGGCTGAGTCGACCCTCGCGCTGGTCTGCCGCGCGCGGCACGTGGACACACCAGCGGTGCTGACCTGGCTACACGAAGGTCGAGCCCTCAACGCTGACACCACCAGAGGTGGGATAAGGTAAAATACTCTTATCATTTCCTTCTGATTGATTAAGATATTTGATGCTTTATATTAGTAAGATTTTAAATCAACATGGTTTACTTTGATTACAATATTTTTTACTGAAGTTAACTTTTTTAGCCGCATTTAGCATACCTAAATAGGTGCAACTGTTATAGGTTTGCATCGCCGACATGCTATTGACCATTTTAGGTATGTATCAGATATAACAATCTATATTTTCTCTATCAATCTGTATTATACTCCTCTAAAAGGGCTTGACCGATTTTAATGAAAATGTATGTTTATATTCAGCAGGTCTGATTAGGCTTCCAACACATTTTTTTCACTTTACCCCTAAGTATTAAGTGTTGTTGGGGTCTCAACAAAAAAAATTGGTCAATTTTTTGTTTCATTTTTATGGTGTGATATCAAATATAAATACAAATTCATTTTTTTACACTTTTTCGATCAACCACTGTTGGAGCAGCTAGTATCAATAATAAATTAAGACTAAATAATCGACGGCTACTCCACCAACATGGAACAACGAAAGGCCACGACAAAGATTAATCGCCACTTCACTTCACGGGACTTGGATGACACTTGACAATATTGATCCTTGGCGGGAGAGGCCTCCCGTAGCCATCTTTGCTTTACAGCAGATACTTTACAGTAACCATAACGTGGGGCATGAAAACCCCAATAAAATCCGTAAAAATGCTTTGGTTATAATAAGTGAAATTCAACCACACATTCTTGATTATTGGACTATTTTCACCCCGTTAGGAGTTTAATTTCCAAAGATCCTTTGTTATTGCTCACTTGAATCATGACAGGAACCGCTGTATTAAATTTCAAGTTTCTATAATGTAGTTCGGCTCTGCGTTGATATGAGACTTAACCATTAAATATTATATATAAACAGTAATTGACCTCTGTGGCTCAGTGGTTGGCGCGTTTGCGCACAAGTCGGAGGTAGCAGGCTCGAATCCCGCCAGGGAACAAAAAAAGCCAGAAAAGAAAAAAGAAAAGAGTTAAAAATATATGAACCTACGACCTTACGAAACCTTCAAGGCATGAAAAACGATTTAGCAAATAAACGTTATTATTATTAACAACCCCTCTTACCATCACAGTCAAATTACACATCTATACCAACAAATTATCAAAAAAAAATCCAATTACCTAACTTAACCTATATAGTAATTATATTCAAAGGAAGCCACAAAATATTACGCTTTGAAATTTGATAAGTCACGTAAGCGGTTAGACGTGCGTTGAATAAATGGGGTTGGGATAAAAGGAGTTTGGGATAAAAAACGTTATGTTACGTGTTCAGAAGTTCGACGTCGACATGCCACATAGTGTGACGAGGGCCATTTGATTCAAAAGCGGAATATCATTGGATTTCACCATGACTATTTCATGTATCTTATTGTGTGTATAATCATCATCAACCGTTACCCATCCATTGCACGAGCTGGAACGCCAAGACGACCGATGTCCACTCGTATCCAACACGGACCGGCCACTGCACGGAGATCGTCTTTCCACCTGGTTAATGGCTGACCAATACTTCGTCTGCCTAAGCGCAACCTTTTTGAACCTTATTGGTCCATTAGCCATCCGTTTTCCTGAGTGTCTGATCCATCCATCGGTCCATCTCGCTATCACTTCAAAGAGGTTTTTCTTCGCATGATATCGGTAACTTTAGTTCCCTGGTGGAGGACTTAGTTTCGGATCCTATCAGCCAAAGAAACACCCAACCTAACACGTTTCATATCGAATTTCCTTCATCATCATGATCATCATCATCAGCCTTTATCCGTCCACTGCTGAACATAGGCCTCCCTCAATGAACGCCAAGACGACCGCACCCCTTGCTACTCGCAATTTCCTTACTAGTTCTTTATTATTCAGATATAGGATTTTGTGAGAGGTAGTGCTTTGCAGCCAAACTGGGCCGGCACGACCGGGGTCTCACTCACAAACCAAAATAAAGTGAGCTATGCTATCGCGGTTGTTGTGATTTGTGAGTTCCCGATGGTCCATTGGGGGATGGGGAAAAGAAGGGGAACGCAAATGCATCTCTTGTTCTCTAGATGTATATGATCACAGATAGTCGGCACAAGGCTTTTGGCGCCTATCGCTTGTTTGTCCTCAAAAAAAGGAATAAAAAAATTTAAAAACACTATTATTATGACAAGCAATGTACCATGAAAAAACCTCTCGGATAATGTTTTAATAGAACAGTGAATTTCATCACAGCGACATCAGAGAGTGACATTTTAGATATAGTGCAAATTACAGTAAAGTGTAATTATGACAGTCCAGATTATCCTGGAACAAATTTACACACGTGGAACTTTTTGGAACAGGACGAATTTTCCGACGCTGTCATTTAACAATATGCTGGAAGTAATTACGCGCTTATTAGTTTTGAGTTTGGTATAGGATGAATTTTACTAACACTGTCACGATGCCAAAAATATAGCAGGGACTCATTTACTAACCTGTAACATTAATAGAACGTAATGTTCACCAAAACTCTGTTGACTCCTGCAGTGTTTATGATTAATCCTTATTGAATAACATACAAATCTTTATATTATCCTACTAATATTATAAACGTAAAGTTTGTAAGTATGGATATTTGTTACTCTTTCGCGTGAAAACTACATAATGTATTTTTATGAAACTTTACAATAATATAAATTTTACATCAGAATGACACATAGGCTATAATTAATCCCCATACTCCCCCGGGAATGGGAAGTACGCGGGTGAAACCGTGGGGCGCTACTAGTACATAATACAACAACTACTTCCAATATACATAGGTACATACAAACAGTCATAACAGTGTCTTGACTCTTGAGTGCACCATGTCAGTAACACGAGAGTCGTAGACGAGAGTGGACGTGTCAAGCAGTTGCCACTAAGTGCGTGTTCAAGCCTGTGAATCACAGCCTCGGGGACTACAACTCCTATTTTTGTTGCAGCGTGAAGACCGAGCAGGTACCCGGTGGAGCGGACAGCGTGCTCCGGCTGGCGCGAGTCAACAGCAGTGACGCCGGCAACTACACTTGTGCTGTGCGCGGGGCCCGCCCGCACACTGTGGCCGTACACGTGCTTAACGGTAATTGTGCAATATGGCCCTAGGTCAGAAGTTTTTTAGGTCAGAAGTTGGCTAGTCGGTTTGTTCAAGGAGTAATCTGGCCTTCACCAGGACCATTTCATTGCTGAGGTTCTGTAGCCTGCAGATCTGAGACCCTTTGCAAAGCGACTGAAAGCGCTCGCAGATTGCTCTCTGGGGTAGTGCATTCTCAATTGGCAATTGCCAAGCCCAAGTACGTACTTAATATCCTTACATTAACTATTTTACTCGTCGAATCAAGGTCAATAATTGATAACCTCATTGATCTCATCCCAATAACTAAAAATATACAATAATAATAATTTATTTAGGAACATAATATACTGTTAAACTTACTTAATCAAATACACATTACACACTCACACGGCACATTTACAAATAAAAAATATATCACAATAAAAACAAATATGTATGTACTAGGAGGATTGTCAGAAATATTATGTACGGTGCAACTCGAACATTTCGCTGCGTCAGTGTTTCCGCGAGCTGCGCGATTTATTAAGATCAGTATGTTAGGTAGTATCAAGGTGATGGTACATGCTCGCGCCTAACAATCATATATTAAGGGCCTGTTTCACTATCTCCAGTTAAGTTCCCAATAGGCTATCGGCAACATATTTGACAGATAGAGTATGGAGTATCTGTCAAATTTCTGTCAAATATGTTGCCGATAGCCTATTGGGAACTTAACTGGAGATTGTGAAACAGGCCCTAAGTATCATTTAGCCGTAATAATTAATTAAATAAATCAATGGACATTTGTATAGCCCGGTATAATTTCTCAACTCCAATATCAAACAAACTATCAGTGAAAAGGTGTAGGGTTTATTAACGACCCCACGACCCCACGTCTTATATGGTCCTACGAGCCGGATATGAATCAGCGACCTATGGATCAAGGGCTAGGATTTCAAGGACCCCACAATATATTATGAGCGTACAACGATACGAATAAAAATAACAGGGCAGAGGCGACGGCCGCAATTCCACACACATTTTCAGTCAGAAACAGAATATTTTTTTTTTAAATTGTGTTGGTATTTTTTGTTTCATGGTAACAAATATCATCAAAATGAATGAAATATGCTTTATTATGCACACACCAAGTAAATATACAAAATTACTAAAATAACTTATTTTAATGATGTACATTTATTGCTTAGTAGCAAGTAGTTTTTTCAGACACCCGTTAAGTAAGTTTAAAAGAGAAGAGAGAGAAAAGAGTCTAGGAAGTAATAAATGTTACATTCAAATAGATACTTAGGGCCTGTTTCACAATCTCCAGTTAGTTCCCAATAGGCTATTGACAACATATTTGACAGATACTCCATACTCTATCTGTAAAATATGTTGCCGATAGTCTATTGGGAACTTAACTGAAGATTGTGAAACAGGCCCTTATTAAAACAAAAATCAGTAACATAATAATAATGTATAAAATAAAATATCGTGGGAATCCTAAAAAAAATTATAGGATGAATGAATTTTCGTATCTTAAAGGTGAAATTATAAAGTTTTTAATACATATACATCAGCGGTCACAACTTCAAAACTCCTTTGAAATTCATCAGTCTCGAAACATCCTGACAACCTTAAGGTCTATTTTTTCCTCTTTCAACCGGAAGTCCTGACTTTTTAAGGAAAAGAAAAATTATTAGCATGTTTGGGCTTGATTACAGAAAGCTGCCGGCAATTTGGAAAAAAATATAACATAATATACAAAAATATATTATGTTCCATAAATTTGTTACTTTAAAAACCTAAGGAATATTTGAAGACAGCATTGCTGTTCTTAGGAAAGAAGGACAGAACAAGCACCATTGGATCTCCGGAAAAGCAAGACACGTGCCAAGACATGTCCCCTTTTGGGAAGAGCAAGTTACTACTCAATACAATCTGTTTCAATTCCTTCTATAATCATCTGACTTATTTATTCAATAAACCTAAAAAACCTAGAATGGAATAGATATCCTAAAAAGACAGTAGCTCCCTATCTCCCTGACCTCTACCAAAAAACATCACTTTTCATATAATTATGAAGTGGACATTTACATTTGTCATAATTAATTCTGAACTAATTGTCACATAAAAGGTCCACAAAGGTTATAATTGACTCGGACCCTTAATATGGACACTGGACCTCTTTCAACTCTGATAACTTTTGTGCCAGGGGCAATATACATATTAATGATGTTTCATTTAATTAATGATTCGAAAATAATTTCACGTTTATATGTCAAAAGGAAAATACTTCTTTCTCTTCTTCGCGGCTCGCGGTTTTTTATATGAAACAAATTTAAAGAAGTTTATCGCTGTTCACTTTTTAAATACAATTTAATTATACACTAGGATCTCAAAAATTGGTTTTATTATGATAAGTGAAATTCGCATATGTATATTAGAAAACAATATGCGAAACTTTGGGCTGTGGGCGACAAGAACAAATTCCAAAATTAATATTCGCCGGTTCCCTATTTATGAAACTATCATAACGATGATTATGTACATTTATCATTAAACTAATACATGACCGTTTGTTCCAGAAGAAAGCCTAGCGGAGCTGCACGCTGGGGGGGCCCATCTGATCCCACCAGCCCGCACCATCGCGACCATGATCATTATATCATTAATCATCAACCAATCGTTTTCAACTGTGATTATAATCACTAATCTAGTTCGTAGTTATAAGGTGGCCCACAAAAATAATCATAAAACTGAGATTCTGTTGCCCACGTGATATATTGTACATAATTAGGGATATTGTTTTAATGTCTATTATAAATAGTTACATGACATAAAGTTTTATTAAATACATGCGAGTTTTATTTTAATTAGCCTTATAGTTAATGCACGACGTTGCGCGATGGTCAATAAAGTAAAATAGCAACCCATATATTATAATATGTCCCACTGCTGAGTACGGGTCTCCTCCTCTAAATCAGACGAGGATGGTTGTCAGGCCATAGTTCACTGATGCGCTGGCCCAATGCGGGTTGGTGAACTTCATATACCTTCAAAGACTTTCAATGCTCACGCATTCAGGTTTCCTCGTGATGTTTTCACTTGCGCACTTCGCATTCTAGAAAAACCCATTTTAAGGCACACAGGTCAGGATTGAACCCGGAACCCCTGGCACAAGAGGCCGTATCCTCTGACTCTTCTCACTGGACCATCGTCACTCATTAACTACACAAAAATTAATGCAAATTAGAAAAGGAAATTGATAATGGAACCCTGTGTAACTACCAACTTAATTCTTAAATTATAATTAAAGATACGAAGCTGGCCTTCGGTTGTAGTAACAAGTATTCTTCGTCTGAAGTGAAGAAAGTCAAATGTTCACATTCTCCTTAAATCCATCGTGAATAGTTTTTCGAAGAGAAAATTAGGGTACATCATGTAATAGGCTTTAAGGGTTAACAACTTATTTGTTAATGTAGACAACGCAGATTATTGCGTTGCTATGAGTCGCCTGGGCTAAAATGAACTCGATCATAGATAAGGCTAACTACTAACATTTAACACAACCAGTTCAGATTCATAACAAAAACTCCTAACCTAACAGAAAAATATTACTTAGCTATTGGTAACTAAGGACCAAGTGACCCATAGACCAAGGTAAAATAAAAATATATTTCTTACTAATGTGACTCTTGAGTAGTATAAAAATACATATTGACAAAACGGCTCTTAAATAGTACCCGGCTGTATTAAAAGATCCTCTGCAACAATAATCCAAGTGTAATATTTACGGCAGATTTATCTCGCTCGTAAAGGACCGGCCTTAGCGCGCTGCATCGCTCCCACATCGCACATTGCATGCATTACTTAAATATAATACCTTTTATGGCCTTACTTTTGTATAAAAAAGGTATTTCTGTTGGTTATGAAACAAAGTATGTATTTACTTAAATTGCAATGGGAATAATTTAGCTGCTAGTCGACTTTGACTGGCAAGAAAAATATTTTTATTGTTCACAACAACATAATAATAATATACAGATTATGGTCTTAATAATGTACACAATAGAGGCAGTAACTCAGCATTTGTTATACCATTACAGCAATGGTGAGACGCTGATTTTCAGTGACTCCTCGCGATCACTCGCTCAGCGCGACATCACTGACAGCACGTACTTATAAATCTAAATATAAACACTAGTATCAAAAACATTATTTTAGTTTTGCAATCAGTACTATACCTAAATATTATATTAAGGGCCTGTTTCACAATCTCCAGTTAAGTTCCCAATAGGCTATTGGCAACATATTTGACAGATAGAGTATGGAGTATCTGTCAAATATGTTGCCGATAGCCTATTGGCAACATAACTGGAGATTGTGAAACAGGCCCTTAATAAAATAATAAATAAGTAAATTACTACATACATACAATATATTTTAAATATAGGAATAGAAAGTAAGAAGGTCGAAGTAGTAAAAACTCGAAGGTCGTTGGTGGTTCCTACATTGTGAAATAAAGATATTTTAATTTAGAGACAGAAGCGTGGCATAGCAAATCCCTTCATATGGTGGGTTAAAGAAAGACCAAATCGACTCCAACATTAGTAGTTTTCTTCCAAATCATTCCATACTCCTCCTCCCTCCGCCCTATCTTTCTAGAATATAAAAGCACTTTCTAAAACACAAAACTACTTAACTAAATATCCAGCATGATCTTAGCTGGACTAATTCACCACGCACATGCAGTGGAACAAAGTGCAGCCCTCCAAGTGACAATTCTAAGTCACATGTTAAAACCGGGCTAAAGTTCTATAACACTCGCTTTCTCTTGACTCCAAACGGGCTTGGAATGCATTACAAATTATGTAAAGTAAAAACAGCAGGAACCCATGAGAAGTACATTTTACAGTTATAGTCTGTCAGTAAAGGTGACACCATCGTCCCCACTATGGTTCAGGGCTTGTCATGGCGGTGGGGGTCAGTAGCCCAGGGTGACCCCAATACCTTGGGCGAAACAAATTGAGCAGAGGGGGCTCTTTGTAGCCCTTTTATAAGAAGAGGCAAAAGAGGAAGGGGCGAGGATGGGAACCTCGCCTCATTGTACTGTCCCGACGTTGGGAGGGGTTCGTCCTGTGGTGCGGAGCAACCACTGTGGAGGTGGCGTCGGTCCCCTGAGGGACTGACTAGCCATCGAGGTGCCCTGTTTCTTGTGGATCTGGGGCACCTCACCAAAGGCGGCATTTGTGGCACTTGCTTTAAGTGGGTAGAGCTGCATCCACTTAACAGCTTTCGGGCGCAGCGAGTACCACATACCTGCCTGGGGAGATCCCCTCCCCCGCGGGATGCCTAAGCGCATTTCCTGGTGTTAAATAAAAGGTGACATCATCATGCTTATTGATAGGTGTTTCGGATAGAAGAGCAGACCAGGCAGTTATCAAAGTATCTTTATAGATTACACTATTATTTCCAAACGTAGAAGGGTAACCACTACTATGCAATTAAATACACTACTACAACAGCAATTGACCTTGTCGTTAACTATATTTATATGCAGCCAAAACTGTAGAAAAGTATGCTACATTATAAAACACAATATGATTATAAACACTGTATTTCAACATTTATTTGAGCTCGACTTTGAGCGAAAATAAATAATATATGGAGAGAGAAAGCTTTAAAATTAAGTCCATACATATAGTTTGGTTATTCAAAACTTGAAATAAACTTATTTTGAAAAGATGCTCTGAATAGTTTTTCTATAATAACGGTTTTGCTAAAAGTATATTCATATTTACGGTTGTTTAAACAATTAAAAATAATTGTTCATTTCATCCTAAGGCATTTTCGAACCATAAAGTTAATATAATCCGCCTCGTAGGTTATATTTTTCATAGGTAAATTTGGTGTCAACTTGTTCAACTCTCTTATGTTATTACCTCTTACCATGAAGTAGCATAATAGCCAGTTCGATTATTTAACTAACAATATTAATAATTATAAAAAAATGAGATTGAATAGGCCTACAAAAGCTCATCTATCCCGGATAAGCTTTATTATGGCAGCGTAGCCTACTTACTAAAATCCCTTTTACATGGTCCTAAGGTAGGTACTACAAAGTCTACGTGTCATATTTGAAAGGTCGGAAAATCCTACTTATCTTCTATATGATATGGATGACTCAGATCTCTTACCAGTAGGGCTATTCTGTAAGGTCGTTTTCGAATCTCGAATGCGGAATCCGCGGTGATATGACGAATTTGACGAATATGTATTCTTAAAAACTCGACTCTCTATCTATATCAATAAAGTTCACTTTCGAAGTGAGCGTAAAGTGAGCGTAAACCGCTCACATTAAAACAGAAATATGTATTTGCGTGTACTACGAGCAAGTACTTTGAGTTTCCTAAGTTTACTTAAGTAAACATTAACGGAATGACTTTTATGGGAAATAGTAAACAATGCTTTAAGCTAAATATATTTAGAGTTCGCAAAACCATAGAGTAAATAACATATAGACAGGACAAAACAAAATGGCCGTTAGTTAAAATCCACTTCTCCTAGTTATTAAATATTTTTTGTGGGTATTAATTGGTCATTCAAATGGATATTCTTGCCATCTATTGGTAAGATGTCAGTGTGGCATATGAACAGCAATGTCCAAAGCCTTTATTGCAAAATACAGTAAATCTGTCTCCATATAGTCTTAGTACATAATAAAATATAATTCTTTTAACCTTAAAATCCTTTTCATTCTCTCTAGAATTTTTAAAACGCGAAATGAATCCGAAACGCGAGACTTAGCCTAGAATTAGACCGCATTATGGCGCTTTAAGCGGATCAAACTTTAAACCGCTTCCTTATATTATATTTTATATTCGCTTTAAAATAAATTCAAAGAATTATACTAAGACATTTCTGACCTGAAGACCCAATGAACCGGGAATGGCTTCAAATGAAAGGTTGACTGAACATATTTGAAAGTAAATTTAAGTGAACCAAAGAATTTCTGTATAGATATTATGTAAGTCAAAGTCAAAGTATTTATTACTAAGTAAAGAGATATAGAATCCTACTAATATAATAAGCTCGAAAGTTAATAAGTATGTTGTTACTCTTTCACGTAAAAACTACTGAATGGATTTTGATGAAACTTTACAATGATGTAGCTTGTGCATAAGAACAACACAGGCTAATTTATCACCGTACTCCCACGGGAATGTGAAGTACGCGGGGCACCACTAATATAATATTTCGGTATATTGCATAATATGTCCCGCGTTTTTTACGTATGTACATTGACTAATAAAAATGTATATATAAGACAAAAGATAATTCCTAGCGTCCGTTCTTCTTTTTTTTATACGCTTGTATTAGAGATCTTAGGCTTAGAGATCTTTCATTCTCGTGAAAGCATTTCGTCACTTTTCGTACTCCAAATGTTACTACAGTTTTGATTATTATTCTTTTCATATTAAACCATATATTACTAAAAAGGTGCTTACGTGCATCTTAACGAACGATTTATGTAAAACTAAAGAACCAGACTTACCCTAGAAATGGCACGTAATCAAGACCAATGCAAGTCATTGTTTTTGAATATAGAATGAGCGTTAGTTCAATCGGAAAATGAATCTTAGTTACCCTCTAGTCGCGCCTTGAGAAATGTTGCTAATAAAAAGTACTTTCACACTATTGGTCTAAAACAACGATAAAAAGGAAGAGTGACCTAATTGCAGTTATTGGATACGGAAAAGACGACCTTATTACACTCAAATAAAACTTAGTAACTACAACAATTAATAATTGCTAGCCTTCAGTTTCTATTTAACAGTTTGGGTAATGCATTGGAAAATCAATGTTGAGAAGTATTTAATCGCTTTTAAGTGTAGCCCGATCACGCGAACCAAGCGAATATTACATCATCATCATCAGCCTTTATTCGTCTACTGCTGAACAAAGGCCTCCCTCAATGAACGCCCAAATGACCGACTAATAAAAGCTAATAGCAGTAAATACAATATGGACTCATTACATACCTGAAATTAACCCTGCAAGATTGATTTTTTTTTGTAATTTGAAAATAATCAAATGGATTCGAGAATGGGTTAGCTTTACAATTCATTCTATTGTAAATTATTGACGTGACGTCTTATAATTCGATGGAGCCGGCTGCACGCACAAAAAAACATGACTCATGCGGCGTTACCTCGTTTTAAGGCGTTCTATTTAAGGCTTGAAGTGCAAGCGAGAGCGTGGAACGAGCAACAAAAAGGCACATCGGCCCATCAGTATTTTCTTATGACGTTGTCACGTTCAACTATCGCCAGTAAACCGACTTTACAGACAACCGACTTTTATTCAGGACGTATGGTGGGTCCTCTAGGAATTATATAATATATTCTAGAACGTTTTACCCACGATTCACTAGACCATCGTTCGCTCACCGGTGAAGGAAAACAGCGTGAGGAAACCTGCATGCCTGATGAGATTGAAAGTCTTTGAAGGTATGTGAAGTTCACTAACCCGCATTGGGCCAGCGCATCGGTGAACTATGGCCCATTACCCTCCTTGCCTGATGTCGAGGAGACCCGTGTCCAGCAGTGGGACATATAAGGGTTGATACTTACTCTAGAACGTTTTATCACTCAAATTGTTATTTTATCCAAAATATAATAGTAATTAATTTTCCCTGACATTTATTTTAAAAAGCCAATTATCTTGTTGGGATTTCGTTAGCAAATGTTTACTCTGCGCTTACGTTGAATAATCCAAAAATAATTGATTGGGTATTCGAACGTTGCCGAACGCGTTTCATCGAGTGGATGGCTTTGATTCCATCGCTTTCAATATGGATATCGTGAAAAGACTTGGTTTTCTGTCATTATGAGTGTTAGGAATATATTGAAACTGAGCAATGTAAGCTAATGTAAAGTGATAATGGTCTAGTAGATACATAATATTAATATACTCCTTTCTAGAGTGAGAAGTCTAGGTCCCAAATTTTTGAAGTGAAACTTCTTTAGAATATTTGTGATTTCAAATCGGATGCAACGGAAAAAACGACAGGTAAGAGACACAAATACAAATGTATAGGATGAAGCAGCAAAGAATGAGACAGAAACATATTATTTTATATTATCTGTCTCTCCTCTTTGTCCCATATTGGTCTGTAATTAGTGAGCCAGAGCGAGAGAGCAAGTGTCGGTGTGTATGTATATTGTATATTGCACACTGTTTAATACTTGCTTGTGTTTGAGCATTTAACGCGTGTTTCACTTCTATCGTGTGTGAATCACACACACCTTTTTTTTCTAGATGGATGGATAATGAAGATGATAGAGTAATAAAAGTTGAAATTATAATAAGAATATAGTAATTCACTAAAATTCGTTAAAACAAATTAATCACTATATTCTTCACTTTATTTCGCGGAGCTTGAAATTTCCGCACACAATATCTTGTACATTTTACATCAAACAATCAAAATTGAACCTAAAGATAACAATGGTAAGGTAATGTATTTATTAATCATTCTGCTTATTTTTATTTTAAGCTTGGACGTGTTACGGAAACACGGAACAGGCAATTACTGGCGCACAGACTTGTTACGTCACAGGTCAGGCGATACATGAGCGGGTTGATTGTGACCTCGTTTATATTAAATGCGCGATGCTGACCATCGAGTTTGCGTATCTAAAAACATAACAAATTACTAATACATACTAATACATAAATAATTACTACTTAATGATCATCAACTCGATGAAATGATAATCGATAAAAATAAAAGTCGATAAAAATCGTTCCGATTTAATGAGTTCGCAAAAAATGTCAGACCGTGATATCGTGAAAAGTTTTAGTTCGAACAATTTAACATGACCTGGTTGAAGTTTTAGTTTGAACATGTGCTGCACGCATACTATCCTTGTAAATATGCGATTATATAGTTAAATCATTTATTACTCGCATATTTACCATAACATCATCAGTGTTGTTATATTAAATTCGTTCATCAGGAGTCTTTGTGGATGTAAAGCCCGATTTACATTTGAATAAGTACAGTAGCGTACAAAAGCGATTTAAAAATCAATCCCTTAATGCGCCTAATTGTTTTGGTCGTTTAGGGAGACAGAATTTTATGTGATAGAAGAAATGACTTCTCTTGTATCTAAACCTATTTCAATTTGTTTACTCAGTACGGTATGAAGAGACGAATTTGTTTCTTTTTATTAACTAAAACACTTGCAACTTGCACAACATAAATTGCAAAATTAAGATATACATATTCGTATAGCCTTCCTCGATAAATGGGATATCTAACTCTCTTTCAACCTTTTCCTGAGATTAGAGCTTTCAAACAAACAAACACTTCAGCCTTACATAATATTAGTCATCATCATCATCATCATCCCAGCCATTATTATTCCCATCCATTTGGGTCGGCTTTATATGTCTTGTGCCTCCACTCTGGCCTCATACTTGTTAGTTGCCGCGTCACTCTACACTCCTTCATATCTCTCCTTATCCCGTCCAGTCTCTTCGTCGGTCTTCCCTTTCCCTTATACCCTTCCATTTGCATGTACATTATCCTACGTGTCACGTGATCAATTTCTTGTCTACAAACATGTCCAAACCAAGCCAATCGGTGACTACTCATCTTCTCCAGCACCGGTGCCACTTTAAGACTATCTCGTATGTGGTCGTTCCTGATTTTATCCATCCTGGTCACTCCTAGCATCTATCTTAGCATTGTCATGTCTTCTACACTAATATTATAAAGAGGAAAACTTTGTTTGTTTGTTTGTAATAAATAGGCTCAAAAGTACTGAACCGATTTCAAAAATTCTTTTACCATTTGAAAGCTACATTATCCACGAGTAACATAAGCTAAATTTTACTATGGAAAAAATATCTTATATTTGGATTTTTCGGACACAAGGTAAAAATCAACGAGAAAAGTTACTTATTTTGCGTACTAAGATCCCGTTGCAAATCTTAGTTAACGCAGGCGAAGCTGCGGGCAAAATCTAGTTATATAATATTAGTATAAGATTTTAATATTGATGACATTGATGTAGTACCCTCCATAAAAACTATTATGATTTGATAATAGAATACTTAAAATTTAGATTCGGAGGTAGATCTGCAATTTTCCGCTCTATTCATGGATGAAACTAGTGGAAATCGTTCAATTGGTTCGGTAATCATTCAATTATTCAATCGCTCAATATTCACTCACTTTCCATATCTATAAGTTTGCAATACTTTGTACACGAGTGAAAAATAATCATTAAATGCTAGATGTAGAATAGTAAGAACTTTTTCAATGATTTAAAAATACATTAACCTAGTCAAGCGGAACATAAAAAAATACGAGTTTTGAATAATGTTTGAATAAAAGTTCATCACAATATTCAATTAGGATGAAACAACTATCGTAATAGTTGTTTCATCCTAATTGAATATTTGGTTTTATCGCGGTTTATAAAGTTTTTTACATGGATGTCTCGGACACTTTAAATCGAAACTTTTTTTACTTATTAGAGTAAAACAACTTTATCAAATAATCCATACACGGAAACGAAGTACTATCTGTACTAAATATTTTCTATGTCAGTACATAGAAAATATTTAGTACAGATAGTACCTAACAATTATGCACAATATGTAGAAATGTAAAAATCTGGTATACATACACTACACTAATCGCGTGACCATAGTTACAGTAAAGCATGCGAAATGATGGGAACCGGTGAACGAAAACGTCGTGAGGAAACTTGCACGCCTGATATTAAAAGTCTTTGAAAGTGTCTGTAGTTCAACAGCCCGCAGTGGGCAGCGTATCGGCGAAAATGAATCGGCGAATTATAAGTACATATAATTATGAGTCGACAATTTAGTGAGCGACGATAGTCCAGTGAGTATGGACTCGGCCTCTTTAGAGAGAGGTTCCAGGTTCGATCCTGACCCACACGCCCGTAAGCCTTGAAATAGATTTTTCTAAATTTATAATGTGCACCCTGAACACGAGACCATCGATTGCACACCGGTAAAAGGAAACATCGTTAGGTACCTGCATACCTGATGAGATTAAAAGACTTTGAAGGTGTAAAGTTCACTCAAGTTTCCCAGAAGTGGGACATATATTTTGATACTTAACTTTTTGACAGGTAAAATATCGTAAACATAGTTTTATTATAACATGTACTTACAGTTCATAATAATTAGCGTATTCAATATATTGTACAAGCTAATATTACCATCTATCAATATTTGTATATAATAATTCAATTTGTGTACTGTATCAATAAATCACACATAGATTTGGTTTATTTGGTTATTGCTTCACACGGCCGAATGAAATATGATCGTGGACTCTAAAGATAACGCTGTTTGATAATCATTATATAATTCCATCATCATCATCAGATCTTATCCGTTCACTGCTGAACATAGGCCTATCTCAATGAACGCCAAGACGACCGATCCCCTGCCACTCGCATCACGGACCATCACTGCACTGGAGTAATATTTAGTTGCTAATATATTATATTGAGCGGGTAAAGGCTGATGATGATGAATGATGATGATGGTGGGGTTGGTGGTGGTGATGATGATGATATTATATTGACCAGCGACGATGATCTAGTGGGTATTGGCTCGGCCTCTTGAGTGAGACCTTCCTCACCTGATTTCGAGGAGGAGAATGGTGCTCAGCTGTTAAGAAACCATATAATACCCTACCCTACCAATTCCTATTTTCTGATGCTACTAAAGTAATACAATATGAGGCACTTAAAATATGCTCTAAAGTCTAGATGGTTAAATTATTTAGTTGTTTTAGAGTTTTGATAAAATAGGAAATAAAAACCCAACAATAAATTAATTTCTAATAAATAAAAATATTTAAAATTATGGATTAAACATTAAAAAATGTAATTACGCAAACAAGACAGTATTATTATATTATTTAGGAATAATAAACAGTATATTTCTTCTTTTTAAATTCACATTCAAACACAACGGAGAAAACAATTTAATTTTTCCCAAAACTGCATTTGACAATCTCAACCACTGAGCACCCTGCTAGGATAGTCTTATTACCCCACCATGGTTCAAGCCTTGTAGTGGCGGTGGGGCTCAGTAGCCCAGGGTGACCCAAACACCTTGGGTGAAGCGAATTGAGCCGAGGGGCTCTTTGTACCCCTCTTATAAGAAGAGGGGACAAAAGAGCAGGGGGCAAGGGGTGAGGATGGGAACCTCACCTCATTGTACTGTCCAGACGTTGGGAGTGGTTGTTCTGTGGTACGGGGCAACCGCTCTGAGGAGGTGGCGTCAGTCCCCTGAGGGACTGACTAGCCGTCGAGGTGCCCTGTTGCTTGTAGATCCGGGGCACCTCACCAAAGGCGGCATTGGTGGCACTCGCCGGGTTTTAGTGGGTAGAGCTGCGTCCACTTACCATCTTTCGGGCGCAGCGAGTCCCACATACCCGCCTGGGGAGACTCACTCCCCAGCGGTATGCGTCAGTGCATTTCCCGGCGTAAAATAAAAAAAAGGATAGTCTTATTAAAATTATTGATGTGTCTCCATACTTGGAGGAACTTTACTGAGACGTCTTATAACTTAGACCTTTACTTAACAGAGTGTGCGAAACGTCAAAGCCGTCTTAATAAATTTAACTTAATAACAGTGCAATGCAATTATAGAAATACATCGCCTATTTAGTACACAGACTTGAGCAACGTAGCAAGAGCCTTGAACCCTTGCTATGGCTTCGATATTATATCACTATATTAAATATAGCTTTACTCAAATAAAAAAGCGGACAGACAACCAAACAGTGGTCAGTGTCAGCCAAAAACACAAACAAAAAGAAAACATCGTGAGGAAACCGTCTTTGAACTATGGCTTTTTTATGGTAGTGTGTGTGTGGTGGTGGTGCATGCGAGTGTACGCATATGCAGTGTGGGAAAGGAGGGCTATATGCATGATAATATGCGTGCACTCACACACTTTCTGTAAAGACTGCGTGGTTCGCGAAATAAATTGTTATTTAATATAACTTAAAAATGGATTTCCGCAAAGTAACGCCTGATTCTTAAGTTAAATCGTAACTTACTAAAACGTTATGAAAGTAACGAAATAGTATACTGTAGAAATCATTATAATGACTCAAGGTCGTTTGTATCATAAAATGATATATTCAAAGATTCCCTTCGTAACTTCCATCGTAAAGAATGAAGCATTCTTATCAGCGCAAGTACGATGAATGCTCTGCCCACACAAACGACGCGAGCTCTTCAACTGGAATGAAATTGATAATAAAATTAGATTTTTCTGGTACATTATGATAATGTTACACATTTATATCGCGTATGTCCTTAAATTTGAATTTAGTAACATTTTTTTGGAAGAATGATGGATTCTTTCGGATGCCCAATGAATTGAGATAAAAACACGACCGGTCCCCATTAAATACGTCATTAGATAGGGTTTGATGACAATTGACACGGCTGACTGATACGGCAGAATAACCTCGAAGCCTTTCGAAAAAAATGGCTAAACATCAATGATAAAATCAAAATCAAAAAAGTTTATTCAAAGTATCTTTTTGACCGTCAATTGAGTCTACCACCGGTTCCAAAGCAATTCCACTAAAAGAATTGGTGAAACAAACTCAGTGGAACTAGTCTTTTCAAATATTCTATTACAAAAAATAATTAAATACAAACAATAATTTATACTTCTATAGTAGTATAGTATATAAGAAGAATTCAGCAAGAAACTCTGTTGGGTTATATATTTATTTAGTTAGTTAGTTAATATATATATATATATATATATATATATATATATATATATATATATATATATATATAAAAAGGAGACGCATTTAAAAGGCTTTCGCCCTTTTGCTCTGGAGTGTCAAATAGGCTAGGGGAAAAGAAGAAACGATGTCATTTATTGCAGGTTTTTGAAGTGATAACGTGAACCCTGGCCTCATGCACGAAAAAGCATGACTGGCACTCACGTTCCGTTCGGGCCTTTGGAACAGGCGATAGGAGAACACAATCACCCAAGCGTTTGTGTGATGTATTTTGACGTTATCACGTAAAAATGTCGTCCGTAAGCTGATTTTAAAAACAACATGTTTTGCTCGTGTTTTGCTCAAAACAAATTGCTTTGCTCGTGAACCAGCAGATGAACCAGAAAATGAGCAATGTATTTCTGATGCAATAATTAATGTTAACTAAGCTAATTGTTGCTTTTAAACATGCGTTTATATCTAGTCAATCAAAATTGTCCAAAAGTATAATTAATTTGTAATATAGGAAACTAAAGGTCTATATTGAAATAACTTTTGACGTGACAACGTCTTATAAATTGGTTTGCCGGGTGACACTTCAAGAAACTGCGTTACGCTCCGCTAACGTTATGCGCTCACAATGAGAGCGAGTGAGAGGCACGCGTCCCTTCCACTCGGGCATGGTTAGCCCGCCTAAGAGCGAGAGAGACAGACATAAAAAGTGAAAGGCACGCGCGAGATTCTTTGTATAAATTAATGTTTTAAATATAATTCTTTGTATAAATAAATGTTTTAAATTGTTACTATTATTTCATCCTTCTTCCTACTATACGAATGAATATTCACATTAAAATTATTTTACCACTCAAAGTCGTTGTCACGTAAAACTTTCGCCCGTATACCGACTTTACAGGCAACAAATTTTTTTTGTAATAAATAACTTTGTTAAGACTGCTTGTTTCTATAAATTAATAAAACAACTACTTACACTGTTTTACAGTATCTATTTTAAATGCAAGGATATAAAAAAACATATTATTTTTACTATTAAATATCATTTCCACTTTTTAACAAGAAGAACTGATCCTAGTACAATAAGTTAATCATCTAATACCACAGCGCGCTGAGCTAGGAAATTGCTTTATAGAAATATATTTTAGCTCTGAATAAATAAAGAGATGGCAAGAACTCCTTACTAGTATTATAAATGTGAAAGTTGGAATGTTTGTGATACACGCGAAAACTACTCAACCGATCATCATGAAACTTTGTACATATTCTCAGAGGTACTAGAAGTAACATAGGAAACAATAAAAAAAGCTTTGTGTGCGATTCACACACGATAGAAGTGAAACACACGTTAAATTCTCAAATACAAGCATGTATTAAACAGTGTGTAATATACACCGACATTTGCTCTCTCGCTCTGGCGCACTAATTACAGGCGACTATATAGGACAAAGAGGAGAGACCGATAATATAAAATAGTATGTATATTTTTGTCTCATTATTTGCCGGCTTCATTCTACACATTTTTGTATTTGTGTCTCTTACCTGTCGTTTTTTCCGTTGCATCTGAAATCACAACGATTCTAAAGAAATTTCACTTCAAAAAATCTAATGCGGACGAAGCCGCGAGCAAAGCTAGTAAAATATAAAAGGAGGGACAATAGAAATAACATATGAAAACTGAAACATTAATAACAGGGTTTATTATAGCATACGAGAAAAACGTGATAAACAGACAAATAAACAACAAGATATATTATACTTTATAAGCAAAATGTACAATAAAGAGATAATGCCTATTTATTATATCCGAGATTTGGGAGTGAAATATATTACTAGACTTAGTTTCGAATGAAATCTAACAATGGCTCTTAGTAAATGTATACTTAAGGTTAAAGCCACATCATCGTGACAAAAACTTAATATCACACAAGTATTTATGGTTTTTTTAATGTTTACGCCTCCTGTCCTCGTTTTGACGTTTAAGTCCTCCTGTAATTATGGTTGCTGTAAAGTATCCGAAACGTCGGACTTGTAAAAAACATAGTAACCGTGATAAAATCAGTAAAAGTTGTTTTATTATAACCAGTATGTACTTTATTTTACTTTTACCTTGTATGTTAAGCAGTAAGCCGTATGTATCAAGGCACTACAGGGATCCGAATTGAACCCGGACCTATCAAGTGGCCCATACCCACAGGACCATAGTAATTCTACGTGTATAATATTGCTATGTTACATATCTATCTACCGGCGATTCAACAAAAATAGCTCGCTACAAAATTATATCACTGTATCATAAGATCACAAAAATCATCATCAATGTAGTAAATGTCAACACCCTGTAAGAAACTGCAGCACTGTAGTCAATTTAAAAACCCTGTAAAAAACTGCAGCACTGTAGTCGATTTTGGCATCTTGTAAAAAATTGCTGCATAGTAGTAAATTTTAACATCCTGTAAAAAACTGGAGCATTGTAGTAAATTTCAACACCCTGTAACGAACTGCAGAACTACATAAATTAAAGTGTTAGGTTTTTAATTACAACCCATTATCATTGACGGAGTATTGGCTGTTTATTTTAAGTTGTAATAATTATTCTATTGATTATTTCTTGCAACATCCTCTGTCACGTACTGATTTCTGTTGAAGATAGTTTGAGAGTTGGGAACCTTAAGGAAATATAAGAAGAATTGTTGAAGAAACAAGGTGGTTTGATTACATTAATTCTGATGTATTTAATAATAGTAAATTCTAACACCCTGTAAAAACTGCAACACTGTAGTAAATTTCAACACTCTAAGACTGTAAGAATATGTAGCACTGTAGCAAATTTGAGCAGCCTGTAGAAAATTGCAACACTGTAGCAAATTTCGACACCCTGTAAGAAACTGTAGCGCTGTATCACTCCGTGTTACTAATTTAAGAGCTACAAATATCATGTTAACACCGTAGCGCTGTTAGAGCAGCATTAACATATCACGCTACGTTTATCTGTCTCAATAGCTACTGTATCATATCGAGAGCTTCGTAGTCGAGCTACGATCTCGTAGCGTACATCACGTTTGTAGACCACGTGCGCTACGCTGCGGACGGCGTGCGGATGGGAAGCGGTGTAAGTTCCTGTCACGTGTAGCGAAGCGCTTTCGCTTTTAATTGGAGGGAATATAAGATTTCCTCTTCTAAGGTTAAGGCGTGGTTATTAGATTTATAAATGTATTTGAGGTACGCAGATAAAGCTCGGAAAAATTCGCTTTTAGAAGTCACTTACAACGTAGAAATGAAAGAGAAGTGAAAAGACGCGAAAGAAAGTGTTTCGTATAAATTGGTAAATTATTATTTATTATTCATTACAAATATTATCGATTATCGAGCGACGATGGTCCAGTGGCGGATGGACTCGGCCTCTTATGCGAGAGATTCCGGGTTGCCTTGAAATGGGTTTTTCTAAATTTCAAAGTGCACCTCAAACACGAGACCATCGCTCGCTCACTGGTGAAGGAAAACATCGTTAGGAAACCTGAATGTCCGATGAGTCCGGGTCGTGGGTCCGGGTTCGATCCTGACCCAGCTTCCACACTCGTGGTGCCTTGAAATAGGTTTTTCTAAATTTCTAAGTGCACCCCAAACACGAGACCATCGCTCGCTCACTGGTGAAGGAAAACATCGTAAGGTAACCTGCATGCCTGATGAGATAAAAATTCTTTGAAGGTATGTGAAGTTCACCAACCCGCACTGGCCCAGCGCGGTGAACTATTGGCCCATTACCCTCGTCGCCTGATTTCGAGGAGGAGACCCGTGCCCAGCAGTGGAACATGTAGGGTTGATACTTTACTTTTTTTTTAATATTATCATAATTCAATCGATATTAAAAAACAATAGTTCACTTTATAATAATACATAATATTACTGTTATTATTATCATCCATATTTGTTAACAATTTTAATCGTTACTTTATATTTTTTTGTTATCGAGTTTTTTTTTAATTCCGTTTGAATATAATAGGGTGCTATTATGTACCCATAAATATAATTAAGACTTAATTTTTTATCCTCTCAAATTTCCTTAAAAAAGTCTTTAAAGCACAATGCCTTGAGTGCGTGATTTTCGAAGCCGGTGGGTAGATTTTTCCCCACCTTGTGATTCCCACTTAACACTTAACACTTCCCCTTAACTGGAAGTCACGGAAGACAAAGAGTAGGCAGGTCAACCTCAACTAGGGATGATGGCGATCTCCGTGCAATGCCTAGTAAATACGCGGCTGGAAATTAGACGTCTCAGCATTAAGTAAATCAATTATGTACTTGAAAATCTCGGATAGATATACAAAATTTAATAATATATTATTTTATTTATCAATCTACATAAAAAACAATACGTTTTCATTTTTGTATTTCAATATTCGTAACGTTTATGAAATTTTTATATTCAAACATATTTCGCCAGGAGATAAATATAAATACATTTATATTTAAGTTTTCCAATAAAGTCTATTAAATAGGTTTAACCGGCGTGTACTTTATTGAGTGAAATATTTTAAGCCTTATGTTTTTTGCGTATAGGCTCAAAATCAATTTGCATATTCTCATATTGAAAATATTAAAGGTGAATTCGAAATACAGATATATATTTTTGTATAAGACGTATAATTGTATGAATTTTATTTTTACGCTAGACTTATAACGCTGCTTGGTCTGCTAATGTTTAGTATAAGACACGCGAACCTTATACACCCTGAAGAGTATAAGTCTCCTCCTCGAAATTGCACGAGGGTAAAATTAGGAGAATAATTAGCGTGAACTTCGCTTAACCTCAAAGACTTAAGCTTATCAGGTTTTCCTTTAGTGGCTTTGACATATTTAGAACTATCACATCCTTACTATATTCTTCCTTAGTGTTTGTGCTTATTTTATATGGCCGTTCACAGCTAAAAATAGGCCTCGTTCAATGAACAACATAACCACCGATTTGCTTTCATTTTGATTTGATCTCCCCGATTTTCCAATCACCAATAATTACATTTAATAACGAAATGGGTATGTCACTATTTGAAGATCATCTCCTGAGCTTCATTTACTAGCTCTTTATTCTTGGTCATAATGATGATGAAAAAAACACGATGTAATGCCAACAAAGAAAACTCATGGCACATAAATATACCTTATCCTTTATTTAACAAGCTTACTTCTTTATTCAAAATAAAGCAATTTCCATGCGATATCCATTATTTTCATTTTTATGCCGCTATAAATTATTTTATATATAAAATAAATATCAGGTTCGAATAAACCAGTTATTTGTTCGGAGACACCAATATGCAGTATAACGGAATATACATAAAACGGCGAAGACGGGTTTTAACCCGCGGCTAGCTTACAGAGACAATACCACATCCAAATACATGATCTGCATGAGCGCGTTTCTGCACTGCGGGAATATGTCGTGCGTTTTTCTTTTTACTTTATTTATATTAAAACGAAATTTTCAATGAGAATTTAATTAGTTATTATTTTAATAAACTGTTTATTGGAAGTTTAGTAATAATGATGATGTATTAAAATCTTCGATGTTTAATTAAATCTTGACGATCATTAATTGTTTAATTAAAAATATACCAAATCTCACCTTAAATTAAATACCATTTAAACATAATATTTACATTTTACCGTTGTACATCCATTGCTAGTATAAGAGACTCCTAGGATACATCAAAACTTCCTTCTTTTATTATTTCTATATTATCTTATATTCTATACCTTCTATCCATTCAGCATCCTCGAACACATATTACTTATAAGTAGTTAACGGCTTTTTACTGTCTTATCGTACTTTAAAACTTATTAAGAAAATTATTCTTTTTAATTTATCTGTAATTTGTTTTGGCAGCTAAAAAGATATGATATATTGTTATTTTGGAACTATTTCAAAGTTTCCCTCTTATTATGCAATTAATAATATAAAAATATCCAAAAAATAATTTAGTTGTTATTATTATTATCCAAGAGCGACGATGGTCCAGTGGTGGATGGACTCGGCCTCTTATGCGAGAGGTCCGGGTTCGATCCTGACCCCCCCGTGTGTGCCTTGAAATGGGTTTTTCTAATTTCTAAGTGCACCCCAAAACACGAGACCATCGCTCGCTAACCGAAGGAAAACATCGTGAGGAAACCTGCATGCCTGATGAGATTGAAAGTCTTTGAAGGTATGTGAAGTTCACCAACTCGCACTGGGCCAGCGTGGTGAACTATTAGCCCATTACCCTCCTCGTCTGATTTCGAGGAGGAGACCCGTGCCCAGCAGTGGGACATAAAGGGTTGATACTTTACTATTTGTTTATGCCACTACCACTCCTATACTAAATACGGGCGCCCTCTACACTGAACATTGAAACAACAAGTCACTTGTAAGGTGTATATTAAACTCTTTCACTTTTTGTTCTCTATATTCGTTCTCATTGTACAACTATATTGTTCTAGTACATAAGCATTTCGAGTCGACCAAGCGTTAGCGCGATGTACAAATTAGCTCTATCGACATAGTGTCATCTAACGGAAAATTCAATAACAATTTTATTTCAATCATTAAATCATACCATGGTTCGAAATCGAGTTTGACAATATAGTGACATCTATATAATATTCATTTAAATCTCAAACACTATTATTATCCATGCAGTGGCCAGACTGTGTTGAAACTGATACTAGTCAAGTGTATATTTTATTTTATTTAGTTTTGTTTATTAAGAATCCAACAGCATTATTTATTAAACATAATATAACATTTAGTAAAATCTGTAATTAAGCTATTAACAGTTTAAGCATATATACATATATATTATGTAAGTATGTATATCAACTGTAAAATAAATAAATTGTTCCATTTATCGCGCGGTTTTGCGTTACCAGTGCGCACACACCCCACATTTCAACAAACAAGCAAGCGTCTAATCACGGCTCACGGTAAAAGCCGAGCAATATGTTTCATAAATCTACCCACTCGCGGTATTGGGAACTGCAGCGAATGGCTCTGAGCCCGGAGACTATCAAACTGAATATATACTATTGTATTCAGCCTATTTGTTGAATATATAATAAATTTATATGGCTAAGGGCCTGTTTCACAATCTCCAGATAAGTTCCGAATAGGCTATCGGCAACATATTTGTTAGATACTCCATACTCTATCTGTCAAATATGTTGTGAATGGCCTATTCGCAACTTATCTAGAGATTGTGAAACAGGCCCGAAATCAAAGAAAATATTATTTCTTATCTTTTCAATCTTGCTAAATCTTGCAAAAGATGAGGTTTTAGGACATTCGTTTGTATGTTTTAATATTAGAGTACATCTGTTAGATATTGGCTATTTTTATGAGCACCAAAACGACAGACTCTCGCATCGGACTAGAAAGGCTCTATGTAAGGAAATTACCATCGCAATTAAATGAAGATTGATTGACGTAAATGTATTCCTTCGTTTAGTTTTATTTTACAACTTTGTCTTAAGCTAACTTATAAACTAACAAGACCTAATATTCTCCTCATTTGCCTTAAGGAGCAGGCTTCTGCAAATTCTAAGCTACTACTAAGCCACTTGCGAGCGTCTTAGGAGGCCTCTTCGATAGCCTGTTCCCTTACCCGCTCATTAGCCTTCTTTCGAGATATTGCTGCTTCAGAAGAAGACCATCGCCATCCAGGATTCTTCATCTATCCTTGCAAGTATATGGTCTCAGTGGCAGACAGCAAAACTATTTCATGTAATGAAGAAGCAGCTAGTAGTGGCACACCACATCTCTTTTTATGTTAGTTGGATGACAAACTGGCAGACGTGTCTGATGGTAAGTGCTCAACGTCACCCATTAACATAAAATGCTAAGTCTCGGTGCCAATAATTACGCTGTCTTTCCTACTCTCTAAAATACAGCAAAACTGTTTCACGAGAGAAACAAGCGAGGTGGTGTTACGGCAGGACGAGACACATCGCATCCCTCTTCTTCTCTACTTCTCTAAAATGAATGAATGAAATCTCGTTCTAAACCCTATCTTGTTCCAGGCTTTATCCAGCGCGCCCCTGTGTATCCCGTGTGTTCATCCCGGTTTTGTTCCGCTCCGTACTAATCTTCAAATATGACACCGAGAGACGTCGCGTGCATTATACATGTGTTCGTCAGCAAACTGTTTCACTTTAAATAAATAACTAGTTATTTCCTAGCGTTTCAGCTTTCAATGGACGGATGAAAGCTGACGATGATGATAACAATAATTTTGCAATGTACTAGCAACGCCCTGCGGTTTCACCCGCGTACTTCCTATTCTCGTAGGAGTACGGTGATAAATGATAGCCTATGTGTTATTCTAATGTATACACTATATTATTGTAAAGTTTCATAAAAATTCATTTAGTAGTTATAATTTATAATATTATAAGTAGGATAGTAGGAAGTAGGATTGCATCATTATCATCATCAGCCTTTATCCGTCCACTCCTGAATATAGGCCTTCCTCAATGAACGCCAAGACGACCGATCCCTAGCTACTGGATACTTCCTACTAAATATAACTGCTGACCAAAACCAGACGACAAACATAATGATTAATTACTTATTTATTAAGATCTATTATGGACCGCTATAATATGAACGGGCGAAAGGGGGTCAAAGGGGGGTTGAAACTCATCCAGAAACCGTAAATCAACCAAAGGCCATGCATAAATCAGATAAATTTAAGCATTAAGGCTGGACATTTCGGTGAGACCTCGTTTGAAACAAGATCTCATATTAATGAAACAGATCAAAAGATAACTGTGAAACCAAATTTTTACAATTTTTTTTACAAAAACTTTTACAAATAGCCGGCAAGTAGATTCAGTTCAAACAAACCTATTCTTCGTCTTGCTTAGAACATGAATTTTGATGAGTAATAAAAGAAGAAATGAGTAAAAAATAAATTTGAAAATAATATAGTACATAGAATTATAATATGTATAGAATGTATTACTTTGAAATTAGGACATAATATTGTGTATACTCTTCTACCTAGCCTTTTCCCAACTATATTTAGGGGTCAGCTTTCAGTCTAACCAGATTCTACTGAATACCAGTATGTTACATGGAGCGACTGCTGTCCGACCTCTACAACCCAGTAACTGGGTGATACGGTATCACGTAGTAAGACTGGTTGTCAGACCCTCGGGTTTCTGACGACCTGTAACGACTGTGAAAGATCCACGAATGACAGCCGGGACCAACGGCTTAGCGTACTGCAAAGATGGTCACCCATCCACAGACCAACCTTGGCAAGCGTTGCTTAGCCTGGTGAATCGATCCGCGCGGCTGTTACCACTGAGCCACGAGCTCCTCATAATATGGTGTATATGATTAGAAAAAATCGTTTAAAGTGAAGCCAATAAGGATAACCATTTCAACCAGCTACAAGTATAATTATGTACGCGAGCAAAGCTGCAGGCAACAACTAGTTTATTGTAAGAGCCCGTTTCAATTTAATCTCACATTATTAACTTTGCACGTACCGTGTACTGAATGTTAAGATAAGTTGGGTTTTTGGAATAATATTCACATTTGTCTGCTGGAACTTTTATTAACGGAATATTGTAATAATAAACTACTAAGGAATGAATTTAGACTACATTTTAGCGTGCCGTTTCTTAAAATGACGCCAGCATATAAATACGAAGGCAATATTTTACTAGTTATTATTATTGTAATAGTAATAACAACGATCAGCAGACATATTGAACTCACAAATAATATTAGACACATACGAACTTTTGGTAGATACGGAGAGAAGAAATGGAAGAAGAAGAATTAATAACTCACAGACATCAAACACAAATCACACGATAATAATAAAAAAAAAAACTGACAGAAACCTCGTGAGAGCTGAGGCGGAGAAAAAAGTATCTGGATCGAGCTTATAAGGTTTCCATCATGTCCCAACTATGGTTCAAGCCTAGGGTGACCCGAGCACCTTGGACGAAGCGAATTGAGCCGAGGGGGCTCTTTGTACCTCTCTAATACGAAGAGGAGAAAAAGAGCAGAGAGCAAGGAGCGAAGACGGGAGCCTCGCTTCATTGTACTGTCCCGACATTGGGAGGAGTTTTTCTGTGCTGCAGGGCAACCCCATACATGTGGAGTCCACTGAAATCATCCCAATCGTAATATCTGCGAATGGTTAGATCCCAGTCACCCTCGCTCATCATCTGAGGCGACTGGGATTCCACGGCGGTTCACTCGCAGCCAGGATGCAGAGAGCGGTGTTGCTCGACTCGGCTAGGAGAGTCCGTCGATTTCTCAGCCTGTCGCCCTGATCCCCCGCCGTTTGGTCCCCCCCCTACCGGGGGGTTATCCTTCGCCCGCTGTAATATTTATTTAAGTATTGTTTATGTAAGTATATTCATTTCGTTGTATATAATTCATTATATCATTATTTTGGCTTTTTTTAATTTATTTTCTTAGTGGGCCTAAATATAGCTTTAAATAATATGTAGGAACTATAAATACAATAATATTAAATAGAAAATTTATAGAGACATTGTGTGAAAAGTCAAAAATCTAAGACCCCGTTCGCACAAGCGCTATTATAAAGCTTCGCTTTAAAATTCGACGTTGGCTAAGTTGAAAGTCCGGCTCTACTCGATCCACGGCTGTTTTCAATATCCTATCTATCTTAAAATTTTCTTATCTATTGTGAAATTTTGACACATTTTCTTACAAAATCTGTCAAAATTTTAAGATGGATAAGAAATTATAAGAAAACAATATGGATAAGAAAATTTTAAGATAGATAGGATATTGAAAACAGCCGCTAATGTCCAACGCTCAACGTCAAAAATCCAATAGCAACTGACAAGAAAGCGTCGCGCTTTAAAAACGCTTTTGTGGGACGAATACGTGAATTGTCTCATCGAAACGCATTTTTAACGCTCAAAAAAAAACGCTTGTGTGAACAGGGCCTAACCTTGTGCGGACCAAGTCACGGTCATCAGCTTGTATTTTAGTATTGTGTGCTCTTGTGCGCGTGTATGCTTTGAATGTAAGCGTCTTACATAATTAAGACCTGAGCTTAACTTGGCTACTCTATGCCTATTATGGACTCTAACGACTACGACTTAGACAATTACTAATGATGACGTCATTATAGTCATAGCTAAACAGTAATTGAGAACTTCTGGTTTCATCTGTTTGTATGGTGTAAATTACTTTCAGAATGGGTTGACCTGCTTTTTTCGTATTTAGCTTATCTTATACCGGACTGGGTTATTTCATTTTTTCCGTTATTTTAACTTCATTAATAAATAAAGATTATTTAACACAAGGTCAAAAAAGCTATGAATTAGAAAAAAACAATGAAGTGGGAGTTAATAATATTATGTTAGAAAAAAAATTATGTTCGAACGTAATTTTTTTCTAAAGTAAATATATACTTAACGGTTTTATTACATTTCTAATTGTCTAATAAAACAATATTTTATTATTTCTTATCAATATTTCTTTATAGCTGTGGACTAACTAGCTCGTCTTTTGACATGAACAAACAAGTAAGGATTTAAAAAAAAACAAAAATTAAATTTAAGTATCGTTGTTTAGTAATTTTTAACCTGTCATATATTTTTGCAATCAAGATTTGAACCTGCATGCTCAACGAATCTGACTGCATCAGTCGTTAACGATGAGGATCTAATAACAATAAGCCATCAAACGTCTTTCGTCTCCCGTCAGAGCAATAATTGCTCTAAGCTCCGAACTTATGCAGAAACGATAAGTACAATATATTTCGAATTAAATAAACATTCACCATGAGTTTTGTGTTTTGAGGATAATTTCTATAACATAATTTATGATTGAGCAACAATGGGCCAATGGGTATAGGCCAACCTTTTGAGCGAGAGGTATCGGGTTCGATCCTGATCACCCTGTGGTGTCTCGAAATAGGTTTTTCCAAATTTCTAAGTGCACCCTAAAAACGAGGCCATCGCACGCTCATCGGTGAAGAAAAAGTGTGGATTTTAATTCAATTCAGAAATGGGCTCGGCCTCTTGAGTTACAGGTCCAGGATCAATTCTGACCACTGAAATGGGTTTTTCGGATAAAGGCTGATGATGATGATAGAGGGCTTGGCCTCTCATGTTAGAGGGTCCTGATTTGATTTCGAATCCCTGTGGTGTCTTGAAATGGTTTTTATAAATTTCTAAGTACTTCCTGAACATTAGACCATCGCTCGCTCACCAGTGAAGGAAAATATCGTGAGGAAACCTGCATGCCTGATGAGATTAAAGTCTTTGAACGTGTGTGAAGTTTACCAACCAGCATTGGGCCAGCGCATTGGTGAACTTTGGCCCTGTACCTTCCTCGTCGGATTTCGTGGATGCCCATGCCTAACAATGGGATATATAAGGTTTGATTTTGACAGATTTTCTTGATGATGATTGGTTATTGTATGGTACACCGAAATCTACACTAATATTATAAAGAGGAAAACTTTGTTTGGTTGTAATGAATAGGCACAAAAAGTACTGGACGGATTTCAAACATTCTTACACCGTTCGAAAGCTACGAGTAACATAGGCTAAATTTTATTCTAGAAAAAAATAGGGTTCCGTAAGATATTTGGGTTTTTACGGACCCAAGGTGTAAAAAATCAACCAGAAAATTTACTTATTTCGCGTACTAAGATCCCGTTGTAAATCTTAGTTAACGCAGGCGAAGCTGCGGGCAACAGCTAGTATAAAATAAAAATGCAAACTGGCATACAATCAATTCGAATTAGGAAAAGTTGAAAAATTATCTTTTTTCTTTAATAAAATATTAAAGCTCTTTAGCGTTTTCTCAAAGACGCTTATTTGATTTTTCCCGTGAATGTCATGTATATATATAATAACTATAACTGTAGAGCTGTGTATAACTAGAAAAACTTAGTTCGAAAACGGCATGCAAAATTATTCGGATCGTAACATCAAAAACATATTTCACATATCCATTTGAATACTTGTATAAAGATTTTTTTTTAATATAATATCTTGTGAATTTTATTAAATTCCCCTTCAGAGCAAATAAAATCTATTTAATTTGAAAGCGATCCGCGCTGTTTCATGAATAAACGAACACATGCAATGATAGAATTCGAGTTTTATTAAAATCGATTGTGTAGGTGTATGCTTATACATATTGTCCTTATTGTGTTATTTTGGCTGGCCATCAACCAGGTGGGAAGACGACATTCGTGCAATAGCCGGTCCGTATTGCATGCGGGTAGGGGATCGGTCGACTTGGTATTCATTGACCTATGATCAGCAGAGAACAGATAAACGCTGATGATGATAAATATGATGCAAAATGTGCCAGAGAAGTAACCTGATGGTTAGTGTTGGAACAGATGTCTCAATTTATTTAATCTACTAAGAAGCAATATTTCCGGAATCTTTTTACTCACCTCCGTTCGTCGCCTGCTGGGTAGATCTCTTCCATTAACTAAGGTTAGACCGTTATGCAGGGCCGCCCATCTTGGACACACCTGGAGGTGGCAGACTCGACTGGGCGGAGTCCACCGCCAGGCCACAATCGATCAGTCGTCGTGTCCCTGGGTTCGAGTATCACTGCTTTTCATGCAGCAAAGTACAATTTGATTAAACAAGCAGGAATCTTGATCAATCCATAATTAATCATCATCGTCATCATCATCATCAACTTTTATAATTTGTTTTCAGATAATCCCATTAGACCATGGTTTCTCATGAATGCTATCCAAAATTACCTGCGCGCAATTATCTATCTATTAAATACATTAATATCGATATTTTTATTTAATTACTATCTAACTATTGATCTCGCCAAAACCTAGAGAATTCCATCCATTGACAATTATTATCTCGCAAACATACCCAGAGATGAAACACCCGAAAACTTTCAACGAACACACTTAACACACAAAACGCATACCCGAACTAAAGTAATTTATTATTTCCATGATGTTTCCTCATGGCCACCCTACCGACCTACTTCTGTGAAACTTAGTTGTGTGGGCTTTAATATGTCGCGCTGGTAACACTAAAGTCACTATTAATTATATCATAATGCAACATGTTCGACGATTTGCAACTTCTTGTACGTATTCACATATCAATTAGAAGTTTATGAGCTTTAAGCTCGCAAAAAGCTTTCAAGTTTAATTCAACTCCAGAAACAGATAATTACAGATTCGTAATGATGTGAGTAGTTGTTTAATATAAAAGCTTTTAGTCGGATGCAGGAGGAGGACCTTTAATAAACATTATCTTAATCATTTATTTCAAATATTTTATTCATATATGAAGAGCAGTTGTATAAAGCGTCCTAACTTCTTCTAAATACCCCGAGTAGATATTTAGAACGAATATTTCTTGTGTCATGAGCATATACTACAAAAGTTTTATATAAGTGCTATGTGCTACGTAAGCGCTGTGTGCTACGTCAGTGCTATGCGTTACGTAAATGCTATGTGCTACGTGAGTGCTATGTGTTACGTAAATGATATATGCTATATAAGTGCTATATGCTAGGTAAATACTATGTGCTACACAAGTGCTACTTAAGCGCTATGTGCTACGTAAGTGCTATGTGCTACGTAAACGCTATGTGCTATGTAAGTGCTATGTGCTACGTAAGTACTATGTGCTACATAAGTGCTACGTAAGCACTATGTGCTACGTAAGTGCTATGTGCTACGTTACTTGTAACGTGCTACATGATGCTAATGCAAACATGCAATGCTGATTTGTAAAAGTTATATAATATGCTGCAACTTCTCACTCTACTTAAGTAATATGTACTACATTTGTGCTAACTACTTGATACTTCCTGCTTTGTATAAGCGGTGTATGCTGTATGCATAAGCGATTGCCAACTAATGGTTGCACGACTTCATGTTCAGATGGGTTAAGATCTTATTGCAAATTGTAAGCTAGTTTTTTTGGAACGAAGTTCCTTACGGCAGGGTTGGAGGGGATAGGAATTTTGAAGCGCGACCGAATTGAAAAAAAATGTGATGGTAAAACCGTAAGAAAAAGTGCGTAGAATAAAAGCGTTAATTGAAACGTGCGCAGGCGCGACAGTCGCATGCACAAGCGAGTAATGTTATAATACCTTTCTTTTTAGCCAAAGGAACTTCGTTCCTACCTGGTGTCCCACGACATTTCTTTTAATTATTATTTATTAGAAAAGTCATTCTGATGCTGTCTCTATTTATTAAATTATTCTTCTCCCCATTCAATCAATATTCGCAATCATATCAACATAAATATACCAGGCATTCATAAACACAAAGAGCATTAATAAACTTCAATATAGTCATGAATAATAAGTGGTGTGATGAATGATAATGTATTCTATGCATAAATCTAATTTACGACTATCTCCCGTGTTTCATGTGTCCCAGTGATTACGTGTGTGCAACACTGTTCGTGTTATGGAGCTTAGTGCTAAGTGTTCTTGTGAGCCTGGTAGTTTTACACCGGTATTCAAGAACCGTACTTAGTTACGAGTAAGTAATGAAACAATACTATTCAAAGAACGTTTATATCTATAAGCTCCTGGTGTCAACCACACTATTGACAACAGGACCGGTATGTGTTTTTATGTGGATTTGATAGACGCATAGTGGCGGATTTCATTTAAGTGTTGTCTATGAATTAGTTTGAATAACCCTATGCGATCGGGAGTACTGTGACTGAAGTGTCACAGTACTATTACACATTACTACAGTAAGTATTGTTTGTAAATACGGGTGTTAGATTCTTTTAATCTTATTTAATCTCATCAGGCATGCAGGTTTCCTCACGATGTTATCCTTCACCGGTGAGCGAGCGATGGTCTTGTGTTTGGAGTGCGCTTAGAAATTTATAAATCCCCATCCTATCCATATTACTTTTAAATAAAAAAAATGTGTATCTCTAACTACCTTCTTTTCTTCAACAAATCGTCTGATTTGCAACGCGATCGGCCATGCTTCTGGTGTAGTTTGCTCGCATCAAATAAGAACGGAAAGCTTTAGAATTAGAAGTGGAGCTTAGTTTAAGGGATGCTGGAATATGTAATTTCATCTTGTCAAAACCTACATCCAATTAAGCTCTTAAGTTATATCTCTTGACTGTTAAATTATTTAAGATAAGGTTCTAGTTGTTATCTAGATGCCATTTATTTTATAAAATTACGATGCTGGCATTATCTCTGAGCGATAAAAATATTTTCCTGAATATACGGATTAAAAAAACCATATTTTATCTTTATAACATACTAGCTTTACTTGCTCGCGGCTTAACCCCTGTTAGCAAAAATAATCCTTTTTTAATTACTTATCCTATATTTAATATCCTTTAATTACTTATCCTGTTACTTCTTAACCTTCGAAAATATGCTTACAAAGTTTTATGATGATCGCTCGAGTAGTTTTCGCGTGAAAGCGTAACAAATATCCCTACTTTCACATTTATAATATTAGTAGTAATATCTCTTTGTAAATGTAATTAACCAGCTCAACCCATATAGCTGAAGGTACTCAGCCAATACGGTGAGTTACAATTCTGACGGTGTTGTAGCAATCCATTACCTCCCCGCCCCTTGCCCCCCCCGGCCAGCACTCACCAACACACCACTTGTTCTAATTGTAGGACACAATAGAGTACTTCATACATATATGGGATTATTCCGCTCCATTTGAAAGTATTTCTTAGAGCCGAATTTAATGTTTTTGTTGTTTGCCCGATTTGCAACTTTTTCCTTAATCCTTATTAATATTATAAATGTAAAGTAGGGATGTTTGTTACGCTTTGACGCGAAAACTACTCAACCGATCAACATGAAACTTTCTAACGCGTGTGAATATTCCATAATATAATATTCCATAAAAAAATCATTGTAATCTTCTCCGTTTATGCGAATCGCACTCATTATAAAATAGCTTACTTCTAATTTGTCGCGTACTTATTAAGATTTTGACGTTTGATATTATTTTCTAAGGGCCTGTTTCACAATCTCCAGGCTATCGGCAACATATTTGACAGATACTCCATACTCTATCTGTCAAATATGTTGCCGATAGCCTATTAGGAACTTAACTGGAGATTATGAAACAGGCCCTTAATCATTTAAACATTTTTTCCATATTATAAAAATTAATATTTATATGGTTAGCGCGTTGGCGCTAAAGTCCGGAGGTAGCGGGTTCGAATTTCGCCAGGGAACAAAAAGTTTTTTATGTTCCTAGGTCATGGATGTGTATTATATAAAAAAATCTTACATACATGTATTAATATAAAATGTATTAAATATATGTATTTCCGTTGTCTGGTACCCCGTAACACCAGTTCTTCGGAAACTTAGCACGGGACAAGATTGACGTGGTGTAAAATCGTCCATAGATATTATTATTATTTTATCTTTAATAACCATGTGGTATTGATGTACCAGAAGAACCATTTTCCCAAGATCGAAGAACCCGAAAAATCTAACATACGACTTTTCTCGGTCTTGGTAGTCTTGCGCCAATGTCTCTCATGATGCAACGCCATGCAGCTCGCATCAATAACTTAAAATACGTCTTACATGATAAAATTCGTAAGTCACGTTTTAAAACTTTTTAAAGTGGAAACTTCTTAAGAGGCGTTAAGCGCTTCTTGGTAGAGGAATACATTATTGGTTCGCGTCACTGACATGCTAATGAGACATGACGCCATCATGCAATTTTACTTCTTTGTATTAAAATTTCAAATTTCACAATGCATTGTTCTAGGTCATAAGTGTTAAGTGATGATTATTTTTGTAGCTACTCGCTTAGCGAGAAAGCGTAACTAATAAATTCATAAACACATTTTTGATATATAAGTACGCGGTTGACCGACCATTTGCACTTTTTTTTTTTTTGTTTTTCGGTGTCTAACATTAAATCGAACACTCTTTTCATGTCTTTTAGAAAGTTTTTTATCCCAATAATAGTTTTTCTCACAAAAAAACTAAAAAATCAAAAGTTTTGAACATGAAATAAAAAAATATTAGAATGGAGACATCGAAATTCCGGCTCATTTTTCTAGCTGAGATATTATTACATGGTAAATGACAGCGAAATATTCTAATGATATTGTAGCGGTTTTCATAGTACGTATTTCACATTTTCTAAAAATCAATCCTAGATCGATTTATCGTCCCCGTATCCCTGTATACTTACACCCGTATTCACAAACCATACTATGAGGTGTCACAGTACTCCCGAACGCATAGGGCCACTCAAACCAATTCATAGACTATTTTTTTCATGAAATCCGCAACTGTGCGTCCTTCAAACTCATATAAAACCCGACTATTGATACTAGGAGCGCATAGATTATAGCGCATAGCGTTCCTTGCATAGTATTGTTTCATTACTTAGCCAAGTACGCTTCTTGAATAGGGGTGTAAATTTCATGAAAATCGTTAGAGCCGTCTCTGACATTCACATTATATTATACTAGCTGTAGCCCGCAGCTTTGCCTGCGTTAACTAAGATTTACAACGGGATCTTAGTACGCAAAATAAGTAACTTTTCTCGTTGATTTTTACCTTGTGTCCGAAAAACCCAAATATCTTACGGAACCCTATTTTTTCCAGAATAAAATTTTGCCTATATTACTCGTGGATAATGTAGCTTGTGAATGGTGAAAGAATTTTTGAAATCGGTCCAGTACTTTTTGAGCCTATTCATTACAACTAAATTTGGTTGTACCAAACGAACAAACAAAGTTTTCCTCTTTATAATTTAATATATAATTAGTATAGATGTAGATAAAAGTATTATTGACTATAATACTGGTTCCAAAGATGGTCCACTAAAAAGAACCGGTGAAACAAACTCAGTAAAATGTTATGTAGGATAGATAGTAAAGTTATGAAAAATATTTATCCAACATTCATAGGAACTAGAGAATAGAGCTGAAATAGCACAAAACTTATCATGTCCAAATCCGTAGCCGAATCACGAACTTCGTACGAGTCTTGTCAAATAAATATCCATTATTTCCTTATAAGGATTTGAATATTCACATAACGTCTCCGGAAAATCTTCGGGAGAGAATTTGTAAGAGCATTATTGTGATTAGAAAGAGGTTAGTTTTGGAGTTAAAAAAAAATAGTATATTCGGTGAAAATTAATTTTAATAGGAAAATATGGTGAGGAAACCTGCATGCCTGACGAGATTAAAAGTCTTTAAAGTCTCTTTTGGTGTGTGAAGTTTACTAACCCGCACTGGGCCAGCGCGGTGAACTATTGGCCCATTACCCTCCTCGCCTGATTTCGAGGAGACCCGTGCCCAACAGTGGGACATAAAGGGTTGATTTGGAGGTCATACTTGTAAGTCTATTACCGCTCTTTATTAGCTATACAGAATATTATTTATAAAGAAGTATAGGCCAAACAACAAGACTTTGAATATAGTATAATAGGGATATAATATATACTATATTAAAAGACTTGAGACTATATTATATATTATTTCTAGGCATCATTTTAGTAATAAGCTCTACTTTTTTTTAATCTCATTCTAACAAGCCCATACATAATCTAAATTTTAAAACTCAATGCGGCTGAAGCTGGAGGCAGCAGCTAGTATAATATCATCAAAATTATCATTATCATCATCATTATCGTCAACAGCTGATCAGAACAATGGCTGATCAACACCTCTTCTACACGCGACATCCACTCTTATTGACTCATTGGCCATTCGTTCTTCTGAGTGTATGACCAGTATAATATTATACTACCAAATAATATAATCATTCTTCCACGACTTATTAATCCGTTAATTTATTTTTGTAATTAAAATTAGCTTTTTTCACCGGGTCGTTGTCTGCTTTCTTTTTTTAGGCAGCATTAGAATAAAAACTTACAAAAATAATTAAAGACCCTTTTCCGTCGATTGCATGGTAAGCGATACTATTAAGGATTTTTTTATCTTTTCAGACCGAAGACAGTTGTTAGTACATAAATCCAGTCTAGACTTATAGCTGAGTCGGAACGAAAAGTTTTTTGTATTGATTCCAGTTATATTTTATAAGCTCAAAAATCATAAAAAACCAATGCGTTTGAAAGTATTACTTCAAAGTTCTGAAAGTTTTATTTATTGTTATTGCATTAACGATTTAGTGTCTGGAAAAATAGCGTATAGTTTCTGAACATGATCGGCTAGTGGGTGGGATTCGGTCTGTTGACAGAGAGGTCCGTTGAGTGAAATCTGGCGAAGGAGGTATTAAGCCATAGTTGACCAATGCACTTATCAATTTCAATTAATGAACTTCACATACTTTTAAAGATTTAATCTCATCAGGAATGCAGATTTCCTCACGAAGTCCTTCGGCTGTGAGCGAGTTATTTTCTCGTGTTTTAGATGCACTTATACTTATATTATACATATATAGGCGAAATCTCACTGTCTCATCACAAAATCTCCGAAACTACCGGTTCGATTGACTTGAAATTTAGCATAGTTACTCCATTTGTAACGTAGACGCTCATTAAGAACGGATTTTATGCAAATCCCAAGCCAAAATGGATTTTTCGCTAGGGATATGATATGCTTATACAAAAGAAGACAAAAAAATATTTTATAGATAAAAAAATATATCTTTTATCTGTATACATATTAAGCGAAATAACACTCACTATTATCCTGTTTAAAATCTTAGTTGACGCAGGCGAAGCTGCGGGCAATGGCTATATAAAAACCCATTTCAAGGCAGTATGAAGGTTGGGGCAGGGTCAGGATCCTGGATCCTAAAGAAGCTGAGACCATTCCCACTGGACCACCATCGCTATATCCTTACCCACTTAAAAATAAACTTTAAATCTCCATTCATAGCATAGCTTCGTTAAAACTTATAAAGTAAATAGCATCGAATAAGGTCATACTGGGGTAACTTGAGCACGCGGCCTTACGGGGCAATGTTGACCTTTTTTATCAGTCTCGGTGTTTGCCTTCGGTTTGTTCGGTGTGTGTTTTGTCCTTTGCGAGTTGGACTTAGGAGTTTTAATGTTGATTATATTTATTTGGATTATATGAGCGATTTTCCAGTGGGTATGGCCTCTTGAGCGAGTGGCTCCGGTTTCGATCCCGACCCTCTGATGCCTTGAAATGGGTGAGCCTAAATTTATAGGAGCACCCTGAATGCGAGACCATCGCTTGCTCATCGGTGAAGGAAATCATCGAAAACCTACGTGCCTGATGATATTAAGTCTTTGAAGGCTTGTGATGTTCAACAACCCGCATTAGGACAACGCCTCGGTGAACTATGGCGCGATACCCTCCTCGACTAATTTCGAGGAGGAGATCCGCGCCTAGCGTGCACTTTATGTAATTGTGAGCGATATCACCGAATTGTATCCACATGTCGATATTTTGAAACCTTCAGATCTTGCGACATTTGCTTTGAAAGTATTTAAGAATAGACGACTTTCTTCAAGAAAAAAGCATACTTATATTTGAAGGACCTGATATGCGTCCCCCTCCCCCTCCTCTGATGGAGCTGGTGCTAAGTGAGTGAGACATTGTCGCCACACTGGTGACGCGGATAGCACCAATTGTTTGCATGACACCATGAATTGATAAATTGTCCGGTGAAGAAATGTTGATAAAACCTACATATCCGGTGAGATTAGTATATGAAATTAATCAACCTCTATTAGGTCATAGACGAACACTCTCCTCACCTGGTTTCGAGGAGACTCGCGACCGCGAATACATTATATTATGAGATGCTGATAGCGATAATATTAGCAATGTTTGATTAATTCTTGTCTTTGTGTAATCAAGCATACATCAATGGTTTACAATAGAATGTTCATTTAATGTATCGAGTAATACACAATAATGTATTAATTTATTATATCAATACATTGCACAGACAATAAGTAATTATTATTGTCTATACAATGTATTAAAATCTAAGATTGAAGACACAATATGTTGTTTTGAAAACCTTTATCTGAAAAAATTAGACACGCGGGCGCTGAAGGTATTAAAAAAACGAATGATGGCCTCATATTATTTACAAAATAAAAATAAATAGTAACTCAAAGGTTATGTCCCACTATGGGACACTGGTCTCCTCGAAATCAGGCGAGGGTATTAGGCTTCGCTGATGCGCTGGTCCAGTGCGGGTTGGTGAACTTCACACACCTTCAAAGACTTTCAATCTCATCAGGCATGATGGTTCCTCACGATGCTTTTCATCGCCGGTGAGCGAGTGATAGTCTCAGTCTCTCTGTGGGCTGTGCTCTTAGAAATCGAACCCGGACCCTCTCGCTTAAGAGGCCGAGCCCACAGTCACTGGACCATTTGTTGTTTCTACAAAACCACGATTTCAAATGTTTCTTTTAATGTAGGAAATAAGACTCACTTGCTATGGATTGAAAAAGACTATAATTCATAATATATTGCTCCAACAAATGATTTTCATATTTTTAAATGACTTCATTTCCTTTACTTTCCTATGCTGTGAAAACTAATTACCTAAAAATGTTCATTATTTTAACGCAATGAGAATAAGCACTTTGAAGTGGCAATAGGCTGGTCGCACACTCAGAAGAACGGATGGCCGACGGGCCATTAAGGTTTAAGAGTGGAGGCCGCATTTAGGTAGAGCAAGTGTTAATCGTTCGTTAACCAGGTGGGAAGACGATTTGCTTGCAGTGGCAGGTCCGCGTTAGATGCACATGGCAACGGATCGGCGGTCTTGGCGTTCATTGAGAGAGGCCTATGTTCAGTAGTGGATGGATAAAGGCTGATGATGATGATGCATAATCATATAGGTTTTGATTTTACTGGCAGGCAGACGCTGCCTAAAAACTCCTTCTTTCTGAAACATCGCAAAGTTGTTTGACCGATGATGATGATGAAATAGCGCAGCAGCACGGGTCAGTGATAATCATTAATAATTAAAACTGAATAAACACCTCCTAAGGGATCGGTCGTCTTATTGAAGGAGGCCTGTGTTCAGCCCACCATGGTTCAAGCCTTGTCGTGGCGGTGGGGCTCAGTAGCCCAGGGTGACCCCACACTTTGGGCGAAGCGAATTGAGCCGAGGGGGACAAAGAGCCCCCTCGGCTCAATTCGCTTCCTCTTATAAGAAGAGGGGACAAAAGAGCAGGGGGCAAGGGGTGAGGATGGGAACCTCACCTCATCGTACTGTTCCGACGTTGGGAGTGGTTGTACTGTGATGCGGAACAACTGCTCTGTGGAGGTGGCGTCGGTCCCCTAAGGGACTGACTAGACGTCGAGGTGCCCTGTTGTTTGCAGATCCGGAGCACCTCACCAAAGGCGGCATTGGTGGCACTCGCCGGGTATTAGTGGGTAGAGCTGCGTCTATTTACCATCTTTCGGGCGCAGCGAGTCCCACATACCCGCCTGGAGAGACCCACTCCCCAGTCAGTCAGTGCATTTCCCGGCGTAAAAGAAAAAAAAGACCTGTATTCAGCAGTGGACGGATAAAGGCTGATGATGATGATGATGATTATGAAGACACTACTCCACCTTACGTAATTCAGCGAAACTCGTATACAAATAAATCTAACGAATTCACGCATTTAATTTTCCCCCTAATGCCCCCGTACAAAAGCTTTGTGTTAAGAAGGGGTTTTCTATTTACTTCGATCAGTTATCGAACAATCGTTTGAGGTGATAGCAACTGACAGAGGAAATTGGACGTACGAGATCTCAAACATATTTGAAAAACCTCTTTTTTTCTTATCGGAGGATTTCATTTTGTCAAGGTGAAGTGACAAATTGAGTAATGTGATGGTGAAGAATCAAGCGTTACTTAAGCGGATATCTATTTTAAAAGCTAAATATATTTTATACTAGCTGTTGCCCGCGGCTTCGCTTGCGTAAAATTTGGAGTAGCGCAGTTCCCCTTTCCTGATTTAGAACAAAGAAGACAACTCGGAACAGAATATTATTTTAATAAACTATTGTAAACAATATTATATATTTTCTTTCCATTTGGGGATAGAATGTAGACATTCTGGGCATTGGACACACGCGAGCATGCTACATACAATTGTCAATTAGAAAAATTGTCATTACATAGTCTCTGGGCATCCAAATTTCACATGAGCATGACTGGGACACCTAGTTTTAATTTAAGCTTTTGTGAGAGTACATCTGACAACTCAAGCGAATTTAGACTCTACGGGATATGATATGCTCTTTTCTGTACCATAACTGTGTCTATTGATAAATACTCTGTTGTACCTGTCCTGGTACTTTACTCTTACTTATATGTCCGGATTTACTTACTTGATAATATCATTTTTAGGTGCTAAAATTGCTTTTTCATATTAATATTGACTTTCTTGTATATTGTTTTGTAAGTCTGGGTAAACACTTGCAACTAATTCTAAACCACTGTGTACTAATTGAATCAGCCCTCTACATTAGTTTCTAGCTGATCATCTCCTATTTTAAATAGTGTTTCGGCATGGTTGCCAGCATTTGTGTCATCATATTTGTAGTCAAACTGAACTTCATTACGGTGGCCCATATAGTGAACGACTTGAGACATGCTTTAATTTCGTCTGCAAGTGTCCCTGTTCTGTAGGTTCTGTTAGCTGCAACACTTCGTCAAATACTCGTTTTTGTTCTGGTAGTAATTTTGGTATCAATTCAGCTACTTGCTGCTGCAAAGCTGGTATGTCATAGTTTATCTCTCGTATAATCTCATCTGATAGTTCATTTTCGTTCGTTCTCCGAGGGCTAATCATTCCAAATTCATTCAAACGCTTACTCACTATAGCCATTACTTTGTCTTAAATTTTTCCAGGGGCTTCGTTATGCTGATGATGATAAATGTGTTCATTGTATATCATGTCCGTGTGTGTCTAATGTAGCCTACGCAAAATGTCTTCCGCCATGTACTCTTTATATTTGTTCCATAATTCATTAGGATAAGATAGCCCGCAAGATGATAATATTATAAGGGGTTGCATAAAGGTTTGATTTTGGCTGGTGATTTGCACTGGACAGCTTCCTTTATAGTTTCGTCTCAGTGATTATCATTCTCTAACAGACCCAGAGTTTCACATGCTTCTCTATATGTTCCGAATTTCTGGCCGTTGACAATTTTAAGATCATTATAGCTTATAGGACCCTGAATTTAGTGTAGCAGCAAACGTAAACAGAAACATTTAAAATTAGTATCGTGGATGGTGTACACATGACCAAGGGCATCAGATGATTTCATTCTGGGCTAATTTTCAACAGACATTGAAAACGGCGTTCGCAGTCCTTTGTAGATGTGTTTCAGGTATAACAACGGGAGATTTTAGCACAGAAACACGTTTTGGCAAAGGAAAAAGATGAAAAAAGGCTGTTAATGTTGTTTTGGGCGGTGTAGATACTTTTTCTTGGAAATTGTTCTCGGTAAAATATATGCACTCTTCATTTTTTAAGTGTACAGCAAGATAGGTTACTGTTGGATGTCTTTCTGGCAAGAGGAAGCTAAGGAGCCGCCACGCTACTTTATTACTGCTGACGTAACGTCCTGCTTGAAATTTTTGCACTTCATTCAGAAGATGTGCTCCACCTTCATTCCTGAGATTAAATATTATACTGTCAATTCCTTTGTTTATCTTAATATATATATTTCTTGTGTGCGTGTGTATGTGACTGAACTCCTCCTAAACGACTGGACCAATTTTGATGAAATTTTGTGTGTGTTCGTGGAGATTCGAGAATGGTTTAGATTCACAAATCAGACCGGCAGATGGCGCTGCAGTCGGTATCTAGGTTATTGATCTTTACTGCCACTATCGATTCGTATCTAAAGGACAACGTCTGTGGGGTCCGCTAGTATATTTGTATATTTGATTGCGCGGACAGAGCTACAGGCTTCTACATTAATATGAGCATTGAAAATTTTATATAAAATAGGTAAATATGGGACGTCTAAGGTTTCGTTCGCTCCGGATCAAGTCTTAATTGTAACTGTTCGGCCATCGTCTTCGAGCGCTGTGCGCCAGTACAACGGGTAGCCATTGTCATTTGCACAGTTTCTTTTATCAACTGATTAGTGAAAATCCTTGTGCATTTTCCAATGTTCATGTATTGCGAGGCTGAATTTCTAACACCACAGGGACCGTGTACCATGTTTTGGATAATAGTGTCATACAATTCTTTATCTATTTGGATGGGCCGCATCTTCTTTTTTAAGCTTTATTAGAACGTGCACATGTGGCAGTTCCCTTTTTTTCCATTCAATAACATATAATTAAATAATTAAATACAAATAACAATACATGAAATTTTGTATTTCGCCGAATATATTAAGAACATTAACGAAAGCAAAATTCTATGAATAGAAATATGTGTCTGCCTGTTCGGGTAGCAATATAGCGACATTTCCCTCACTACGTCGCACTGCGCCAACGCAACCCAGATTTTTTTTGAACTACCCTAAAAAATTTCATCTCCTATGTAATACTCATATAGGCGAAAACCTTAAAAACGGTGGAACAATTAATTAATCATGGTTATTTAATTCTTATTAAGTGCCTAAATACAAAGTTTTAAGGCGTCATCTTCTATGTATAATGACAAACTTTCATCCCCTTTTTAAACCCCCCTAAGCTTTTTTTCGCGATAAAAAATAGCCTATGTCCTTCTCCAAGCTATAGTTTATCTCTGTACCAAATTTCATCAAAATCGGTTAAGTGGTTTAGGCGTGAAAGCGTAACAGCCAGACAGACAGACAGAGTTACTTTCGCATTTATAATATTAGTAAGGATTACTATTCCTTTCCAACGTTTTAAGATTTTAACAAAATATAATAACAAATTCGTTAAACTTAACAAATAGGATCAGATACATGCAACGCCATCTGTTGACAACCTACATACCTACTTATAAGTCGGTACTGTAAATCGTCAATAAATCGGTACTATAACGGCGGCTTTCAATATCCTATCTTAAAATTTTCTTATATATCTTAATATTTTGACAGATTTTCTAAAAAAATGTGTCAAAATTTGAAGATAGATAAGAAAATTTTATGATAGATAGGATATTGAAAGCCGCCGTAAATGGTCAATAGATGGCGTTGATCTGATCCTATTTGTTAAGTATCTTATTTAGCTACATTTCAAATACATATATCTTTTGATAGAGTGAAGCGATTGCGATGAAACAAAAACTAAATGTTACTCTAAGTTACGCTAAATTTTTATGAATAAAATTTATTTAAACTGGTTTTGTAGTTTTCACGTGATGCGTGCACAACTAAACAGACAAACAGACAAAAATTCCAAAAATGCTGGAAATGGATTCTGTTAGTAATTCTTTAACACCCAGGCTATTCTTTTTTTAAATATTTTCAATGTACAGAAGCGACTCCTCTACAAATTTATTATATGTATAGATTAAATTATATAATATTACCTAGCTGCAGCTGCCAACGACTTCGCCCGCATTAGCAAAAAAAAAATTATTTTAAGTGTGTCCTATGTCACATCTAGTACCTCAGTCAGACTAAACAGAATATATTATTGTGTACAAAGTTTCATGATGATCGGTGGAGTATTTTTCGCGTGTAAGCGTAACAAACATCCTATTTTCACATTTCCATAATTGTAAAAAAGTCATAAAAGTATCTGTATGAGTTAATTTTACACGTAAAAAAAAACTAAATAATTTTTGATCGCTCAATATTTTTTTAACAGAATTGTATATTCAACCTTTAAATTTATTAACAACTTTACGGATTTTCTCACGGCGAAAGGCTCTTCTCGTGACCATGGTTGCTGTAAAGTATCCGAAACGTCAGGCATCTAAAACAATTAATGAACTACGATAAAACCCGTAAATTTGTTTCATTATAATGAGTGAAATCGCATAAACATAAGAAAAAAAAGTAAAGCTATTATTAAAAATGGAGGCGGTGGGCTTTTATTTCTCCAAGGATATTTGGCTCGGCCACTAGTTCTTCAATCTCCGCGTTCTTTCGGACTCTCCAGCTTCCATCTTCCCTTTGTACCGGACCCAGGATCTTACGGAGGATTTTCCTTTTCGCCACTAAAAGTTTATCTTCCTCTTTAAGATGGGTTGAGGATTGGTCAGAGGTTACGCAGGATAGAGGTCATTGGAAGTCTCTTGTTTCGGCCAAGATCCACTTTGGGTCACTGAGCCTCAAAAGTAAGTAGTAAGTATTATTAGAAATGATGATGATGAATTCCCACAAACAAAACAACAAATAAGAAATCCGTTTCCGTCGTTCATCCATCATAAAATCAATGACAAGCGAAACGACGAACAATTTCTCGGCTCCGGTGTCGGTATCCGCTTACCAATCAAACTATCCCCCGGGACAAGAACGAGTTCCAAATAAAATGGAATCACAAATATTGTTTATTCGACCAAGAAGTTTTTTATTCGATCAGTGTAAGACCAAAACTAGCTTAGGGTTTTCTATTCGATGAGTGTACAAAACTAGCTTATGTAAAGCATTTTTCCATAAGTCATCATCATCATCATCAGCCTCTATCCATCTGAACACAGGCCTTCCTCAATGTACATCAAGACGACCGATACTTCGCCACCGGCTACTGCACAGACATCGTTTTAAGTTATACTATTAGTAGTTATTGTAGTTGTGAGTTCAAGTTAACAGCGACCTCAAATCCTACGCCAACCTAGACCCAAATAACTGGCAAAATGGTATTTACGAGTGACGATACAAATTCAGGTATAATTTTTTGATGATGGTAAATACTTATAGTATAACTAGCTGTTGTCCACAGCTTTGCCTGCATGAACTAAGATTTAAGGAATGATATATAGCCTTTCTCGATAAATGGACTCTCTAACACTGAAAGAAACATTCAAATCCGACCAATAGTTCCTGAGCGCGTTCAAACAAAATTCTTTAGCTTTATATCTCAATTTTATAATATTATGAAATAATATTATAGAAAGCTGAAGAATGTGTAGTTTGACTAGAACCCCTCTCAGCATCTCGTGAACGATTCGACAATGTTGAATTATCAAGCTGCAGTCAAAGTGGAATTCATGATATTATATATCATTTTAAAAGTTTCACGACGAACATGAGACTAGTTCGCTCACCGGTGAAGGAAAACATCGTGAGGAAACCTACATGCCAGATGAGATTGAAAGTCTTTGAAGTTATGTGAAGTTTTCCAACCCGCGCTGGGTCAGCGCGGTGAACTATTGGCCCATTACCTTCCTCGCCTGATTTTGAGGAGGAGACCCTTGCCAGTAGTAGGACATAATATAAGGGTTGATACTTTACTTTTTTTACTTTACTTTAAAAGTTTCAATAGTGAACATTTGGAATAAGAATTAATATAATTAGAACGTTGTATGACTAAATCTAATTTAGCTAAACATTGTTTCTCATACGGCAGACGGCAGCGCTAACGAGCTGAGTGCTAACTTGCCTCGACATGTAACTAACATACCTAAACCTCAGCACGCTTCAATTAATCAAAACTGTACTATTTTCTTTATAATAATTATTATTATCTTTATACATATAAACTCTTACGCCCACTAGTAAAATAAATAAATAAAGATGCCAATATAATCATCATCATCTGCCTAGCCTTTTCCCAACTATATATTGGGGTCGGCTTCCAGTCTAACCGGATTCAGCTGAATACCAGTATTTTACATGGAGCGACTGCTGTCGGACCTCCACAACCCAATAACTGGGTGATACGGTACCCCGCGATAAGACTGGTTGTTAGATTTTCGGGCTTCTGACGACCCGTAACGACTGTCAAAGATCCACGAATGACAGCCGGTACCAACGGCTAAAGGCAGAAACACACTTACGTGTCGTGTCGTGTCGTGACGCGCTAGAAGCATATCGGTTTCATATATTTAATATGGTTAAGGACATATTTGCGACACACGACGACACGTAAGTATGTTTCTTTGAGCGTGATTTCCGAGTCACGGAGGAGTCTCGGTATGTAAAGATGGTCACCTATCCTCGGGCTAACCTCGGCAGGCGTTGCTTAACCTGGTGGATTGATCTGCGCGGCTGTTACCACTGCGCCACGACCTCCTCCGGCTCATATATAATAATGATGATAAATAATAGTATTATTTGAACTCAACAGCACAATATACAACAGTGAAATACGACATTAACAACCGTCTAATTATCACTTACTATCATAAGTGGTAATGCCTTTTTTATGTTAGTATGATAGGCAAAATGGCAGACGTGATACTCACAGTAAAAATAAGACTCAGTATCGCCTATAAACTGAAACGACCTATGATTTGTGTTATCCCAATGAAGTGCCTCGCCTGTTCATTGCTAACAAAATATACAGCAAACCTGTTTCAGAGGAAAAATGAGCAGTATGTTGATAACCATGAAGGTGAGTGCAACAGCGCATCTGTATCCGAAAATTCACCTAACTTCCAGCATGTCTATCAGCTCTAGTGATGTCAGTCAGTCAGTCTAAAAATGCTTACACCAATTTGGTAAGAGGTAGTGCCATCCTGCTTTGCAGCCAAACTGGGCTGGCACGACCGGGGAGGAACCTCTCGCTCACATGAAATCGGCGTAAGGTGACAGCTAAGGAGGGATAGGGAAAAGGAGGGCAACGCATCTGCTTAACCTCTGGCTATGTGGATGTTTATGAATGTCGATAGTCCTTTTTCGTTTACCCTCCTATGATATAAAAAAACCAAAGTTAAATCTATGAAGGTCGTTAATTTGAAGTGAGTAATGAAAAATTAACAGGGCCCTTTTAATTGACGTGATTAATCGCTCCCGGGGCGGGATGCTGGGTGCTGACGCGGCCTTACAACTTCATTAATACACAGATCACGGATAACGCTTTGGAATTACTCCAACCTCATTTAGTCCGTGAGTTGACAGATTAAAGTCAAAAAGATGTTATGTATCTCTTACGTGTGACAAGGGATTTGTATTTCGTTAAGAGAGACCTAATTCATAGCTCCATGGTTCTCAGGCCTTGTCGTGGCGGTGGGGTTCAGTAGCCCAGGGCAAGCCAGCACCTTGACACCCAGAAAACGTTCAAAATCTTTCCATTAATAAATTTAAGAAAATTGTTAAGGAACGTTTGTGTGGTAAAGCGTATTATGAAATAAAAGATTTTATTGAAGATACCACACCTTGGGAATAAGACACTCACTCATAAGGTTTTATACAATGTATAAATTATAAATTTCATAATTTGTTATTTAGACGAAGCGAAACCTTGGGATTAAATTGCTCTTCTATAAAGCTGTTTTATCTAGAATGTAGATAAATTTTGAGCCTGCGGTGTGTTGAACTAAACTTGTGTAAAGGTGAAACGTATGACATGTCATGCTCGCTTACGCTACTGCAGTGGTGGCGTTGTGGGATGGGTCTTCCACTTCCCTCTAATATGCGGAAGAGGTTGACGCTGGCTCACGCGTCCAGGCCTATGTGGAGGTGCTGCTGTGGTGGCTGGTCGTGTTATGCGATTTCTACCTAGCTGAGTTTCTTCTTTTTTTTTATTAACATCCACTGGTTTGTTTTGGATATTGCGGGGTCTAAATTTATCTACTTATTTATTTACTTTTCTTAGGATAAAGATCTTAGGACAAGACTGTAATAAATGTGTTATAGTAATAAGTGTATGTAATTATGTATGTTTATAAAAAATTGTAAACTATATTTTGAAAGGAGCAACCCAACAGAGTTTCTTGCTGAATTCTTCTTATGTACTATACTAGTATAGTACTATGTATTGTTTGTATTACTATTTTTTGTAATATTGTATTTGAAAAGACTAGTTCCACTGAGTTTGTTTCGCCGGTTCTTCTCAGTGGACTTACTTTGGAACCGGTGGTAGACTCAATTGACCTTCAAAAAGATACTTGGATAGTACTATTTTGAATAAAATTTTTGACTTTGACTTTGACTTTGACTTGGTTGAAGCGAATTGAGCCGAGGGGGCTCTTTGTACCCCACTTATAAGAAGACGGTACAAAAGAGCAAAGGGCAAGGGGCGAGGATGGGAATCTCGTCTTATTGTACTGTCCCGACGTTGGAAGCGGGTTGTTCTGTGTGTCTGGAGGTGGCGTCGGTCCCCTGACGGACTGACTAGCGATCGAAGTACCCTGTTGCTTTTAAATCCGGGGCACCTCACAAGGCGGTATTGGATTTTTTTAAAAATGTTGCCTAGGTTTACTTACTTATGTTCATAAGCAATACTAACCACTATGTTCTTAGTTGGCCTATGACCATTAAAAATCTCGATGCCACCAACTGACCTGTCATGTCCTAACACAGAAAAGCAGTTCCGCAACTGCAATAAATAGATTGGCCCCTTTTAGCCTTTAGCCTCCCTCCGATAAATCATAGAAGTAAATTATAAACCGCTTATTTTAGTTTTATGATGAAATATCTCAACCGCACAGGCATCGTTATGAATTCAATAATGGACAGGTCTGGGGTTAACATTATACTAATTACAGTTTCCAAATTATACTAAATCTTAAGGGTCTCTAACGAAGTCATTATTTAAGACTAATTATGCTATAGACAAAATTTATCGATAACAAAGTCATGATGTAATCAACATTGGGAGATTCATTCGAATTTTTAGCAGTGTACCGTTCGCTATTGTAAGCAAAGTAAGATAACTCCGTGAATGAAATTTTAGTTATTTTTCATAATATTATATTCTAACGAACTTAATACGAAAAGATACGATTAGTAAGGATGTCCCCAATATATTTTAATTACAAAAATGAAAAATGTCCTTTTTTGATATTATTCCGGAAATATATATATATTGGAATTTTCTGAAACGATAGTAATGCTACTGGTCTAGTGAATTGGGATAAATCATGTTATTTACTTGTGTAGTTAATTTTATATGCTTAGATCAATAATATGTCTAGATAGAGTGTCGCGCGGAAAACACGTCCAAAAAAATAGCGTCCAACTGTTGGCCTCTAAATGCTTTCTCCGTGTTTACTGTTTAGTATTAGTCCCGCTGTCATCGAATACGCATGAATTGATAGGCATTATTGTTTTAATTTATAATGAAGGCTTGTGTTGAAGTGTAACGAGATTAAAAAGGATGATTATGGGAGAACTGTAGTAGCTGGTATCACTATTCACGAATACATCTTTGAAAATGTTGGCCTGTTCTTTTTGTTTTGATTGTACGGCGACAAGTCATCTAGACATATTAATAATCTAAGTTTATATTTTATACTTTCGTCGCTTATGCCGTATGCGTTTATGTTCATTAGTCTTACGTTTCTTTCTAGCTAGCTATCTTATCGAAATTATGTTAAATTGGCGGAACGTGGAAATCATTTTCGGGTGTTTCGTCGTTGCCCCTTTTTTCCACTGCAATAAGTCTCTTTCAACTAACTCCAAGAAGACCCATACTCTGTCATTCGCAACTGATCTTCAAACCTGGAAATACTGCCCATGAGTACTAGCCTCAAATGGCTTACATTTGACTTTTCTATTAAAAGCATGCCATACTAATATATACACGAAAGATTGTAAGAATGTATGTATGTCTGTTTGTAATATTATGATATATGAATGTATGTTTCTTAGTGTTTAATGCAAAAACTGGTGAATGAATTTTGATGAAACTGTACAATAATATAGCTTAAACATCAGAATAACACATTTAATATATTTCATCCCCAAACTTTCAAGGGAATGGGAAGTACGCGGGTAAAATTAATCTTAAAAACTTATCCTGTCTTATGCCCTTAAAACCCTTTAAAACATAACTCTCCGAATTTCCTGAAGTATGTAGGTTTTAGGTCTTCATAATTTATTCATAGGCGATAAGAAGTCTAGACATTTTAGATGCTAAAATATAATAAATGTAAAGTAGGCTTAAACCGTGGTACAGGTGGCTTATATTATTGATTTTAATGTTATAAAGCATAAAAAAATATCTTGCGGTGAGATTTTGCTGTTAGTGTGTTTGATTTCTAAATCTATTGAACTTAATTATAGTACCTACATTTTAGAGTTATTTAACTATTTAAAAAAACAGGATAAATAGGAAATCGAGGTTCAACGATAAGTATATTGACTTTTCTATGTATGCTAGCCTTTTTTTAATTCAAAACAAGACAAGTCAGACGTCAGATCGGAACGCAACGCCGCCCATCTCGGGCACACCTAGGGTGGCACCACATTACCAGCTGCATGGGCAAAGTACTGCCTCTTACAAAAATAATATTATTAATTCCTTATATATGGCTGCAATGTCTATTTTATGTTAATTTTTAGTATTCTGTCTTAATATATTCTTGTGTTGTTGTGAACAATAAAAAAATAACATACCTACGAACTTAGATCATTAATATGTCTAGATGGAGTGTCGCCCTACAATATAAACAAAAAAACTGGCCAACATTTTCAAAGATCTGTTCGTGAATAGTGATACCAGCTACTACAGTTCTCCCATAATCATCCTTTTTAATCTCGTTACACTTCAACACAAACCTTCATTATAAATAAAAACAATAATGCGTAACAATTCATGCGTATTCTATGACAGCGGGACGGATACTAAACACAGAGAAATCATTTAGAGGCCAATAGTTAGCCGCTATTTTTGGACGTGTTTTCCGCGCGACACTCTATCTAGACATATTATTGATCTAAGCCTAGGAAATCCTTTCAAAGCATTCAAAAATTATTTTCTCAATAAAATTCGGGCAAATATCCAGTTTCAATATCAGATTAGACGTTCTTAGATCCCTTAAATCGACCTGTCTTTAATTATTCTTGAAGATATTTAGCGGAGAATTGAATATTTTATATTCCTATTATTTCACAGACGTTATTTAAAAAGAAAGCTTTATTTTAATTGGTTTTGATCATTAAGTTTTCGTCTGGTCGTATCGGACGTATTTAGTGAGAGTGAAATGCTGATTTGCCAACAGCATTGGGCTGGCACAACCGGGGACTTGCCTCTTGCATATATGGCACGGGCGTAAAATGATAGCTAAGCTGTCGCGTTTCGTGCTGTTTGTATGTTTCTGGTGGCTCATTGGGGCGATAGATATAGGAAAGCAACAGCCTTTGGTTGTACGGGCGTATGCCCGTAGATATCATCATCAGTCACTTTAATTTAATCAGAAGAATTCAGGAGGAGTAGAAAATATTTCCAGTTATCCTCCCCATTCAAAGCAGGAACTACAGAATTGTAGTAAGTAACAAAAGCAAGTCGTTATAACAGCCAGGAGAAGCCTAGCTGCAATGGACCACGCTGAAAATTTAATGCTTACATCCCACTCAATATTATAAACATGAAAGTTTGCAATGGATATGGATGTTTGTTACTCTTTCACGTAAAAACTACTGAATGGATTTTTATGAAAGTTCACGATGACATAGCTTATACATCAGAATAACCTATAGGCTATAATTTATTACCGTAATACCACGGTAATGGAGAGTACGCGGATGAAACCGCGGGGCGCAGCTAGTTAATTATAATTATGATATATAAATAATTCTTGAAAATCAGTAGAAATATTATTTGCGAATTGATCAATGGAGCTGCTAAACCCAATAGTCACTGATTCCATTGTCTCCAAACAAAAGATTCGATTGCACTCCCGTTAACAGGAGTTCCATTGTTGAGATTTGATATCTTTCAGTGCTAATGTCGATTCAAATTGTATTGTTTCAAATGTTTCGATAAATAAGTATCCGTTGATACGGAAACCGCCGTAGCTCCGAGCCCAACTACCAAACCATTACAATTTTAAGACAATAATAGTATACTATTCAGTTCATTTCAAAGAAAAAAATGTTTGTTAATAAAATTAGGAAATAGAATTTACGGAATTCCATTTTAATAAAGATTTTAAATTATATATTAACTAGCGGACCCCACAGACGTTGTCCTTTAGATACGAAACGATAGTGGCAGTACAGATCAATAACCTAGATACCGACTGCAGCGCCATCTGCCGGTCTGATTTGTGAATCTAAACCATCCTCGAATCTACTTGAACACACACAAAGAAAATCACTCAAATCGGTCCAGTCGTTTAGGAGGAGTTCAGTCACATACACACGCACACAAGAAATATATATATATTAAGATTAGCAATATGCCGCGAACCATGCTCGTGCACGTGCGTGAACAGTGCTCGCATATGCATGCATATAGCACCTCCTTTCCCACACTGCATATGCGTACTCGCATGCACCACCACCACACACACTTCCATAAAAGACCACAACCAAAATATCTACGCACGTTTCACCCCGCATCAGGCATCCTCAGGATGTAGACTCTACAATGCCTCGGTGTCGGGAAGTTTTTAAAGATTCTTAAATACGACGAGAATTTTCGGGACTTGAACGCGATCAAACCAACTAACGCTTTATTTTATTATTAAGACAAGTAGGACAGTAGACAACGTAATCAATATTTGAATTAAGAAACAAACATTTTATTTTGTGCTAGCCTTCGGTCCAAGTCAAAAAAAATTACATACAATAATATAATATAATATAATATATCTATGGACGCTTTTTACACCACGTCAATCTAGTCCCGTGCTAAGTTCTCGAAGAGACTTGTGTTACGGGTACCAGACAACGGAAATACATATATTTAATACTTTTTATATTAATACTTATATTTAAGATTTTTATTATATCATACACAAATTTAATACACATCCATGACCCAGGAACACAGAAATTTATTTTTGTGTTCCCTGGCGAGATTCGAACCCGCTACCTCCGGCTTTGTGCGCCAACGCGCTAACCACTGAGCCACAGAGGTCGTCAATATTTATTGAAGTCTACTGCCGCTTTCCAAGCTCCCCGGCGAAACAAACTATACATTCACCGATACTTTATTTTACCATTAGGGCCCTCAGGAAGCTATTGACCAGCCATAACTCTTGTTAAGGGTCAATATAAAAACATAAACTTTTACCGTCGATATAGCCCGAATATCCTAACATCCAGTTTCTTCAACCCGCACCCAAAATACCCGGAAGAGAAGACTCGTTAAGTAAATATAAAAAAACGGCCAAGTGCGAGTCGGACTCGCGCACGAAAGGTTCCGCACCAAAATAACGGTTTAAAAAAACACTTTTGTTGTATGGAAGCCACCCGTAAATATTGTCTCTGAAATAGCGATTTTGACGTGACTTTTACTGGCAGGTAGCTGTTATAATAGCAAATAACTTAGGCTACTTGTAGTCTAAGAAATTGTATAATTGTATTGTAATATATTCTGAATATTAGTTAACGCAGGCAAAGCTGCGGACAACAGCTTGTATTATATATTTCCTCCTCAATAACAATTTCCCGTCAATCTAACAATAATTGTGGCATTAACTAAATTACTATAAATGCTCACCTCAAACGCTTCCTATAATTACAACACGAACATAACGAGTTAATGCAAAACAGCCCCCCCCCCTCCCCCTTTCCCCTAGATGAATACTAATGTTCCTAATTAAGGAGGCAATGTAAGGTTCAAAGATTCAGTGATTAAATGATTCTTCCGTTTAATTTGTGTATTGTAGTATCATAAATTAATGAAAACGCTTAAGCTACTATTAAGCTAGCGGTTAAATGGTTAAGACTTTCGATATTCTGATGATTAAATTCAATTTTATAAATGACATCGATTTGATAAGCAATTAAAGAAAAAGTACAGAGAGCTTAAACAACGTAACATCGTTTTATAGCAATAAGATAACGAAATTCGTAATCGTCTCTGAGTTATCAATGACAATTTACTAGCCAATAAGATATCGAATAACAACCGTTAGATAGTTTTTGATTCAGTTACGATAAAGATTGATCACGTAATTTAGCGTGAATTATGTGAATCCCATACTTTTTATTTTCAAACTTCGTTATCGTTTTACTAATGTTAATTTGTGCCCTATATGCATATATCTAAGCCCCTGCTATGTTACTCTTCCTTTATCCATATTTTTCCTAATGGTAATAATAATATCAACAATAAACAGTAAATTTCAAAATTCATCAGCTAAAGCGACCAGTTCTTTCTACTATAAAAATAAAATGAAAACATATCTGTGAAATAAAGACAAACTAACAAACAAACAAATGAGGAACATCCTAATAAAAAATAGAAAGAAACTTATAATAAAACAACTTTTACGAATTTTATCGCGGTTTATTTAGTTTTTTATCAGCCCGACGTTTCGGATACTTTACAGCAACTATGGTGTAACAGTCCTCCCGTGACCATGGTTGCTGTAAAGTATCCGAAACGTCGGGCTCATAAAAAACTAAATAAACCGCGATAAAATCCGTAAAAGTTGTTTCATTATAATGAGTGAAATTCGCGTAAACATAATAAGAAAACTTACATATTATTACATTATTACACCAAGGATTTTAGTGAACAATTCAGCACGCGCGTTATCAAACAAGAAATGTAATTAGTGTTTCATAAAACACGGACGCAGTCTAAAATTAGCGGTTAATCTCGTTAATTGAAGATAAGCTCTCTTTTACACCTGGGACCCGAGGATTTGAATACTTCGTGTCACTAGATAAAATTAGGTTTAAGGATACGTATAGCAACACTAGCATTCTCTCCTTTCTCTTCTACCAAAAAATTTGCATTAGCATTTCTAAATGGAAAGAGGGATTGTAAAATAATATATAATACTAACGACAAATCTTGAACGATTTTGTCCTGACGACTGTAATAGATACTAATCTAAGAATGTTGGGAGGCCTATGTTCAGGTAGTGGATGTATAGAGGCTGTTGATAATGAAGAATGCTGAAAGAGATTGATTTGTTTGAATACAGTATCTACGGATAAACAAGCCAAATGGCAAGAATCTTAATGTATCTGATAGTCGCTTTGTTGAGGAAAGCTGCATTTATTTATTCATATATTATATCCCACTGCTAGGCACGGTTCTCCTTTTTGAAATCAGGCGAGTATTAGGAAAAAGTTCACCACTCAATGCGGCTTGGTGAATTGCACACACCTTCACAGTGTTTTACTTCATCGGTGAGCGAGCGATGGTCTTGCGTTCAGGGTGCGCTTAGAAATTTATAAAAAAACATTTCAAGGCCCCACAGGGATTCGAGGTCGAATCTGGGCCCCCTAACTCGAAAAGCCAAGCCCTCTATTATCATCATCAGCCTTTATCCGTCTTCTACTGAACATATTATGCTTACATAACATGTATTACCTGTGATGGTATTTATATAGATTAAATATATAAGGTTAGTACTATTATTATTATTATTATTAGTACTAAAGTATAAGCATCTAATAACGATTCAACAAAAGATTAATACAGCAAATAAAGTTGAAAACCCCGAAGTTGGGGCGAGTTAAGCCGGGCCGTTTAGGCGTTTGGGAGTTTTTAACTAACTTTAAAACAACTGACACACGCTCAACTTTATACGAAAAAATATTTATCCAATTAGGGTTTTTGGATGTAAAGTGTTATTTCGATTTTTATACAATACTAGCTGTTGCTCGCAGCTTAGCCTGTGTTACTTAAGATTAACAATTGTATCTTAGCGGAATAATACATAGCCTTATAGCCTTCCTCGATAAATGGGCTATCTAACATTGAAATAATCTTTCAAATCCGACTAATAGTTCCACAAATTAGCGCGTTTAAACAAACGAACTTTTCAACTTTATATATTAGTATAAGTTTTTTTTGGTCAGTTTATATGCCAGATACTTTTAACCAATGTTTAAGTTATACTATGAACTATGAACCTGCTTAAGTCTTCGATGAAATAGTTTCCCTGGGTTTCCGAAAGAATGCTTAGTTAGACTAAGACTTACTCTTGCTCTAATATTGCGGCTATACGGTTGACTGACTACTGGATTCTATACAAAGCGGTTGTGGGTTCGAATCCCGCCAAATGCAGGTTAATTGTATGATTAATATTCATATAGCACCGGGTCGTCAATGTATATATAAAATGTATTTATATAAATTTATTTCCGTTATACCGTACCCGCAGCATAAGTTCTTACGAACTTACCACGGGCTTAAAAATTAAAATATTTTTCAATTTTTATTATAAATGAATATAATTAAAAAAATTAAAAAAAACAATTATACTTATCATTTACTAGCTGTTGTCCACGGCTTGGCCCGGGTTAGCAAAATTAAATCCTTTTTTTAATAAAAAGTATCCTATGTTACTTATAGTACCTACCTACCAGAATATGTGTAAAGACTAAAGTTTCATGATAATTCGTCAAGTAGTTTTTGCGTGAAAGCGTCACAAACATCCACGCTTTCACAATTATAATATTAGTAAGGATTTATTTATTTACTGAACTCCGTCTCGGTATGTAAAGACGGTCACCCATCCACGGACCAACCTCGGCAAGCGTTGCTTAACCTGGTGCATCGATCTGCTCGGCTATCACCACTGGTCCACGAGCTCCTCCTCCAGTCCTCCACCCTCGATGATGGTATTATGTTCATACGTCTTGGACCTTGGTATCATAATGTATCTATTACTAAAAAGCATAAAATAATAATTTACCCCTAGTATACAAATACCACACTAATTCAAAATCATAAATCAGGGTTAGTCAGGAGAAAGTTCAATTAAAAATAATTATATCGCGTAGACATAACTGAAAGAGCGCCAACGAAGAGGGAGTGTTAAAAAACGCATCACATTCATCCGCCATAACGATGTACCCTTGTAATTCGTCAAAGATTAACTTACAACCAGATGCTGTAATACTATAAATGTTTTAACACTAAAAATATTTTGAAATAAATAGACTTTTACTAAAACGAGCTATCATTTGCAAAGCTCTTGTAAATACGACTTAACTTATTTTGCTTACTTTGTTTTTATTCTTTGAATATTTTGTATCGTGATTGAAATATTCGAAGAGGATGTCAAAATATTGAGCGTCATAAAATAAAACTGCAAACCGTATCTCGTTTTAAATGAGAAAACCATGTGTTGTGTGACGAGTGTGCCGAGTGCGAACGGGGCCTAACAATGATTGAATTAAAAATTTATATCAATATCCGACAAATTGCCAGTTCAAATTAAAAAAAAATCTGTCAATGACCAAAATCACTTGCACTGTCAAACGCTACACATAAAGAATTATGTATTTAATTTCAAATGCATTAATGACTATAGGCTGTCTACACTTAACATGATAATGACAATAAAGGTGATAGGCTTAATACAAGATAGATATTGATAGCTTGAAATAAGATGGATGGAATGTCAAATTATTGACAGTACCTGGTTGACCGAGCATTTGCTCGGTACCCTTAGTGATAAAATACTATAAAAAATTTCTTCCAAAAAAAATGATCTTAAAAAAAGGAAAAAATAAAATTCGGAATGGAGATTCGAACCAGGCTCGTTCGGATTTAACTGTCTAATTTCATTGACATTTTGTTTTTTTTTTTATTGACACACAATTTTTCTTATTGACAGCGAAATTTACGTTCTTATTCTAATCATATTTTATCGATGCACGGAAACACGGATAAAAAAAGTTTTCTAAAAATGTATCCTAGCTAGATCGATTTATCGCCGTTTTTAACACATGTATACAAAATTTCATGATAAATTTCAATATAAATTGCTCACTAAATTGATACATGTACGCTTGTTCATACAGTGACATATGACAATGTCATAATAGGTAGAAACGTATTTGTTGAATAAAATACTCTTTGACACGACAAAATCGTGTGTTTTACATAAAGGGCCTCAAATGATATGTCATTGCGTCACATAAAGATATCCTGCTTTGGTGAAGCTAAGTCTTTAAATAATAACGTTTGTATTCATCTCTTATAATGATAATGCTTCAAATGTGAATATATCACAGCTTCGTTAAATTATTTCTTTGAGTCCTATTATATACTTCCACTTAATATCAGCACACACTTATTTTATTGATTAAGGGTATCATTTCTCATAAGACAAGATTCTCATAGAGTTATTATTATCATCATCATCTTCATATTCTGTTGTACGTCTGTAAGTCTGCTAGTCTGTCAAATAAAAACTTATAGAGTACTTTCCATAGATGTGGAATCATTCCATATTTTGGTAAGAACTAGGTCTCATCATATTAAAATAAAAAACCGTGTTATCCTTTCTTTATTAAATTTCTTCATTTTGTATTTCGAAAATCCATATTGAATAGAAGCTTTATTCAAATATATTTTATATACGACGACTATATGAGGAAAATTTCCATACAGAGTCGATGCTTCGTCGAAAATTACAGAACTTAATAGTAAAATAACATTGGGGCACAAAGCGATTTCGTAGCACTGACGATCGCTGTCGTAGCACAGCTACGCGGGTTATATCCAATTTCGTAGCACTTGTAGAATCTCCGATGTCTCGTAGCGCTGTTTAATCTAAAAAATGAAACGCTCGATCAGAATATCGGTTATTATTATGCCAAGAGCGAGTCAGATTTTTAAAACAACGGTTCCGTGACCACGTAATTTACTTACTTTAAAAAAAAATGTTTTCTGATGATACTTTGCTTTTGAATATACAAAAAAATGCCACCTGAACCATTTTAGTAGTTGAATGATAAGATACTAATAGCGCCTCGTGGCTTCACCCGCGTACCCCATACTATGGAAATATATTTAATACTTTAATACTGTACATACATTTAAGATTTATATCATAGAATACACATATTTAATACACATCCATGACTCAGGAACACAAAAAACTTTTTTCCCAGGTGAGATTTGAACCCGCTCCCTCTGGCGCAAGCGCCAACGCGCTTACAATTGAGCCACAGAGGTAGTCGTGGATTCAAAATAATATTTTTTCTTAAATATTATTCAAGAAAAAATGTTCTGTATATGATACGTATATTCGTCGTTTCGAGGTTAATATGTCATGTATGTTATTTGAAGGATATCTATATGAATATAACACACAAACACCTCAACACACATCACATACATCAAACAAATAAGATCCCAAGTCAAATAAACACACGCCTAGTAAATATTATTTCGACCTTATCGAATGGCATTATTATCTTCATAACTACAGAATACAACGGGAAAATAGATCCTCGCTTATATAAGGAAAGGAATGTATGAATATATGTGCTATTGATCTACGAAATATATAATACTAGCAGCGTCCCGTGGTTTTACTCGCGTAATTCACCCGTGGGAGTACTGGGATTAATTAGCCTATGAGTAAGGTATTTCTTTACTTATTTTATTTTAAAGGAACACAAACAGTTACAATAACTCATAAAAATGACTACATAAATAATACAAAAACCAAGTAAGTGTCCACTACATACACTTATTAATAAAATCCAAACAACTAAGTAAACACAGATTAAAAAAGGGAGAGAGAGAGAAAAAAGAAATAAAACATTTAAAAAAAACTTAGAATTTAAAGACTATAGATATTATATCTCTGAGTTTTTTCTTATAGACTATATTTCTATATTATTGTAAAGTTTCATAAAGGACTTATAGCCCGAGATCCCACCGTACATAACACTTAAATAAAAATGTGAATAAAAGTTAATTGGAAGCTCTATCGAGATGATGATGATGATTTCATTATCATTGTTAAATATAATCAAAAGGATAAGTTCGGCTATACCAAGGGTTAAGGGGAAAAATTACCTAAACAAACAGCCTGTGTACACGCGGGAAGGGATTTACTACAAATTGTCGTTTATATGACAATATTTTGTTAGGATTAGAACAAACTACATTATGTGGGTCAACGTCGCATCTTCAGGGTCGTCATCAAACCTGACAGAGGTTAGATTTTCTTTTCTGTACTTCTGGATGCTGGACATAGGCCCCTTCCAATAAACAGCACGATCATTCCGCCGTCACTCTCATTCTCTTCTCATCTTCTCTTCTCTTCTCATTCTCTACCTCTCCATTCATACATCCACGGGAATCTTGTGCTTACCAGTAGGGGGAGAGCTGTAGTACGGCTCCCAGCTATATTGGGTACCACCATCTTGTTTGTGTCTCCGATGAAACAGCTTTGCTGTGTTCCAGAAAGATGGGAAAAACTGGCTGTTTTATAGCACTGAGATTTAGAATCCTATGTTTCAGGATAGGCAACACATAAATTGCGTTGTCAAGACTAGCTTTAGGTAATTAGCATATTTTTTAGTCTTTCGTCTCTTTTGTTTACGCACGGACGTAAATTCTTACCATCTTATCGAAACTATGTGAAATGAGCAAGCGTGATGTGGGAATATGGTGGAATACCCCAAAGGAGATCTCCGACCGAACGAGATTCAATGCTCGGCCAGGCCGAAGCCCACTTGCTATCGTATCAGGTGTTGTATATATAGCGCGCGAACTGTGAAATACCGATAGCGCGATTCAGGAATGGTAGCGCTGGTTGGTCCGCTACAGCGAAAGTTATCGGGTCTTAAAGTACTAACAAATTGGAAGGAACTTCGAACTACCGTGACGATATCAAACATATCAGGAGATGGAAAGTTAGCTCAAGTTCTGTGTAAGCTGGTTTTAGCTGTCGTCTTAAATAATTATCAATTGTAACACCATATTTATTTATTTGTTAAAACTTGTCTTTTCATTAGCAATGACATGCAAATGCATTGAACTCAAACCAGTACGCGGCTAGGATTATATCCCAAGGATGTTTTCACATAAAACATGAATCGCGTTGTTTTCGCCCCGACAACGCTCGGCGGATCTGCGCGCCGTAAACCACTCCAGCTGAAATACTGGCCTTTATTTATTGCACTTTGACATACTCTATGGTCTCTCGGTACGATCAGAGTTTTTCAAAATATAACATGAATTTTCTAGTTATCTACTCCCATGCCTTCATCTGTATAATAGATTGTGGAATAGCTTATTGCCAACATCAAAACTCGCAATGTCCTAATAAACACAATATCATCAAAACGGATGATATTACGTTGAATTGAATTTCATAATACGCGGCTTTGTTTTTTTTTTTATGTTTTTCGCGCAAATGGCTTACTCAACAGACAACCACATTCTTAACGCTCATCAAAACTATTTGAATAGATGTTCGTTAACTATTTACAAAACATAATATTATGTTTCATTTTTTTTTTGTGGAGTCATTCCGTGATATAAGAAAAACCTATAATATTTTAAAAAAGATCATATATATAGGATTTGCATGCAATTGTATAATAATACTATAACTATTTCTTTTTTTTATTACTATAATTAAATTATACTATTTATTTTACATATTTATTATTTTATTTCGTGGAGCTTAATATTTCGATATCATCTGCGAATGTCTTGTTTAAATTAAAATAAAATTAAAAAAATAAAAAACCCTGTATACAAAAAATGTGTGATGTATATACAAAAAATTTTACTTAATAAAATCCCTTAAAAAATGAAAAATAATTGTCTTTTATCATTCTTAAGAAACCCAATAAATAAAATTTAACCACTTGTTAAAAAATATTTAACAAGTGGTTTCTTAACATTATATTTTCTAATGAAACTTGAGAATAAACTCTGTACCTAAATGCTCAATTTAACGATATTTTCTTCAACATTCCCAAATATATATTATAGATTTTTTTTGTAGAAAGTAGAATTATTAGTCTAGCTATAGAAAGGGGGAACGCTTCCTGTATCTTCGGAACCTTGCCTAAAAGGACTCATTTTAATAATAATATACCTTAGTTATTATAATTTATTTTATTTTTTAACGTTTTTAGTTTGAAATTCATTGTATTTTGGTATGAGGATCAATTCGTTTATATAGTTTAGTATTAAAACAAATAAAACAGCATAATTCATATAAAAATCATATTAAATAGTAAAACCATGTACTCCACTCTATTTCAATTCTCGTTAGTTTGTCGAGGCCTCGGTTAAATCAGACGGTGTTTACGCAATCACGTGTTCAAATATTACCACGTTTAGGGCCGTGGTGTGGGACGAATTGAGATAAAGAGACGTGGAAAGAAATCTACACTTAATGAAGGAGCTGACTAAAACCTATAGATCTAATATATAAAATTCTGGTGTCATAGGGTACGTAATTGAACTAGAAATGGCTTGGCCGATTTGTATGAAATTTTATATGCAAATTCAGTAAGTCTGAGAATCGGCCAACATCTATTTTTCATCCCCCTAAGTGTTAATTAATAAGGGTGGTCCACCCCTAATTTTTTTTTTATAATTTTTTGGACATTTATTTGTTTTTATTTTTATAATACAGCATACAACAATACACACAAATTATATAGTGGCGCTCGGACTGCTAAAAGCTAACTAAAATTAGGAATGCTAATTTGAGTTTATTACTTTACTTATATACTTTCACGCCACAACCACTCATACACCTAAAATATTATTTTCAAATAAAACTAGATGATAAGCGAATAATATGAGCTATGTTTTATAGAACCAGGGGGCGCTATAATGTCAGTAATATTAGTTAATAATATTAGTTAAATATAAGTGTTATTGTTAGCTTAAACTATTGAACTATTTAACCGATTGGTGTCATGTCATGTACAATTTACTAAATCATAATATGTATTTACATATTCATTAAATATTTACCAGCAGCAGCCAGCAAAATTAAAAATTCTGAAATATTTCAAAGCCCTATTTACGTTACTTTGTTTACCGACTCTATATTATACAGAAATATTTGTAATATTTACCGCAAAGCAAATAGCAGAAGGTAACATGTGAAATATTTAGTAAATTCAAATACGTTTTGTATACGGATAGCTAATGATGTAAATTAGGTGTTGTTGAAAGGCACACACAACACTGGAGCGACGATGGTCCAGTGGTGGATGGACTCGGCCTCTTATGCGAGAGGTCCGGGTTCGATCCTGACCCCCACGTGTGTGCCTTGAAATGGGTTTTACTAAATTTCTAAGTGCGCCTAAACACGAGACCATCGCTCGCTCACCGGTAAAGGAAAACATCGTGAGGAAACCTGCATGCCTGATGAGATTGAAAGTCTTTGAAGGTATGTGAAGTTCGCCAACTCGCACTGGGCCAGCGCGGTGAACTATTGGCCCGTTACCCTCCTCGTATGATTTTGAGGAGGAGACCCGTTCCCAGCAGGGGGTTGATACTTTACTTTTTTTTACTTTAAACACAACACAACACTGGGCAGTGCTGGACCATAGCTTGTATGTTTTTTTTTTCGAGGTATTCTGTCGTATAAGCTATTCTTGTGCGCCAACGCGCTAACCACTGAGCCACAGAGGTCGTCTATAGGCTTCGTTAGTCTTCGTATGGCTCTGAATGGTTGTCTTCCTATTACATAAAAAAAATAGTTGTATATCACAAAGATAAGCGCCATTTTATCTCGGACATGTATTGTTCTGGAATGTTCTGTTGGAGGCATCCGTTGAATTTATCCCGTCACCAAATATTTGTTGTTATTGTAATATTATGTATTGCGTGCAGTTACGTGTTATTTGTCGGTGTTCAACTGGGTTTGATAGACGGATATATACATGGTGCTGTGAATGGAATATTGAGAAAGTTTATCCAGCTGTTACTTTTTTTTACCTTTTTTCTCTGACGAAATATGGCTAAAGGCATGACAGATCGGAGTAAGAGATAATGCCATGCTGTTTTGCAGCCAAATTGGGCCGGCACGACGAGAGGAACCTCTCGCTCACATGAAATCGTAAAGTGACAGCTAAGCTGTCGCGTTTCGTGTGGTTTGTGAGTTTCCGGTGGCTCATTGAGGGGGATAGAGAAAATAAGGGTAACGCATCTGCATAAGTTTTGGTTATTTCAACAGGCTTCGACTGTTCGTTTGCCTTACTTTGTTATAAAAAAAATCGCCATGAAGTGTTGGTCGGCCATTAACAAAGTGGGCAGATGATCTCTTTCTTGTGGCCGGTTCGAGTTGAAAGCGAGTGGCACAAGATTGGTCATCTTGGCGTTCATTGAGAGAGACCTAGAGTGAATGGATAAAAGCTGATTATGATGAACATTGTGATGATAATATATTGTCTATGGAAAGCGAATTTCACTCATTATATTGAAACAACTTTTACGGATTTGGTCGCGGTTTATTAAGTTTTTTATGAGCCCGACGTTTCGGATACTTTACAGCAACTAGTCCTTTTTGACTATTGATATTTAGGGATACAAAAATAGATGTAGACGCATTATCAGGTCTACACTATAAGCGCACAAAGTTTCATGAGAATCGGTGAACCCTTTTTTTTTCTTTAACGCCGGGAAATGTACTGACGCATTCCGCTGGGAGGTAGGTCTCCCCAGGCGGGTATGTTGGACTCGCTGCGCCCGAAAGCTGGTAAATGGACGCAGCTCTACCCACTAAAACCCGGCGAGTGCCACCAATGCCGCCTTTGGTAAGGTGCTCCGGATATACAAGCTCGACGGCTAGTCAGTCCCCCAGAATACCGATGCCACCTCCACAGAGGGGTTGCCCCGCAACAGAACAACCCCTTCCAACTTCGGGACAATACAATAAGGCGAGGTTCCCCTCCTCGCCCCTTTCCCCTTCTCTTTTGCCCTCTCCTCTTATAAGAGGGGTGCAAAGAGCCCTCTCGGCCCAATTTGCTTCGCCCAAGGTGTTGGGGTCCCCTGGGCTAATGAGCCCCACTGCCACGACAAGGCCTGAACCATGGTGGTGCGAATCGGTAAACCTATATCAGAGGTTGGCAACAAACACCGCGACACAAGAATTTAGATAATATGAGAAGTCGTATCGATCCTTTATAATGTTAGCTAGTTAATACAGCTCAGACACACCTGCGACTGTATCAACATAACAGGCGAAGTTGGGAGCAGAACATTAGCGAGCAACACATGTCGCAACATCCGTCAAACTTACACAACAATTTGTTGCATAACCTTATTGTAACACTAGCTGTGCCCGGCGACGTGTGTTACATTTTTGCTTGAATAACAGAAGGAAAATGTGAAACCAAAACTCTATCATAATAGATTAATGGTGACAAATATCATACTAATATTATAAACACGAATGTTTGTAAGTACGAATGTTTGTTACTCTTTCACGTAAAAACTACTGATTCTATTTTCATGAAACCTTACAATAATATAGCTTATACATCAGAATAATACATAGGCTATAATTTATCACTGTATTCCCACGGGAACGGGAAGTACGCGGGTGAAACCGCGGGGCGCTGCTAGTAGGTAATAATTGTTTAAAATATTACTATATTATATCTTTGTATAATTTATCTATTCGTCCAATTCAAAAGATACCTTTACTAATAGAATGCTAGGTATTAAAATATGAGACGTATGTCACACAAAATCACTAAAACCAAATAAGTGTAAGCGAACCTTTCGCGTCGGATAGTTATTTGACGATCTCTGTGGCTCAATGATTAGTGTGATGGCGCTCAGATTGGAGGCAGCGGATTCAATCCCGCCAGGGAACAATTTTTTCTCTGTGTTCCTGGGTCATTGTTGTGTAATTTATACTATTATCTAAGTGCTTTTGTAACCTGCGCAAAATATGTTCCACGGACCATGAAATATATAATGGAATAAAATAGCTCCCAATATTGTAAACTATGTTAGTAACATGAGCTTTTAAAGTTTGTACTCCAACACAATGTTAGGGATTAACACATTATTTTACTCTATTACCAATAATGTTATTTGCTTGTATGTTAATGGGTTTGTATATTATTCGATGAATAAATTACATTTATAATATTATTCGTAATATCATAATTATTATCAGTCATTCTTCAGCAGCTGGGCTATGATCATTGACTAGTCATTTATAAAGAATATACTTGGAAAGCTTTCCGAGATGATGCAGCTTCTAGATTCTACTAACGTGCATGAGTACTGTGACGCTTGTGTTATCTTAACAGATCTAAGGCGAGGTGAATAGAACTTTTAGATTTATAAGGGGTTTGAGGGGTGAAGGAAAAAATGGAGTGCGAGACGATTTTCCCTCGGATGTTGACGTGAAAATGTCTAATAACTCGATATTACGGGCAGCATGCACGAAAAGATGACGTCATGTAACGTTCCGAGAGCAAGAGCGCGGAACGAACGAGAGAGAGGCATGATCGGCTCAGTTCGGTTCGTGCTACACGTATGTCAAACTACCGTCCATAAACCGACTTTACAGGCAACCAATGTTTTTTTTTTCAATAAAATTAAAAATAAGTTATTAAATTTCATTGAAAAAGAATAAGGTATTTTTCGATATCTTGTTGTATGTTTATTTACTAGTTGTAACCCACAGCTTCGCTTGCGTTAATTAAAATTTACAACGGGATCTTAGTACGCAAAATAAGTAACTTTTCTCGTTGGTTTTTTACACCTTGTGTCCGAAAACCCCAAACATCTTACAAAACTCTATTTTTTCCAGAATAAAATTTAGCCTATGTTACTCGTGGATAATGTAGCTTTCAAATAGTGAAAGAATTTTTGAAATCGCCCCAGAACTTTTTGAGCCTATTCATTACAACCAAACAAACAAACAAACAAATAAGTTTTCCTCTTTATAATATTAGTGTAGATGTAGATGTAGAAAAATTGCAGCTCACAATCTTCACCTGACGTCTAGATGAACTCTTGAACGCTTGTATTCGCCAACACGCGGTGTGATGAATGGATGCTATTGTGGCGCTGGTCATCGATCATGGACCACCCATTGAGATCCCCACAATATGATGAATAAGTTATTTATCAAATGGATATATTTTAAATAAAACTAAACTAAACTCATCAGCAGCGTTCTATTGATCCTGCTAAAATCTTTACTACTATTATAAATGTGAAAGTATATTTAGGATATTTGATATTTCATTCAAAAACTACTCAACCGATTATCATGAAACTTTGTACACATATTCTTGCAGGTACTAGAAGTAACATAGGATACATTTAAAAAAAAGATATTTTTTTGTTAAGCGGGTGAAGCCGCGGGCAACTGCTAGGAATAATATAAAAGCGAAAGATTTTATGAATGTATGGATGTACGTTTGTTCTTTTCTCTCTTTCATGGAAAAACGACTGAATTGATATTTATGAACTTTATTATAGCTAACGCATTAGAAGAATACAGGCTATAATGTATCGCCGCCGTCCCACAGGTATGAGAAGTACGCGGCTGAAACCGCGAGGCGTTGCTAGTTGCATATATTATGTTTGGATAGTAATCTTTAAATAGAACAATTAAGAAGAAATAATACAATAAATTAACTGTAGAATAAATATATAAATCAATTTTAAACAATATAATACGAAGTTAAATTATTCTGAAAGAACATTGTCGCTCGTTACGTGATATTAAATTGTTTTGGCCCTAACAGTCATATCGTATCGCGTTTTTCTTTTAAAAAAACATACTTGGAATTGTTTTATAATTATATTTTGTGATATTTTAAGCATAAACGCGATGTAATGGGTTCAGGTTCCGTATACAAAGGTACAAACGGAATACTAATCCGCAGATGCCCACTGTGCGGCTAATTTGCTTAGGAATTCATTTATAAATTCCATGTTTAATTTTCTTTCAAGCACACAACGTTGGAAATTGTTTATTCGTATTTTTGTTTACCTATTAACTTGCTGGCAGATGTACTACAAAACATTACTTGAATATTCTTCTTCTTCTTCTTAAATATTCTTTTACTTTGTTTTTTAACAGCCATCAAAGTAAAGTGTCACATTATTTCTTGACAATTGAGTGATTACCATTTATTTTACGTCTAGTATTACCATCGAGCATAGAACCGGCATAGAGGAGAAATGCGAACCCATTGTAAAACACAAAATCCTGAGTTGTCGTCAAACTGAACTGTTTGACAAATGCATCAAATTTAAAAGTGTCAATGAATTTGACAAAAAACTTGATCGTGTACAAGCTGCTTAATGTGTACCATAAAAACCGAAAATCGTCAGTGATTCTCACTTTATTAATAGTAATTCAACCAACCAGTGATCTGTGTGTACGTTCAATTGGCCAATCATCCATTAATGGTTTTTAATCGGCCAACCGGAACACAGAACCGGTGCACCGTCGCAGCACAAAATTCGCGGAATTTATCCTCAAATGATAGACATGAATAACATTACCGCTATCCGGTGACTGATGTTAAAAGCCTTTTAAATCAAAGCGAATCAGATAAGTAATCAGATAAGTGTTTAGAATGAATTAAGTTGCCAACATTATAATAAGAATTAAGGATTAATTTTCTGTGAAAACTGCAAATATTATATAAACTTACCCATATACAGCTACGATGGTCCAGTGGTGGGTGGACTCGGCCTCTTATGCGTGAGGTTCCGTAGGTAATAGGTTTTGGGAAGTAATTAAATGAACGGCAATTATAAAATTTGTTGGGCCAAAAAAAACTCGGCATTTAAATAATTTGGTTGGCATACAAAGATTTTGTACGCAATAAAATAAATCTGGTAGCAATCCTTGTTCCGCTAATAATTTTGATAATGATATAAAATTAAATCATAAATAAGCAGCTTACAATATTATGAGCTCGCATAATAAACATTCAGCGGGCAAAATAACTACTTGAGGGGCATATTTCTAACAAGACGCGTAGCTCCATGGTTAGCACTGTCCGCGTGTGCTCAAGCCGTACGCTGTCGTCCGTCAGTTCAAATCCTCTTTTTTTGTTTGTTTATACATTTTTAAATAATAATTTTTGATATTACAATAATTATAAATACGATTTATAAACTAAAATTTTGTATGAAAAATAAAAAATTAACTAAGAAATTAATAAATTATATTATCATTCTTAATAAAGGACCAGGGAATTAATTAAAATCATGACGTCATCAAATCCTGTGGACTCGGCTATAACGCAAAATTTAATGAAAAAGAAAGTTGCTTGAAGTTATATTCATGCTACTTATATAAGCAGCACAAAATTATTTTTTTTTTGCTTACCCTCCGAGTGCTTACCAAAATTTTGTTAAACAGGAGCAGCACATTGCCCCTCTTTTAATTAATATGCCATCCAAAAATAATTACAGCCATCCAGAATGACACAAAATTGCTGCTTGATTTTAAAATGTTTGCTGAACAGAAGTTGCCGCTCAATTAGCTATTTCTGCTAACAGATTATATTTTTTTGCTAAAAAAAAACGAATATTACGCTAGCCATTTAAATAACACCCATAGGTTTTTCTAAATTTCTAAGTACACCCCAAAGACGAGACCATCGTTCGCTCATCGATGAAGGAAAACATCGTGAGGAAACCTGCATGCCTGATGAGATTGAAAGTCTTTGAAGGTATGTGAAGTTCACCAACACGCATTGGGCCAGCGCATCGGTGAACTATGGCCCACTACCTTTTTCGCCTGATTTCGAGAAGGAGACCCGTACCGAGCAGTGGAACATATAAGGGTTGATACTTTACTTTTTCACCTAAATACAAAATATAGCTTGTAACTTTAATTATCACCTTTTCAAAATTGCATGATAACCATACCGCTCGTTTACTATAATATCATAATTTAATGATGAATGCTTGCTAAATGGTTAAATGAGAAAATTCTAAACTCAACTATTTCCGCGGTCTTGGCTTTTACTTTTCAACGTTGGCAGGAAACAGTGGATGCATTGAATCGTGAAAATACTAGTTTCTAATGTAAGGACTAATGATGAAGAAAAATTCACCGCGATAAATATTACGTAGCGAAATGTGCGGTGACATAAAGCGAAATATCGCCCCGTTGATTCTGTATGCTGAATACATTCTGTTGGTGTCGTGAATGTGTGCTATATGAATTTTAATTTCAATTGTGTTTTAATTTAAATTCTTGCCCATACTGTATCCTGCTTCTATGCAGCTAACATTACTGTCCACTCCTCCATGATGGCTGTATAGTTTCCGTAAGTTGAAAATCATATTTATTAATTAACCATGACAAATTCGGAGAAAACATTTTATTTTAATAATAATATAAATAATAATAACTCGAGGAGCTCGTGGCGCAGTGGTAGCAGCCGCGCGGATCGATCCACCAGGTTAAGCAACGCTTGCCGAAGTTGGTCCGTGGATGGGTGACCATCTTTTCATATCGAGACTCCTCCGTGCCTTGGAAAGCACGTTACGCCGTTGGTCCCGGCTGTCATTCATGGATCTTTGACAGTCGTTACGGGTCGTCAGAAGCCCGAGAATCTGACAACGAGCCTAACCGCGGTGTACCGTATCACCCAGTTATTGGGTTGTGGAGGTCAGATAAGCAGTCGCTCCATGTAAAATAGTGGTATTCAGCTGACTCCGGTTAGACTAAGCCGACCCCAATATATAGTTGGGAAAAGGCTAGGCAGATGATAAATAATAATAACTTTTTATTTGCAAGACCAACAATTAATCATAAAACACTTATTTAAACAATTTTATGTTGAGGACATGTTACTCTATCCACTAAATTGCCTTTAGCCAGATGTGATGATGATATCAGTGGCCGGTCCGTGTTGGGTGCGAGTGGATCGGTCATTATGGCGTTCATTGACGGAGGCCTATCTTCAGCAGTGGACAGGCTGATGATGATGTATGAGTGAATGAAAGCAGACTCAAAACTGAATGTTTAAAGCGAGATTATACTCGCAAAGTCTTCGAAGTTAGTGAACTAAAACTTTATTCCACGGTATATTTTGGTGTCCCGTGCACCAACTTTCGTGTTTGCTAGTGGTTTTAATGAAACGAGCATCATTATGTATAGTTAGGTTCAACTCATCTACTTGTCTACATCTATACTTCTACACTAATATTATAAAGAGGAAATCTTTGTTTGTTTGTTTGTTTGGCTGTAATGTATAGGCTCAAAAAGTACTGGACCGATTTCAAAAATTCTTTTACCATTCGAATGCTACATTATCCACGAGTAACATAAGCTAAATTTTATCCTGGAAAAAAATAGGGTTCCGTAAGATATTTGGGGTTTTCGAACACAAGGTGTAAAAAATCAACCAGAAGAGTTACTTATTTTTCGTACTAAGATCCCGTTGTAAATATTAGTTAACGCAGGCGAAGCTGCGGGCAACAGCTAGTATAGAATAGACAATAAACTTACTGGTGGTAGGGTTCATGGTTATCATCTTGCATGTTTCTCCCATATCCTATGTGCTATTCTGGTGTGTAAGCTATATTATTGTAAAGTTTCGTCAAAATCCATTCAGTAGTTTTTACGTGATAGAGTAACAAACATCCATACTTACAAACTTTCGCGATTATATTTTTTTTAATATCTATGTACGCTTTCACACCACGTTCATCTGGTCCCGTGGATTCCGAAGAACTTGTGTTACGGGTACCAGACAACGGAAATACATATATTATACGTATATACTTCATACACATCCATGACCAAGAAACACATAAACTTTTTTATTCCCTGGCGAGATTCGAACCCACTACCTCCAAGCTTAAGTACCAACGCGCTTACCATTGAATGAGCAACAGAGGTCATCAAAAATACTGTGAAATGTCGTAAAAAATATTAAGCAGGATAATTCTTAACGGATGTAAGCAAGGAATCGGTTGTCTTGGCGTTCATTGAGGGAGGCATATAGTATTCAACAGTGGATGGATAAAGGCTGATGATGATGATCGTGTAGGCGATTTACCTCTTCGTCTCGTCGAGGTAACTAATGGTAACCATTTACACGGTCCAGCAATTTAGCCGCTTGGTCAAAGTCACCCATTAGCAATACGGCACTTACTACTTATGTTGTGTCAGGCTCCGGTGGCCTATCTCTGTAACATACGTCTCGATTCCGAAACTCTAGGTCTAAATTATTCGACAATGTAGTCGTTGTTATATACTCTTAGCTGTTCCCCGCGGTTTCACCCGCGTTAGCGAAAAAAACCTTTTTTTAATAAAAAGGATCCTATACTACTTCTAGTACCTCCCAGAATCTGTGTACAAAGATTCGTCAAGAAGTTATTGCACGAAAGCGTAACAAACATCCATACTTTAATGTTTATAATATTAGTAAGGATGAATAATTTGTCTTATCTTATCTACTAATATAAAACTGGAGAGTTTGTTTGACAGCGCTAATCTCTGGAAATATTGATCGGATTTGATAGATTATTTAAGTCTTTATTGAAACTATTTAAAACGAGATATTTACCATGTTTTATAGCATTATTTCGCGGAGTTCGATATTTCGACATTGTCTACGAATGTCTTAGTGTCTACGAATATTTAAGTCTTATATAACCCATTTATTGAGGAAGGCTATAGGCTACATATCACCCCGCTAAGATTCGTTGTAAATCTTAGTTAACACAGGCGAAGCTGCGGGCAACAGCTAGTCATAAATATTATAAAGGGGAACACGTGAACCAAGCAAGCTAAGATCGTAAGAAAATGTTACATATTATGTATTTGTATAAATAAACAAATATAAATACATATATTTATAAAATCCATGACCCAGAGCAGACATCATCACCGTTAAAATTGTCTGCACTTGGTGGTATTCGAATCCGCAACCACCGCTCAAAGCATCCAGTACTAGCCAGCAGTATAGTAGAGTGAGACATAAGATGGTATCTAAGTCTCCAAATTAGACTTTCGAGAACTTTTCGAAGATTTGTAACTTTCTTTTCGAAACCCTCGAGGAGCGTAAGTATGGCACAGGCTACAGGGACTGACCACTTGACTAGCAGTCGAATTAGTTGCATATACAAGACTACAAGAGAGATAATATACAAAAACGAATAACAAAAGTTTGTGATCAAAATTATGTTCAGCGATGAACAGTAGAGGCTGATCATGATTATCACTATGCAATTCCAACAAAAATGAATTCACCATGAAAATATAAAAATCCATAAAACCCCAATACTCACCATTTTACAAGCAATCCGACAAACATCTTGATTAAAACCACATTTAAAAAAGACAAGTAAGACGTGCACGTCGCGATTGCGTTCATGTAGATGGAATTTTAAACTCTGTTTCAATAACCAAAGGGTTTTTTATTCTAATTCTAAATATTCAACATATCACTGGAGACACGAGTCCTGGATTCTGTGACATGAAGGGCACTCACCTTACCTGTCTCATCTCACTGGGAACTAATCTGGAATCTGAAGACCTGTCTTTATTGGAGATTTGATGATAGCATTGTTGCGAAGATTAAAAATCTTGACTCGGGTCATCCTTGGACATGAGGTAGTTGAACTGTAAAGGCTTCACTAAATAAGATGGTTCTTATTTAACTTACGTAGTACCTGGTTGACCGAGCGTTTGCTAGGTATTGTTAGAGATATTTATGAGAAATATAAATTGATGTCTCGAACATTTACTACTTTTTTTAAATTATACATTAAAAAAAATATAAACTTAAACAAAAAAAGGTGTGTGTGCGATTTACACACGCTGGAAGTGAAACACACGTTAAATGCTCAAATACAAACAAGTATTAAACAGTGTGCAATATACATACACCCCGCCTTTTCTCTCTCGCTCTTTTGTATTTGTGTCTCTTACCTCTACGTTTTTCCGTTGCATCCGGTTTGAAATCACAACGATTCTAAAGAAGTTTCACTTCAAAAAAAAAAAAACAAAATTGAGTTACCGAGCGGGATTCGAACCCGTTACGTTTATTTCTTCTTATCATAGCCCGTTGGACCAGACGGACAATGGCTGTGTAACAAAATTAACAAACATATTCTGCGTGGAAAAAAGCGCATAAAAGCTCGAAAACATGCGTTTTCCAAACATAAGACTAATCTAGGTCGACCCTACCCCCGAAAACCATATACCAAATTTCAGTGAAATCGATAGAGCCGATCACAAAAACATATGAAATAAATACAAGATTTGCTGGTTCAAAGGTATTAGATACAAGAACTGCTCGTTTAAAGGTATAAGATACAAAAATTGCTCGTTCAAAGGTATAAGATACAAGAATTGCTCGTTTAAAGGTATACAATTAAATAATACTAAATAATAGCAATCACTCTTTGGTGTCGTCGATTTTTGCTTTACGTCACCGCAACGCAGGTTTTGTGTCTTTGTGCGAATTGTTGAGCTGTCATGCCGTCAAACTTTTAATCATGTCATATTCTCCTTTCCATGTACGCGGCATTGCTGAGGTTAAAGTAATTAGCGTAGCCTTGTTTCTGTGGGGAACCTGTCATAAAACACTTGTAAGGACCGCCATTATTATATAAATACTCCTTGCATATACATGTTCAAAGTTTACTCACACCTACTTACCATAATTAACAAGGTAATTCCGTTTACTTAGAGATTCACATCTCTCTCACCGAGTCCTACCTTCAACTAAACCCATCTGTGATCGGTCTATTCTATATATCGATCTATTTGATCCTCTAATACATGGCTTCTTCATCGTCATCATCATCATCATCACCATCATCATCATCATCATCGTCGTCGTCAACATCATCATCATCATCACCGTCGCCGTCGTCAACATCATCGTCATCATCATCATCGTCAACGTCAACATCGTCATCATCATCATCGCTGTCGCCGTCTTCAACATCATCATCATCATCATCATCGTCGCCGTCGTCAACATCATCGTCATCATCATCATCAACGTCAACATCGTCATCATCATCATCGCTGTCGCCGTCTTCAACATCATCATCATCATCATCATCATCGTCGTCGCCGTCGTCAACATCATCGTCATCATCATCGTCAACATCGTCATCATCATCATCATCGCTGTCGCCGTCTTCAACATCATCATCATCGTCGTCGTCGTCAACATCATCGTCATCATCGTTGTCGACGTCGTCGTCATCATCATCATCATCGTCGTCATTCGTCATCGTCGTTGTCGTCAACATCATTGTCATCGTAAACGTCATCATCATCATCGCCATTACCATCACCAACGACGATCCCCTGCCACTCGCATCCATTACGAACCGGCCACTGCACGGAGATCTCCTTCCCACCTGCTTAACCAACATTTCGTTGAACATTACTGGCCCATCGAGCAACCGTTCTTCTGAGTGTATGACCAGCCCACTATCACTACAGCGCGCTTATTCTTCACGTGATATCGTTATCATATCGTATCGGTAACGTGGTCGTGATTTCTCTACTTACAAAACAAAATATCTCTATTTCAAGCCCGGGAGCCAGTGACAGGTCGTCATGACCAACTTCCTCCCGCGAGATAATTCGTGAGACGTATCAGAAAATAGTATTATAAAGCCTAGTGGACGTCAGCTGGCACGCGGTTGGGGGGATGAGGGGTGGGAGCCTCCCAATCATGTAGAAAAAATAAATCAGTCATTTCCTCTCAGCTCAAATATTTGTTAAATTGTAGTTGGCCCAATATCGTAACGAAAAAAAAATAATCAGCTGGTTATGACATGGTACATTGTACGTCAGCTGGTGACTATAACATAAAAATTTTTTTTTCACTTTCAGTGGAGTGGTTTATATGGATGATAGCTTAATATATTAAGCTAGAATATATATAATATATTTAATATAATAGATTTCATGTTCTAGTCACCAGCTGACGTACAATGTACCATGTCATAACCAGCTGATTATTATTTTTTTTTCGTTGAGATATTGGGTTACTTACAATTTAACAAATATTTGAGCTGAGAGGAAGTGACTGAATTGTTATTTTATTTTTCTTCATGCGTGGGGGGCTTCCACCGCTCATCCCCCCAACCGAGAGTTCACGAGGCTTTATAATGCTGTTCTCTGATACGTCTCACGAAGTATCTCGCGGGAGGAAACGATTGACCAAATTTTCACCTGGCTCAAACCATAACGTTTTTGAAACACAATGCTCCGTTAACACGAGCGCTTAATAAGCGTCACGTTAAATCCCAATGTTGGTGAGAGTTGCGAGCTCCGCATGCTTAATCCGATTTAACGTCCAACGCTCACCGTCGAAAATCCGAAAAAACCAAGTGCTCGATAAAAAAGCACCACGCTTTAAAAACGCCTTCATGTAAACATCCAAACGTCTTCTAACGCTCGTTTAAAAGCGCTCGAACGGGGCCTTAAAACATGTTAACGATAAGTCATTACAAAAAATACCAAAAAAAATTAACATGAATGAATAATTAACACACAAATTTACAATTAATTTCCGGACTAAAATGCGGGTTAATTAATAACTGTTAATGTTAAATGTTTTAAGGGCTTAAAAGCTCCAGCAGCTTTCAACAATTAGCATTAAACTTGGAAGTTGGGCGTAGAAGGGCCCGAATTGGTACTGCAACCCTCGGTACTTAATTATTGTGTTATAAAGCTACCTTTGATGGTGAAAACTAATTTCAATCATCAACTTGCTATCCTTACTAATGTTATGAAAGTAGGGATGTTTGTTACGCTTTCACGTTAAAACTACTCAACATATCATCATGAAACTATGTACATGACGTATATTCTCGGTGATACTAGAAGTAACATAGGATACATTTAAAAAACTGATTTTTCTTTGCTAAAGCGTGCTAAGCCCCTGGTAACAGCTAGCACTTTGTGCGAGTAGTAAGTACAGCAAAGGCAGTGTATTTAATAAATGGATGCTGAATACACAGTGTGATGACCTACGGGGCTGAAACGTGGCATCTTAATTTACGACTGGTCCGCAAGTTTGCCGTAGCTCAACGTGCTATGGAGCGTGCTATGCTGGGTGTTTCTTTGGCAGATAGGATTCGAAACGAAGAGAACTAAAGTTACCGATATAACGCGAAGAATTTTAAACATTGAAGTGGCAACGGGCTGGTCACGCATTCGGAAGAACGGATGACCGATGGGGGAATAAGGTTCAAGAGTGGAGGTCGCGTTTAGGTAGACGAAGGTCGGCCATTTACCAGGTGGGAAGAGAATCTCCGGACAGTGGCAGGTCCGCGTTGGATGCGAGCGGAAAGGGATCTGTCCTCTTGGTGTTTACTGAGAGGACCTATGTGCAACAGTGGACGAATAAAGGCTGATGATGATAATCACTCAGTGATAACGTACTATTTATTATAATATATAAATAGTTTTTTGAGTACATACTTTCGAGAATTTTCTCATATTATACATATCTAAATTCACAAAAATTTACGTCATTACGGCAGTAAGTGTAACATCTATAAAGTTACTTTATATATACCTATACTTCTTTTATAGTATATTCTGTAAAGATGTGATAAACAGACAAATGGCTATATGCATGCATATGCGTGTACTCACACATTTTCTGTAAACACTGCATGGTTCGCAAGATATTGCTAATCCTTACTAATATTATAAATGCGAAAGTAACTGTCTGTCTGTCTGCCTGTTACGCTTTCACGCCTAAACCACTGAACCGATTTTGATGAAATTTGGAACAGAGATAGATTAGAGCTTGGGAAAGGTATAAAGGCACATATGATACTTTTTGTTGTGAATAAAAGCTTAGGGGGGTTTAAATAGGAGATGAAAGTTTGTATGGAAGTTCGTCATTATACATAGAAGATGACGCCATGAAACTTTGCATTCAGGCAATTGATAAGAAATTGATAACCATGAATAATTGTTCCACCGTTTTTAAGGTTTTTACCTAAATGGGCATGAAATAGGAGATGAAAGTTCGCAGGGTAGTCCAAAAAAAAATTGTCTGTGTTTACTATACGTACGTACGGAACTGCGCTATTTTGAATTTAGCGCGAGCGAAGCCGCGGGCAACAGCTAGTTGATATATAATTTAATAACTTTTTTTTTAATGGATTTCCGCAAAGTAACGCCTGATTCTATTAACTAGAGAAATGGTTACCCAGCCCTGAATAGACTTAGAGTTTAAAGTGATAATGTGAGACAAACCAGATGTTTATATTAACGACCGCATCATCCCTGTTATCTCCGACTCGAACAAGCAGTAAATTGTGTAATACAGATATAGAGAATCCATTATTAACGGCTTGCTTAACGATGTTATGTTGTTTCGAATGTATATCCCAGTTAAATTACTGCGGCATCGTTTGAACGTTTCGCTTATCTTGTTGTTTATCATTTTTCAAATCTATTCCTTCACGTGTTAAACCTCTATCAATGAACAGCAAGACGATATCGACTAAAATCCAAAGACTACAGATCGTCAGACAATCTTTAACGAACCTGAGGGCTTAGAAAAGTAACATCGTTTCGTAGCGAAAAGATAACGAAATTCGTCATCTCCGAGTTAACAATGACAATTTCCTAGCAAATAAGATATTGACAATAATAGTCTAAGATACGGTATATAAAACGACCTTCACCGAGATGTTTATTTGATGAAACGTATTTTATATTCAATTTAATATGTCAATGAACATGTTGCATATGGGTTGCCTAAAAAAATTCAGTCCTCCAGGGAATCCTCATAAATCATAAAGATTTAAATAAACTGTCGTTTTAAAATACCAGATTGACATTACAAAGTCTAATAACTTCATTTAATATTTTTTTTATAAATATCTTAAATGTATTTCCATTCCTACTACTAGTTACACAAGTCTTTAGGAACTAACCACGTGGCTAGATAAATGTAGTGTTTTTTAAAAATTAATTATTGGTTAATATTTTTTACAGACAGCAAACCTGTTCAGGAAAGAAATCAGACAGTACCCACACGAAAACACTATACAAAGTGCATCACAAATATCAAAACTGTGATGCTGTGAAATGATTTCAGCCTATATTCTTCCCCATCCCGAAAATCCCGGACTAATGGTCCGCAAGTCCCGAATTTGATTTACTCCCCTCGACCCCAGGATGTGGTCAGACGCCGGGGCGCCACATAAGTGGAGCTTGTATTATTTTAACAATGTAAGTACTTCATATTTTATCTTGTAATTTATGCTTAGCGGTTAAATATTGTCGTACCATAGTTGGTATATTATATTTATCTATGCGGGGTATAAATGATGGAAATAAATTAGCGACATTAGAGTGACGCTGGTCCAGCGAGTATGGACTCGACCTCTTGATTGAGAGGGTCTGGGTTCGATCTTAATACCCTATGGTGCCTTAAAAATTATCAGCTTTACCCACTAAAACCCGGCGAGTGCCACCAATACCACCTTTGGTGAGGTGCCCCGGATCTACAAGCAACAGGGCACCTTGACAGCTAGTAAGTCCCTTAGGGGATCGACGCCACCTCCATAGAGGGGTTGTCCTGCACCACAGAGCAATCCCTCCCCACGTCGGAACAGTAGGTGTGGTTCCCGTCCTCGCCCCTTGCCCCCTGCTCTGTTGCCCCCTCTTCTTATAAGAGGGGTACAAAGAGCCCCTTAAACTCAATTCGCTTTGCCCAAGGTGCTGGGCTCACCCTAAACTCCTAAGCTCCACCACCACGACAAGGCTTGAACCATGGTAATGAATTAGTTTCTTGGGCTAGTCTCCTCAAGGTAACTCACTTCCCACCAGTTGGCTCAGCGACGGGTTAGCATATCCAAGTAGCATAAAAAGTCATTTAGCTAGTTCTACTGTCAATTCTTTTAATATTCTTTCCCTCTTCCTTGTTCTACTCTTCTTCCAACGTTGAGTATGTTGGCCCATTAGTTGTGCTAAATAATGTTAAGCAAAAGGCGCTTACAAACGAGCTCTTTCAAGGCGGGAGTATTTCAACATTCAAAGTATTTCAAAGGCACACCATTTACAGCATTATTCCATTTAAGAAACTTTTAAATTTTAAATTGTATACGTATTTGTAAACTAGTTTTGCTGTTTCCTTTTAAAAAAAATAGCCTTGTGATTGTGTGGCTTGTGGTGGATTCGATCACAAAGTAATGTATAGTTTATATACAATTTGGATATCTGGATTCTTTATACTAATAACTTCGGTAGACGAGGCATCTGTGATAAGGGGTAACCGTCGCCCATAACGAGTTTATTCCAGACAAGTCATATCTATCCTGTTACCTGATTAGTCTCTGTGCCAGTGACATTGTGTCCCCCTTTTTCCAAAAGCAGGAAGCTGAGTTTGGTGGAAGAAGTACGCTATACCGAGCTGCCGCCTGCATTTTTACCATATTTTTTGTTTCTTCCATGATACAGCTTTGCTGGGTTTCAGAGAAGGACATGACAGACAGTATTATTACTGGCATCAAGACGTAAGAATCAGTCCTGAAATAAACTTAGCACACATATAAGTTGCCTGGGATTGTTCCTGGTAAAATTTAAATTTGACATAAGCAAAATTATAAGAAGATTTAGTAGGATGGTGGTTTATACATTATATTTAGACACAACGAATCATTTCCACCTGAGAGACACGAGAAATATCAGTGAAGTACGAACTCACACCCATGTATGATTTGAGTTCAAAACCTTCTTCTTTCGAATAGACCTGCTGTTGGCCTTGAGGCCTTAAAGCTTAGAGCAGTGTTTCCCAAACTCTTTTGTTTCATGGACCCCTTTCAATCTTTTTCTGCACCACGTGGATCCCTTGCTGACCTTTTTTTTTTTTTGCTCGTTTAAAGATATTTTATTATAATAGTAAAATTCTTCTTGGTTGAATGGCTCATTGGTTCTTCACTATTGAAACAAAATTAATTTTCTTTACTGTCACGGTGACCCCCATTTTCTGTTACGCTCATCGTGGACCCCCTTCGAGTCTTCCGTGGACCCCTGGGGTCCACCTGGACCTCTTTGGGAATCACTGGCTTAGAGTATGCTTGGCAAAATATTTAAAGCATCCAAAGGCCTTATTAATTTATATCTTAGATAAAATTATATCGAGTATACGTTTAGGAACGACGCTTTCCCAAATATTCCGGGTCCAACTGACCTTTTACTTTACAAGGAATTTAAACCGTTATTACTTTATATTCACTGACTCGGAGTGTTAATTTGGAGTTCAGATCAACATCTACATTATTAACTTTTTCCTTTCCCTACGCTCTTTTAGAATATCTCGTAAAGCGGATTTGTAAGAATGTCTCTATTACGTAATCAACTCACCCAGCGATGTCTATAAAGGGGTGCAGCTGGTCGAGTGCCTATTGAGTTTGTAACCCTGAGCAGGTCGGAAGTATAGTCGTATCGGAATCTGTCATGTTCATTAACGAGAGTTTGTAAGATCTTGTTATTTGTAATGTTACTTTATTCGCGTCGTATTTAAGAAGTGAAGTAGTGAGCGACGGTGGTCCAGTGGTGGACGGACTCGGCCTCTTACGCGAGGGGTTCCGGGTTCGATCCTGACCCGTCCGTGTGTGCCTTGAAATGGGTTTTTCTAAATTTCTAAGTGCACACGAGACCATCGTTCGCTCACCGGTGAAGGAAAACATCGTGAGGAAACCTGCATGCCTGATGAGATTGAAAGTCTTTGAAGGTATGTGAAGTTCACCAATCCGCACTGGGCCAGCGCGGTGGACTATTGGCCCATTACCCTCCTCGCCTGATTTCGAGGAAGGAGACCCGTGCCCAGCAGTGGGACATATAAGGGTTGATACTTTACTTACTTTATTTAAGAAGTGTGCAGTTCTTGTATTTTTTATTTCATTTTATTCGGAAAACTTACGGCTATCTCATAAAAATACAATCAGTCTTAAAAATAGTTAACTAAGAGCCATTGTTAGAAACACATGCAAGAAAAGTGATTATTTAATTATAACAAAATACAGTGAGAATGTAAAGCGAATGGGGCTATGTGGGAGATCATCTAAGAAATCATAAGTGCACATGCGTTTCATCAAATTATGTTTTGTAGGCCTTTATTGTAAGTAATTTATGTGAACGAGTATGAAATTTTTGTATATTTTCTTTTCTTATGCTAACGCGAATTTCCAACCGTCCCACCGTGACCATGGTTGATGTAAAGTATCCGAAACGTCGATATAAAAAACTTAATAAACGCGATAAAACCCGTAAGAATTGTTTCAATTTTGTGTGCTATTTTTCATCATAGTAACGATCCGGGATAGGAAAACACGATTGATAGATTTTAATGTATAAAAGTATTCTTTTTTGCTATTTATTCCGGAACTATAAGTTTCTATACTTTGGAATTTTTAAAAAATTATAATATTGCTACTTATCTAGAGAATTGGGAAAAATCATGCCATTTACTTGTGCATTTTATGTTATATAATTTATTTTATACTTTCGCCACTTATACCGCATACGCGTTTGTTGAAGTAAATTATGATATTTCATTGAAACTATGTGAAATGAGCGGAGCTAGCCTGGAAATTATTTTCAGATGCCTCTTTTTTATTAAAATCGGTTTTATGACAGGAATATAGGTCTGATAAGTAAGATAAATACTAGATTTTGTTTGTTTTAAAATCACCTTTTTTATATTTTCATCTTCTTTCAGATTATTTTGTTCTATCTCCGCTTTAGACTCTTACACACTCTTTATGGTTTGCTGGTAGAGATCTCTTAGAGATAGGCACACCTATGTTTCAATTCCATATATTTTATTTCTTTAATTAATTTTATGTACATAAAGAATAAATAAAACAAATAGGTTTTATAATACAATATAATATCTTTTTATTCTAATAAAAGACAATTCTAGTTTTCCATTGACTGGTGCTTCAGTGCCGATAATAGGGGATTCCATTAGTCTCTGTCCACATCTGGTGCGAATGTCTATTAATCTATTAAACAATAGACAAAGGCAGAAAAATGTCTTTCATGTACGATTCAGGAATTCAGCTAGAAATTTTCACATGCGTTTAAAGCTCATTCATTAATAAGATCGATTGCACATGGTTTAGTTACACGAAGATAGCATCTTCACTAAACGAATACCGGTGAGTTTTTTTTTGAAAGGTCTAGACTTATATTTAAGGTCAATCGTTAGAGGGATGCGTATCAGTGACATGAATGCGCTGTGCCACGCTCCTGGCTGCATGGACTTCTTCACCACGGCACCATCTTGCTAATTTCCCCAGCCGTGTGTTTCGAAGGGAAGGGCAGAAAAGTAGTGTATTTACTGGCACAGGGACATAACATCTTATGTCTTAGGATGGGCAACACATGGATGAGTTGCCCTTTTTTTTCTTTAACGCCGGGATATTCGCTTGAGCATCCCGCGGAGGAGTAGTTCTCCCCAGGCGGATATATTGGGATCGCTGCGCACGAAAGTTGGTAAGTGGACGCAGCTCTGCCCACTAGAACCCTGCGAGTGCCCCGGATCTACAAACAACAGAGCACATCGACAGCTAGTCAGTCCCTCAGGGGACCGACGCCACCTCCACAAAGTGGTTGTCTCGCACCATAGAACAACCACTCCCAACGTCGGGACAGTACGATGAGGTGGGGACGGGAAGTCCTAACATAAAATGATACGTCTTATCTTCCTCGTCTGATTTCTAGGAGGAGACCCGTGCTGAGATGATGATGATGAGATATATATATTTATATTATATGAACATTCAAAGACTAACAAATTCCACTTGCGCAAAATGTTTCCTCAGTTTACGGCTGATAATTATGATGCTAACCAATTTTATTTTATTCATATCCCGGTCTATTCCTGGTTTATTTGGTAACAGGAAGCCCGGGCACAATTAACAATATACAGGAAGAGAAGCCAATTAACCCGAACGCTAATTATATATTAAACATATCTTTACTAGCTGGTGCCTGCGGCTTCGCTCGTGTTAGCAAAAAAACCCTTTTTTATGATTCTTATGTTACTTTTAGTACCTCCGAGAGTATGGTACAAAGTTTCGCGACGATAGGATAAATAGTTTTCGCTTGAAAGCGTAACAAACATCCCAGCTTTCACATTTATGATAGATATTAGTTATACATATATATTACTCAGCTAAAGATAAATATCTATTTTATTATTACTATTTTATTTGGATAATCATACAACTTACTTGGCAACTTAAAAAGTAAAAGCTTTGTTCCATTTCAAAAAGATGGACTGGACAGATATATATTTTTTTCAAACGGGAAAAAGGCCTTTTTATGCTTAATGGCCTTTGGATAAGGACAGGAAATGGATAAGGATAGATTGATAATAACTCAGACCGAGGACTTATCTTTCGTCTATTATAGCTAACGTTAAGCACTTGCCATTAGATAACTCGTCAGCATAACCTAAAATAGCGTTAGAACACCGCCATTACAACGGTAAATAAAACAAAAACAGCACTAAAATTACTAAACCACCTAAGTTTTAGTTTCTTTAAAAAATATTTAAACCGCAACATTTTCAAGGTTTGGTGCCACTCTTGACTTCCCCGAGTGGTGCGGGACAGGGTCAAGTAACAGGGTCAAGTGACAGGGTCAAGTTGCCGAAAAGCTTGGAGCTTGGTCTAGAGCTGATGTTGTTTTATGTTTCATTGTTTTACTAATAATATGTTTTGTTCTATGAATTCCCGCTAAGGGCGTATTGTTCTTGTTCTTGTAAGATTGTATTTTCTTCATTATCATCATCTCGTGCACTGTTTGATTCGTGGTATTAATTTATAATTGGATCGTTGTAATTATGACTTAATTAATCCATCCGTAATTGATTCATTATTTGAAGTATATGACAAATATTGATACTTTTTTTACGTTCCAGAAGAAGCGGGCAAACGAAAAGACAGAGGCTGGATCTACGTCTTGTATAATTGTAAGTCGTGGGAAGACCTGAAATACCGCTTCACCCTACTGAGCACACCAAGCTATTTAAAGGCTTTGACTGCGTTAACGGTTCAAGCTAGGTATTCGTTGTGTATGGTGGAATTGTACCCACTTTAAATATTCAAAAGTCTGTAAAGGTATATATTATCTATTAAAGTTAACTCACTTTAATCTTGTTATGGTGAATGAGAAAAAGTTTCAATTACCTACATGTACATGAATGGTTATCCAAATAAATACTTTATTCATAATAATGATTTCATTTTGAACAAAATTACCCTTAGAATATATAAGAAAAAATCGTTGTGTTGGTGGGCCATTAACCAGGTGGGAATACGATCGTGCAGTGGCCGGTCCGTGTTGGATGCAAATGGCAAGGGATCAGTCGTCTTGGCGTTCATTGAAGGAGGGGTATATTCAGCAGTGGACGGATAAAGGCTGGCTGGTGATGATGATGATACATAGTTTTAAATAAAAGATAGCTCAAGAGCTGTTTAAAATTACTGTAAATATTTAATGTATCGGGCGACGCCGGGGTGAAAGCCAGTTAATGTAATAAATGTCTGAGTGAGGTAAGATTTGTAAGTCTTAATTAGTTTCTGAAACGAGCTTTTAGATTGCCACCTTCGACTAGATTGGAAGACAATCAGGATTCAGTAACATGTATTAGTATTTGCCTTGTTGCAGCAAATTCACCTATTGATTAATATCAATAGGCGTGAATAATAAAAGTGTTTTTCTTTCTTTCTTTCTATTATATACCTCGCCGCGAGCGACGATGGTCCAGTGGTGGATGGACTCAATCTCTTATGCGAGAGGTTCCGGGTTCGATCCTGACCCCCCCGTGTGTGCCTTGAAATGGGTTTTTCTAAATTTCTAAGTGCACCTCAAACACGAGACCATCGCTCGCTTACCGGTGAAGGAAAACATCGTGAGGAAACCTGCATGCCTGATGAGATTGAAAGTCTTTGAAGGTATGTGAAGTTCACCAACCCGCACTGGGCTAACGCGGTGAGCTATTGGCCCATTACCCTTCTCGCCGGATTTCGAGGAGACCCGTGTCCAACAGTGGGACATATAAGGTTGGTTTTATGTTTATTTTATATTAATTGTTTATTTTATATCAATTAGTTAAAAGCGTTATTTTTATACACCTACGGGTTTGAATAGCAATGTTGTCTACTAATCAATCAACTTATTTCTCATAATTGTATTGTTGCCTATTTGTTTCTTCTTCTTTTTAATATTGTATTGTTATATTTCGTTATTGTCTTCGTTTTCTAAAATATTAGAAAAAATTATAAACAAAAGACTAATAAATTACTTGGAGGAAAAGTCTTTACTATCGAAATCACAATTTGGATTTAGACCTAAATTATCAACTTCTGACGCTGTACATCATCTAACTGAATATCTTGCCCAAGAACTTGATAAAGGAAACCACACAATGGGAATCTTTCTTGATCTTGCTAAGGCTTTTGACACAGTCTCCATCCCCATCTTATTGCGCAAGCTTGAAAACATAGGCATAAGAGGTAATCAGTTAAAACTCTTTACCAGCTACCTAGAAGAACGAACCCAATGCGTAAAGATAGGCAGTGTCATGAGTACCGTTCAGGAAAATACTTCCTTCGGTATTCCCCAAGGAAGTATTATAGGACCAACTCTGTTTTTGATTTATATAAACGACCTCTGTAATCTAAAGCTTTATAACGGCAAAATCATATCATACGCGGACGACACTGCCATTCTTTTCTCATCGGATTCAAAAGAAGCATTATATAAGTACGCACAACAGGGATTCAATATTGTTAACATTTGGCTTCGGCATAATTTACTAACATTGAACCCGGATAAAACGACCTTTATAAAGTTTTCAATGCGTAAGCTAAATACACACGACCCAAACTTAAAAATGATTGCTCATTGTTGTAATGACCCCAATAATGATAAATGTGACTGTCCAAGAATTAAAATTACAAATAAAATATCATATCTAGGTGTACTGATAGATGATAATCTTACTTTTAAACATCATATTGGGGCTTTATGTAATAGAATTAGAAAGCTGATATATGTATTTAAAAAACTGCGCCATATTGCCAACACAACACAAATAAGGCAAATATACTTTGCCCTATGTCAATCCATAATAACCTACTGTATCAGCTCATGGGGAGGTGCAGCTAAAACGCTACTATTATCGGTCGAGAGAGCGCAGAGAGCAATTCTCAAGGTGGCTACATTTCGCCCTTTCCTATTCCCTACGAACCTTCTCTATAAAACATGTAAAGTCCTATCAGTCCGACAGCTTTTCATACTAAACATAGTACTAAAACAACACGCAGCTCTGGCCTTCAGCACTGAAATTACTAACAAAAGAAGAAAAGATATAGTTTGCTCCCAAAAAATTTCCATCAAACATACTTTTGTAACTAGATTTTATATATTCTTAGGTCCATATCTCTACAACAGATTAAATGCTTCATTAGATATTTACCGGTTAACATACTATAAATGTAAAAAAAAACTCCAGTTGTCACTACAAGATATGTCGTACGAAGACACAGAGAACTTGTTAATTAGGTTAGATTAGATTTTACCAACTCACATTTTTGTATTCATAATTTATATGTAGTTTAATATAAATAATAAAATATGATTAAGGAAACGAGTACACTAGCCCTTTTAGCCTGAAACACAGGATTTCCTAGTTCAGGCAATGAGTTCACATATGGTAATACCTAAGAAAACATTGTATGTAATATTGTAACTGTAGATTTATTTGTACTTATGTAAGTTTGTGAAATAAATATTATTATTATTATTATTATTATTATTATTATTATTTATTATTATATGTTTTTCTTTTTGCCTTTGTAACACACTTAAATGACTCGAATTTGTTGTAGGAATGTTGTGTTTAGTTATAATAGAGCTTCAGTGTTGAAAAAGATTCTTCTATTTATATTTTTAACGTGCGTGTTGAATTACCTGTAGCCTGTAACTATTCCAAATAAATAAAAATAAAAATAAAATAAATAAAATACTTTACTTTTACCAATTTGTGAGTGACATCAACTAAAATTTATCCCTGTACTAGTAAAAAAGTTTTGTGATACCACCATGTAATATTCTAGATTAACAATCATTATTGTAATATTCAACGCGTGTATACTTATATTGGAAGGAATTCGTTCTGACCCTAGCTACATGGGTACAGACTACTGCCATCTTGCTTGTTACCGGTGGGACAGATGCGCTGTGCCGTGCGGCCCATTTGATACGACCACGAAGCAGCTTTGCTGTATCCGCAGAGAAGCGAGACATGCAGTGTAATAACTGTCACAGAGACTTAACATCTGTCTCAGGTTAGGCGAAACGTGTCTTTAAATAACTTGATGAGGCCATGGGTGCACTGACAACTTATACCTATTCTAGCATTTAGCACGGGTAGTTATCTATCTATCCAAGTAACATAAAAACGTTATATTAACACGATAATGTTATGTGTATTTTATCCGTGATATAGTAACATTTCGATTTCCAATGTCAAAAAATCACTTGTACGTAAAAAGGTACAAACATTATTGTAATAAACCCGAATTATGAAACTGAGATTCAAACCCGATTCCACTTTTGAATACAAATTCAATTTTGTTCCGAAATTGAAATCTAGTGGGCCGAATGTAATTTAAAGATGGCCGCCATAGCCTGTCGCAGATGGTTGAAATATTAAAAATTAAAAATTCATTAACTAAAGTGAGCTGAGCAGAAAATCGCCAAGATTAGGCGTTTCGGACACGAATTTTATCATTTTTTTCTATTACAATTCCAATTTCCCTTTGCAATGTTGATTGGTGTGTATACTTTATGATTTTTTTCGTCAAAGCTCTTTTTCGTTTGCACATTTCGCGCGTCTTATTTCAATTGGAATGAAGATAGCTACGAAAAATCTCTAAAGTTGCTCATGATTTTTGAAGTACTAGCTTCTTGAGCCGCGTTAAGCCCTTTCTAGTAGATGAAAATTCTGTAAGTTCGCGTCACTAACATACTAATGACGTCATTATAAAATTTCTGATTTTAATATACAATATTAGACCAAATAAACAGTAAAAACATTCGAAAAGTATATAACAGTTATACTTCTATCAGCAATCCATAAAATCGCCAGTTTTTTTTTCACATGCCCAAAACTTTGCAAAACTAACGGCCAAGACGAATTGCATGTAATATATATTTTTGTATGTTAAAAAATGCGATAAAATTTATTTGATGTGCCGCTTTTTAGGCGTTTCGTCAAAAATCCTATATGAGACAATGCATATGTTACCATGGGATACCAGACAACGTGAATACAAAAAATAAATATTTATATGCATTCATCTGCAATACTCTAAAATGTAAAAATAGCTGACCTCTCTAACATACTTATAAAAGTACAAACGTTTGTTACATTTAAGCCATATTATAAAGCCTTCATCAACAAAAGAACAAAAGATGCTTCTCGGTGCCAGCTAGTGTTCCTGTCCTTTCATTTAGAATACAAAACATTTGGCAAACGGAAAGAGAATCCTACTAATATAATAAACGCGAAAATTTGAAAAATAACTTACTAATATTATAAACGTGAAAGTTTGTAAGTATGGATGGATGGATGTTTGTTACTCTTTCACGTAAAAACTACTGAATGGATTTTAATGAAACTTTACAATAATGTTGCTTATACATCAGAATCACACATGGGCTTTATCCCTGTAATTGTACGAGGGTGAGAAGTACGCGGGTGAAACCGCGGGACGCTGCAAGTATTATATATGGCCGCCCAAAGACTACCAAATTCCACTTGCCTAAATATTTCCTCAGTTTACGACTGATAATTATGATATTAACGAATTTTATCTAATTCATATCCCCGTCTATTCCCGGTTTATTTGGTAACAGGAAAACCGGGAACAATTAACAATATACAGGAGAGAAGCTAATTAACCCGAACGCTAATTATATATTACGTATATCGGTATGTCCTGACTGCTGTCTTTTTCTTGACTTTGTTAGTCAATGCAATCCCCTATACTATCTCCCGGTTTTAACGGGGAGGGAAACTGGAATATTTCCTACTCCTCCTGAATTCTTCTTATTAATTTCGTTGCGGGTCCCAAGGCAGCTTCAACGAATCCCTCGGGCTCCCGGAGATCGTATCAAAGGGTAACCGACGATCCTGGCTAAACAGGAGCTGCAGCAGTGGAATCGAATGCTGCGCCAAGCCCGATAAAAAAACAAGATATCTGTATATCCTCACCTAAAGTTTTAGGTTCGGATAGCCAAACAACCAACTGAAAAAAGTGAAAGCTCTGCTGTATCTCAGAAACATGGACAGGATAGGCAGTTCTTTTCAAAATCTACTTTTATACCTAACACTAACCACTTATCATTAGATGAATCTAAATCAAGAAATTATGTATTCTTCTGTGTACTGCGTTTTTTTGTCTCTTAAAATATCTCTTGTATTTTTGCAGAAGTGTTAAGATACTGAAAGAAAGTAAGAAATATTTATTCAACACTAAGAGAAGACACATGAAAAAAATATATAAACATACACAGAGAAAACATTTCTCCCTTGCACAGCCTACAAGTAACACAAATTAGTTAACATTAATGATAAAACAATAATTGCAAAACATTGATGATATTGTACTGATATATTATACTGATAAGATTCGAAACGAAGACCTCCGCTAGAGAACTAAAGACGATCTCCGTGCAGTGGCAGGTCCGTGTTGGACGCGAGTAGCAAGGGATCGGTCGTCCTGGCGTTTATTGAGAGACGCCTATGTTCAGCAGTAGACGGATAAAGGCTGATGATGATGATGATGATAATACTGATATACATGATACTAATGAAGCTGATAATGATATTGGAATAATCATGGTTATCAGCATGCATCTAATGCTAGACATGGGCCTCTTTCAAATAACGTCAAGATGGCCGATCCAATACCATTCATCTTGAACAGCCTACACATCTGGTTGATCTCCTGATTTTCCGTACGTGGCATCCACTCCAAAACAATTTTGGCGCAAATATAAATCCAATTGGTGCATTGCAGCTGGGCTTCTCCTTCTTTAGTCTCACCTATACACGGCGTACGGGTAACGCACTCTCTCATTCACCAGATCCCTTTGGTTCGGTTCACAGCAGGTAAATTCCCTAAGTGGCGCCCACGGAACACAGCACGCCACCAAGGTGTTTTACTTCTGCTGACCGCTATCATTGTAATCTCACAAATGTCTACTTTTTTAATTGGGGAGAGAAGCTGGGAAATACTACTCCACCTGAATCCTTCTAATTACATTCGTTGCAGTTCCTTTGGCTGTTTTAACATGAGATCATATCAAAAGGTCATTGGTTACCACTGTCAATTCTTCTTTTTTGACGTAGACTAATACTTTCGCTCCTAAAACCACCTGCGAGCGCCTTCATGAGGCCGCTTTATGAGGTCCTGGATCAGCAGGCAATAGGATCGCTTCAGCGAACCGCTGTTGATCCTGGGGGCCTAGCCAAAATGCCATTAAGATAGCGTTAGCGAAGTTCGAAAATGATAAAATGTATGGCATTGACATAAGGCCGCGCTTAATCACGTGGTCCATCCTATACATTATATCATTTCAAACTTCGCTAACGCTTTCTTAATGGCATTTTGGTTAGGCTCCCTGGTTAAAAAAAGGGGTAGGGAACGAGTAAGAAAAAATCCTGTAGGAACATAACGTCTACAATAAATAAATCAATTACAAATAGTATTAAACTCAAAAGCATTTAGTATCGGCCATATTTTATCCTCACGATATATTGCTGTTTTGTGCACTAAAATTTTATTTCTCTTGCGAGATTCGGACGTAAAATCAGGCGTATTTCCCCCGGGAACAGACTCCAGAGTCTTTGGATCTTCCCATCATCTGCCTAATGGAGCTCCAATTTATTTATGATGATGATGATGATGATTAGTGCATATACTTACAGACAAGGCGGTTGCGATTGCGATACCAGCCTTGCGGCTGACTGCAGCGTGCGGTTGATAAAGCGCCCAACCGCATTGCGGTAGCTGTAAGCACGAGATTTTTCAAAGACCCGACCTAACCAGACCTAAGACCTAACCGAGCTAACCACCGACCGCAAACCGACCGCAGCGATTTGCGAATAACCGCACCGCAATAAGTATAGAAGTACACTACGCTACTGAGGCGAAAGTCATCTTGGAGTACATGCATCTGAAGACCAAATACACTTTTGAATACAAATTCAATTTTGTTCCGAAATTGAAATCTAGTGGGCCGAATGTAATTTAAAGATGGGCGCCATAGCCTGTCGCAGATGGTTGAAATATTAAAAATTAAAAATTCATTAACTAAAGTGAGCTGAGCAGAAAATCGCCAAGATTAGGCGTTTCGGACACGAATTTTATCATTTTTTTCTATTACAATTCCAATTTCCCTTTGCAATGTTGATTGGTGTGTATACTTTATGATTTTTTTCGTCAAAGCTCTTTTTCGTTTGCACATTTCGCGCGTCTTATTTCAATTGGAATGAAGATAGCTACGAAAAATCTCTAAAGTTGCTCATGATTTTTGAAGTACTAGCTTCTTGAGCCGCGTTAAGCCCTTTCTAGTAGATGAAAATTCTGTAAGTTCGCGTCACTAACATACTAATGACGTCATTATAAAATTTCTGATTTTAATATACAATATTAGACCAAATAAACAGTAAAAACATTCGAAAAGTATATAACAGTTATACTTCTATCAGCAATCCATAAAATCGCCAGTTTTTTTTTCACATGCCCAAAACTTTGCAAAACTAACGGCCAAGACGAATTGCATGTAATATATATTTTTGTATGTTAAAAAATGCGATAAAATTTATTTGATGTGCCGCTTTTTAGGCGTTTCGTCAAAAATCCTATATGAGACAATGCATATGTTACCATGGGATACCAGACAACGTGAATACAAAAAATAAATATTTATATGCATTCATCTGCAATACTCTAAAATGTAAAAATAGCTGACCTCTCTAACATACTTATAAAAGTACAAACGTTTGTTACATTTAAGCCATATTATAAAGCCTTCATCAACAAAAGAACAAAAGATGCTTCTCGGTGCCAGCTAGTGTTCCTGTCCTTTCATTTAGAATACAAAACATTTGGCAAACGGAAAGAGAATCCTACTAATATAATAAACGCGAAAATTTGAAAAATAACTTACTAATATTATAAACGTGAAAGTTTGTAAGTATGGATGGATGGATGTTTGTTACTCTTTCACGTAAAAACTACTGAATGGATTTTAATGAAACTTTACAATAATGTTGCTTATACATCAGAATCACACATGGGCTTTATCCCTGTAATTGTACGAGGGTGAGAAGTACGCGGGTGAAACCGCGGGACGCTGCAAGTATTATATATGGCCGCCCAAAGACTACCAAATTCCACTTGCCTAAATATTTCCTCAGTTTACGACTGATAATTATGATATTAACGAATTTTATCTAATTCATATCCCCGTCTATTCCCGGTTTATTTGGTAACAGGAAAACCGGGAACAATTAACAATATACAGGAGAGAAGCTAATTAACCCGAACGCTAATTATATATTACGTATATCGGTATGTCCTGACTGCTGTCTTTTTCTTGACTTTGTTAGTCAATGCAATCCCCTATACTATCTCCCGGTTTTAACGGGGAGGGAAACTGGAATATTTCCTACTCCTCCTGAATTCTTCTTATTAATTTCGTTGCGGGTCCCAAGGCAGCTTCAACGAATCCCTCGGGCTCCCGGAGATCGTATCAAAGGGTAACCGACGATCCTGGCTAAACAGGAGCTGCAGCAGTGGAATCGAATGCTGCGCCAAGCCCGATAAAAAAACAAGATATCTGTATATCCTCACCTAAAGTTTTAGGTTCGGATAGCCAAACAACCAACTGAAAAAAGTGAAAGCTCTGCTGTATCTCAGAAACATGGACAGGATAGGCAGTTCTTTTCAAAATCTACTTTTATACCTAACACTAACCACTTATCATTAGATGAATCTAAATCAAGAAATTATGTATTCTTCTGTGTACTGCGTTTTTTTGTCTCTTAAAATATCTCTTGTATTTTTGCAGAAGTGTTAAGATACTGAAAGAAAGTAAGAAATATTTATTCAACACTAAGAGAAGACACATGAAAAAAATATATAAACATACACAGAGAAAACATTTCTCCCTTGCACAGCCTACAAGTAACACAAATTAGTTAACATTAATGATAAAACAATAATTGCAAAACATTGATGATATTGTACTGATATATTATACTGATAAGATTCGAAACGAAGACCTCCGCTAGAGAACTAAAGACGATCTCCGTGCAGTGGCAGGTCCGTGTTGGACGCGAGTAGCAAGGGATCGGTCGTCCTGGCGTTTATTGAGAGACGCCTATGTTCAGCAGTAGACGGATAAAGGCTGATGATGATGATGATGATAATACTGATATACATGATACTAATGAAGCTGATAATGATATTGGAATAATCATGGTTATCAGCATGCATCTAATGCTAGACATGGGCCTCTTTCAAATAACGTCAAGATGGCCGATCCAATACCATTCATCTTGAACAGCCTACACATCTGGTTGATCTCCTGATTTTCCGTACGTGGCATCCACTCCAAAACAATTTTGGCGCAAATATAAATCCAATTGGTGCATTGCAGCTGGGCTTCTCCTTCTTTAGTCTCACCTATACACGGCGTACGGGTAACGCACTCTCTCATTCACCAGATCCCTTTGGTTCGGTTCACAGCAGGTAAATTCCCTAAGTGGCGCCCACGGAACACAGCACGCCACCAAGGTGTTTTACTTCTGCTGACCGCTATCATTGTAATCTCACAAATGTCTACTTTTTTAATTGGGGAGAGAAGCTGGGAAATACTACTCCACCTGAATCCTTCTAATTACATTCGTTGCAGTTCCTTTGGCTGTTTTAACATGAGATCATATCAAAAGGTCATTGGTTACCACTGTCAATTCTTCTTTTTTGACGTAGACTAATACTTTCGCTCCTAAAACCACCTGCGAGCGCCTTCATGAGGCCGCTTTATGAGGTCCTGGATCAGCAGGCAATAGGATCGCTTCAGCGAACCGCTGTTGATCCTGGGGGCCTAGCCAAAATGCCATTAAGATAGCGTTAGCGAAGTTCGAAAATGATAAAATGTATGGCATTGACATAAGGCCGCGCTTAATCACGTGGTCCATCCTATACATTATATCATTTCAAACTTCGCTAACGCTTTCTTAATGGCATTTTGGTTAGGCTCCCTGGTTAAAAAAAGGGGTAGGGAACGAGTAAGAAAATATCCTGTAGGAACATAACGTCTACAATAAATAAATCAATTACAAATAGTATTAAACTCAAAAGCATTTAGTATCGGCCATATTTTATCCTCACGATATATTGCTGTTTTGTGCACTAAAATTTTATTTCTCTTGCGAGATTCGGACGTAAAATCAGGCGTATTTCCCCCGGGAACAGACTCCAGAGTCTTTGGATCTTCCCATCATCTGCCTAATGGAGCTCCAATTTATTTATGATGATGATGATGATGATTAGTGCATATACTTACAGACAAGGCGGTTGCGATTGCGATACCAGCCTTGCGGCTGACTGCAGCGTGCGGTTGATAAAGCGCCCAACCGCATTGCGGTAGCTGTAAGCACGAGATTTTTCAAAGACCCGACCTAACCAGACCTAAGACCTAACCGAGCTAACCACCGACCGCAAACCGACCGCAGCGATTTGCGAATAACCGCACCGCAATAAGTATAGAAGTACACTACGCTACTGAGGCGAAAGTCATCTTGGAGTACATGCATCTGAAGACCAAATACACTTTTGAATACAAATTCAATTTTGTTCCGAAATTGAAATCTAGTGGGCCGAATGTAATTTAAAGATGGGCGCCATAGCCTGTCGCAGATGGTTGAAATATTAAAAATTAAAAATTCATTAACTAAAGTGAGCTGAGCAGAAAATCGCCAAGATTAGGCGTTTCGGACACGAATTTTATCATTTTTTTCTATTACAATTCCAATTTCCCTTTGCAATGTTGATTGGTGTGTATACTTTATGATTTTTTTCGTCAAAGCTCTTTTTCGTTTGCACATTTCGCGCGTCTTATTTCAATTGGAATGAAGATAGCTACGAAAAATCTCTAAAGTTGCTCATGATTTTTGAAGTACTAGCTTCTTGAGCCGCGTTAAGCCCTTTCTAGTAGATGAAAATTCTGTAAGTTCGCGTCACTAACATACTAATGACGTCATTATAAAATTTCTGATTTTAATATACAATATTAGACCAAATAAACAGTAAAAACATTCGAAAAGTATATAACAGTTATACTTCTATCAGCAATCCATAAAATCGCCAGTTTTTTTTTCACATGCCCAAAACTTTGCAAAACTAACGGCCAAGACGAATTGCATGTAATATATATTTTTGTATGTTAAAAAATGCGATAAAATTTATTTGATGTGCCGCTTTTTAGGCGTTTCGTCAAAAATCCTATATGAGACAATGCATATGTTACCATGGGATACCAGACAACGTGAATACAAAAAATAAATATTTATATGCATTCATCTGCAATACTCTAAAATGTAAAAATAGCTGACCTCTCTAACATACTTATAAAAGTACAAACGTTTGTTACATTTAAGCCATATTATAAAGCCTTCATCAACAAAAGAACAAAAGATGCTTCTCGGTGCCAGCTAGTGTTCCTGTCCTTTCATTTAGAATACAAAACATTTGGCAAACGGAAAGAGAATCCTACTAATATAATAAACGCGAAAATTTGAAAAATAACTTACTAATATTATAAACGTGAAAGTTTGTAAGTATGGATGGATGGATGTTTGTTACTCTTTCACGTAAAAACTACTGAATGGATTTTAATGAAACTTTACAATAATGTTGCTTATACATCAGAATCACACATGGGCTTTATCCCTGTAATTGTACGAGGGTGAGAAGTACGCGGGTGAAACCGCGGGACGCTGCAAGTATTATATATGGCCGCCCAAAGACTACCAAATTCCACTTGCCTAAATATTTCCTCAGTTTACGACTGATAATTATGATATTAACGAATTTTATCTAATTCATATCCCCGTCTATTCCCGGTTTATTTGGTAACAGGAAAACCGGGAACAATTAACAATATACAGGAGAGAAGCTAATTAACCCGAACGCTAATTATATATTACGTATATCGGTATGTCCTGACTGCTGTCTTTTTCTTGACTTTGTTAGTCAATGCAATCCCCTATACTATCTCCCGGTTTTAACGGGGAGGGAAACTGGAATATTTCCTACTCCTCCTGAATTCTTCTTATTAATTTCGTTGCGGGTCCCAAGGCAGCTTCAACGAATCCCTCGGGCTCCCGGAGATCGTATCAAAGGGTAACCGACGATCCTGGCTAAACAGGAGCTGCAGCAGTGGAATCGAATGCTGCGCCAAGCCCGATAAAAAAACAAGATATCTGTATATCCTCACCTAAAGTTTTAGGTTCGGATAGCCAAACAACCAACTGAAAAAAGTGAAAGCTCTGCTGTATCTCAGAAACATGGACAGGATAGGCAGTTCTTTTCAAAATCTACTTTTATACCTAACACTAACCACTTATCATTAGATGAATCTAAATCAAGAAATTATGTATTCTTCTGTGTACTGCGTTTTTTTGTCTCTTAAAATATCTCTTGTATTTTTGCAGAAGTGTTAAGATACTGAAAGAAAGTAAGAAATATTTATTCAACACTAAGAGAAGACACATGAAAAAAATATATAAACATACACAGAGAAAACATTTCTCCCTTGCACAGCCTACAAGTAACACAAATTAGTTAACATTAATGATAAAACAATAATTGCAAAACATTGATGATATTGTACTGATATATTATACTGATAAGATTCGAAACGAAGACCTCCGCTAGAGAACTAAAGACGATCTCCGTGCAGTGGCAGGTCCGTGTTGGACGCGAGTAGCAAGGGATCGGTCGTCCTGGCGTTTATTGAGAGACGCCTATGTTCAGCAGTAGACGGATAAAGGCTGATGATGATGATGATGATAATACTGATATACATGATACTAATGAAGCTGATAATGATATTGGAATAATCATGGTTATCAGCATGCATCTAATGCTAGACATGGGCCTCTTTCAAATAACGTCAAGATGGCCGATCCAATACCATTCATCTTGAACAGCCTACACATCTGGTTGATCTCCTGATTTTCCGTACGTGGCATCCACTCCAAAACAATTTTGGCGCAAATATAAATCCAATTGGTGCATTGCAGCTGGGCTTCTCCTTCTTTAGTCTCACCTATACACGGCGTACGGGTAACGCACTCTCTCATTCACCAGATCCCTTTGGTTCGGTTCACAGCAGGTAAATTCCCTAAGTGGCGCCCACGGAACACAGCACGCCACCAAGGTGTTTTACTTCTGCTGACCGCTATCATTGTAATCTCACAAATGTCTACTTTTTTAATTGGGGAGAGAAGCTGGGAAATACTACTCCACCTGAATCCTTCTAATTACATTCGTTGCAGTTCCTTTGGCTGTTTTAACATGAGATCATATCAAAAGGTCATTGGTTACCACTGTCAATTCTTCTTTTTTGACGTAGACTAATACTTTCGCTCCTAAAACCACCTGCGAGCGCCTTCATGAGGCCGCTTTATGAGGTCCTGGATCAGCAGGCAATAGGATCGCTTCAGCGAACCGCTGTTGATCCTGGGGGCCTAGCCAAAATGCCATTAAGATAGCGTTAGCGAAGTTCGAAAATGATAAAATGTATGGCATTGACATAAGGCCGCGCTTAATCACGTGGTCCATCCTATACATTATATCATTTCAAACTTCGCTAACGCTTTCTTAATGGCATTTTGGTTAGGCTCCCTGGTTAAAAAAAGGGGTAGGGAACGAGTAAGAAAAAATCCTGTAGGAACATAACGTCTACAATAAATAAATCAATTACAAATAGTATTAAACTCAAAAGCATTTAGTATCGGCCATATTTTATCCTCACGATATATTGCTGTTTTGTGCACTAAAATTTTATTTCTCTTGCGAGATTCGGACGTAAAATCAGGCGTATTTCCCCCGGGAACAGACTCCAGAGTCTTTGGATCTTCCCATCATCTGCCTAATGGAGCTCCAATTTATTTATGATGATGATGATGATGATTAGTGCATATACTTACAGACAAGGCGGTTGCGATTGCGATACCAGCCTTGCGGCTGACTGCAGCGTGCGGTTGATAAAGCGCCCAACCGCATTGCGGTAGCTGTAAGCACGAGATTTTTCAAAGACCCGACCTAACCAGACCTAAGACCTAACCGAGCTAACCACCGACCGCAAACCGACCGCAGCGATTTGCGAATAACCGCACCGCAATAAGTATAGAAGTACACTACGCTACTGAGGCGAAAGTCATCTTGGAGTACATGCATCTGAAGACCAAATACACAAGTGAAATAAAACGAATTTATTACTATTAGGGCCTGTTTCACAATCTCCAGATAAGTTCCGAATAGGCTATCGGCAACATATTTGACAGATACTCCATACTCTATCTGTCAAATATGTTGTGAATAGCATATTCGGAACTTATCTGGAGATTGTGAAACAGGCCCTTAATGAGTGAAAATTCGGTTAGCATTGTTTTACTTTTTTTAACTTTTCAGTAGGTTTTGAGTACTTAAAAACACAATTACAAACAAATATCCTAAATTCATAACCCCTTTTGGCTTAACGGTGTGAGTGAAGCCAACCTCCCATCAGGACAACAATAAAAACTTTTCACTGTGAATTTCAAACGGCCAACCATTAGGAACATTTAAACTTCACAAAAGATCGTGAAACACGTGGAAATAGACAATTATTTTGATGCTGTAATTTGTGGATCTAATCTGTTCTATTTAACTGTAATGGTTACGGTCCACCTGTCCTCATCCGATTTAACTGTGAGAGCGTTTAGTGAGCGAAATTAATTCGGCAATCAGATGTTGTGTTATATAACAGCATCGAGATGCACTAAGTATATGCTATGCAAGTGTGATGTAATCATTATATTTGTAACAATAAAGGAACTCGTGGCGCAGCAATATAATATGTCGGGACAGCTCGCACACGACGATCTGGTCCCAAACTAGACAGAGCCTGATTATGACAACCAGACAGCTGATACATACTCATCATCATCACCATCAACCTTTATCCGTCCCCCGCTGAACATAGGCCCTTAATGAACGCCAAGACGACCAATCTCTTGCTACTCATATATTACTAAATATAATTACAGAACAAATGAGTATGCCCATCACATAAACATTTGTCCTGGGTGGAAATCGAACCTACAGTTACTAGTTTACCAACAGACCATTCAAATATAATAAACTAGCTGTTGCATGCAGCTTCGCCTGTGTTAACTAAGTTATAATGGGAACAGAGTGGCATGATGTAAAGCCTATAATAATTACTTCGATTAATAGAAATAAGAATGAAAGAAAGAATTTTTTTTTTCACCTTCATATTATATTAGTATAAGATAATAGACGCGGGGCGATCCACCAGGTTAAGCAACGCTTGCCGAGGTTGGTCCGTGGATGGGTGACCATCTTTACATACCGAGACTCCTCCGTGCCTCTGTAAGCACGTTATGCCGTTGGTCCCGGCTGTCATTGGTGGATCTTTTTCGTTAGAACCCGACCCTTTGTATAGTTAGAGAAACGATAGGCAGATAAAGAATATTTGTAACAATACTATAAGGAAAATATTACTAATATTATAAACACGAAAGTTTGTTATCATCTATATGTATATCATCCATATGATTATTACTCTTTCACGTAAAAACTACTGAATGGATTTTAATGAAACTTTACTAAAATATAGATTATACATCAGAATAACACATAGGCTATTTTATCTCGTACTCTCACGGGAATGGGAAATACGCGAGTGAAACCGCGGGGTGCTCCTAGTATTCATTAAAGTAAAGTAGGACCAGCAGAACAATATTTAAACCTTTGTCCTAGTGTAAATAATCCTCAGCAGAAATGTCCGTTAAAACCCATTGAATCTTCTCAGTCCAATATTTGGGCAGAGTAACGACCTTCACAAAATGCCTAACAAGACGGCCATTAGCGGCCTTTTATGGCAAATAGCACCAAGGGTGTTTTACTTGCGTAATTCTTATTCCCGTGGGAGTATGGGGATAAATTATATTTTCATCAAAGTCAATTCAGAAGCGACAATTCATGAGCGACGGTGGTCCAGTGGTGGACGGACTCGGCCTCTTATGCGAGGGGTTCCGGGTTCGATCCTGACCCGTCCGTGTGTGCCTTGAAATGGGTTTTTCTAAATTTCTAAGTGCACACGAGACCATCTTCCGCTCACCGGTGAAGGAAAACATCGTGAGGAAACCTGCATGGCTGATGAGATTGAAAGTCTTTGAAGGTATGTGAGGTTCACTAACCCGCGCCAGCGCGGTGAACTATGGCCCATTACCCTCCTCGCCTAATTTCGAGGAAGGAGACCCGTGCCCAGCAGTGGGACATATAAGGGTTGATACTTTACAATTCAGAAGTTTTTGCATGAAAGAGTAACAACAAACATTCTTACAAACTTTCGCGATTATAATATTACCACAGTGTGATATTACTGTTGCATGTGTGACGCTGACCGTCATCGAGTATTTCCTGCCAGTTAACATGTCACATTTACATAAAAAAATACATTAATATCGCATAACGTCCGTTTGTGACGCCATTTAACACGTACGAAATTCTCGCATTTAAAACAATACAATTTATGATATTGAATTATATCTAAAGTAGATAATGAATTGAATTATTCAATACTCCCGCATCACTTTCCGTCAGGTGACGTCGCTAACACGAACTTCACCAAATTTTGGGGTTCCGTTCACGGGCCAACTATTATTAACAGGTAGATAATATTTAATAATCATTGTATGTCTTGTCTGTATTTTGTAAAGCCATGCTGCTTTGCAGCCGAACTGAGCCGGCACGACCGAGGTGGTATCTCTCGCTCACATAATACCGGCGTAAAGTAACAGCTATGCTGTCGCGTTTCGTGCGGTTTGCGAGTTTCCAGTGGCCCAGTGGGAGGATAGGGAAAAGGAGGGCAATGCATCTGCATAAGCTCTGATTATGTGGATGTTTATGGGCGTCGATAGTCGCCAAAAGACTTCGACTGTTTGTTTGCCCTTCTATGCTATTAAAAAAATGTCTGCCTTGACTGTTTAATATTTTAGAATTTGTTACAGAATTTTAATCAGAGGTGTATATAGTAATCTATAAATAGTAAATAAGAATAAAATTAAAATTTATTGTAAAATAATAATATCGATTTCATGTCTAGCTGAAAGTGTACGAATGATTTTATGTAGCGAAATTAGAGCATAGCCACAAACCGAGTATAAAGCACTCCCTCACGCCGTGAGCCGTGCAAAATAATTATAAAAACGTATTTGATACAAAAAACATCCACAAAATAAACATCAACATTTTCACCGCAATCTCATATCATTTTAACTTACCGCCCTGACTTCCTGAGGAAGGGCGGTATACCTGGGCGAATTTATAGAGGCGATATGCGAGAAAAAGGCGCACAAAAAATTACATTAAATAGAAGGTTAAATCGCGTGAAAAGCTCATGCTTTTAGGATAAGTGGATTTGATTGTATTGAAATTAGAGTTCTCTTAGTAAAACTAACTACTCGTTAACATTTTATCCACCAGGGTAAGCAACATTTGAATGAGTAGCCTGAGTGAACTTAATGGCCATAGGCGACGGTGACCACGTATCATCAAGCTCGTCCGACCATTTGCCTCTTCTATTAAAAAAGTTGTTTCATTATCGATAAAGCAACTTTTATGTTTCAGAATCTAGACCGACTTTGTCGTACATGTCGTTTTTGGTTATAGGAACGGGCAATTTTCGCCGAGTTCAGTCTTATATAATAAAGTCCATTTAAATATTTACAGATGATGAATATTAGAATCGGAAGTATAAAGTTTCTATTTATTTATTATGATAGAGGACTTCACTTAATATTACTGTCAATGTCAAAACTTAGAAAGCCGGCGACTCTAACTTTTTTATAGGGACAATCTTTTACGATATAAAGTTCAAATTTATATAAAGACGTCGACCTGGATAGGGATTTTTCTATAAACACACACACAAATATATATATATATATATATATATATATATATTGTTTGAACGGGTAACGGAATAGAAATTTTATATAAGAACACCGATCGAAGTCCAGTGGATATGAGCTCGGCGTCTTGAGCGAAAGGTTCCGGGTTCGATCCTGACTCCCTATGATGCCTTGAAATAGGATTTTCTAAAAGTTTAAGCTTACCTTAGGGACCGAGACGTGAGAAAGTAAGGAAAACAACTAGTAATAAATAACAATAATTATTATAATCGAAGTCCGAAGCTAAAATTACAATGACGTGTATATTAATATAGGCAGCTGTGCCCTTTAGTTTCATCTATTTTTGTATTCTGTTGTTTGCACAAACGACCCGTGCATTTATCTGACCCGAGGGACGTGTGGGTCGTTTAAAGGCTAAAATAAATACTGACCTATATCCGATGATTCATATAATTACGAGCTATTTGCTTACCTGCAGTATTAGTTATGTAATACTTTTATTGGATGTAGAGTTCAGCCGGCCTCATTCAATAAACGACAAGACTACCCAACAAGCCACTCGTATCCGACTAAACAAGCCAGGCAAATCTAGATACAAGTTGCTGGTTCGGCCGTCTTGTCATTTATTGCATGTGGCTTAGACGTGGATGAACAAGTTTGAAAGTAAATAATAGAAATTGCTTCATTGGTCTCGCGTCCCGAAATAATTGGAAGTAATTTTTTTATCTAAAATATTTTTTTTGTGATTTCTATCCTTCGTTACCTGAATATGAACAACTTGTTAGAATAATAAGAAAACCTACATGACGTAACTGGACATGCATCAATGTACAGAAGAATGGTCATGATGATTAGGATAGTAAATAAATCTCCTACTATAATCCTGTTGAAAGCAAAGAAGCTAATTTGGAATGATATCCTGATTTTGAACAACCCGTAACACATGGGCATGCTTTGAAATTTAGTTGTACCATACTAATAGAAGTTATATCAGTAGAATTAGCAGAAGCAGTTTCAGTAGAAGTAGTAGTAGTTATAGAAGAAATACAAGCAACTAATGTTCCACTCTATAAAGCATAGTAAAGTTACGCAAGATTCGCTAGTACAATATTGACATGGATATTATTTTATTAGTTTTTATTAGTTTATTATTTTTTTATTAGTAGATATAGCAGAAGAAATTTCAGTAGAAGTTGTAGTAGTTATAGAAGAAATACCAGCAACTAATGTTCCACTCTATAAAGCACAGTAAAGTAATGCAAGATTCGCTAGTACAATATTGACATGGATGTTATTTTATGTTCTCCAAGCTCGAAACGCTGGAGAGAGTTTGTGTATCCACTCACGGAATAAAGAATGTGACGCTCAGCTTAGCCATCAGCTAGATGCTGTGGATGTGGTATTATATTTTTGAAAGACAATTTTAGTACTTGAATTGAATGATGCATTGATTTTTCTGGATTGCACTGTAGGAAATTAGGATTTTGATAGTGGATAGATTCAACCTACCTACATAATCGGTTCAAAGCGAACGCGATTGCAAAGCGGTGATATGCAAATTTAATATGATGAGGTGCGTTAAGACACCCCACCTCAAATGCGTTTGATCACATAGGATACTTCAGTAAGTTTTGACAGTTTGTTGTCGCGCAGCGCTGCGCCGTTTTTCCTTCGCGTCTAGATCGCTCACGTAAGATATCGCTTAAGGGTCAGATGAAGTGTTTATAATCGTAAATTAACACAAAGAACCTGGAAATGGCACATGGTTTCATAGGCCCAGTGGCTTAGTAAGAGTAGGTGCACTTCCAAGTGCCGAGTTCCACATAGTTCTAGAAAAATCATAAAATACCTATAAAAAATTACATTCTAGCAATAGTATCTATGTTATTTATAAACTAATCTAAATAGAATTAATAACAATGATGTAATATTTAATGATAAGGGGAACTCTTGTTTTTATTAATCGATTGAATCAAGATATTCGTAATAAATAATAATTAATAATGTATTCGAACTATTCAAATGATACATCGTACCATCGCGGTATATGTTGCATCTCTTTCATTTCTGGAGTTCAATTCTTCGTAGTGTGACGAGAGCAAATCCTGCTTCACTTCATTTGCTACACTCAAATACATTTTAAAATTGACTATCCACCGCTCTGTTTCCAGGTAAACTAGTTCATATTAATGAGTGAAGTTAAACACTTACCATCGGGTGGCGCGTCTGCCAGTTTGCCTTTCCAATTATATCATGAATCGTGACAACCTCAAACATTACATGCAGCACGAACCGAACTGAGCCGATCGCTCGAGCCGATCATGCCTCTCTCTCGTTCGTGCCGCGCTCTCGCTTTCGGAACACTACATGGCGTCATCTTTTTCGTGCATGCGGCCCGTAATATCTTTTTATAAAATTACAAAATTAAGTAAGGGCTTTAAAGGGTTGTGTCCATATGGGTTGCAATGAAGTTGATTTCCTGCTTCCATTCAAACCTAAGGCGGTGGTTTATGACTGCATTAAATTCATCACATGACTATGATATTAATGCTCGTGCTATTCACTTACCATTAGATTATCATATAAATAAAAACCTTCACATCCGTTATTCATTAGGCCATCTATCTTCGTCGTGTTTGACAGATTGTGATGTATTGACTATTTAACATACTTTTTATACCCCGAACATTTTTAACGTCCATTAAAATTCAGTAAATGAGAAAATACACATCGAAACACCACTAATGAAAAGAGTTAAAACTCGTGTGTTATTTACGGTGTTAAAAGGCGCTTGTTCGAAGCCTTATTGTTGAAAATGATCGATAAAAGAATAAATTATGCATTGAATCAAACAATTTTAATATTATCTTCGGCATTTTGTTTCACTTTTAACGTACAGCATTTTACATACATTCTATAAAAAACGCAGCGCTGTCGCAATGCTGTGACAGCGCTGTGAATTCAACTTGGTATTCACTAAGCTTAAACCATATCAAACCTCATGCGCCGTCAACGCTGTGGGTGCGATAAGCTCGTCGCGGCGCACAGCCTAGGAAATTACACATAGAGAAAAAATAGCACTGCTGATCCATCTTGTTTTATCATTATATGTGATTTTAAGTTAACATGATTATTAGGTACCATCAAAGCTGTTAAAAATGGGGTATATTTGTGTAACTTGGGAGGCCGTCGTTCGCTCATCAGTGAAGGAAAACATCGTGAGGAAACCGTCATGCCTGATTGCACTAAGTCTAAGAATCTTTGAAAGTATGTGAAGTTCACCAACCCACATTGGGCCAGCGCATCGGTGAATGTTGGCCCGATATCCTCCTCGCCTGATTTCGAGGAGGAGACCCGTGCCCAGCAGTAAGACATATGAGGGTTACTAATTTAATTTTACTTTTACATATCACCAATCCGATGACCGCCATAGAACCAAATACAATTCAAGTAGTAGGTTATATCGGAAAACATTTAATGCCACATCCAACAGCACCAGCTCCATGGTCTGCCAACAGATGCAGGTGTGTGTCACACCTGGTCTAGACCTGGAGTTGACAATGAGCCATATTTTACGTCGTACCATAAATGGCCTTTAGAATTCATCAAAATCATGTTTTAGAGTTTAGAGTTCATTACTATAAAATACTTCATCATCATCATCATTATCATCACCATCATCATCATCATCGTCATTATCATCATCGTCATCATCATCATCATCAGCCTTTATCCGTCCACTGCTGAACAAAGGCCTGCATCAATGAACGCCAAGACGAACGATCTGTTGCCACTCGCATCCAACATGGACTTCGGACTTTGACTCGAGTCTGATCCTTTCAACGTCTTACAGTGACCATGATTTTGTGAAATGTCTTACGATGTGTTAAGAGTCCTGAATCCAGACGGGATTTCAACCATCCATAACCCTGTAGCGGACTGGTCACACAGCAAAACGGATGGCCGATGGGCCCATTAGGTTCAAGAGTGGAAGCGTTTAGGTAGACGAAGTTTTCGTCGGCCATTAACCAGATGGAAAGACGCTGGTCGGCCATTAACCAGGTATGAAGACGATCTCCATGCAGTGGCCGGTCCGTTTTTGATGCGATGGGCATAGATATTTTTAGGCGTTCATTAAGTAAGGCCTACGTCCCGCAGTGGAATAAGCCATCTTGGTGTTTATTGAAAAAGTTCAGTAGTGGAAGGGACTGAACTGATGATGATGATGATAAAATCTTATATATTTTACGGATTGTATTGTTTTATCCGAATGAAGAAAATTTGCATAAACATTAAAATAAAATTTAAAAAGCTGCTCACGTTATCTTAAATTTATTTCGTATTTAATTGGCAAATATTATCAAAATATGACCTTCATATTCGGAGACTTCTCTAAATTAGATAAGTATGGATTTCTCTTTCTCCCGTCCATTCTGACCCCTAAGGGCCTGTATGTCCACGATAAGATACGTATCTCGGCTGGCTGGTTATCTTCTCTCACAACACGCTCGGGGCAGCTTTTGAAATCGTTTGTGGTCTGAATCTAGATTCTAGTTTACTGTACTAGAATTTTCCATGATTCAACCGTTTGTATGTCTAAGAAATAATGTAAATACAGTCCCAAAATACGACTAATAAATTTATATGTAATAAAATTTTTATTTCCAATCGCAAAGACTGAATAGGAGTATGCGTGGGTGTGATTTGATTAGATTTATTAAGTAGGGGTGTTTGTTACGCTTTCACGTGAAAACTACTCAACAGATCATCATGAAACTTTATACACATATTCTCGGAGGATAGGAACATCGGATACATTAAAAAAAGGAATGTTTTTTTCTAACATGGGTGAAGCCGCGAGCAACAGCCAGTAAGCTATAGACAGTTATATTATTACAAAAATGACACCCATCTTACACCATCATAGGGTAGTTTCAAATAACTTTGTAACAGTAGGACGTCTGACACCTCAGTCCTCCCGTGACGATGGTTGCTGTAAAGTATCCGAAACGTCGGGCTCATAAAAAACTTAATAAGCCGCGATAAAATCCGTAAAAGTTGTTTCATTATAATGAGTGAAATTCGCGTAAACATAAGAAAACAATATACAATAACACTGTAAAATCCCAAAATAAAACAACAACACTGCTAAATCGAAACAACAATGTCGTATGTCAAAAACAACAGTTACAACACGTGACAACCATAGCCAATAAGGTAAGCCATTGTTTAGACACACAACATTAATCATCATCATCCTTAAAACAAACAGCGCGTTATTAAATTCCTAACTCACTTTCCCTAATATATTCCATATGAATAGTAACTTAGTTTTGAAATTAATTTATCATCGACCACACAACCTATAGACTCCTAATGTTTGATTTTTCGTATTAAATGCATTCTGGCAACTAGCTGAGGTGAGACGAAAGGGGTTGCAATGCTGTGATTAGCTAATTCAATGTCATACATTACCAATCACGGAACGTTAAAAAGAAATGAATATATTTCGCAACGGGAAAGAATGAGACGACGCGATAGTTTGAGTACATTGTTTACGGCTTACATCGGAACTATAAGTCAGATGTGTTGCCAGAACCCATTCCCCTATTATTAGGAGTTGGGTTATGTGGTCGATGTGATTTATATAATGTGCTTTTAAATCAACGTTGATGAAATTATTATATGTATAAGCAACCATTATACAACGTGGTGACGACCATGTGACATTAAATCAAAGTAGAAGCTATACTAGTCCATACAAGTATTTTGAATCTATCAGAAATATCCTGACGTGCATATGGTTTTTTTTTTTCTTCAGACGAAGCAAATAGTACAAATATGGAAATAGAATAAAACGAATTGACTAACCGATAACAAGCTGCTTAAAATCAATCACTCATAATCAGATATTAATAATAATTTTATTTATACAGACTCCTGTGGTTGTTTGGCACAGGGAGTTTAATTTAATATCGTATAGTTTGCTCCACCCTGTATATCCCGCGAATCTGCTCGAAATTAGGCGAGGAAACCATATAATTCACGATCCGGAACATAATGAAGGTTGGTGAACTTCACGCATTCCTTAAGATTTTTGATTTTTTTAACATTTCCTAACGATTTGTCTCAATCATCATCATCAGCCTTTATCCATGGTGCTGGAGATAGGCCTCCTCTAATGAACGCCAAGTATGTTTTCCTTCACTGGTGATCAATGATCAGATAAACTCAAAACTTTTAAGCAAGTTGTGACCGAATGTCATTAGTTATTGGGTCTAGATTAGATAATTTTTATTTACTTCTTTATTGTCTTTGTTGATGCAAAACTGTACTTGGTCCGAATAAATAAACTCATTCCATGTGCCATCAATATCGACCTCACACCTCTTCGAACCTCTTTGAGGTCATACCCGTTATAATCTTCGTTCGCTGTTATATCAAACCTTATTCATTTAAAAGGATATAATGCAAAGGGCAATAGGGGAAGGCTGTCCTGACCCCAATTAAGGGGATAAGGAAAACGAGAATTAGTTTACAAACTATTAGGGTATACTCGAACACTTTCGATCGTGCAGAAGAATTTCTTGATGCAATAATTGATATATTTCAGGAAGGATAACTCTTGTGTCGCGCATCTTCATGGACACTGAGCCAGATCCAGACTGAAATAGCTTTTCTGTGGTTCGGAAATAAAAGCTAGATAGACAACACGTTATTTTGTCCAGGCTAGTACCAGGTCGTGGAGAAGTGAGTGGCGAATACTCCACCGACAAGAGCAAAGTTCTTAAATAAAGAGAGAGTACCAGGTAAATTTCTCTATTTTCGGAAAACTTTGACCGCTTACGTTCAGCCCCTCTAGACAAGTAAACGACGAATAGAATACTAAGCCACCTTCAAACGAGCGCTTAAAAAGCGTCGTAGGAAAACCCGACGTTAGTTCCATTCGATTTAACGTCCAACACTTAACGTCGAAAATTCAAGAGCACTTGTCAGAAAACCGCTGCGATTTAAAAACGCTTAGTGTGACTGTTCACAGTATAATATAATAATTTATGGGTATCCATCTGTCTGATCATTCAGTCACATAATGTCTATATTACTATTACTAAAGCAATTAACCATAAATGCAACTAAATACTTCTTCAAATAAATTGGCAAAATCAAATAACAGTTTTAAACTTTAGTTAAACTTTGGTTTAAATTGAGTTGTAGTTTACTGTAGTCCCAGGTTGGCGTTTAAAAAATAAACTACCAACTTCATTGTACAAATAAGCCAGCGCTGGCAGTAGGTATATACTTTGTATGCTGGTAATACAGCCAGTATTGGAAATGGCGCCAAATAATCAATTCAATTAATACTATAAAATTGTCAACGAATTAATAAAGGTATAAATAGTAGTTTCACAATGCCTCTATAATTAACCACTTTGTAATTCTTTGAGAGAGACGCGTTCGAAGGCTCCTATTGCCTTTAGATCCGGTTTTTAGTTTAGATATGCATTTTCCTAGTAATTGGGCTACTGATTGGTGAACCTGACTGCTGTGTGCAACAGCTAGTGTATTATATTTGACTGGTCTGTTGGTCTAGTCGTTAGTTACCCTTACTGCTTAACCTGAAGGTCGTGGGCTCGATTCCCACCCTGGACAATTAACGTTTGTGTGATGAGCATGATCATATTTTGTTCTGTGTCTGGGCGTAATTTATCTATTACTAGCTGTTGCCTACGGCTTCGCCCGCATTAGCAAAATATATTATTTTTTTAATGTATCCGATGTTACTTCCAATATCTCCTAGAATATGTGTACAAAGTTTCATGATGATCGGTTCGGTAGTTTTCGCGTGAAAGCGTAATAAACGTTAACTTTTACATTTATAATATTATTATGTTAGAGATAAGATTTTGTGAATTTCTAAGTGTACCCTGAACGAGACTATCGCTCGCTCACCGGTGAAGGAAAACATCGTGAGGAATCCAGCATACCTGATGAGAGATGAGCCTTTGAAGGTATGTGAAGTTCATCAGCCCGCATTGGGCCAGCGCATCGGTGAACTATGGCCCAATAGCCTCCTCACCTGATTTCGAAGAGGAGACCCGTGCCCAGTAGTGGGACATATTATATGGGTTGCTATTTTACTTTAATTTACTTTTCTTATTAATCAGCTACTAGGCTCGGTTGTACTAATTTTATTAATGAGTGACACAATAAGTAATGTTAAGCTATTAGGTTTAAAGAACTTTTATTTCTCAGAAGAATTTTACAATTCTTTTTCTTTTAATTACTAAATTCTGTTTTACTAAAATAACTCTTATACTAATGCAAAAAACGCAAATACAAATTCACCATCGTGACGAACAAAGTTAAAAAAAAACAATCTAAAATTTCTAAAATTAAAATGGAAAGGTTTTATATAACTTCACCGGGAGCAAATTACAAACTAACCATTCCAAATTTGAAATGCAAAAACAGATACAAAACTTCATTTTAGGGCCAAAATAAAAAAAATAAAAGAGACAACGAAATTAAGTCCATACAGCCAATTCATATTTCATCCTTTATTTTATTCATTAAACCCCAGCGGTTTGCACTTCGCAGCTTCTCTTGAAATTAACTTAGAAAGCTTCCTTGTAATTTAAATACAAGCCCTAAAACACTAGACGAGATTTATTAAATATTTATGCCGTTTTTAGTTTCACAGTTGAAAATTGAGTTCACAATAACTAGAGAATTACGGCGACGAAAATTCGAAATAAACTGTGAAATTTGTTAGTATTATCTTTGTTGACGCAACAAAAGAAGTGTTTGTTTGTTTGGGAGTTTTAGTCTCCATTAGTATTGTGGGATAAAATAAAATATTTTTAGTTGATAATAGGCGTATTTATATGTAAACACCGCTGGAGCGTGAAGCGTTACGCTGTGCTGGGCATTTCTTTACGTTATTTGAGTACCACCGTCTTGCTTCACACAGCAAAGCTGTTTAATACGGAAAACAGCTTTGCTGTGTTTTAGAGAGAAGGGAAACATAGTGTTATTATTAGCACATAAACGTAACATTATAAGTATAGACTATAGTCAGCACATTAATGAAATATCGGGGCTTTTCGGCTAGCCTTAGGCTAACTTATTTATGTTCATGAGTCCCACTATGGTTCAGGCCTTGTCGTGGCGGTGGGGTTCAGAAGCCCAGGGTGACCCAAATACCTTGGGCGAAACGAATTGAGCCGAGGGGGCTCTTTGTACCCCTCTTATAAGAAGAGGGGACAAAAGAGCAGGGGGCAAGGGGTGAGGATGGGAACCTCACCTCATCGTACTGTCCAGACGTTGGGAGTGGTTGTTCTGTGGTGCGGGACAACCGCTCTGTGGAGGTGGCGTCAGTCCCCTGAGGGACTGACTAGCCGTCGAGGTGTCCTGTTGCTTGTAGATCCGGGGCACCTCATCAAAGGCGGCATTGGTGGCACTCGCCGGGTTTTAGTGGGTAGAGCTGCGTCCACTTTCCATCTTTCGGGCGCAGCGAGTCCCACATACCCGCCTGGGCAGACCCACTCCCCAGCGGTATGCGTCAGTGCATTTCCCGGCGTAAAAGAAAAAAAAAATTATGTTCATGAGTAACTTTGACCACTTACCATTATATGCCTTGTCTGCACATTTGACCATTCAACTCACAGATTTATAAATAAAGACAAATGGTGCATGCCGAACACGCGAGTGACGCCACCAAAGCGAATACAAATTCAAAAACGAACACAATCTAATAGACGTTTAGAGTACGACGCTACAAGCACTTGAGCGCGCTTTGAAAGTATTCGCTTTGAAGCGTCACTTCGGCGTGTTCCATCTGTCTTTATTTATAAATGTGTGATCTGACTTTTAAAAAACTTAAGATTTTGTGACTGGCTGTAATATGTGCCTCGAGAAAAGGGAAAGAAATGGCAACAGGAAAGATTGGTTGATTTGATTGAGCTAATTTGTTGATGCCATATTAAAAATAATATTTTAATACTTTACTTTTTTAACGTTTAATTCACATGTTTATAAACAAAGACAGATGGAGCATGCCGAACAGGCAAGTGACGCCACCAAAGCGAACACAAATTCAAAAGTGAACACAATTTACTAGACGCTTAGAGTACGACGCTACAAGCACTGTGTGATCTGACTTTTAAAAAACTTAAGATTTTGTGACTGGCTGTAATATGTGCCTTATTTGTATAAAATTAAGTATAAAATCTATTTTATTGTAGCTGAAAACTTGCATGCTATTTACATATTATCTTTATACAAAAGACATAACCCGTATATTAAGCCCAGTTATATAAGAGTTATAAAACTATTATTTCAGTGTGAATACTTGCAACGCCAAGAATTCTCCGGCGAACCTTACAAGATAAGCTCATGACCTAGAAACAGCGTATTATGATTATATACTTCATTGGCATATTTTAAAACGGTGTACGTTTAAAAAGGGATTTTCCATTTTTATTATGCTCAAGAATGCAATGTTTAGATAAGATTCGTATTTAAATTTTAAATTTTTAAAAGTTCTTTACGACTTAAATGGTTGTTGTTTAAAGAGTAAAATATAAAAGTGTTGCTTATGCAACGCTCATCTGCAGAGTATCGTCCTTGATACGTGAACTACTGACCGATGAAGTTATTATATGAACACTCTTATTGAAATAAACATAAAATTTTATTATGTACGAGAACAACAACGTCAACGGGAACGGGAACGAGAACGAAAACGAGAAAAGGGAAAGAAATGGCAACAGGAAAGATTAAGCCATTGGTAGATTTGATTGAGCTAATTTGTTAATGCAATATTAAAAAATATATTGTGATAGTTTACTTTTATAACATTTATTTCTCATATTTATAAACAAAGACAGATGGAGCATGCCGAACAGGCGAGTGACGCCACCAAAGCGAATACAAATTTAAAGGCGAACACAATCTAATAGATGATTAGAGTACGACGCTATGTCAAGCACTTGAGCGCGCTTTTGAATTTGTATTCGCTTTGGTGGCGTCACTGTTATATGTTCTATTTTAGTGAATAATATGTCTCTTTTGCAATGGGAGTTGAAAGCGATTTAAATCATTTTACTGGACATATTTTCAGAATCAGTATATACAAGGGAAATACTTGCAATGCTGTGCCCGATAGGTCCGGTTACACAAAGACTGAAGGTAAAGGTTTGTTATGTTTCAATAATGTTCGAAAATGGAAGTCTCGTTTGGATAGACGATATGTTAGTCAGACATTAACCAGGGGGAAACCTATCACCGTACTGTGGCCGGGCCGTGTTGAAAGTTTTGGATGCGAGTGGTAAAAGATCGGTCGTCTTGGCGTTCAATGAGGGAGGCCTATGTTTTGCATTGGACGGATAAAAGCTGATGATGATTATGATGACACAATACCTAATATGGGATTAAATATTTTATAACAAAAGTAAAAAGGATTCAAGCTTATAAAAAAAACTTATATTTAATTAAATTTAAGTTCCTTTTAATAAGCTTGAATTTTTTAATGTTAAACTAACGCTAGTCGCCAGCAGATGGCGCTACTAATAAAGTTACGCAAGCGACATTACGTTCCAAACTATTAAGTGTACACAAATCTTTGTCAAAAACCTACATCAAAACCCAAGGCATCATTGATTAGCTTATCGACAATTTAAAATCTAGTTCTAAATGATCCAATATCAATTCTAAATGATGAATACCGCAAGACCAAAGTAAGAGACATGCTTTTACTTTAGTTTTGTGGTACTCACCAGTCACTTGACACGTTGGCATTGTCTTACAGACTTGTTCACGAGACAGACTAAAACGTGTATCAAATTCTCCTCTTTATTATCTTGGTTATCACACACTTTGGGTTGCTCAAACACGCGTTAAATGTGGCCATTTTAGTGTACTAAGGTTTTATGGATAGTAAATTCAGTCGTTAAATCTTCCTTACAATTACGTCTGTATAAGGACTAGAATTGTATGGTGCAAATTTCAAGCATCTGTGAACTGTCTATGATTATTACAAATTCGATGAATGAAAATCCATGAATCTACCACAACTTTACTGCCGTGGTATGACTAAAATGCCGTTATCCAACATCTGGGCGATTTCCGTTTTTTGACACTAAGGAATAGAGAAAAAAATTCTCTATCGATCTGTATTTTCAATTTTTTGATATCTTCATTAGTTTTAAAAATAAAAATTAAAATATTGCCTTTAACGGCATACGTTATGTACTATTACAAATCATAGTTTTTTCGCGTTTTCTCAAAACTATGATTTGGTATGAGTTTAGGAAATCCACAACAACTAACTGCCTCGCATTACCAATATATGGAATCTGCTGCAACTATTATCTTGTACTTCTTCTTCCCAATCAGGCCTAGGGGCTTAATAATTAGGCTTAAGGGCCTTCAATAAAAAGGCATACTCATGTAAGAATGAGTAGCAATGTGACTGCTAATTCTCTAGCGATACGAGAGAATTAGCAGTCGCATTGCTACTGGTTCCAAAACTACGTGCGTTCCTGGGGTGCGCTGATCACTCCTCGGATGACACGTCTACCAACTACATATAGATATACTATTTATAATTTGAGAGAGAAGATGGTATAGTGTGGACTATGGTCTCTCGGCCTCTTAGCCCGGGTCCTGCTAGACACGACGTCGTGGGGACTGCCAAGTCGTAGCCAGGCAGTCCCTCTATTGCGGAGTGTGGTCTTGCCGGGACCAGTCTATCGCTGAGGGTTTGCCGTGTTAGCCTGCAGATCCGGGTCCCTCAGATAGCGAATGAAGGCTCACGCAGGTTTTAGTGGGGTAGTGCACCCAATGCGAGTCCCCACACACGTCAGCGCGCCTACCCAAGGCCCTGGTAGGGTCCGAAACGGATTTCCGCTGCGTCATAAAAAAAAATGGTTTCGGCCTCTCTCGAGAGAGTTCCATATTCTATCCACCCACTATGGAGATTTGATATAGGTTTCGAGTTAACAAGAGACTATCGCTCACCGGTGAAGAAAATCTTCATAACCCTGAATATCCCGGAAAACGTGAGTGTCTGATGAGATTGAAAGCCATTGAAGATGGCACAATAAAAGTGGCGAGCACATCGGTGTTACCAATTCTTTTCTTGCGTAATTTCGAGCACACAAAGGTGGATATTATTTTTTTTTATTATATTATTATATAAAGGGTAATATTTTGTTTATAAAACACATAAAAACTTTTTTGGTAAAAACATCCTTTGTTTATAATATATGGTATATATCCATAGGGACGATCATCCCTACATCCCAGAAACCCTTTTCATCTCGTTTCAATCTTTTTTACACTTTACGGATACACAAATTCTTTTGACCTTTTTAAGTGACTTGAAGGGAAATACTTGATTTAACTTTTATATTGTAAGATATTCGGAAAATAAATTCTTATTTCGGGGTCAATGAACTTATTTGGATTGCGATTTCGTTTTATTTGTTGAATTTCATATACGACATATTATTATTGGTTGGTATAAGTGGGTAGGCGACGGTAACAAATTACCTCTCGTTTCCAAAATATATACTTTACATTAACTGCTGCAACAAATGTCATCGTATCCGCCTTTTTGGATATTTAATTGACAGACTGACAGACATGCCGTTTAATGGTAAGTGATAACCAGTTACCTTCAACATGCAAGTAAAGTACAACCTATATAATATCTCCCACTGCTGGGTATGGGTCTCCTCCTCGAAATTGAGCGAGGAGGGTATTGCGATATTCACGGATGCGCTGGCACAACGCGGGCTGGTGAACTTCACATACCTTCAAAGACTTTTAATCTTATCAGGTATCAGGATGTTTTCCTTCACTGGTGAGAGAAACTTTGTACACATATTCTAGGAGATATTAGGAGAAACATAGAATATCTTTTAGCGTTAGTTAAGGGACTTATGTTCTGCAGTGAACGAATAAAGGCAGATGATGATGATGATATTTTGAATTATAGAACCCCCGAAAATACTTCCCACTAACCTTTGTTGTAGATATTATAAATAGATAAATTTGACGACCTCTGCGGCTCAATGGTTAGCGTGTTGGCGCTCAAGCCGGGGTAGCGGGTTCGAATTCGAGAATTCTTCCAACAAATTTCCACTTTCCTGGATCATGGGTGCATATTATATAATAACAATCCTATATAATATATGTATAATATAAATGCATTTAATATGTTTACTTTGCCGAACTTTGGCGAACATTGTAACTTAAATGCCTTAATTATAACACCTTATTTGTACCTATGTTCTGCAAATAAATGATTATTATTATTATTATTATTATTGCTTGGTATCCGTAACACAAGTTCTTCGAGAACTTACCACAGGACAAGATTGACGTGGTGTAAAAGTTTTGAGTTTATTATCATATGATTTGAGATTTTATTATTATAATAACATTGAGTTATTATTATTATAGTGAACAGGGAATCCCGCTTAGAATTATTATACTATTGAATATGTATGAAATAAACGTACTTTTTGAAAAATATTAATGAGAGCTTCGTTTGGCAATACAAAGGAGTTTTATCAAACTCATGAATAAGAAATACGTTTAGAAACAAATAAAATAACGAACTAAAGAAGTATTTATAATCCGAATTTTTACTATACGCTTTTATGAGATAAGCGATAAATCTTAACCATTTGTAAAAATAATGTTTTAGTTTTTTTTTTTATCCTGCATAATTCACTCAAGATAAAGGCCGCGTTTAGGTAGACGAAATGTTGGTCGGCCATTAACCAGGTGGAAAGACGATCACCGTGCAGTGGCCGGTAAGTGTTGGATACGAGTAGCAAGGGATCGGTCGTTTTGGCGTTCATTGAGGGAAGCCTATGTACAGCAGTGGACGGATAAAGGCTGATAATGATGATAAAGCACTTATATGTCTTCCTCGAATGCTCTGAACCAATACGTGTTGATGCATGAAGGATTCCATAATTATACAATGCTTTTTATTACTATGCAGGTTTTTTCAGTCGTTTTTTCATATTCGTTTCTTCACATTAATTTCATCACAGCCGTTTCTTTACACTCGTTTCTTTACAATTTTATATTTCTTCACATTTCACGAGTCAAGCTCGACCAATTGTCTCTCATTCCAGAGTCGATTCCTACGCTCAATATATTCGTATTTAAATTAAAAATTGTCATATTGTTGTCTTGCAAATAAAACAAAGCTTTAATAAAATATTTGTTACATACATGTATCCTAAGCAACGTATTTATTACGTTACTAGCTGTTGCCCGCGGCTTCGCTCGCGTTAAATTCGGAGTAGCGCAGTTCCGTACGTACGTATAGTAAACACAGACAGATTTTTCTTTGAACTACCCTGCGAACTTTCATCTCCTATTTCATGCCCATATAGGTAAAAATCTTTAGACGGGGGAACAATTATTAATGGTTATTTAATTCTTATCAAGTGCCTAAATGCAAAGTTTCATGGCGTCATCTTTTATGTGTAATGACGAACTTCCATACAAACTTTCATCCCCTATCTAAACCCCCCTAAGATTTTATTCGCGACAATAAGTAGCCTATGTCCTTTCTCGAGCTCTAATCTATCCCTATTTTAAATTTCATCAAAATCAGTTCAGTGGTTTAGGCGTGAAAGCGTAACAGACAGACAGACAGACAGAGCTACTTTCGCATTTATAATATTAGTAAGGATTTGAATCTGTGACCCGTTAAGACGAGTCTTAAGAATTTTTGGCTACTCTAAGCAAAGTAAGATAACTACATAAATGAAATTTAAGTATATATTATTATATTATAAGGAACTTGGATAAGAGTACACGATTAGTAGAAATTTCCTCCATAGATTTTAATTCCAAAGAAGTGTACAATTTTATTAATTTTGTCACTTATTCCCGAACTTTATTCGTGCTAAGAAATTTTGAGAAACAATAGTAACTTATCTAGCGAATTGAGATAAATAATGCTGTGTACTTGCTTAGTTTATTTTATATGATTAATTTTATACTTACTCCGTTTATGTCGCATACGCGTTTGTATTCAATCTTTCGTCTCTTTTGCTCGCGCACGGAAGTAAATTAAGCTATATCATTGAAACTTTATTTTCGTTAAAAATATTTTCGTTTCGTCTCGAGTAGCGTGCAAATTACTCAAAGACAGCGAAATCTCCAATATTTTCTTGTACGTGTTACAACACAAACTTTCAATATATTATATTCAGTATAGTTCAAGGCCTGACGTTGAATCAGATACATTTATCTTTTACCCAAGCTTTATATAATACTCTACACGTACCACCGATATATTGTGTATCTTATTAGTGTTATGTAGCTGAAAGCTATGAAAATTCTTGATATTAATAATCAAAATGATTAATGCAGTGTCTCGATTAATAATTCTTTATTAATAGGAAGGCAGATAAAGAAGATTTGAAAATATATATTTACTAGCTGTTGATCGCGTTAGCAAAAAAATGCTTATTTTTAAAGTATTCTATGTTACTTGTAGTACCTCCCAGAATATATACACAAAGTTTTATGATGATTCGTCGAGTAGTTTTTGCATCAAAGCGTAACAAACATCCACGCTTTCACATTTATAATATCAGTAAGGATTATAACGAAACATGATTATAGTGAAACATGGTCAGGAGTCGGGAGGAACATGACCGTGGTCACACTGGACAGCAACCCATGGTTGCTGTAAAGTATCCGAAACGTCGGGCATGCAAAACTTAGTATTTTTTTTATTAGTCAAAAAAAAGTAATGTTACTTTACAAGCAAACAAAACAAGCTAATTTACCTGATAAGTGAGAAGTTTTTATTTCCATTTGGCCTCTAATTGACTCCACAACGAAAACCACTAAAATTGCATTTCTCCGAATTCCTCAATTCCAAGTAATAAGGAATTTGATAAAAATTAATCTTACCGAGATCTTAGATCGTGTATTACACGGAAAAGGCGGGTGTAGCTAGTAGCCGGGTGAGCCGGCTTTTTCAGTGATTTACTTTGCCATGGAATTTTGTGACTAGAAATTAAATTTGTACTATACAGATATTATAGAAAACTAGCGGACCCGACAGACGCTGTCCTGTGCGAAATATTTTGTACCTAGATGATCGAATTGTTTATCAAAACCATTCTCAAATCTACTTGAATAAACACGATATATTTTATCAAAATCGGTCGAGCCGTTTAGGAAGAGTTCAGTGCCATAAATACAGTAGAATCCTACGGCCTACTTATATTATAAAGAGAAAAGTTTGTAAGTATGGATGCTTGTTACTCTTTCACTTTACATTTTACCTATCGAGACTCCTATCGAAAATCACGTGGTGGCGTTGTTCCCGGCTATCATCGGTGTATCTTTGACCGTCGTTACAATCGAAGTCTGAAAAACTGACAACCAGTCATACCACATTCTTAGATGAGCCGGAATTCTCATCTACTTTTTTGATGAAACTTAAAGGCCAATAGCATAGGTTCATTAGAAAAAAATACAGTCTTACCACGGGGTACCTTATACAAATGGCAGATATTTAATACAATTAGAAGTATCATAAGCTCCTAAAATAATCAATTGACTCGAATACGTGAAAGGTGAGTTAACATGGAAGAAGCTGCGGACGACAGCTAGTGTCAAATTTAAAGAAATCTATTTAAACGAATGTATACCCCCGTAAGCCGTGATATCCCTATCTATATTGATGTGAATAAAAAATCTTCAAATCTGAATCGTATCTTTAGAAAATGTTTTGTGAGGGAATCTAAAGTAATACACCATAAGATATCTGAGCGCTGTTTCGCGTGACCGCGATTTACCCGGGGAGCTGTATCCTAACGATATTGGTGTTTTGACCTTTGTCATAGAATAAATGAACAATACACATTGTTTCGCGAGATTTTTTCGGTAATGAAACTCGGCCTACTTAATTTAGTACCGAAGTGAACGAACCGAAAAAACCCATTAGTAAGCTGTGTTTCATTACCGAAAAAATATTTGGAGCCATTGTTCAAAACATTGAATTTGTTGGTTAGTCGTTCTAAACATGTGTTTTCTCTATTATGTCATATCAAAATTGGTTTATCGTTTTATAAATATTAGAAGCCTAGCAGCGCCCCGTGGTTTCACCCAGGTACTTCCCATTCCCCTGAAAATACTTGTCTAAATTATAGCTCATCTGTTATTCTGATGTGTAAGCTATATTATTGTAAGGTTTTATCAAAATTCGTTCATAGTTTTTCATGAAAGAGCAACAGACATCCAAAAATCCAAACTTACAAATTTTCCCCTTTACAATATTATTTCGATTTAGATATTAAGCGTGACTACAAACGACTTAACCGTAAGGCAAAGGTAACTAAATAACAGTTGAACGGTTAAACTCACGGTTGAGATAATCTCGCTCTTTACGTGAATAGATATTATTTTAAAGTATATAAGTACACAAAACGTAAATTCAAAGTAAGCTATGACAATATCGTACGCTACTACTTGCTTGCGCAGCGTTTGTAGCATATACTGTTTGCGTAGCATTTGTAGCATATTATACTGCTTGCGTAGCATTTGTAGCACATTATACTGCTTGCGTAGCATTTGTAGCATATTATACTGCTTGCGTATCATTTGTAGCATATACTGCTTGCGTATCATTTGTAGCATATACTGCTTGTGTAGCATTTGTAGCATATACTGTTTTCATAGCATTTGTAGCATATACTTATTGCGTACCATTTGCAGCATATACTGCTTGCGTAGCATTTGTAGCATATTATACTGCTTGTGTAGCATTTGTAGCATATTATACTGCTTGCGTAGTGTATGTTGCGCATCTTGCATGCGAAGCGTACGTTGCATCCGAAGCGTACATTGCATGCGTAACGTACGTCGCAAGAGTACTGTAAGTAAATTCTACTCTATATGGCGTATATTATAGCGTGCATAGTGTACGTCACGTAGATAGCATGCGTATAGAACGTGAGTACATGACAAGGGTATTGTGGGTAAACAAACCATATTATAAACTATCGTAATTATAAGTGTAAATATTTATTTAGGCAAAACTAATATTCGCAATCAACATTGATCGGCCCCTGCCACACTGCAAAGAATTAGCCGTCTAGGCGTTCATTATACGAGTTCTCTACAGCATTGGACTGATAAAAGCTGAAAGAAAATGTAGATGACAGTTAAAAGAAAAAATGAGTGAAACGATAATACTTCTCTTTAACAAATATGCGTATTATTAAAAGTGTAGTTTTAAATAATATTGTTTAAAAAACGTGTCAATCGGAAAAGGTCTCAATTTAATCACCCTTCTTATCAACTAGTATCGATCTTATTAAGATTAAATTATCTTATCTATAATTAACTTCGCTACAAAGTAGGCATTTGTATATATTTTCATTAGACAAGTGAATCAAATCAGATTTTCGGAAGAATTCCTTTCTGTCGTCAAGATCCTTTCAGATATTTTATCAGTTCATCTTTCATCAAGGCTTTGTTCTTGCTAATGTACCGTTACTTTGGTTGCCTAATCTGTGGCCAAACGATCCCATTGCCAAATGACAACAGCAATAAGGATTGCTGCCCCTAGATTGCTTTGTAATGAACTTCGCTGGATGCCCCTAATGCGACCGTTTTGTGATGTTTTTATATTTTTCATATAAAAAGGATTATAATGGATATATTATATAGATTTTTTTTAGTATATTTTCCACCACGTCAATCTGGTCCCGTGGTAAGTTTCCGAAGAACTTGTGTTACGGGTACCAGACAACGGAAATACATATAATTGATACTTTTATAGTAATACACAATATATTTAAGATTTTTATTATAATATAATACACATATTTAATACACGCCCATGACTCAGGAACACAGAAAACTGTTTGTTCCCTGGCGGGATTCGAACCCGCTACCTCCGGCTTGAGTGCTAACGCGCTAACCACTAAGCCACAGTAGGTATGTATATAACCACCTATGTCTTACGGCATTCTACTGTGGGGGAATGCCGCGGATATTAATACGATCTTCTTGTTGCAGAAGCGAGCTATTCGAGCCATATATTGTTTGGGCCCCCGTGTATCATTGAGAGATAAATTTAAAGAAATTGCCATCTTGACTGTCGCTTCTCAATACATATTTGCTAATGTATGTCCGTAAAAATATTAATGAATTTGTAAAAAAATGCGACAATCACAATATAAATACTAGAAACAAAAATAAATTAAATGTTCCATTCTTTACACTGAATAAAGTTAGTACTTCGTTTATGGGACAATGTATACGTTTTTACATGATGGGAGGCATGGGATCCTACCCAAAAAAAGGTTTAAAATCTTTCCATTAATAAATTTAAGAAAACTGTTAAGGAACGTTTGTGTGGTAAAGCCTATTACGAAATAAAAGATTTTATTGAAGATACCACACCTTGGGAATAAGACACTCACTCTTAAGATGTTATGATGTTACATGTTATATTTATAAAATATTATGTACTCATTTTATTGACAAAAGAGCAACCCCTAAGTTTTTTCTCGTTTTTCTTAGGGGATCCTGCATCTCAAACAAGTTTTTTTTTATTTTTTTTATTAGTATTACTAGTTATTGACTACTTATGTTTTGACTTATTTCAAGTGTACAAGTTGTACCTACGTAATATAGATATTTTTGATTTGATTTGATTTGACAGAGATCGGTTAATGCTTTCGAATCAACCAAATTTACCTCGGGTAAGCTACGAACTATAGAGACTCGCACTTGAGAAATGCACTCAAAAAACCACCAGCAAGCACCTTCAGCCGCTTTTTGGGGGTCCCGGAGCTGCAGATAACAGGATCACCTCAGCGACAGACTGGCCTCATACGAGTACTCTTCGTAACGCTGAACTGCCTGGCTGCCACTAAGCAGTCCCCACGACGTCGTGAGATACTGGACGTAAGACGTAAGACGACCCGAGAAGACGTACACACATGCCTTCATCCACACCACCTGACAAGAAGCCTTAACAGTCAAGGCCTTCTAGGCTCGCGCGCTCGGACGTTTGAGTGGATAACGTAAGCTCAACTTATACACATAAATAAAATACATAAGTGCATATAAGTCCGTTTGTAATATTAAATTACGCGCTTTTTACTAAATACTTATAAAGTATTATACGGAAACTATAACAAAATAACTGTTTGACGTGACAACGTCTTATAATTCGACGGAGCCGGCTGCACGCACGAAAAAAACATGACTCATGCGGCGTTACCTCGCTTTGAGGCGTTCCATTTAAGGCTTGAAGTGCAAGCGGGAGCGTGGAACGAGCGACAGAGAGGCACAATCGCCCCATCAGTGTTTTCTTATGACATCACGTTCAACTATCGTCAGTGAATCGACTTTACAGACAATCGATTTTTTACATTTTTTTTATTCATCTGTCTATGTAATCTCTGAATCGGTTGGACATTTTTTGATTGGACTTTCGTTAGTAGGGGTCTGATGTATTATGGAGTGAATTAGGATATAACAATAATATCATCTATTCTGATAAGGCTGTAAATATAAGTTGACGCAAACGAATCAGCGGGCAATAGCTAGTCCTACTAAAGTGAAAGTTTGTAAGTATGGATGTTTGTTACTCTTTCGCGTAAAAACTACTGAATGGATTTTATTGAAGCTTTACAATAATATAGCTTATACATCAGAATAACACATAGGCTATAATTTATCCCTGTACTCCCACGGGAATGGGAAGTACGCGGGTGAAACCGCGGGGCGCTGCTAGTAAGATATAAAAAAGATAAAACCTGCACTCAACCGACATCATCTGCCGGTTCGCCTATAAAAAAACATTGCAATTTTATTTCATGTTAAAATTCACAGTCTAAAAACCTCGTCAAAGAATAAATAAGTCGAGAGTTTAATTAAAATGTATGTACGTTCACTAATTAGCATATTATAAAAACAAAGGAGATACTCAGACGAGAGACGCGATTTGTCAAAGTTGGAAAAATTTATTTTATGAACTGCCAAGTGTATAAATTAACTTTTTTGGGGTTCTCTGTGTAAAGGGTTCTTATAGTCATCTATCAGGGCTAGTCCACCACTCGCTCCCATCTCTGCAACTCCTGTAAAGCCAGGATCGATGGTAACCATCAAACCCTTTGATATGATCTCCGGGAGCCCGGGGGATACGATAAATACTGCCTTGGGACCCGCGACGAAATTAATCATTAGAATTCAGGAGGAGTAGGAATTTAGTAGGAAATTCTATTATGTCTATATGTCAGCCTATTTATTATCAATGAATTACCTTTATTTATTTTTTTATCACAAGAAACATATCCGATTAGATTGAAAGTCTTTGACCAGCCCGCATTGGGCCAGCGCATCGGTGGCCTATTACCCCTCTTCGCCTGATTTCGAGAACTGGGACATAATATATGGTTGTTATTTATTTTTCACAATTTAATTTTAGTTTTTATTTATAATAATATTAGAGATAGTTTTATATTGCTTGTAGATTGGTTTTCCTATGATAAATATATAACATTTTTCTCCATGTCTTTACTCCAATCAATATGTATGTAAACGATCGCCGAACTTCGAGAAAATATTGCACTTTAATAAGAAGAACTATATGGATTTTAATGAAACTTTGCAATATGTTTTACACATAAGCTAATATCTATGAAGAAATTGTGTACGCAGGCAAAGACTTAACCACGCGATGTTATTATTATTGCGTGGAATATTATGGAATTGTGAATAAAGTCTGTAAAAGTAAAATATTATTTTTTATCTTTCTACCTATCCATCCATCCATCCATCCATCTATCCATCCATATATTTACAGGTTGACCGATCATCCATCTTCCCCAATATTCCCATATGCTTTAAATTTTAACCCTATCAAAATCACAATTCTGCACCGACAAAACAAGGTTTATCTCATCACTATATCATCCAACATGCATGATATATCACGCGTGATGTGAACACCCAACATGCTGCGTGATATATCAGAATAATGATGGCACTAATGATGGCGTGAGCGATGACAGCTATTTACTTGGGCAATTACCGTGCGATCCGCACAGGCGTAATCTGGCACAATGACAGAAGACAGGTCACACTGACAAGAAGAAATTACCAGGGAACAGGGCTGTCAAAGATGAGAAAATTCAAATATTAATTATTTTACTTATATTATCTGGATCTGCATATTGCAGTACACCTTGCCTTGCCGTAGATTCAATTCACGTCCAATAAAATAGTTTGGTGGTAGTTAATATTGATTTAATGAAACAATTTGATATGATTTGATTTAATGTTTATTTATGTATGATATTCTTAAATTGGAGTTGAAAATGGTGATTTTTGGCTTTTATAAAATAAAAATAATCTCCAACGACGAGTATAAAAATGTTGTGGTATATCCGAACAATATGACTACAGATCTTCCAGAAAAGTCAGCGTTGGCTGGAGCAGCCACCTAACACTTTCCCACGGGGTAACGACTGTTTGTCCACAAACAATAAGAGCCGGGAAAAATGAGCCAAAAAAATCTGATAAGTAAGAAATAAGATGAGTAATACAAAAAAGCTATACGAAATTCCAACTAGCTACACGAAACAAGCGAACTCTACAAAATTTAACCAGCTATAAGATACAAGCGAGCTCCACAAAATTTAATTAGCTATAAGATACAAGCGAGCTCCACAAAATTTAACTAGCTATAAGATACAAGCGAGCTCCACAAAATCTAACCAGCTTTAAGATACAAGCGAGCTCTACAAAATTCCAACCAGCTATAAGATACAATCGAGCTCCAAAAAACCAAACAGGTGCTAACCCTGGCCCCACATATTGTTGACCCTTGTCATTTGTGCCGCTTTGTACGCCATCAATCCCCAGACGCTATTTGTCTTGTTGAATGAATCAGCAAAAGAATGCGGATTAAGGTACGACAACATTTTTATACTTTAGCTCGTTCAGACCATTTATCAACGTAAGGTCTAATACTAATTTAAGGGACAACTTCAAGCAATACAAAAAGTGCCACAGTTGCGAGACAGCGTTTACTGTACACATAGTACAAAAAATTAGGGTTGTCTCGTATAACTTTAAAGTTGCAAAGCTGTTTAGTTTCATTTCCAACAAAAGCGTATGGCTTTGTTTCTGAGTAATTGAATAATTAAGTAAAAATGAGTGTTATTTGTACAAGGGAGTCGATAAATCTTTGAATATACTTTAATTGCGTTACTTATATTACTTTTTCGTATTACTCGTATTAGCTTATCAACAAAAAACGTAATGAGCCGCAATAAGATCCCTAAACGTTGTTTCACTTTAACAAAACACATTATATTTAATAAACATGATACCAGCAAAATATGCAGCGTATGTAAAAAATGTACGAGTAAAGTTTTTTGAGTCTACCGCGTCCACGCCTAGCCCACAGAAAAACCTAAACAAAATGATGTAGTGCCCTAATATTATGTATAGTTTTATTGGTATTTAAGATAATGTATTCATTAAATATAAGAGTATCATACCGGTACCTACTTCACTTACTTTTTCATAATTAGTAGTAATTACTACTTTTATGCAAAAAAACTTATTGGAAATACGAAATATGAAACTCAATCCTTAACAGCACCATTCCTGATATCAAAAAATTAAATACCTTTATTTATTTTTATGGTTTTTCTTTACAGCTGTTAGTGAGCTAATGATATATTATGAGCTATCTCGATAACAATTACTTATATCAAGGTAACTTGATAAATAGGCACTTCTATATTATGGTATTCCATATATCCAGGTGTTCCATTTTATTTTAAATTCTTTAGAATAATTCGAAATTGGTTGTCTGTAAGTCAGTTTACGGATTTGCGTCCGTACCGTCCGCACGAAACGAACTGAGCCGATCGCTCGAGCCGATCATGCCTCTCTCTCGTTCGTGCCGCGCTCTTGCTTTCGGAACGCTACATGACGTCATCTTTTTCGTGCATGCTGCCCATACGAGTTATTAGACGTTGACACATCAAAAATATGAAACGCTTTTAAGATAATACAATAATAATAATCATATCGAGTGCTATTTAAATAACTTTATTTGTTTAAGTATTTCCAACGAAACATTATTTTCAAAGATTCCTTAAAATATCCATTCCACATGAGTGCAATGCTCAGATGAAATTGCTTTCATGTACATGTTTCCTTTTAACGGCTAACGCGATTATGTGGAAGTGAATTTGAGTGGTTTTCAAAGATTTAAACTTTCTCAAAATGGCCTCGGTTAATTCAAACAGATGTGAGATTAACAAGCCGTAATCAAAGACCAAAAAGGGCCATTTAGCCCTCATCAATTAGACGAAAGGGCACTTAATTATTATGAATTAACTTTATTTTCAGTAACAATATATAGTTGGCTTTTTAGCGCTCATAGCTGATACTTATAATTATTATTATACAATTATGTATCTCATTAAATCTAATATATCATATTTTTATTAATAATAAATCCATACTAATATGTGCTGTGAAAGTAGGAATGTCTGTTACGCTTTCAAGCGAAATCTTTTTTTTTCGTCGCAGTGGAAATGCATTCGCATCATATCAGGACCTCGGGTAGGCACACTGGCGTGTGTGGGGACTCGCATTGGGGTGCACTACCCCACTAAAACCCCTGCGAGCGCCTTTAGCCCCTTTGTGAGGGTCCCGGGTCCGCAGGTAACAGGATCACCTCAGCGACAGACTGGCCCCGGCAAGGCCAAATTCTTCAGTGCCCACGACGTCGTGTCTAGCGGAGCCCGGATACTCATCCCGAACACGAGCACAGGGGTGTTACTAGAAGCATTAAGTAGCGCCTCCGACGCACCCCCGTTCGTCGTCTACGGGGGAGGCCACGTCAGCAGCCTCCTCTCTCACCCGTTCATCGCCCTCCTTCTGGGACATCAGTGTTTCGCGGGAGGCTATTGCCGTCCAGGTCCATTATCATGAAACTTTGTACACATGTTCTTGGAGATATACTGTAGAAATAAAATAGGATACATAAAAGAAGTATTTATTTTACAAACGATAATACTTCTATGCATTTTAATTGGATACGCGCAGATTCTTTCGCGAATTTTTTGGAGCGGATTTACTGTAGCTTGTGTATAATAAAATACACCATTACTTTAGCTATAAAAACGACAAGCACAGAACGAAGAGCGAAGATGTTACAGTAGGTATGGGCTCGGCCTTATGTGCAAGAGGGTCCAGGTTCGAAGACCTCTCGTGTTGCTTTGAGATGAGTTTTTCTAAATTTTCTAATTCATCCCTAAACGAGACCACCGTTCGCTCAAGATGAAAAAAAACATCGTAAGGAAATCACCATACGATGTGATTGAAAGTCTTTGAAGGTGTGTCTAGTTCAAAAATGAGCTTTAGACGAGCTCATTCGTAAAATATGGCCCAGTACAATCGCCTAATTTACGGCGGCTTTCAATATCCTATCTATCTTAAAATTTTCTTATCGATCTTAAATTTTCAAGTTTTTCAAAAAAAAATTCAAGATTGTTAAGAAAATTTTAAGATAGATAGGATATTGAAAGCCGCCGAGAGGAGTCCCGTAGTAAGATATGTATGGATTGACACTTTATTACAGAATTGCGTTCGCCAACCTGTATTGTTCCACAGCTGGTGAAACCTATTTCCTACCTTCCTCCCCAAGGCTTAAAAATGAGTCACGAATACCGTACTCACCAGAACTTGTGACCAGCCAACCTAGGACAAGTGGCAAACGCTCCGAATCTATTCAGTTGCGATAAACGCTAACGCCTTATTATTACTGCAAAAAAATTAAAGAACGCTCATTCAGACAAATACAATATAATATGGTTTTGTTTGTAAAAACATCTAACAATGTACGTACTTTGATTGTAAATACGAAAGTTTGTAAGTATTGAAGTTTGTTACTCATTTACGTAAAAACTACTGCATGGATTTTAATAAAACTTTACAATAATATAGCTTCTACATGAAAATAAGACTTAAGCTATAATATTTTATCCCTGTACTCCCACGGGAATGGGAAGTACGCGGGTGAAACCGCGGGGCGCTGCTAGTGTTATCATAATACCTCTTGGTTTCAATAACATGTTGTACTCGTATATCATTCCCAAACAATGAGTATTCTATTCTATTCTATTCTATTCTATTATATTCTTTCAGCGTTTGTGCCACTGGTCCAGGGGGCAGGTCAGTTAGAAACCAAGTCTATACACATATTATCGTGGCTTCCTCATTATCATCTTTCAATTAATCCTCTCATAATGTTCTTTATTCAATCCAAAAGTGCAGCAAAATTGCTGCTGTACAGTATTTAGTAGACAGCAAATTGTTATTCCTGTTTGTCTATTTATTGGGGATATTCGATTGGATATCGCGATGTCGAAGGTCGTTGACCTCGCTGCGGTTTTTCGCACCATTCGAAATATATGACGCAGGCTAAAATACAAATAACAAGTATTTATGGCACATATATTTATGTAAATTTATATATAAAGTTAAGATAATATTAACTTCTGGCTGGTTGAGTAGTCAGGCTTATACGTAGCCATAACTGGTTCAAATCCCGCCAAGTACAGATGATTTGTATTGTGAATATTCAAATTTGAATTTCAAATAAGAGTGCAAGTGCAGATTTTGTTATTCATTTGATAATAGAATGTGTTTATATGAATGTGGCACTCGGGGACTGCCGCGGTAATGCTATTGCATAGCATTTTGTATCAACTTATGCAATTATAATTATTTATTTATTTTAATTATTAATGCAGTATTTCTTTTTCTTTGATATTAATTCAAGTTACACTTTTTGAGCGTGGTGACCGATAAGAAAACATTTTTTTTTCCTTTATTAAATAAATAAAAAAATATAAATATTTTAAACAATATTAACTAATATTGTTTAAAATATTTTTATTATTTTACAATACATGTGTTATATTTTATTGTTATTCGTGCGAGCTTCGTAGTGTCGTACAATACGTCTAGTTGCAAGCACACAAACACCGTGTCGAAGACTGCCGAAAAGAAACGACGTTAGACGATGCATGGCCTTCAAGCCACACCTCCGTGCCCGTCGGAGTGGGGAGCGTTAGGTTTTTTTTTCGTTACGGAATTTCTGGACTCGGTCCCCGCGCTCAAGGCCCGCGATAGAAGCTATGCAATAGCTTAAAAGGCAACAATAAATATAAGGTCGGCCATATTTACTAATCGATGGATTTATTTCGAACTAAGTCGCAGTCCACAGGTGTCTCTTGTAATGGTGAGTCCTCTTTTATTAACCCCCGCCGTCCACTCGCAATATATTAACGGTGGAATATTGTCTGTATTCTGATAACAGATGTTTGCTCGCTTCGAGATGAACGTTTATATCTATTGAGATGAAAATGAGATGCTAGATATGTCTGATATGGCGTAAATTAGGTTGTTCTGATTAGTAGCGATATGGGATTTCCTTTTTCTATATTTATGGCTGCAACTTTTTTATTTTCGTTATTAAAACTATTTAATGTCACGATAAAGCATTAGTATCATCATCATCAGCCTTTATCTGTCCGCTGCTAAACAGCCCTACTAATAGGTATATTGAAATACTAGCGCCCCGCGGTTTCACCCGCATACTTCCCATTCCCGTGGGAGTACGGAGATAAATTATAGCCTATGTGCTATTCTAATGTATAAGCTATATTATTGTAAAGTTTCATTAAAATTCCGTAGTTTTTACGTGAAAGAGTAACAAACCATCCAATACTTGCAAACCTTCTCATTTATATTAGTAGGATCGAGCACCGCAAAATAAAAATTACAAACTAAATATAAAGATAAAATGGCCATTCAGCGGGGAAATGCCGCCAGCCTCTTGGGCACCCTACCCTGCGAGCGTAGCGACTTGGGGTCGATTTTTTATATTTTTAATTTGATATAGTATATATTTTATTTTAAGTAGTTTTAGTATATTTTTGTATAAATATGATAATATATTTTGCTATTAATAGATAAAATAAAAATACGTAATTTTCAACAGCTTCTGTACTAACATTTCTGGCAAATAAAGTTACTTACTTACTTACTTACTTAAGAGGAATGATTATATCAGATGTTAGTTTAGTAATCGTAGGATAGGTGATAATTAGCTTATCTCAGTGTGGGATTCAATACAACGCTCTCTAAAAAGTGTTTTCTATTTTCACGTGCATTTCACTCGCGTCGATGGCTCTGTGAAAACTTCGTGTGGAAAGCGAATATGTCTGACAAAAGTAAAAGACACGTTACACAGGAAACGTGTCGTTTCACTTTTTTGTATGTAACTCGTTTCTGGTAGTGGAAATTTTGAAAATGATGGTTATTTTATTGTTTTTTCATGTTTACGCGAATTATAATGAAATACCGATCATTATAATGAAACAACTTTCCGACACCGAACACGGAAACGTTGGGCTTATAAAAAAACTTGATAAACCGCGATAAAATCTGTAAATGTTTCAGCATTATATCTTAAACTTTTAAAATTCTTTTTTATATAAAAAGTATCCTATGTTACTTCTAGTACATCCCAGAATATGTGTACAAAGTTTCATGGTGATTCGTGGAGTAGTTTTTGCGTGAAAGCGTAACAAACATCCATGCTTTCACATTTATAATATTAGTAAGGATATTAAGCGATAGGTACACCGCAATCCTTGCAGTAAATACGCGGTGTATAAGAATACTATGTTGCTTTACATTTTGGGAATTACAAATTGTGGTTGAAGCATAACGAAATCTCTTGAATTCGATTGCATCATCATCATCAACCTCTATTCTACTTCTGAATATAGGGCACATTCAATGAACGCTAAAACGATCGGTTTTTCGTCACTGGCATATCGGCCACTGCACTGAGATCCTTTTTCCATCCGGTTAATGGCCGACCAACACTTAGCATATGCAAGCCTACCTAAACGCAGCCTCTACGCTCGAACCTTATTCATTACTAGCTGTTGCACGCAGATTTGCCTGCGTCAACTAAGATTTAAAATGGATCCCTAACTTTTTTTAAATTTAATATAGTCTATGTTCACCGGGGATAGTGTAGCTTCCCAACAGTGAAAGAAATTTCAAATCGGTCAAGTAGTTTCGGAGCCTATTCAATACAAACAAACAATCAAATCTTTCCTCTTAATAATATTAGTATAGCCCATCGTAATCATTATATCTGGAGAATGATTTATCATTATTTTTGGGATATACATAATAACATCATTATACCCAATAAATAATGGGATCAAATGTAAATCATTTTCTACCATCAATGGATAATGATAACAATACAATTTTCTCAGAATTCAAATTATCACTACATATTATAAAACAAAGTCGCTTTTTCTGTCCCTATATCCCTTTGTACGCTTAAATCTTTAAAACTACGCAACAGATTTTGATGCGGTTTTTTTTAATAGATAGGACAATTCAAGAGGAAGGTTTATGTATATAATTTATTCAGTTTTTATATACATTAGCTAAGATATAACAATAATTGTTGAAGGTGTCGGGAAAAAATAGGCCGCTTGGGAGTTTTCAACGAAAACGCTGCCTTAAACCCTTTCTGCCTTATTACAAAAAGCGGTTTAATTAAAAAAACCTGGTTTAAACTCCTATAAACCATGGTTTACGTGAAAATAATATTACAAAATGTGGTTTATCTGCAAAACCATGGTCTAAATTTGTTTGTATTACAAAACTTATATAAACCGTGGTCTTCTTAGTACCGTCATTTAATACAAATGTCATTCGGTCACTATGACAACATTAAATTAAAACGTTCCTTTTGCCAAAACAAAAAAGTTTTAATAATACGCTAATGATTAGGCGATGTTTAAGAAAATTTAAAATATTGAGACCTGGTTATTTTGATTATTTAGTTATTATGACGATTTTAGCTTGGTTTAGGTTCAAGCATTTTATTAAATTTTGTCGAATTAATTTCTAAAGTAAGTACGTGTATCGAAACATAACATTCTCGCGCGTCAAAATATTAAACCATAACAATTAACAAAAAAAGCAAGTAACTAGCAATATCAATTAAATTTACCATATTAATATCCCTTTTCGAATTAAAACAACAATACAAAATGGAAAAGATGATATTACGTAAAAGAGAAGCTTTGTCACATCAGATTTAGTAATTTAGACCTTCGTTAAACTAGGGGTCGCTGAAGTTTAAAGATAGACCATGATTTAGTCCATGGTTTATCGCTAAACCACATTTTGTAATACCATTTTTACTTAGACCATGGTTTATAGGTATTTTGTAATAAGGTAGACAAGTTTTGTAATACAAACAAGCTTAGACCATGGTTTTACAGATAAACGTGGTCTTGATAGTTCTGGTTTGAGTAGAGGTTTATTTAGTTTTTTGTAATAAGACCGTTTGAGATATAACAAAATAATGTATGGTGGAATTGTGTATCTTAAATAGTTCTACAACGTTCTATAACGTGATAATTTGAAAGTTATTTACACAAATACGGTATGAATCCTTATCATTTTAAATCAGTTAATTGGCATGTGCATTTTATGAAGATTATTTTTGCCCTTTACAGCATGCAAATTAAATGAATACTTTAGGAGATATGGCAAAATCAAAATAATGCAGAAGAAAATAAATCGTGTTGCTGTGATACGAACGGGCGTGGGTGGTTGTCTGGTGTCTAAGGCCGTAGTGTATCAACTCTGGTAAACGTAATAATATGATCAACGTATGGTGGAATATATAATAATAGTATTATATATCCTAAATATGCCTACAGAAAATCTGCGAAGGGATATATGTCTTTATGTTCAAGATGACATATATTCATTTTAATACAAAAACTTAGTAATTATTAAAATAGAAAATGATCATCATCAGACATGATAAATCCGTAAACCTAAGTTCACGCGGGCGAAGCTGCGGGTAACAGCTAGTAATAAATAAAGATTAAACATATTTTTCTTTCTTACATTTACGTCTTTTACGTCTGCATTTGTGTGTGTGTAATTTTTGGTAGAAACTTTGCTGGTGTATGTACTATTCAAATTTGAGTTTAAGGTGTAATATGTGTTAATGTACTGTTTGTTTCTCGAAAATATAAATCAAATAAATAAATAAATATTATTTTCTCATAATACATGCGAATGAGTAATAACTATTCTTTATTTAAAGATATATTTCTATATGGTGTAGATATTGGAAGCGTGTTATCCTCTGAAGTGGCCCGTGCGTTCGCCTGCGAGATGAAACTAGTTAACTACTTCTATTGTGGTCGTTGTTTAGCGCGGTTATCCTGGGACTTGTTATGTACGTGCCTTTACACCATATGATTTTTATAAAATACAATCTACGGACAACAACTTGGATTACTACGGACCCCTCCCGAGACTATAAAGTATACGAAACGTTGAGCATATAAAAAATACTATAATCATTAGAAATTCTTCATTATAATTGAAATTTTTGTAAGGATTAGAAAACAATATTTCAATACTTTTTTTTCCAATTATCATCATCATCAACAACAGCCTTTATCCGTTCACTGCTGAACATAGGCCTTCTTCAATGAACGCCAAGACGACCTATCCCTTGCCACTCGCAATCCTATTTTTTGACGTGACGTCTTATGATTCGATGGAGCCGACTGCACGCAAGAAAAAACATGATTTGTGCGGCGTTACCTCGCTCTGAGGCGTTCCATTTAAGGCTTGAAGTGCAAGCGAGAGCGCGGAACGAGCGACAAAGGGGCGCAATCGGCCCATCAGTATTATCTTATGACGTTGTCACGTTCAACTATCGTCAGTAAACCGACTTCTGACTTCTCAATGTATTTATGCATTCACAGAATAGCTTATTGAAAGTCAATTAAATCTACGACAAGTTTCAAAACAGACTATAAACAATTATAAATCAGGAATGTGGCGACGGATGACTTGGTCAACAGACCAAACCAAATCCGGTACACGACATATCGTATCCATACGATATCGGATGTCGTGTGTTATAAAAATGTTACTTTGTTCTTTCATTCAGCGTAGACTATAACCATCAATGTACCTAAGTTACTGGCTGTCTGTACGCGGTCGACCGGGGATTCTTTTAGATCTTATTTACACTTTTAAAACGCGACACTTAGTTTTATCTCAAGTAAAGCTATTGAGTGGGTTAGAATCCTGTTAAACACAGTTTGGAAAATAATAACAATAATATCTATAAACGCATTTTAAAATGTCTATCAATCTGGTCCCGGGGTAAGTTCTCAAAGTACTTGTGCTATGGGTACCAGACAACGGAAATATATTTAATATTTTTATACGATACATATTTATGATTTTTATGATTTAATAAACACAGGATTTATTTATTCCCTGGCGGGATTCAAACCTGCTACCTCTGGCTTTAGCGGCAACTCGCTAACCATTAAGCCGCAGCGGTTGTCGAAAAATATAGGTATGATTGCGCTACAATATTTTTTTTTTTGTTTTTTGTTTTGGAATATCTATATCTATACTAATATTATAAAGAGGAAAGATTTGTACCTATTTTTGTATGTTTGTAATGAATAGGCTCAAAAAGTACTGGACCGATTTCAAAAATTCTTTCACTGTTCGGAAGCTACATTATCCACGAGTAACATAGGCTAAATTTTATTCTGATAAAAAATAGGGTTCCGTAAGATATTCTGGTAGACACAAGGTGTAAAAAATGTTATTTCGCGTACTAAGGTCCCGTTGTAAATCTTAGTTAACGCAGACGAAGCTGCGGGCAACAGCTAGTTACAGATAAGTCTCAACTTTCAAGTGTACAAGTATCTACGAAATAAAGATATTTTAAATAGATTTAAGACAAAAAAGACCAAAATTCCACACTGAAACATTAAAGAACCACGACATTTGAGTATTTAAGAAATATATTTACAAAACAAAAAGTTCCGCTAAATTAAATTTCACCCATATTTCATTACCTCACGAAGGTAAACAAAATAATGTGAAAAAACCTGTTTACCTCCCCGCTAATACAAATGAAGTGGAGATTGTTTCACTCGAAAAATTAAATTGGATGTGGAAAAGGAAAAAGCTCCTCCGGGCTCACAAGTCCGCCTTTTTTGTATAAAGCTAGCTTTTAAGGTTGTTAAGGTAAGTATTACAGTGTTTAAGAAATGGTTTAAGCTGTGCATGTGATTACAGTTAATCAATAATATATTTAAAATTAAGACTGAGTCAGTTTTTTATTTAAAATTATTTTTTTATAACAATTCAGAACCACGCAGAAAACATGGCTTAAATTAAATCTGCATCCAATTTGGTTCTACCTAAGTGCTATGTAGTACAAACATAAAAAGTAATTATAATCATCATCATCATTATCATCATCATCATCATCGTTATTGTTATCGTTATCGTCATCGTCGTCAGCGTCATCGTCATCATCATCATCACCTTCTTCATCGTCATCACCATCATCATCATCAACCTTTTCCCATCCACTCCTGGACCTATGTCCAGTTTTGTTTCATTGAAAGAGGCCTATGCCTCTTTCAATGAAATAGCTATTCAATATTTTAGTAAATACGAAAAGCCTTATCACACAAGTTCCCTAAAATCAGAAATACATATTAATTGACAGCACAAAGGCATTGAAAGGCATTAGACTGACACTAATAAGGCAATATATTAACGAGTACGGAACGGAATTGGACTTTCGGCTCATAACTGATTTAATAGGTTTATTACTTTATAAACGCTAATTAGTAATAGATATCGGTAAAACATATACATATAATATATACTAGCTGTTGCCCGCGGATTCGTCCGCGCTTGCAAAAAAACTTACTTCTAGTACCTCCGAGAATATGTGTACAAAGTTTCATGATGATCGGTTGAGTAGTTTTCCCGTGAAAGCGTAACAAACATCGCCACTTTCACATGTATAATATTAGTGAGGATACCATGCAGAATGAAGTTGAAGTGTGTTGAATCATCATCATCAGAATTTACCACCGCTTCTGCATTCACTTGCACTCGCGTCCAACACGGCCACTGCGCGGAGATCGTCTTCCCACCTGGCTAATGGCCAACCAATTCTCTACTCTTGAACCTTGTCCCATTGGCCATCCGTTCTACTTAGTGTTTTCTTTAATACGAGGGGCAAACAGACAATATAACCTGATAGTAAGTAAAAGCGGCATCCATACTACACCACCAGAGGATTAGCAAGTGCGTTACCTTAAAAAATGATCTTTTCTTGAAGAATTCCCGTGACAGCTTTACTGTGTGGAAAGGCAGACAGAGTAATCTCTGGCAATGAGACTTGCCACCTAACGTGACCAGGATATGATGATCACTTGCCAACGGGTGGGCCGTCTGCTCACGTGTTAAACATTTATGAAGTTAACAAGCTTCATCAGCATCATCAGCAGCAGCAGCAGCATCGTCATCATCGTCATCATCATCATCAGCAGCAGCAGCATCGCCATCATCATCATCATCTTAAACATCATCATCATCATCATCAGCCCTTATTCGTCCAACAAGCTTGACGAAGTGAAATTGTAACTATTACGTAACTCAATGGAGAAGAGAAAATATTTCGTTGAAAAGACGTGAGGTGCGTAGAGATTGGGGTCGATACGGGTTATTTATTATACCCCTATCTGCGGGACCTCGTGGCGTGGTCCCGATACGGTCCTGGGGGAAATGGCTGGTCCAATAAGTCACTACGGGAACTGGTCCAAATGTGTGGCTATATTTATATAATACAACTTTTACTGTGTAATACACATTTAGTCATCAATTAATTCCTTCTAGGATTTTTATAAACGCAACAGATTGTAATAATATATGGATGTATGTTTGTTACTCTATCACTAGAAAACTACTGAATGTATTTTGGTGAAACTTTGCAATAACATAGCTTTAACACATTTGGATAACCGATATGGTATAATTTATTACCGTACTCCCACGGGAATTGATAGAAAGCAGGTAAAACTGCTGGATGCTGCTACTAAATAATAACCAACTATTAATAATTAATTATATTAATCAAGATTGAAATTAACGTGTGTGCTCGTACGGATATTTCAAGAAATCTTATTTATTAATAACATATTTATATTGATACGTTTTAGGGTACTTTAATTGGGTTAATTTAGTAGATGATTTTTTAATTACAAGTATATTATCAATCTAAAATTACAGTTGTGTTACTAATGTAAGGTGATACATTTTAAAAATGATAATCATTTTGGTAAAAGGTAGTGCTGCTTTGCGACCGGGGAGGAACAACTCGCTCACATGTAAACGGCATAAAGTGACAGCTATGCTGTCGCGTTTCATACGGTTTGTGAGTTTCCGGTGGCTCATAATATAGGAGAAGGAGGGCAACGCATCTGCATAACCTCTGGTTGTGTGGATGTTTATGGGGCCATAGTTCACGGAAGCGCTGGCCCAATGCGGGTTGATGAACTTCACATACCTTCACCGGTGAGCGAACGATGGTCTCGTGTTTGGGGTTCAATTAGAAAAGAAAACCCCATTTCAAGCCACCACAGGGGGTCAGTATCGAACCCGGAACCTCTCGCAAGAGGCCGAGTCCACCCACCACTGGACCATCGTCGTTTTAAACTAGCTAGCGGAAAATCGGTCGAAGCCAGCATATTAAATAACCTCCAAAAGCAATAAAATAATATTACTCATAGTTGTGCACAAATAGATCCTTTGCAAGTGAAAATAGCCGCAAAAAATACACCAAGCTACACGCTTCTATACAAGTACATTAAAACCTTTGCATGCAAAACTTTGAAAGCACTTAGCTAAATAGAACTAACAGCAAATTAAAGAACAAACAAACCTTTTGTTACGTAAGATTTATATTTAACTATTCCAGTTAAGAAAACTTTTGAGCAAATTAAACTTTAGTATTTAACTTTATGAGAACAGTTTAATAATTAAATGTGAGATCGAAACATTTGTTCAACGACGTGTACCCAAGTTCCTAAGGGACTCTTCGTCTTCTTCCTTGGGGATAGGGATAGAAAAGAAACAAAAATCAATCAATCGTCAAAATAATTAAAACTAAAATATATAATACAATCTTTTACGGATTGTATAGCTTTGCTCTTTTTTGTTCATTGAGGGAAGCCTATGTTAGGCAGTGGGCGGATAAGGTTGTTGTTGTTGATGATGATGATGATGATGATGATGATGATGATAATGATGATGATAATGATGATGACGATGATAGCTTTGCTTTACTTTACAGCAATTTGTCACGGGAGGATTGAAAACTAGAAAACAATTGGTAAAAAGCTATTATTAAAAATAGTTATAACGCGCTGAAAAGTGTTAATAATAACCTTAAATCAGCTGAGTCGACTTTGATCACATATATGTGGAAAACATAATATAGAGAAATTTTAAATTATAATACAATATCTTTAAAGTCCTTTGTTTATTTCATTATTCGTCCTTCATTTTAAATTTAAATCAAACACCATATTAAATATTTATTCAATTCTTTTAAAATTCAAGCAATTTTAAACACATACAAATAATATATTAATTTAAGTGTCTGTGTGTATTCAAATAACCGCTTTTAACTAAGTGCATGTGGATAGCACGGTACTGATATCTGTCTGTTTGTTCTGTGGCGGACCAATCACAGCGCCACAATCCTGAATCGGTTATTCGGAATCGGAATACGGCTATCGGTATTCTACAGACCGATCGCTATATATACACCAGCTGACACGATAGCTAGTGGTCCTCGGCCTGGCCGAGAATTGCACCTCGCTCGGTCGGAGATCTCCCTTTGGGGCCTATCACCATATGTCTCACAGTTCCGGCTAATATCTATAATAGATAGACAGGACTTTCACTGAAAGATAGCCAATATAAATGAGTAACTTAAACTAAAAAAATAATTAGCTTCAATGCAGATACATGTACATGTAAATGTAGGTCGAAGCGGGTAAAGCTGCTGTCAAAAGCTATATATTATAATCCTGGAGAGTTTCTTTGGTTGGAGAATTACATATTTCCATTAATCGAGGAAGGTTTTTATAGAAGTAAGGCTTTCACATGCTGCCACGATTAATACGAGCGGAGCAATAATGAAATATGTGGCAAAAATGAGAGGAAAATATATCTTTTGAGACTTTTGGCTGCGTAAACGGTTTAAGCTACGTATTTACTGTATAATATGATGTACATAATTGTACCCACTTTAAAGATTCAAAATTGTACTACGACATTTATATTAAGGTTAACTTACTTTAAACATTTTATAGTCATCATTTTTTTAATAATACGTGGACGTCAAGAAGTTTCCAGTATTAAATTAATCATTATCAAAAAAAATTAATCATAAGGATTTTAATTTTGAATAAAGTTACCTTTAGAATATCGTAGGAAATATTATAGTTTTAATTGAGTCAGGCAAAGATGCGGGCCGCTAGTTGTATTATAAAAGTGTTCTTCTCAAAAAGATTTCATAATATTTATTATTGATATGATAAATAATATTTATTCATGTTTATTTGAATTCAATTAACATTTCAATTTCCCAAAGTAAACAGTTTATTCAAATCAAATTGTATTTTTAGTTCTTATTATTTAGAAGTCGTGCATAAGCACAATATAATAACTACGAAGGCAATATATTCAGGGGTTTGGGACGTGTAGAAATAGCAGATTCGATTTCGTTCATGGTATTTTGTAAATTTTATTGTCTAATACCTAAATTAGTTTCGGGTTAAGTTAGCATAGTGTGGCTCTAATATCCTCACTCCTGTGAAGCGAATGGAGCTGATGGGGCCTCTTTGTACCCCTCTTATAAGATGAGAGGGCAAAAGATCAGGGTACCTCACCTCAATGTTCTGTCCCGACGTTGGGGGTGGTTGTTCTGTGGTGCGAGACAGCCCCTATGTGGCGTCAGTGCCCAGTGGGATCAGTGAGAAACTGACTAGCCATCGAGTTGCCCTGTTGCTGACAGATCCGGGACACCTCACCAAAGCTAAAGCTGCGTCCACTTACCAACTTCCGGGCGCAGCGAGTCCCACATACCCGCCTGTGGAGACCTACTCCCCCGCGGGATGCCTCACTGCATTTCCCGACGTTTAAGAAAAAAAAAAAAGAAAAAAAAAAGGTGGCTGTAATATTATGTATATTGATAATATTTATGTTCTAAATTAATAAAAATATAATGGCGAAAAGGATAAGCAAAAGGCAGTTTCTTTTTTTAATAATAATAACAACGTTTTTTGTTATTTAGTCTATTTTTTCTTCAATCAAAAAGCCTTTTGTCGTTGTGAATATTCCAGCCAAATTACCTATTAATATAGTTAATTAAAAAGACGATTTCGACAACTGTTAATGAAAACAATGACTAAATAATATAACACTTTAATACACTGTACGTTGTACGAGGAAAGCGAAACGAGCATCCTTCGAACTCTAGACCAATTAATAAAATTAACAAGCTTTAGAGCTCTTCTGTAACACAAATTAATATCAAAAAAGCACCCGAACGTTTCAACAGAACTAAGTTATTAAGCCTAAGTTATTTGAATAAATAAAAGGACTAAATTAAAAATTTGTGCTTCCAAATTAATTTAATTTATATTATCTCGAAATAACGCGAAAAACTTATTTTAAAGTGATATTTAGAAATGATATTAAATCGAAAACAGAATGTCATTAATTCATATTGTTTGACAACTGTCACAATCACCTATCCGTACCCACTTGCTATATTTAATAAACGCCAAATCAAACTCACGTCGTGATTAGAATAACATCTCATCATCATCATCCGCCTTTATCTCTGCACTGCTGTACATAGGCCTCTCTCAATGAACGTCTAAACGACCGATCTCTTTCGCATCCAACACGGACAGGCCACTGCACGGAGATAGTTTTTCTATCTGGGCAATGGCCGATCAACACATCGTCTACGTAAACGCTGCCTCCACTCTTGAACCCTTTTGGTCCATCGGCCATCCATTCTTCTATACACATAATAAGTGTACTATGGGTTAATTATAAGTTATTTGTTTATAGTATACCAATGTTATGGAAGAGCGAGATTCCCTAACCCAAGTTAATATGCACTTAAAATTATGTCCAAATAACAAATCTGTCTTTGTAATATTATATTATAAGATACAAATAATCAATTATTATTATTTAAATTATTTAAAACTATTCTTTTTAGCATAACTTTGCAGAGCTCGATATTTCGACATTGTCTACGAATGTCATGTTCACGAGACTGTCTCGTATAATGCTGATAAACATGGTAAATATCTCGTTTTAAATAGCTTAAATAATAAAAATAGCCATGTTAATCTAAAATCCTATATAAACAATATTATTATCAAAGATTATTATTATTACTATCCAAATATTATTAAGCGCTTGGTGAATTAAAAGTATGTTTTGGTTCCTAAATTCTGCCTTCTCACACAAGTGTTGTAAACTAACAACAGGATTGGGTTAATGTGGTGTTAATAATGGTTTATAATAAGTACCTGGTTGACCTAGCATTTGCTCGGTACCCTAAGTGATAAAATACGATAAAATTTTTCTTCCAAAAAAAAAAGATCTTAAAAAAAGGAAAAAACAAAAAATTCGGACTGGAGATTCGAACCAGGCTCGTTTGGACTTAACTGCCTAATTTCACCACTAAGCTACCATGACATATAGCAAATATAGAAAAATAGATATTTGATAGCAAAATTTACGTTCGTATTCCAATCATATTTTATCGATGCCTCAAAACACGGATTAAAAAGAGTTTTCTAAAAATGCATCCTAGCTAGATCGATTTATCGCCGTTTTTAACGCATGTATACAAAATTTCATGAAAATCGTTGGAGCCGTTTACGAGATCCCGATTCTATATATATATATATATATATATATATATATATATATATATATATATATATATATATATATATACAAGAATTGCTCGTTTAAAGGTATAAGATAAGATAAAAACCTTTTCTGATATCGACAACATAAACACATAAACTATTTAAACTACAGCGTATTGTCAAGAAACTTTTAAAAATGGCGTACAGTTCGTAAACGGGAAGTCAATGGTGTTTATAGACAATATCTATCCGTTACACGTACGCGCCATATGCCATCATACACTTTGGAAAGAACTAGGGGTATTCAACCCGCGCGCTTCCGTATCGTGTTAAGCTTTTATCGGTTATCGGCGGATTTAAATATCCTATCTATCTTAATATTTTCTTACATATCTTGAAATTTTGACACATTTTCTTACAAAATCTGTCAAAATTTTTAGATAGATAAGAAAATTTTAAGATAGATAGGATATTGAAAGCCGCCGTAAATTTGTCATTTCTCATAACCTGAGTAATACTTATTGAGTTAAACATTTGAAGGTCATTTAATTGCCGAGATTTTCGTCTACCACAAAGATCACGGCTACTCCCCGGATCTTTATCCAACAGATTACCATTTTTTGAAGTGAAACTTCTTCAGAATCGTTGTGATTTCAAACCGGATGCAACGGAAAAAACGACAGGTAAGAGACGCAAATACAAAAGAGCGCCAGGGCAAATGTCGGTGTGTATGTATATTGCAGACTGTTTAATACTTGCTTGTATTTGAGCATTTAACGTGTGTTTCACTTCTATCGTGTGTGAATCGCGACACACCTCTTTTTTTTAATTTGGATAGCCTCTTGCAAGGGAAAAATGTAACTAAAATGTGGCAGTACAAACCGCCTTCAGACATTCTATTAATTTCCGTCCGCATGGCTTTCACTTGCTTTTTATAAGCTTTACCTGTGTGTATGTTTGTAACCGACTCTTTATGGCGCGATTTTGATCTATTGTAAACTGCCAGATTTCGTTCAAACTTCGTACCTAGATATATCGAGGTCCAATGACAATACACTAATTGGATAAGATTATTCCATTTCTTAATTTGCAAAAGTTTTATATTTACAAATTTTAAAATTGGATGCGGCATGTTTCGCCACTATGGCGTGTTTTTTAGTTTTTTTTTAAATATTAATTATTTTTGTAAAGGTATCAATGAACTACCTATCAAATGTTAAAATTGCATAGAAGCAATGAAAAGATATACTTTGATTAATTAAATGTTATATTATATAAAAAAATCGACTTTATATTCCGACCATACAAAATGCGAATTTCATGCAAGTAAGGACCTAAAATACCTTATTATATTGTGTGCTGGTTTATATATCTTTTTATCTATCTTAATATTAATCTTTTTATTTTGACCCTTCACACTTTTCTTTTTTTCTCCCCGAGGCTTTACTTGTGAGTGGAACAAAGTTACCCATTAAATAAAATTATTTTAACTATTATATAAGCAATAATAGTATGAAAGGTGTTAATCAAGTCGTTAAATAATTGAATTATCATCCTTAATTATTCCAATATCGAGCCTTTTCGGGGCCTTTATAATTATGAAGTTAATAACTTTAAAGTATTGAAAATATCTATGAAATTGAAATAATTGATCCGTAGTCAATTTCAGGAGAGCAAAAACGGTATTTGAATAGCAAAAGATAAAGTATTTAGTTCGTTTGGAATTCATATAGAAGCTCAATACAAACATTCTGCTTATAACAATAAGGTTTATTGGCTTTTTGTGGAATCTCTTTTGAGGGAGGGGCTGTGCCACGCTCCTCACTGCATGGATACCACTATAATCAAAAAACTGGAGATCGGAATCTTGAATCATCTACCTGAATCGCCTAGGGCAAAGAATTCAGACGTACATAGAAGGACAGTTCTTTAGGATTTTTTGTGCCAACTTTATTGAGGACAAGCCCCCATTTTGTACTCGCTCGCTCTCGTAAGCTCATATGCTGGGGACATTGCGGTGTCCCTCTCGTTACGCCGCCAAGCGGACGTTTACATCGCAGAGTTTGTCCTCAAAGTGCTCATAAGAACTGTCCTTCTATGTACGTCTGAATTCTTCGCCAAGGGCCAGTGAGTCCTAGTGAGTCGGAACTGTGCTGCTGCTTGCACGGGGCTCCAGTGAGTCGGAGTACTGCTGCCGTGCGGGGCCGATACTTTATGTAGACCAGCAGACATGTGCTCTGCTAGTTGACCGGTCGCTGTAGTGTGATTGCCCATTGAAGCCGGTGAGGGTTCGACCAGACCGCGATGCGTCGAGGCTAATGGTCGAAGTATCCGAAGAGGCTGAAGCTGGCTGGCGCGGTGCGGAGGGGTGGGGAGTGATGATGATGAATGTCCAAAAGGAGGTGTATTCTGTCTAGGGTCACTAATTTTGTAGGATTATGGTGGAAGCCCCAAAGGGAGATCTCCGACCGAGCGATGTACAATGCCCGGCCAGGCCGTTGCCTATTTGCTATCGTCTCGGATGTTGTATATATTGCAGAGACGCTGTGATTGGTCTGCTACATCATAGCGGACCAATCACAGTGCTACAATCCTGCATCGCGCTATCAGAATTCCAGCGTAGATAAAAATGGAAATGGTATATAGGAATGGCATAAATAGAAATGGTATATAGCGCGGTGATCTGTCGAAACGCGTATTGCCAGTAGGCGAGGCTATAAAATGATAAAAAATAAAAAGAGGAAGGAAAAGGTACATACAAAGTCCGCTCACCGTACCACAAGTAAATCATTAGTGACATCCATAGAAATCTAAATAATAAGGCAATGGAAGTGACAGGTAACGCGTTTATATATCGAAACGTGTGTCAATTACAATAGTTATATAGTTAATACATTTCTTTTTGTGATATGATGCTCTTCTATTAGCATCGAACGTAAAAAGCAATTAAGCCTTAGAATAGGCAACACATAAATAAGTTTTTCGGGCTAGTTCTAGCTAAACTACTATATTCATGGGCTACGTCGACCACTTGAAGACAAAGACACGTCACCCATTTTGAATATCTAAATAACATCAAAAAGGTGAACTAATTTATGTTTGAAAAAAATGTGTGTGTGTGTGTGTGTGTGTGTGTGTGAGTGTGTGATTCACACACGATAGAAGTGAAACACATGTTAAATGCTCCAATACAAGCAAGTATTAAACAGTCTGCAATATACATGACATATACACCGACATTTGCCCTTTCGCTCTTTTGTATTTGTGTCTCTTACCTGTCGTTTTTTCCGTTGCATCCGGTTTGAAATCACAACGATTATAAAGAAGTTTCACTTCAAAAAAAACTCACTTCGGAGCAGCTCCTAAATTGTCTTCTTGAATACCAGAACAAGAACAACTCGAATACCGACGTCATATCCAGCATTTTCCATACATCAATAATCCTCTTTCTCGGCCAAAACCTTAAAATTACTCACCATTTTATAAATTCAACAATGACATGATCTTCAAAACTTCTATGAATATTTGACATAATAAAATAGCGTTTTGCCAACCGAATCCACTTATCTTGTTGATGTATGCCGGTCCGTCCTAGGTCTTAAGGCTCGTTTTTACTGGTGTTGGATCTAGTTCCTATTTTGAGGGCACAGCTTGAGGACCGCTCTAAATCTTCATGTTTTGTGACAATTTAAACTGTGTATAATCAGAATATAAACGTTATCAGAATTTATATCAAAGTACAAAGGATTTGTGTAAAGGATATTTTGAAGTTTCGCTTCTATCTACGAATTCAATAAAATTAATATTGGGGAAAGATGAATAATACCATGAAGGCTTGTCTGTTAGTTTACTTATTGTGAAATACAAAGATAGTTAGGGCCTGTTTCACAATGTCCGAACGAATTTCCCATTAAGCTATTTGAACATATTTACCACATAGCTACAACGTTTCCGTTTCGCAATTGACAAATAGCTAAAAAAGTTCCTGGTAAACTATATGACTGATCAACTGGCCATCAGTAAATTTATCTGCCAGATAAATTAGTTGACAGCCATAAACGTGGTTGACAGCTTGGCGACATTTAACAGTAATAAACCAAAGTATCAACCCATATATGTCCCACTGCTGAGCACGGGTTTCCTCCTCGAAATCAGGCGAGGAGGGTAATGGGCCAATAGTTCACCGCGCTGGCCCAGTGCGGGTTGGTGAACTTCACATACCTTGAAAGACTTTCAGTCTCATCAGGCATGCAGGTTTCCTCACGATGTTTTCCTTCACCGGTGAGCGAACGATGGTCTCGTGTGCACTTAGAAATTTAGAAAAACCCATTTCAAGGCACACACGGACGGGTCAGGATTGAACCCGGAACCCCTCGCATAAGAGGCCGAGTCCGTCCACCACTGGACCACCGTCGCTCGTAATATAAAATAAACCAAAATAATATATATTCTGTTTTGATCAATTAATAATCAAATTTTGCCAAGCCAGTAAGTGACCAACAGCGATCTGCCAAATAAATTTACAGGCAAGATGATAGTGAAACGCAATCAAGACTAACTAGAAGATTTGTCTGTCATGTTATATAGCTATTAGGTACAATTACTTTACTGGTACATTGTGAAACAGACCTTTAGTCGTACATAGTGTACTTACCTTTTAGAAATGTACCAAGTTGTTTATTAACAGACGGACAGAAACTTTAACAACGAGGATTACAATTTTTGGCTATGTACCAACAGAATCTTATTTAATCAAAGGCAAATGAAATAAACTAGGGGCTTTTATAACGCGTTTACACGATACGACTGGACGACTAACTCGTTTTATTTTAAATCCAGTGCTGTTCATTAAGTAGTTGCCGTCTTATGAGGCACGCTCACCAATCATTTACGCACTCAACATATTTGTTTAGGGACAAACTAACAGAGTGACAGTAAATACACTTAAATAAAAAGAACCAGCGCTATCTAATAAAGAAATGTCAATAAAAGAATTTCGCTATCTGAGCAAAAGTGGATTTTCCCCAATAGCGAATTTAAAACCAGTGAGAAGGAGGCAGTCCAGGACATTTCAAGTCAAGTTGGATTATTATCTCCAGTTTGTTATAGTTAAACGTGAAACTTAGAGAACACTTAGACTATGGACCATGGTATAATATCTTGGATTAACCCACACATCCACAGACTGGCTATAAAGTTTAATCGTAGCCTAACTTTAATGAGCTTACTTCTTTATGCATACTTAGCATAAAACATTTTGTGAAAAAAATCTAGCTTAGTATGAAACATTTGGTGAAAAAAAATCTAGCTTAGTATGAAACATTTGGTGAAAAAAGTCGGAGCCGTGGACGGATAACAGATGATGATGACAAAAATCAAACATTATGCGTTATACCTATATCATTTACTAGTAAATGTATTTTAGAATCATTCGTAAGGAGATAGTAGAGCAGATAAAAAATATATACAAATTAGGTATTAGTATAATAGCCGCATGTTAGCTATTCAATTTATTTCGACTCTGAATGTTGCTTACTTTTTTGAATATGCGTATTAAATTGATTATTTTCAAATGAAAATATAAAAATTTAATATCATATATTATTGTGCTTTCAAAATTAAGTTTGTGTCAATTTATGTAATACTTAAACTAAGTTTTTTTTTACAATTAATACATGTAATTGAGATGACAATCAACTCCATTTTATTCAGCGTGTTTATATTATTGATGCAACTATATAAATAAGAAAGGCAAGTTTTTTAGAGATTTTATTTTCAATTTAATGGGCTGTGAACACTTAAAATATAATAATAAACAAAAAGGTGTGTGTGCGATTCACACACGATAGAAGTGAAACACACGTTAAATGCTCCAATACAAGCAAGTATTAAACAGTGTGCAATATACATAGACATCGACATTTGCTCTCTCGCTCTTTTGTATTTGTGTCTCTTACCTGTCGTTTTTTCCGTTGCATCCGGTTTGAAATCACAACGATTCTAAAGAAGTTTCACTTCAATAATTAAAGGGGAAACGTGTATGAGCAGCCCGACGCGACGTCATCGAATCATGCAAACATGTCGGTGAGTGTATCGCGCGCTTAACATGTTTTGTAATAACACACATGTAGAGGTTGCTTCGTTTTTCCAATACATCTTAATAAAATAAAGACTCTTTGTTGACAGTGTGGAAATACACAGGCATTCTCTTTGAGTATTTTCTTTGACGTAAATTTACGTAATTTCATATATCTCGTTATAAACTTTATTTTTTTTTATTCAGACGCTGTGTTGTTTTTTATACATTTTACTTTACAACCGACCCTTAAAGTGTCAATTGTTTCAAATCATCAGTCAACGTAAGACTCCGTTAAATTTTAACGTATGTTAAAAACAACGCTCTTTGGTCAATCACGTTCGTTAGCGCCATCTTTAACGATTTTATATTCCTTAAAATCGGTTGATTCAACCCGCCCTGAGAGACGATCTTTATATTTTATTGTAATACTATAACGTCGTGTTAAAAAAATGTGTTTTTTTGAAGTGAAACTTCTTTAGAATCGTTGTGATTTCAAACCGGATGCAACGGAAAAAACGACAGGTAAGAGACACAAACACAAAAGAGCGAGAGAACAAATGTCGGTGTCTATGTATATTGCACACTGTTTAATACTTGCTTGTATTTGAGCATTTAACATGTGTTTCACTTATATCGTGTTTGAATCGCACACACATCTTTTTTTCACTTTTAATTAAAGCTCTAAATGTCGGCGTCGTTTATGAATTTCTTGTTCACGTTTTCTATCAATCAATTTCATCTTCAACAAATCAGCACAATTTAAGCCCGCCACATCTCATAACTATTTCTAAAAGTTTCAATAAAAATCTTAAAATATTTTCCAATCTCGAGTATTTTTGATATCAACAGTCGATAAGATTCAGTCCAGCTTTCAATTACAAAGGCAATTCGCTTAGTACACTGTAACTTAGAAAAATAGCTGGAGAATTGAATTCAGCGAATTGAGGAAAACAACGAATTATACTGTTGGAATTAGATAGAGCCTTATGTTTAAATTCATGTTCTATATTGTTATTCTACTAATAACCAATAGAATACAATATTAAGCGACGATGGATCAGTGGGCTAGGCCTTTTGAGCGACAGATTCCGGGTTTGATCCTGACACCGTCTCCAATAGTGCCTTGAAATGGGTTTTTCTTAATTTCTAAGTACGGACACAAGACCATCACTCGCTCAACGGTGAAGGAAAACATCGTGAGGAAACCTGCATGCCTGATTGAAAGTCTTTGACCGTCTTGGGCCAGCGCCTTGGTGAACTATGGCGTCATATCCTCCTCGCCTGATTTTGAGAAAAAGACCGGTGTCCAGCAGTGGGTTGCTACTTTATACTTATATATATTTGAGGCGTACTTTTTTTGATGTCCGATCTCCCGATCTCCCGCCATCTTTTATGACCAGTTTTCGAACTAAAATCGTCCCTTATAGATTAGGTAAATGATGATGATGGTGATAATGGATATAATTCTACAATCTTAAAGACCGTAAAATATCCATCGAAAATAACAAAATCCCCTATTTGGAACAATTGAGTAAGAATTTCCGAAGCGAAGCGATTTCGTAGCGATCCTCTACGCCGGTTACATCCAATAACGTAGTACTCGTAGACTCGAGTGAATGACGTCATTTCGTAGCCGTATTCGATTTTTAAAAAATATGAATATAGCGTGGACTTTATGACGTCATTTAATACTAACGACGCGATGTTCATAGATAATATATAATATTTTCTCAAATATGATGAATACGTAGAACTGAAAAATCTTGGTACCCAAATTCTTAAAACTAATATTAATTATGACACCGGTGGCGTTTAAATTAAGAAACATTATCAATCATTAAAAATGAAGGATACAATTTTTTCATCAAGAATTTTTTCTTGTGTTTATCGCGTACATAAGATACATTAGTGTACTTGCGTTAATTTTTAACGTCTCATTTCAGGACTTATTTATTTAGGGCAGGTTCCATCGACCGATTTTAATAAGTAATCGTTAGAGATAGCAGTAACGAACGTTAGTCCAAAAAACGTTATTTTTAACAGACGTTAAAATTTAACGAAGTCTCTTACGTTGACAGATGATTCGAAACAATATAAATAGAAAAATGTCTGTTCAAAATATATATTAATAATTTGAGCGACGATGGTCCAGTGGGTAAGGGGCTCAGCTTCTTGAGCGAAAGGTTCCGGGTTTGATCCTGACCCCCGCCTGTGGTCCCTTGAAATGGGTCCTAAATTTCTAAGTGTACTCTAACCATCGTTCGCTTATCGGTGAAAGAAAACATCGTGAGGAAACCTGCATGCCTGATTTAAAAGTCATTAAAATATGGTCCGATACCCTCCTCGCCTGATTTCGAGGAGGAGACCCCCGTGCCCAGCAGACATAAAATTATAAGGGTACTTTACTTTTTTTATCTATACAATAAATAAATCTTAATACGATCCAATTTACTTTACAATCCTATTTTAACCTTACCCTATATCAAAATCGGATCTTTATATAAAGAAATGGCTTTGTTATTACAAGTCTAGAGATTGTAAAGAACATGTGTTGCTTGCTCACCTTCGTCAATCACGGTAGGCAGCTGTTAAATTGGATCTTTCTTGTTCCAGGCAGCTTAATGAAAAAACCACTAACAGCAGAGTCAGATGCAATCGTCTCTTTTCAAAGGTACTATGTTCGATTTAAATTTTCCCTTTATATTTCTTTGAAGTTAAACTTCTATGCGCGACTAGAGGGTAACTTTTTTCTGACGGAGGAACGCTCGCGTTCTATATTCAAAAATAGTAGCTCTGTTCGTGAGCTCAACTTAGGCTGAGCGTGCACGTCAAATATGGACAATTGTGTTCATACATATTGCTACTAGCAGCACCCCGCGGTACACGCGCATACTTCCCGTTCCCGTGGGAGTACGGAAATAAATTATAGCCTGTGTTATTCTGATGTATAATCTATAATATTGTAAAGTTTCATTAAAATCCACTCAGTAGTTTTACCGGAAAAGAGTAACAAACATCCATACTCAAAAATTTTAATATTAGTAGGATAGTAGGATAAACACGTTTAAGTTGTACACGTTGCAGTGGCCTAATGTGTGTACACTTATAACTCTTCTCTATGTATCTTCTTCTTTTTATCTATATACTCTTCTCTTCTTGACTCATATGCCATCTAGTAGCTAAGATCGTAAACTAGGATTTTTAATTAAGATGTGTTACTTCTACCCCGCATAAAAATTACGCGTACACACTTTTTATTTTATATCGCAGAGGAGTTATCGGTCGAGATGATATGGATGGTTTAATCAAAAATTGAGATTTTTATTAAGCTTTGATTATTTTTATGGCAAATTTTTTTTCGTTTATGTCGTAACAATAGAGAGAAAAGTTTCTAAGTATTACATAAATATTGTTATTATAAATATTGTACCTTTTATTAACTTATTACCAAAAAATGTTTCTTTTTTTAATTCATCATCAGCCTTTATCCATCCATTGCTGTGTGTAATTTAATGAAATTAACGCCAAAATGGCCGATCCCTCGAGTCGCACCTAACACTGAACGGCCACTGCACGGAGATGGTCATCCCACTTTGTTAGTGGCCAATCACGGCCTCCACTCTTGAACCTGGTCACACACTCAGACGATAAGCTGATGGGTCAGTAATGTTTTAAAAAATATAAAAAAAAAATCTAATTAGAATTGTGCAAATTTGTTGAACGGACCGAATAAGCAATACACGCTAATTATATTCTCTAAATACACACAATATTTTAACATCCGCATTCAAATTGAAAGAACAAACACATTTTTGCTTTGTTTAGGAAAACGTTACCAAAAATAAAGAACAAAAGCCACATCGGAATGGGGTTCATCAAAGGCGACATGTAGGGCACTCTAATGTCAGGGCCTCATCGCAAATGCTCCATCTTCAGAATGCGCTGATATTTTCAGGGTTCCACGGGGTAGTAGCTAGACTTATAGCGGTGGGGGCATCTAGTTGTTGCTTCGGAAATAATATCAATATTAATAATAATATCTCAATCTTATTTAGAACGTCTTTTTGTGTTATTTGAATCTTTAACGGAATCTTTTAAAAGATTTTGTAAGAAAATGTATCGAAAGTACAAGATCGATAAGAGAATTTTAAGATAGATAGGACATTGAAAGCCGCCCTTAGTCAATCACCAATAAAAGCCTTCTTCTTACCAATTAGCAATAAAAGTTCTTCTTCTACCAATAAATAAATTGCTTTAGGTTTAAGTGACTTTGTGAAAGAATGATCACAATTAAAAGAATAATAGGAACCCAGCAGAGTTTCTTGTGGGTATCTTCTCTGACATGGGCGCGTTGCGAACCCTCATTTTAAACTTAGCCGTTAAGACGAACATAAGTGATCATTATCAAGATCCTACATGTGAGATTAAACAATTAACAATATGACGTCAATTTCTCCCTTAAAACAAAATTGTGTGATACGCGTATGGCCAATATCGTTTACATGAGACACCCGAAAATAATTATAGAAAAAAAATAGTAACGATTGATACGGAACGCTCCGAGTGAGATTCCGATTCGAGCTCTGCAATGTATTGTTCAATATTGAATTCCATTTACGCTTAAAAATAGAAATGCACGTAAGTAAGTCGTAAGTAGGCGACACGTTAGAAATATTGAGATTTACTAGAGAAGGCGCTATTGTAATAGAAATGTGGAGATAAATACATGGCTGACACACTTTATAGTGAGTTGACTATAAAGAGACGATACTTTTGAAAAAGTCAAATAAATAGAGATGTTGACAATTTTTTTTAATTGATTTCATTTGATAGATATGCCATAGGTAAACACGAAAAAAAGGCTTTTGTTAAGAAATATGTCCAATTTTAACAACAAAATATCTAAAAAAAAATAGTTTTAAGATTGCCGCTAAAACGATACCGATACCGATACCGTGATTACGTCACACACCGCATACAGTGCTCGTGCTATGAGTTATGACAGTTTGTACTTAATTCACTGGTCAGTGACGTCATCGCCTTATATTGAGGTTTGCAGTCACGTGATAATACATGATAAATAACGCATTTAAATTAATTTTCAAAATTTTAAGACAAATAAGTAAGTAGACTTTTAAAATGTTATCTTTAATATGTAAAACATAACTTTACATGAATTTGTAACATGTGTCAACATCTTTATTACCTACCTATAACCCATGACCCATAACCTACGGTCCATGACCCATGACCCAAGTCCTATGGACCTATGACTATGAATCAAGAGCCATGATGCATAAACCGCAAACCGTGAATCAATAGTTGTTTTTATTTTTTTATTTATTTCAATTAAATATATTCAATAATATATACTCCGCGGTATTTGTAACGTAATTTTAACTTTCTGAGTGCAAACCTATTGAATTCTTTTATCTGTTTCTCCTCAGAGTTTGTCTACTCAACTGACATATCCATCCATCAGAGATGTACCATAGACATTAATTAGCCTAATAAAGAATATTATGTTCGTTATACGTTTTGTCAACTTTTTGCCATACGAGTCATTTAGGTCAATACGATGAAGATTAGTTAGTCGCGCTATAAACTCTCTTCTATTGTCACATTAGACTTATTTTAAAGTATCTAAGGCGTTTTATTGACATACTGAATAACTATTTTCCTTTAGATTTGTGGTGCTCTATATATCGACTTTATCAACAAATATCGACAAATTATTTACGAAACGTAGTAGAGAAAATAAGTTCTTCTTCATCTTTCAGATTCGTCTAGTTGAGACATTTGCCAGTGTCAATTAAATCTCTGAATGACTGACGTAAAGGTGCACATTGTGGCCGAATGAATTGCTGAATACTTATTATTTTATTTCACAATTGAATATACCTTTTGTCTTCATTCAGGGGACGCACAATAGTTGAATGGACTTAATTCTGTCAAATAATTTTGCTTTTATTCGAATTTTTTATGCAAAAATGGATGTCATTAGTTTTTGCTTTTGCATAGTTTTAATGTTGCGCAAGATAATAATAATGCTACATTATTATTATTCCTTATAAAAATAAAAAAGTAAAATGAAAATTTAACGATGATATAAGTAAAATGCAAATTTAACGAAAGCTGTGTTAAATTTGAATTTTTGTTTATATTTTATTTGCGTTGGACTTATTTTTTAATTTATTAATTTTATTTTTTTTATTTATTAATTTTAGAAAACTAAATTCACGTTAATTCCCAAACAAGATTTTTTTTTGGAAACTTAAAAAATAATATTGCGCCTTCTATATTGACCGAATGGTACATACAAAATGGAAGTACGCACTTAAGTTATGATTGGTCAATTAGTAGTAGTAATCAGAGCGGTAATCAAAGCTAATTGAAGTATTCGGTTGTGAATGCGGATCCAACGAATATATTATACTCACAGCGCAATCAGCCGCATTTATTATTCTCACTGTGAAGCACATCCCGATATACCCACGCAATTTTATCACATCCCTAATATAGTCTGTGAGATAGCGTCATTTTATACCGTGAAATAACTGATTTATTAAAGTAAATCTACTTTCAGAAATATAATATTGAAATACAATTTTAACATTTACCAAGTATTTCAAAGTCAAAGTCAAAAAATTTATTCAAAATAGTACCATCAAATTATCTTTTTAAACGTCAAATGAGTCTACCATTTGATAAATGAAATCAATATTTCTACTATTAGAAATGTGTATAAAAATTATCTTAAAACATGATTTTGGTCGACAACAAATGATTACGATTTATTAATATATGATGTTTCTAATATATAATATAATATTTAGATTGATACAATTTCAAAGAAAAAAATGATTCTGAACTAAATACTTAAGAAAAAAGGGTCTAACAAGAAATGTGAGCCGAAAAATTATATTCGCACTCAATGCTTTTAACATATTTTGTAAGTGCGTTCTACAAGAATTTTCCATTAGCATAAACTTGTTTCTTGTATTACTATTCACAATTACTAAAATATCGTCAGAAATTCGTCAATCAACAAGTCCTTTTAGTACAAGCCAAGCCCTAATGTAAAGACACTTTTACTGCTAGGAATGCGTTTTGATGTACACTTGCCTGGATGCCATATAGTGTTTTGACGTGACAACGTCTAATAACTCGATATTACGGGCAGCATGCACGAAAAAGATGACGTCATGTAGCGTTCCACAAGCGAGAACACGAAGGCGGAGACCGCCAACGAGAGAGAGGCATGAACCGAACTGAGCCGATCGCTCGAGCCGACGTTGTCACATCAAACTTTACCCGCCAACCGACTTCACAGACATCCAATTTTTTCGATTAATGATGAATGAATGAATCTAGATCCTCGATATCGAAACTCAAATTTAAAAGAAGGGTGCTAGGCCACGGTTCAGTGATGCGCTGATCCAATGCAGGTTGGTAAACTTCACTATCAAAGGTTTTTAACCTCATCGTGTAGGTTTCCTCAAGATATTTTCCTTTACCGGTAAGCAGGCGATTTTAGAAAAATCCATTTCATGGCACCTGATCAGAATCGAAATTGGACCTCACACTCAAGTCATACCCACTGGACCATCGTCGCTCAATTCACACTATCAAGCAACTATTACTTATCGACAGTACTAGGGGCCTAGCCAAAATGCCATTAAGAAAGCGTTAGCGAAGTTTGAAATTATAAAATGCATGGACCACGTGAAGCGCGGCCTTATGTCAATATATTTTATCATTTTCTAACTTCGCTAACGCTTTCTTAATGCCATTGTGGCTAGGCCCCCTGTTCTTCTCTCTGAAACACAGCAAAGCTATTTCATGGGAGAAACAAGCTGGTGGTACTCATGCAGCCAGAAGCGCAACACAACGCATTCCTCCTAAATGTGAATTTCGTTATTCGTATACATTGGGAAATACTTTTTTCACAATCTTAAACACTTTAATTGTGAAAATTGATTATTGAAAATGAAAAAGTCTAGAAAATATTTCTGAATACACACGCAAATTTTGCAGCCTTTTTATCATTTTAGATAAAATAAATTCTATAACTTCACTCACTATAATGAAACAACTTTTACGGATTGTTTAGCGGTTTATTCAGTTTTATTTAGTTTCGAATAACTTTGTAACAACGTCTGACAACTCAAGTCTTCCCGTGACCATGGTTGCTGTAAAGTATCCGAAACGTCGGGCTTGTAAAAAGCTTAATAAACCGCGATAAAATCCGTAAAGTTGTTTCATTAAAATTTGTGGGAATATGGTGGTTGGCCCCAAAGGGAGATCTCCGACCGAGCGAGGTGCAATGCTCGGCCAGGCCGAAGCCCACTAGCTAGCGTGTCAGATGTCGTTTATATAGCGACCGGGCGCTGGAACTCTGATAGCGCGATTCAGGATTGTGGCGCTGTGATTGGTCCGCCACAAATTCTATGATGTTATAAGTAGTGGCTTTGTACCAGCATTGCATGTGCCTACTATATTCTTGGAACTTTCGTAGTGTACATTAATTGTTCAATAAACAAATTAAATTGTATCTTTTTCAGACAATAGTTCCATCTTTCATTCCATCGACGAAATAATCGCTATCTCTTAAATCGAAATCGTCGAAATGGGTTACAACCAGCACATTAACACATATTTTGGGCCCGAATGTATGTCATTAATCGATTGCTGGCCACCAGCCAGGCCTGCCAACCGCTGAAGTATAAGTGATAAGCCATGGTGTACTGCCAACTTTAAAATAAAAACATTACAAAACATCTCTGAGGATTCTTTGTCTTACCATTGAGGGATTTTGTTTCTATTGTGTTTGAAAGAAAGGAAGTAAGTTTTAGTTAGGCTAACTTAACAGCACTATCATTGTATAAATGTAACTTTACAGTAAAGTTGATAAACTTTTGCCTACTTTAAGAAGGACTTGCCAGTAAGTTAATATTTTATTAGTATAAAAGGAAGAAACCGAAGCCTTATGATGACAACTGACGACCATAGACAACCGTACCACCGAAGTTTATGGAGATGCTCCTTTCCCATATCCTCACAATGATCCACTGGAAACTCGAAAACCGCAGAAAACGAAACAGCATAGCTGTCATTTTACGCAGGTATTATGTGAACGATATCACCCGGTCGTGACGGCCCAATTCAGCTGCAAAATACGGCTCTACCTCTTATAACATACTAGCTGTTACCGCGGCTTCGCCCTTCGCAAAAAAAATCCCTTTTTTTAGTAAAAGGTATCTTATTACTTCTAAATAAAATAAAATAAAATAAATGTCTTCCCTTGAAGAAGTAAGAGTTCCCCTTGGAATGTTTATTAAATTGTTTTATTAACATCATAATATTTCAACAATTATTGGGATAAATACAAATGTTGTTATATGGTAAAATTCCCATTAAAGGGCGACAAACGGGTAAGCAAAGGAGGTACCAGTTAACGCCTTCAGTGACACCTCTATACTCGTGTCGGGTTGAGGTTGGAAACCTAGGTCCAGTATGACACGAATGCCGGCCAGTCCCTCTTTAAGAGTTTGGTCTTTGATGACCAGCTCGTCAATGGGACGCTCCTGTTTCTGCAGATTTGCGACCCTAAAAACAGCCGGGTGTACACTATACAAGTATTAATCCCACATATGGCCAGTAACCATCTGGCTTCTCTATACAGCCATATTTCCTACGTTCAAGATAAATAATGATATTTTGCTTATAAAGTATGACAAACACAATCATATACATACAGTCAACTGATTAAAAAGGGGGAATTAATCATCTGCAATAACGACTTAAGATAATGATTACCCCCTTTCCAATAACGAAAGAAATACAAATCTAATTTACCAAAAAACATAATATTAAAACAACGTTATTCAAGTCTAATTTTCTCCCGAATTCCAAATTAAATACCCATGAACAGATCCTCTGACACCCGAAACAAAAAATTACAAAGACAATACAGTTGAGACCCTTTTCGTTTCTTTTGATCAATGTGCGCCGGAAATGGGACCTTACGATTCTGAAATAGGGTCTACATTCGAGGAATATGACGATCACCAATTAACATGAAGCCCGTATAAATGTTACTTATATCTCGTTTTTAGAAAATAGATTTTGTATAATAATGTCATGTCAAAGTTTGCTGACTAGTATAATATAATAATGTAGCAATTAGGGTATAATATAATATTATGTTTGTTTGGTAATTTATATGTATACATAAAATATAATATGTATAACTATTTGGTTCGAATGCCGTTTTATACGTGTGATGATTATACATTTGTATAATCATCACACGTATTATACATTTTGAGAAGTTTGTTATGTTTAAAATGTGTTTTATAATAAAAATATGTTTTAAGGCAATAAATGTGTTTTAAAGTAAAATATTGTTTAAAGCTAAAATACGTTTTAAAAAATATATACTTTAAATATATTCATGTTAGCGGAAACTGTATTCTTATTATTAATATCGATTCAAAATTGCAGTTGGACTCGCACATTACAACTCTGTCAGTATGTTAAGCTCAGCTGCATTTTATGTAAAGAAAAAAAGGCATTCAACTGATGTACCCGTAGCGATACCAGTTGCTGTGTTGATTATTGTTAGTTCATTATTTCAAAAGAACTTAAAGGCGCTGCTACACCGCGGCGCACGTAGGGCTACTCGCGTATGTGACAAACTATTATTGTTATCCGTGCGGGTAACGGCAAGCAATAACATTTATGTAAATGGCATTGCGCTGCGGTAACCAGCAAACCGCTGCGGACGCATGTGGGAGGCGTGTAGCTGCAAAAAAAATAATTCAGTCGTTTAAGTTTAGCCAAATATATGAAGAACGGGAGGATTTTTAATAGCATAGAGCAAACGAACAGTCGGACTCGAACTCGAAAACGAACTTTTGGCGATAATCAACGCTCATGTAAGTCCACACAACCAGAGATTATGCAGTTGCTCTCCTTTTCTCTATTATTGGGCCACCGCTAATTCACAAACCGCACGAACCCGACAGCACAGCTGTAACTTTACACCGGTATCATGTGAGCAAGATGTTTTCTGGTCGTGCCAGCGCAATTCAGTTGTATATCATGGCATTATCCCTTACAACAGGACATAATATAATGATACACAGAACTAAAGTAAAAGTAAAGTATCAACCCTTTATTTCCCACTGCAGGGCATGGGTCTCTTCCTCGAAATCAGGCGTTGAGGGTAATGGGCCGTAGTTTACCGATGCGCTGGCCCAAAGCGTGTTGGTGAACTTCACATACCTTCAAAGACTTTCAATCTCACCAGGCATGCAGGTTTCCTCACGATGTTTTCCTTCACCGGTGAGCGAGCGATGGTCTCGTGTAAGGTGCACTTAGAAATTTAGTAAAACCCATTTCAAGGCACACACGTGGGGGTCAGGATTGAACCCGGAACCTCTCGCAAGGGAGGCCGAGTTCATCCACCACTGGACCATCGTCGCTCACGAAATACACAGAAGGATTATATATAAATAAATAGAAGTTTAAAGCGACTCAAAACTAAATGCAATAGCTAATGATTTTCTTTGTAAATAAACAAACAAACCCGAATATTCTTCATTAGTTTGTAATATAAATAAAACAACTCATAAACAAGGAAAGCCGCATTGCTTTGACAAAAACCTTTTGTACTCGTTTTATTAGAGATAGCGAAAAATAAGCTTCCCTCAGTGAAGGTCCATTTAAATCCAATCACAAAGCGGCTATTTATTACTTCATTGAAATCATGAGCTTTGTTCGGGGTTTTTAAATCGGCAGTGTAATTTATTATAATTGAGCCAAGAGATGAAACGCTTGAAGTGCGACTCTCTCTATCCTATCTTTCAGTCCATTTTGAGTAGAGGAATATAAGTAGGAGATTACTGACTATAATATATAAGATTACTAATCGTAGAGTCTACATCCTGAGGATGCCTCGGTGTCGGGGTGAAACGTGCGTAGATTTTATGGTGGTGGTCTTTTATGGTAGTGTGTGTGGTGGTGGTGCATGCGAGTGTACGCATATGCAGTGTGGGAAAGGAGGGCGGTGCTATATGCATGCATATGCGTGCACTCACACATTTACTATAAAGACTGCATGGTTCGCGGGATATTGCTAATTAATATATAGTTTAACATCTTTTTTAAAATGGATTTCCGCAAAGTAACGCCTGATTCTATTAACTGTCTATCTTGTTATCTTATGTCCTCCCGTGAGGATGGTTGCTGTAAAGTATCCGAAACGTCGCGCTTGTAAGAAACTTAATAAACCGCGATAAAATCCGTAAATTTGTTTCATTATACTGAGTGAAATTCGCGTAAACATAAGAAAACAAGATAGACATCAAATTAGTGAGAATTTAAAAATCAATTTAGACATCGAAATATCATGAAATTCGTGCGACGTAATTCATGGATGGTCCCTAATATCCATCTATATCATCTTCTTTGAGTAACCGACCATTATATCCTGATGATAATCTTTTATATATTATATAATAAACTATATAAATACATTCAGTGTATGTTATCTCGTTCACACATGACGCCCCATACTGGTCATTAGCCATAATCACCTGCGGCTAAACCTTCAATCGTTGGTAAATTTAATGGATACAGGAAATAATTAAATGTTAGCACGCTTTGATTCTACACTCAAAAAATTACCAAAAAATACAGTATAATATTTTATTTTATATTATTACGTATTTACTTATATACTTAGGTAGTGTATCTCACAGTCATAATGTATCTGTAATATCGTTCCAACGGAACGCGGGCAAGTCTCAATATTTATTTTATTTTGGTGTTACTACATCCGAGAAGAAGTGGAGTTTAATAAGGAAGGCTAACCCCACCACCATGTGGGACACAGCTAGGTAGAGAGAGAGAGAGGTGTTACTGCATTAAATCCGAATTGGGAATTTGGAAATTTATAAAATTATAGATACCACTCTAACTGTACACTGTACTGCGTACATTAATCATTATATTTTTTTGTCGAAATGAAGCAAAGAGAAGTTGGATCCCTTTGGTTACTACCGACGCCCGTAGATGATCAAAGGTTATTTTTCATTTTATTTTATTTTATTTTTATTTATTTGGAATAGTTACAGGCTACAGATAATTCAACACGCACGTTAAAAATATGAATAGAAGAATCTTTTTCAACACTGAAGCCCTATTATAACTAAACACAACATTCTTACAACAAATTCGAGTCATTTTAGTGTGTTACAATGTTATGCAGATGTGTTGGGAAATGAGCAATGCAATTTACCATATCATCTTCATCATCACCACCATCACCACCATCACCACCATCACCAACATCATCATCACCACCGTCATCGTCATCATCATCATCATCATCAGCCTTTATCCGTCCCCTCCTGAACATAGACCTCCCTCAATGAACCGTATATTACAGTTTATTTATTATGCGACCGAGAGGTACCAATGAGGCCCGATTCGGCTGAAATGCATGGAACAAATATAAACGGACAGATAAGTCACACGATAGTGTGGTCAATGTCACCCATAAACGCAAGTCAAACTTAATGGCCCAGGTAATTCATGGGAGTATCTTTTTTTTATTTTTTATCTTACATAATCTTATTCTTCGTAATCCTTTCTTTATAATCCTATACTAAGATTAGAGATGGAAGGCTCTGTACTGTGTTAATCCTATTTCATAACAAGTGGCTCCCTTTGAGATCTAGTTAACGCGTGGATAGATGTCCGACATCTGAGCGTTTTCTGTCCAAGCGTGACGCTTTTGTTGTGCAATTGTATTTGACGTGTTCAACAGACGAGCGATTTTCAACGTCCTAAATGTGTGTTTGATGGGCTACTGGCTATAGATGACTCAAAGGTATTGATACAGTTTTCACTGGCAGATTTGTTATGAAATCAGCTAGGTTCCTAAGTTTAGAGAGACGAGTTTGTCTAGTGCGGATATTAATATATGTATCATCATCATCATCAGCCTATCCATCCACTGCTATAGGCCTCCCTCAATGAACGCCAAGACGACCGATCCTTTGCCACTCGCATTCACGGAATATAATATGTATATTCCTATGAATAAGAAAATAATAGACTGCTGTGCATTTGTGTATTATTAAAGGGCTGGACCGATTTTAATGGAATTTGTTGTGTGTATTATAGCGGATTTACGATTAAATTATTATTATATTAAATTCACATTTCGAACTAAAATTGTCTGTACAGCACAATTTTTGAACACAAATAAATAATTTTGGGTTAAAAAATCATACTGAACCTTTTTACCCAAATATAGCTCACTCTTGGTCATTTTTATAAAAGCATTTCCAATACAGTAAAGCAATGCATGTATAGTCCATTTTTATAGAAGTGACCAAAAGTGTAAACAAATATGGCGTACTTCCGGCCATAGACAAATAGAGTAATAGTGTAGCTTAGTGAAGTGACACAAAGAGCAAATTAATGAATAAAAATAATAAGCCATAGACAAAAGTATAATTAATTTTATATTCTAATATTTCAATGACACTATATTATTAACTTATAATATTTTTAATTATATTATTATTAACTTATAATATTTTTTAAGAATTAGTAGAAGTAAAAAATTATATAATAATAATAGAAATAAGTTGCTCTTCGACTGGAATAGATAAATAAACTATTATAACTGATTTATTTATGAAAATATTAAAGGAAAATACTAGAATACGTAAAACGCCAATAAGGAACTTATTTATTTTATTTTTTATTAAATGCTGTTCATACTTTCTGATGAATCCAAAGAGTCTCCAGAGACGTGGATATTGAAGCCTGGGGCGTCTGATACAGCATCTATAATTCCGTCAAGCTGCATCATTTTATCTTCTTCTTTTATTACATGTTCAATATTGTTCCATGACTTATTCGAGTTAAACTTTCTTAAAAGCTCCTTGACTTCTGCCATTTTGAAACTTTTGTTATTTTTGCCTATGTAAGCTTTTACTTGTGCCTATATTAATTTTATGGGGTTTAATTCGCAATAGTAGGGCGGAAGACGTAAGATAATTTTATTTTTTTGGGCTGCCATTTCGTCAATATTTTTTTTGTCATAATCGTGCTTATTAAATTTTGTTAAGAGTTCAGCTTTTATTTCAGTTTCATGGTAACTTATATTATTTTCTAGCAACCACGCTTGTATGTTTGCTTTCCGCCAACTCATGTTAGGCACTTTGACAGAATGTCTTGAGTGGTACGGTGCATTGTCTAAAAATATTACTGAACCAGGCTTCACTTTATTTAAAACAGTATTAAACCACTTCTCAAAATAATGAGCATCCATTACACTATGATAATCCCCATCATGTTTTTTGGCCTCAAAAATCCACTCTGCTCATTCTAAAAATCCATCTGCGCTGCCGATGTGCGTAATTATTAATCTTTTACCTTCTATCTATTAGTAAATTGCATTTATGAAATTTTAAAATATGTGTAAAGAACACGGCCTATTTGGCCTATTTGTTCATTTTGCTCATTCTCAAATACACAATCACCTATAAAAATATTATGATTAACGATAGACAAAAGAAAGAATAATGTTTTTTTAGGAACACGTGCAATTTAAGCCTTTCATAATTTCTATAAGGAAACAAAAGAGACGCTAGTTGGATGCTTATATGTAAAATGTCATTATGTGTTCACTATTGATATTTGAATACAATAAGGCGGCCTGGCCTAGAAAAAAAAGTCAACCCTATTATATTATTTGTATTTACAATGGTTAAAAAACCTTGCGCCAGCGGCGCACTGTCTCCTACATCGAAACCAATCAATGTCTGCTAACATTGTTTTTCGCATCCTTAGTCTCATCCTAAAGTTACAAAAAAAATTCCTGTGAACTATCGTGAACTTTCATGTCAGTGCTATATTTTTATATTATCTGGGACATTGTTAAATGTTTAAGCTGAAATTGATATTCAAAAATATTCATATTATAAAATAAAAACTAAACAATTTTATGTAAAAGATTGACCTTATTTATTATATTTTGTAAGCATCTTTTGCTCTCAACATTTAAAAAAAATTGAACGACTTAGTAAGAAATTGCATTATAGTAACATTGTCTTAAAAACTATTAATAAATTGTAATTAATGGAATTTTAAAATATCTGTACTATAGAACACGGCCTGTTTTATTGTTCATTTTGTTCATTCACTTATACACGATCACCTCTAAAAATTAAATGACCCCATCCCTATTTCTCTTCTAAAAAAAGTAAGACGAAATGTCATATTCAAATTTATTAAATATCTGTGCACGCGATATTCGTATTTTATAAGATTTTAAGTGTTTTAATGCTAGATTGATAGTTGTTTTTAGTGAAATAAGTAGTAAATGGAGTGTTACAAATGTCCGTAAGCTAATGTGTTGTGAAAGTGAGTGATAAAAGCCGAAAAATCGTAAATTACGAATCGACAGGGTTTGTTTACTAGTTTGGTCACTTCTAAAAAAATGGACTATAAGTACGCACATAAAGAGCGCGGTTTATGACCCCCGCCTCGCTTGTTTTAACACTTTTTGGGCGTGCAACTTTATGTACTGGAAAACTTGGCCGCCAGTTGTATCTATTACTTTATATCGATGGCCGGAAATATATTATCACTGAATCTAGTTACGATTGAAAAAGGTTTTACCGTTGAGGTTATGGTTATTAGATGCATGTAAGCTTGATTTTTCTGCATTATTACGGTTAGAAACAGGCAATATTACTAGCACTCAAAAATAGTACCTACTGCCCCCTAGACGAATGGCACAAACGCTAAACGAATAGAATAGAATACTTATTGTATGGGAATGACACTAGCTTACGACATGTTATTTGACAGCTAGTGTCATTCCCATACAATAAGTACTATTGAAGTGAAACTTCTTTAGGATCGTTGTGATTTCAAACCGGATGCATCGGAAAAAAACGACAGGTAAGAGACACAAATACAAAAGAGCGAGAGAGCAAATGTCGGTGTGTATGTATATTGCACACTGTTTAGTACTTATTTATATTTGAGAATTCAACATGTGTTTCACTTCTATCGTGTTTGAATCGCACACACACCTTTTTTTCCTAATTATAAAGTTACCAGTAATAATATTGTACTCCAATTTACACAGATACGTTTAGTTAGATAATAATGATATAGACAAAAAATTCTTACTCGACTTTTTTAGCAGATTGAACTTTTATCGCTTCAATATTTGAGCAGCCGAAATATCAAGCTGAATGGAGGTTTTATAACGGATTTTTTAATTAAAGTCACAACAAAAATAGTAGGTTTTGTAATATATTTACATATAATATGGATATATTTTATTTAATATAATAGACAATAAACCTTATACTCTCTCAGAGTCCAAGATAGTATAAATCTTAAAAGTTCTCTTGCCCATTCTGTTCACACAAATAAAATTATAAGTACTTCGGTTTATCAATAATCATCTATTAATCCATTATTAAGTATTGGTCAGCCATTAACCAGAAGGGAAGACGACCTCCGTGCAGTGGCAGGTCCGTGTTGGATGCGAGTAGCAAGGGATCGGTCGGCTTGGCGTTCATTGAGGGAGGCCTATGTAATATGTTCAGCAGTGGACGGATAAAGGCTGATGATGATGATGATGATAGACAAATAATCTAGATACCGAATGCTGCGTCATCTGCCGGGCTAATATGTGAATCTAAACCATCCAGGGCGCCACACAATTTCATACGAAAAAATTCACTCAAATCGGTCCAGCCGTTTAGGAGTTCACTGTAAACAAACGCACAGAAGAATTATATAGATAAGGATAAAGATTAACCACCTATACCGTGTATGTGCAATTAAATTATTCGGGTGATGTCACAGACAATAAAATCCGCCATTTGTTCGTACCGTGCACCCTTTGTAGGATATTCCCTTTGACGTGAGTGGCATATTTGCTGACACGGTATTCCAAGGAAGAGATATTTTCAGGAGTTTTTGTAGAGACAGGTTAGTCGCCATACACAGATTCCTGTCAATCCTGCTTTTATTACTTTGGATTTAACTCTCAAATTATATTGGCAAAGCTAAAAAATTAAGTATGAATATGCGATTTCTTCGAACAGTTACTACTTATTGTCCCACTAACTAAAGCATTAAGTAAAAAATCTTCGGAAAAATAAATGTTTTCCAACCAAGTGATATTCCTCGAGGTAAAGTTTTCCTATTGTTACATGTGTATCGGACCAATCAACGCCAGGTTTCTGAATCGCGCTATCGGAATTCGACGCAAGACTTCCTATATATACAACACCTGACACGATAGCTAGTGTGTTTCGACCTGACCAAGCATTGCACCTCGCTCGGCTTGAGATGACCCTTTGAGGCCTTTCACACCACATGTACTAGCGACGATTGTCTGGTCGGTCGGTCTTGAAGTACCGGCTTCGATACCGACCCCTGCACGCAAAATGTTTGGATGAATTTTCCGTGCACCGTAACATGAGAACATCGTGCTCACTGGTCAACAGAATAAAATAGGTAATAAATAATAAATATGATACATCAATCATCAATCAATCATCATCATCAATCACATCAGGTTAACTTAGTTCCGTAGTAAGTTCGTAAGAACTCGTGTGACGGGGGCTAGGAACGGAAACTAATTTAAGAAAGTTATATAATTACAATCCCATGAGCAGGTGCAGACATCCATATTCATCATATAAATTATCTGCACCTGGATTCGAACCTACTGCCGCCACGTAAATTACTAGTAGACTGACTGGACGTGTTGGCCATTTGTGAAAGAAGAAACATCGTGAAACAAGCGTATGGGTAACATTAGAAGTCCTAAACGATCAGTTAAACATTCAGCTAACACAGACGAACTAAAGACCAACATCCTCGAGTAATTTCGAGGACCCGTGCCAAGTAGAGGAGACATATGAGGAAGATAGTCACATACAATATATACAAAACATGTATGTATGTATAGTATAAAAAATATATTTATCTATGGTTAGATTCGAACTTCGAACTGTTAACATCAAGCGAATGATCATAGTTAATAAGAACAGAAGTTACATTATTGATTGAAATCGATGTAAAACTAATCCAATACATTTACATTTCGATTAATTTACTATTAAGATTTAAGCTCTATATCTACGCGGTACAGCGGTATTAATAATATTTGATTATAACTCAATATGGATGGAATATTTGATAACACGAATTAGTAATGTATGATAATACTAGCTAACTAATTTATTTAAGTTTACTAGTCAAAAATACTGAAGTCAGCTTACAGCGCTTCTTACCGAGTCAATCTTATTCTAATACATAAAGCTGAAGAGTTTGTTTATTTGAACGCGCTAATCTCAGGAACTGTTCGGATTTCAAAAGTTCTTTTAGTGTTAATGCTCTGTAGGATTTAATGTTAGTGATGAAGTAAACTATTCGCATAGCACACCGCTACTGGTTTAAACATAATTAAATGTTTTGAAGTCATATAATAGTGAACATAAACTTTACATATTTTGTAATATATTTTCAAATTGTTATTTATTTCAATAAATAAATATACCTTTGCAGATTGTCTTGCAAAGGTCGTCTTTAAATGTACATACAATAATATGAATAATTCAAGAAATCCTTCTTGTTATCAAAAGTAAATCAGATAACAAACAAAATTGTGTAATAAATTACAAAGTCTGTACAAAGTTTACTTAAATCTAACATTATTGTTGGTTACAGAATAAATTAAAATGGCGAATTAAAATAAAATGCACAAAAACCGTGAGATACTGTGAGAGGTATCCGGTGGGCCAGGCTCCCAATTGCATGGCAACCACCATCTCACCTGTTTCCCCCGTGGAACAGCTTTGCTGTGTTTCAGTGGTTCAAACCAAGTAGTCTTTTTTGTAAGTATTGAAAACGGTAAATGTAAAAAAAATATATAATCTTGGTTATATAAAATGGTTTCCCCAAAATTAAAAAACCCACTTCTTTTATATTTTTAACTCTTCTCGAGGGTGAAATTTAAAAAAACTTTCACAGTTCGGTTTTAAATTCTTTAAAGTAACTTATATCAAAAATTCAAGTTTTAACTCGATTTAAAGACCTATTTTCTTGGACTATTAGTATGTCTAAATGTTTTGTCAATTTCACGAAAAACTAATACGCTTGACCAGATTGGTCTAATACAGTTGAATATACGGGATGAAGTGTATATGAATGACTGAATACAGAGACTGGACGATATTAGTTTTGGCCAAAAAAACGCAGTTTCCATCAACAAACCATATTCGTTTCGAGATTTCGTTTCGGGATTCGCGTAGCCTAAATATTACCATATTTTTTTTATTGTAGTACACCAGCAATAGTGTAATTACTGAAACAGACGCATTTTATATTCACCTCAGGATAGGCACACGAAATACAAAAAAATAGGCACAGATTTATAAATAAAGACAGATGGAGCATGCCGAACATACGAGTGACGCCACTAAAGCGAATACAAATCCAAAAGCGATCACAATCTAATAGACGTTTAGAATACGTCGCTATGTTAAGCACTTGAGAGCGCTTTTGAATTTGTATTCGCTTTGAAGCGTCACTCGGGTGTTTGGCATGCTCCATTTGTCTTTGTTTATAAATCTGTGAAAATAGGTTTCTCAATCTATCTGATTGAAAAAAATAAAATTGGTAATCGATATTTAATACTACTTTTCTAATATTAAAATTAATAAAATAAATGAAATAAGTTTATTTCACACCAATGTATATATACATAATTATATTCAGTTAATATTGACAAAAACCTTAAAGACTATGTTAGTATATATTTATTTAAGCTTCATGTGTAAGCGTTGCAAAATAAGAGAGGTTAAATAGATTTTAAAGGACAAAAGGGCTCACGGGGAAGTAATTTTCTCGTGATAAAGGAAAAGAGTTAGACACGAAGACAGATCAATTATCAAGGTAAAATATTGTCTTCAGAACTTTGTTGTTTGTTAAACGTTCAAGTATATGTAATGTAAAACAGTGAATTCGGCCGGCCCAAGTAAGAGTCACTTCATTAGGAACAATTTAGAAATTTGCCTTTTGCGAACCCAATTATTGAGAAAAAAAATTGTACAGTTCAGGGCCGGTAAAAGGGCAGGGTGTATGAAAAAAAAAATAATAATATTAATACTATGCATATATAATATGCATACATGGCAAATTACAGATAACAGAAATGAGAAAGTACATGTTATTGTTTCATAAAAAATAATTTCTCAATACTGCAATTAATATTACCTTATTTTCGTCACATCAAACATCTCCAGCATCTCAATAGATATAAACGTTCATCTCGAAGTGAGCAAACATCTGTTATTATCAGAATACAGACAATATTCCACCGTTAATATATTGCGAGTGGACGGCGGGGGTTAATAAAAGAGGACTTACCATTACAAGAGACACCTGCGACATTGGGTTTTATCCTTTAATTAAAGTAAATACGGCCTAACTATGATTATAATGTTGCTTCGAAATTCAAATTATTCACAGTTCATTGCTATTAAAGTAAGAATTTAAGAAGAGTTCGAAAAAATATATTGCTTAAAGGATTGAAGGACTAGGTAGAATAGGTTTGTTTTGGATGCTGCGGGGTCTAAATTTACCTACTCATTAATCTTAGGCTAGTGTGCAATAAGTAGTAGTAGAATGTTTATAAAAAATCTTAACTATATTTTAAAAAGCAACCCAGCAGAGTTTCTCACTATACTAATAAAGTATTATGTATTTCATTTTTTGTAACAATATATGAAAAGATTAGTTTCACTGAGTTTGTTTCGCCGGTTCTTCTCAGTGGGCTTGCTTTGGAACCGGTGGTAGACTCAATTGACTTTCAAAAAGATACTTTGATTGTACTATTTTGAATAAAATTTTTTGACTTTGACTTTGTGGTAAGTTCTCGAAGAGACTTGTGTTACGGGTACCAGACAACGGAAATACAATATATATTTAATACTTTTTTTATTAATACTTATATTTAAGTTTTTTTTATATAATACACATATTTAATACACATCCATGACCCAGGAACACAGATTTTTTTTTCGAACCCGGTACCTCCGGGCTCGCCTCTCCTAGCTTAGTAGTAGCTTGCACCATTAAGCCAAGAGGTCGTCGCTATTCTTCAGTTGTAAGCCACGATTTTCCGTTCCGTTTTCGTCTTTAGCATGCATTCAGCGTGCTAGACGGGAGAAGCAAGTTGATGGAACCGAGTCTCCTGGCTGCGAAATGGTTACATTTGTCATTAAGGAAAAGTAAAGGAAATTAAAAAGTCCCGCTTTACTATGAAATCCTATCTTTATAAAGTTATGGCATAATTTTGTCCATTGGCAAACGATAGATAGACGGAGTCCTGCTCGAAGTGCTCACAAAGTTTCAAAGTCTTTATTCTTAGTTCCAAAATGTTACTATCCAGATATACCAGGCTTTATTACTTAAGAATTTCGGTAACCTGTAATGTTTTCACTCAAAACTTTTTTTTTTTTTTTTCGGTTGGATCTATGCTAATGGTCCTAGTGACCGTTATGCGTCATCGGAAATGGGGTGATCCGGTTGGATCATCCTATGACGTTATCACTCAAAACTCCTCAGATAGACCTCATAGCAACTTTCACATTAGAATGAAAAGAAAATAAAAACATGTGCGGTTCGGGACACCCAACGGAAGTGATTGGGTATTATTAATTTAATATAATAATAACATTAAATAAATTAATAATATAAAAAATAAAAAATCGAAGTTTCACTATTATTATATAAATAAAAATTTGTGTTCTTCTTTTTAGAGCTTTTAAATAAAAGTTTTTTTAAGTTTTCTACTATATCAGAAAAAAAATAGCGAACATTTTATCACTCGGCTTGCAAGATCTAAATCATCATCATCATCATCGTTATCATCCACAACAACAACAGCTACAACAACAACTTTTTGTTATTCATTTATAGGCAAGGTACTTTTCAAAGGCTATCTATAACTCGCTAACTAAATATCTCATGATTATAAAAACTTTAGTCTAGCACTACTTGACATTATTTTACGTGTTGAATGCGAGTGGCAATGGTTCGGTCGCCTTGGCTTTCATTGAGAGAGGCCTATGTTCAGCAGTGGATGTGTAAAGGCTAATGATGATGATGACTTGACAATTAGGCGTTGATTTTAGTAACTGTAGGAATAAAAACTCACAAAACTCACAACATTATACATTGAGAATATAAAACAAATGACCCACAAAGAGCAGACATAAGCTCAAAGCGAATGCTCTTAGATAACAAAAGAACTCTCTCGCTGCGTTCATTTAATTTTCTGCTTCTTTTCATGTAAAAATTGCATCATATTTCGCGTTAACGAAATGGATGTGCGAAAATAAATTCTTAAGACAATAACAAATATATGATAACTTCCAACGCAAAAAAGACTGTGGGTCGCTGTGAATAGACAAATTCTAAATGTGTTTGAGGGGGTGAAGCAAATGAAGCGCGGGAAGATTTTCCCTTGGAAGTCACTGTTACTCTACGTAGAAATGAAAGAGAAAGAAGATTTATTTAGAAATCATACAGATAGAATTGATCGTATGATAATAATGTACATGAGTAATTCAAAAGAGAACATAATCTATTATCTAATAGACGTTTAGAGTACAACGCCATGTCAAGCACTTGAAGGCGCTTTTGAATTTGTATTCTCTTTGGTGACGTCACTCGCGTGTTCGGCATGCTCCATCTGTCTTAATTTATAAATCTGTGGGTTACTTTATGATTTGTGATCATGGAGATTTTTTTTTCTAAAATGTTTTTTGAAGACATCCACCCATAAGTATGATTTTTTTTTACACAGCAACTTGTTTGTATCGCCGTAGTTCTTAATCGAGTGTAATGGTCTTTATAATTGAAAGCGGTTTTTAACAGTGGTTCTTACATGTTTTATCCACGTCGGCTTAGTACTTGTAGTGAAACACAAGCTAGTTGATTCAACACTGATTTATTTGACATCTGTCCACATACATAATAATTATATTCCGCTACCCTCACATTACATTATATTGAGGTAAACACTCAATATACAACAGTACTTTCAAGACCAAGCTTTTTTGTAAGTAATTGAATTTTTTTGTACCTTTTAACATATAAAACATTATATTGAAATAACTTTCACAGATTTAATCGTAGTGTCTTAAGATTATTACATACCATACATCTCAAATATTGTAGAAGAACCATGGTCGCGGAACGACTTATTAAGCCGCAATACAATAAAATAAAGTAAATAACAACAAAAACAAAGTTATTTCATTATTATTGTTGCCAAGAGAACCGACTGTCAGTTAACATAACAATAAATTAATTGTTACAACAATAAAGTACCACTCGCATACAAATTGCATGAAATATATATAATGTGTGTGTCGGTAATGTTTGTTGTCCGTAATCTACAATGTGTTGTATAAAGCACGTACGATACGGCTGTTGGTACATATCTAATCCCACGGGAATGATCCTGTTGGTTTTTATTGCTCTTAAATTATATCATTAACATTTTAATTATATGAATTTTACCTTAATTAAATGATAAAGCAGGCTATTTATGCAATATACTTAAAAAATATATTTATAAAGCGTGAATTAATTTTATCTTGATTCTATTTTGCTTGTCAGATAATTACAATATTACAATTATATGCGTATGATAGAGTTAAGAATATTCCGATTTTTATTTATTACCCTTTACTATTTCGAGTGAGATTTAATGATTTTATTATGTTTTCAGTTATATTTACGTCCCAACGGACGAATTTTATCATTGTCTTCTTATTTTAACCGATGTTTCAGATGTTACAGTAAACATGCGTGAACTCAGGACTGTTAAATGTTTATGAACCTTGATAAAATTCGTAACACTTGTTTCATTATTCTGTGTTTCACTAGATTAAAAAAGAAACACTACATTAAAAAACGCTAGATTAAAAAAATTACACAATTAAAAGCGTACGTACGTAATATCGTTCAGCATACTCTGTATACACAAATAAAATTTGAGTGTTGTAATATGAAAATAAATGCTTTTACTAACTTTGTCTCTTTTGGCTTATCTCTGAAACGGGTGTACCGATTTTGATGCTACTTTCAATGGCAGATAGCCGATGTAACAAGGAGTAACTAAGGCTATAAAAATAATCATCATCGTTCGAGATACGTCCGTAAATCTAAGTTAACGCGGGCGATGCCGCAGGCATCTTCTAACACATTTCTGCTTTTAAAGTTGTGTCGCTTTTTATTTACAGTTTTACCTTTTGAAAGACGATACAATCAAAATTTCAAATATAAAACAATAGCCTAAAATACTGAGCACTAGCAAAATATCAGCGACATATCTGAAGAAACGAATCCCATTCTTGCAAAGTACAATATCCGTTTTCTCGTTTGCCCTAATTTTCCGGGTTGACGGATTTTTTTTATAGGTCGCGAGACGAGTTTTTAATATCGTCCCTAATTTTCGTGAAATTTAATATAACCTTTTTTAAAGTTTCCAAAATTTCTATCCTTACATACTCGTAAGGATACAATTAAATCGGAGGATCGAAATAGGACCTCAATTCATTCCATTGTTCACCTCTTTCAATCTTTACCTAAATTCCTGTTATAAAATAAAAAAGTAATGTGAATCTTTAATAATCTAACAGACCATCACAGTAAGAAATTTTGTACCAAATTTGATACGTTTATGTCTAATAGTTTTTAAGTTATGAGGGAGTAAAAAGTAGCGCCAAATGGTTCGTGTAATATACATTACGGTGCTTGCTCGCCAGCTGAACTTGGTTTGACCCGCTCCCGCGTGTGTAGATAGTAAGAGGAGTGTCACGCTGCTTTGCAGCCAAATTAGGAGTTGGGACGGCACGACCGGCTATGTTGTCGCGTTTCGTGTGGTTTGCGACTATACTATGGCCCATTTGATAGGGAAAAGAGGGGGCAATCTGTATTCTACCGCACAACCTTCTGCTTGTGAGAATGTCTATGAGCATCGGTAATCACTATAATGCACCGACTGTTCGTTTGCCCTCTTATGTCATTAAAAAAAAGTCAAATTCAATGCGCTGCCTGCCTCAAACTTGCCGAAACACAGCAATGTTTTACTTTAAACGAGCAATTCTCTCTTGTATATATATATATATATATATATATATATATATATATATATATATATATATATATATATATATATATATATATATATATATATATATATATATATATATATATATATATATAGAATCGGGATCTCGGAAACGGCTCCAACGATTTTCGTGAAATTTTGTATACATGGGTTAAAAACATAACAACAAGAAAAATTTTATTGTATTTTATTACTATTAAGGGTACCGAGCAAATGCTCGGTCAACCAGGTACTTTAGTATAAATCATAAAATAACTTAATTTTTAATTTGTCTGTTTTTAACCAGGAAAACATCGTAAGGAAGCCATGTATGACGAGGTTGAAAGTCTTTGAAGGAGTGTGACGTTCACCAACCCGCACCAGTGCATCGGTGACCTATAGCACAATACCCCCCGCGCCTGATTTCGAAGACCCATACCCATGGGATACGTCTAATAACTCGATATTACGGGCAGCATGCATGAAAAAGATGACGTCATGTAGCGTTCCGAAAGCGAGAGCGCGGCACGAACGACTCCAGTGGTCGGCTCAGTTCGGTTCGTGCTGCATATTGTAATGTTTGTCGTTGTCACGTCAAACTACCGTCCGTAAACCGACTTTAGAATCATTTTTTTTTATATTTTACATACACTTTCCTCAAATCTACTCTAAGAAACTACACGTACAGATAAAGCTACGAGTAGCCTTCCACCTCGCTCCCTTCAATAAATCAGGCGTTATCCGATCCCCAATACATCAAATCCCACGTAAAGACGATCCACTAACGTTTACAAAACCTGGTATCAACAGGAATATTATACTTGCCAGCGTTTTAGGGATCCCTTGGTGGTTTTCGTATTTCAGTTTCTTGACAGTAACGCATCAACACCAGTCTTTCCATCCACTGCTAAACACAGGCCTCCCTCAATTAACGCCAAGACGACCCGATTCCTTGCCTCTTGAAAATGGACCAGGGATCGTCTTCCCATCTGCTTATAGCCGATTTTACTTTCTGGTAACGGAAGGACCATACTTGCTGTAAAGCATCCGAAACGTCGCGCCTTTACAGTCTTAATAAACCGCGATAAAATCATTAAAAGTAGTTTCATTGTAATGAGTAAAATTCGCGTAAATATTATAAGAATATAAGTCTTTATATGCCGCGTTTAGGTAGACGAAGTGTTGGTCGGCCATTAAGCAGGTAGGAAGACGATTTCAGTGCAGTGGCCGGTCCGCGTTGGATGCGAGTAGCAAGGGATCGGTCGTCTTGGCGTTCATTGAGGGAGGCCTATGTTCAGCAGTGGACAGATAAAGGCTGATGATGATGATGAACTCTTTTCATCATAATTTAGTCGACATTTGGAAAATTAAAGGTCTAAAAACACCAAATTGATTGATTTCACGGCAAATCTAAATATAATACTTTTTATGCAAACAACATAATCCTACAGAACCATACACACAAGGGTCCATACACACTTGGCCAGATTTTTTTATGTAAGCTCCAAGTTGCGGCTTACATGTAGTACACATAACTTAGATACATAAAGAACCGATGTTTTATTACAAGCCACGTGTCTTTCATATCATATTCATGAGTTAGATTCCTTTTTCAATATTACATAGGATTTAATAAGGCTCTTTGGAAAATCCTGTGAAGATGGAGATTTAAAGTTTGTGAGGTGCACTTACTAGCAACGACGGTCTAGTGCCTAGTGGGTGATCCTGAGTCCACCACACCATATAAGACCTTCACTTGGTCGCCGGTGAGGAAGAACATCGTGAGGAAACCTGCATGTCTGAAGCATGTTGATCTAGTGCAGTGATTCCCAAAGTGGTTCAGGTGGACCCCCGGGGATCCACGGACGACTCAAAGGGGGTCCACAATGAGCGTGACAAAAAATGGGGGCCCACCATCGTAATGAAAATTAAGGAAATTAATTTGGTTTCCATAAGGAAGAACCAATGAGCCATTCAACCAAGAAGAATTTTACTATTGTAATGAAATATCTTTAAACGAGCAAAAAGAAAAGTTCAGCAAGGGGTCCACCTGATGCAGGAAAAGTTTGAAAGATGATGATGCATATATTTAGTAATATATAAGTATGTATCAGATATCTGGTTTCCAAAATACTTTCGCTTCTAACGCGAAAACTCATCTTATCTTCATGAAACTTCGTACACATATTCTCGGAGGTACTAGAAGTAACATAGGATACATATAAAAAGTAATTTTATTTTGCTAACGCAGGCAAAGCCGGGTAACAGCTAGTATATTTGTAACAAAACGCCAACGTTAGGTTTGTTAGTATAAGTGTCAGCTAGACAAATTCAACACCACACCTATCCTGTGCACCGCTCGAAACTTCTAGCCATTTCCACGAGACCAAATAAACATGTGTTCCGATGCGCCGCGCGTCCAAATTGGTTTCCAAACTTATCTATCCTTTTTTCGGGCTGGTTTGTATTTCTTTATGCAAGGCGGCTTTTAGAGGTATATAGAACTAATTAAAATTATTGTTGTTGTTGTTGATGATGATTATGGTGGGGGTAGTGGTGGTGGTGGAGATGATTGGTTTCCGAACTTATCTATCGTTTTTTCGGGCTGGTTTGTATTTCTTTATGCAAGGCGGCTTTTAGATGTAAAAAAAACATCCCTTTATCAACCCTTTATGTCTCACTGCTGGGCACGGGTCTCCTCCTCGAAATCAGGCGAGGAGGGTAATGGGCCATAGTTCACCGCGCTGGCCCAGTGCGAGTTGGTGAACTTCACATACCTTCAAAGACTTTCAATCTCATCAGGCATGCAGGTTTCCTCACGATGTTTTCCTTCACCGGCAAGCGAACGATGGTCTCGTGTTTAGGGTGCACTTAGAAATTAGAAAAACCCATTTCAAGGCACACAGGAGGGGTCAGGATCGAACCCGGACCTCTCGCATAAGAGGCCGAGTCCATCCACCACTGGACCATCGTCGCTTTTAGATGTATATAGAACTAATTAAAATTATTGTTGTTGTTGATGATGATGATTATGGTGGTGGTAGTGGTGGTGATGATGATGGTGGTGATAGTGGTGGTGGTGATGATGATGACACGGCTATATTTCCATAATTTTTAGCTAGCGCATTTCAATTAATATTTCCCTTTATCGCTAAAACGTTTTAGAAAAGTTCAACCGGACTCAGTTGATCGAGATGAAATAAAACTTAGCTCGTTACTCAAACTCCGCCCCGTGATAATATTTAATCTGTAATTTACTTATTTCCAATGGATTTCGCGATAAGGCGATAAATTCTATCAATATTTCCATTTGAACTTAGATTTTGTCTGAAGAGTTTTGAGCTCTGACGTTTTAAAAGTGTTGCTACTGTAAAAGCTTTCCACCGAAAAGGGGAAAAATTGAGACATTAAAGATTAAACGCTAGATATTTTTTGTTTCTCAAAAAATATTTTTAATATTATGACAAATAACAGGACAAATTAATGTTAACTGATTTATAATTATTATTTTTTTCTAATTAATTAATGTTTATGAAGTGTGGAAAAATGAAAAGGTGTTGGAGCAAATATATGAATTAAATACTTAATATATTTTTTTAATTTTAATGCACTAATTGTAACAACTAATATTGTTTAGGTCAAATAACTTGTATCCAGCTCTTAGTGAATTAAAAATATAATATAATGTGATTTATTAAACTGTCCTCATAGCTGCCAGAATTCTACGATACTATTCTGCAAGAAGAGGGCTATTCTGTAAGAAACTATTTCAATATCGAGCTTCACCTGAGTGATAGAGCTCACATTACGTCACTTCGAAAATGATTTTTATTGATTTAAGTAGAGAGTCGAGTTTTAAAGAATACAAATCCGTCAAATTCGTCATATTACCGCGGATTCCGCGTTCGAGATTCGAAAACAACCTTACAGAATAGCCCCACAGAGCGTACCTAGTCTGTAGAATTGATAGAATTAATGGCGGCGACTCTACTAAACTCCGAATTCAAACATAATATATCTTGATATTTGTCGCCTGGGCCAATTTCACTTAAAAGGTCGTTTGTCAAAATAAAAGCCTCCAGAAGACCTATATTTATCATCATTATACTTTTCATTATTCTATTACTAACAGCGCCCGCGGTTTCACCCGCGTACTTCCCACTCCCGTGGTAATACGAGGATAAATTATAGCCTATGTGTTATCCTGATGTATAAGCTATACCATTGTAGTTTCATAAAAATTCGTTCAGTCGTTTTTACGTAAAAGAGTAACAAACATCATTTTGAAAATATTACAATTTAAATGAATATAAGCAATAAATTGTCATCACGTATCATGTTTAGAAACGGTTCGGTGAAGTTCAGAATCATGGTTGATATAAACCGTAAGATCCATCACAAACTGAACGACTTGTTGCCGCGTATAGTCGCCGTGTTTTGTCGCGTCGTTTTCGCTTGCACTTATCGTCTTGTCGCTGCGACTAGACGCGAAGCGGTCGCTTGCGTTACTAGTTGAAAGATTAGCGTCGTGTGAGAAATAGTATAGTTTTCGAAAGAGACGGCCGTGTTGTGAATGTGGAACATCTAGTTGTACTTGTCTTGGCACTTATCTTGCGAATGCATTAAATTCAAAGGCGTAGACTTAGAGTACGACGAATCTATCACCTCTCGTCTAGAGCATAGACAGCTTTCTATCTTTAAAATAAACATGTGCATGTGCACCTCGTTCTTCAGTGCTTGCGAGTGCGCAGCGCGTGACTATCGTAGTATGTGCGCGTGCACAGCGCAACGAGACGCGCCGACGAGTAACGATCAAGCTCGGCTCCTGTAGCTTGTCGTCGCGACTTTGCGACTGACGCCAAGTGCGAAACTTTACAATTTTCGGCCGCAGCCTGTCGTCGCGTCTATTTTCCGAGATGTCGTTGTCGCGTGTCGCCTAATGTGTTCCTAGGCTTAGGGTCTAACTTTACGTAGTAAATTAATATTTGAAGTCGAAGTCTAAATTAACTGATTGGAATTAATCTGAGGTTAGTTTGAGTACCCGCAGTCTGAATAGTGTTCGCTGACTATGAGGTCAGCAGTCTAGTGAATTTTCTTAGTTATTTAATTTCCATACCATTATTGGTATTTGGTACCGACGATGGCCCAGTGGTGGATGGACTCGGCCTCTTATGCGAGAGGTTCCGGGTTCGATCCTGACCCCCCGTGTGTGCTTAAAAATGGGTTTTTCTACTTTTTAAGTTCACCCCAAACATGACCATGCTCGCTCACCGGTGAAGGAAAACATCGTGAGGAAACCTGCATGCCTGATGAGATTGAAATTCTTTGAAGGTATGTGAAGTTCACCAACCCGCACTGGGCCAGCGCATCGGTGAACTATTTTCTGGATTATTCACTTTGCAAGCGATTAAAAATATCAAATAGTCATCAGTGACCCGTCCAAGATATAATTTGTTTAACTTGTCGTATCGTTCATAGAAATAGTCCGAAAATAGAATAATGGTGGCGATGATGAATAAGAAATATTCATGAAATATTTATAACCTACCTGATAATAATCGTTAACCAAAATTCAGAAACACCGTGACGCGCTCTGCACTAAAAAAAAGTAAAGTATCAACCCTTATATGCCCCACTGCTGGGCGCGGGTTTTCTCGAAATCAGACGAGGAGGGTACAGCTTTTATTTTACACCACGTCAATCTGGTCCCGTGCTAAGTTTCTGAAGAACTTGTGTTACGGGTACCAGACAACGGAAATACACATATTTAATACTTTTATATTAATATACATATGTTTAAGATTTTTATTATATAATACACAAATTTAATACACATCCATGACCCAGGAACACAGAAAACTTTTTGTTCCCTGGCGAGATTCGAACCCGCTTCCTCCGGCTTGAGCGCCAACGCGCTAACCACTGAGCCACAGAGGTCGTCAAAACCAAATATAGACAAAAGTCATAATAAAATATAGACATTCATCCGTGTCTCCCGTGGAAAAGTACGTGAGTGAATCCGCGGGGCGCTTTTTCATATTTTTAATCTCGCTTCCCCCGCTCCGAGTCCCAGGCAACACAAATATCAAAAACTGGACACTTCACTTTAACACAATAAATCAAAATTCCAACTTTGAAGCGCTCCCACGAAGGCATCGCCGTTTTAGGCCCGGCCAAGTTTGCACGGAGTTAGGTCTATGGAAACGTTACATTGTCAAAGTTTGCCCAACCACAATTTAACATAAACTTGTGCAAATCCAACCTTTCATATGTAAATTGTTTGGCGAAGTTTATTAAAATTGTAATTACTTTACCGTCTAACACATCGGTTATGAGTTTGTTACAGCTTTGGCTATCACAATGGTCTTTGGCAATAATAAAATGGATTTCGATAAAGATAAAAAATTATGCAATATTAAAATCAAAACATCTAAATTTAACAACAGTATCTCTGAAAGGACTAATTTAAACAAGATAGGTTTGTAAATTAAGAGTTAAGGATTCAACGATTTATTGATTTAAATGATTTCATACTTTATTCATTTATTTATATACAGACCTTTTTTGGACCCGTTATTCGAAACTAAAGAGTTAACTTTAAAGCTTCATTTTATATTTGATAGCTAACTATTTAAGGAAGGTTTTGAATTGAACCTAGATTTGAAGTAGGTACCTTTTTAATTTTAGAGCAGGTGAAGCCGAGGAGATTGGTCAGTAAGTAATCATTACTAATAGTTATTTTGTCTTCTTCTGACTTATAAGGAATGTCTAGCTTATGAGGAATAGACATTCTATAGCCTATAGGGAATAACTACGGATTCTGCTGGCCTGAATGGTTTATATCCTGAATGGTCTCCACTAAGGGATACATTCTTAATGGTAAGTACAATACCTCTTTATTGTCAATAAGATTTATCTGGTGAACAGTTGAAAAAAAAAATACTTACCTTACAACTATGTGTACTATTACGTTAAAGCTATTTCAAATATACCCAACTGATAAATAAAAAAATTGTCTCTATGAAAATAATCTTCGGTCCTTAAATCTTTTCAAAGACTGGGCAAAGTAAAAAACCATTTATGAAACCATTTTTTATATTCAACGTTTCGGTCACATAAGGATGAAATTCGTGTAAACATTGGAAAACAATTTGAGAATCTATGTTCTTTAGAGTTTAGACTATCTCAACGATTATGACAGTAGTCTTATATTCTAGACGAGACAATAACTACCTTATTTGCAGCCGAGACGTGCAAATATTTGTTTAGAGACAAAATCGACGTCGTTGTTAGTTTATATAGATGATATGAGGATATTGTGTATGAGGGCACAGCTATATGGGTACTAGAGAAGTTATAGACATCTAATTCTCATTCTTCATCTGATTATTTCCCTCTGAGTTCTTTACTATTGCTCTTTTTTTTTGAGTTCGAGTTAGAACCGGTGGTATATTCAACATTCTTTCGACGTTCAAGAAGTTTGTAAGTAGACACAACCATTGCTTCAACAAATCAAAAAAATTTGTAAATTCGGTTTACGGACGGTAGTTTGACGTAACAACGTTATACATTACATGCAACACGAACCGAACTGAGCCGATCGCTCGAGCCGATCATGCCACTCTCTTGTTCGTGCCGCGCTCTTGCATGCGGAACGCGACATGACGTCAACTTTTTCGTGCATGCTGTCCTTAATATCGAGTAATTAGACGTTGTCACGTCAAAAAAAGACATCAATTTTTTTCTTCAAATACTTTTGGCTGTTGAAGCAATAATTTCAAATTATGTTACAGTAAAAATATTTTGCTTCATCTTACTTAGTCTAAATGACAAAATTCAACAAATTCTAATTAGGTATGCCTAAAAAACTGTCTGTTTATTTTATAATTGTAGGTCAATGTAATTTATCATATCGTAAAATAATGATAAAAAGTTGTATTCCAATTTTCATCTCACGATTAATAAAAGTTTATTAAAGGCTTTGTTCCCATAAGCGTCAAGGTAAAGAAACCGTGAAAGCAATTTCTATTATATTCATGAACGGCAGTTAAATTTTCATGTCTCCATTTTAATTTGCTTGCCCTTCAGGAAAATATTTGGACAGCTGTCGAAGGCTAATATTGAATATTCATAAAATGACGAAACACGACGACGTCTTTTTCAAGTTCACCGATGCGGCGAAAAGGTGCTAATTGTTTGTGTTAAATAACTTGGAAAACAGAAAAAAAACTTTTTTTCGTGTGTTTTAATTTGCTTTATGTCTGAACTAGTAGCGCCCCGCGGTTTCACTCTCGTACTTCACATTCCTGTGGGAGTACAGAGATAAATTAAAGCCTTTGTGTTATTCTGGTGTATAAGCTGTATTACTGTAAAGTTTCATTAAAATCTATTCAGTAGTTTTTACGTGAAAGAGTAACAAATATCCATACTCACAAACTTTCGCCTTTATAATATTATTATTATATTATTATTATTATTATTCTTTATTATATTACTATCCTATAGTAGGATGTATATTGTATAATAAAATATCATGGATTATTTTTAGTAAAACATTCTTCGTATTTGAACTAATTATAACCTAAGAGTAACTGTTTTCACGTTTTCGTTAAAAATTCTAGTTACGAATTACGAAAAGAAAAGTTCTTCACCTCTGACATTTTCCCGTTTTTATACAAAGTGTGACAATTTCCGCTACTTTGCAAATAAAAATGTGACATATATGAATTTCATTTCTATACGCAACCTAAAGAAAAAAATGTCACAATCAAAACAGGTTTATTCAAATTTGCGAGGGAGCGAGGAGTGTCAAAAGAAGCCTCCGAGCGGATCTTGTGACGAATTCGAGGAGAGCTCATTAATGGTTTTTTCTATGATTAGAGCCTTCGTAATTATCGTTACCGAAAGATAAAACCAGCTCGACCCGAACATTGATTAAACGTTTAGAAATACGTATTGAATGAATAGACAATATAAAGAATTTGGGGCATAAAAATGTTATGTAAAATAATTACTGCAAGGGCAAGGGGGAGGCATTAATTTGAATATCTTTTTCTAATACACAAAAGACAATGAAAAATGTTATAAAGTGTAAACCATGTATCAACCCTTATAAGTCCCATTGCTGGGCACGGGTCTCCTCCTCGAAATCAGGCGAGGAGGGTAATGGGCCATAATTCACCGAGGCGCTGGCCCAATGCGGGTGAACTTCACATACCTTTAAATACTTTTAATCTCATCAAGCATGCAGGTTTCCCCACGATATTTGCCTTCACCGGTGAGCGAGCGATGGTCTCGTGTTTGGGGTGCACTTACAAACTTAGAAAAACCCATTTCAAGGCACACACATGGTTGTCAGGACCGAACCCGGTACCTCTCGCATAAGAGGCGGAGTCCACCCACCACTAGACCATAGTCGTCTCGAAAAATGTTATGATCGTGCTAACACAAAATATAACACATCTGCAACAATGAGCGACGATGGTCCAGTGGCTTAAGGCTTTTGGCTCAGTCTTTTGAGTGAGAGGGTCGGGGTTCGATCCTGACCTGATTTATCGCGTTAGACCCCGTTCGCACGAGCGCTTAAAAAACGTCGCGGTTAAACCCGACGTCAGCTTGTGTTGCGAGTATAGCATGCTAAATTTGATTTAACGTCAAACACACAACGTCGAAAATCCAACAGTGCTCGATAAAAAAGCGTTGCGTTTTAAAGACGCCTTCGTGTGGACAGATACATGGGTGTCCATTTGTCTCATTCGAACGGCTTTTTACCGCTCAGTAAAAAAGCGCTCGTGCAAAAAAAAGAAAGAAAGTATCAACCCTTATATGTCCTACTGCTAGGCACGGGTCTCCTCCTCGAAATCAGGCGAGGAGGCTCGTGCGAACGGGGCCTTAATAATTAATTTATCGCACGAACGTAGTAAATCATAAAGCTACCTCATCGAAACTATATGAAATGGGCAGAGTAATCGAAGAAGCTATAGGGTGCCTCGTCTTAAGTAAGCCAGTGACACTTGATGGCCTTCTCTCCGAACATAGCAGTGCTGTTTCATAAGGGCAGAATTCATGAGGGAAATAAACAAGCCGTTGGCACCCATGCAGACAACAGCACCACACCACCAACCCTTCCAGCAGCGATTAAATAAACGTAACAAAACGCTTCACGTCTACCATTTTTTACTCTAAAACATTAAATTTAAAGGAATGGTAATAGGATTAAACGCGGGAACAATTGGGAACGATGTCACGTTAATAGTAGATTATGGAAATTAGTCCATTGAAACTGTTGACGGGTTGAATGAATAATTCCATTTCCGATCCATGTCCTGAATGAACAAACGGGTAAATAAATAATTATTCGATCGTGTCACCATATCCGAATAAAGGATTGATTAATTAAATAAATATAAATTCTTATTTGCTAACACTCTGTTTTATACAGGGTGTTCGTAAATAGAATTTATATTATATACGGTATTTAGTGGTGTATTTTATACAGCATGTTTTTAAATGTATTTTTATGTTAGATGGGCAATCTGGTAGATATGCCAATTGATAATAAGCGATCGATGTCACCCATGAAAATAACCTAGTTTACCTTTTTTTTCTTTAACGCCGGAAAATGCACTGACGCATCCCGCAGGGGAGTGGGTCCCCCCAGGCGGGTATGTGGGACTCGCTGCGCCCGAAAGCTGGTAAGTGGACGCTGCTCTACCCACTAAAACACGGCGAGTGCCACCACTGCCGCCGCCTTTGGTGAGGTTTGGATCTGCAAGCAACAGGGCACCTCGACGTCTAGTCAGGCCCTCAGGGGACCGACGCCACCTTCACAGAGCGGGACCCCCAACATCCCAACGTCGGGACAGTACGATGAGGTGAGGTTTCCATCCTCGCCCCTTGCCCACTGCTCTTTTGCCCCCTCTTCTTATAAGAGGGGTACAAAGAGCCCCCTTGGCTTAATTAGCTTCGCCCAAGGTATCGGGCTCACCCTAGGCTACTGACCCCACCGCCACAAGGCTTGAACCATGGTGGAGAACCTAGTTTACCTGGAAATAGCCCAGATAACTTATTTATTGTTGATCAAAGATTCTAAGAATTTTCAAACGTTTGCCTATTACTGTCATTTACATCGAGCAGGAAACTGGAAAAAAATCACCTTCCTTGTATAGGATTAATATTTCTTTTCACCCTCTAGCTACGTAGGCACTTAACCCTAAAAAATACTTAAAAATATTTTGTGCGGTGTCAATTTTAATGTAAAATAGGGCGGTGCAAAAAAAGTTTTACCAGTATAACTAAATACAAAACATTGACATTCGAAAGTTGTTAATATAAAAAGGTCTTGATCCTGGGGACGTCTTTAGGGTCCTCATTTGCATCGGAAATGAGATTTAATGTACTTCGTTTTTTCTGACATCAAAGTGGAAATATTGCTTATCATAATTCCAAGCATCAAGAGATGGTGGAACTCGTTTGGAAGTTGAAACCAAATTTAGTGAGTATAACATCAAGAATTCACTCTGCAATATTTTTAGGACAATTTCTTAGAAAATTTCACCAACACCATGTAGGTTTTAAAAGGGTTTAGGAAGGGTTCTAAACATCACTTTATTGTTTATGTACAAAACTAGCAGCGCCCGCGGTTTCACCCGCGTACTTTCCATTCCCGTGGGAATACGGAGATAAATATTAGCTTGTGTTATTCTAATTTATAAGCTATATTATTGAAGTTTCATTAAAATCCATTCAGTAGTTTTTACGTGAAAGAGTAACAATCATCCATACTTACAAACTTTTGCGTTTATAATATTAGTAGGAAGTAGGATTGCCTCAATTTTGTATTTAGCGAACAGAAAACAAGTCACTTTCTATCTAATTCTTATTTAGTATGTTGCATCAAATATTTTACTTTTAAGTAATCCTTACTCTTATTAATTTTACTGCTAACGGTCAAATATTTTTACGTAATTTCTTCAGCAAGTTTAAATTATATTCGCATAAGTTTCAAGTAAGACTGACGAGGATTGAGCAGCTTTGGTACTTGATCGAACTTTTCTCTATTATGCAAATCCAGCGCCTAGCTCTAGAGGTTAAGTGAACATTTTGTATATACGGTATAGAAATTAAATGGTATAAAAAAATAAAAATACGGTAAGTATAGAAAAAATATTAACAAGATTATGTCCATGAGAATTTATTTATACGAAAGTTACATAAAACTGTTTCATCGACAACTGATAGCTTTCTAGACCAGCGTTTCTCATTTTGTGGGTCACGACTCGCGACTCGAGACCGGTCCACAAAAATACCAGGTCGCATCAGTCCTTATTGTAAACAAATACATCAACAAATTGACTGACGAAACAAGAGAATCAAGAAGCAGCCTTATTCGTCCCACTAATGGTGGTATAAGTACTTGTATATGCAATAAATGTGTTTTATTTTAGGCAATTCATATTCAGGGATTTTCAACATTTTTGTGCGTCATTAAGAGTATTGCACCAAACTCACCGAACCTCAGAAAAGCTGGCTTAGACTTTAGAGCAGTCCCCAGATTTCAACGCAAAGGCGTAGCCCACCGCATAGTTTCCATCTGTCAAAGTACAATCCCAAGTTGGCGCGCTCAATAAAATGCAACTTATGCGTACACAGAAATTGATCGGGATTGGTTGATATATTGCTTCATTTGGCATGTATCAGTATCGTTATTTTTTTTTTACGTGAGCGTGCGTAAATAGCATTAGTGTGCGCATTGCCCCCCTTAATTACCAGACAGATTTGAATGCCGATAGGTCGTAAAGGCTACCTACTCCCCATGTTGCTTTAAGACATCTGACAATCCTGTTGAGACAGACCTTTTTTTCTTGAACGCCGGGAAATGCGCTTAGGCATCCCGCAGGGGAGTGGGTCTCCCCAGGCGGGTATGTGGGATTCACTGCGCCCGAAAGCTGGTAAGTGCACGCAGCTCCACCAACTAAAACCCTGTGTAATTCCTTAATATTAGTTTTGTTAACTTTGTATTTAAATAACTTGTGAGCAAATAAAGTATATTATTTTATTATTATTATTATTATTAAAACCGGGCGAGTGCCACCAATGCCGCCTTTGGCGAGGTGTCCCGGATCTACAAGCAATAGGGCACCTCGACGGCTAGTCAGTCCCTCAGGCGACCAACGTCACCTTCACAGAGGGGTTGCCCCGCACCACAGAACAACCCCGGTTCCTTACTCGCCCTTTGCCCCTCTTTTTATAAGAGGGGTACACAGGGTCCCCTCGGCTCAATTCGCTTCGCCCAAGGTGTTGGGTCACCCTGGGCTACTGAGCCCCACCGCCACGACAAGGCCCGAACCGTGGTGGGGTGCAAAGACAGATCTACTCATTCCCTCGCAAATTCAGACCCTCTCTTTTTAGAGTCTGTAAAAGCTATTATTATTTTTGCTTTGATTGTAAAGACAATGGAACTTCTAAAACCCCGTTCAGCAATACCCACTCGAATCCCAAATACCTGGTATTTTTCAATATTTTGTGGAAACGTTCCATTTCAAAGTATTGTTCTGATTCGGGCCCAAGCACCCTTCTCGCCACTTGTCCTGATTAGTTATCAAAAGTTTGAGACCCTTTTGAGGGCGTTCATTGAATATATTTGTATAAATGTTATAACAATATTGACCCTCTTGGTTCCGTTTATTATACCTCAAAACAGAATTGTAACTTATCTAAGATTTATATCTGAAATACCAACAGATAAAAGACACAAAATTCCTCAGTCCTTTCATCTTGTAAAGCCTTTTTTAAGTTCTTCTAATCTTGTATTTAAACACATTTTGTTTGGTATTATCATTGACCACACAACCTATAGACTCCTGTTTGATTTTTCGTATTAAATGCATTCTGGCAACTAGCTGAGGTGAGACGAAAGGGGTTGCAGGGCTGTGATTAGCTAATCAATGTCATACATTACCAATCACGGAACGTTAAAAAGAAATGGATATATTTCGCAACGGGAAAGAATGGGACGACACGATAGTTTGAGTACATTGTTTACGGCTTACATCGTAACTATAAGTCAGATGTGTCGCCAGAACCCGTTCCCCTGTTATTAGGAGTCTATGGGTTATGTGGTCGATGGGTATCATTTACAACCGTTAGTATATAGGTATGTTGTATTTTATAAGGTTTTGCACTAAAACATCAGACTTACTTTAGAGATATATCAGCCATCAGGGGATAATGGCTCACATAAATCCGGACCTGTCAGTATTTTCGCCTAAAAACAAATTGATTCGGTTTAGTTGATGAACGGCAACGGAACGGCATTTTAATAAATCACGATTTCCAACAATTTTTTTTATAATAGGCAACTTTGAATTAATTCCAGTAAAGTGTAAGGTCTCTAAATAATGTATGCTACATTGGCAACATGGTACCCATTATTGATTGGCACTCGAAAAAAAAAAACTTTGATATAGCTTTTAATATAGATTCGCCTTCCGCATTTTCCTTCTTAAGTGCCGAAAAGGGCAATACCTATAGCTGACATTCATGTAGGGGTCTACTATCTACTGGCACAGATTCACAGCTCGATCCCACTGCAACTCCTGTTACGACCTTCGACTGCGGTAACCATCCCAACACTTGAATAGCCCTAGGAATACAACTACTAGGAATACGAAGCGCCTTGAGAGCCATGACGAATTTCAGCAGAATAGGTCTAATGACCTGTATATCAATAGACATCCGCACAACTTAAGGTTATGCAGATGCGATGCCCTCCTTTTGAATATCTTCCCCACCCCTCACTGGGAACTCACAACAGCATAGCTGTCACTTTCGCCAGTATTATGTGAGCGAGAGGTACTACTACGGTCGTGCCGGCCTTATTCGGCTGCAAAGCACCGTGTCAGCACCTCTTAAGGATTAAAACACATAAAATACATTTCACTGACGTAAAATCACCCGGAACGACCGCCTCGGGCGCTACTCGGGGTACCGGTATTGCCTTTTGCGTAGTGTGGAGTCGAGAGCATTGCCAGAGGTCTACAAGACCACCCCAGCGACCATCCTATATTAATAGGATGTGATTGAAGCCGCTGACATTAGCCCCGATCAGCATGTCCCGAGGACCGAGGGCTCAAAGAAGACCACGCGATAATTTAGATCTTTTCATATGGTGTTTCACTGGTCCTAGTGTCCTGCTAGCCACGCCACTGCTAGCCTTGGCGCCATTTCCAATTTCGGTCAAAGTTATATCCGACATTCTTTACTATAATATATAAAAATTGTAAACTATATTTTGAAAGGAGCAACCCAACAGAGTTTCTTGCTGAATTCTTCTTATATACTAAACTGTATTTTTTTTTTTGTAATAGAATATTTGAAAAGACTAGTTCCATTGAGTTTGTTTCGCCGGTTCTTCTCAGTGGACTTGCTTTGGAACCGGTGGTAGACTCAATTGACGTTCAAAAAGATACTTTGATGGTACTATTTTGAATAAAAATTTTGACTTTGACTTTGACTGGTAAAGTGCCCCCTTGTATGTGTCATGTTTCTCGTTTTCTTTCTGTTACTATAAATCATACCTAATCAAAGAGACTTGATGTCCTGATAGCTGGAGCTACTCTTTCCTCAGCTGTCCTGATCAAAGGGTAATAAAAGACATTTTCTTTTTACACTTTTTTATTTCAATAAAATAAATTCAAAAAATATAACTTAACATAGAACTATAAAACTTAATTCTACTTTAGATTCTAGAGATTTTAAAATCTACTCTACTATGTATTTTAATAAGTTTGAAGAAAGTTTAAACCGACTTTAAATGGATTAAACTTTTAAAATGTTATCTTTATGATAATCTATATTTTATTTAGGTACTTCCTATTAAGTGAATTTTAAACGGACAAAGACGCATACGCCAACTAGTACTATAACCAACTAAAACTATAGTGCAATTACTTAATATTCATTTTAATAAGTAAATAGTATTCGATAAATATATTTTGTAATACTACTTAAATATTATATTTAAAATATTCTAAAATAAAACACTTTTATCGGCTATTTCGAATTGGCTAAATTGTTATAATATGTACTATGATGTAGTGTGAAGGTATAATTTATCATCATAAATTTAAATTTGTAAATATATTAATTGCAACATGAAAATATTTATTTTTTTACTAAGACATTAGTAATAAAATTATACTTTTTCTTTATTTTTGTCATAAAATGGTCGTTTAAGATGATAATATAATAATTACACTATAGTGAACGTACATAGTTCTGAATACATGAATATTTATCTACTATAAGAACACACAACGACACTTCACATAATTTTAGTTTCCTGTTTTATAGTAATGAATAGTAATGAAAGTATAAAAATTAATGAATAAATTGTTTTGAGTAAAAAATATAAAGTACTTCTGTTCTCTCAGCAAATTCAATCAGTAAAGTGAGAAAAAATATTATTTTTACGAGAAGTTTTTTTTTTTAAAGAAATTAGTGGCAAATAATGAAAAAATGTGTCTGTAAAATTTTATCTGACTTTATTTTTATCGTCACTCTTAGTTTTAAAATATGTATGTAAAAGATTTCTCTAAGTAACACTATTTTATTAAATAGAACTTTCTGAAGAGTTATTTTTTTTTATTTTTTATTATAATATTATGATATAGTTTTATTTATCTTTGTACCGACTTTTCGGGGTTTCGTGATGATTGGCGCTATTTAGAATAAGTTAAGATGTAAACTTTATTTATTTAGACGTTATTTTATAGAGTTAAAGATAAGTTCTAAACGTTATGTGAGATGAAATTGAGAACTAGATTTAACGTACAACTATCTTACTATATCCGTAATATCTACTTAAAATCTATGGAGACACTGCAATATTTCTGGAAGAAAATACATAAGTTGTTGTATTATGCTTCTCACTGGAATAATTATCAATTTATTATTTTATTCATTTACTAGCTGCTATCCTTGCGTTAACTAAGATTTAGAATAAGATCTTAGCGGGATAATATATCGTGCATGTATTAATTATTATGCATATAAACCTTCCTCTTGAATTGTTCTATCTATTTAAAAAAAACGCATCAAAATCCTTTGTCTGCTTTTAAAGATTTAGGCATACATACAGACGAAATGACTTTGTTTTATACTATGTAAACATTCTGAAATACATACTCCTTTATAAATTGAGAATTTTTGATAATGTTATATGCAATAGCTATGCAATATTAAATTCATAAAAAGTATGATTTATATACTGAAATATATTTTTTTCACTTGAACATAAAAATGTATTTATATATCAGTAAAAAATAAAGAGTAGTAGTTTAGTAAGAGGTGCACGACACGACTACGGTGGTACCTCGCGCTCACATGATAGGGGCTTGTGAGTTCCTGGTGGATCACAGTGGGAGGGGGCGGAGGGATAGGGAAAAGGTGAGCAATGCATTTGCATAATCTTTAATTGTGCGGGTGTCCATAGGCGTCGGTAGTCAAAATAGGGCGCCAACTGCTCGCTTGCCTCCTTATGATAAAAAAACATAAATATTAAAAAAAAGTCGCTGAATTTTTTTCTAAATAAGTATACAAGGTGATTTTTTGAAGAACGGATATAATCAGGGACGTGATAGAACTTGGTGTTATCAATCAAAGAAAATTATATTCACCAAAAGAAACCGCATAAATAACAAAATATAGACAAAGGTAAGTAATGCATTCTTGGACTTAGAATATGGTCACCCTATTGTATCACGTACACTTTGCGCGCTAAATTTAGACAGACGTTAGTGGTAGGTATGAAATAATCGTGCGAACGGGGCTTTAGGTATGGCTCGCGCTGGAACATAGGCGTATTTGATGCATCGTATTTTTCCTATATCATAATACTGTGTCTACTTTAATTCAATTGTGAAGGATAATTTTGAAAAAAATAAAACCTCATTTGTGATATATTTTTAGAACAAAGTATATCACAAATGATAAAATAATGCTTTTTTTGGAACTTTAGACCCTGAGATCACAGATATTCAGTCTAATTTACAATAACTTACATCTCCATCAGAGAATATTTTGCTCACACTTTAGCAGTCTTTTGTCTTCTCCATACAAAACTTATGTATGCTTCTCAATTAGAATTGGCGTGAATTGCATCATATAGATACAAATTTTACGGACTTTATCTCAGTATAGAATTTACATTCTCTATGTTTCGGTTACTTGTAAGGTACGATTGTCGCTATTGATCATTTTTAATAAAATAGTATCTCCAATCGACGCTAGAGGCGCTGTTTACAACCTCATATAATTTAATTGATAATACGAAATAATCAGTGATCATAATATTATCTAGATTACAATACGATTCCACAGAACCAAATTTTTTCAGTAGCGACTAGCGAGTAAGCAGTGCCTTTAAAATGTCGTCTGCGAACAAATCTAACAAGCATCGACCACACAACCTATAGACTCGTAATGTTTGATTTTTCGTATTAAATGCATTCTGGCAACTAGCTGAGGTAAGACGAAAGGGGTTGCAATGCTGTGATTAGCTAATTCAATGTCATACATTACCAGGGTGTTGACTAATTTTTATAATTGATTTTATTTGATAGATATACTATAGACATACACGAAAAAAAGTCTTTTGTAAAGAAATATGTCCAATTTTAAGAAAAAATTAAATGAAGAAAAATAGTTTTTAAAATTGCCGTTAAAACGCTCCAAGCGTCATTACGTCACACACCGCATTCAGAGCTCGCGCTATGTTAGGTGAGTTATGACAGTTTGTACTTAACTCAATGTTCAGTGACGTCATCGCCTTATAATGGCGTTTGCAGCCACGTGATAATGCATGATAAATAACGCAATTTAAATTAATTTTCTAAATTTTAAAACAAATAAGTAGACTTTTAAAATGTTATTTTAGGTTTTCAAATACTGTCTTTAATATTAAAACATAACTTTACATGAATTTGTAACATGTGTCAACATCCCTATTACGGAACGTTAAAAAAAAATGGATATATTTCGCAACGGGAAAGAATGAGACGACAAGATAGTTTGAGTACATTGTTTACGGCTTACATCGGAACTATAAGTCAGATGTGTCGCCAGAACCCGTTCCCCTGTTATTAGGAGTCTATGGGTTATGTGGTCGATGCTAACAAGCCATTCTGTGATTGGTCAATTTTGGTAATTGGACGTCATTTTAGATGACGTCACTGTGCCATTTTTGTATATTCTATGTTAGGGGCTAACTAAATTCGTCGTTTTTAATAGTGATTGTTCTAATATAATAATCTGTGAATAATAGTGATTGTGAGTACTGCAGCTGGCTATAAAGAACAAATGGTATATAACTACAATTCATAAGTATTATTTCCATAAGGGTGAAATGTCTCAAGATAAAAACTTCTTTAAAAAAATTGGTTGTCTGTAAAGTCAGTTTACGAACGGTAGTTTGACGTGACAACGTCGAACATTACATGCAGCACGAACCGAACTGAGCCGATCGCTCGAGAAGATCACGCCTCTCTCGTTCGTGCCGCGCTCTCGCTTGCGGAACGCGACATGACGTCATCTTTTTCGTGCATGCAACCCATAGTATCTCAGTTATTAGACGTTGTCCCGTCAAAAATAAAGTATGTCCTACCACGGCGAGCTAGTGATGTCATTTTACATTAGACTTACTCTTGTCATTTGTAATTGTAAGAAAACATACACACCTCGTGAGATCGAACTCCTCTTCAACATTTCTTCATTGGCTCCTTTTAGTTTTCTTTTTTTTTAATCAATTTTGCTAATAATGAAATACTTGACGGTAGTTCCCTGGGAATAGAGTTAAGGAATTCGTTGTATTTGTCATTTATATTTAGGAAAATCTCCTCATTGGTTTTAGAGCTTACGACTCGCCGAGAACTTAGAACAGAGTTGATTTTCATAATATGTGAATTGGCTCTTGTTCTATAGTATTCTTATGTTTTAGTTCTGTAGTATTCTAGACATCGATCAAATCTACCCTAGACACACTGTTACCTACAAATCCAAGTCGAATAAATGTCCCATGCTACACCATTGCTAAGTTGCAAGTCCAAAAGCAACAGTCAAATTAATTTTCTTTTATTTACGTCCCTATTCCTTAACAATAACGTTCTATTTTCAATATCTGCGCGCTTATGGAATTAGAGAATGCGCGCATCGCGTAAGTCGTAAAAATTTATTGTAGAGACCATACTCACAATTGTGCTTAGAACAGTTTTAAGCACAATTGGGTTGAGACACTTTTTAGCGTTCGCGCGGTATCTCGGGTATATTTGATCGATTATTCTAGTTCTAAATAAACGACGATGATTATGAGCGACGATGGTCCAGTGGTGGATGGACTCGGACTCTTATGCGAGAAGTTCCGGGTTCCATCCTGACCCGTCCGTGTGTGCCTTGAAATGGGTTTTTCTAAATTTCTAAGCGCTCCCCCAAACACGAGACCATCGCTCGCTCACCGGTGAAGGAAAACATCGTGAGGAAACCTGCATGCCTGATGAGATTGCAAGTCTTTAAAGTTATTTGAAGTTCACCAACCCGCACTGGGCCAGCGTGGTGAACTATGACCCATTACCCTCCTCGCCTGATTTCGAGGAGACCCGTGCCCAACAGTGGGACATAAAGGGTTGATACTTTACTTTTATATAAACGACGTTGACCATCGGGTACTTTACCAGTTTACTTATTTAACGTCTAATAACTGACCCCGACATTGGGAACATCTCTAGCGTTTGATACATTTGTAATTTATTTTTCATTAGTAAAATTTAAAAAAAGAACACATTTGTTTGTAAAGGATACGGAAGCATCGTTCTGCGTCGTCGGCTGAAACGAATTTCACCATCGCACACCCCGGGGATTCGAACTCCAAGCCCCTCACCTGACCGAACTCGGACAGTTTATCGAAGAGTCCGCCCAGTTTTATCGTTGGTGGTATCTGTGGAAGGCAATTAGAAAACATTAAAATTTGTTATTCAAAAATTTGACATCATTTTGATTTCATGACATGAAAAAATTCAATTTAACATAGTTATGTGGCAGGGGATAGGTCGTGTTGGCGTTCATTGAGGGAGGCCTATGTTTAGCATTGGATGTGTAAAGGCTGATGATGATGATAATATTCGGTATAAAATTATTTTAAGATATTTCTCGTTCTCTTATGTTATAAATAGTTTTCGCAACACTGAATAATCGAAAATGTACAATAAAAAAATAATGTATTATATGCTGCTCTGTATAATTTAGGCTACAATTCAATTAGGACCCAATCAACCAATATTTAGTTTCAAATGTTATTTGTAATTGCTTTATTAAAATCTTTCTTTCCTTTTCATTTAGCAGCAACCCAGTGATGGTATTGCAGCATTTTTATTAATACCTAAAAGAGTCAAACACTTCTTATCACAAATTAATGATACTAAAACTATTTAAATTTAAAAGACTTTCTATTTGAGCTCCAGTATGCTGCGTTCATTATATTCATAACTCTCAATAATAAATAAATATTAAATATAATACCACTTTTTTTTTTTTTTTTGGAATTCTAACAAGCAACCGCTTTGTGAAGTGTCCAGCCAGCGAATTATCTAAGCTGGTGGTTATTACTTATTAAAGATAAGCCAAAGAGCATACTTACATGGACTATCTTTAGGCTGAACGCGTTGGCTCCCCTGTAAATTTCAAGCGGACGCACCGATGGTTGTTGCATATAAGAACCCGACATTCTCGCATTTGTAGAGTTAGAGTACAACACAGGTCCCTGCATGGGTCCCCTCGGCACTCCAGGATTAACGAATCCAGGACCGGGCATTTGGTTTTGGTAAAGCGAAGCCACAGGCGCCCGTCCCGGATTAGGACCGAAACCTTGACTGCCAATACCGGGGTTTGTTGGTACCGGGACACGGGAAAGACCCGTATGTATTGGTCCTTGCGGGTTCTGTAAATTTTGTACTCCAATTTGCCTGGACATAATTTGATTGGGAATTTGTCTTGCAAACGTTCCTTGCATTCCCTGCATGTTTCCTTGTACCATAGGACCATAATTCCCCACTGGTCTATTTGGTACGTTCATTACACCTTGTGTGTTCGGGAATGGTCTTATGTGGCCGGTCATTTGACCATTTGCTAATTGTATTGGTCCATAGTTTTGCTGATTTGGACCAACATTTGGTCCTGTATTTGGAAGGCTGCCAGCGATCGTTATACCATTTACATCTTGATTGATATCCATTTGGTTGTTACTCTGTACTTGGACTGTACTTGGACTTTGTCTATTTGTATTGTGGGATTCAGATTCTTTTACATTTCCAGAATTCACCAAGGACTCGTTACTGGCATATTTATTTTGTGGTGAAAAATTTGTGATCGGTTGGTTATGGAAATACGACGTGTCGAGCGAAGAGTTTTGAGCGTTCGGAGCATCCGACCTAGCAGTGGCTTGCCTTTCTGGTTCCGTGCTGGGAGATTTATCATCATACTTTCTCGAACGTATATCATTCTCTAATTTATCTTGCGTATTATCGACGATTTCTGAAGTATGAGAGCTCTGGCTTGAAGGCCTTTGGAAAAAAGGCCGTGTGATTGCTTTCAGTAGCTCTAAACTGTTATCGGTTTTGAATATTTTGGTTTCGATGAGTGAATCTTTACCAGATATGAATCTTTCATACTGTTTAGTGACGTCACGTACTGGTTTCCCATATTTACCGAGACCGGGGCCCAAGTGGGTGAGGCCTTTAGGTAGCAATTTCTTATGTTCTGGTGTATTATCCATTTTAATTTTTAGGTTCTTTCCATACAGCGTTTGGCCGTGAAGCATTGAAATTGCCTAAAATGTGAACAAATAATTAACTAAGTTTTTTTTTTCTTTTATATAATGCAGGGGAAATCCTTTACGAGTGTAGACGGGATATTGGGGTAAATTTGGGAGTGTTCCTTTAGGAGGCGTGTCATGTAGTAGGTAGGGATTTAATTTGATATTTATTACGATTTTATTATGACGGTGAAAAAACCGTGTTTCAACTTTTAAATCAAAATCTATACACATAAATAAAATTGGAGTGTGATACGGTATATACATCAAAAAAACATTTTAGTCTGTCTGTCTGCTTTTTTTAGCTGATGGCTGATGTAACAAGGAGTAGCTTAGACTATAAAAATAATTATCATCAATCCTTTTAGGTCCGTAAATCTAAGTTAATGCGTCAGTAAACAATATATTATTGAAATTTGAAATTGCAATAATTCATATATGTTTTTCGTGTTGGCGTTCATTGAGGGTGGCCTATGTTCAGCAGTGGATGGATAAAGGCTGATAATTATACGTTTTAAGTAAGCATTGCCTCGACGGCACGTGTGGCTACCATATAATTTTGTATGGTCGTGTGGTTTAGCTCTTAAAGTATGAATATAATATTATTAACTCGTTTTATACATTACCTGTGAAAAACTGCAGCACAAATAAATCAATATGCATATAAATAAACCATAAGACACTAAATTCTAGAAATCTAGCATCGAATACCTTTCTATCCAAAAGTATAAAAATATACTGACCTGAACGGCTTCCAACGGATGACTATACATAACATTAGCATATCTTTCACCTGCTGTCACCACCGTACACACCACAACTTGACCGGCCAACTCCATTACTTCTTTCAACTCAGATTTATCGCAACGGAACTGTAGATTAAAGAAAAAAATTGTTTGACACTTCTATAAATCCTATAATATAATGAATAGATATATTATATAATGGTGGTAAAATATATAACGAAGACAATAGATAAAATTACAGTCGCATTAGCTTCTTGTGCCATATTTCTTTATTATTAAAAAGTTTGTATTAGGTTCAAAGCCTCTAAAAAATACAATAAAAGACATTAAAAAATGCATTAAGCAGGTGATTGTACCAATTATAATGTGAAACATTTTTTGAGAAGCTATAATACATAACCCACCACCTTGTCATGCTCCTACCTACTTCTCAAGCTATAATACAGTATTAAAATTTAGAAATCAAAAGTTATATCTGAAATTTAACGGTTCGTAACCGACCGCACGCAGTACCAGTGATCCCAGCTGACGCCGTTTCGCAGCGACACTACTGGTTTCTTTGTATTTATATAAAATTCGTTCGTAGTTAGAGTCACCAAGCTAGGCAACGTCGAACAGCACTGTAATCCGATCTAGAGCCGCTGACCAACACGTCTACATCTTGATTCACAAAACACAAGGAATGAAGTAGTGGCAGAATGGCATCTGCCGTTACCGTCTGCAGATAGGTTATAAATAATGACTGCAGCAACATGTCGTGGCAATATACTGGCTATCAACCAATACATTAAAACTACATAATATAGCGAAAGAGCAAAAATGTACAAGTATGTAAAAAATCTAAATAGAAATATAAAATGCTTCTATTAGCATACTTACACTAGTGACTAGCACCCAATTGGAAAGCGGTGGAGTGATGTCCAAAGACTCAAGGAACGACTCTCTTAGTCCGTACATGCTGTTCGGGTTTACATCCCAAATGTCAATACTCCTATTAAATGGACTCACGTCTCTAAAATTAAAGAAAAAGTTTTGTAAATCGACTGTTATGCAATAATTATTATGCTCAGGAATGTGAATTCCAGCACCTAGTGCAGAGGTTCCCAAACTCTTTTGTTTCATAGACCACTTTCAAAACTTCCATGCATCAGGTGGACCCCTTGCTGACCTAGTTTTTTCAAGAATTGCTTATTAAAAGATATAACATTATAATAGTAAAAGTAAAAAAAGGAGAAGTCAAGCCAACATTTTCGTTCTTCACTATCAGAAACAAATTCATTTTCATGGACCTCCACCTACGATTATGAACCCCCATTTTTTGTCACGCTCATAGTGAGCCCCCTTCGAGTCTTCCGTGGACCCCTGGGGGTTCAACTGGACCACTTTGGAAATCACTGACCTAGTGTGATTATTTTTGGCAAATAATTATGAATATTGTAATAACTACAACCTATACTTACACGATTTCACTGCTGAGATTAAAGTCGGAACCATTGTCTTCATCATTGTCAATATCTGAAAGTTATATTTTATCATAACTCAATGCTATATCTATAATATACAAACATGAATACAACCAAAATTTTAATACTGCGACGTTATTACAAAATGTTAGAAAGCATTTATAGTACAATATTGAAGGCAGTTACAGCCTATGTTAACATAAGAGAAAACATGTTTATTTTAATATAAATTTTATGTCCATGTAGCAATTATATGTGCCTACCAATAGAAGATGACCATTTTCTTGCCTGTAGCTTTAATGGCTATAAGCATAATTATTTAAATTTGTTGATCTCTCAGTTGAGATATGACCACCCTAAGTAGTCAAAGCCCATTTTTTTTAAATATAATATAAAAGAATAAAAAAACTAACTGGTAATAAGTGATGAGTAACAAGTTTTTATATATATTCTCACCTTCTATTTTAACACACAGTTTGCCTTCTGCTTGCTTTTTCTTCAATTTCTCAAGGACATGGTGTCTTTGCTCCCGTGTTTCAAATTTTAGTTTTATTTGAAAATCTGTTTCTGAATCTTGAAAATCATTTACCAATAAAGCATTTTCTCCAATCTAAAATAAATAAAATTAGAATAATCATATTCTCCTCAGTTTTCTTTCCAGTCATATTTTTAATGCATTTAAGTTTATAAGAAATTTTGCAGCATTTAATTTTATTTTTTATACACTATATATAAACACATTAAATTTTAAAAATAGAATAAATAATCAATTAAGTTCACAATAGTGACCAACAATGGCTCGGTTGCAATTAGCTCCAATTTAAAGTAAGATATCTGGATTGTAATATTAGGACCAATGCACACTATAGTGGGATTTTCTAAACTTCCAAATGCAGGTACAGGAATTTTGTTGGATGCACAAAGCAAGCGCCTGTCTTGTGAATGTCTGATGAATGTGGTGACAATGAATGTATAGGAATTTATTACTTTACCAAGCTTTAATTTTACCATGCACAGAAGAAATTTGACTTTTTAACAGAGTATAATATAATAACAGTTTAGGGATAAATCTATAATAATTTAACAGTTAGAATATTTTTATTTCGAATTGTTAAATTTTTTTCTTTTTTTTTTTCTTACATGAAAAGTTATAACCCACCTCTTCTCGCACATAGTTCATAGCTTGGTCGCATGTCCAATTTCCTCCTGAATTAGTTATAACCAGTATGTAAGATTTCTTGGCGTCATTTTTGCTTTGTTCCATTGGAGATTTAGAATTTAGAATGGATTGATGTAATTTTTCGTAACATGAAACTCGGTGTTTCTTTGTGAATGGTTCGGATGAATTTAATAAGCTATTATTGCTATTGCAATCATCTTCCATATCTAAAGTATCATTTAAACTCCGTTTTAGACAGGCTGCAACATTTTCGCTGTAGTTCATTTCCCCAGATTTTTTAAGCTTCTGTGACAACTTGTCTATTTCATTTATTATTTTGGTTTTAATAAACGACACATTCCTGTTTTAAAGAATAAGTAAAAGTTATTTATTTCTGTGTTGTTTTTATATATTTACATTCTTGTAGTACTTTAGGTGGGAAAATTGATAATTAGGTACTTCACAAGTCGCATTCCTCAAAAATAGTTTAGTTTACGTCTGTTTCTTCAGTCAATTCACAAGACTATACAAAATATCTATAATTACAGAATCTTGTAAAGTATGCACTGAGTATAAAGTTATAAACAAAGCACAAACAGTACCAAAAACAATTCACGAATCACAAATCAAAATGCCTGCAAAGTGCCAATAAAACGTCAACATCATTTTATAGCTTTTTTTCTCGAATAGGCAAAGGTTATTGTTGCTCCTGATATAATATCTAAAACGTTTGAAATCAAGAATCGAAATGAATCTCGTCATCTGTAAGGCTTAAGTTAGTATTTCTTTAAATGTGTTTCAATTCATTCACTCAGCGCCATGGTGAATGACGCTGAAATCGGAGTGATTAGAAGTATATTTTATTATTCAAGCATTAAACTTATTCGTCAGACTATAATACAAATATTTATCCATCAAATAACTTTCATATAAAATTCGTATAAATTGGTTGATTAATTAAATTTGTTGTACACTAATTATTATAATATGACTACAGACTACGAACCCAAAACATTTTTAATGGCCCGAATGAACCAAACTATAGGTACATATTGTGCGACCTTAAATCAAGGTTAAAGGTTATGGTCAGAATTATTGTCATATTTAGACATTTACCTCATTTGAAGGATTATGGAAATATTTTCAGTGAAAAGGTTTATCCTAATTCCCGTCAACGACGACTGACAACTGACAACGACGTATTTTATTTCGCGTTTATTTTCTTTTTGCACGTTGTGAATGTACTAGAACGGTTAAAATAAGTTCGTGAAGTGTGGTGTGCCTCTTTGCGGCAATGCATCTTATAGAAAACTTCCTGATAATACTTTTCATCGGTAAGTTTATATGTGACATTGAACCTCGATGATAAGCTACATAGTTTGTTTTTATTCTATATTTTAATTTCTACAGACGTTCGAAATAGTTTAAGTAGAAAAGTTCTTTGAAATTCACAGTAATATCGAATAACAAATAACTCATTATATCTTTTTTGACACTTTATGTACTTGTTTGTTGTTGTTCCTAAGCACAGGGTCGAATTTATGTATAATTTTTCTTCTTATTGTAATGATTTTAATAGATGATAATATCATCTAGATAATATTATTATCTTATTTCAGATTCCCAAATGATGATAATTAAAAGAATGCCTGCTTGACAAAAATGAATATTTACTTGTGAAAGTTGTTACAAATTAATACGTAATTTAAGAAACAAACATAGTGAAGTAATGTTTCTATGTAAGAGAAATTTTATATAAAACTTATAGTGTATGAAAATAAATGATTTTGTCATAATTTGAAGTTGTTTTTTATTCCCCATATGTAACGGTAATTACACGCAGGAGAACTAATGACGTTATCTGACGGCGAGGCGAAGGTGGTCTATGACCTATGTTGTGGCTTGTAGGCTACATTGTATGGTTTACGTGAGTGGAAACTGAATCCCGTTGAGTGCTTATTGATCACTCATACAGAGCTCCGAGGGGTCCAATAGGCCCAACGGCCTTTGATGTGGGGGATATACATTAAGCCTCTTACGAGCGTACTGAAATCCATTGAAGCACTGTCTTTATAATGATATGATTTTTTTTGGACTCCGACAACTATCTAGAACTAGAACTTCTAGTAATTTTATAATAAGGTTTAAATTAATTTTATTGGCATTAGTTAAACTGTATTTACATCATACATGTCAAATGGAACTAATATAATATCATTAAGGCTCAATAATGTCAATTAATAAATACATACATCAAAGTATTTGTATTATGTATATAATATAACTATGACGGTAAAAAAGGCAGCAGGGCCTCGTGTCTCAGCCTGTTCCAACAGGGCTAAATAAAAAAAGGGTTGACACTTGAGATTTGGAATTGACATTTGACATTTTATTTTCATATATTTTGTTTAGTATTCGTCAAGTAAAATCAAAAAATTTCTAAAATTTCAGTGTATTTATAAAATAACGTCAATAAATATATTTAATTAGATTTTTAAAACAAGAAACATGTCCAATATATTATATGTAAAAGGAATGAATTTGGTATGAAAATTTAACTACACAATTGATAGTAAATGTTTTAAATTAACAGTCATATTATTTTGTCAATAAATTTTTAAAACATCATCTATAATTTCAAAGTAATTTTATACGCATTACACGCAAAATATAAATACAAAATATTAGTTGTTTTTTTCCCCCTTTTTCATATAAACATTGGCAATTTTTTAAGTCATATGTAAGAAAAAGCAAAAATAATACAAAAATTCTTTTACACACTACAGTCAGAATCTGATCAAGAAATCGAAGAGGACGACAATGATATCTGGGATGATCGGAAGCTAAATGATGCTTATGATAAGGCGCTGAGAATGGCAAACGCAGAGGTTGCTAAAAGAATTGCTATGGCCACCAACACCAATGAAAAAAACAAGGAGGGTAAGTTACCTGAGTAACTTTATTTGTATTCAGATTCAGAAACAGATCATAATCATTGGTGGTTTGATTGTACTTTCCAAAAATGTTGGTTAGCAAAATGTGAAAAACTATTAATATTATTAAAGCAAAATTTGTATGAAATATGGATGCTTGTTACAGTTTCATGCAAAAGCTACTTTTTTAACCATAATATGTATATGGATACGAAAACTGGTATCTGATGACAAGTAGTTAATGTCGCTTACCAGTGAAGGGAAATATATTTTGAGGAAACGTGCATACCTGATAAGATTGAAATCTTTGAAGGTATGTGAAGTTTACCAACCCGCATGGGGCCAGCGCATCGGTGAACTATGGCCTGTTACCCTAGACCAACAGTGGGACATATAGCCGTTTATACTTTACCCATGCAGCTTGGAGCGAGACACAGCATATCCCTACCACAACTGAATAAATTTTAATAAAACCTTATCAATATACAGCTTATTCATCAGCATAACACATACATTATGATTTATCCCCATACTCCCACAGGAATGGGAAAATGCTAACAAAATGCTTTTTTGGACACTATTGCTAATTCTGCTAGTGATATTGTTGATAATTTTACATGTATCTCTGTATTTGTATTTCTTTTTCAGATGCCCATACAAACATTAATTTATCCAAATCACAATCTAGCAAGTCTTGCCAAAAAAACGACCTCAAGATGGTGTGGAAAGCTGGAATGCATTGTAGAGCGGTGTCTGAATGTGATGGATTAGAATATGAAGCTAGCAAGTCTTGCCAAAAAAACGACCTCAAGATGGTGTGGAAAGCTGGAATGCATTGTAGAGCGGTGTATGAATGTGATGGATTAGAATATGAAGCCTTTTTACTAAGGATAATCAATGATAAAGAATGTATTGTGAGATTCTTAGGTAATTATATGAAACATAGTATTTCTATATTTGAGACTGACATAATGTCCTTGCTACCTGTCGATGATGCTTACTTACATGATTATTGAATTTAATGTCTTACAGGATACAATAATTCTGAAATAGTACCAATAAACTCCCTGAAGCCATCTCTTGGAAAAATAGAACGTACTAGACAAATTGAGGATGCATTGGTCGAACAGACAGATAATATTAGTGAAGTATCAACTTCAGAAAAAATGGAGGGCAGTGATAGAGCCATGAGCGTTGCCAGTTCAGGTAAATTTAAAGCATTGGCTGTGTATATTGCCACAAGATGTTTTTATGGCCATAAAATAAGTGTTTTCCGTAGAATTTATATAATAACATTTTAATGTTAAATTTGATTTAAGACTATAAAATTCGTTTTGGTCCATTTTATGCATTAAGAACACTTGAAACTAAGAATTTATCAGTTTTATGATTTCACACTCTTATAATTCCAGGAACATACTCACAAGTACAGACACAAAAGAAGAAGTCCGGTAAAAAGAAAAAACAAAAGCAGAAAACAATGAATGGCTTCAACATACCTAATTTACCAATGCCTATGCCAGACTTTTCACATATAAGTAATGTGTGTAAAGGTTTTGTTTGTTTAATATAATATAACCGTCAGTTAATATATTATGGTCAACCTCTAAAAATGGTTCAACTATCTCCATTCAGTGGCTAGACCTGGATGGATGTGGTGGGGACTCTGTGGTCGACAATCTTAGTGTTCATCAAAGCAGGCCTTTATACAGTTACACTGGTTGTGGGCAGAGAAAGCTCGCTTTTAATTATGACCATGTTAAATTTTGTAGTAAATTGACAATAGGGTGGCACTACAGAGCCACTTAATGTCATTATGCATTTTTACTTATGTTAACTTTTAATTGTTTTTTTTAATTTCTCATAAGCTGAAAGTAATTCTTTACTTCTCTTGCCACATGCAAGAGAAGGGCGAACTTGCCACATGAAATTTCATCTATTTTGGATCTGCTACTTTTTGTTATACATATTTGTATTACATACACAGTGTATTTTTGAACGCTTGCTAAAACGAAGAGGTATGATAGTGTTGGCATGGCCTGATATCATACAAATGAGAAAAAACATACACATACAGACATTTGATGATAATGCATTAAAATAATCGATTTAAATATCAAATGTATGTATACAGGGTGATTTCTTGAAGAACGGACTAATTCAAGTAGCATATAGAGTTATCGATCCCTATTCCAAAAATATATCACAATTGGGGTCTTAATTTTTTTCAAAATTATCTTAATTAATTAATATCATCTTAATTAATTATTATCTTAATAATTAATTATCTTAAATAATTAATTGAATTAAAGTAAATACTGTATTATGATATAGGTAAAATACAATGCATCAAATACGCCTATGTTCCAGCGCGAGCCGTACCTAAATCCCCGTTCGTTTATACCTACCACTAACGTCTGCCTAAATTTAGCGCGCAAAGTGCACGTGATAATACAATAGGGTGACCATATTCTAAGTCTAACAATGCATTACTTAAATTTTTCTATATTTATTGTTATTTATGTGTGTTTTTTTTTTTGTGAATATAATTTTCTTTGATTAGTAAAGCCAAGTTTTATCACGTCCCTGATTATGTCCGTTCTTCAAAAAATCAGCCTGTATATCAAAATAGTAAGTAAGAGTATGAGAAAAGTAGCGGACCCAAAATGGATCCTTGTGGTACCCGACAGCAAATTTCTTGTTATTTCAGATTGGGCTAGATATGCCCATACCGCCGCCGCCGCCGCTACTGCGAGCCAACGACGAGGACCAAGCAGTCAGTTCCATGTTACTCAGCTGGTACATGAGCGGTTACTACACTGGCCTTTACCAGGGCCTTAGAAGGTATGCTTTTTTAAATATTAGATAGACAAAGTCCCCTATGACTATATAATAACGAGTTTACCCTAAACTGTAGGGCTATTCTGTAAAAACCATTTGATATCGAGCTTCACCTGAGTGATAGAGCTCACTTTACGCTCACTTCGAAAGCGAACTTTATTGCTATAGATAGATAGTCGAGTTTTAAAGAATACAAATTCGTCATATCACCGCGGATTCCGCTTTCGAGATTTGGAAACGACCTTACAGAATAGCCCTACTGGCCCAAGCAACTAATTCATATTGTGTTTCTTATACAGAGAATGTTAAACCCCTGTTGTAGTACTGCATGTCCTGCACTGCTATCAACATATAAAATATATTTCCTCTGCATTGTATTAGCTTATTTACCGTCAACACTCTTAAGAAAACACGAAATAACCTCGGTGCAACGAATCGTCTAAAAGTCAATTAATTTTTATTGGCAACACGATATACCGCTATACTTACTATTGCATAAAAATAAAATAAATACCAGTTAAGCTGTAATAAAAGATATAATAATGTCTATGGTTTTTAAAATACAAGCGAACTCGCGAGTGGCGTTTCCGCGCAAAAGGCTGTGGGGTATGTGATATGCGGGCGCCATTTTTTATGCGGAACAAAGAATTAAGTGTATAATGTATTTGATTTCAAGTAAATAATAATTATCCGATTACCCATTTATTAAAGGTATTTTTCCTGTATGTATCTTATTTTCTCAGGGCCAAAGAGGAGCGGAAAAATTGAAGAGTACAACAGATTTTTGTAATAAGTTTATTTTTAGACACATAACTAAAAAAAAGAACTATCAATAGGTGATAATAATAAATTAAATTTGCCTCCAGATTTGTGTTTTACTATGTACAAAATATACATGAGCTCTACCATCCCGTTGTATTTCACATGAAATAATAGAGATTGGAATTCGTTAAACAATTCTTCCATTTTGGTTTGTAAAACCTGCGTGATTGATAATTTATCAGTTGATGGCATTTATTATAAATAAATAATTTGTCATTAAGTATAGACTAATTCCCGTTTTATAAATAAAGACAGATGTAGCATGCCGAACACGCGAGTGACACCTCCAAAATGAATACAAATTCGAAACTCCAGTACTCTAGACGTCTATTAAATTGTGTTCGCTTTTGAATTTGTATTCGCTTTGGTGGCGTCACTTGCGTGTTCGGCATGCTCCATCTGTCTTTATTTATAAATCTTTGCCCCATATGAAGAGTATTAGCTGTCATCAACTAGACACTAAATGAATGGAACAAATGCCTTTTAAACCGTTTACAGGAATACAGTATACACTGTCATAAAGACTATTTACCAAGTGTTCAAGAAACTGTAGTCACAAAATATACTCAAAATTATTGCATAATAAGGACTAGACAATGCATGCAAGGCAGTGAACTTCTGACTCGCAGAAAGGCAAAAATAAAATATTTCGTGCAAATATCGAACAAGGACAATAGAAAGTCCTTCGAAAAACTACGAATTTTCACTTTTTCTATCCATGAAGATCATTCGTTCTTCTGTTAATTAAAACACAATTTTCAATACTATTAGTTTCTTGTCTGTGCAGGTCATTATAAAATATTTAAAAAAAACCATTATTGACATTCAAAGTGGTTCAAATCAACAACTGCCCATCTCTAATCTTTGTGTTAATAAAAAAGTATAAAAGTGGTCATTTAAATTTTTCCTTACATCGATCAAAGATGTAAAAGATAGGCAGAATGTGATGGTTAGTTTGAAAATAAAGTTATTTCAAATATAAATACAGAATAATACCATATTCATATTCCATTAAAATATTAGAAAGTAAAATTATTTAACGTTGTTGACCTGTTTTTTTTTTTGCTCTTAAATTAGGCAGCATTCAGACTGAGGGAACCCCCCGCGGAATGAGATTCGCTCGCGTCGATTTCAGCATAAACAAATCTGCGTCACCGGATTTGTATCAAAGTTGGACAAGGACTTAGTATTGCCAGGATTAAGTAATTTTAGTAATATTTAAGTAACTTTTCAAGAATTGTAAATATAAAAACGTCAAGACAAACGACAAGACCGCCAAATATTTACAATTTAGTATATTATATAATACAAGAATTTTTTGAAAATTGTTTAATTATTTTATGTTTATGGTAATTACCATAGGTACTGTATATTTTTACGATATGCAAGTGTAATAACTACTTACGTAGTGAAAATAAAATAGTATCGACGTTTAAAAGAGAATATAGAACACGTCATTACTTTGTCTAATGACAATCCAGTGTTTTGTTTGTCCACTCTTGTTAACTCGTAAAAGGGTATTTTGTCGTAATTAATTGGAAAAGGTGACAGCGTTGTAAATCCAACAAAAATGTAGGCGGAGTCACGGCATTTTGCTCTTTTGGGGTGTTAGCCAGCGAGCGAATCGTACGCGAACACGTCCTGCCTGTGATTCGCCTTAGTTTGGATGCAGCCTACTAGACCAAAGCCCAGATTTATAGTAGGATGCATGTATTTAATACTATTTAATAAAGTTAAAATGGCATAAGAACTTAAATTATACAAATTAACAATATTTACATTAGATAGGCATAATGTACAGTTGATAAAGTGACACAGTTTTTTTATTAAGTATTTCATATAAAAATTTAATTTCAACTTGATATATTATGCATACAATAGCAAAATTACTTTGCCAAGTTTACTTAATTTTGGCAGTATTTATGCATTTAATATAATACATAAATATTATAAATAAATTACATAATTAATTAATCAATTAATTGTAGTAGGTATCAATAGTTCATATAAAATCACTAATACAGACTAATTTAGTCATTCACTCATTATTTAAATATATTGCAGCTTCATGTATAAAAATATACTCGCAATATATGGCGTACAATAAAACATTGTATTAATCATATTAATATTATAGTCACATAATCTGTATAATAAATATTTAAAGTCAAACATTATTCTAATAAATACTAACTAATAATTATTAGTAAATACAAAATATTGCAAATGCACAGTATTTTCCATTCTACGGTAGGCTTCACGTGTTGTAGGCTTCATAGCCCAAATGTTTTTCAATCGTGTATAATGACATAATTGTAATAATATTCAGTGCTATTATGTATACGTTTTTGCAACTCGATTCTCGAATTCGAAACTGGCCGTGGATTGTGGAAGACAAAAATTTTGATATTATTATAATCCTTCTTCTTGTATTCTTAGCTAATGGATCTTTAGATGTATATTATCAAAGTTTCCGTATTCATTCAATCCAGCGGACTCTGCTTTCGAATTTGCAGAATAGCTTCACTGATTTTTTTAAATTAATCCTTTTGACAGTCTTCGAATTTTTTTTAACGATTTTCAAATTTATTCTGTTAGTGACTTCTAGAAGTGTTTTTATTGGTTGTATACTGAATCAGACGAGTGTGCTGAGCTCGTGCGCGTCGTGACTGAGGTCTACTGTGGCGGGGGGCACGCCGGGTGTGACCGCCCCTTCACCAGGCGGCGTGCTAGTCGGGGGCCTGCAAGTATCAAAACTATTTAACACATAGTAAAACTATTTAACACTGGCTGAATGGGATTGGATGTCAAAACAAGTTTCTTTATCTAACGCCCGGTTTCCGAAAGGCCGATCAACGCAAAAATTATCTAATCAACTGTCAAACCGTTTGTATAGTCCTCGCCACTTTAGAAGTCCGATAGACGCGGCGCTGCGATCTCATAACTCAATGTTGCCAATTTCTATTGTAATGATTTTCCACCAAGTCTAGTACAATAAAAAATTTAAATAATTATAGGGCCTATGGTCAGTAGTGGACTGATAAAGACTGATGATGATAATAATGACAAAAATAATTATAGCAGCAAAATAAAAATCTCCCTGCCAAGTTTTAGTAAAATAAAACATTTTTTGTAAATATTTTTTACGTATAACCGATTAGTAGAATTCATCTAAAACAAGCTTCTTCGGATGTTTTCGGCTTTTGCCAGGAGTGACGATTTTCTCAGAAGTAATTGCTGCCATTGTTACTTCCTTTGTTATTCAACCTTTTTTACAGAAACACTTGAAAATATCATTCATCTGAACAAGGTTTTAATTCTTTTACCTTGTATTTATATTCATATAAAATATCATAAGATAAATGTAGGTATATAGTTAATGATAATATTTTACCCATAAATTAGGCAAAAATGAGTGACTCTGGCATCTCTAAAATTTACCTGTCATGGCAGTGACATTTATAAACATATTATTTAACGGGGTTAATTGTTGTTTATTTTTACTTTCTAATTCACAAAATTATTTCACTTTAACGATCATTATACGGCCTTAAATTTTTACACCTTACTTTATATTATATGCTCCATATTTCACGTAAAACAATTTAAAATATCACAACTTCTTACTCCAGACAGATGTCAAGATGTCAATGTTGTCAAATTTAGTTCAGGCATTAGTCGCAGGACTTTAAAAGTGGCGAGGACTATAAAGTGTCAAATGCGTTGCTAGAAGCATTTTTAAATTACATAATTAGATCAGAAAAGCAAATTCTAAAAAAAAAAAGTCAAATTTGACTCTCGAATGTTAACCGCCAATAACAGACATGGTAGTTGACATAAACTTTGATCAACGTTTCAGAAACCGAGCGTTAGTTGTATAGGTCTTCTTGCAGATGAATCCAGGGACAGTTTAAGGAACTGGAAAAGAAGGACTACTAGTTAACTTGTACCAGTTGTAAGTAGATAGGCAATGCATAGACGACACTGGGCAACGCAAGAATAACGCCAGGGTGACCGTCTATATTCATGAGCGATGACCGCTCAGCACCCGGCATCCGTGCTAGAGCACGCAAGACAACAACCACAATAGCTAATGCTCGGCCAGGCCGAAGCCCACTAGCTAAGCCACGGCGCTGGAATTCTGATAGCGCGATTCAGGTGTGTGGCGCTGTGTTTGGTCCGCCACAAGTAATTTACTTTTGGGCAAATGTTTTTACCATTTCCATAACCTGTCACTTTTGATTTGACAGTCAAAAGACTGGCAGAGAATACATCAAGCAACAACTCTTGTGAATTTTGATAAACGCCCCCCCCCCCCCTTACGAGGGGAAAAGTAACGCAACCCACTGCTGGGCACGGTCTCCTCGAAATCAGGCGAGGTGGGTATATATCTCCCAATTACCCCATCCATCTTCATCCAATGGTGAAGCGAACCGGCTCGACTCACGTCCGATGAAGCATTAACGCCACTAGTGGTCATTAGCATAGCTCCATTCGAAAAAACCATACTCATAGAAAACCTCAAGCAAAAATACCTTATAACATATGGGCCCCCTTGCAGCAGCGTTATCGGATGCGTGTACGGCGCGGTCATGCTGTGGAAGCTCAGGTTTCCCGTGTTGTTCAAATGCCCGTTCCCCATGATGACACCGTTGGAGGTGTTATGCTGGTTGTTCGTGGCGTTCGTGGCGTTTGTGGCGTTCAGGTCTGGGCTCCGGAACGCCTTCACCAGACTCGTCTTCTCCTTCTGCCACACGAACACGTTGTGTACCATCGCGCAGCCGCAGAAGACGATGCCGACGCCAATGAACACTGACGTCACGATGGCCGGCGTCGAGTGGAACTGTATGAACGTGTACAGGATTATACCTGTAAATTGAAAGGTTCAGTTTTTAGAATAGCAGTAGAGATCGTGGGAGATCGTCTTTCACCTTCTGAAACCAGAAATTTTTAATTATTAATTATTATTTGGCGTAATATGATATTTTATTGATGTTTAGCAAGGGACGGATAAAGGCTGATGATGATATGATCGTAAGGCTCGTAACTCAGGGCAAGTCCATGGTAAAAAGCCTTACAAAATCTGGAGGTTGTCATCAAATATTTCAGCGGTTAATCTGACAATGCTTTGGAAGATAAACGGTTGTTGATGACGATTTTGTACCTTATGATGAGGTTCATATAACAGACAATGACATAAACGCAGGATGGTGGATTTCGGTGCCAATTTCTATGGAAGACAGCAGAACTGCCTACTCTACTGATGAGGCGCTTGACAGCTTCGTAAAATTGCAACTACAGTAATTCTGTACGTTGCAATTTTACGTTGTTTTTAGGTAATATTTATTCTTACCTGTTAGAAATACTGGTATGGATATGAAGAAGCCACCAACGGCGCACACTCTAGTTATCGCAGACTTCTGTAGATATTTGTTCGACCTGAAAACAATATTACGTTGTTTAAATTTTACTGAAAATACAATAGGGATGTTGACACGTCTTACAAATTCAAGTAAAGCTATGTTTTAGATATTAAAGGTAGTATTTGAAAACCTAAAATAACATTATAACCTAAAATAACATTATAACACAATAATTCAGAAGTCTTCTTACTTGTCTCAAAAATAAAAAAATAAAAATTTTAATAAAGTTATTTATCATGCATTTTCACGTGACTGCAAACGCCAATATAAGGCTATGACGTCACTGACCACTAAATTAAGTACAAACTCACAACATAGCGTGAGGTCTGTTTATCGGTGAGTGACGTAATCACGGTTACATGACAGCTTGGAGCGTTTTAGCGGCAATTTTAAATTTTCTTTACATATTTTTTTGTTAAATTTGGACGTATTTCTTAACAAACGTCTTTTTTAGTGTTTACCTATGGTATATCTATCCAATAATTAATAAATCAATTTAAAAAATTAGTCAACATCCTTATTGATTATGACAAGGCATTCAAACTTTTGGTAGTGTACCTTCGCTATTAGCTAAGTAACTGCTAACTAACTCAAATTTCATTCATATTTGAATGAAATTTTGTGTTAATCATATATTCTAACGAACTTGGATAAGAACGACGAATCTTAAGCAAGACATGACCAAAGAAAATATTAGGCATTTTTTTAAAGATGCTTGATTAACACAATCGTGCGAAGCAACGAAGGTTTCATTAAAAATAGGTTAATATCATTCCTTTTAAATAATTAATCAAAACAGTTAATAAAAAAGAAACAGAAATTCGTAAATGGAATTTAATTTGAAATAAGAAATGAATAGTGATGACATTGTATAGTTTGAAGCGGGCTGGAGCAGAACTCGTTTGACTTAACGGCTGTTCCTCAACGCTAGGGTTGTCAGCTATCACATTTTTAATAATTATTTTGTGGCATTTTTAGGGCTCACTCTTTATGAGTGTAGATTTTGTTTATTTGTTTTCAAAAATCATTTATCTTATCATAGAAATATGAAAACATATTTCTACGAGAAGTATATAAAACATTAATCGCTAGTAGAAATATATATAAAAAATTAGTAGAGGGTTTAACTTTTTCATATCTTAAAATTTTTATTTGTCATGTTTTCCTTCTCGCCAAGAATATCCGTTCAGTCAAAATATTGGTAAAAACGGGCTAAAAAGGCATTATTATTGACTATGATATAAATACTTTATCAAATTGAGTTCTTTATCTGTATCAAACGAAAAAAAAGAATCTCTGTGCTAATGAGCGACGATGGTCCAGTGGTGGGTGGACTCTGACCCTTATGCGAGAGGTCTGGGTTCGATCCTGACCCCCGTGTGTGTCATGAAATGGGTTTTTCTAAATTTCTAAGTTCGTTCGGAAGAGATCGTCCGCTCACCGGTGAAGGAAAACATCGTGAGGAAACCTGCATGCCTGGTGAGATCGAAAATCTTTGAAGGTATGAAAAGTTCATTAGGCCAGCGCATCGGTGAACTATGACCCATTACCCGCCTCGCCTGATTTTGAGGAGGAGACCCATGCCTAGCAGTGGGACAGATAATGTTTGATACTATACTATACTATATATTATATAAATAAATATCTGATGGTTGGTCATCAGTGCCAAAACCATAACAGACATGATCGTCAATGAAAATGGCTGACCTCATTATCGTTTTCGATGAACGGCGCGCGGCGCTTCATGAAATAATAACGCGCCCAAGATTTTGACGCTACTGTCTCGTGAACAAGACGAGCTAAAAAACCGGCCAAGTGCGAGTCGGACTCGCACACCAAAGGTTCTGTACAAACCTGTAGTTATATAAATTTATATTTTAGAAAAATATGTAGTGTGACAAAAAATTTAAGGTTTTCGGAATTTTTTACTTTGTGTTATAAAACGTTGTTACGTGTCAAGTTAGCTAATTGAGTTCATGGGAAATAAAATGTAGCTTTTGCGCGAGTGTCGAAAATTTGCACTGTATCTTTTGATTTGATGTTTCACAGTTCCATAGGGTAGACCTTCAAGAGTTAGAGCTAGCTAGAGCATTTGATACCTTCACGCGTTCCCGAGAAAAAGGAGTCTTGGCTCTTGAGAAACAGATATCAGCGTGATCTTATAAGGTTCCGTTCTTTCCTTTCGTGGTACGGAACTCTAAGCATGAAAAAAATTAAATATCCTGTTTATAATAATTTTAGTAATATTGTTAGTAAGTAAAGTTATTAATATTGTTTTTTAATGTCTACATGTGTTCTCCTGTCAGTCCTGTGACCATTATTGCTATAAGGTATACCAAACAGAGGACATGTAAAAATCTTAATACGCCGCGAATCGCGATAAAATGCGTAAAAGAATTTTCATCATAATGAAAATATCGCTAAAATACGCTTAGTTCATCAGATAAGAAAATGAATGGAGACAGGCACAGCCATTGCATTGCATGATGTAATGGCTTCAGCAAAATACCATAACGTAGATTGCGATTGCTATGACAAGAATTATGGTTACCTTGCTATTTTAAAATGCCGCGTGTATATAACACAACTCGTACTACATAGATGTACTTTGCGACCTGATCATATGAAAATGGCCTCGCGATGGCCTAGCCTCATGTCAAGTCCATCAGACCCTCGACCCATTAATTACAATAAACCCAAATACCTCCAACGGCTGCATAGGAACGTGTTTCGCTTAACGGCTTCCACCTGTGTCAACGGTTTTTCAATAGGGTTGCCACCTGATGTTTTTTTAATGGGAAATATAATTTTTATTGAAGGGTGAATGTAACTTTAGGGTATAAATAATAGAAAGTTTAAGGTTCTTTTTTGCAGTCGACGGAACAAAATATAGATTAGTTATTTAAGGCATACAAACAAAATGTTCTTGGTTCTATTATGACCATATGTTAAGTTTAGTGTGTTGTGATGTGACGTGAATTACGCACAATGCGAATGTTATAATTTTTAAGTAGACGAAACTTTATGATAAATTATGTGGCAAAGATTGACTACTCCCTGCTCGACGTTGAAAGCAGTTGCCAACGATGATTGATCTCTGCATGTAGTTTATAGCGAAGCCGACAGTGAAAACCGTATCAATATCTATATATAATAGTTTAGACAATATCGATGTACAAACAGACCAAGATAAAAAGCGACTAATATCTGCTATACAAATAATATTTCTCGCAGAACCATCAAAGACTCGTACTCGATTCTTTTGCCTATAATATAGCCTTAAGTAACAGTTTATGTAACGACACACTTGACATAATAACTCCGTACCCCTGTAACCAGAGCGTGGCGCGCCGTTGGCCCACCGTTACCCATCTGGCGCTGGCATATTCTATTGTTTGCTAGCATTTACAAGATACCACTTTTTATATCATAAGAAAGCAACCGACGCTCATACATTTCCCGACAACCAATCCCTCCTTTCCCCTATCCCCTAATGGGCCACCGAAAACTCAAATACCACGAAACGAGACAGCAAAACTGTCACTTTACGTAGCTATTATCTGAGGGAGAGGTACCACCCCGGTCGTGCAGCAGCATGACTTTATCGCCCGGTTTCCGAAAGGCTGATCAACGCAAAAATTAACAAATCAACTGTCAAGTCTCTTGTTAAGTAAGCATGGTTAAATACAGTTGACATAGCCACTGCAGTGAAAAGCCAATTTGACTCTAGAATCATATGTTAACCGCCATTAACAGCCATGTTAGTTGACATACAACTTGACCCACGTTTCAGAAACCGAGTGTGTCTCTTACTCGTATATTGGAATTAGGCATAACATTATGGACACCAAACGTCCCACAGCACGGTTCTCCTAGATATCAGACTCAAACCCGACGCCATGAAGCCGTGGAAGTCACACTTCACGGCTGGCGGGGGCAACCTCCCACTTATTATATCACTGGGTGATACCAACCGGCTCACCCCACTTCCGACGAAGCATTAGGGCCATCATAGGCCATATTTCTAAATACATATATACATATTATAGATAAATTACGCCCAGACAGAGCAAATGATCATGCTCATCACACAGACATTTGTCCTGGATGGGAATCGAACCCACGACCTTCTGGTTTTTCAGTCAGGGTCGCTAACCACTAGACCAACAGGCCAGTTAATATGTCAGTTTATGTTGAAATAGACATTAGACACTAAAATTTAATTCACGTAGTTAACTTGCTTTGCTTCCAATATCAATAATTTATTTGCTAAATTCGAAAGCCTTTCATCATTATCATCATCAGCCTTTATCCATCCACTGCTAAACATAGGTCTCCCTCAATGAACGCCAAGACGACCGATCCCGTGTTACTCGCATCCATCACGAAAGCCTTTAGAAAATATATTTTCTACAATCACCGTTTGAAAACCGTTTTACATAGTAATTTTGTATCTCAATACATGCACGTATTTGCACAGATTATAACAACTATTGTGAAGAACGTTATCATTAATCCGAGGATAACAAATATTGACAAGTGTTCATATTTTACAGGAATAAAACTATTATCAATATAATATTATACTATATCATACCAATTTATTATCACAAAATACTAAAATTATAGACACAAAAATTAAAGAAATGCAATCATTTTATTACTTTTAGTTTTTTAGGGTTCCGTACCCAAAGGGTAAAAACGGACCCTATTACAGAGACTTCGCTGTCCGTCCATCCGTCTCTCACCAGGCTGTATCTCAAGAACCGTAATAGCTAGACCCATGGGTTATGTGGTCGATATTGCTAGACGTTTGAAATTTTCAGTGAATGTGTATTTCTGTTGCCGCTATAACAACAAATACTAAAATCAAATAATAATTAAGGGAGGCTCTGATATAATAATTGGAGATACATAAAAATGACAGCATTTACATTATCAACATTATATCATCTTATTGAATGTTTACACACATGTGTACATAGTAGATTAGAAGATACACATTTTAATTATCACAGGTAATAAACAATAGGAATATAAATTGATTAAGGATAAGATTGGGTTATCAGTGAGTGCGCCGCCATTTGTAAATCAGTTGTCAGCTGAGAGGACCGGTTTCGGAACGTATCTACAACAAATTCCAAGCAACAGGTACGTACAAATGTAACCGTGAACATTCTTCGCTCTCCACTTATGGCGTTTTATTTTTGGTTATTCATATCGGCGAAATGGCGGGAACTTAAGGCGCCAACCGCCAAAGTATTCATAAATCGAACGCGCTTTAGATTCCTGACGTTATCGTTCAAAAGCGGTGCAATTATTACTTGTTTATTTATTTTTTGTTCAGCACGTTTTTTTTTTACTTTTACTTAGAATAAAGCCATTTGAAATGTATTAACAGTAAGTATTTAAATCACGTACACAAAAACGAAATGTACGTTTTACCTATTTTTAAAGTCTTTAAGATAAATTACACGTTTCCATTTTTTTTAATATAATAATTGACCTAAAAACACATGTGATTTTAATAAACTGAAATTATTTTAATGAACTAAAAAGTGATTTTTAATGAACTAAACTGAAGTTAACTAAAAACATAACAAATCTAATATGGAAATACATATCTTAATCTTCTTATATTATATTATGTATACCTAAGCTGAAAAATTTGTTTGAATAGGTTAATCTCATAAACTATTGGTCGGATTTGAAAGATTCTTTCAGAGTTAGATAGGGGAAAGTTATAGGCTATAGCCTAAGAGGCAGGCCGTTGTAAATCTTAGTTAACGCAGGCAAAGCTGCAGGCAACATCTAGACATCAACATCTAGCATACAAGAAAGTATGCAAGTAAAAGAAAGCTGTAACTTTAAAGCTTCGTAACACAAAACCAACACCGTAGAGTCCGTAGACATAGGATTCTCAAACTGTGACCTTGGGAATTTGCTACTTTTTGGCGATACTATGCTTGCTTTAATGCTAAGCTATGCGCTTCTTAAAATGGGACTCAACATTAGAAATCCATTACATTGATTGCATTGACACAGGCAGTAAGGCTTAAAAATATCCAAGTGGGTCGCCTTAGGACGCCCATAGACAATGCCGCAAAGCCACAAGTCTCTGCGACGCATGGTTTGGGAAGCCTCGCCGTAGATAATATTGATTCATATTAACAAGAATAATCATAATGGGTATATCAATTTAATCATCACAACCTTGTCAATGACGAATGATGATCTCTATTATCATAACATTATAACCAACAATGGAAATGTTAATAAATACAGCAGTGGTATGTTTGGCAGAAAAAGGTGCTGATCATAATATTTATTAATTAGCGACACTATTGTTTTTATACATACTTCAAAAAAGATAAATTGGCGCTTTTTTTTCCGTATATTTGATCCTGTTGGAACCGGCTAAGACCAGAGGCCATGCTGCCATGTCTGACGTAAACTACACATATTTTGTGTGAAGAAGAAGGAATGGCGGGAAATGCTAAGGGAGGGCCCCGTCCCTTACCGTCACCATCAATCAATTATAACTCCAAATCCATCCATTCCGAAACAGTCCGCCACAATATTTGCGAACCAATCACATTATAATATATGGATCGAGTTTTGAAGACAAACACTATAGAAAACCACCAGAACAGTCACTAAGTATATATAATACCGCCGAAACAGACCCATACAGAAAACAGCCCGAGAACAATTTTCCGCAGCATTCGCGAACCAATCACAATATAAACAGATTGCGTTTTTAAACCAAACACTATAGAAAACCACTCCGAAACAACAAAACTGGAAATAATAATTGATTAACGGAAAACAGAAAAAACACGACCGTTAGCCTTGACGTTTTCCACCAGACCCCCCGCGCTTTTTTATTTATCTAACATTGAACATGCTTCTTCTTCTTCTTTCACTTTATCTTCCTGAGGGATTTGCCAATTAAGTATACTCGGTATCTGATTTTAAGTGACACGTTAGCCATAAATTTAAAACTTTTGACTTAACCCATTTACGCGATGCTATTCTGAGGGGAACACTGTGCTCTATGCCATTAATCATATTACCGTCTGTCATGTCTTGCTTTTCGTCGTGCAGCAGAACCACTGCTAAGCATAAAAGACCTAATCAGGAACTGTGACAAACACGTCTTGTTAGCATTATTTATTATCTGTGGATTTAACACATGATCACACATTTTCTTTGAGCAATAGTATTTCTATTGCTCAAAGAAAAGCCAAATTGTATTGATTCATATTGGAAAAAACAATATGTTAAACTTTGATTTTCTAAGACGCAAGCTATCAGTACGCATTCAAGTGCCAGATTTCTAGAATTCCATAGAACAAGTATTGAAAAAATAGCTCCGAGAAAAATGAAGTACAAAATACAGAATTTCTGTAAACTACATTTTATCATGATCTTGACAAAAATAATAAACGATAAGTTCTCTATTGCTCTTTCATTTTTGTCACTTATTCTTGGAATAAATATGGTACAGCGCGGAAACTGCAAAGATACGACATACACAACAAATGTGTGCATTAACAAGGCCTAGTCTAAGCGAACCTCGCAGTGCTGGCTACTGTAAGTGCTGCGTGGGTCAAAGATAAGTATTTATGTAAGTATGTCGTTTGTTCGTAGTTTTCGTACTATTGTATACTTATACTATGTTACGTAACTAATTCTGTTACGTATCTAATTATTCTAGTTCTGTTTGGGGAAAAGTATTTCTTTTTTTTCAGATACATATTACATATTATTATATTCTTCTGTGAGTTTGTAACTGAACACAGAAGCTCGGATTTTGATGATTTTTTGTGTATTCACGTAGAATCGAAAATGGTTTTGATTTACGATTCAGTCTATTGGATTTTTACAGGACGTCAGTATTGAGTTGGCTACTTTTGTGTTAGATTTCAAAATCTATATTTATAAATACACGTATACCGTGTATTATTCATTAATCATTGGACTATATTATTCATTATTAGAAATAGACCTTTTTCCTATCAAGACTAAGAAAAAGAAATGAAGCAACGTTCTCATAACGAAATGTGTTTACAATAGCGACCTTGAACAGGTATTTGAGTTACACAATACAATATTTGTTTAGTCAATTTTAAAGTTTATTACACTACCATAGGTGTCACTTTATTTACAAGGTACATGTGACATTATGAAACTGAAGATTCACAGATACGCAATAGTTAAAAGAGTATTCCGAACAAATAATTGTTATGCAAAGTGGCTTTTAGTATAAAATGGATATCTGATTGCCTACTCTTACCAGCCAGAATGTTTTAAAGCCAATGCGATGTTGAAGGTGTTGGATGGATGTACCAGAAAGTTTGTCGCGAAGCTCAAAAACATCACGACACAACGGCTCTTCGATGAAACAGGGACTAGCCTTATTAGCAATTCACAAATTTCTCCTAATATGTATCTGTAGTGTTTTTAGTTAGTGTATAACTAGTTTAATAGTTATAAACACGATCTCGTGCTCACGGTACACGGGTGGGACGCACGTCACTACAACAAGAGCCATTGACGAGAGCGGACGTGCGCCTGCGACTGCGCCTTATACTACAGTATCCATGAGATTTTTATATATTAGGAGAGCAATCGAACAGTCAAAACCTTTTGGTCACTATCAAAACCTATACGTACAAAACCACAGATTATGGAGATGCATTGCCCTTTTCTCTATTCCTAACAGGCAACCGGTTGCGCCGGCCCAATTTGGCTGCAAAGCAACATGGTTATGCCTCTTTAAAATATTTAACTTTAGTTGATTCGATAGCTAGTATCAGTGCTAATTATTTCAACTACTTCATTCTTCTTCACAATGAATTGACGGTTTGACAGTGATCTTCTAAATGTGGTAAACATAAAAATAGTGAGTGCAAAATAAACAAATTTTAAATTTTCTATCAACTCACTTACAACACTATATAGTTTAAATAAGACTAGCAGCGCTCCGTGGTTTCACACGAATACTTATCATTACCGTGGAAGTACGGACGTTGATTGTAGTAATGTTATTCTGATATAATATGTAAGCTACATTATTATAAAGATTCATTGAAATTAATGCAATAGTTTTATTTGACGTGACAACGTCTTATAATACGATCCGGCTGCCCGCACGAAAAAACATGACTCATGCGGCGTTACCTCCCTCTGAGGCGTTTCATTTAAGGCTTGAAGTGCAAGCGAGAGCACGGAACGAGCAACAAAGAGGCACTTTTCTTATGACGTTGTCAGTTGTCACGTTCAACTATCGTCAGTAAACCGACTTTACAAGACAACCGATTTTAATGAAAGCGTAACAATCATCCATACAAATTTTGTCGTTTATAATGCCATATAGGAATTGTAATTCGGTATAGTTGAAAAAAATGCATTCCAAATAAATTTAAGAACTTCATTGTAGTTCGCAAATATTTCACAATAGAATTCCTTTTCACCTCTATACAAAAAATATGACAGGTGCTATTTTTTCACACATTCACACCGCATGGGCCCCGGGGTCGTATGCGACGTCGAACCCCACACTCCGTTGACTAGTTGATCCGGATCAACCGCGACAGCATAGGCTCAGATCAGCTACGAGTCGACACCAATATAGACCGTGTAATCACCGATAGCACTCTGCTATCGGCAGCTTGCTCGGGTCCCGCGCTTGACCCGCCTCCCCCGCTACCGGGGGAGGGGAGGGCCGGCCCTCACGATAGGTTTCTAACGTCACCCGTTCCAAACCAGTCGACCGTAGCTGAAGTTAGGTACAAACCCGACGCCATGAACATGGCGGGGGGCAACCCCCCAAATTTTTAACGTCATAGGGTGATCCAACCGGATCACCCCATTTCCGATGACGCATAACGGTCACTAGGACCATTAGCATAGATCCAACCGAAAAAAAAAAGAAAAAAAAAATGCTATTTTTTTTAATGCGGCTAACGATCTTTCCATTCATGCAAAAAATGCATTCCGTTTGTTCGACATGTTTATTTAATTGTGTCTGAAACTCTAGAATTTGGGTTTGTTACATTATAATAACACTAAATTATTAAATGTCCAGTATCATTATTTCGTCTGTTTTCAGAAATTTCACTCATTGATAATTATGAAGAACCGTTATTTATTTTGCTTGTATTTTTTACTGGCGTCTCGGATCATTAAAAACATTAAGAAACAGCAAATAAATAGCATAAAACTTATTTTAATAGTGTCGGTTATATTAATGTAATTATGTAAGTTACGTATAGTTACTAAACTTATTTTAAACGAATGACGTCATAAATATAATCAAGTTCTATTTTTAAATTTAAAATGGAATTAAAATCCGGCGTAATCTGATTAATTTCGTCTCATATTAAGGAGACGCCTTAAAAGGCATCGCTTCCTTAAGTCGAGGAAATGCGCGGTCGCGACTAATGAGGCTTTAAGGCTTCGCGGCGGAATTCGTGTCTGGTTACCTTGCTTATTGAACATACTAATATTATAAATTTATGTCTGTTGCATACACAAACAACTTAAGACATATTATATATACATTAAATTGCTAATGAAAAGAATAAAATAAAGTAAACACGAGTAATAAATGCAACATGTATGTGTTTTTATTATATTGAACCCAAGACTTATTAGGGCCATTCGGGCCATGAGCATAGCTCCATGCGAAAAAAAAACCAGTAGAGCTATTCTGTAAGGTCGTTTTTGAATATCGAAAGCGGAATCCGCGGTAATATGACGAATTTGTATTCTTTAAAATTCGACTATCTATTTATAGCAATAAAGTTCACTTTCAAAGGGAGCGCAAAGTGAGCTCTATCACTCAGATGAAGCTCGATATTGAAATGGTTTTTACAGGACTTGGATTGATTTATAAAAAATAGTTATTTACTTACTAAAATTGTGGTAATATCCATAAATTACTTGTTTTATTCTTTTAACAGAATTTATCAACGAGAAGATTGAGATTACAATGTGGCGATACATAATAATATAAAACTTCATTTAAATAAAAATACGTATATAATTTGTTAAATTGCATTCATTTTGTAATTATAAACGTTAAGGGTCTATTTCACAATGTCCTAATAAAGTTCCAATTAAGCTATTTGCAACATATTCACCACATAACTACAACTTTTTTGTTTCACAATTGACAAATAGCAATATTTGGCTAATAAAGTTCCCTGTAAACTATAGGTCGGATCAACTGGCCATTAGCAAATTCATCTGTCAGATAAATTAGTTGACAGATATATACGCGGTTGACAGCTTCACGACATTTGACAATTTGACGTTCCGGTAACGGTAATATACAAAATAATTTAAATTGTGTTTTGAACGTTCAATAATTAAGGGATAACATTATATACAATGTCTATGTAAATAAAAGGTATAAAGATGGTATGATACATACATTTAAATTATAAAAACATATTTTCATGTATATTTACAACATGGAATGTTTTTCTAAAACATAATAATCATAAAATGGAACTATGAAATGCGAGGTTGCCAAGCCTACTAACCAGTAAGTGCCAAATAGGGATCTGCCAAATAAATTTACAGGGAAGATGATGGTGAAACCCAATCAAGACTAACTAGAAGATTTATGTGTCAGTTAATTTATGTGTCATATAGCTATAGGGTACTTTACTAGTATATTGTGAAACAGACCCTAAAAGTATTTAATTACTATTACGACATATTATGCAGTGTTTATTTTTATAATATTAACATAAACTGGTATTTGAATTGAACACCATTTTGGGTTGATCACTTTTTAGATAGGGAAATATTATAAGTACGCGTCACCCCGACATATTATTATTGTCAATGTGAAATTATGACGTCAAATTACGAAATTTAAAATTATAGAAATGTAACTTCTAAAATTTGAAATGTGAAAATGAATTTAACAAATGACATTATTATAAGTTATGATTTCACACCATCATTATTAGACTTTATCTGTCCACTTTCGAACATTATTATAATACTTATTTGTTTTTTTTTTTTGTATATGTATTAGGGCTTCGAGTAGATCCGGACCACAAAATGGATCTAGCACCTGGGAGTGCCCTACTCAAAAACCTTACTAGATATCACAGAGTGACAGTTATAAAAAACATCACCAGAAATTCGTATGTGCGGTGGCTTAATAAAATGAATGACTAATTTCGTTAAACTCAGCTATTATTCAGACTCAGCTATGTAACCTATGAACCAAACTCGGTCGCAGAAAATGTCAACTGACACCCTTATTCCGGGAAGATCGTATGACTCATCATCATCATCATCATCATCATCATTAGCTTTTATCCGTCCGCTACTAAACAGCACCCCTAGACAAGTGGTATGCGCGCTGATTCTATTCTTTTGCGTTTTCTCGCTAAATCATAGAGTTGCTGCAAAATTTATGAAGAACGTTTATTAAGACACAAAGTTTTATATGGTTTTGTTTGTAAAAACGTCTAAAAACGTATGTAATTTTTCCCCCCTAGAAGAGTGGCATTAACGCTAATCGAATATAATAGAAAAGAATACTTATTGTATGGGAATTACAATAGCTTACGACATTAAAAAAATCAAGAAATATATTATATTATAATAATAATATTCGTTTTACAAACTAAACCATTTAGTTTTTCTTTTATTATATGTCTATCTAGGATATATATAATCTATGAACACAACCTGCTAAAGAGATAATAAAGCCACGACACGAGAGTATGAAACTATATAGTAACGAGATCGAAGTTTATTACCAAAATAAGACCACGAGGTAAACCTGCTCGCCCACATCAATACTCAATATACGCACGTTTATTCTAGGCTCCAAAATGGTTTTGTTATTTCCGGTCTGTTCGATACAGGTCTAAGGCTGCGTTACCACCGGAGATTAGCTAAGCTGCGCTGCGAGGAATGTGCTTTACAAGAACCAATAGAGACGTCGCGCTGAACGTAGTCAGGCAAATGAAGCGTTTCTATTGGTTCTTAAAAACACATTCCTCGCGACGCAGCTTAGCTCATCTCCGGTGGAAACGCAGCCTAATGTCTGAATACTCAAACGTCATAGACTTAAGGCGTGCTTAGTAGTTTGAGGAGCATCCAAATATTTAAGTGGCGCTTGATAATTCGGGCGTAAGTTCAGCGGTCGATATTAAGGTATCATCTTCCAATATATTATTACTATCTGTTGCCCGCAGCTTCGCTTGCGTTAACTCACATTTACAATAGCATCTTAGCGGGATAATATATATGCCTTCCTTGATATATGGGCTATCTAACAGTGAAAGTATCATTCAATTCGCACAAGTTCCTGATATTAGCAATTTCAAACAAACTCTTCGGCTTTATATGTATTAGTATAAGATTGATAAGCTGTTTCATGCCGTTCCTCTTCCTAATATCAACCTAAAATATTAAATGGCGTAAAGAGACCACACATATCGTTTCGAACGAGACTGTCCGGTTTTTGGGTGGTATGTCCCGTTGTACGTGTACCGGAATAAAGCTATGAAACGAAAAAATGGGACGCAAAGATAGTTTTTTTTTGGAACCTATGCTGTTGGCCTTGGCCTTTAAGCTTAATCGGAAGAGTAGATTCGCAGATGGCCCATCTAAAGGTTTTTGGGGTGTTTTCCCCCGCCACGGCCTCCTTAAATATAAATTTTACTCATTGTCACTTTTATTAGGATGGCTCCGCTAACCACCGGTTGAGAACCTCTGTACTATACCAATATTTGTTGATCGTAAGTCGTAAATCGAAACGCTGTCATGTAATTTTATAACATATTCAAATTTAACTTATAGTATATAATATAGTAATGTGTGTCACCTTAAACTATCGAGCTTATGCTTTGGGCATTTCGAATTTTACATTTTCACTTTTTGTGAGTTTACGTTATTTCGAATATCGAATGTATTTTAAACATCAGAAGTGAAAATGCGTTTTAAATATAAACATTTATTATATTATGCATAAAAATATCAATATTAAGGTTAACAGGTACATATTTTAAGATACATTCTTACTCACACTGCCCATACATTTACTCACATGAACTACTGCAATATTATTACACTTTACATATTAAAATAAACAATGGCTTACGTGACCTTGCAATACAATTCGGGCAGAGCTTCATCCTCCTCAAACTCACAGACGCGAATGACCCCTCTAATAATTATACCCCGCTATTTAAAGGCAAACTTAATAACCTTCATAACGCTCGGCCATCCTACCCACACTTTGACAACGACTACGTCACGCCACATGCAGGTAAACTGGAACCTGTTCCCCGTTTCCGACTTATAGCCGCCAGATGGCGCTACGGTTGCTAACAGTATCAAAATTTAAGCGCTTGTATAAATTCGAGTAAATCGATAAAAAGTGAAATGGTGAATTAAAACTTATAATAAAGCAGAATATTGCATGATTTGTACTATGTCTATAAATATTCTAATACTTCACTAATAAATTACATATTTATAATCATTTCTTTCACCAGCCGGCTCAACTCGAAAGAAAATACTTAACAAAAACAATTGTAAAATTAAACAATGATATTGTATTACAAACAATTGGAGCGCACTAAACAATGCGGCCACGCTCGTCGCCCTAGGCTAATATTAGATTACCTAGGCTTAATGTCAGGTTATGAAACCGGCTTCATCCTGCCAAACACTGGACGAAGAACCCATGAAATTTTCAATCTAATGTTTGAGAGCCCATTGTTACCAACAGAGGAGAGATACTAGAATCTAAGTATTTACAGTACAGTAATAGTTTTCTTATAGTTTACGCGAATTTCACTCATTATAATGAAACAAAATTTTTACTGACTTAGTACTGACTGACACGAGAGTCCTCCCCTCATGGTTGTTGTAAAGTATCCGAAACGTCGGGCATTTAAAAAACTTAATGAACCGCGATAAATTCCGTAAAAATTTTGTTTCATTATAATGAGTACAGTAATTATAGATTATGATGGCCCAATGAAGTCTTAGTTGGCTGTGTAAGACTGTTCAGTTATAATCTAAGGTAGCAAAGGAACCTAGTTTTCTTTTAAGTCGAAATCCGTTATAAGCTTTATACCGTGCAGCGTGCACCATTTTTTTTTTCTTTTACGCCGGGAAATGCACTGACGCATCCCGCAGGGGAGTGGGTCTCCCCAGACAGGTATGTGGGACTCGCTGCGCCTGAAAGATGGTAAGTGGACGCAGCTCTACCCACTAAAACAACGGACTGACTAGCCGTCGAGGTGCAACAGGGCACCTCGACGGCTAGTCAGTCCCTCAGGGGACTGACGCCACCTCCACAGAGCGGTTGCCCCGCACCACAGAACAACCACTCCCAACGTTTGGACAGTACAATGAGGTGAGGTTCCCATCCTCACCCCTTGCCCCCCGCTCTTTTGTCCCCTCTTCTTATAAGAGGGGTACAAAGAGCCCCCTCGGTTCAATTCGCTTCACCCAAGGTGTTTGGGTCACCCTGGGCTACTGTGCCCCACCGCCACGACAAGGCCTGAACCATGGTGGGGCTATACCGGGTACCAAGCTTAGCTAACATTATAAACACGAAAGTTTTTAAGAATGGATGTATATAATAATTTTTGTTACTCTTTCACGCAAAAACTACTGAATGGATTTTAATGAAACTTTACAATAATATAGCTTATAACATCAGAATAACACAGCTATAATTTATCTCCGTACTCCCACGGGAACGGGAAGTACGCGGGTGAAACCGCGGGGCGCTGCTAGATATTTGATAATCCGGCTTGTAAAATTATTACTTTTCAAAATTGTTCGTTACTCGCCTCATACATTTCTCGCACAAATGCAGTATTTTAATATTAGTACCTGGTTGACCGAGCATTTGCTCGGTACCCTTAGTGATAAAATACGATACAATTTTTCTCCAAAAAAAAAAATGATCTTAAAAAAAAGAAAAAAAAAATCAGACTGAAGATTCGAACTAGGTTCGTTCGGATTTAACCGCCTAATTTAACCACTAAGCTATCATGACATATTATTTGACAGCGAAATTTACGTTCTTATCCTAATCATATTTTATCGTTGCCTCAAAACACGGATAAAAAAAAGTTTTCTAAAAATTTATCCTAGCTAGATCGATTTATCGCCGTTTTTAACCCATGTATACAAAATTTCATGAAAATCGTTGGAGCCGTTTCCGAGATTCAGATTCTATATATATGTATATACAAGAATTGCTCGTTTAAAGGTATAAGATTATATAACGGCTATCTATTTTTATTCTCCTTCCCGTTTCTTAAAAGTATATATTCTGTTTCACAGCCGGTTGTTTAAATAATGAGCCTTACAAAGCAGTAAATGTTGTTAACGCCTGTCGCCTGTAATTGTCATGTTACCCAGCCAACTATTGTGTAATACACAGTACAATTTAGTTTCGACTGAAGTTAGCTATAAGATGTCGCAGTGATTTACTGTAAAACTAACAGTGTGGTGCAGGCTGGCGAAACTCCTATACAAAATAAACGATGTATGAAACGGACGTCCGTTTAATGGCTGCTATAATCCGATAAAATTAAGAAGACCATTATTAACTTTGGACCTACATTTACCGATGGCTCTTCTACATATAGATGGATTATATCGACCGCCATTTTGATTTTTGACAGTAAAATTGAAAAAGTCAAAAAGTGATATAAGGTGGACGGTTATTGCAGATAAAAGATATTGTGTTTTTTAAAGTTACATTTTCACGTGTTTATTACATAAAAGTGTAATATTAATTAGTTATAGTCATTTTGTGAGTGATTCTCAGAGATTCAAATAGTGTTTCTGTAAAACAATATGAGAAAAGTAGCTTGTGAGATTTGTGGTATAAAAACATGCCGGGTTGGTAACAAATGTATTTTTATGGTAAAATATCCATTAGATAAAGATCGGCAAGCTAAATTACTTATTTAATCCATAAAGGAAGTCTATTCTAGTAGAAAATATAGAGGTTTAATATATTTTAACAACTTAAATATATAAAATAAACTTGTTATAAAAACTTCTTGTAGTGCTTACCCAGCAATCAGAATTTATCGACATCGATGTATAAACTCAGACTAATTATTCTATTATAATATATTATAACGTAAGCATTACATGCTGTTTGAGTCATTTAGTTAAATTTTAAGATTCAACTTATCATTCACTTTAAAGGTGTAAACAATGGGTCAAAGTGATATCTTATTTCAGATTCCCAAAAGATGTTAATTTAAAGAATACCTGGACCCTGATTGACAAAAATGCATATTTACTTGTAAAAATTGTTATAAACTTATACGTAAATTTAAGAAACAAACATATTGCTAAAGAAAAGCGAAGTAATATTTCTAAGAATTTTTTTTAAATAAAAATTATATTATGTTTGAAAATAAATGATTTTGTGAGAATTTGAAGTTTCTTTTCCGTTAATTCGTTAATTATAGATTTATTAAAACAATCTGTGTATCATTTACCCTTCATTTGTTTATGTTTTTAAAAAGAAATTCGCACTATAACGAGTCTTTAAAAAGTCGATATCGATAAATTTTCACTAGTTCTAGCCCAGTACTAACTAGTTATGACATTATGTTGGCAGTATGTACCGCCAGGCGCCATGGTTCTGGTCTGTTAGGTTGGTATTGGTTTAGAGTGCACGTTCATACATCGTTTTTTTTGTATGGCAGTCCCGTCTCTTAACGTTAGTTTTACATACTCTTTGGTGTGGTGTACTAGATCCTTGCGAATGCTTTTCTGTTCATTGGTTAAGGTATTTCATCTTCGCGAAGTATTTAATAGACAATAAATAAATTATAATTTTAGAGTTCGCTTTTTGAATTATCTAACGTTTTTGGAAATTTAAAATACTAGCATCGATTCATCGTGTACCCATTATCCTTTTTTATATTATTTGGGTAAGCAAACTGACAGACGTGGTGAGTCTAAGTAGTCTAGGCAACTCATTATGAGCTGTCTATCCTAGGATAGCATATTATGACTATTTGTATATTGTTAGGAACACAGATTTATAAATAAAGACAGATGGAGCATGCCGAAACACAATAGTGACGCTTCAAAGCGAATACAATTCAATAGCGGTCTAAAATACATAGCGTCGTACTCTAAACGTCTATTAGATTGTATCACTTTTGAATTTGTATTCGCTTTGGAGGCGTCACTCGCGTATTCGGCATGCTCCATCTGTCTTTATTTACAAATCTGTGGTTAGGAATAAAAGAAGGCAAAACTGATAAAAAGGTAGACTCAGGTAAATTTAAAAATAGTATTAAACTCTACAAAAGAAGGACAAGACGCTAACTAACCTACTTGTACATGAGCGTGCTCCAGTCAATATGAGATAATACTTTTCTAAATCCAATTTACCAGCTTATGGACTTTATTTGCAATGAAGTACATAATATTAAGTATTGAACCTAAAAACGTAGTAACAAGTATTCGAATTTTGAATCAAAAAGAAACGTTTGATAATAATGTAACAATCTTTACGGATTCTATCGCGGTTTATTAGGATTTTTTACAGCCCGACTCTTCGAACACTTGACGTAACCATGGTCACGGGAGGACTGCAATGTCAGACGTCCTACTGTTACAAAGTTATTCGAAACCTGATGATATATTATCAATATTTTATTTAGACCTGTCTACGTAGAAACTGCTGAGGATTTAGCTTGCGTCATATTTTACTTGTTATTAATTTAATCATTTTAATAATGTGGTCGCAAAAAGGTGGTAAGAGCCAGCCAAGCTATGATGTTTTTTAATTTCAATGACCTTAGGCTTCCTTGGTTGGGATCGGTGTTCTTCGAGGACTTGTGGTAAACCACATGATCTGACTTTGACTTTATATTTTACATCAAACATGTACTGTGTGAAATACAATACTACCACACTGTTGAGCGTGTATGAGAGACATTTGATTTTTCGTTCCCTTTAAGGGTCACCTCAGTTATATTATTTTCCTTCATTGTTTTTACGCTACTACTAAAACTTAGCTTAAACATACTAATATTTATTCCATTAGTTGAAGACAGGTCGTGTTTGTTATCTTACTGTTTCAAAATACTCTTTGAGCAAGCGGCTTTTTTGTTTATTCAATTTTATTAATTAATTTTGCTTCTTTAAATATAATAGTTAACAGATGAAACGTAAAGAAAGGTATTTAAACTATTTTTATCCTTTACATTCGCCTTTTTTTATCTTTTCACGAGATTATGAACGTGGTATTGCCGTAATATTTGAGTTGAAATATAAGTGGAAAACATTGTAAGGGGCGTTATTATTATACGTTCTAAGATGAATATCCTATTTGAAACAGTGGTCATACGTTTATCACTTGTAATAGTGAAAAGGCAGTGCTATCTATGGACGCCGGAAAGAAGCGGCTTGTAATATAAAGCGTAGGAATCAACCGTTAAAAAAGCATTAGTAAATGACGATGACGATAAAATATCCGACGCTTACGACCAGGGTAGAGTGCATGCGACCGCATCTTCCAACGAGCGTTCCAAACTTGAAACTGCATATGTTAACTTCGCCTCAAAATAGTTGAAAATATTTAAAATGAAATGTGCTTTTTCATTAACAAAGTTTCATAACTTCACTTCATAACTTCTCTTTTTCTATAGAGCATGTCTAGCGTTTCGCTTTCCGATTTACATAAATGTAACTTCTCAAGCTATTAAATAAATGTGAAGCACAGATAAGGAATGTGGGCCGGAAATGCTTAGGGTCAGTCGCGGCCTTGAACAAGGTCTCCTCAATATCGTTGACCCGTTCATTCATCGGGCGATTTAATCTAAGCGTCTGTAACGGCGGCCATTTTTTATTTTATTTGACGTGAAATTTAGCGGCAAAAAGTGTTCTATTTTTTAAATTAATCAATATAATAATGATATAAATTTTGACCGAGTTAGTATCGATTTATTATTGTAATTTTTATATTTACATAGAATGTAGATTAATTTTAAATGTACAATAAAGTAAATGATTTTCACTTTACAATTCAGTGGTAAATATCAAATGTTACTTGTAATGAAAAAAACACCTATTATTTTATAGAAACCCAATTTTGAATGTGTGCATTTAGCATCGTCCAAATATGATTAAGCAATAGAACCAACAAACCATTAACTGCTAGTTAAGATACGCGACAAACAATTACCCCATTTAAAGCACGTTGACACGAGCAAATCACTATAGCTGTTAATCAAATAATAAAGTTAAAGTTAAAGTTAAGACTACTGCGATACTTGGCTCTGACGAGTCCTGGACGGCAATGGCCTCTTTCTGCGAGACAGTGATGTCCCAGAAGGAGGCCGACGAACGGGTGAGGGAGGAGGCCACTGACGTAGCCTCCCCCCGTAGACGACGAACGGGGGTGCGTCGGAGGCGCTATTTAACGCGCCTTCAATAAAGACCCTGTGCTCGTGTCGGGCTCGGGATGGGAACCCGGGCCCAGCTTAAGACACGACGCTGTGGGGACTGCCAAGTCGTAGCCGGGCAGTCCCCCTATTGTGGAGAATCAGGTCTTTGCCGGGACCAGTCTGTCGCTGAGGGTATCCCGTTACCTGCACAGATCCGGGTCCCTCAAATATAGCGGCTGAAGGCTCACGCAGCGGTTTTAGTGGGGTAGGGCACCCAAATGCGAGTCCCTACACACGCCAGCGTGCCTACCCAGGCCCTGGTATGGTCGTAAATGATTTCAGCTGCGTCATCAAAAAAAAAAAGTTAAAGTTAAGACTAGAACATATTTATAAGTAAAAATGACCTTTATTTGGACAATTAGAATCAGTTGAATTAACATTTTTTGAACCCGTTAGAATTTCGGTCAAATTCACTAAAAAGGTTTTGAAACTTTTACTTCATTAGTTGCTCTAGGAAAATAATTTAGATAATGTAATTAACTAGCTGGCCTTTGCAAAGGCCAGTAAATAGTCTAACAAGTATTGGATATTTCGACATCAATACTTGTCCCTATGCTGAACTAGCCCCGCTCTACCCTAGTATACAGAAATTGTATCTTCTTTAGCATAATTCAAGTACACTAGGTTTGCAAGTATGTCAGCTTATCCAACAATCAAAAAAAAACTTCATAATTCGGTGTTAATTTTTCATGGTTGGGGGTGTTGATTTTTGCGCTTTTTCAACACAAAGGCTGTCCATTTAACAGAAATATTTAATAACAATTCCTAATTTAAATCTACAATAAAGTTTTACATTTACGCATTGGAATTATTTTTTTACAAAGACATTTTATAAGAACATGTAATACTCGGCAAAGATTGCCGTCGGACAAAACACGTTAATATGAGCCAGGTAATGAGCACGCATGCTGTTCCCACGGCCGCCACAGACATATACGTACTGGACCAGACAGAAGACAGAGACGGAAGATGTCAATCTTATAGGTATTTGAATATGTAAAAAGAATGGGGAATAAAAATTAATATCGTATATATAACATGATATTCATGGAACAAATGAAGAAAATTCATTGATAGATTCGTCGCTAAAACTAATATCAACTTTACTGATATTTAGATAGATATTAGTAAAATTATATCACACATGTTCTCAAATAATAATCGTATTCCTTAAGAAATTTGGATAGAATTATGTATTCTTTTTCGTCGTCCAGATTATGTGCAATATTTAAAAACTCGATGTTAAGTAAGGGACCAGTTATAATATATTTTACTAATTGTTGGCAATAAAAAAGAAATATTAGAATAACAATAATAAAAAGAGAATACCAAAAGTAAGAAATATATTGAATATTAGACAAGAATATTTGAGTAAAAATATGATGACTACCTTCTTCTGACCGAAGATTCTTTTATCTCTTTCTATCACATAATGGTACATCCAGTTGGAATGATCGACGGTACAAATGTCACAGCAACGTACAAATATAGGGTGGGGTTGTTTTTGTGCAAGCAGAGCTATATCAAGTTGTTTGTTCCGGCGTTTCTCGTAAACTTCTTGTGCTCAACTGGTTTTTTAGCTTTTACGATATATGCAATACTACATTGGATATTAAATTCAGAAAGAGACAAGTAAACGGTCATAAGTGTTACCTACTATTGGTTGCATTAATATAATTGCGTTACATAAGTTCGCATTTTTTTACGTAAAGAAATATTTATGAATATTGCCGGTAACGAAAGGGCACGGTTACTCACACATGTGGGTGCATATCCTAGGCTATTTCAGCATACAGCCTGAACTATTCTTCTTGGCTAGACACAGACCTGCTTGATAGATTAAAGCAGGCTGATGTAATCTCCTTTATAATCTGATTAGATAGTTTTACTTCCTGCCTGTTTCAAAAGATAATTTAGAAACAATAAAATCTTTTATTTCATCCGTTCTGTTTTACCGTAGTATCTAATAAAAATCATTTAATTCGAACAGATATTTATTAATTTTAGGATTCGAAGCTGCGACTCACATTCGCCGACATTTTAATCACAGGTTTCCCATCTAACCGGAAAACGTAGATAAACCAGCAGGCAGCAATTATATATAGAAAGATGGTCAAAGACCTCTTGAGACCAAGGGAACTTAATGGAGTATAGACCATTAAGTTCTATACAAACTTTGGTCCAGTGCGATTCATCATCGTCAAGTCGAAACCGTCTACCAAACCTGGTTAACACATTATTATTGCTGGCACTAGGACTAAAATTAGACAAAATCGAAATTAGAACATTAGTTTTTTTTTCTTTTTTATCCTGCAAGGAATATATTATCATGCTATTTTGGACATCTATATCTTGAAAATTAAAATTAAAATCAAAAATATATGAGTGGGTCCTACAGAATAATTTTTATAATATTAAAGATATAATTGACAAAAATATTAAATGAATAATGTACCAAAATCAGTTATTAATATAAGGATGTTTGTTATATTTTTAATTTATATTGTAATATGCTATTTCTACTTTTATAATGATTTTGCATGCTATTACGTAGCGAAACATGTGTACCATTATAATATTTGTAACATCTTTTATACCATGTTTGAAGCAAATAAATATTATTATTATTATTATTATTATTGAATTTAACACGTAATTCGCAGTACGAGTACGAATGTTACAAAAAATTATATACTTATATGAAAGATATTTTTGTATTTCAATGACTCAATAACCAGTTTCGACTTAAATGTTATGTTGCCTATTAATTGTTACATTAAATTATGCATTATATAATACTTTGTAGGATTGCACGCGTTTATCATGGAAACTAAATAGGTATCCGCTTTTAAAGTTTTATGCGTCAATTTACCAAAATGAAAAGGTACCTTTAATTATCATAACATCCAATATCTAATATCTGACTCTACTACTAGATAGTAGATACTAATATGCCGCGGTCATGAAAACCTTCCTATTGTTTTCGCAATAGACTAGCAAAATGTGCTATTCATTAGGGTTCCGTACCCAAATGGTAAAAACGTGACCCTATTACAGATACTTCCCTGTCCGTCCGTCTGACACCAGGCTGTATCTCAAGAACCGTAATAGCAAGACAGTTGAAATTTTAACAGATTGTGTATTTCTGTTGCCGCTATAACAACAAATACTAAAAACATAATAATAATCAAGGTGAAAATACGTGATATTTTAGCCCTTTTTTATGACTCTCCTGACCTGACCACTCGCAGAGTTAGATCTCAAGAACCGTAATAGCTAGACAGTTTGCACAGATTATGTATTATTATTGTGGCTACAACAAGAAATACTAAAATCAAAATAATAATTAAGGGGGGCCCCATACAACAGACTAGTTGTTGGCGTTTTTTAGTGTATGTCGTGAATCGTAATAGCAAGGAGGTTAAAATTTTCACAGATGTTGTTTTTTTATTGCCACAATAATAACATATACTAAAAATAAAATAAAAATATTCTTTAAGGGGGAGCTTCCATACGACAAAAGTATTTTTTCAGCGTTTTTTCTGGTACGGAACCATTCGTGCGCGAGTCCAACTCGCACTTGGCCGGTTTTAATCTTTAAAAACACGTAAATATTCTAAATTTGAAATAGTTTTAAAATACATAAATTCAAAATGGCGGTTCATATCTGTCAATAAAGCCCGTTTTCATTACGGAATTATGAATTGTCGGTTAGCCCATATTAATCTGGTACATGTAAACACTGGTATTAGGCAACGTTTGCACATGGCGATGGGGAAGCTGTGTGATAGGATCAAAAGAGATGACACGGTTTTGGTGCAGATGCATTCCCGAGTGTAGATTAGATTATGGCCCGTTTTATCTCAATACTAGTATGTAAATGTCGACACTGTTTGACGTATACAAGTTTTTTAAGTAGGTAAAGCTTAAACCATGAAAGCTTTGTGCTATTGAACTAACTATTTATACTTACAATATTTATACAATTTCTTTCCCTAAGGGAGTGATATTTTGTACGTTTCGTTATTTTATGTTAAACACTAGCTGTCGCCCGCAGCTTCGCCTGCGTTAACTAAGATTTACAACGGGATCTTAGTACGCGAAATAACATGTTTTGCACCTTGTGTCTGAAAAATCAAAATATCTTACGGAACCCTATTTTTTATCAGAATAAAATTTAGCCTATGTTACTCGTGGATAATGTAGCTTTCAAATGGTGAAAGAATTTTTGAAATCGGTCCTGTACTTTTTGAGCCTATTCATTACAACCAAACAAACAAACAAAGTTTTCCTCTTTATAATATTAGTGTAGATGTAGATTAAATTATCAAGCAGCAAATCGCATTTCACAGATACTTTATCAAAACTGTTATGTTCTCCCCAAACAGACAAATCCCAAAGCAATAACTAGTTTTAGTGATTTCTTTTATAAAACACAATATTATGTGGATGTTAAATTACTTTTTAATATCGGTAACATCAGCGGTTCCCGTAACTCATCAGTATAAACATCTACTAAAAAGTCACCACACAAGAATACTTAAGTTTAACGTTTTTATAAACCTTATAAATATTCAGTTGTCGTATATCTAAGCAGTTCACACGCTATGGACATAGTAAATAACAACATTATTAATTTAAATAATATGCGAATGGTGGATAGTTGGGCGTTGAACAAGGTTCGATCTCGACCAAGGAATACTATTTTTTGAGTTCCCGAAACTCAAAAACGGAACGGAACCCTTTATCTTGTGGTGGGGCGGTGGGAAACGCCATGGCGCGCGGTTGTGTTTTTACTGTTTTCCGTTAATTATTGGAACGAAGTTCCTTACGGCAGGCTTGGAGGGATAGGGATTTTACTGCGCGACCGAACTGAAAAAAATGTGATAGTAAAACCGTAAGAAAAAGTACGTGGAATAAAAGCGTTAAATGAGACGTGCGCAGGCGCGACAGTCGCATACACAAGCGAGTAGTGTATTTCTTTCTTTTTAGACGAAGGAACTTCGTTCCTACCTGGTGTCCCACGACACCACATTTTGTTCTGGAGTGTTTTCCTATATGAGAATGTACGGGCGGTGTTCTGTAGTGTTTGTTTTAAAAACTCAATCCTTAAGTGATTGGTTGGCGAAAATTGTGGTGGACTGTTCTGGATGGATGGATTTGGAAGTGATAGTTAATTGATGGTGACGAGAAGGTCGAAATCGTGCCCCTTGGCGTTTCCGCCGTTTCTCCAAATTACACACTTTTACGATAGACTCGATACTCGACATTGGCAATGCACTAAGTGCAGTCCATACTAAAAAAGATCTTGTCCATTTAAATTGTATATCATTGTTCTCCTCTGTCTGCTTGTTTATCAAACTTAAAGTAAAACTAATCATATAGGTACAAACATGATATTATGTATTTACTGAGGAGCACGGGCCACTGTCTCACGACGGTGAAGGAGAACATCTAAAAGACGTTAGTTTTAATTCTTTTGCAGAAAAACAAGTCGTTCGGAGTCGCGCTTCTCTGGCTTCTTTAATTTGTACATGTTCTTAATTTGAAACGTATAGAAATTAATATCTAGCAAGAGTAAGTCGGCGAGCTAGTAGCTCTACTGTCGACGGAATAGGATGTATTTACTAGCTGCCCCGACAGACTTCGTTCTGCCAAAATACTAATATCGCTTTCAAAAAACTGTTGGATCTTATAGGGAGTAAAGAAGTACCTACCTAATGTATTTTTGATGTAAAAAAATAAAATCAATAAAATTTCAATATAAAAAAAAAATTAAGGGGTGGACAATCCTTATGATTTAGAGGTAAGTATAAAAATTAGGCGTTGACCGCTTTGAGACCCACCCGATAAGCATACTGGTCAAGCCGTTTTGGAGGAGTAACATGGTATCTAACAATTTTTTTATATTGTATATTTTGTGATTATATTACTAAAACCTGAAAAATGGGGGTCCACAGTCCACTATCGAAAGCCATGAAAATCAAGAAAATTAAGTTGGTTTCGATAGTGAAGAACCAATGAGCCATTTAACCAAGAAGTCTCCTATAAATATTGTTAAGAGAATTTTACTATTATAATGATGAAACATCTTTAAACGAGCAAAAAAAAAGGAGGGGGTCCACCAGATGCAGGAAAAGTTTGAAAGGGGTCTATAAAGCAAAAGAGTTTGGGAAACACTGCTTTAAATTAACAATTACATAGTGAAACTGATTACATACTCGTATTTTAAAAATGGCGGCCAATAACCTAAAGCTTAGTATTACGTGTTTTATTTGAATTCAATGCACTTTAAGCAATGTTGCACCTGCCTTCTCCATAATACTCTCGATTAACAAGTTTGCATGGTTTATTTTTAATTCTAAGTCCTATACGCCATTTTCTCACGCTTAATTTTTTTTATAATACTATTAAAAAGATGACAGCAATAAACAGCCACTGGTTACTATTTCCGTTTTGAACAGGATTTTAAGTTTTTTTTTTTTCTTAAGAATAAAAGAAACGGTAATATTTGCTTAGTATCAGTTTTAATAGAATTTCTAGATTATTGCAGATGTTAATATTGAGGTCAAATCAAATCAAAATCAAAAATATCTTTATTACGTAGGTACAACTTGTACACTTGAAATAAGTCAAAACATAAGTAGTCAATAAGTAGTAATAGTATAAAAAAAAAAAAAAAAAAAAAACTCGTTTGAGATGCAGGATCCCCTAAGAAAAACGAGAAAAAAACTTAGGGGTTGCTCTTTTGTCAATAAAATGAGTACATAATATTTTATAAATACAACATGTAACATCATATCTTAAGAGTGAGTGTCTTATTCCCAAGGTGTGGTATCTTCAATAAAATCTTTTATTTCGTAATAGGCTTTACCACACAAACGTTCCTTAACAATTTTCTTAAATTTATTAATGGAAAGATTTTGAACGTTTTCTGGGATCCTATTGTAAAAACGTATACATTGTCCCATAAACGAAGTGCTAACTTTATTCAGTCTAAAGAATGGAACATTTAATTTATTTTTGTTTCTAGTATTTATATTGTGGTTGTCGCATTTTTTTACAAATTCATTAATATTTTTACGGACATACATCACATTAGCAAATATGTATTGAGAAGCGACAGTCAAGATGGCAATTTCTTTAAATTTATCTCTCAATGATACACGGGGGCCTAAACAATATATGGCTCGAATAGCTCGCTTCTGCAACAAGAAGATCGTATTAATATCCGCGGCATTCCCCCACAGTAGAATGCCGTAAGACATAATACTGTGGAAATATGCATGATATACTAATCGCGCCGTATTTTCATCCGTTATGATTCTTATTTTCTTAACTGCAAAAGCTGCAGTACCGAGCCTACTTGCCAACGTGGCTATATGTGGCGCCCACTGTAGCTTAGTATCTATGGTAATTCCGAGAAATTTGGTTGAATCCACCAAGTCCATCACCTCTCCGTTAAGTGATACACTAGTTTGCACCTGCTTAACATTAGGGAGCGTAAATTTTATCAGTTTTGTTTTATTTGAGTTAAGCAATAAGTTATTGGCGCTAAACCAATGCACCATGTTCGAAAGAGCATTGTTTACCTCGTCAAAGACCATTTGCTGTCGTTTAATTTTAAAAATTACAGATGTATCATCAGCAAACAATACAATTTCATGTTTATCCTTCATGAGTGAAGCCAAGTCATTTATATAAACAAGGAAGAGAAATGGACCAAGAATGGATCCTTGAGGCACCCCCATTTTTATTTTGGTACCAGAGGAACTTTTACCATTTATAATTACTTTTTGAGTTCTATTATTTAAATAAGATGTCAATAGTTTAAGTTCAGCACCCCTGATACCATAGTGGTGCAATTTCCTGATCAACGTCGCATGTTCAACACAGTCGAAAGCTTTGGACAAATCACAGAATACACCTAGAGCATCCTGGGACTCCTCCCAAGCTGTAAATATATATTTTAGAAGATCAACTCCCGCATCTGTTGTAGATCTACCTTTAGTAAATCCGAATTGCTGTTTATGTAGTAACTCATGCTTATTAAAAAACAGTAAAAGTTGATTTAAAATAATTTTTTCGAATATTTTACTGAGAGTTGGAAGAATGGAAATTGGTCTGAAATTCGAAGGGTCTGTACTGCTACCCGATTTAAAAAGAGGTAATACTTTACTGTGTTTCATTAAGTCAGGAAATTCACCACAATCAATACACTCATTAAATATGATAGCTAAAGTCGGTGCAATGATATGCACAATGTGTCTTATAATTTTTACAGACATGCCCCACAAATCTGTAGTATTCTTAACATTAATTAGTTTAAAAGCACTGATAACATCTTTTGGGCAAATATATTGAAATTTAAATACATGTTTATTTTCTTTGACACATTTTTTCAGTAATGTCTCGGCGACGGTAGGAGAAGATATAAGATTTTTAGTTGTTGTCAGTGGAACATTAGCAAAAAAATCGTTAAAAATAGTTGCTACCTCTTTATCAGTATCTATTCGCTTATTATCAATATATAAGGAATATTCAGTATTTTTGTATTTATTTTTCCCAGTTTCTCTATTAATTATGCTCCACGTTGTTTTAATTTTACAATCCGATTTCGAAATAATGTTTTTAATATGTAAAGATTTAGCTTTAAGACATACCTTTTTAAATATTTTAGAGTATGTTTTTACATATTTCTTAAACGCTTCACTAGTGTTGTACGACCTCTCATCATAAAGTTCATACAATCTCTGCCTACTTCTATGAATTCCTAAAGTCGCCCATTCATTAAAAGGTTTAAGATTTTTTGCATTGACTGTTTTTATTTTAGGTGCAAATATAACGTCAAACTCATTTTTTATTAAATAAAATAATTTACCATACAGAATATTTGGGTCTTTTTTGTTGCAATCAAAATACGAGAGTTTAGCAGTTATATTGCACCTAAGCTTCTCAATACGATTTTCGTTTACAGGGACAAACGTTACTTTCTTTTTGTTATTATTTTCCTTAGATATGTTTTTAAATGAAGCTTGCAAGCCACAATGATCTGAAGTAAGTTTATTAATAACAGATTGACTGTATGGTTTTACATTACTAAATATATTATCTATACAAGTAGCTGTGGTGCAAGTTATTCTAGTGGGTTCTAAGAATAAGTTACTAAGGCTATATGATTTAAATAATGATATGAATCTGATAGTGGTAGGATTTTTTTCTAATAAATTAATGTTGAAATCACCACATATAATTAAATATTTCTTTGATACACATAACTTGACAAGAACTTCTTCCATAATTTGTTCAAATGTATCATATAACCCACTAGGAGGTCTGTATACGCTTACAATAATAAGACACTCAAGCTCTACACAAGCTATTTCAATAGTGCGTTCAATAGACAGGCTCACAATATCTTTTCTTTCTTTAGCTTTTAGATTTGTTTTGGTTAGTATTAGGGAGCCACCTCGTATTGCATGTTCTCTGTTAAATGAGCTTGCCACCTGGTGATCACTGAGATTGATAACTTCATTTTTATTTAACCAATGTTCGGTAACACAAAGTATGTCAATACTATAACATTTAGTAAATAATTCTATTTCTAATTCTTTACCGACTATACCTTGCATGTTTTGATGCACCAGGTTAGTATTACAATAATTATTTCTATTTGTTTCTGTAACCTCTGTGGTTATGATTTTATTACATTTATTAATTTTATTGCAAGATATAATTTCTTTTGTCTTATTACCTAGTTTAAATTATTTGGAACGAATTCCAAGCTTTGTTGTGTCAATAAGTGACACTGCTCAATAGGAGCAGTGGTCTGTTTAGCCAAATCCTTGGCTGGATCTATATACAAAAAAGTGGATAGCGAAAGTGCTATTTGTCGTTTAAAATAATATGATAAGTCAAACTTATCGTTAGTCTTAAAAATAAATTTACTATTAATTATGTTATTAATGTCAATTATTTCTAACTTATTAGTATAATTATTATTTGAATTTATAACTACAGAATTATTATTACATGATAAAGTATATAATAATACATTTAATTAAGGTATATTTGGAATTTTAGAAAATCTGTTAGAATAACTAGAAAAAAATGCGTTCTTATATAATTTTTCTTTTTTCGTTTTAGCAGTCATGGAAAGCTTATTTTTGATTTAAATTAGTTTTGTGTCTTAATTAGAGAATCGATTTTAATAACTTTTGCAATGCTCGAGTTTTGCAGTTCGTAGTTTAGAGTTTAGACCATCTTTGGCAGAATAGGCGGCACTCATATCTATGTATTTATACAATTTATTTTAAAGTGACGATCGCTTTCATTTCGTATAAACTGAAAAACGAAGACGCCATGACAGTTTTTTCATAGACAATTCAAGGCATAATGTAACTGGCCTTCGTCTACACAGATTATATTACGACAAAAACCGCCATTTTTTGTTGACAATCAACGTGTTTTTAAACTTGCTTCCATTATTGAACGTTGGATAAGCGAAGGGAATGTGAAAGTATATCTGAGATAAAATGCAACAAAGGTTATGTAATAATATTGTTTCTGGCTTTACGAATTTTGCTATAATTTTCACAACCTAATTTTTATATGGTGGTTAAAGACGTACAAATGACGGTTACAGAGAGATGAAAACAAAACACAGCTTTACATGTGTATACATAATTCTTCTGAGCGTGTATGCCACTGAACTTCTATGTAATCTTTTGTTAATGTATAAGTAAATGGGAGAATCGTTTGAATGAGAGCGAATGAATGAGTGATTCACAATTCGATCCACTTCAAAATGTTTTGTATAGAACAAAGCCTGTCAGGACCGCTGGTAACTATTAAAATCATTTAATATTCGATCTAAACCTGGATTGGACGACAACTGTCCTTGTATCATGCTAATGAAACGCGAAAGTAAGCTGGCTTAATCTCATATAGGTGTATAGCTTTTTTTAATAAAGAATTTAAAAAAAAGCAAATGTATCAGAGGTTCGTAAGCATAAGTCATAACCATAATACATTTTTAAGTTAAAAATATAATTAAAATGTAATTTTCTCAATCTTAATAATGGAAAGAACTAAGTACTCACAAATATAAAAGAATTCAATACTAGCTGTTGCCCGCAGTTTTGCCCGCATAAACTTATATAGACGCATCACTGAGCGATAAGGTCTAGAAAATGGTTGTAAAACATAGCGTTGGTTGGACAACCGGGGAAGAAAGCAGTGGCCGATCCGTGTTGGATGCGAGTGGCAAGGGATCGGTCGTCTTAGCGTTAATTGAAGGTGGCCTATACCAGTGGACGGATAATTGATGACAGATGACATTCAAACGTACAAAGTACAAACATTACTGTTTATACGTATTATTATTATCGGACGGAATACGTAACCTTTGTTTGCATGTCAGAGTCGCAAGTCGTAATGGCTGATGATGATGATGATGATATCCCCAATTATATTAAAATTTCGTCTCACGGGCGTTATTCTATTCAATGATACATGGTATCAAAACAGGTATCAATCCGGTATCAAGCTTCCGCACTGTGAGATTTGACCTTACCGCACTGTCACTCCGCTCGGATCACATGAGATGGGTTCTTAAATTAACTAGGGAATTATCAATCTTTGTTAGCACTGAAAATTGTAACCATTTGTAGCGGTACCACAATGGTAAGTGCCAAGTGGTAACCGCAGCAAAGATGTCGCAAATCTTTTAATATTATTTTTGAGACCTCATTGAATATGCACAAAAGATAGGCGTAGTTGTAATTAGTACCTACTATGTAGTATAGTGACCGAAGGAATGCGCGAGCGCAGCGCCGATCCGTATGACTTATTTATCTTACTCCATGTAACAGCTTTCCTGGATGGACATTCAAATCTCGTGATTTCAAAATTCTAAACTCAAATTTGACGTATAATCGTGTCACAGTGTGTCTGATTAAACAATGACTAAACACTTATCTTATGACTTCTACATAATATACTTAATTAGACGCACGCGATTTCCAAGCGATTTTGAAATCGCGCTGTTGCCGCCTTTTCAAGCTCCTATAATATTATACCATCTTACGTATCAGCCCTCCTAGACAAGTGGCACAAACGCTGAACGAATAGAATAGAACACCTTTGTATGGGAATGACACTAGCTTACGATATGCAATTTGACAGCTAGTGCCATTCCCATATAATCTTATACCTTTAAACGAGCAATTCTTGTATATATATATAGAATCTGAATCTCGAAAACGGCTCCAACGAATTTCATGAAATTTTGTATACATGGGCTAAAACGGCGATAAGTCGATCTAGCTAGGATAGATTTTTAGAAAACATTTTTTTATCCGTGTTTTGGGCAACAATAAAATATGATTAGAATGCGAACGTAAATTTTGCTGTCGATTTGTATGTCATGATAGCTTAGTGGGAAAATTAGGCAGATAAATCCGAACGAGCCTGGTTCGAATCTCCAGTCAGTTTTTTTTTTTTGGAAGAATAATTTTATCGTATGTAATCACTAAGGGTACCGAGCAAATGCTCGGTCAACCAGGTACTAAGTATTATATACGTTAAGCGTTTGTGCCCCTTATCTAGGGGAGCATCGGTAGGATACAAATGACTTGTCTGACGTGGTAGGCAATATAGTCGACGTTCACAGGCTGACCACATATCTCCAGGTTTGCCTGCCAATGTATCCAAGTAACTTAAAAAGGGCGTTAATTCCAGTTATCTAAAGATTGTTTTTAAATGTCATAAATAGGCAAAGATAAAATCATTGGTCCTTCGTCCCACCTAGCGTTACCAGGCGTCCGGATAGAGCCGGACATAGTTAGGGTTTTTGATTGTGTGGCCGGTCAAAATAAGACGGTGTCCGGTTTTTACAGTTTGTTTCGTTTTCGGCATTTCATATTTGTTAGGCTTTTTACATTTCGCAAACAAACGATGCCCAAGTCTTAAGCAAATCAAAAAAAGCTTGATTTTACATTTTTTTACTCGTACCTATTAATACTAAGACAAAATCCTTAATAATAAATGGTGTTCGGTCTTTCTAACCAAATGTCCGGCCAAACTGGCTGGTCTGTCCGCCATACATATCACCATACGTCACGTCACATACAACGTCATACCACCACATCTTCATTTCTTTCACCTATAAATGTTTCGGAAAGAAGAGCCATGCCAAACATATTACATACGTTATGTATACTAGATAACTAGATATATGAACTAGAAAGGTATGCTGTAGAACATAACAGTAGTAGAAGTATGACAGACCACCAGTCGCTCACCATAGCTTCGGTATACCAATCAGGTAATAAAAAATTATTAGTCAGCGATTTAAAATCGCTATTTGATCTAGGCAACGCTGTCATCATAGCCGGCGACCTAAATAGTAAACACGAAGCATGGGGCTGTAATTTACCCAATAATAATGGGTTCATACTCAACCGAGCAGTCGATAGTCTAAATTGTACTATAGTCGCCCCCGATGAGCCGACGCGCTTTAATTTCACGAATAGTACTAGACATATACGGCCATCGAAATTAGATTTCTATATCCTTAGGAATGTAGCCCTTAATGTACATACTATTAAAACGATAAATGAGCTTAACTCGGACCATAGACCAGTCTTAATACAACTAGGTGAGCCATTAGTTAGTAATAATCATAAAACAAAGATTATTGACTATAAACTGTTGAATGAAAATTTAAAGTCATTACAATCGAGTAATCTCGATAAAATCCCAGACACAATAGACAGTCCTCAAGCTGCTGTGTCAGCCTGCTATAACTTCACAGACCACCTGGTAGCGACCATAGAGAGGTCTTCCCGTGAAATCTCAGCATCCCATGAGGGCTGTTTTGAACTCCCGGAGGACATCAAAGACCTCATACGTTCTAAGAACACCGCTAGACGTACATATACACGTTACCCGTCTGAGCAATATCGCCTCACCCTCCGTAACCTTGAACGGGAGGTCAAAGCCCGTATAGTAGAATACAAGGCCGAGAGGTGGGATCGTCTTCTAAGTGAAATTTCCCCGTCTCACAAGGCCTACTGGCCACTCGCGAGGTCATTTAAAAAGAAAAACGAGGCACCTATGCCTCCTCTCAATAGAGTAAACGATACTCCTGCACTAGAGGACGCAGACAAAGCCGAATGTCTAGCCGATGCCCTCGAGAGCCAGTGTACTCCGAGCCCTATAGCAGCATCCTCCCAAATAGGTCCCCATGTAGATTTAATTAATCAAGAGGTAAGGAGGAGGACCTCCACGCCGCCGGAGGGCGATCCCATCCCTCCGACGGATGTTGAAGAGGTTCAAAACATCATCAAAAACCTCCATTCTAAAAAAGCTCCCGGTCCGGACGGGATACCTAACAAAGTTATTAAAATTCTTCCGCACGCTCTTATATTATTATTAGTTAGTATATTCAACGCCCTACTAGAGGCATGTAGGTTCCCCGACTTATGGAAAGAGGCGACGGTTATAGGGATCCCTAAGCCCGGAAAGCCGGGCACGGAACCGTCTAGCTATCGACCCATAAGTCTATTAAGTTCATTAGGTAAAATATATGAAAGGATTCTGCTTAAACGACTGAAGTCAGTCATAGGCGAAAAGAACCTATTCATAGATGAACAATTCGCATTTCGCGAAAATCACTGCTGTCCGAGACAAGTCCATCGCATTACGGAGGACATCCTCAGAGGTCTCAATAGGAAAAAACCTCTAGACACGTGCGCGGTCTTTTTCGATGTAGCCAAGGCCTTCGATAGGATATGGCACGAAGGTCTCATATATAAATTATATAAGTTAGGTATACCGGACAGACTCGTCATCATCATCAAAGACTACCTATCCGGCCGTCACTTTAGATATAGAGTAGAGGGCACTCTGTCCTCCCGCAGACCTCTGAGGGCCGGGACTCCTCAGGGCTCAGTACTCTCGCCAACCCTGTACAACTTGTACACGTCAGATATCCCTAAAAGTCCAGCGGTGAAGCTAGCGCTCTTCGCCGACGACACCGCGATGTACGTGACCCACCCAGCAGCTTCCATAGCTTCTGTCTCCCTTCAGCGAGCCGTCACCGAATTAGGTGACTGGTTCGCTAAATGGAGAATAGAAATAAATCCAGAAAAAAGTGCATCAGTTCACTTCACCAGAAGGAGAAAGGTGGGTCCGCGCACTAAGCGCTGCCGAATCATGGCGCCAATTAAGATAAATAGCACAATAATCCCTAGAGTAGAACAGGTCAAATACCTAGGGGTTACGCTCGATAGGTCGATGTCATTCACCCCGCATATCAAACGCGTTGTAAATAAAGCAAAATTCGTCCTTAATAAATTATATTTTCTTATAAACAAAAACAGTAGAATGCCCCTCAGGCACAAAATAACTCTTTATAAAACTTGTATTCGGCCCATACTGTCGTATTCAAGTGTCGCATTCGCGCATGTGCCGCCGAACCGACTCAAGGCCATTCAAATAGTACAGAACAGATTCCTGCGTATGGCAACCGGCTGTCCTTGGTATATACGTAACATCGACCTACATCGTGACCTTAGACTGGAGTCCATTAGAGGTCATTTCAAAGCGATGTCAGAACGTCACTTTGAAAGGGCAGCCCTTCATTCGAACCCGCTAGTCGTAAACGCGGCGAATTATGTCCCCGATAGCTCAGTGAGAATTAATAAACGACACCCAAGACACGTATTAATCGACCCAGCTGATGAAATCTCACAGCTGTTAAAACACGACGCAAAAATGCGTAAAACATTACAAAACACAATAAACAAACACCAGCCGGGGATAGGTAAATATTTACACCGTTCGAAGTCCCGGGATTCCGAGCGACGCCGTTCCCTACACATGTTAAATACGTCGGTCCGGACCGACCGCGTTAGCACAGGTTCGAATCCGATACATGTCGATAACAATACAGACCGCGATAACAACGATAGCCCGTTGCTATCATCTGATAGTCTGGGTACCGTGCGCGACCCGCCCCTCTCTATCTGAGGGTGGGGAGATGGCCGGCCATCATGATAACAACATCACCCGAAACAAAACGTCGACAGTATCGCATTCCTATAGTTTAAATTCTACACCACGTAGTGACGCGACCGTCAAGCCACGCCCCCGGGGGAAGCTGGCGGGGGAGTTAATCCCCTTTATAAAATTTTTAGATGAGCCATCTGCTCATCTACTTTTCCGATGTAGCTTTAAGGCCTTAAGGCCAACAGCATAGATCCTTTCGAAAAAAAAAAAAAAAAAAAAATGCTGTAGAACACGGAAGGTACGAACTACGAACGCCGACTAAATTGGCAACTGTCGAGGCTAAGCTCAAACCTGTTTCAATACAACCGCCGTTTTTGATTGTCTGAACGTTTTTTAAACGTTTTTTTTTTAAATATGGAATAGAATCTAATTATCATAATAAATAATTTGGTTCATATATGATTTATATCGGTTAGGTATATCAGTATGTGTCTATATTATACTCGTAGCATTTAAAATAATTTTTGTCGTCTTTTCATATTACCAAGATTAAACGTGACATTTTTTTTTCATAGAAAAAGAACACGTTCGGCGACATCTATGAGAACAACTTTGGTTAGTTATAACTTATAATGACATCTAATCATTGCAGAGGACCATGGGATAATTGCCAAAGCTCATACAAAGATCAAAATTCGTCAGTCGACAAAATGGCCGATATTTTTTTATCGTAATATGTTTTTTTTTTTTGCCAAAAAGAAACCACTCATTGTATCGCAAAAAGAAATTAAAAGTCAATATCAATCAAAGTGGTAATAAATAGTTCTCACCACACTTCTATATCTTTCAGTAGCTGTTGCCCGCAGCTTCGCCTGCGTTAACTAAGAATTACAACGGGATCTTAGTACGCAAAATAAGTAACTTTTCTGGTTGATTTTTTACACATTGTGTCCGAAAATCCCAAATATCTTACGAAACCCTATTTTTTTTAGAATAAAATTTAGCCTATGTTACTCGTGGATAATGTAGAAGAAAGAAAAGAAAGAAAGAAAGAAGAAGAAGAAAAAAAAGGCCGCACTTTTTCGGCGGATTAAAATTAAAAAAAAAGTCTTCAAGGAAACCTTGCCCATTAAATATTAACTCTACCAATGAACCGTTAATGTATGGTCAAATCCAATGATGACACGTGACCTCCAGAGCAAGGCAATCTACCACATACCTGTTGTTCATAAACCAAATATTTTCGGCATATTTTTGTATCAAATAACACTGACTCATATCCTAGTCGGCATCGATTTAATAAAAAGGCAATGTGAATTCGAATCTAGAATAATCTTCAAAAAGTGATAACCCGCAGGCCTCATGGGATCAAAACCATTCAGCCGTATGCTACGTTATCGAGAGACATAAGCCGGTCTGAGCATATTTTTTTAAACGAAAAGAAAGAAAAAAATTTGAGTAATTATTATTAAATACTACGAGTCATTATAATCTACACTAATATTATAAAGAGGAAAACTTTGTTTGTTTGTTTGGTTGTAATGAATAGGCTCAAAAAGTACTGGACCGATTTCAAAAATTCTTTCACCATTCGAAAGCTACATTATCCACGAGTAATTCGAGGGTTCCGTAAGATATTTGGGTTTTTCGGACACAAGGTGTAAAAAATCAACCAGAAAAGTTACTTATTTTGCAGGCGAAGCTGCGGGCAACAGCTAGTAAGAATATATAGAGGTTGATAAGAGGCTATACTCTCTAAGGTTTATTAGAGATGTTTAGGTTTGTATCTTACTTACACGTAACTTATCATATAATTGTAATAAAACGAATAAAATATCCTCTCGTAAAAAAATAACTATTGTTGAAATTGATTCAAGTTTCAAAGGATATATTAATAATCTAAGTTTCAAAGATCTTATAGTTTAAAGGTCTCATAACAAATTAGACCTTTAAAGTATAAACCATGTTTTGAATTTAACGGACACTCGTTAAAAGCTGTATATTTTGATATATTTTTTTTCCCTGGCTTTTCTCGTACAATTGTACATTTGCCATTATCAATTTTGATATTTGGTCTTGTTTTGATTTCCCAAATTTATATATTTTGTGGTGCTTGTTCTCCTTCTTCTTGCGTGATGGCTTCCGCGAGCATTTGCCAATGTCCGATTGAGTATTGAGATTCTCTCTTTTTTTTTTCGATTTCAACACGGTAAAACAGTACTAGTCATAAAAGTTCGTTAGTGACTCGTGCTGGCGGTTGAATGCGGAAAGTTTTTTATCCCCCGATAACCGACACACCGTTAGCACCTGCCTTAAAGGTGGGTACACATAACTGTGGGCTTTTTGTCCCGGAATAGGAATCCAATTAGGATGAGATCGAGTTTTTATTTCGTATCTGATTTATAGCGAAAAGAGTATTTCTCAATTAGATTTGATCATAAGTTATATACAACCACAAATAAATTTATTCGGTAAACATAATAATCGATATTCGATACTATTAAAACTTTAAATCGGGAAAATTTGCATTGTTTTAGACTTTTTGCAGACTATTTAAATTCAGTCTCATAGGGACAAAAATGTCTTCAAATCTAGAAGTAAAGACAAAGCTAGATCTTTTTAATATATTTTTTTTCTTCTTTTAAAATCTTTTCGATATTTTTATCATTATTATACATTCGTTATATAATATTTATATTTTTTATGATTAACAAACATTGATAATTATAATATTTTAATTTTATCAGCTTTTTCAGTCTTCAATTTGCTATGGGCTTAATAATTATTTTTATTGTATAAGTTCAAGCAACCATCATGATGTTGTAATGTTTATAGTTAATACATTCTATCCTCTCTACAGAGGAAAAATGGGGGTGTAATACCAAACCCCTTTTGAAAATCGCTCGTCTAGAAATTCTATCAGCAATGTTTTATATACCCAACTACTCAAAGATTTATATCTATAATATAATTAGCATACGCTTTCTAAAACGGTTCTAGAAACTGTTTATTTTTGTAATATCGTACCACATGTAAATGAATTAATAAACAAGCTATATTTAAATATCGTGACTTCATTAGCCCACAAAATTGAAAACTATAAGTTTTCTTTCACTAATTCATTTCGTAGCGATTTTTAGATTTTATCCTCCAGTAATAACTTACTACTACTACTTTTATAGTCAAGTATGGTTTGATGGTGATAACCTATGTCCTGCTTCAAGATAGTCTATCACCCTTCCAAAACGTCTATATATGTTTTGAGTGCTAGGAAGAAGTTATTTCCCATTTAAAATACCAGTAGGGATGTTAAACTTCTTAGTCGATATAAATATATTGTTGTATCAAGAGTAATTTTTATTTTATTTATTTTATTCACTTTAAACATACATGTGTTATTCTTATTAATAATCAATCGGCAAACTGTTTCAAAACTAATCGAATAAGTATAATACAGCATAATAAAGTCCACCCTTTTCATTCATGAGCACACACCTTTACGATTTCACACACTGATAATAATAATAATTAAATCGGGGCTACCATGGCAACTGATAATCGATTTTTGCAGTGACTAAATAATAGCAGTTAGGGTAAATCATAATTATTGAAATGGAAGATTCATATTGAAAAGGAAGACACAAATTCAATGTTCTGTACTTAATTAAAATTTAAAAATTCCCGACGAAAAAAAATTACGGTAACAACATATTGGTGAAAATATGAAGAAGAATAAAACATGAAGAAATATATTTCAATTATCTCGTTAATCATCACATTATCCCAAAACAAAACAAACACCATAATATGATTGAACAGTCAACAAACTTATTTTGGAAATAACTGCTGACAGATACATTACTTTTAGCGGCAAACTTATTTTTTTTTCCCTTGCATTTTAAACATAGCACTAGCCATCAACACATTCATAAAATGTTTACTACGATTCATATTCCGTTGCTTTTAAAATTCATGTGTTCAAATAAAGAAAATATTAATAATAGATGACTATAAATATAAACTTCTTGTGACGATTGATAAACAAATTAATACACGCACGGCTAATCAATATAATAAAATATATCATGCAAAACAACTTATAAACTAGATTCGTAACGGTAACTCGCCGTTTTAACTATGTACAGCGCTCTCATATTTACTCTGCGAGTTTGCAACTACTGATAACCCACTTAAATCTTCACAAGTTTTATGGGAAAAGACTCCCAAGTGCCATTGTATCCTTGCCTAATGATACGTAATCATGGGAACCGGTTTTATGGTATTTCATGGATAAGGCGTGGACGTAACTTGATTGATATGCGAATACTCACCGGCCGTTAGGTGCCGAGGGGGTATGTACCAGCTTCACCGCGAACAGGAACTGTATCGCACACACAAGGAGGCAACATAGGTTCAGGGACAACGTCAATGCACACAACGCAAGCGTCACTTCGTAGACCACTGCAAATTCCTCGGGTGCAGTAGTGGCGGGCGCTGATATCTTCAGCAGGAACAACAACGCTAGCAGCGCCAGGAGCAGGCTGACGAGGCACAACAGCGCTAGCGATGTGAGGGCCTCCTCTGTGGCTGCCCTATTCCCTCGGTTTCGTGTTGTAACTCTGTGGACACCGGTCGCGGTGCCGTTTGGGATTTTCGGTGGTGATGCGATGGGTATGGGAGCGACCACGGGCACGGGAGCAGTCGTCTGGGGTTGTGCCGGGCTAACGCTCGCTGACGTACCACCCACCGAGTGCTTCGACGAGTCCAGAGTGGAGACGTTGAGGGATAGGTGGTGGTGCGGCCGCCGCGGCATGTTCTGGTAACGGTGGTCATCGCTAGCCGCCGGCGGCCGCTGCGCATGTTTTAACATGTCGTAGTCCTCACGCGCTGGCCCGCCATCGAGCCGACCGGTTTGCCGGCATTCGGGCCGGAACAGCGTACACACAACCGTCGCGCACGGCGGACGCGAATGCACTGACCCCCCCGCCCGCTCTGCAAGGTTACCGTGGCACCGCTTGACGCCTGTCCCGCAACTTTTCCCTAGTAATGACAAAAATTGCTAAAATCACAATTTATGTACTTACATAAAACAGAAGAAGCGGAAAAAAAAATCGAAATGATTAGAAATAACATTGCCATTTACAAAAAAAATACATTGCCCAAATGTCTTCCCATTATTAAATTTAAGAAAACTGTCAGAAAACTATGCGTGTTTTAAAAGCCTTTTTAAGAAATAAATGATTTTATTGAAGATAACTAACCAACTAATATAAAAAATAAATACTAACCCAACCTTGGGAATAAGACATTCGCTCTTAAGATTTTACTTGATGTTCATATGCAGTATGAAGGTACTATATTTTATTTCTGTTGATAAAAAAACATCCTGCATTTTAAACTAATTTTTTTACAGACTCATAAATTGACTACTTTTTTGACGTATTTCCAGTGTACAAATTATTACCTTCGAGATAAAGATCTTTGGATATGATTTGTTATGCATAAGCTCTAGAGGGAAGACTCAGTAGTTATCATTTAATTAAGAAAATTACAAAGAGTAAAACTTGCGTAAATGAAAAAAGCTCAAGCCATAATTTAATCATGTGCCAAGATACGTCATTATTAAAGGAATACTGTACCCTCGGAATCGAACATAATTTTTGAAAGACACGTTCAAAATATATATCAAGTTCTACATTTAAAATAATTCTTATTCGACTACATACCTTAGAATCCACTTAGGCTCAAATTGGGGTATCCCAATGCAATGCGTCTACCTGATACTAATTATGGCAGTCAACTGCATGCGATGAGAATACCAAAACCCCAATAAACATAAACAGTAAACACGCTATATTGTTTAATCAATAAAACAATAATTATTTTGTCCTATTGAAACGATGAACAATAGTACATAATCACCATCAAGCCGTCGGCAAACAGGCAAAGTTTTTTGATCCAATTTAAGCAAAATTGGATAATTTTGCTTGTGTGCATATCCGTGTGCATATTCCATAGATTCTTACAAACTTTCGCATTACAGTTTGTCGATTACCATGTGGCACGTCGAAACTAGTCCTAATTGACTCCATCCCTTGAATATGGCATTAATGATCCATGCCTAGATAAAGCCTTATTAATATCTGAGACAGCCTTGAGTGGAATTATCATTTTGATGATCTTTGTGCCAATAAATACACAACGTTGCTATCGCTTAATCCAGATTTACCTCGGGTAAGGCTCCTGAGTCCTGGACTCGCACTTGGGAAATGGACCACCCCACTAAACCACCTGCGAGCCCTTCAGCTGCTTTTAAGGGGCTTAGATCTGCAGACAAAAGACACCTTAGCGACAGGCTGGTCTCAGCAAAAGGCCTGTCCACTCGTAAGGGAGAACTGAAAGCAGACACTTAATTTAGACGAATTAAGTAACGCCAAATGCGCATCCGAGTTCGTCGCCTGCAGACGTGTGCCTCTCGCCCGCTTGTTAGCCTCCTTCTGGAATATTACTATCTCACAGACCAACGCGGTGATAACACTTGGCAGAGTCAATTCAGCATCATTTTACATCATCTAAAGTCATCCAGTAATGCCCGCTTCTCAAACCCTTTTGTCCAGGACAAAATTGACAAAATAGGTACGAGGTTGCCAGGCACGCTGCATAAAACGGATACCGCCATATGTGTGGTGTTCCTATCTCAAATGTGATAAAACGCCTCCATTAATACCACAGCTGCTTAGCAGGTGTCCACTAGTTTACGATTGATCGCTCATACGAAATAAGGTTTCCAATATAACCTTTATGATTCCAATACAAATATAATAATAAAACTGAAGTGTTTATTTGGTCGCGCCAATCTTTCCAGTATGATTCAAAAAAATATTTTTCCCATTTATATCCTAAGAGCTATTAAAGACAGTTATATTTCTACTACTTAGCTGCCCCGACAGACTTCGTTTTGTCAAAATTATCGCATTGGTGCAATTCAGAAATGGCATATACCTCTATAACTTAATATTGTTATTTGTCTAACATGAAAGATAAAAGGGATAAGCGGTCCTTTTTTATTCCTGGCAACTATGAGTTATTTCATGAAAGTTATGAAACTATCTATCAAGAACACAGGAAACTACTTCACGGAAGAATAAACAGGCTAAGCTTCACTTTGAGCCATTCAGACTTTAAAACGCTGAAGGTTAAAACACAGCTTTAAAAATGATGAAGAAAAACCCGTTGTAAACTGGAAGTGGCATGTAATAAATCTTCGCCATCATTGGCAGGACATCGTCCACATCTAGGGTTGCGTCTTCATTGGTGACCACACAGTTTCATAACCAAGGAGTTTCTCATCTCGGAGATGTTAAATTTCACAGAGCTAAAAAGAAGAAGCTTTCCCACACACTGGGTATGATTCAAGTTTCAAGTAGGTATACATAGATTTTGGCAATTTTGAATGCTATGTATAATATATTAAAAACGTTTCGGTATTTGTTAGAAATACTTTGTTAACTATATGCTAAAAAAAATATAATTAGGTTTTTCAGTGATTTCAGTTGTTATTCTGCAGAATCTAAAGACACAAGAGCCCTCAGCGAAGCTTTTGGCTATATAAAATGTCTTGATTATATTATGTACATATTTTCCATAACTTGTCTGTGCTTACTGATAATTTGGCCAGGGGTGTGTGCCGTGCCAGTGAACTACGCGTTGACAGTAATGATTATGATTATTTTTAATATTACAAATTGTGATAAAAAGACCGTCATTAAATACTCGAAAGTGATTATGGCCATATTTAAAAAACGAAAATGAATTTGTACAAAAATACGGCAGAAACAAATGATGGTGCTATTACTAGTATGTGACAGGGACGGGTTGTCAAAGAATGCGGTAAGTCTAGTTCGTGCCACAGAGCACAATAAAACTGTTCCCACTTTCGTTGTGCACTCTGCGCTACACGCAAATTCAAATTAGGAACATTTTGTTTTCCTAGTTCTTTTTTTAAAATAATAATTGCGATGAAAGAGTTTTAGCGTCGTAATATTATGGCTAGTAAACATAATATAATAAAAACCACTTGCCGTATAGAAGCGGAGCTTTTGTAATAAAATCAATTCTTCAACTTGCTCATTTATAAGCATGCTCCATGCAAGGCAGCTGGGTACGGGTCTCCTCTCCACAATCAAGCGAGAAGGGTGTTGAGGCATAGCTGATGACCTAAGCGCCGGTCCAGCCTGCTGCACTTCACACAACTTCAAAGACTTTTAAATTCATCAGGCTTGCAGGTTTCCACGATGTTTTCCTTCAGAGGTGATAACCCAGATATAATTTAAATCTCAAAAACCTAATTTGTATGTCTTATTGATAATCTGATATTTTCACTAATTCTAATTTTCTAATTAATCTAATTTTTGTACTTATAGAGAGCAAAACGTCGAAGATTATTTCCCATTTTAGAATTTACACAGGCAGGGAACCTTGCTTTATTGTACTGTCCCGAAGTTGGAAGAGGTTGTTTTGTGGTGCGGGGCAACCCTCTGTCCGTCCGGAAGTGGCGGAAACGGGACTGACTAGCCGTCGAGGTGTCCTGTTGCTTGTAGATCCGGGGCACCTCATCAAAGGCGGCATTGGTGATACTCGCCGGGTTTTAGTGGGTGGAACTGCGTCCATTTACCAGCTTTCGGGCACAGCGAGTCCCACATACCTGCTTGGGGAGACCCACTCCCCCGCGGGATGCCTAAGCCCATTTCCCGGCGATAAAAATACAATTAAATTTATATCATCATCATCATCGGCCTTTACCCGGCCATTGCTGAACATATGCCTCACTCATGAACGCCAAGACCACCGATCACTCGCCACTATAAATATGCTGATTCATTATTTAAGAAATTTTATACGATTTTGAATTTAATTGAGTAAATAATATGAGATATTATTAGTCGATAAGATGTATAATATTAAAGGTCAGGGTTGAATTGATAATAGTCAGATGTAGTCGGATTGTATTCGGCATCGGTGTTTTTATCAACATGGTAGCGTGAGTATTAATATTTAAAATTCTACAAAAGCTTTAAACGAGCGCGCATTTTTTGCATCCATTTTAAATATTATTCTTATTTAAAATGTAGTAATTTTCATTATTCTATTTTTAAATATCAATAATGATGCCAGAGAATTGTTTATACAGCCATGTTGTGTAAATCGTGGTTTATAATTTGTAAACTATATAATGATATTTTGTAAATATATTTGTGTAAAAGTTAAGGCGGTTTAGTTAACTATTGAAGGCGGCAAAGTTTTTATGGGTAAACAAATATAGCTATTTATTTGTGGACGTATTTTTAGATAAATTCTTTCATATTTCTACATCTACACTAATATTATAAAGAGGAAAACTTTGTTTGTTTGTTTGTTTGGTTGTAATGAATAGGCTCAAAAAGTACTGGACCGATTTCAAAAATTCTTTCACCATTCGAAAGCTACATTATCCACGAGTAACATAGGCTAAATTTGATTCTGATAAAAAATAGGGTTCCGTAAGATATTTTGGTTTTTCGGACACAAGGTGTAAAAAATGTTATTTCGCGTACTAAGATCCCGTTGCAAATCTTAGTTAAGGCGCGGTCTTAGCTCAAAACTCACAAAACTGGGTTTTTTTGACGCTCCGGTACGAGGAAACCCAATGAATATAACTAATGCAAAAAAATACAGACCATAGAAAAGGGTCTAAAGAAAATGTTTACGGTCATATAATATTAAATATTTGTTTAATATATCCAATAAAAAAATCGTAATTTCCTTCTCAAAAATAAACTTAGACGTTGGAGTTCTCTGTATTTTCAGCGGTAACAACATATTTTTTTGTAAGAATATAATTAGAATATGGTTTTATTAATTATTTGGCCCAACAGATATTGAATTTCATGCGTATATTCTGAGTTATTAAAGAAAAACCCGCAAATTAAATGTTTATTTGCAACAGGGTTACACTTCTGCTTTGCAATTTTTAACCTTATTCAATGTGTGGTAAATGTAGCATTAGATTACGCGGTCATATTCATTCCGCGAGCGACGCTCGCGGTGGCTGGTCTCTCCCGGACGGTCTTCTTGTGACATAAAACTTCGTGGTTTATGTGTAAATTGTAAAAATTTATTGGAATATTTGGGAAAGTATAAGATGGATAATAAGGCTATAATGTTTTTTTGTTGAAATATACGATATTGTGTGAATTTGAGTAATTGCACAAACATAATATTCTAAATCCAAAAACATATTGTGGCATTCTATTTATATGCGCATAGAATACATATTTGAATGCGCCAGATGCAAGCGTGGTTTGTCTGCTACGTCGATCGACCGTATCGGTCATGGCTTGCATAGTAAACGTAACATAAACGAAATAATATCATGTTTTCTTTTTAAGATCAACAAAACGAATCATCATCATCCTTTATCCGTCCACTGCTGAACATAGGCCCCTTCTAATGATTGCCAAGACGACCGATCTACCGATCTCTTGCCACTCGAATACAACAAGAACAATATACCATCATCATCATCAGCCTTTATCCGTCCACTGCTGAACTTAGACCTCTCCTAATGAACGCCAAGACGACCGATCTACCGATCTCTTGCCACTCGAATACAACAAGAACAATATACCATCATCATTATCATCCTTTATCCGTCCACAGCTGACAAAATACAAAATATTCAATAAACCAAATTTGATACTTTGCAATCATTTTTTACCACAATAATTTTTTATGGAATTGGTTTATTTCACATAAGTACATAGGTAGACGAAATGTTGGTTAGTCATTTTAACCAGGTGGGAAGACGTTCTCTCTCAACGTTTGCTCACTTATCATCATCATCATCAGCCTAAATCCGTCCACTGCCGAACATAGGCCTCCCTCAATGAACGCCAAGACGGCCGATCCCGTGCTACTCTGATCAGGCAGAAGTGCCGTCGATGCGACTTCATCATCATCTGCGAATGTCAATCCGCCTGCTCAGCGTGGCAGCTATGAGCAAAGGCGAATTACAGATATCAGTTTACTTACATATAATTATTGTAAGTAAAAATTATACATCTTTAGTAGTGAAGTGTTTGCTCACTCATCATCATCATCATCATCATCATCAGCTTAAATCCGTCCACTGCTGAACATAGGCCCCTTCTAATGATTGCCAAGACGACCGATCTACCGATCTCTTGCCACTCGAATACAACAAGAACAATATACCATCATCATCATCAGCCTTTATCCGCCCACTGCCGAACTTAGACCTCTCCTAATGAACGCCAAGACGGCCGATCCCGTGCTACTCTGATCAGGCAGCAGTGCCATCGATGCGACTTTGTCATCATCTGCGACTGCGACTGCTGATGGAGGATTCAATTAGGATGGGCAGCATTTAGAAAGCTTCGCCATATTCTCACGTCGTCTATACCGCAGAGTTTGAAGACGAAAGTCTTCAACCGATGCGTTCTCCCCGTGATGACCTATCATCATCAGCCTTTATCCGTCCACTGCCGAACTTAGACCTCTTCTAATGAACGCCAAGACGGCCGATCCCGTGCTACTCTGATCAGGCAGCAGTGCCATCGATGCGACTTTGTCATCATCTGCGACTGCGACTGCCGATGGAGGATTCAATTAGGATGGGCAGCATTTAGGAAGCTTCGCCATATTCTCACGTCGTCTATACCGCAGAGTTTGAAGACGAAAGTCCGCAAGTTTGCCGTAGCTCAACGTGCTGTGGAGCGTGCTATGCTGGGTGTTTCTTTGGCAGATAGGATTCGAAACGAAGACCTTCGCCAGAGAATTAAAGTTACCGATATCACGCGAAGAATAAGCACGTTGAAGTGGCAATGGGCTGGTCACGCACTCAGAAGAACAGATGGCCGATGGGCCGTTTAGGTTCAAGAGTGGAGGCCGCACTTAGGTAGACGAAGTGTTGGTCGGCCATTAACCAGATGGGAAGACGATCTCCGTGCAGTGGCAGGTCCACGTTAGATGCGAGTAGCAAGGGATCGGTCGTCTTGGCATTCGTTGAGGGAAGCCTATGTTCAGCAGTGGACGGATAATCATCATCGGTTGAACTTTCGTCTTCAAACTCTGCGGTATAGACGACGTGAGAATATGGCGAAGCTATCTAAATGCTGCCCATCCTAATTGAATCGTCCTATCGGCTTATTTAGAATACTAATATTATATATTCCACCATACTTTAATAATATTATTACACCTATCAGAGTTGATACACCATGGCCTTAGACATCAGACCATGGGCGTAGCCAGCTTTGGGCTCAACGTGGGGCAACAAAAGGGTTTTTTTAATTAAGCCGTTTGGGCTGCATCTATGCCAATTTGTTAATGTATAAATTTTGAGGGTTTTCGGACCCGCTTTTTGTTTTGATTAATTGATTGATTTGACATAATAACAAAACAAAAATTATGATTGTTGTTAATATTAGAAAAAATATTTTATGTTTAATTAGGCAGCCTATAGGTGCCAGGGTGGGGCAAGCGCCCCAGCTTGCCTCAGTGTGGCTACGCCCATGCACCAGACAACCGCCAGTTCGAATCATGGCAACACGATTTATTTTCTTGTGCATTAATTTGATTTTGCCATATCTCCTAAAGTATTGATTTAATTTGCATGATGTAAAGGGCAAAAATAATCTTCATGAAGTGCAGATGCCAATTTACTCATTTACAATGGGATTCATACCGTATTCGTGTAAATAACTTTCAAACTATTACGTTATAGTTGCCCATTTTTAACCGACTTCAAAAAAAGGAGGAGGTTATCAATTCGACTGTATGTTTTTTTTTTTTTATAAGTGTTACCTCATAACTTTTGACTGGGTGAACCGATTTTGATGATTCTTTTTGTATTAGAAAGCTTATGCTCCCCATGTGGTCCCATTTTAATCTAGTCCAGTTCTGATGATGGTATCCATGAGAAAACCATAAAAGTCATAAATTTGCATTAGGCATGTACGCGACAAATAGATGAATAACTGAATATCACGCCAACCGATTTCGATGATTATTAGTTTATATGAAAGAATATAGTTCAAGGATAGTTTGGTGAAAACTTGGTTAGGTTCTGATCATGGGATCCATAATAAAGTGACGGAACTCTTCAATTCTTAGGAGCAAATTAACGATACTCGGCTGAATTTTTTATAGGCCATCAGGATATTTGGCTAACGTAACGTCTTTATGGTCCAGTGGTCAAGTAACTGTCGTAGCCAAACATGATGATCAATTCCTCAACGGCTTCCTGTAAGGATGCGGTCTGTGGCAGAAATTCTAACTAATTTGTGTATGCACTCTGTAAAATTGTTTAAGTATGCAAAACATAAAATTATCATCATCATCTCATTGTCATTCTCTGATCGGTCATTGAGGGAGGCCTATGTTCAACAGTGGATGGAGAAAGGCTGATGTCGATGATAATATATGTATTGCATACAACTTTCCAAATCGCTTTTGGCTGTGTGTTAATTTAAATCCTTTCTTCGTTCGTTTTTCATTAAGCCTTGATAAATTTGTGTAAGCCCTCTAAGAAAGTTTACTAGCCTTACTGGCCCTATACTTAAAACTAAAAAGTACAAAATAAAGTTAATTTTAAATGAAAAACCAAAACCGACTTCAAAACTATACCTTCAAATTATGTACAACTAAAAAATTTTAAATAATATTTAAATACTTCGAGTACTACTTTTTAAAATAAGTAATTTTTGGAGTCGGTACCAGCCAAAGCAAAGATCAACAGACATCTATTCAATACTGGGTGTACTCGTATGAGTACAAAATCAATAATTGCAAAGGAATTTATAATAGATGTGAGAGTATAATATTATGTATTCAAATGCTGTGAATTGTGATTAGACTGTCCTTATTGGCTGGCACCGACTCCCAAAATGACTAATTTTAAAAAGTAGAACTCGAAGTATTTAAATATTATTTAAAATTTTTTAGTTGTACATAATTTGAAGGTATAGTTTTGAAGTCGGTTTTGGTTTTTCATTTAAAATTAACTTTTTTAAAGTATTTAATGGATATAGTATAATATTCCTAAGAGATAGACATATGTCATCGCGGACTTTTTTGTAGGCCTATTTAAGATATACAATTCCACCATACATTATTTTGTTATATCTCAAAGGGTTTAGGCAGCGTTTTCGTTGAAAACTCCCAGACGGCCTATTTTTTCCGACACCTCCAACAATTATAGTTGTAACTTAGATAATGTATATGTCGCAGTCATCTGGTTGAATCAGTCATTTGATTGTATCACTAGCGCGTTAATGAAATGACGACATTTAATTGAATGACTAGGCCGAACGTTTATTGAACAAGCGTCGCTCATCGTCCAACTAGATAGCGGATTGTAACATAGCCTTTTGAACAGAGCGGACGTAAAATCAGTCAGGTGATTGTAATTTAGTTCATTTTTTTCCCACCGCGGCGTTAGTAGTCACTAAAACAAACTTGGCGTAAAACAGCTAGAAACTGATCCTATGATTATAAATTTATTGTTTTTTTTTACCTAAACTTTCATTTCACAAGGTGACAAAGACTTAAATTAAAAACTTTCTGGAGTCATAGAGACTTCCATATTTTAATACATTACTTTTAAAAAAATATCATATATTTTTAGCCTATGATAAGACTTAAAATACAATATAAAATCATAATGTTCATTGCTCATTTTTGTTATGTAAAGGAAGCTACCTTTTGAGTAGCGAACTTATGGTCACTCTTAAAACATTACAAAGTCGGCTATATCCCATTCAACGACAATGCTAAATGACGTTCAGTCAAGGCGTTAAACGTCACATTCAACAACTTGACGAGTTATCCTTTAGTCATTCAATTAAATGACGTCATTTGATTAACGCGTTAGTGATACAATCAAATGACTGATTCAACCAGATGACTGCGACATATATAAAAACTTAATAAATTATGTACATAAACCTTCCTCTTGAATTGTCCTATCCATGAAAAAAAACCGCTTCAAAATCCGTTGCGTAGTTTTAAAGATTTAAGCGGTTTTTTTTAATAATATGTAGTGATAAGAGTAGGAAATGTCTGATTACTTTGTAAAAAAAAATAAAATTATTTTTTGTTTTATTTAACTAATGATTGTAACTATCTATTATAAACATAAAAGTGTATGCATTTATGCTGGTGGTTACGCTTTTTTATTTTGAATAAGTATAACACCCATGTTTACTCTGCTCGTTGCGTATAACCATGCATCTTTCTGTGAGCAAAAATGGTTGATGGCGCGTGTGTGTGTGTTACCGTATCGCGCGTAGATATGCGGTTGTGTGAGTGAAATCGCAATTTCAAATCGTACTAAGACCGCGCCTTAACGCAGGCGAAGCTGCGGGCAACAGCTAGTATCAAATATATTATTAAAGTTTTCTTTTGTGTAGGTATACGTTTTGTTGATGATTTATAATTACAAGATTATTCTTCACTCCAACTCACAAACATTATCTCTGTGTTATACTAAAACAATTGCTGCAATAAATATCATCATCATCATCATCATTTGTCTTTTATCTATTACGATTTTGAATAATTTTAGAGTATATTACGGCAATATAGGTAGGCATAATATCTCTGTTATAAAACATTGTATCATATATTTCCATAGACAACTAAACTTGTTCTGTTTTAGCCCAGTGATGGACGTGATAGTAGTGGGATGTGGAGCATCAGGGATCGCGGCGCTGAGGAAACTCCATGACGCTGGTCTGAAGGTGGTGGGCCTGGAAGCTGATGAGAGAATCGGTGGAAGAATACGGACCATTGAGTACGGAGATTGTCACCTGGACTTGGGAGCTGCTTGGTAAGCTTTGATTTACGAGGCCAAAAGTTATTGACTTGTTTGACTAGTTATTGAATTGATAGAGATGATGCATTTTAATGTAGCCTGAAAAAAGTAGGCTGAATTCAAGATCAGGCTTTGGGCAGCTGGGTTTCAAAGCAAAATTCGTAAAGAAATATCTTCAAAAAAAAAATATAAATTTTTCGAATACCACTATTACAGAGGGCGAATATGGAAAAGCTAGTAATTTACGTAAACGAGTAACATATTATATCATATAGTATATTATCTAACTTCGATAAGAATCAGAATCACAACATTTTTTTCATTTATTTGTTTCAATGTTAAACTGGACTTTTTTCACTTACGTAAGAAACTTACAAAGAGGTTAAATTTGCAAATTTGTCGTAGGTGAGGCTGACCTTAGAATAAAGCATTCTGATAGCTGCAGAAACCCTATCAAGGAAACCGTACATATAAACACAACCCAATGATTTAAATATTAACATATTTTGGATAAAAATCCAGGTGCCATGGTGAAAAAGACAATGTCGTCTTCGAAATGGCCAACCCGCTGGGGCTGTTGGGTAGACCCGACCCTGATAACAAGTGGTTCCTGTTGTCCTCGGGCGAGATGGTCTCCAACGAGCTGAGTGAGAAGATACTGCAGGCGTTGAATGACGAGGTGGCCAACGCTGAGAAGAATAACACCAAATCTATTCTGGACTGTGTTAGGAGTGCGTAAGTAAACTTTTACAGCAGTCATTCGATTCAGATATCATTAAACATTATTAATGCTGAGGAGCTCGTGGCGCAGTGGTAACAGCCGTGCGGATCAATCCACCAGGTTAAGCAACGCTTGCCGAGGTTGGTCCGTGGATGTGTGACCAACTTTTCATATCGAGACTCCCCCGTGCCTCGGAAAGCACGTTAAGCCGTTGGTCCCGGCTGTCATTCGTGGATCTTTGACAGTCGTTACGGGTCGTCAGAAGCCCGAGAATCTGACAACCAGTCTAACCGCGGGGTACCGTATCACCCAGTTACTGGGTTGTGGAGGTCCGACAGAAGTCGCTCCATGTAAAATACTGGTATTCAGCTGAATCCGGTTAGACTGGAAGCCGACCCCAATATATAGTTGGGAAAAGGCTTGACAGATAATGATTATCAATGCTATGGAGCATGCTATGCTGGGTGTTTCTTTGGCAGATAGGATTCGAGACGAAAACCTCCGCAAGAGAACTAAAGTTACCGATATCACGTTGAATAAGCACGTTGAAGTGGCAATGGGCTGGTCACTTACTCAGAAGAACGGATGGCCGATGGGCCATTAAGGTTCAGAAATGGAGAGCGCGTTTAGGCAGAAGTATTGGTTGGCTATAAACCAGGTGGGAAAACGATCTCTGTCAGGATCATAAATGTTTGTAATTCACATATTTCAGGGCAAAATCAAATGCAGTCTTAAAAAGCAACCCTGAACTGACGAAATACTTCGTCGAATTTTTCGAACGCAACAGCCATCTCGGGGGAGAGAGCAACCCTCGGCACGGCAAATCGCTGAAGGGCCTCGAGGAGTGCTGGGGCTGCGAGGGAGAGTTCATGCTCAACTGGAAGGGCAGAGGATATATGACTATTTTGGATATTTTGCTGGTAAGTCTTTTATAAAAGGTTAGGTACCTTATTTTTGAATAATCTTAACCTAAAACTGTTGAGAGGAATAAGCTTTTACCCGAGTTTTTCTCAAAGCCTTTTTGCTATGGATGAGATAACCTAATAAATTGAATGCTCTAGGTAGATAGTCTAGCTCAAACCATACTGACGCTAGACAAAGTGCTCATACTATATGCTATAGCTAAGTATGTTACTATGAATATTTGAAAAGTAATTAGAAATATATGAGGCAGTAGTTCATCTATGCTGGCCATGAGTTGGTGGATTTGAGAACTCTTCATTTGAAAAGCAATTTAAATATTTTAGTTCACCAAGGTAAGATATACGTAATAAACAATTTAGAAAAGGTTCCATGGAAGATTTTGGATGGCTTAAGTGCTTTTGTTTACAAATATTTCAAGACTTCTACAATTTTTTTTGACTATTTGAAAAGATTAGATGCACTTTGTATCTCAGTGGGCACGCCTTGGAACTGGTGATTCTTAAGCGTCGATCAAAAATATACTTTTGAACTGAATTTTGAACTTTAAAAACGATTTGATTTGAATTTCAATAAAACCGATTGTTTTTAGAAAAAATATCCTGATCCATCAAAGCAGCTGTCCATACCCATCCATTTGAAGAAGGAGGCTGAAAACATAAAATGGCGGACGAGTCCCAGCGGTTTGGACGCCAACAACCCGCTCGTGCATGTCAAATGCAAAGACGGCAGCCTGTATGCCGCCAAAAGTGTCATCGTCACCGTGTCCCTTGGTGTACTGAAAGACAGGTAAGAATCGCTGGTGTACAAATGACGCCAGTGGAAATTCCCTTGTCCTCAATTGCTGACGAGACAAACCGTCTAAAAATCCAACGCGTTGAAGCATAGACCAGGTGCATTACGGCCAATTACAAAAATTGTGGGTACATGGGTCTATTCACGTTCAAGTGGCTTGTTTCCAGTTTTCAAACTTATGCTAGAATGCTAGATTAACAAAACATAACAACACAAATGTTTAACAAATTACAGAGTATGTGCAATTACAAGCACTGATACTTTATATTTCGCGTAGGCAACACAAAAATAATTTGCCACCACTAGGTAACATTATTTTTTAGTTTTCACATTCCATGAACGATTTTGTCCACTTACCATCATGTATTCTGCCAATTTGTCTAACTAAAAAAGTTGTATGCCATATTTTTAGGCTAGTTAGATAGGTATACAAACTGGCAGATTTTCCATCTGCATTCAGGCATTCATCATCATTTCTCTCCGAAACACCGAAAAGCTCTTTCAAGGCAAACGAGCAAGATGATAATACCCACGGGGCTGGGACCGTGGCACAGCGTGTCCCTCTCACTGGTAACAAGCAGGATGGTGGTACCCAAACAGCTGGGGAGGGGGGCAAGGAAGCGCAGCACAGAACATCCCTCCCACCTAAATACTATATATTTTTACAGGCACAGCAGTCTCTTCAACCCGCCATTACCGGCAGAAAAAATAAATTCAATCAACAACCTCCAGCTCGCTGTCCTCGATAAGATTTACATCGAATTCACCAAGCCGTGGTGGCCGAAGTCACCAGCCAACTTCACCATTCTCTGGAAGGAAGAGGATAAGAAGAAGTTCTCCGAACCCTGGGTGACAGAGATCGTGGGGCTGTACTCAGTTGACCATCACCCCAATATGCTGCTAGCCTGGATCTACGGAGAAAGCGCTATCAAAATGGAGATGGCAAGTGACCAACAAGTGAAGGCGGGCATAACCAAGCTTCTCGATGTGTTCTTTAAAAAGGAATTCAAAGTAACTCCAGTTAAATCTATTGTCAGGTAATTGTTTTAATGTTTATTTTTGTCTAGTCCCTTTTTTTGATTCTATATATTGCGGGTTCTCTATGATGATTCAGGCAAAAAAGGATGTCGGAATGTGATCAGTGAATTTAGCTGGTAAAACATTACTATCGTTAAGACTAAGTTTTGTACCGAAAATAGGAAGTCACAGTCCTTCGCAAATCCACCACCATCCACAAAATAAGTTCGTCCTTTTAAGCCAGTGTTTCCCAAACTCTATTGCTTCATGGATCCCTTTCAAACTTTTCCTGCATCAGGTGGACCCCTTGCTGAACTTTTCTTTGTGCTCGTTTAAAGATTTTCATTATAATAGTAAGATTCTCATTTCTAGTTCTTTAGTTCAATTCTCTAGTTGAATGGCTCATTGGTTCTTCACTATCGAAACTAAATTAATTTTCATGGACTTACGCTTACGAATGTGGACCCTCATTTTTTCTCACGCTCATCGTGGACCCCTGGAGTTCCCAAAGTGGTCCACCTGGACCACTTTGGGAATCACTGCTTTAAGCGAATTAACTTGGCGAAGTTTGTGCCTCATATTCTGAACTCATAAAAATAATTTAGATTATCACGATAAGCAGATAAAAATCACATTTTTTATATTAATATCCGTACTTTAAAAAAAAAAAATCAAAGGAGTAACGAAGAATAAGAAACGACAGCGTCATGCCGTTTGCTGTCACGGCGAGACGACTTTACTGCTAAGGCTTTTAATATTTCAGATCTCAGTGGGGCACAAACCCATTAGCACGCGGTTCCTACTCCTACCGCAGTGTTGCCAATGAAGAAAACGGTGGGGGCGCTATTGTGCTGGGCGAGCCTCTGTACCACGCCAACCACTTCCCTGTGGTCTGCTTCGCGGGAGAAGCCACGTCCCACCACAGACACTCGGCCGTCCACGGCGCTATAGAGGCTGGGTTTAGAGAGGCCGACAGATTAATTGCCAGCCTCAAAAAATAATTTATATTTTCTTCTATTTGTATTTCTTTCTAATTTCACTTATATTGAGTTATTAACCCTTTAACCGCCCGACTTCAAATCAATTGTCGTGCCACCAGCGCCCGGCGCTGTGAAACTAAAAATATCGTTTTTGATGGGAAACAGCTTAATAAATAAAAAAACACACTTAACGAGTTCTGGTTTTCGGTCGGAGATATACGACGCAAGCGAAAGGGACCTGAAAGAATTTGTCGGACAAATCCGTCGGAAGCGGTTAAAGGGTTAATATTGTATTGTAATTTTGATGCGTAAAATATGTTTATGAATTGATTTATGCCACGTGTAAATACTATGTGATACTTACAAATAAATGTTTTTATTTATATAAATACAAAATTTATTTTTATTAGGTTGAAAGTATAACAATTTCTATCTTCATGATGTTTATAAATCTGTAAGAGGATATTTATTACACACATACATTATTATTTTAGGAATGTTAATTATAAAGTAAAAGTTAATATATAAGTATTACCTAAATTCTGTTAATTACGTGTTATTGCGCTATAAATAAAAATAATAACCATATTTTAACTTATTTTATTTCAATAAATCTTAACCTACTGATGTAAATCTTAACATAAAATATATTTTTTTACAAAATTATGCAACATCCTTATAATTATATAGAAAAATCTATTGCCTAATAATAAAAAACTACCTATATATAATGTTACCATATACAAAAATCCATAGTGAAACGTATATAAACAAGCCGTTGCCGGCTGCTCTGTCCACAAGCCTATATTTACAGCCTTAATGTTAACTTATCGGTAATGCCACTAATTGGTTGAATTGTAATACATATCACATTTTTTTATTGCAAGGTACATTCAAACCCAACATTACCTCTTTATAAATTATCAACTGAGACATTTCAGAGTATACTATCACAACTTTATAAATCCAATGTTCAACTATTATTGGGCTCCGTCTTCATTTGCACAATTTTCTCCGTACTGATAATATTGCCAGTTTCATCAACATCTATCATGTATATTTCAACCCCACTCTCCTGTTTTATATTAATTTTCTTGTTCTCTGCGTTGTCTTTGAATGTAATTTCAAATTGCTTCGGTGTATCTATAGTTTCATCGGCTATCTGCTTTAGGTCATACTCGAACTTGTTGTCCAAAGATTCCTTGGGTCCGCTGTACCCACCGACTATCTTCTTGGACACTTCCAAATCCTCAATCCGTGTGGTGGTTAGCCTGTATATGCCGTCTTCACTTATTTGATACCTGTAATTTTTTTTCATGTCAATAGAATAGGCAAACAATCAGAGGTACCGCCTGATATTATCTTATGTAAACTAACAAACCATTACCAACAAAAGTACTTACAAGCTTGCCAAGAGAGTATGTTACCATGCGATTGCTAGTTAATATTTATTTATTTTACATTCAGTGGCGTAACTATACCGTTCGGGGCCCGTGGCAAATTCATCGGATGCTAGGAAAGACACAATTTTATTTTACTAAATGTGTAATAATAAATGTTGGGAGTTGGAATTCTCCTCCGACCGGGGGCCCCTTTCAGCTGGGGGCCCGTGGCATTTTGCCGACTTGCCACCCTGTAGTTACGCCACTGTTTACATTATTCAATATTCGTGTTCACAAATCGTAAGGTGTTAAGTAAAGACAGAATTCATTAGTGACTACTAGGGTGCACTGCATTCGATCAGAATCCTTGAAAAAACAAATTTTGAATATTTTCTTGTCACTTAGTGACTTTGCTTATACAAATGAAACTAACTTTTTCAATTCGTCAATAATTAGTTCTGAAGTAAAGATTTAAATGACGGATTAAAGATGAAATCTTTTTTTTTTTACTACTAATAATACTAAAGTATGTTTTTAAGCGTCAATCGAATCTACAACCGATTCCAAGGCAAACCCACTGCGAAGAACAGGCGAAACAAACTCAGTGGAACTATTCTTTTCAAAATTGATATACTTTTAACATGCCATCCTGAAATGCCTGAGGAACGCACTGTTGCCAAGATAAGCAATATGATGTCGGAGATGAAACTAATGCGTGAGCTATACGAGTAATAAGCTACTTAGGAAAGTATTTTAAACGAAGTCGGATCAGATGCAATGCGCTGCCCTTAAGGTGCGGTTCCACCGCGGCGCACAGAGAGACTAGGCGGCCCCTTAGTGCACCGCGGCGCACAGAGAGAATAGGCAGCCCCTTAGTGCACCGCGGTGGAGCTGCGTCTTTCGACTAGGAACGACACATATGTCATAGCGTCCTATTAAATATTCCAAGCTTACCTGAACCGGCTATGTCCAAAGGGCCACTGCGCTCCGTGGACCTTCACCAGGTGTGTGGTGAGGTTGTGCCCCCGCGAGAACATGGGCACCTCCTTGGAAGGGCACATGTGGCACGCGTATTGCCTCTTCTCTTTCTTCACTTCCTTCTTCAGGGGTTCCTCGGAGGACGAGGAACTGCCGTCGCTGTCCTGTTCTGACACTTTGCGCTTTCTTCGCTGTTTACTGTGTGTTTTCATGTGATTTTGGAGATCAGCTTTTTTGACACCTCTGAAATTAAGTATAAGAGCCATGTGGTGTGGTCCTTCGTCTAGAACGCATCTCATCTCATGCGGGATGCATGAGATTCTAGATGGATCTTTGTGTAGTTATCGATCCTCGTTGGATACAAGTGGCAGGGGAAAGACGGTCTTAGCGATCGTTGAAAGAGCCCTTTTCGGACAATGAGCAGAAAAAGGTTGTTGTTGTTGCTGTATAGCTAGAACTGTGCTGTAGGTGAAGGACTGTGCTAGTGTGATCGCACCTTTATAGGTAGAACTGTGCTGTAGGTATGCACCTGTAGGCGAATACTAATGTTTGACTGAATTTTGTTTCTTATCGAAAGGATTGTTATGCTTATGGCCTGGTGACTTTTAAAGCTTATTGCGAAACGCATAACTACATTTATGTATGCACTTTCAAACATACTTGTAGGGGCAGAGCGGGCAGGCGTGCGTGCGCGTGTCTGGCGCGAGGTGGCGGTAGCGCGCGTGTATGGCGATGGCGGCGCGCGTGGGCGCGGACATGTCGCACAGCGAGCACGCGTAGTACGACACGTGCTGGCGCGAGTGCTCGCGGACTAGGTACTCCGTGGCGTACCACTTGCCGCACACCGAGCACTGGTACCCGGACTCCGGCACCACATTCTGCAATTTTTAATCATATGCAATAGGTATTGTGTAGTGAGTCTTTTAAACAGAGCTCGAATCGCGACTCGAGCCTCCGAACTAGGGTTCGAGACTGGGCTCGAGCCTTCGCATTATATCCCGAGGCCGAAGCTCGAGCCTTGAATGAGTCGAAAACTCGGGAGACCCGAGCCTTTTAACAACACTAATGTTGACACGTGTTACAAAATGTAAAGTTATGTTTTACATATTAAAGACAGTATTCGAAAACCTAAAAGAACATTTCAAAAGTCCACTTATTCGTCTTAAAATTTAGAAAATCAATTTAAAATGTGTTATTTAATATGTTATATCACGTGATTGCGAACGCCAATATAAGGCGATGACGTCACTGACCATTGAACTAAGTACAAACTGTCATAAGTCATATCATATCGCGAGCTCTGTACATGGGTGTGTGACGTAATCAACCGCACGTGACAGCTTGGAGCGTTTTAGTGGCGATTTTAAAAACTATTTTTCTTTACATAATTTTTTGTTAAAATTTTCTTGTCTTTTTTTTCGTGTTTACCTATGGTATATTCTATTGTATCTATCAAATAATATTTATTAAAAAAAATAGTCAACATCCCTATTATATTATGCCCAAGCTTGACATGGCATATATTGCACAGCTCGGACTGAACTTCAACTTGAAAAAATTATTTCTACATCAAACGTTTAAGGAATAAGCTACTTTATCTACATTATAGTTATTTTTTAAAAATGGTTTTAAGAAATAAATGTGTTTTTCACTTCAATTTCAACATTTCAAGCTTTTTATTTTTACCCTATAAGTAATTTATATAAATACTAGCTGTTACCCGCGGCTTCGCCCGCGTGATTTTAGATTTATCATGTCTGATGATAATCATTTTCTATTTTAATAAATTTTTGTATTAAAATGGATATATTATGTTATCTTGAACATAAAGACATTATACCCATTCGCTTTCTGTATTTCTGTATGCATATATTTAGGATACTATTATTACACTGCCCGTTCAAATCACGGCCACACGATTTATTTTCTTGCGTATAATTTTGGGTTAAGGTTCAAGAGTGGAGGCCGCGTTTAGGTAGACGAAGTGTTGGTTGGCCACTAACCAGATGGGAAGACGATCTCCGTGCAGTGGCAGGTCCGCGTTGGATGCGAGTAGCAAGGGATCGGTCGTCTTGGCGTTCATTGAGGGAGGCCTATGTTCAGCAGTGGACGGATAGAGGCTGATGATGATGATGATGATGTATAATTTTGATTTTGCCATATCTCCTAAAGTATTTATTTAATTTACATGATGTAAAGGACAATAATAATCTTCATAAAGTGCTCAAGCCAATTAATTAATTTAAAACGATAAGGATTTATACGTTATTTGTGTAAATAGCCCTATAATTGCCCATTTTTTAAAGTATTTAATGAATATAGTATGATATCCCTAAGAGATAGACATTGCCATCGCGGACTTTTTTGTAGACCTATTCAAGATACACAATTCCACCATAATATATTATTTTGTTATATTATCCTAAAGAGTTGAAAACTCCCAGGCAGCCTATTTTTTTCCGACACGTCCAACAATTATTGTTATATCTTAGCCGATGTAGATGAAAACTTAATTAATTATATACGTAAACCTTCCTCTTGAATTGTCCTATCTATTAAAAAAAACCGCATCAAAATCCGTTGCGTAGTTTTAAAGATTTAAGCGTACAAAGGGATATAGGGACAGAAAAAGCGACTTTGTTTTATAATTTTATGTAGTGATGATACATCTTAAAAATCTTAAATATTTTAGGTTATGTTTCATTGGTCAAAGTCAAAGTCAAAGTCAAATTTTTATTCAAAATAGTACAATCAAAGCATCTTTTTGAAAGTCAATTGAGTCTACCACCAGTTCCAAAGCAAGCCCACTGAGAAGAACCGGCGAAACAAACTCAGTGGAACTAATCTTTTCATATTTTCTTACAAAAAATGAAATACATAATACCTTATTAGTATAGTGAGAAACTCTGCTGGGTTGCTCTTTTTAAAATATAAAATATTTAAAAATATTGCACATTAGCCTAAGATTAATGAGCACGTAAATTTAGACCCCGCAGCAACCAAAACAAACCAGAGGATGTTAATAAAAGAAAAGAAAATCAGCTAGGTAGAAATCGCATAACACGACCAGCCACCACAGCAGCACCACCACAGCAGCACCTCCCACACCAATGTTATTGAATTATTTTACCATTGTATGTTTTGTATCTATTATGGGAAATTCCCCGGAGCTACACTCCCATAGGACTGAGTAACAAAGTGTCAGAAATCAATAGATTATGTATTTTACGAAGGACATAGTCGTATGGCTTCTGGTCTTAGCTGGTTCCAACAGGAACAAATTAAAAAAACGGAGGGAAAAATATGACATCCAATAATGAAATCCGTAAAAAGTAGTCAATTGAGTTACAAATAATAATTGGTTTTGTTTGGTGGCTTTTATCAAACCCTAGAATATATTGGTAAAATGTAAAGAAATAAAATAATTGTTTTTCTTCAAATAATCATTAGATAATACATCTTAAAAATCTCAAATATTTTAGGGTATATTTCATTGGTATTAATGTTATTGAATTATTTTACCAATGTTTGTTTTGTATCTGTTATGGGAAATTCCCCGGAGCTACATTCCCATAGGACTGAGTAACAAAGTGTCAGAAATCAATAGATTCTGTATTTTACGACAGACATAGTCGTATGGCTTCTGGTCTTAGCTGGTTCCAACAGGAACAAATTAAAAAAAAACGGAGAGAAAATATGTCATCCAATAATGAAATCCGTAAAAAGTAGTCAATTGAGTTACAAATAATAATTGGTTTTGTTTGGTGGCTTTTATCAAACCCTAGAATATATTGGTAAAATGTAAAGAAATAAAATAATTGTTTTTCTTCAAATAATCATTAGATAATACATCTTAAAAATCTCAAATATTTTAGGGTATATTTCATTGGTATTAATGTTATTGAATTATTTTACCAATGTTTGTTTTGTATCTGTTATGGGAAATTCCCCGGAGCTACATTCCCATAGGACTGAGTAACAAAGTGTCAGAAATCAATAGATTCTGTATTTTACGACAGACATAGTCGTATGGCTTCTGGTCTTAGCTGGTTCCAACAGGAACAAATAAAAAAAAAACGGAGAGAAAATATGTCATCCAATAATGAAATCCGTAAAAAGTAGTCAATTGAGTTACAAATAATAATTGGTTTTGTTTGGTGGCTTTTATCAAACCCTAGAATATATTGGTAAAATGTAAAGAAATAAAATAATTGTTTTTCTTCACATAAAATTTCTAGACGCTTCAAAAATATTAAATAATATTTCGCCACTGTCCTTTCCATACAAACTTTCATCCCCTATTTAAACCCCCCTAAGATTTTTTTCGCAACAAAAAGTAGCCTATGTCCTTTCCCAAGCTCTAATCTATCTCTGTTCCAAGTTTCATCAAAATCGGTTCAGTGGTTTAGTCGTGAAAGCGTAACAGACAGACAGACAGACAGACAGACAGAGTTACTTTCGCATTTATAATATTATAAGTAAGGAGTAAGGATTTAAAAATATTGCACATTAGCCTAAGATTAATGAGTACGTAAATTTAGACCCCGCAGCAACCAAAACAAACCAGAGGATGTTAATAAAAGAAAAGAAAATCAGCTAGGTAGAAATCGCATAACACGACCAGCCACCACAGCAGCACCACCACAGCAGCACCTCACACACCAATGTTATTGAATTATTTTACCATTGTATGTTTTGTATCTATTATGGGAAATTCCCCGGAGCTACACTCCCATAGGACTGAGTAACAAAGTGTCAGAAATCAATAGATTATGTATTTTACGAAGGACATAGTCGTATGGCTTCTGGTCTTAGCTGGTTCCAACAGGAACAAATTAAAAAAAAACGGAGAGAAAATATGTCATCCAATAATGAAATCCGTAAAAAGTAGTCAATTGAGTTACAAATAATAATTGGTTTTGTTTGGTGGCTTTTATCAAACCCTAGAATATATTGGTAAAATCTAAAGAAATAAAATAATTGTTTTTCTTCACATAAAATTTCTAGACGCTTCAAAAATATTAAATAATATTTCGCCACTGTCCTTTCCATACAAACTTTCATCCCCTATTTAAACCCCCCTAAGATTTTTTTCGCAACAAAAAGTAGCCTATGTCCTTTCCCAAGCTCTAATCTATCTCTGTTCCAAGTTTCATCAAAATCGGTTCAGTGGTTTAGTCGTGAAAGCGTAACAGACAGACAGACAGACAGACAGACAGAAAGACAGACAGACAGAGTTACTTTCGCATTTATAATATTAGTAAGGAAGTAAGGATAAATATTTATATACAAAGAGCTATTTAAAACACGAAATTAGTGTTGCTAATATTTTTACAAGTAGAATATTGATAGAAAGAGAGAAAATACATTTATTTGATCAAAAAGCAAGTTTATCAGCAGTCTAAAGTCTTATACTGTAAAGTACCAAAGTTCAAGAACCCACCTGCCGAGCCAAATGTGTACTCAGTTTGTGATTGGAACAAAAGTGCCTTCCGCAGTGGTAGCAGGCTATCAATCTCTCCCCCGTGTGAGATCTCATGTGCATGGTAAGTAGCACTCGCCTGTTGAATTTCATCCCACACCCGGCCCACGAACACAGGTTGTTGTCCGAATAAAATATGTGTTGCTTCACATGATCAAGGAGTTTCTGGAAAATAAATTACATGTACTGTTTTTTTTTACACTATTTTCACTAATTATTATGCAACTTAAGGATTTTAAACTGATCATTTATTATTTTTCAGGAAGCTAAACATACCGTAGAGTTTGAAGATAAGTCTTTATCTAATGCGTTCTACTTGATGGCCGAAACGTGGCCTCTTAGGCCTTTGTAGTTCAAAATGCTATTAAATGTGCTAAGCTGGGTATTTTTTTGGCAGATAGTAAGGAAGTTAGATAGGAAGTAGAAATTAGTTCAAGGCATTAATTGAGGGAGACCTATGTCCAGTAGTGAACATATTAAGGCTGATGATGTTGATGATGATGATTTATTATTTACACCCTACCAGACCAGACCAGACGACCAGGACAGACCATGCCTTTTTTTAAAAAAGTGAATCAACGATTTAGCATCTGTAATGTCCACTATACACAGATATGATAACAATGATAAATACTCACTTGATATGAATTAAACGTCAATGTACACTCAAACCACCTGCAAGTGTGTTCAGCTTTCAACGGGGGCAGGTGATTCCTCTTGCTCGAGTCCTTTCTACAGGACTCAAGTTTCAGTGTGGCCCTACCATTAAAGCCTATCGCTAGCAAGTGTCCATGATAAGCATGGTAGTTCACATGGCGTACCATCTCATCAAAATCCGATGTCTCGTGACCGCAAACATCCCACAAACATACGTAGGACACTGTAAACGATATATTTTATTTATTTCATGTTGGATAGGCAACCTGGCAGACTAACCACATAATGGTAAGTATGTTTAGCATCACTTTGTCTGAAAGAAAATGCCATTTGAATAGTGATGAAGATGGCTGTTGTTTATGGTAGTTTGACATTTGCCATCAGACAAGCAAGTAAATTATAGGTATACCATATACATAACTGATGTTATTGCATACTAGCTGTTGCATGCAGCTTTGCCTGAGTCAACTAAGTTTTAATATGGATCTTAAGCTTTTTTGAAAATTTAATATATCCTATGTTCACCAGTTACAGTGTAGCTTCCCAACAGTGAAATAATTTTTCATATTGGTCAAGTAGTTTCCGAGCCTATTTAATACAAGCAAACAATCAAATCTTTCCTCTTTATAATATTAGTATATTATTGTTTATAAAGATATTTACATTTCCTTTGTTTTGACTTATTCCACCAGGAAGAATGCATTTAAACAAATGTGCCCATAAGCATTCTTAGCAAAATTACTTAATAGTAGAAGCAAATAAAACAAACCTTTTTTTGCCTCAACTTTCACATCACCTTCCTTTATCTGAGTCTCAATTACATGTACATCAGATGCATGCTCGGCAACATGTTTTTGGAATAAATCGTAATCAACGAAATACAGCTTGCAGGATTGCCATTCGCATTCCATTAATAAGTTATCAACTCGTAACCTGAGCAGGGGCTGCAAATTATTTTATACACACATATATGAGCATAAAATAACTAGTTTTATCCACTTATTCTATTAAAAGAATGTTATGCCAAAGATATCCATAATATATTATAATACTATTTAAGTGTATAGTAATAAATATAATATCATATGAGCTCCTCTTGAGATTAACGTTTAATCATGTACACAAATTTTATTACTAAATTAAAGAATATCAAGTAGATCTATATTTTCGAAGGTATAGTTTATGGAAGATAATTAATTGATTCACCCACCACTTTTTTCGGCTGTATGTTTAAATCATCAACACCTCCAGGAACCGTTGCATCATCTTCGGCGGTGGATAATAGAAACTTTTTTCTATGAGCGTTTGTTTCTATAATGAATTTTATATCATTTTTATTTTGTTGGGCTAATTTTTTAGGATGATTCTGTTTCTGCAGCCAGTCCATACATCGGACCATTTTTAATTTATTGGAATCCGCATTTTGACTATTTTCTGCCATTATTTGAATATTTTTGTCCCAAGTAATCAAAATATGTTACTCCAGTTACGATTTTAAAATAGTTAAAAATAAATGTTTTTTGAACCTGCCATCTTTTTTATGACAGCATGACAGCTGACAATATAAATGACATTTGAGTTTTGACATTATTTGTTCTTAATACACTGCGTTTAGTGCTTTGCCAATATCGATTATCAAGTCTGTCGTAAAGTATCTTTAGTCTGTAATTTAAGAAACTGCTGGAAACACCATTTCGCCCTTCACGTTCCCTAACAATCAACTAGTTCCAACTCTGGACATTCAGAACAGTCCACCACAGTATTTGCTACTATAATATAATATATTATGGATTAAGTTCTTAAAACAAATGCTATAGAAAACAACTCCGAGCAAATAAAATACAATTATAATTAGCTATCGGAAAACAGAAAAACACAACTATGCACTCCGATGCTTCTTTATACTATGATTTATTATTATAACATTATTGATTATGTGTGGAACTGGTCGTCTGCGTCGTTGGTTGTTCGCTTACGGTAATAGTTAAAACTCACTTTTTAACAGTAATACAATTTTATTAAGTAAAATTAAGATACATAATGTAGACGTGCGACCACCGCTACAATCGTCGCATAAAGTGAGGAAGTGGGGGACGGCGGACCCCGCCGCGGGCGTCTTCGGAGAATCGGTCGACGTATGCGTGTGTGTGTGTGACACACATTTGCAAGGCGTTAACAAGTTGCCGCCCCAGGAACGAAGTTTTGTTGATCCATGACTGGCAACGGACACAGTCGGTTAAAGGCGCGTCGTACAGATCCTGAAGTGGTAATCACATCTGCTACTCGAGCCACCCCATCGGAACCGGGATATATATTTGTAACTCGTCCTAGACGCCATTGATTAGGAGGCAACCGGTCATCCTTGATCAGCACCATTTCGCCAAGATTCAGTTGTCCACCTTGTCTTTGCCATTTCTGTCTCTTCTGTAATTCTGTTATATATTCCATATAAAAGCGATTCCAGAAATGAGCCTTCAGTTTCTGTATTCTCATATAACGTGAGAGTGTATGTAGTGCAGCGGTTTCTTTAACCTCAGGATTTGGGAGCGACGTAAATGTTCGTCCAATTAAAAAATGAGATGGGGTAAGAGCAACAAGATCAGATGGATCTAACGACATCGGAGTAAGAGGTCTTGAATTCAGAATGGCCTCGATATGTATGAGGACTGTGTTCATTTCTTCATAAGTTAAATTAGCTAAAGACACTACACGCTTTAGGTGATGCTTGACAGACTTTACGGAACCCTCGGCCAATCCATTAAAATGAGGAGTATACGCTGGGTAAAATTTAAAATTTATTGAAGAGTCTGCAGCCTTAGAAGCTATATAAACAGAACTTTGTTTAAGGAATTTTGCAAGCTCATTGCAGGCGCCTACAAAATTCGTACCGTTGTCCGAAAAGATGTTGGCGGGCTTACCCCTGCGGGCTATGAAACGATTAAGTGCGGCTAAAAAAGTGTCACTGGTTAGGTCGGTGACGAGTTCTATATGTACTGCCTTTATCGCCAAGCAAACAAAAATACACAAATATGATTTTATTAGCTTGCTTCCCCTCCCTTTTCTATTCAAAATCATAACTGGCCCGGCGTAATCTACGGCTGTGTTAAGAAATGGAAATTCAGTGTATAAGCGCTGAGCAGGAAGATTGCCCATAATTGGTTGAACAGTTTTGCCAGAAAAACGACAGCATTTTATACAATTACGAACTGTTTTTCTTGCAAGGTTTCTACCACCAATAATCCAAAATTGTTGTCTTACTAAAGCTAATAACAGTTGCGGTCCAGCATGCAAAAAAACTATGTGATAATATTGACATATTAAGTTTGCGATATATGAGGAGCAGAGCAATATGGGATGTTTAGTTTCAAAATTATAAAATGAATTTGATAGTCTGCCTCCAACTCGCAATAAGTTGTCATTGCAGTCATAAAATGGATTTAAATTAAGTAATTTATTTTTTGCAGGTAACTCTTTTTTATTTTTTAATAATATATACTCTTTAAGAATATCCTCTTGTTGTGCAAATCTACATAATGATTTTAATGCTGAATTTAGTTCATGAACCTTTAAATATCCACTAAGTTTATTATTTGGATTATGAGAATTGTGTATAAATCGTTGGGCGAAGGCTATGATTCTCTGTAACTTTCCCAACTTTGAAAAACGTCTAATAAAGTCTGAATGGAAGGTGAAATGATCATTTTGTTTTGATGCTAAATGACATTGTAATTTGAATTCAGGTAATTTTTTATTTTTAGAACTGGTCGGTTGGACAGGCCATTCTGACTGATCCTGACAAAGAAAAAATGGTCCTGACCACCATAACGAACAGCTCTCTAATTGCTTTGCATCTGCACCACGTGACCCAATATCAGCTGGGTTTAAATGCGTTGGTACATAGCGCCACATTGAAGCATCTGACATTTCAAGAATTTCCTGAATTCTATTAAAAACGAATGGTTTTAATAAATGACTCTTTTCAGATTTTATCCAACTAAGAACAATAGTGGAGTCACACCAGTAAGTATAACTTTTTATATTTAATCTTAATGAACATTTTACCTTTTCAGCTAACCTTGCGGCGAGCAGCGCGCCACACAATTCTAGTCGCGGCATCGTAGCCGGTTTTATTGGAGCTACTCGACTTTTTGCAGTTAGCAAATGAACTGTTGCTTGGCCTTTAACCGCGATAGATTTAATATAAACACATGCTGAATATGCTTGCGTTGATGCGTCACTAAATGCATGAATTTCGACCTCAAACACAGAGCAATCAGTTAATATGAATCTTGGCATTTTAATGTTATTTATGTAAGTTAAAGAAAAAACAAATTTGTTCCAATTACTTTGTATTTCCGCTGGAACTGTTTCGTCCCATGAGATTTTTAATGACCATAATTCTTGCAAAATAATCTTTGCAGTTAGTATGCATGGATTAATTAATCCTAAAGGATCAAAAATTTGTGACATTACTGATAATATGTGACGTTTACTAATATGTGCATTTTCTGTTATATTGACTGAGAATAACAGCTTGTCTTCTTTACAAGACCAAAGAAAACCTAAAGTTTTTGAACTCTCGTTCTGACTAAGGTTAAGTAACTCTTCGTTGCTATTCTCATTTACGATTTTATCAATTATATGTGGATAGTTAGAGTACCATTTACGCAAATGAAATCGCCTACCTTCTAACTGTCGGATAACACCTTTACATATTTTTATTAGCTCGGCCTCTGATGCTGCTCCTGTGACAAGGTCATCATAAAAAAAATCGTGCTGTATAACTTCAGATACAGACTTATCAGTACAATCTAAACCTAATTGTTTCAAACATCTGGTTGCGAGGTAGGGAGCAGAGGCTGTGCCATATGTAACGGTGTTAAGTTTGTAATGTTTGAGTTGCTCGTGTGGTTCAAACCGCCACAATATTTGTTGCAACTGACGCTGTTCATTGGTTACGTTAATCATTCGGTACATTTTCTCAACGTCCGCAGTAGCAACATATTTATGCTGACGAAATCGAATTAAGATGCTTATGAGATCATCCTGCACAGTAGGACCTACCATTTGTATCTGATTAAAAGATACTCCAGATGTTGTCGCTGCGGAGGCATCAAAAACGACTCGTAATTTCGTTGACAAACTGCTTTCACGAAGAACACCATGATGTGGTAATAAATTTATGTAAGTATCATTTTTTGGACATATATTCTCTGTCATATGACCTAAGCTTATATATTGTTTAATGAATTCACAATATTTCATTTTAAATGAGGAATCTTTTGAAAATCTACGCTCTAAAGATAGAAACCTCGATAACGTTTGCTGATAAGAATCACCAAGTTTGTCGGGAGATTCACTTAAAGGAATCGTCACAACAAAACTTCCGTCAGAATCGTAAGTATATGTATCTATAAAGTGTTGCTCACATTCTTGTTCCTCTTTGGATATATGCTTACGTATTGGTACTGCTTCAAATTCAAAAAACTGTTTTAAATGCTCATCAATATTTTGATCGGATGATATGATAGCATGTTTGCAATGGACTGTATTTGTATAACATTGTGTTTGTGCAAGACCGGAGATTAACCAACCAAACTTGGTTTCACTTAACGTCGGCTTGTTTTTTCCTAATGAAATGTTATTAGAGCAAAGCACACTCCAAAATATATCTGCCCCAAGAAGGATATCTACCTGCGATGGGTTGAAGTATGTGGGGTCGGCTAAAGTAATCCCCTTTGGAATTATTATTGATTTACAATCAACTTGAGTAGTAGGTAATAATTGTGTGATTCGTGGCACTATAAAACATTTAATTTCCTCTTTATACGTGGAATTAAGCGATGATATTAAAACATTACACCGTTTGGTTAAGTTTGAAGTTTGGCAGTTTAACCCTTCAACTAATGACGAAATCGAAGCGGTTGGTAAGTTAAGTTTATCACATAAGTTTTTTGTAATAAAGCTTGACGTGCTGCCATTATCTAACAATGCACGTATAATATGCTTTTTACCATTATAGTCAGTAGCTGCGATCAAAGCTGTTGACAATAATACACAACTTTTATCTATAGCTGACAAAGCTACATTATCATGTAAAGTGTAATTACGTTTTTGAGTTTCAGGTGAACTATGCAGCGACGGCGGCGTCAACTGCGGCACTGAAGAAGACAGCGACGGCGGCACTATATTCGGCGGCGTCGCAGACGGCGGCGCTGAACAAAGAACAATATTACTATGTGCAGTGATCGATTCACTGGGTGTGTGTGATTCATGTGTATGTAATAAGCTATTTATTTGCTTATTGCAAACTCGACAAGGCCCTATCTTACAGGTATTTATGGTATGACCTTGACGTAAACAATTCAGACACAGTTTAAGAGCTTTCGCTTTAGACATACGATTTTCTAACGAAAAAGACCTAAACTTTAGACAACGATATATTGCGTGATTTTGCTTACATAACGGACAAACATAAGGTTTATTTATATGTGAGGAGTTGGAGTTCACTACTAATGATTTTTGACGATTATTATAAGTGACGTCACTCTGTCTACGTTTCGTGTGAGTGTCCTCCATGGTCTCCAACAGATCCGCTTGATTTTTTAGGAAAGTAATCATATTCTCAAGTGTCGGCAAGTCCTTTAACGTGTTACGGTAAGTTTCCCATTCACGGCTTGTGATAGGGTCTAATTTCATAGAAATAATATACACAATTAGTGCATCCCAATGTTCAGTAGGTAATTTTAAAGTTTTCAAAGCCCTAAGATTTTTATTTACTATGTCAATAATATTACGTAACGCTTTAGAAGACTCTTTAGTTATTGATTCTATATTAAAAATCGATTGAATATGATTAGTAACAAGAAGTCTTGTATTATTATATCGATCACACAAAAGATCCCATGCTACGTCATAATTAGCAGCTGAGAAGTCGAGCGAGCGTATGACTAATGCTGCACTATCCTTTAAAGTCGCGCGCAGATAATGAAATTTATGTATTTTAGGTATGGAGTTATCATTGTGCACAAGAGAAATAAATGTATCACGAAATTCAAGCCAGTCATGATTTTGACCCGAAAAGGTAGGTATAGGTATAGTAGGTAATTTAAGTTTAGGCCCACCTCCATGCACAGTACTAGAACCTGACACTGAACTCGAACCGGTGACGCCGGGCTGATCTTGACGCGCCAACAACTCCCGGGCAAGCGCGATGCTCTGGAAGTACTGGGACTCAAAATTCTCACGTTCAGTGAATTGGTCCTCTGGAATTTCAGAAATATTTTCAAGGTTAGATTGAACATCATCATACTCTGAATAAAGTTCTTCTATTTTAGTAAGGCGTATGTTAAGCTCGTTAATTGAAAGTGATGTTATCTTGTCTAACCTTTCGAAAGACTCTAAATAATTTTTAAAAAATGTAAGCTTAGCCTTAAATGTTGCACGCCTTTTAACTAAAGTTTTAGGGTCCATTGTGAGTTATATTTTAAGCACTTACGAAATCAGTATAAACTATAAATAAACACAAATCGAATTTAAGCGTAACTTATTTAAGAAGAATATAGAAAAATACTTAAAAGCAATAATGGAGAGAAGCGAGGGTTCAGTAAGTACACGCAGCTATGTAAAAACTATGCATGCGATGCGAGTAGCTAACAGCGCCTTTAGCTAATGCAACAACCGTTCGGCAACCAATTTTGAATTTTGCGCGGCAACTGACCGCGGCAGCACTATTGGTAGTAAGCGGTAGCGCCAGCAGCAGTAAACGGCCACGATGCACATTCGTGATCGACTGAAATTCGCAATAAGAAATAATTACCCACTGTCTCTTAAACACAATCCACACACAATACGATTAATCCAAATCAAAACCTCTGAAATAATTGATATAGATAGGTATATGAATTTATTTAATAGACAGGTAATTGAATGCAAATAATTTGCAATAAAATAACCTATTTTGACCTTCTATTATTTAAAATATTAAGTAAACTGAATATATCTATGAAGCATTACCCATTTTATCGTAGGTAATAAAGTGATAGGTTTATTTCTGACCTTTGGTCAGTATAATATATTATATTATAGTTATTTCTGACTATGTAAGTTATTTTAATTCTGCTTGTTCGACCCCAAAGGGTAAGAAATGTGACGATATATTATACCTTAAGTATCTACTGGTAATATAGAAATAATTCGGAAATGAAATAAATAAGAACTTTTCTTTAACGCAGTATTTAAAAAAGGAATATGAAATAAGAGTTGTAATTTATAGGAGAATAATTGGAACGAACTTACAATAACGCCACCCTATATCCTTATTATATTATGTACTTCAACTGACTTCAACTTTCAAGGCAGGTGCAAAATCGTATCCAATACAGCATAGCTTATATGAAATTTTTCATTGCGAACAAGCCACGTCGATTCGCTTGTTTCCTTTGTCCCAAGCATGCACATGCACCGATATTATTTTTGTTTAAATCTTCGGCTCGATGAACCAAAAAATGTGTGGAACTGGTCGTCTGCGTCGTTGGTTGTTCGCTTACGGTAATAGTTAAAACTCACTTTTTAACAGTAATACAATTTTATTAAGTAAAATTAAGATACATAATGTAGACGTGCGACCACCGCTACAATCGTCGCATAAAGTGAGGAAGTGGGGGACGGCGGACCCCGCCGCGGGCGTCTTCGGAGAATCGGTCGACGTATGCGTGTGTGTGTGTGACACACATTTGCAAGGCGTTAACAGATTATAATATTATGAGATTGAGTTTTTATAAAAAACACTAGAAAACCACTTTAAAACAGTCATTATCTATAATATTCGCCAACCAATTACAATATGTAATATATATTTCAACAACTAAATCCGTAAGACTCGGTTTCGGAAGAGAAGTTTTTAAAACATGTGCCATAGAAAACCGATCAAAAAGAACGAAATACAAAATAAAATAAAACGTGCTCCTCAATTTTTCGCTTTCTTATTGAAATACAATGTGAGAAACTGTATATAAATTATTCGTTATAATGGGTGAAATTAACGTAAACATAAGAAAACAATATTTTTCAATCTTGTTCTTAAATATTAAATTATTGTATGGTTTATAATGATAGAAGATATTAGAACCAATGATTATATTAAAAGTATTATTAAATAAATTATTACCATATTTCAGAATTCCTTTGCATTTTGCGTTACCATAAAAACATAGATGGATCGCTTGACCGCTTGTCTTTTTTTTGACAATTAAATTCGATAAAGTAAAACGTGCCTGCTAATATCAAGCGCTTGTGTGTGTTGTATTTACAGCAGGGTGCGGGTCACCACGGTATTGTTATTTTTTCTTATCAATAATAACTAACGCATAAATCGTTCATCTTCATAACCCCGTCGCACATTACTCGCGCGGCGGACCGGAGGTCATTTACTCCGGTGCTGATGAAATCAAGTATAACATTAGAAGAAGTAGTGAATAAATTAGACCACATCGCTTCACCCCTAGCTACCAGAATGCCTAACATCAAAGTTTTCAGTGGAAGTTCCCATCCAGACTTGGCGCAGAAAATTGTAGATCGTCTAGGAATCGATCTCGGAAAAGTTGTAACCAAGAAGTTCAGCAACATGGAAACGTGTGTCGAGATTGGTGAATCAGTTCGTGGTGAAGATGTTTATATCGTTCAGAGTGGCAGTGGTGAGATCAATGATAATCTAATGGAGTTGTTAATTATGATAAATGCGTGTAAAATAGCCTCCGCCTCTCGGGTAACAGCGGTTATTCCGTGTTTCCCTTACGCAAGACAAGACAAAAAAGACAAAAGTAGAGCTCCGATTACCGCTAAACTTGTCGCCAACATCCTATCCGTGTCTGGCGCCGATCACATTATAACAATGGATTTGCATGCATCCCAGATTCAGGGTTTCTTTGATATACCCGTTGATAACCTCTTTGCTGAGCCTGCGGTGCTGAAATGGATCAAAGAAAACATACCGGACTGGAAAACCAGCATTGTAGTGTCTCCTGATGCTGGTGGTGCAAAAAGGGTTACATCAATTGCTGATAGATTGAATGTAGAATTTGCCCTGATCCACAAGGAAAGGAAAAAGGCTAATGAAGTTGCGTCTATGGTACTGGTTGGTGATGTAAAAGACCGCACAGCTATTTTGGTTGACGACATGGCAGATACCTGTGGAACCATCTGCCACGCTGCTGAAAAACTTATTGAGGCAGGAGCAATTAAAGTTTATGCTATTTTGACACATGGTATATTCTCCGGACCAGCAATATCCAGGATTAATAATGCCTGCTTAGAAGCTGTGGTGGTGACAAATACTATACCCCAGGAGAGACATATGCGGGATTGTCCCAAAATTCAATGTATCGATGTATCAATGATGTTAGCGGAGGCCGTCAGACGTACCCACAATGGGGAATCAGTGTCATATTTGTTTTCCAATGTTCCATATTAGTTTAATTCACTTTTTATATTAAGATTTAGGATCCAACATTGTATATTTCTTGTGGTCAAATTATGCTTGCTTGTATTAGTTTACACTGATACTATTGGGCCAGTTAGAATAGACATGTGATATCGGCAAAGATGTTGGAAACAAATTAGTTTTAGTTAATATCTCATTAAGTTAAATGTGCATTTTGCCACAATTTTGTTTCTTTAAAGGTGATTAGTACTTGAAAATGAACAATTTTATGATATGAAAGGACCTTTTGTCCTTACGAGCCCTATTTTATGTATATCAGAATATTTCACGAGTGCATTCATTGTTGGCATAAGATATAAATAATTGTTATAAAATTTTGAATGTTAGTGTTTTAGATGCATAAATCTTTATTTTCTAAAAATGTTGTTAATGAACTGTTTTACATGGAACACATACATAGATTTTTTAAAAATTGCGGCCTTTAGAATAAAAACAATTAGAATCGATGAAATAATTTCGGTTTGTATACATAAATCATGTCACTTATAAAGAAAAAAACATCCTATTACCAACAGATAGGTGGGAAAATCATCAACTAAGCATGCATTATCATTTTAAATGTGACATGACAACTTTTATTTTTTACAAATTTACTTTAATTGGCTGCTTGTTTAATATAAATTACAAGAGATTTTCTAAATTTATAGAACTATGTATATTTGGTCCGTATTTTAAGACATTAATAAAAAATTCCTAACAAACCAGTTCTTTTTTTCATTTCAGTCACCTAAGACATTCCAAGTATCTCCTATACTAATTCATAACAATTCTGGATATGAAGAGAAAATAATGTCCTTTTTTATTAATTATTAAACTTTTTGAAGAGGCCTCAGCTCTGATCTGTATTATAAACCTTCTAAAGAAGAGAGTTGGGATAATGTGATAAGTTTAGGAAGGAAAGTGTGTAAGGCTGTGATAAATGTGCAATTGTTTCTAAATTTTAATGAACATTTCTACTGTCTTAATTAAAATTCTTTTAGAAATAAGAATACCATCTAGTAGAAAAATATATCGTTTCGCGATTAGAGTTGTTATTGAATTGACCCTATGTCAAGTGACGATGACGGAAATATTTATAGATAAGTACTACGCCTTACTAAAAAAAATACTCAAACCTTGAATTAAATCAATGTCCATGTATATTAATCTATAGATACAACCTTGAAATGTTTTACTATTGTTTTATCTCTAAATTGATGTACATCTATGGCAATATTTAAAAGTTTGTCTATTAATACTTTCCCGTGTTTAGAAACATTTTTTTTAATCATTTTAATTTACTTCGTTAGATTCCGCAGACAAAGTCGAGAGTGCCACTTTATTATTGTCAATCAAATAGTCAATTTATTAAGAGTTGTTGAGTTAAATTGACCGCTTTTGACCTTAAACTCGTTAATTTTTTTGGAATGCAAGTTTTTCATAATGCTGAACGAACATGCGGCTCACGAGATGGTAAGTGAATTTGTGTTAGTTGAAAACTCACTTTATAGTTGGTTTTTAAATATTTATCAAAAATGGGATTGGATGGATGGATCTTAGGGATCTGACTAGACTTTTGGGATAGCTTGGGTCGTTACATACTATTGGCTCTTCCCTACTTACTTTACGTATTAATCTTAGTCGAAAAGAACTTATACAACTTAACTTAGAACTTAGACAATTTTACAACTTAAAAACTTTGTCTGAACCATTTATCCATAGCTCTCGTTGTTTCAGAGATATATGCAAAAAACGCAAATTTGTGACCGTTGACCTCGAATAAAAAACAACGCACAAGCGGGATCGATGGGGACTTTTGACATATCATTTGTAACGACGTATCCAAGGCCTGCACAAAAATCCAGCTTGTTGGGAATTAATGCAAACTGGAAAGACTATTTTGACTGGACTATAATAGAAAATTGGAAAAATTCATTGCTAAGAAACACTTTAGGATCGAACCCGGACCCGCTCTTTCAAGAGGCCAAACCCATGTCTACTGGACCATCGTCGCTCGATTATAATAAGTACCTGCCTGGTTTTTACATGACCGACATTTCGGATTTCCAGCAACAGCGGGTATCTGTTAAAATCTATTCTCCTATATAAGTACAAAGGGTTTTCTGTGTATTGTTTAGAGTAGGCACAATAGAGTTGAGGTGCCTTGTTGGACAAAAACTCCTATTTAAATAATGTTTTTTAAAAAAAGTTTACGGGGAAATCGGTAACTTTGTTTTTTGCATGTTGTTTTATAACTATTGTGTTGAAGATACCACACCTTGGGAATAAGACACTCACTCTTATGGTTTTACACGATGTATCTATTCCTTCATCTCAAACGAGTTTTTTTGTTAGTTCTTTTGACATATTTCAAGTGTACAAACTACAAGTTGATACGGTCTACAAAAAAAATGATTTTGGTTAATATGAATTGTTTTTTAAAGTCCTAAATCAGAACCTACCATAACTAAATAATACAGTGTTTGTTCGCAATTAAAATGATGTCAATAGATGTTTTCATAATAAACTATGAATCTTGTATTAGTGTTTACGCATTACTTATCTGTTTATTGTATCTGCGGGGGTCGGGTCAGCCTCCATCGTCAAACCTATTGCGTCAGGAATCGAATCTTGTTATTTCTTACGAGAGACTATCTTTTTATTACATTGTTTATGAAATACAGTAGGTTTAAGTAATGTCAAAGGGCTGGTTAATAATTGTATTGTTACAATTTCGTTTCAATTATTTACGCCATATTTTTATGAATACTATGGCGAAAAATGATGTTGATGCAGTGGTTACTCATTGCTCAAACGCAAGGCATAAGGCATGGAAATCTAAATAACGTAATTTATGGTCTAGCTACTGGACACTATGTACAACGGACATGTGTTCGAACCGGGTCATTATTTTATTTCTCTTCCTAATACCCATTTACTTCTAACGAACTTGCCACAGGGCTGGGTTAACGTTGTGTGAATCTTTAATATATTATTTTATTTAAATTTATTTACTTTTTTACCACCCTATTTACTATAGCAGATAGGTATCTCAATCATCGACCTCAGCTCCTCACTCAGGTGATTATCACGTCTAGAATTAAACGAACTTTTTTCTGAATTTTCCAAACTTTTGGCCTAAAGGTCATTTGTGTGAGCGTGACCCGTTCACTGCAAGCCAAATCCTTCGTAACATCCTTTCTACTAAACATTAAAAACTTACTACGAATTACAAATCCTTTTAATCGATAGGCAACCAAAAACTATAACAAAGGCATTACCACAGCGGTTAATGACCCCAACTACTAAACCAGAAGGTCATGTGTTCGATTCCCACCCAGGACAGATATTTATGCGGTGAGCATGATCATTAGCACTATGTCTGGGGTGTTAGGGCTTAATTTATATGAATTACGTATACCTGTACTAGTTATAGCCCGTGGATCCGCGCGCGGTCCGCGATAGAAAAAAAACATTTTTTTATATGAATGAGAATATGTGTACAAAGTTTCATGATGATCGGTTGAGTAGTTTTCACGTGAAGCCATCCACTGTGGTTCGTGGCGGTGGGGCTCAATAGCCCAGGGGGTAGTCCAACACCTTGGGCGAAGCGAATTGAGCCGAGAGGGCTCTTTGTATCCCTCTTATGAAAAGAGAGGGCAAAGGAGCAAGGGGCAAGGGCTGAGGACGGGAACCTCACCTCAGTGTCCCAACGTTAGGATTGGTTGTTCTGTGGTGCGGGACAACCACTCTGTGGAGGTGGCGTCGGTCCCCCGAGGGACTAACTAGCCGTCAAGTTGCTTGCAGATCCGGGGCACCTCACCAAAGGCGGCATTGGTGGCACTCGCCGTGTTTTAGTGGGTAAAGCTGCGTCCACTTACCAACTCTCGGTCGCAGCGAGTCCCACATACCCGCCTGGGAAGACCCACTCCCTCGCGGGATGCCTCAGCGCGTAAAAGAAAATTAAAGTTTTCGCGTGAAAGCGTAACAAACACATTCACATTTATAAAATTATGAGTATAGTTATAAGTACAGAATCAGATATTCTTATATTATGTATAAGTATATTGTATCGCTTATCTTGTTGTTCTGCCTACTTTGGGATCAGATGGCCGTGTGTAAGTATCCTAACATATTATTGTTATTGTTAATTGCCTTGGACCACCCAGGCGAACGTATTCTTTATGGAAGACGCCTGACGGTAAGTGGCCAACTAAGTACCTATCTAGTGGCTTTTCTACCAATTTGCGTGATCAATTATCATAAGTTTTTTTTTTCGAAATGTCCTACGCTGTGGCCCGAGGGCCTTTGAGCGAAATCGGACTTCGGAGCAGTGGGTGGACAGATGGCTCGTTGTATAGTAAAAAGAAAATTCAAATATCATGCTAATTTGGTAATAAATTTATATTAATCATGTCTCTAATTCATTGAGGCAGTGGACGGATAAAGGCTGATAATGATGATGTCTCTATTTATAAGCTTCAATTTAAAGGAAAATACATGCCTGTAATAAATTATTTTCTTATGCTTACGCAAACTTAGCAGCTCATTTCATATCAACGGGAAACAGCGTCCTCCCGTGACCATGGTTACCTACTCTAAAGTATCCGAAACGTCAGAAATGTAAAAAACTTAATAAACCGCGATAAAATAGAAGTTTCCTGTTACTATCGACTCTCCAATTTGAATTAAAATTTAACTTCCGACGACCAAATAAAAGTAAGGTATTTTCCTTAGTTATTGTTAAAGAAATCGACTCAAAGATTCCTCTAAGTATTTGTTACAAAGTCTTAAAGTGAGGCAACTATGCTGTTATCAGTACTTATTTAATCTGCGCTACTTAAGCCAGACAATATTTTTAATAAATACAATGTTTAATCGATTTTTTACTCGATTTATCATAGCAATCTCTGACGGAACATTCCGCGCGACATCTACAAGTGTATCAAATTATATGTCGCTACAAAAAACGTCCGTGACAATAACACCAAATGAAGTGTTTAGTCTCATTGTGAATATGAAACTAAGTTGTAAGTTGAAATATTATATCATAATAAAAAAATGACTCACTTAAGTCAGTCTTAATATAATTTTGATGTGAAACAATTGAAACTTGGCAGCAAAACGGATTCGAGTGACGCAAATGTTACGTTTATTTTAATGTTTATGGTAGGAGCGACAAAGGCGACGCCATTTTCAGTCCCTTTCTTTTATACGATGAGCAATACCTATCTTTTTTAATCCATCAAATTTTCATAATTTTCGTTTAAAATAAGTTTACAAAACTAGACACTCAAATATTCACTCACATACAAAACTTTAAATGGTATTTATTAGTATAGATTTAGGTACGGAGCCGGAAAACACATACAAATATTGGTTTGTAATGTAATCGTAAGCACAACTTCAACCTTGGGTGACGTAATACTTGAACTTAAATACTCTACTTAAACAAGTGAAACTTAGAAGTTCGGGAGGCCTTAGCAATTTGGATTACAGTCTGTCTAAAACGATGTTGTGGTCAACTAGCATATCCCTTAGATACGTTTATATAACATATTAACTAACTTATAGCATTCTTTTTATTTTGTCTCTCTTGAGCGGTATAAAGCCACTAATTTGGAATACCTATTTGTAAAAGTGTGGATAGGCACGGTATTTGCAATCACATGGGTATAAATTTAATTCTTGGCGAAGATATTCTATAAAATCACGTGATAGTTTATTTCCTGATGTCCGACCCTTCTTAGGGTTCCGTAGCCGGTCGTTTTTTGACGAAAGATCCACCGAAACCAATTTATGTGAATTTTTAGATTCATACAATAATTCTAGACTCGATGAATAAAGGCTTCCAGGTCTCCCCACCATGGTTCCGGCCTTGTGGTGGCGGTGGGGCTCAGTAGCCGAGGGTGTCCCCAACACCTTGGGCGAAGCGAATTGAGCCAAGGGGGCTCTTTGTACCCCTCTTATAAGAAGAGGGGGCAAAAGAGCAAGGGGTGAGGACCGGGGATCTCATCTCATCGTACTGTCCAGACGTTGGGAGTGGTTGTTCTGTGGTGCGGGGCAACTGCTCCGTGGAAGGACTGACTAGCCGTCGATGTGCCCTGTTGCTTGTAGATCCGGGGCGCCTCACCAAAGGCGGCATTGGTGGCACTCGCCGGGTTTTAGTGGGTAAAGCGTCCACTTACCACCTTTCGGGCGCAGCGAGTCCCACATACCCGCCTGGGGAGACCCACTCGCCAGCGGGATGCGTCAGTGCATTTCCCGGCGTAAAAGAAAAAAAAAGGCTTCCAGGTCTGGCCGGGCAGTCCGAACCTTATAGTGATTACCGAAGCCCATAGCCAACAGCACAACCAGAAGTTATGCAGATGCATTATCCATCTTTTTCATATTCCCTAAAATGGGGACCGCAAACTCGCAAGCCGCACGAAATGCGACAGCATAGCTGTCACTTTATATGGGTATTACGAAAATCAAACATACATTTACTATCTTTACTACCTTGAATGCATCTATAGATCTATATAATTTCTCGTTATTTTCCAGTTCGATTTGGCCTCAATACATAATATAATGAAAATGACATCATATTATAAATTATAATACAGCCTAGATATCCTTAGATCAGGGATGGCGAACCCGCGGCACGCATGCCCTTGATGACAGTAAGCACTCGACCCAATATTTTGGGCACGCCACTATAAAGTAAGACGTGGTTAGGCAAGGCTAGAATATGTATCTTTGGTGATAAGAGTAGTCACTCTTATCTTGTATTCTTTATTTGTAATGAAGAATTTTGAGGTGAGTGTTTAGTATTATTGTTCCGATAATGATGAAGTTAAAAGTTTTTTAATGGATATGGCTATACACGGATATCCGAAGCCATATGGCTTCGTTATAGGTTCAATTTTTGGGGTAGAGATATTTTTGGTTCGCCACCCCTATAGATGATTCATATAATTGCACGGCATATTGTTGAAATCCAATTGAATAAGAAAAAGCAATATTATAATATTATGACAGAGAGCCAGGTCTGTGCGTGATATTGTTTGCATTCAACACAGTGGAATACAATATTTAGTAATTTACTTATTTTTTATAAAAATGCCCCGTTTTATATAAATGACTTCTGAATACTTTAGCATGATTTAAATTTACATGGAGTGTCACGAAAAAGCCGCTATAGCTATTAGGATTACAGACATACCTCAGATTATTGAATTACAGACATAAAATATTTAAGAAATAAGTTCTTAAATATTTTGCTTCAGGTACTTAAATTATTTTTTAGAATCGTCTCCATGGAAAATAACAAAAGCATATAACTTAATTAAAGTTTATTAATTAATGGGCGTGTGTGGTAGCGTGGTGCGCCTGCGCGGCGGCCTTTCTCATCTGCACAAGCACGTTGCTCATCTCTTCACGCTTCCTCTTGGCACGGATGTGTGTACCCAGACGACGCTTCAGGAACTTCAGGGCGCGCTTGTCCTTAGATACCTGAAAAGATTATAAAGAGGATGTTATATATTTGACATCAAATGTGAATAGGTAACTATACTAGTCGTACAGTAAGCACTCTACTACTTGTTTAGACTAAAGTTAATTTACAATACAAATTTTCAATATAGTATTTTCTATACAATATCATATTAAATAAAATCATTTTGGTTCAAAATTCTATTGAAAAAAGGCATAATATGAGAGCTTGATACTTCATTTGTACAATTGTAAGTTAAACAGTGCTAAAAGTATTTTTATTAATTTGCCTTTAGTAGAGGTACAGAGGATACTAAGAAATGGTAGTTAAATGGTCATATTATTCACACAATAGATTATCAATACTGTTACAGTCAAAATTAAACAAAATAAAACTTTTTCTTCTTTTAATAGTTTTACTTCCCTCCAGTTAACAACAGCTCTATAAGGTAAAATGGACAGTCCCTAGTGTCGTTATAGTTTACACTATTAAATTATTTGAATTTGGAATGTCATTTTAAATAATACATAATATATTATATTATATCAACAAAGGCAATCAAAACAGTAAGGGAAACAATTGGAAGAAATTTTGTCCAAAAAGCAAAATATTTTATTTCGAGATATGAAGGTAGCGGCAGATAGAAGGCAGATGAACTATGTTGCAGATTTTCAAAGATGGACTTGCAGCAGATAAAAGACACTGGTCATTTAATAACCTAATTTTTTAAAATATTATATTTGTATTTTTACAATTATTGGACAATATTTTAACAAACAAATTGACTTTAAAAAAAGAAGTATCAACTCCTGACCTGTGCACCAATGCACTGGCCCAGTACAGGCTAGTGAGCTTCACATACCTTTTCTTCTTATCTCATCAGGTATGCAGGTTTCCTCACCATGTTATCCTTCACTGGTGATCGAGCCATGGTCTCGTGTTTGGGGTGCACTTAGAAGTTTAGAAAAACCTATTTCAAGGCACACATGGGGGGTTAGGATCGAACCCGGAACCTCTCCCATAAAAGGCCTAGTTCACCAACCACTGGACCATTCTCGCCAAAATTGACTATATTTGTGCTCAAATTGGGAGCTTTCCAATTAGTTAACAGAGAACAATGTACCTATTATCTAACTAGATGATGGTTTGTTGTGGTGTTAGCTATGCAGGAGTGACTGAATCATATTATTGTAAAAAGCTATCAAAGCATTAGCACAAATGTATCAAGATACCATTATTGAGAAGGTAGTTAAGCCCTTAACAATACCAAGCTAGCTAACTATGATAGGTAATTTTAGCAAAACTTGGCACCAGATCATAAAGCTTTATCCGCCCAATCATGGTTAGAAATCAATGTTACAGAAATCATCAGTTTAATATGCAGAATTATCTATGGCCAATTTTAGAGAGTATGGCTTACTCTAAATGACATGTTGATTTGAGTCCTTAAAATATTGCATACACGATAGTGAAGAATTTTCCATCGGAAAGAGTGGATGCTCCTATTTATAACTACAATTATCATGTTGTAGCTTATAGACATTACTTTGAATAAGCTTTATAATTTTTAATGGTTTATATTAAATATATTAATTATGTTAAACTAACACACTAATAGTAATAAGCATCATGTGCAATAGAAAAAATGTTTTTTTCCATGTAACAATATTTAGATTTTTAAACTTTGTGTAGTAAATAAATTAACTAACAGAGGTGTTTTATAAAAATCTTGAAGTGTTTAGTGCATTATGTTGCACACACACATCTATAATATATTGATTAGGAAAGTCTTTAGTAAAATAAACAAAACATAACAATTACTCTCCAATAGACAATAATAATTGTAATTGTATGTCAAATAATGGAGTATAATATATTCATTTTATTTAGTTTAATTTCAGTCTTCTAGTTCAAGAATTTATACAGTATAAGCATGAGCTAGTAATAGTGATTTAAAACTTATAATTTCAGAATTTATTTCATACAATTTTATAAACATTTAATTGAAAAAGGGTTGTTTTATTTATTTATGTGCATGGAGCATCTGTCAGGAAAAATCTGGGTGTGATAAATATATACAACTTATAAACTTATTTACTAACCTTCAGCAACTCCATGGCTCTCTTCTCGTAAGGAGCATGTCCGACAACTTCGCGAACTAGATCTCGAACGAATTTTGAGTGTTTGGTTTGTAGCTGAAATCACGAAAAATTATCGTTTCAAGTGTAAGCCTATTAGTCATTAGACGGAGTCGAAGAAAATCGCTATACACCGATTCATACAAAACAAAATATATCACAACTTAATACCTATGGCAACAATAAAATATACTTACACCCTTTAGTCTGGCAGGTCTGATTTTGATGGCTTTGTCTGTAATACCCTTCTTGCCAGCGGATATCTTAGTTGTTTTGTGGCCTTTTCGCAGACCGACTGCGATTTCGAACCGCGGTGCCATGCTGAAATAAACAATCACATAAACTCAGCACAAGGAATATTCTGAAAATACACTCGAACCATTCAATATAACACTGTTGAAGAATTAATTTTACTAAATGAACATAGGATTAAAGAAATAAAAATGGGTAAAAATTTACGTACTTTACGGATTGACAAGTATAACCAAAAAGAAATATATTTTTATTGACAATTGACACATGAAAAATTGACAAATGACATTTGACACAATATTTTCTTCTATTATTTTTGGCATACGTAAGTCTTTTGTCACATTCTGCCAGACTTATGATTTTATTTTTTAAAGAACTTTGTTCCAACAAGCTGACCTACACATGAAGCTCATAATGAAAGATGGAATATTCTAAAATCAAATGTTTTGAATGATACTAACCAAAAAAAAGGTGTGTGTGTGTGATTCAGACACGATAGAAGTGTAAAACACGTTAAATGCTCAAATACAAGCAAGTATTAAGCTGTGTGCAATATACATACACACCGACATCTCTCTCTCTCTCTCTCGACAACTCTCATTCTTTTGTATATTTTGTGTCTCTTACCTGTCGTTTTTTCCGTTGCATCCGGCTTGAAATCACAACGATTCTAAAGAAGTTTCACTTCAAACACTCAATTATTGTCATTAGTCAAGAACTTCAGAGAGCGTGGTTGTGTTTTTTCTGATTTTCATTAATTACCTAAATATTATTTCTCATTTTATTCGTTCGAAGTAGTTTTCTGTAGTGATTGTTTTAAAAACGCAATCTGTTGCTTGTTGTCTGTTGGTTGGCAAAGAATGCGGAGAATTGCTCTGTTTTCTATATGGGACTGTTCTGGCGGTTTTTTATAGTGTTTGTATGATGTACTACAAAGGAGACGGTCCATTTCTGGTCTAGTCTTGTACAGTATACTATAAATAAATAAAAATACATAGATGTCATTAAAAATAAAATAAATTAGTTTATCGTAATAAGTTACGTGCAAAAAATAAAAAAAAATATCAAGTTTTTCAAATATTAGCTATTCCACACAAAGATGGCGGCTATTACCTAAACGTCATTATTGAAAAATGGCGTCACCAATAGTACTTTTGTAACTTTTTGTATCTATTTTAAGCTTTGTTATGGAGTTGTTAACTCGTGAATGTGTTTCTCGCATTTTTGTGGATATTTTGACGACTTGGACTTTTTATTTGGACATAGATTTATAGCCAAAACGCTAAAGAAAATGTTCTTACGCCATTATTATATCATATAGTGTTGCATATCTTGGAAATATTAAATTATGCTCACGCTGAAATTGAAAATAATTTATGGATATGAACAAATTAAAACTGTTTGATTATTTGTTTTCCTTCATATATTTATGTGTACAAAACTACACCAAGGTCCCATACAATTTTGGACCGTCTCCTTTAATCCATATACATATTACAATGTGGTTGGTAGGTGAATATCGTGGTGGACTGTTCTGGATGAATGGATTTGGAAATGATAATTAATTGATGGTGACGTAAATGGCTAAAACATGCCCTTGGCATTTCCCGCCATTTTCCAAATTACAGACTAAAGATAGTTTCTTCTTCTTCTGTGATTTTGTTACCTTGAATATTTTAACTCTCACGTGGCCGATAGTTTACAAACTAATGCCTTATATAAAACCTAAAAAGTCATTTGTCAACACGCAACTGTCATTATGTCATAATATGTCAAAAGTATGTTGTCGTTGTGTCTGTACCATGTGTATAATTTAACACTTTTAATATCTTGTTTCTAAAATTAATTTCTATTTAAGGTTAAGATAAAACAAAAACGAAACATATTATGCTCTACTGTTAACTATAAATATTAAACCTATCAAACCAGGATAGGTCGAATGTAATTTGGAATGTAAGAAAAACCTAGGTTTTCGTAACAAATATTGGTGCAATGGAAGTAGGAGCAGTAAAACAAGCGTTTAATAATGAGGTATATTATTAGGATTCGATCATTACATTCCTAGTTACTAAATCATGACCTAAACTAAGTGTTGTAAAATTTTCAGGTTATTTTACTCAAAAAGAATTTAAACCAAGCAAAAATTCAAATAATACACAAACTTACTAGGAAAGCTAAAACACTTACTGAGAAGAAATGTCCTGAAGCATTGAAAGACAAGGTAAAAAGGAAGGCAGAATCGGCTGTTAAGGAAGTTTTACTCATAAAGGTAAACTATCACTATTTCAAATATGATTACATAAATATATATGCACCACCAAGTATTACTATTTATTTATCATATTGGGAGTATTTGTCTAACATGATAATATTTGCATGACTTCACTGGTAAACTGAGACATAGTTTACCAATACTCGTAATGTAAAAGGGTGTAATTGCTATTTTATCCATTCATTGCCAGTGCCTAAAATTGAGGTTAAGTTTCCTATAGTGTAAATTTGAGAAAATAAGCTAATGGTAAAATATTTTTTTTGGTAAATAGAACAATCCATGTCAAAACTTATAATATTTCTTATTAAATATGAATTTATAGAAGTACATAATATTAAGTTATGGTTATAAGATTATTAACACACTATGTACATACAATTTCTGTGTGAAGTTTCATTATTATGAATATTATAGATCAAAATTCTGTAAAGTGTTCTAAATCCCTTATTATAATTTTTCAGAAAATTAAGCCACGGGATATAGCAAAGTTTATAGTGACACATAAAGGTAAGCTAAATGATTACCTAAATAAGCCTAATGTTGACAATGACAAAGCTTGTGCAAGACTGTTACTCCACAAGGCATTAACAAATAAGTATCAACTGATCAAAGAAAGATTTGGAAATGTGTCCATAAAGGATTTATTCATGTCAAGACAAGAAAGGAGACAACTTAAGAAAGAAGCTAGAGAGAAACAAGAAAATAAGAAGAAAAAGCGAGCTAACTCTGAGACAGATAATGTTGGAGGTGTTTGGGATGTGGAGGTTGATGATAAGTCAGAAATGACTAATGGAGTAAAAAGTTCAGATAATGATGGAGATTCTTCAGGTGACCATGACTCGGAAGATGAAGATGAAGTTGGATCTGAAAAAGAATCAATTGGCAAGGAGCAGGAAGAAGAGAACGTACACGAAAGTGACAATGAAAGTGAGCCAGATGGTGAAGAAGAAAATACAACAAATAAATTAAAATCTAAATTGATATCTACACCAATCAAATCAGGAAAACTTAAAAATAAAGGGACTGACTCAGATAAAGATGAGGATTCACGCGATTCTGATGAAGAGCTAGAACCAATTCCTAAACAAGATAATACAAAAGGTAAACTAGCAATTAACAGACCAACACCAAAAAAAGTTGATGCAAATGTAAATAGAAATACAGAGGTGCGTTTAAAAGATAACAATAAAAATAAAAATTTAAATGAGAAACTCAAGAAAAGAAAGTTCAATAAAGATGTAAATGGTTTAGAAGAACACAAAACACAGAGAGTGGATCCATTTTTTATAACAGCTTCCGGCGACAATTACATGTCACTTGTAGAACCAAGACCACCAGATGAGGTTAAAGAAGTACATAAACAAGGAAATAGAAAATATAGAAGAGCTGTTATGTTCGGTCTTGCACCTAAACCTAGGAGAAATGATTTTAAATCGAATAATACAAAGCAAAATGGTTTTAACAACAGCCGAACAAATGATTTTAATAGCAAAGATAATAGAAATGATAACTTTAAAAGGAAGGAAAGGGAGAGTAAGGATGAGGTAAATCCTGTTCCAGAAAAATTGCATCCATCTTGGGAGGCTAAGAAGCGTCAGTCCACCATAGTGCCTTTCATGGGCAAGAAAATTATGTTTGACGATAGTTAGAATTATATTTATAAAAATTAAAACTATTTTATTTTTAATTTCCAATCTACGGAAAATCAATCCGATTTTTCGTAACTTATATTTATTTACTTATTACTTATAGTTTTTAGGGTAAAACCTTAGAGCAACAGTTCTCTCCGACACCGGAAGGAGAACCATGTTACTTTAAGGGTAAAACCTAACTATTCAAGTGGCTTAATATTTGTTACAATGAGATGTATTTTTTAAAACCTTCACCTTAAAGTTGAAAAGGTTCCATTTTTTATATTTCTTAGATACGCAAACTTACAGACGTGCCACCTGACGGCAAGTGGTTGACGTCATAAACATACACTAGTTTACCTGGAACTAGCCCCGGCAACTCATGTGTTGCTTATCCTGACTCTTAAGACATGAGAATACATTTTGTCCCGATGCTAGTAATTACTGCCTGTCTTGTCCTTCTCTACAGCGCATTCATCTCACTGGTAAAATGTGTTGGCAATCCTGAGATAGTAGGTCCCTGTGCCAGTACTTTTCAGGAAGTGGAATAAGTATCGTCATTGTATCCTTCTGGGAAGTGCATTTATTGCAAGGGTCCTGAATGTGGCCAGTGCTACCAGCGCACCCATTCACTGGTTTTTCGATTAGTTAGGGCCAATATGTTTTTGGACTCTCCTCGCCTCTCTCTGTGAACATCAAGACGGCCGATCCCTTGACACTCGCATCCAACTCTGTGTAATGCGGTGAGATCGTCTTCCCACCAGGGTTGATTGCCAACACTTCGATTACCTAGACGCGACCTCAACGCTTGAATTTTTTTGGCCTATCGTGCCATCGTTTTTCTGAATGCGTGACTAGCCCAGACGGTGTGTGTATGTGCGAGCTGTGTGCGTGCGTGCGTGCGTGTGTGTGGGCTTGTAAAGTATAATAATATTATTTAAAAGACATTAATGAGGTGGCTAAGCGTATTGTCACAGTGTAAATAGATATGAATTTACACTGTGGTATTACAATAATTATCTATTCACTATTCTCTAAGCAGACGCAGGGGCGAACGGTGAATTTGTGGGGCACAGGGCTCCTTGGCCCTTGGGGCACACCTTGATAGCTAATTGTTATTTTGAATTTGTAATTAATCGCTATAGTACCTATTATTTTCAACAGCACAATGGGCTTTATATTCATGGGGCCTGGGGCTGCGGCCTAAAAAGTCCAAAAAGATACGTTGTTGAATAGACAGACAGTTGATTTACACCATGTATGACTTTCAATCAACCTTATATTATCATACAAAATATGTTTATCTCTGGCGGAAAGATGCGAAAAAAACTCGACCGTTTTCGGCAAACCTAATTGAATTTTCAAGGAACATTGTTATTTCACTTTACACTGATTTGATAGCCGATTTCTGGCGATTCGGATAATTTTCAACCATGATATTGTCCATAAAGAGCTGCATATGGCTGTTAAGATATTTAGGAATGTAAACTACCGAGATAAAAATAAATGTTACAATCAGTGAAATACGCAAAAATAAGATTCCAAGAAACGTTATATTTTTAAGTAATAATATGATAGTGTAATGGTGTAATGTACATAATATATTTGTCAGTCTGAATCCTAGTATCAGGTGGCAAATTCGTGAAATTCACATGTTCGTATGCATTCGCAATTTAGCCGTGCACTATAAATTGTGTTGAAGGAATGCCACATTACGTTGTAGCAAACAAAGCAATAACTACATCTGTATTTGGGGATAAATTACGTCGTTTTCATTTTGGCTGTATGCGTCCAACGCCTTTGTCTTCATCGTCATCATCATAAGCCTCTATCCGTTCACTGACGGACATAGGCCCTTCCGAATAAACGCCGGGACGACTGACCTCTGGCCAGTCATACGGCCCGGCCGTGCATTGGCATGGAGATCATCTTTCCACTTAATTAATGGCCGACGCTTCGTTTACTTTATCTCAGTTTCGACTTCGTTATGAAGTTTAACGATATTTTTTCTAAGTGTTCATTTTGTATTTCAACCATAAAAATAGACTTAGTTAAAATATGAAATGTGTATAATATTATGCCTTATTAAATATCTATCGCCTTCTGAGCATAGGAATATTGCAGTGCAACATTCTATTTACGTTTTGGTATTATAAAACTCGGAATAAGTATGAGCATATGACAACATAGGATTGAGATATTATGTTGAATACCTAATGAAGATATTATTAAAATAAAAGTCAAGAGATATTATTAAAATTAAAGTATAAAGTTACGGTAAAAATATAGCAATATGAAATCTATGGTAAAGGTGCCAAATATAAACATTCAGTATTATATTCTTGTTTTTCTTTTTCTCTTCGTCTTTACACACTAACTCAGGCTGGCCTGTGCGAATTGGATGTGAGAAGCGGGGCTCGGCAGTCTTGATGTTCATTTAAAGAGGCCTTATGTCCAGCAGCGAACGGACTCGCGATGACGATGATGATTCGCTAATTCATTTACTATTTAGGTCACATAAAAAACATAAAATATGAATTTATAACCTGGTAGAAAATATAATATAAATATAATGTTGAAGACAAGGTTTTTAATTTATATTTTTCATTTGAATTTCTTGAAGTAAACTTTTTCATATAACGCTAAACTTTAGCTCAAGAGAAGAGTTCTGTGAGATTGAAATGGATGAGCAGTTCTGAGAAAAACAACCTCTTATTGCGTAGAAAGTGCGCCGCGGGAAACTTCCTGCGGCACATCGGCCGTCTTAGAGTTCATCGAGAGAGGCTATTTTTCCAATCAATAGATATTAGCGTATTAGAGCAAACAAATTCTTTAGGTTTATCATATTAGTCGATATACAAAGCATTCACATTTTTAGAAGAAATGGAGTATAAAGTCCATTTAAGTTTTAAGTTAAAAAAAAATCTTCTAGATTTTTCCAAGTCTTTTTCTCTTTTCGTCTTTTTGCTTTTCACGTTCCAAATAAGCTATTTTTAAATTAAAAATATTATGATTTTGAATCAAAAGTGGCTTAGCTACTTTAATATAGTACACTCGATAGTGTTTTGGTTTGCTGTAATTAAAAACGCATTTGACCATTTTATTTATATATTTATTATATTATATTTTTTTATAGAAGAGGAGACAAACGGACAGTCGGTTCAGCTGATGGTAAGTGACAGCGACATCCAGTACCTAACCCGCTACAACCAGAGGATCAGCAGGTGCGTTGCCGACCTATAAAATATGAGTACTTTTTTTCTTGAAAATCCCTAATTCGTATCGGCTCAGAAATACCTATGACCTTCCAAAGAATCTAATTAGCACAATCGAATTATAACAGTGTAATATTAATTCGGCCATAATGTATTTAGTCACAGATTAGGCATTCTAGTGCAGAATTAACGTTTCAAATTAATAGCCGGGTCACCGCCAGCCCAGTTCGAATTACGAATTCCATGTGCATGTAGTGTTGCCAGAAACTAAACGTCACTTTATATAATATTTTTATGACATGGTATACATATTAAATAAATTTATGCTATTTTTATTTTTACTTCTGTTGTCTACATTATAACTAACTGCCATTTTTTCCTTTCGTACGACGGCTTCCGAAAAGGACGGCATGTACAGAAGTCCCTAGTACCTACCTAAGATTTACTATCCTCTGTGTCAGGATATTTAAATACTTCGTATTGCGTTGCCTTTTTTTCTTTAACGCCGGGAAATGCACTGAGGCATCCCGCGGGGGAGTGGGTCTCCCCAGGCGGGTATGTGGGACTCGCTGCGCCCGAAAGCTGGTAAGTGGACGCAGCTCTACCCACTAAAACCCGGCGAGTGCCACCAATGCCGCCATTGGTGAGGTGCCCCGGATCTCTCAGTAAACAGGGCACCTCGACGGCTAGTCAGTACCTGAGGGCCCAGGGGATCGACGCCATCTTCACAGAGGGGTTGTCCCTCTCGGTTGTCGGAATAGTACAAGGAGGTTCCCGTCTTTGCCCCTTGCCCCCTTTTCTTTTGTCCCCTCTTTTTATAAGAGGGAACTGAATCCCACCGCTACGACAAGGCCTGAACCATTTTGGCGATTGATGCGTTGCCTGGACTTATCCTATCCCTAGTGAACTTTCAATTTGTTTCAAAACAAATCAAAATATTTTTTCAATTTCTCAATAAAGTGTTGTAACATTTATGTATTGTCCCTAAATGGTGCAACACTTACGTACGGGGTACGGTACGAGCTTATCACGGGATTGGGTTAGCGTGTGATTGTTAAATAATATTTATTTATATGATGAGACACAATATGTACATATATTATGTAATAATTTATTGGGATATCTCTCGAAAAATAACCTTCCATCTGTGTAATATTTACCATAGGCAGGCACTGGAAAAATTAAGTAATTCTTTCGAACCTTTATTTAATATTGCATATTATTTTAAAAAGTTAAGTGAAGGCATATTATAAACTTTAATGTTTATTGTAAAATAAATTTAAACTAAGCGAATATGGTGTAAAAAACTTACATACTTAAAAAAAAACTAAAAAATACTCTTATGGTATCGCAAATTGAAAAATGGAATAATCTTATCAATAGTCACATTATTCCTCGAGAGATCTACAAAGTTTAAACAAAATCATGCCGTTTAAAGTGCGTCAAAATCGCGTCCAAGAATCGGTCACAAATCTGCCGTGGTATAACTTAAATGCCGTTATCTACCAAATCATAGTTTTGAGTAAACGCGAAAAAACTATGATTTGTAATAGTACATAACGTATGCCGGCAATCTTTTAATTTTTATTTTTAAAACTAATGAAGATATCAAAAAACTGTAAATACAGATCGATAGAGATTATTTTTTCTCTATTCCTTAGTGTCAAAAAACGAAAATCGCCCAGATGTTGGATAACGGCATTTTAGTTATACCACGACAGAAATATAAACATGGTGAGGCTAATAAAAAGCGTGTAAAAATATTCAATATGCATTTACCAACATACAAAATCGAGGATCGCCATTCGTTGCGCATCCGAATAATAATTCATACATTCCCAAATGCGAATCAATCAATTTGCCAATCTGTGAATTTTGTAATTATCTCATTGTAATTCAAAACTGTTGATGCTCGCTAACTGGACGTCACTCAATTATGAACATAAAATGTATGTCAGTTGAGAATTGAATTGCCAAAGGTAACTGGTACAGGACACAGGTTAGTTTCCTGTAAGTTACTTACAGGTAAGTAACTTACAGGAAACTAGCATCGCCATTGCCACCCATGACAAAAGATGGCGCCACTTTTCATGGTACGACAGTATGTTGAAATAATGGTAACTTTGGATGAAGATTTATGATAGTGGACCGTAGACAGTAGTTATAGGCACCGAGAAAATATTAAACGAATTCATTACATAATATTGCTCCACGAGTATAATCCAATTATATTATCCAAATTCCATCAAAGTTTAAATCAATAAAGTAAGATTTGATTTTGACATTAGTCATTACCGAATCTAGCATGCTTGTGATTGGTCCGTTTTTAACACGTGACGTCATCTTGTAAAAATATTCGTATAGGTTTTATACAACCCTCTAAGCTGACATGTCAGGAATACCTCGCAAATGATATTAATTCTGTTTTGTGTTTGTTATCCAAAAACAGTTGAGGAATGTTTTCAATTTACATTCCTTTCAGTGATAAAGGTTTATACGTTTGCATTTTCATTGCGCTAAAACGTTTTATTTTTAATTCAAAGTCCACTCAGTCACGTACTACGGAATGGGATCACGTTTTTAAGCGAATAATTATGACCAGGAACGCTCGCTATACAGCCAACAAAGATTTTTTTTAAATCATCCTAATCCAAATTCAAAACAGAACGTGATCAGATAACTAAAAATATAGTTTGGTAAAATATTTTAGATTTTTATTAGCAATAAAAATATTTTATCAGAGCTTTAGCTCAAGAACCTATATAAACTAAAGTATCAACCGACAACCCTTATATGTTCCACTGCTTTTTTTTATAGCATAGAAGGGCAAACGAACAGTCGAAGCCTTGCGACTATCGACGCCCATTAACATCCACATAACCAGAGGCTATGTAGATGCGTTGCCCTTCTTTTCCCTATCCCCCCAAAGGGCCACTGGAATGTCACAAACCGTAAGAAACGCGACAGCTTAACTGTCATTTTACGTCGATTTCATGTGAGCGAGAGGTTCCTCCCCGGTCGTGCCGGCCCAATTTGGCTGCAAAGCAGCATGGCACTACCTCGTACCTGCCTACTGCTGGACACGAGTCTCCTCCTAAAAATCAGGCGAGGACGGTACTTGGCCATATTTACCGATGCGCAAGCCCAATGCGTGTTGGTGAACTTCACATACCTTCAAAGACTTTCAATCTCATCAGGCAAGCAGGTTCCCTCACGATGTTTTCCTTCACCGGTGAGCGAACGGTGATTCGTGTTTAGTTTAGGGTGCACGTAGAAATTTAGAAAAACCCATTTTATGCACCACAGAGGGTCAGGATCGAACCCGGACCCTCTCGCTTGGGGCCGAGCCCTTTACACACTGGACCACCGTCGTCCATCGCTCAGTACCTACATACTATAGCACCTACATTATAATATTATAATGTAATAGTTTAGAGTATTTAACTATACTAGGGGCGATCAAAAAGTAATGATAAACAGGTATTTTTAAAGAAGATAAAAATCCAAAAAAAATGTTTTTTACTTCCTCAGTCCCTCATGACTTCCCAGCTAAAAAATTGTATAAATAGGACGTCATTTGCAGGAGCTACATTCATTTGAATACCAGCAGTCGGAGCGACAACACGAAAATGGAGAAACACGAAGTGAGATGCGTCATCAAGTACCTCTGTTTGAAAAAAATGTCTACCAAAGAGATACACGCTGATTTGGTGGAGACATTAGGGGACTCTGCTCCTCCATATTCTACGGTGGCACGGTGGTGCAAAGAGTTTAAGCTGGGTAGAAGGACCACAGAAGATGAACATCGCGAGGGACGCCCAACCTCGTCCCTCACTGAGGAAAACGTGAAAAAAGTCGAAGAAATCGTATTAGCAGACCGAAGAGTAACCGTCAGACATTTAGCTGAGGTCACAGGGATCTCATATGGCAGCATTCAAAGCATTTTGACCAGCAAAATGAATATGAAAAAGGTCTCCGCCCGTTGGGTACCGCGAATGTTAACGGACGAACAAAAGCAAAAGCGAGTTGACATTTCAAGAGCCAATCTTGCAAAGTTCCAGGCTGACAAAGAAAATTTTTTGTCTCGATTTGTGACCATGGACGAAACATGGATTCATCATTTTGATCCTGAGACCAAACAACAATCGATGACTTGGAAAAGGCCATCCTCACCGACGCCGAAGAAGTTCAGAGTTTCAAGCTCGGCGGGCAAGGTTATGGCGTCCGTTTTCTGGGATGCTGAGGGAATCATAATGGTTGATTACCTGGAAAAGGGAGCTACTATAACGGGCTCCTACTACGCTGATCAAATAAGACGACTACGAGAAGCCATAAAGGAAAAAAGACGCGGCAAACTCCGAGCGAAAGTCCTGTTTCATCAGGACAACGCTCCTGCACACAAAGCCGAAGTTGCGATGGCTGCCATTCGAGAAGTGGGCTTCGAACTGGTCGAACACCCGCCCTATTCTCCAGATTTAGCCCCCAGCGACTTTCATTTGTTTCCTCGGCTCAAGGAACACCTCAGGGGCAAGAAATTTGACGATGATAGCGAGGTGATGGCTGCTGTAGAGGCATTTTGGGAGAGCTCTGATAAAGATTTTTTTTTAAAGGGTATTTTAGGTTTAGAGAAACGTTGGACTAAATGTATCGACTTGTTAGGAGACTACGTAGAAAAATAAATTAAATTTGATTTAGAATCGTTGTTTTATTATATTCATTATCATTACTTTTTGATCGCCCCTCGTAAGTAAATAAAAGTAAGACAAAGAAAGGAGTGAAAGAAGTAGAGTAACCAGGGATAATGGAACAATACAGCAAGAAATAAAAAATCAATGTCTTATATTTAAAATTCATTTACGTACAAAAATTATTTATATTATAAAGAATACAATTCATATTCAATTAGCTACTAATTAAGATATTACCAATAATACTAATTCACGTTTTATTTTAATGAACAAAAAGGAACATAATTATTTATAATATAGTAACTAAACATAGATTTAATGTCAAATATTCACAAAAATATTAAAAATATAGTCACAAAAATAATTCACTAATAAAAGCTAAGGGAGATTCGAATTTGAGAGTCATTTCTTTGACTCTCTTTCATCATCACATTCAAGGTATTGTGTATTTATGCAGCTATAAAAATGACGGAGTATTTTTTCTCACACAAATCTTAATAATATTTATGATCATCGGTAAAGTAATGAAAATCTAAAGTTTAATTTTACTGATTGTCTAATATTTTCGCGATACTAGTAATTACTAATTAGCAATTAGTTACTGTTTAAGTCATGCAACAGAAGTTTATTATACGGGGGGGGACAGCGCGTACGCAGTCCCCACTACCAAAAATTACGCGTCCGAGTTATCCGCATTAGGGATAATCGCAGAGGTCAACCCGACCGCAGTGCAATGGAAGGGTCTCGCTCTGGGGGAACCGCCTTCTTGATCACGGTGTCCCCTACGCCAGGTAAGTATGATTTCACCAACTCTGCGCGAGGTGGTCATTGTTCGCGCAGTGTTTGTGCTAGCGCGATGTAGAAATGTAACATATTGGCACAGCGCCATCTAGTGAGCTATAATGAAAAGTGAGGTATACCCGTGTACTCTTTGAAGAAGAACCATCTCACTTTTTATCTAACATAAAACTATAGCAGATATTTAAGAATCTATGGCTTGATATGATATATTAGTCTATATTGGTACCTACAAATTATTACACAATACAAACTCATGACACATAGCTACAGCTCGTAACGCCTAGACGTAATCCGGCACTGGCATACATTTAAAGTTTAAATTTAAACCAGTACTATACTTCCAATATTTTTCAAATCGGCCACAACCAAATCCGTTTTCAAACGACTTCAAGGAAGGAGGCATTTCTCAATTCGACCGTATACTTGCTTTTTTCTCGAACTTTGTTACTGTACGTCAAAGCGATCGAGCTTTGCTAGAGCAAACTTGTGTCAGTATAATGCCAAGTTTTAATAGATCCCTACGCGGTGATTGTTTTGGTGAAAACCTATCTGTTGTGCTGCTTTTTTATAGTGATAAATAATGAGATGGTTGTCTTCCTCTATTATTGAAACTACATTCTATGGTCACCATAATGTCATTATCAGTCACACTTAACCTAAAAAAAGTGTCCAACAATTAAAGAATCCAGTCGAAAAAATTTGTCCCAGTCTAAAATCACACTTTAGGTTTTTCGTCCGTAACCTGTTTGCTTTCTTTACCCCTCCTGTCCTGGTCCTGGGCTTCTTTTAGGGAGTCTGGAAGTTTCTGGTTGTTGGTCTCTGGAAGGGTCAGCACTAGGAACCCAGACATGGCCGCCATCACACCGAACACTAGTGTTGGTAAGGACTCATAGTAGCGTGACTGTAAAAAAAGTTTACAGTAGGATTAAAATGGGATTTAATTTTTTGATTTTTAATTAATTGTTCTCATTTCAAAATACTTTTGACGCAAGCATATTTGAATGACCGCTAAGAATGATCGATTGACACAGCATCATTCATAGATATTTTCTTCTTTTTCCCCACAGTCTCTAATCTAGTTTCTCATCGACTCACTTGCATAAAGTGCAAGTAAGTAAGTAAGTAAGTAAGTAAGTAACTTTATTTGCCAGAAATGTGAGTACAGAAGCTGTTGAAAATTTTACATACAGTATCATCACAATTCGCTAGTTATTAGCATGCAAATTACAAAATGTCATAAGAACTCTGTCGATAATATTATGTCAAAACTTACTAATAATATTGATAATTAATTAATAAAGTCAAAGTTAGAATAATAGTAAAATTTAAAAAATTGTTTACATTCAATGTTGTCAAATAGGAATAAATGAAATATGCAAGATTAATTAGATTCTAAAGTACGTTATCATCAAAATACTCAATGACACTGTAATAACATTTCCTAATTAACAAAGACTTAAGGTCTTTTTTAAATGTATTAATATCATTACTAGATTGCCTAATAGTGACAGGGAGTCTGTTATAGATTTTAGGAGCCATACATAACACACTTTTGGAAAGTAGTGTTGTTTTAAAACTATTTATATAAACTTTAGTGTCATCACGCCTATTACGTATTATTACATTTGCAATCTTAGGAAATAAATTTGGATTAGTACGAACAAATAAGGAACACTCATATATATATAGGGACGGAAGTGATAGAATGTTGTGTTCAATGAATACTTGTTTGCAGCTCTCACTAGTTCGCATCTCAAACATTGACCTAAGACAGCGTTTTTGCACTTTGAAAACGACTCCATTCTCTGTCGAGTTTCCCCAAAATATAATACCATATCGCAGGAGTGAAGCAACCATTCCATGATATGCAATAATTAGCGCATCAACATTCAAGATTGAGGCAAGCCTCGAGAGAGCAAATGCACAACTACTCATTTTATTACACAGTTCATTAATGTGTTGTTTCCAATTAAGTTTGCAATCCACTACCAATCCTAAAAATTTTGTCTCCTCCACATTCTCTAGATTATTATTATCATGTTTGATTTTCAATAATGGATTAACCTGCCGTTGACTAAAATGCATAATTTTAGTCTTCTTTAAATTAATTCTGAGGTTATTGTTGTCAAGCCATAAAATTGTCGATGTCAATGCATTATTTATATCAGATTCATAATTTAATAAGTTCTTACATGCTATTGTTAGAGTACTGTCATCTGCAAAGAGGGTCATAGGTTTGTCTACGCAGCTAGGAAGATCATTTATATAGATTATAAATAATAATGGTCCCAAAACACTACCCTGTGGCACACCATAAACTAAAGATCGTGCCTTAGAAAGAATGGTTTCTTCTTTAAGCGTCCTATTATTGAAACTAGTTATAGCTGAATATTGCAATCTATTAGACAAATAGGATTGTATCAATTGAGATAAATTGCCTCTGACTCCATAAGCCTCAAGCTTTTTAATTAATATTTTATGATCCACATAGTCAAAGGCCTGGGTCATGTCACAGAATAGGGAACAGACAGGATTTCTTTTATCTACATTATGCATAACCGTTCTTAAAAAGTCGTACATGGCCATGTTAATAGTTTTATTCTTTCGGAAACCTTTTTGTTCTATACATAGAATGTTATTAAACTCTAAATAGTTGTACAGACAATTATAAATGTATTTTTCAAATATTTTTGATATTATAGGGTTAAGGGCTATGGGTCTATAATTATGCATTGATTCAGAGCAACCCCTCTTAAGTAGTGGCCTGACAATAGATAATTTTAAACTATCTGGGAAAGATCCACTTTCAATACATAAATTTAATATGTAGCTTAAATGTGCACTTATAGTTGTACCAACAGCCTTTATAACTTTGGTGGATATTCCATCAATACCTACGCTATTAGAATTTTTGAGATTTTTTATAATTGTATAGATGTCACTAGGTATACTTGGGGCCATAAACATGGAGTCTTTCTTGCAAGTAATATTCGAGGTTACATTTTTTCCGAAACCTACTATAGGTTCTATTTTATCAATAAAGAAATTATTAAAGCTATTAGCAATTATCTGTGGATCATTAATTATTTGGTCACCAACAATAATTTGTGAGATATTATTATGGGGCATATTAAATTTAATTTTATTTATAATATTCCAGGTTGATTTTGATTTATTTTTAGATATTTTGATATTATAGCTATTTTGTGCACGTTGTGTTAGTTTTATAACTCTTTTTAAGATTCTAGAGTATTTAATAAATTTATTTTTATTATATAGGTTGGGTGACCGCCTATATGTAAACAATAGTTGTCTTTTTTTTCTACAACATTTTTTTATTCCTCGCGATAACCATTTGGGCTTACTACATACAGGTATTTTGACAATCTTAATTGGGAAACAAAGTACATAAAACAACTGAAAGACGTCTATAAAGCAATTATAAGCGCTATTACTGTCACGCGCAGTATACATATCACTGAAAGCAAAGCTCTCAAGACAATGTTTAAATTTCAAAATGTTTTCTGCATTATAGTCACGAATTTCTTTACGCCAGAACTTTATTAAAGGTATATTTTTAATTGGACAGTGCAATAACTGCGCTGTGTGGTCAGATAAAGCTAATTCTATCACTTCAGCCTTACAGTTTCTTTTAAAGTTATGAGCAAAATTATCAATGCAGGTTTTACTTGCATGTCTAGTTGGTTTTTTAAGTGCTAATTTTAAGTCATAATTTAACAAAATACATTCGAAATTCAAAGTCACATAATTTTTTTTTCATAATATCAATATTAAAGTAGCCAGCAACTACGACATTATTATACTTCTTTTTATATGTTAATTGTTTTAGAATCTGCTCTAACTTATGGAAAAATAGATTCAAATTTCTTATTTTAGGCACCCTATATATGCATAAGATAACAGTTTTATGATCTGTAAGCTCAATTGCACAACATTCAATTATACCTGCAATTGATAGTCTAGATATCTCATGAAGCTCTCTCCATATGAGCCCAGTTTTAACGAGAATGCAGGATCCACCTCTCTTTATGTCTTTTCTGCAGTAACTAGCAGCTAGTTTATAATTCTGAAGCGATAACTGCGATTCAAGTCCTGCCTTTATAAAGTGTTCAGATATACATATGACATCTATAGAAATGCCGGTTTCCGATAACTCACAAAGACAGGCTAATAAATAGTCAGCCTTATTTATTAGCCCGGCAATATTTTGATGCATTATAACAAGTTTGTTATTCAAGAAAAAATTTTTTATAATTATTGTTATTCTCTAGATTAGTATTGCGATTATTCAATTCAATGTCACGCGTATATAAAGGTTCTTTATCATCATCATTGTAATAATTGGAAATATAATATTCAAAGATGTCATTAATACAGTTATTCAGATCCTTAAAAATAACACGATAGCCAGAGTCATTTAATGAACCATTTAGTCTATTATACATTCGATAATCATAGGTGATATTTTTATTACAATCTAATAAGTAGGCATGCTCATGTGTTATTAAATCAAGATACAACAAATTATTGAAGTTTTCAACTCTCCAGTTATACATATTTGAATACCTACCTAGTCTGTAAGTTGGAAGACAAATTATTATATTCGTGTTGCGTACATTTTGCAGTATATTTCTTAATTTTAACACTAAATTAAAATAATTTTTGGTTTTAGTAAAGTCGTTTTCGCTTATAAATATTATACAGTAGTCATTCATTTTGTAATTTAATAATTTTGTACCTAAGTTGTCTAACATAGCTAAAGTGTTTGAGTGAGGTGTACAATAATGGCATAGTTTAAAAGTAGTACTAAAGGTTTCTTGAGCAATTTTTAAGATACTATTTTTATTATTAGTACTTAAGATACACATTTTTTTATAGGTAAATGTTTCTTCAATAATTGTTGTCTGTTTGGTTCAATGGATTGGGCACTTAGTGACAGTTCATTGCAAATTTTCTGTTTAGTTGGGCTCTTTATAATATTATGTTCTGAATGTGACTTCGGTTTCACTTTTTTGGTGCTATTTGTAGGTGATGAACATATGCGCATCAGTTGAGCAACCTTGTTTTTTTGTTCGATTAATTCAGATGCAAGATGATTTTTTTCCAATATTAAATTTTCTATTTCATGATGAGCGCTCTCTAATTGTGTTTTCAAGTCAGTGATAGTTTGTTGTAATTCATTAATGTCATTTAATTGTATACTAGATAAGTCAGGTAAACTTCTTACACGCGATTCCCCAGAAAGAAATGACATGTCATCAGAAATATTATATAAGTTATTTATTGGTGATATTGGTTGATTTATATTTCCGGACTTTTTTTCACGCATGGTAACATTGTTATTGTATTCTGGAGGTGAGGAAGAGATATTTCTTGACCTATTTGCAGCTGTTATAATGGGTGTTTCCGGACTATTCTCCATATCACAACTTTTATCTTTTGTACAGATTTTTATTTTATTTTTTTTATGATTTTTCACCGATTTTGAAGCTTTTGCTTTATTAGTCGTTGACATAATTGTATTATATATTGAAAAAACGGCAATACGCAAACAATATTATCGGGTTTGAACTAAGTTTACTCCATCTATTGGATATTTAGTAAACTACTAACAATTGGTCAATATTAGCATTTAATGTTGCAACAAAGTTTGCACTGTTAAATGTAGATGGCATCAATTTTCATGTGACCGTTACAATACACTATTTAAAAAATTCCTTTGTTTAAAATGTTAAGTTCACTATTTATATTTCAACTATTTATCAGTTTATGGATTTATTCTCCTATTAATAGAGATTCGTTAAAAAGTGTCAATCACGGATTAGTTCCTTATATAAACACAATTTTATTTAAAAATCACTATCTATCTTCTACTCACCACATATAGAAATTATTAAGTTTTTATAATACAGTTTGCCTAAATAACACTTTCACTACTTAGTCACTATACACACAGTCTTTTTATTCAGTTTTCACAACAGATATACTAATTATTTATTATTTATTAAAATTATTGTTAAGAGCCGATGTGTACGTGGCTACTGCGCCATCTATCCTCCACGTGCGATCGTCACGTACTCCAAAAAAATAATAAATAATAGTTAAAAATACTGCACTAGCTCTATCTTACTCGCGTACAAAGGATGCGGAAAGGAATTAATTAATTCTGGCGAATCTAATTGGGATAATCGGATTTTGTAATCGATTTATTGCATTGTCATCGGTCTTTGACAGGTGTGCAAAGTTTGAATTAAATCTGATCGTTCAAAGTAGGACAAAATCGAGCTCAAAGGAGTCTGTTACAAACATACATACAAACATACAAATATACAGGTGAAGCTAATAAAAACGTGTTAAAAACTCATGGAAATCGGTCTAGGTTCTGAATAATGCATGATAATGCATTCAAGAAGATAAAGTGTTCGTTTTCAAGCTAGCTTGTACCTACACACTGTAGCTTTCCAATTTAGATGCGAGTTAAAGGCATTTTATTTAAAGATATCGTAAAAACAGCAGTAAACGAAGAAAAGTAATATATACTCACAAGTAAAGGAGTCTGCGGCGCCACAGCAGACCCGATCCTGCCGATGGTGGAGCAGAGAGCCAGCAGCGTCGTCCGGTAGTTAGTGGGGAAGACCTCCGCCGCGAATATGTACAAAGAGTTATAGGCGAGGGTTATGAAGAACTTGCCTCCCAGGTAGAATACGGTGGACCAGTTGCCACCACCTGTAGAATATACTATTTAGAATAACTCTCAATTTAAACTCTAAATTTCACTACTTTCAGTTCAATCCTGATCTAGGCATGACTTTAAACGTTTGGATTTATTTTCTTTTTCATACAACCAAAGATTATGCTGATGCGCTGCTCTTTTTGACGATGACGATGAAAAGGCATTCAATTTTTTTTTAATTTTTTTTTTCAATTAGATTTGTAAACTAATTGCTTCCGTTAGTGACGTCACGACTAATTGATAGCATCAAATAAGTTCTTAGAATCGATATTAATAAGTTGATTATAAAAAATCCATTCAAGTTTCAAAGAAGTGTCTACTTATTATGTTTAACATTGGTTTTTGTTTTAGTTTGCAGAACATAGTGTAAGATTTTTTGCAAGTAAGCTTACTTGCAATGACAATGCAATGTCAGACGTTTGAAGTTTTTCTTAAAAACGAAACAGAAAAACATAGAGAACAGACAGAAAGACAAGTACGAATCGGTTCTTTCAAGGAAATTTTTAAACAAAATTTCCGAAATAGCTTTCTGTATTTAGGGTAACTTTCTAGATTTAAAGTAGGTCAGTCTGACTGACAGAGTCAGTAGTCTTGGCCAAAAAGAGGACACACACAGTTAATGGTTATGAGTAACTCAGTATAACTTAAATAGTTTCCCGGAAACAGTTAGTCAAGTGATGGAAAAAAATGATGTTTTTGTGCCCATAGTTCCACAACTAATGTCCACCGCTGCTACTACTGTATAGTCAGGATCGACAGCGCTAAATGACGCTTCGATACGAGAGTGAATCAAGGAGCCCGGGAGATACTTTAAAACTGTCCTGGGACCCGTAAATAATTTATTAAGAAGAATTCAGGAAAGGTCGCAATTATTTCCAGAATTCAGAACAAGTAGGAATTAATTTCTGCGTTAAAATATTGCAATGACTCTTGTTAAAAGTCAAGGAATCACAGCAACCGGGAGTGCCCCGCTGCAATATTTAGTCTCTCTGACTATTATAGTAATTAAATGCTGGGTACCAGCTAATTTGGGGATCCCTAAAATAGGAGGAAAACCACGACGGGCAATCCCACGTATCTATAAAAACTAGTGTGCCGATAAAAACTATAACTTGCGTATTCAATTAAAATGCAATGTAATGATGGATTCAATTAGGTGGTTTGACTTTTGTCATTAATGAGGAAAACCGAGCTCGAGGTATTACCGGTAGTACCGAACGATTATAATTGTTATAATCCCAAAAAACGTATAAAATGATATAATTTAAATTCTTTACCATCGTGTAAATCGTCCTTATATAATATGTCCCTTTCAGTATGTTATGCATACAAGTTGTCAAGTAGCAAACCATATAATATGTCCTACTGCCGGGCATGAGTCTCCTCTTCGAAATCAGGCGAGGAGGGTAATGGGCCATAATTCACCGAGGCGCTGCACTGGCCCAATACGGGTTGGTGAACTTCAAAGACTTAATCTCATCAGGCATGCAGGTTGCCTCACGATGTTTTCCTTCCTTCTTCGATTTACGAGCGACAGTCTTGAATTCAGTCATGCAGTCTAGGATGCACTTAGAAATTTAGAAAAGCCATTTCAAGGCATTACAGGGGGTCAGAATCGAACCCGGAACTCTATATACTCTGGTTGTCTATGGACATCACCATTAGGCTCCAACTGTTCGGTAGCCTCCTTATTTAAAAAACCTTAACTTTATTAAATCGCCCAATGAACGGCACGTGGTAAAGGACGATCAACAAATAATTTAGGACCAATTCTATTTACGCTATGGTAACTCTCATCGACGATCTTCGTAGGTCCGGCCCTAGGAAGCAAAGTACCGTTTACATATGTGCAAAAACAGTCTTCTAGACCCTTCTACAATTTCATCAATGTTACTTAAACGTAAATCCCGTATGTGCAACAAAACTCACCTGGTAAAAATCCATAATTGACAAGAATAATTCCAGTCAATATAAATGCTGTAGCGATGACCCTCTTCCTGCCGAATCTGTCGAGGAATATCAGCTTGCAGACATTCGCCGGGGCTTCAATAACCAACACCACTATATAGTTGATATACGTATTCCCTGACAACTCCATGGCGTTTATCGATAGACCATAGTAGACCAGAGTAGACGATGCCCACAGGAACGAGCAAGTGAACAGTCTTTTCCATATCATACCAGATAATAGAACCTGTTTGAAAGAGGATCTGTTTATCTCCTTTGCTTCGAACTTCCTCGCGTCCCTCTGCGTTATGGCATGTTTCTCCACTTGGTCATAGTGGTCTTTTGGTACGGTAACGTTATTTACTTTTTCACATTTCTGCAGCACGTTCAAGCCCTCTTCATATCGGCCTTTGCTGAAGAGCCATCTGAAGCTCTCCGTGAGCATCCAAAGGTACACGAAGAGAAAGACTGCTGGTATGTAAATGACTAGGAGGAGATATCTCCAACTCTGCAGCCACCACGAGAGTAGAGTGACGGTCACTCCACCGAGGATGAACATGGTGTTGAATAGGAGGCTGATAAATACTCTTCCTTTTGGCCCGACAAGTTCCAAGGCTGGAAATTAAAAAAAAATATGTATTAGTTTAGGAAAAAAAAGGCTAACCAAAGATCAATATTTAATGTTTTTTTGAAATAAATGCTAAATCTCGCTTCTAAATTTTTACCGTTAGGAGGATGCACTGTGTTACGGGTGATCAGTGTTTCTTCCTAACTTATTATACCATTTCAACGTGCTTCGTCCTTCGGTTGGTCGTCCCCGCGGAAACTTTCGTTTTTAGACCCCACAGGCCACAGTTCATCGCAAAATACATTAATTTAATTAAGAGGTTTTTCTTTGATTTTGGTCCTCTATAAAAAATAATATGAATCGTTTAAATTTGGCGAATAAAATGAATATAATATGATTAATGAAAAATATAATTAAAAAAATCCTTTTCAATTTACTTTTTCTCATTTAACTTTAACTTATTATACAATTATTTTCCCCCTTACGTTTATAATTTCATGCATCAAGTGCAAAAAAAAAATAACCAAGTTCTGGAAAAAACGTTTTTTTTTTCAGTTTAAATATTAGTGTATATTTGAAGGAAATCCAGCGATTAGCTGTCGTGACCCCTCGTTTCGCCTTGTGTATGGCTAGTGAGCGGAAGTTTGGACAAAAACTGTAATTAGTTTCAAACAGCAGATGAGGCGTTAAAGGTTAGTGGACTTTTTATTTTTACAGATTTCTAGGAGACCTAAATACTAGGCAAACTGCATAAGGTTGTCATAATTTGTGTGCGCTCATTATAGATAATGCTATGGTCGTTGCTGTATTAATCTTACGTTAGATTTTTTATGAATTATGCATTTTCAAACGACATCATGTTTTTTTTAATAGCAACATAAATGTCTTTAGGGTTGTCCGACTTTTTGAAAAATCTTTTATTTTTCCTTACTTCTTTTTTAGTACTTTTAGCATAAGCTCGGGCTTACCACGGTTCGATTCGATTTTTCGTTTCAGTTCTATAAGAAGTAAGAAGACCATTGTCATCCTTACATATCTAAATGTGAAAGTAGGGATGTTTGTTACGCTTTTACGCGAAAACCATTCAACCGATCATCATGAAGCTTAGTACACATACTCTTGGAAGTACTAGAAGTAACATAGGATACCTAAAAAAAGGGATTATTTGCGCAGGCGACGACGTGGGCAACAGTTAGAATGTCATAAAGTGACGACGTACCTCATAATCGACGCCCAAAGCTCACCAGCTCAAGGTTTTCGCTATTAGAAAGGCTTGATGGATGTCATGACGCGACATACCATATAAGTACATATAAGGGCTTAGTGATAAACCTCCTACAATTACATCCCAGGTGGAAATGGGGGACTGTTTTGACTCTGAATGACCCAATGACACCCACAGGATGCCTCGATTAAGCAATAGAGGAGCATAAACGCAGGCTGCGTTCACCGACTTTGTTCCTAAATATAGAAGAATGATAGATTCTCAGATAGAGTATTTATAAAAGAAGAAGTCTAATCGTCCATATATATACCATCTCGCATATCTTTGGTGAAGCAGCATTTTAAAGAGGTCGATACCGGGTCGGATCGAAATATTTTAACAATTATCAGCTTCTATTTCTAATTTACTGTAAGGATTGTATACAAAAACCCACAAATCTGTGCAAAAACCATATTAAAGGCAACTTAAATTCTAGTTTAAGACAGAGCCGTAAATATGGCGGTGCCACCGGTGCCCAGGCACAGGGCGTAGACTCTGGGGGCGCAAGAATGGCCAGACCAGGCAGGACTATTGTTTTTTTCGGTTTGCTAAGGGCACTGTTATATATAAGCTTATTTATCAATTGATCTATAAGTTTTTTGTACACTTTAGGAGGAACTTTACTTATATCCGTACGCATTTAGATAATTTATTTTCGAAAGTATAATTGTAATATTTAATTATAAACTGGTTGATAAGGAAGTGAGTGTTATTTTTTGTCACCACAGAGTCGCCGACCGTAAAATTTTAGAGTTACCTAGTAATTCATTACTTGCTTGGAAAGTATAATTATACAAATGGACAAAGAACTACAAAACGTCTTCAAGAAGAACATATGGTTTCGTAAAATCTAAAAGCAAAGTACAATTATAAATTGGGCCTTTAATCTACACTAATATCTACATTAATAATATAAAGAGGAAAACTTTGTTTATTTAGTTGTAATGAATAGGCTCAAAAAGTACTAGACCGATTTCAAAAATTCTTTCACCATTTGAAACCTACATTATCCACGAGTAACATAGTCTCAATTTTATTCTGGAAAAAAACAGGGTTCCCTAAGATATTTGGGTTTTTCGGACACGAGGTGTAAAAAATCAACCAGAAAAGTTACTTATTTTGCGTACGCTGCCTAAACTATAAAAGATAGAACCATAAAAGGTTCTAATTAATTGTAGATCTTATAAATATCTACAAAAAAGTCCACGACACACTATACCTATCTATGTCGAGTGAGGCACAACAACCATATTTTATTCAGAAATTATGCTTTTTTTGGACTACATTTAAACGAGTTTATTTTACTCATGCTTTTAATTCTTAAGATATGAAGCTAAAGAGTTTGTTTATTTGAACGCGCTAATCTTAGGAACTATCGGTTGGATTTTAATGAAACATTTCAGTGTTCGATAGCCCATTTATCGGTAAAGATATATCATCCCGCTAAGATCCCGTTGTAAATCTTAGTTAACTCAGGCGAAGCTGCGGGCAGCAGCTAGTTCATAATATAAAGTCACACCTGTAAAATTACCAGTAAGCAAGTAAGGTGTTCCTTGTATCGTCTTTACTATATTAAATGTTTAATTACCATGGTTATTATAACAGCTAAAACAATTTAAAAATATAGGGACAGAAGAGATCGGCTGTGTTTTTTTTGTTTAATTTTTCAGATTCGATATTTCAACGTTGTCTAAAAAGATTCGCTTTGGTGGCCTCACTCGCGTATTCGGCATGCTCCATCTGTCTTTATTTATAAATCTGTGTCTATGAATTTTACCTATAAATATTAAAAGCAATACCCGGAAATCGTCCTCGAATATAAGGAAGTGTACGTAACCTTTGTAAGTAATATTTATTTGGACCTTATTAGAACGTATCTTGAATCGTTCCGCGTTTTACGACCTCTAACCATGGAAAAAATATGTCTATGATATTGTAAATAGGAAAGAACCATTCGTTTGTAATCAATAAACTATAGCTATCAATTTAAGTATTTTTTTACTATCGTAAATATGCCATAAAATATTTACTAACTAGGAGCGCCCCTCCGTACTTACCGTTACCCTGGGTGTACGGTGATCAATTATAGCCTATATGTTATTCTGATGTATAAGCTATATTATTGTAAAATTTCATTAAATTACATTCAGTAGTTTTTACGTGAAAGAGTAACAAACATCCATACTTACAAACTGTCATATAATATTAGTAGGATAGGCAGCTACATTATACAGTTGCTTGTTGTATATAGTTATGAAGTAAGTATTTTGTTTATTTAAAAAAAAACGGCATCAGACTTATTGGAACGAAGTTCCTTACGGTAGCTTGGAGGCCGGAGGGGATAGGGATTTTGCTGCGCGACTGAACTGAAAAAAAATGTGATAGTAAAACCGTAAGAAAAAGTACGTGGAATAAAAGCGTTAAATGAGACGTGCGCAGGCGCGACAGTCGCATACACAAGCGAGTAGGGTATAATACCTTTCTTTTTAGCCGAAGGAACTTCGTTCCTACCTGGTGTCCCACGACACCACATTTCTTTTATTATATATTTGCATGTGCTGAGTATAAAAGCTAAAATACATTTTGAATGGAAGTTATCTAATATAAAGATATTTTTATGTAACGTTATCATGTTTTGTCTCAAGTTATGATATGGATGAGTCTAGAAATCTAGCTCAATACAGTCTAGCTTAGGTGTACTTGTTTATGTACATTATATATTGATTACTGATCATAAATCATCATTAATCATGATTAATCATAGTGACGTTAAATTACATTGAAAAAATTACAACAACAAATTAGTATTATTAAAAAAGCCGATGCGGAGGCGCAGGATCGTGATACGTGGAAGAGCTTGGGGACGCCTTTGCCCAGCAGTGGGACAGCATAGGCTAATAAAAAATAAATTTAAAAAATAAAGCCGAAACGTAGCAAATTAGTATGTTTTTTAAAATACGGACAGTATTTTAAAAAACATACTAATTTGCTACGTTAAATTCCTGCTAAAATAATAACAAATAAGTATTTTTACAAAAAGCGAGCTATTATACAAAGGGCCTGTTTCACCACTTCCTGATAAGTGCCGGATAGGCTATCCGCAACATATTTGACAGATACTCCATACTCTATCTGTTGCATACCTGGTGGATAGCCTATTCGGCACTAATCATATTACCACCACTATACACATAAGTGGTGAAACAGGCCCTAAAACACAAAAAGAAACTCACCCAGTTTTCTACTGCACCGATTAAGCATAAGTCTTTAGACCAACAGCATAGGCCATTACGAAAAAAAGAACTCACCCAGAACAAAGCAGGCGGTATACACTCCCCCTCCCAGCGCCGGTTCCAGGAACTCCAGTACTATGAACATCTCGTAGTTGAGCGAGAACGCCCGCACCACCCCGAACACCCCGCTCGCCACTATAGCGAACACCAACGCCAAGCGACGCCCGTAACGGTCGGAGATGAGGCCGGTCAGGGGGATGGACACGAAGAAGCCCGCGTTGTGCACCGTGCCCACGAGGGAGCGCTTCCAGTCTTGGCAGCCGAGATTGAACTGGAACCAAGGATATAATAAGTTCTTCCAAAAGAAACGTTCACTTTGTTAACTTAGTTAGATAGGCAGACAGCGATGCCACACTAAACCACCAGCGAGCGACTTCTAGCTTCGTGAGGGTCCTAGATCGGTATCACCTTAGCTTAGATTTCTTATCACGGAGATTGCCGGACTACTACTAAGCAGTTCCCACGACGCGACGTCGTGTTTAGCGAGGCCCGGATATTATCGCGGGGTTTCGTTTCCGAACTTTTCTTGTTTATCATAAAGAGAGCCAGCATCCGAAAATATATATTATCTTTTTTTGATTCATTACTTTTTCATCTTGACATCTATTGTTTCGCGTTTCGTGCGTTTTGTGAGTTTCCAATGGCCTATTGGAGGGACATGGAAAAGGAGGGCAACTCCGCACACCCAAGGGGCCCTTATTGGTGCGGATGTCTAGGGGCGTCCGATGCCTCTGACTGCTCGGTTGCCACTTATGGCATAAAAACTTGACGTTTTTTACGTCTTGACGACATAAACGTCAAGTGTAGACTTGAAATACGTTGTACAAGTTTATCCATCTTTTTTAAATTTGATTTGTAAATATGATAACATTCAATACGAAACTCAACTGCGAAAATTCAACAGTTTTCGACAAAAGCGTTGGCCATGAAAACGCCATGGCATAAACAGGTGGATATCCATTTGTCTCATTCAAACGCTTTTTTATCGCTCGTTTAAAAAACGCGCATCAAAACACTGCAATAGTCGATGATGATCAAAAATTTTAAGGAAGCAATTGGATTTTGAACCTCAATCACCTTAATACCTGTGACCTAGGCTTCAGCCTTTCCACCCACATGACATCAACACAATTACTGTGACAGAGACGACATAAACGCTTACATGTCAGAATAAAACCCGCTCATCATCATTATTATCATTATTATCATTTTAATGATAAGGTAACACTCAATTTAACATATATTCAACATTGTATGCGAATTGTAAATAATGACACCGAATGAAGTGCTTCTAAAGATCATTTATTTTGTCCGACGTAATTATAATAAACACCGCGCTAACATAGTCTTACCTATCGTTTTTTGTAGCAGTATAACTGCTTTTTGAGCGACGATGGTCCAGATGGAATGGGTTCAGCCTCTTTAGCGAGAGGTTCCGGGTTCGATCTTGAATTTATGGTCCTTTGAAATATACTTATCTAAATTTCTCACTGTACCCTGAACAGCTGGATTTCACCTGGCTGCTGTATTTTTTTTTACTTTTAGTCACTGAAATCTTGTACTTTGAACGGGACGGTAACTGGAATATTTCCTACTCCTCCTGAATTCTTCTGGTTAATTTCGTTGCGGGTCCCAAGACTGTTGCAACGTATCCGGGCTCCCGTATCAAAGGATCATTTGGTGGTTGCCGCTGTCGATCCTGGCTATACAGGAGTTGCAGCGGTGGGAACGAGTGGTGAGCCAAGCCCGAAAAAAAATGCACCCTGAACACGAGACCATCGCTCGCTCACCGGTGAAGGAAAACATCGTAAGAAAACCTGCATGTCTGATGAGATTGAGTCTTTGAAGGTGTATGAAGTTCACCAACCCGCAGTGCATCGGTGAACTATGGCCCGATACCCTCGCCTGATTTCGAAGAGACTCGTGTCCAGCAGTGGGACATGGGTTGATCATTTTTTCACTTCCAAGGGAATGGGATATACGTGAGTGAAACCGCGGGGCGCTGCTAATATAAATAACCGTCTATTTATCATTCACAGCTATGCGGTATAGCTAGATCGCATTCATTTGTACTGCATAATCTGTCGAGACTCGAAGGCATTGAATATATGTTTAGAAACGGTCATAACTTCAAGACTGATTTAATTAAAATTCTCCGCAAATCAATTAGTTCCTGAACGACACACGACTGTGTCGACGCGATATAATATTCGTACTATGTTTAACTGACAGTCACTGATGCCGTCTTGGAGTTTATTCATATAGTCCCATAGTAAATGTAAATAAAAAAGTCTCATAAATGATAATGATGATTAGTTTTAATATTATTTGCAAGATTTTTCATCATCGATCAGGTCATCATCATTTGTCAGGATCGAACCCGGACTCTCTCGCTCAAGAGGGCGGCCCTTGCCATTCCAACAAGTAACTTCGGGGATCCTGTCACAGCGAGTAAATCGGTTAAAATTTCTCGTTATATGTGAAATTAGTAGCTTGGTCTGACTTGGAAGATATTTTGGAATGTGACATTGTCCGTAGTAAGAAGACTTGGTGTAAGTCTAAATTTTACTGACAGTTTTTGTTTTTGGGTAAATCCGTTTTTGACGTCAATTTTGTTAATTAAATCATTTAGGGCCTGTTTCACAATCTCCCGTTAAGTTCCCTATAGGCTATAGGCAACATATTTGACAGATGTTTGACAGATACTCCATACTCTATCTGTCAAACATCTGTCAAATATGTTCCCTATAGCCTATAGGGAACTTAACGGGAGATTGTGAAACAGGCCCTTAATGTTTTTCTCGACTTACATTAACTATCCATATGTATTGAGATGCAACAGTTAGATTTTTATGTTAGTCAGACAGTCTAGAATCTAATCTAGCCTAGATGGTCCAGGTGGTATACCTGGAACTAGCCCAGGCAAGTTATTTATGTCTTATTCTGAGACCATAAGTTGTCTCTGTGCCAGTTTTTCAATTACTTTGCTTGTTTTGCCTTCCCCTCAAATACAGCAAAGCTGTTACACGGGAGCAGCAAGCAAGGCTGTTTTTGACGGTAAGAAGTTTATAAAGATGATGATGATGATGATGGAATCTCCATTTTAAATAATTCCTCACTTGGTAAGTTAAATCTGGTAGCTCACCTCCTTGACAATGGAATGTTCTTCAAAGTAGATGTAGGAGTCGCATGCCACCACCCTTGACGTGTCGAACTGCTCGGGCGAGCACGTGTCGTTGGTGAGAGTGGTGTTGGCCGGGGCATACCGGAGGCACCTCGCCGGGGCCCCATCCTCGTCGAAGGGCCCCGTGTAGTTGACGGAAGGGTCGTTGCACTCGGTTGAGCATCTAGAAGAATAGGATATTAGGCGTGAACAATGATGCGTTTACCATCATCATCCGTCCACTGCTGAATAGGCCTCTTTGAATGAACGACAAGACATCAGATCCGAGAAGTTAGCAGGTTTGAATCCCGCTGAGGACAATTGGCTTAAAACTTGTCATCCATAGCTGTGGACTGGACATCAACACCGGATGGTGATGATCTTAATGTCTGTTTCGTCTTACTTGTCAGTTTTATATATAGCTATATGCATTTGAAATGATGTCTAAACAAATATAGCTTTCCAGTACTTAGAGTTTACGACAGAATATGAGTGAACATTGCCAACGAATATTTACAAATTGTTTAAGTAGACAAAGTGTTGCTGGCCATTAGCCTCTCGGATCTACGTGAAGTTGCCATTCGTCTTGCTGTTCATTGAAGGAGGCTTATATTCAGCAGCGGACGGACATAGCGTGATGATAATAATGATGGTTTATAAATTATTTGGAAGCATAAGTTGAAGATACGAGTGTTGCTCCCCTTGATGCGAAGGCTTGATTTCCTAGCCTTCAGCAACCAGCCTTTAACCCCTGAGCGGCACGCCTCCGTATGCACGTTAGAATGATAATAATAATATAGATTCTTTTACACCACGTCAATCTGGTCCCGTGGTACGTTCTCGAAGAACTCGTGTTACGGGTACCAGACAATGGGATATATTTAATACTTTTATACTAGTGATACATATCTATAGGATTTTTAATATATAATACATATATTAAAAATCCATGACCCAGGAACACAGAAAACTTTTTGTTCCCTGGCGGGATTCGAACCCGCTACCTCCATATTGAGCGCCAACGCGCTAACCATTGAGCCACAGAGGTTATCGACCAATGTATCAATACATTCTGTATTATTGAACACTGTGTATAGTATTGTTTTCTTATGTTTCATTATAACTGTATATAGTGTCAACACTAAGTGTATGGATCAATTTTTGCCGCCATCATCAAATTCTGTGGCGTCACCGCGACAATAGCCACCTAGACTAATTCCGATTTGCATGGCGTGACGCCACTGAATTCGCCATGCTCGTGGTGTAACCCATTCGTTAACAATGGGACATACTCAAGGACCGACTACTCACTTCCGACTCCCATGATGACAAGAGGGTAGGTCCATACGCTCTATTGCCCACCTCATAAAATTGGGGAATAAACTGCCTTCACCGTAAGATATACCTTGCCACCATCGGGGAAGATCGAGGAGGGAATTAGAACACATTATTTTTAGCCTCTTAGGGGAGGCGCGTCGAAGTCGCGCCTCTTCTATGGAAGCCGAAATATGAATACCCTCATAAAGCGACTGAAGGCGCTCGCACTGGTTTTAGAGGGTAAAAAGTAGTCAATGAAGCATGAACGAATTCACTTATAATTAAGGTTAAAATCCTATGTTGATCACGAGGGTAACAAAACTGCTTTACATTGTAAAATTATTTTACAATAGAAAAAACAAAAATCTTTGCATTTCATAGACTATATATTTAATAGATGTAAGGTTTTATTTACAGCCTAACCGTTTGCAATATTAAATGAAATTCACATATCGGGAAAACTGGTAAAATTCTAGCAACACAGCATTACTACATAGTATATATTACATAAGACATTACATAGATTACCAAAACAGATACGCCATGTAGAAAACTAGATAAAAATTTGTAACAGTTGACGTTACTATATTGAAACACGTTTTGATTCGATAACGAATGTTAATCTATGTTTTATTACGTTACTGCAAGGTTACTGCTGTGATTTCGATTGGAACATAAACCCTTGAGAAACCTGACGGGTAAGAGAGGATGAAAAGCGGGAACATAAATCGGGACGCCCCTGGGACCAAAACCTGCTTCTACCATTCATGATAAAGTTTTGCTGTGTTATTTGTGTGCGGAAATAAAGACAGTATAATTATTGATACCCATGAATTTCTTTTGGAAGATTGTCTGTCTGTTTGCCTTGCTTATACCAATATTTATTTATAGCTGTAGAGTAGGTTTGAACGCGCTAATCTCAAGAACTATTATTCGTATTTGAATGATTCTTTCAGTATTACATAGCCCATTTATCCATAGGCTATAGGATTAAGGAAAAAACCAAGCATCTCTCGTGTTCTTCTTCTTGCAATTAGTAGGTGTTTAACGGCAATGAGCTTCCTGCTTGACTTTCAATTAACAGTTTAATTGTTTAAAATATAAATTACTCGATATCATTAAGGACGTATTTCCCATATCTATACTCAACTAGCTGCTGCCTCGTCTGCGACAACTGACATTTAGAAGGGCATCTTAGCGGGAAGATAGCCTTCCAGCCAGCCTTCCTAGATAAATGAAATGTTTAACACTGCAAGAATCATTCAAAACCGACCAATACTTGATGATACGAGTAAGCATGTTCAAACAAACCCTTCAGCTTTTTATAAGATTTTTGTTTATTTACAAGCTTCTATTTAGATTAAATTTCAGTTTTTTTTATGATGCAGCATTCAAAAATACATGCAGATCTAAATTTTTAGCCTTCCACGATATACTCTGTTTTTTAACAGCGATATTAGTACTTTTGGCAAGTCTGCCGAGGCAGCTGTAATGTTATATTATCAGACGATACGTAATATCAATAAAAAGTTCAGGTTCTAAGAACAACAAATAACAGCCCTTTCGCTATGAAAAAATGATTTCGCTTTTAAACATACATATTAAAAACTATCAAATACCTATAAAAATGGACACCTATAAAAACATATTATTTTTAAACCTCATAACCTTGCATTTCTTTTATTGATAATAAAAAAAATAAAAAAAAATAATGCCTTAAAGTGTTTTTTTTACAAATGTTAAACAGCGTGATATATTTTAAATCGTGTAAACGTAATACGTTAATATTTGATATTTACACATTTTAAAAGCTGTTTACTACTTTGTAAAATCAAAAAACTTGCTAAATTTCAATTTGAGTCAAAGCAACAACAAATTAAAACAAACATTTTATCCTTAAATAAATAATATTAGTATAAATACTTAAAGGATTTGTCTATACTTATTAGGTAAACTTTTTAATATCTAAGAAACTCTTAATGATTTTATGTAAGTAGCTATTATTTAATTTATAAAATAAGTATTTAAAATAAGTAATTATTTTAATTTTAAAATAATTACTTATTTTAAATACTAGTATTTTTACTTTTTATTTTATAAAAAAAGTAAGGTATTCAAAAACTCACCGGTAAGCAAGATTTAAGGCTTCAAAGTTGTACACTGATGAATATATCCCAGACAGCAACACAGGGAACAATATTAATATATAATTGTATACATTAAATTTTCCAAAAGGTCCCAATATTTGTAATATATCGTCCACAGTGACATCTTTACTTTTTTCAGGATCCATTTTGTTTTAGAACATCACTTATAGACGACGTCGGTCGGCCGCGGCGTAGTGAGCGCTGGTCGCTTGTATAATGCCTTTTATTGTTATAGTTTTTAGTTGCTTATCGATTAGAATGGAATTGTAATTCGTAATAAGTTTTTAATGTTTGAAAGGATGTTACGAAGGAATTGGCTTGCAGTGAACGGGTCATACAAAGCCCTTTGGGCCAAAAGTTTGGAGAATTCGGGGAAAATTTCTAGACGTGATGATCAGCTGAGTGAGAAGCTGAGGTCGATGACAGAGATAGCTGTGTGTTGGTAAAAAAGTAAACAAATACAAATAAAATAATATTAAACAATCACACAACGTTATCCCAACCCTGTGGTAAGTTCGGGAATAGGAACGGCAATTAATTCCTCGGGCTCTTGAGTGGGAGTTCCGGGCTCGATCCTGATCAGAGATAACCGGAACAAACAAAACAGACAGACAAAAATTGTAAAAATCTTATTTTGGTATATGGTAGTAAAAAGCGGTTATTTTTACATTACAAACAGACACTCCAATTGTATTTATATGTATAGACTAAAGATGTCAATACAAAAGATATTGCTCACGGTGTAGGTACTATTCTCAATTTCATTTGTAGTAGTGGATATATTTTGAGGGTCCCATCAAACGGCTTAACGTACCCTTATAAATTCACCCCGTCCGTCCATCAGTCACACTCATCTTATACGGAGACATTGAAGAAAATGTCTTCACATTTTATGGAAGAAATACAAAGAAAACCTTAGGACGGTGGTATAACGTATCCGGGATCTTCAAAACCTTTCTTCTATGCGCCAAAAAAAACAAGGTTTTAATGTATATCCTAGGTACCACCTTACTGCTTATTCGCTTAGGAGATTCTGCATCTAAAACGAGTATTTTCTTTCTTTCTTTTTGACTATTTTTTTTGACTTATTTCAAGTGTACAAGTTGTTACGTACGAAATAAAGATAATTTTGATTTTGATTTTATGTGCCTCAAAGATTCAAGAATGGAGGCGGCATGTACGTAGACGAATGGACCATTAACCAAATGTGAAGATGGCTAGCCACCATGGTCATCATGGCCGTCTTGGCGTTTATTAAGGCTTATGTTCGGCAGTGGACGGATAAAGGCTGATGATGATAAATTGTGCTTCCAAAAAATTCCATAGTGGTAGATTATACTTTGGAATTTCATTTAAAAAAATGTTGGAAACAAGAAAACCGTCTTGCCTGAATAGGCACGGTTGAATTCAAAAAGTTGCCTATGACTAGGCATTTGACTATGTATATGAAATAAAGTTATTCAGAATTTAATTCGTGAAAAGGGGTTCTTTGTAAGATTACAGGTCAAGTTCTGTTTAAGAATAAGGGTCAGATGACATTACAGGGAGCTTAGCTTGTAGCGATTTCTTAAGCATAGCGATTTATATTGTATTAGCGATTAACGATGTTTTCTTACTTGAAATCTACTTGATAGCCAAGCTTATATAATATAAAAATAAAATTATGGTTATATTTTCCACTTCTAAGCCACCTTATTTTCATATGGGTTTTTAGTGTTTTCAGTTTGTTTCTGTTTATATAATCTAATCTTATGTCTTAAGTATACGTGAATGTAATAATAATATTAATAAAATAACGTAAATAAGTTTATTCGTTTCTAAGCTGGGACATTGTACGGGTATATTGATCCGTATAAAGATATTTGACATGACCATTTTTATTACTATAATTATTTAAAACGGAATATTTATTATTTACCAAGTTTTTTTGCTTCTATTTCACAGAGCTCGATATTCAACATGAATGAATAATGAAAATGAATGAATGATGAAATGTATGATGATGATGAAAAATGTGGTTTATATACCGTTTTAAATATTCCTTTATTAATTATCGATATTTTTCTATTTTGATCTGATGGTTCACCTCAAAAAAACACGTTTAAATTTTGAACAAAAAGTTTTGTTGTTCCCTTCGTGCTTATTTACCATCGGCGGGATGTAAATCATAGAAATTTTTTGTCTTAGCGTCCGTGGTTCCTGTATCGTAAGTTCCTTTACGTAAGCTCTTTTTTTTAAATTTCTAAGTATACCATGATCATCACTCGCTTATCGGCGAAGAAAAACATCCTGAGAAAATATGCAGGTCTCATGAGATTATTGAGTCTTTGAAGGTATGTGAAGCTCACCAACCCGCATTAGGCAAGCGCCTCGGTGAACTATGGTCTGATACCCTCATCGCCTGATTTCGTGGAGGTCGTGCCCAGCAGTGGGACATATGTGGGTTGCTACTTTACTTTAATCTCCTTTACGTATTTAACCATAAAAAATTCAAAAATATTTGCCGTTGCGAATCATAGAGATGATGTGAAACATTTATGTAAATATTACAATTAGTAATTAATAAAAATCTAAAACGTTACATGACAATGTCATGACGTTGAAATCGGCATCAATGCCGTGACCGGACTGCCAAGCCTTCAAATGAAAAACGCTACTTTAATAACCGGATAAACACGCTTACGGCGGTTTTCAATATCCTATCTATCTTAAAATTTTCTTATATTTTCTATCTATCTTAAAATCTGTCAAAATTTTAAGATAGATAAGAACATTTTAAGATAGATAGGATATTGAAAACCGCCGTTACTCGTCGCGTCGTATTTCAGCGTGTACTAGGCCTAAGCGTTAGCAAACTTCACTTTGTGTTGCAAAATCACTGTTTACACTTTACGAAACAAATTTCTTGCGGTTAGAACGAGAAGATTAAATACGTTACTGGTGAAGACGGTTGACGTACTTAGTGCCAAGACTAAAATTTTAAGTCTAGTCTAGTGTCTGGGTAAATCCTAGAACAGGTTTGTGTAATGCCTATAAAACTAGGAGGCATTAGGAAAATAGACGCACAATATAATTGCATTGTGTTGTGTGTGCATTCGGAATTTAAAACCGTGACCTTCCAGTGCCTTAGTTATCCGACCACTGAAATATTGAATCGACTTTTTTTTACTCACGTAAACTTCATAGATTTCGATAAAACATGGAAGCGGCTTCACAGTCAAGACACCACCCGCCAAGTCCACCGCGGTGGAATGGGTCCCTGTATTGCTGGTCCTCCTAGCCTTTTTTTTATGAAACCACCCGGTGGGGGTAGTCCGCCTGGGTTTTCATTTCACAGGACCTAAGCCCGACGCCATGAAGCCATGGAAGTCACTGCAAGCTGGCATGGGGCAATACCATCCATCTTCATCCAATGGTGAAGCCAACCGGCTCGTCTCACGCCATAAAGCATAAAGGCCATTAGGGCCATTGGCATAGCTCCATCCGAAGAAAAAGGAAGAGGCTTATTACTTCCATGCTATGCTAAGAAGATAACAACCTCATGAATTGCTACGTTGTGTCCATCAGCATATGTATCATCATCATCATCATTATCAACGGCCTTTATCCGTCCACTGATGAACGATCCGTAACATATTTGCTGTGTTTCGGAAAGAAAGACAGGAAAGATACCTTTCTTTACTTACATCTCTCTTGACGACCTCTGTGGCTCAGTGGTTAGCGCATTGGCGTTCAAGCCGGAGGCTGCGAGTTCGAATCCCGCCAGGGAACAAAAAAAAAGTTTCTGTGTTCCTGGGTCATGGATGTGTATTAAATATGTGTATTATATAATAAAAATCTTAAATATAAGTATTAATATAAAACGTATTAAATATATGTATTTCCGTTGTCTGGTACCCGTACTTACTTGTTACTTGAGGTCAGGCTGGTTTCCGCAACTCGACGCTTTTGCGCCTATTTTGCGTACTGTGAGCCTGAAGCACTCCCTACTGCCAGTTTAGCTCCCGCAAGAAAGCTAGCAGTCTCTTGACATCGGCGCAGATCTCCGGGAGCGTTCTCGGACTTCCGAGATGGGCAGCCCGTAGCGGTGCTACTCCTGTGCACTCCATTAATACATGGGCTGCTGTTTCTTCCTCCGCTACGCAAACTCTGCATAGCGGGCTGTCCGTGACACCTATAGTGAAAAGATGTTTGTTATAGTGACCGTGTCCTGTTAGGGTGCCTGTTAATAGGCGCAGTTCTGGTCGTTTTAGTAGCATTAATTGACGAGAGACGCGTGGGTTGCATACAGGTATCGCTTCCCTTGCCTGTCTACAGTCGTCTCTGCTTGTCCAGAGTTCTTTGTGTTGTGTATTTGTGTACATTCTTACCCACGCCCTTAACTGGCTGTATGGTAGTGGAGTCATCGGTTCATTGCCTTTGACCTCCATATCATAACTTGTGGTACCCGTAACACAAGTTCTTCGGTAGCACCAGACTTACGTGGTGTAAAAGCGTCCATAGATATTATTATTATCTCTGGATGGTCAATTCATGAATAGGTTTGTTGTTCTGGTCTCCGGTCACTTTATAAGTTCAGGTGGCTCATCTGCCAATTGTCTTACCTATCATACTAGATAGTGAGATGAATGTTGAAGTGATGTGAAAAAAATCTTTATCGAACACAGTCGTAAAGCCACACAAAGACGGAGGTAAGATACAAGGCGACATTTGTCCTGGTATTATGTAGAGTTCTTCGCCGGGATGCGATTGTACCGTGCTTATACTGTTGACGTACTGTATCTGATATTGCACTTCTAGATACGATAGTGATGCGCTGGTATTTATCGATATTTTTTTAATTACGAGAAAAATGCTTGCTTGGATGTAAAAAGTGATCCTCGACACTACTCGTCCGATTAATAAATACTGTAATTCTGTCATAACAGTGAGGCATAGGGGATAAAATATATCTTTTTAGTTTGGACACGTACGTAAATATAATACAATGCTGCGAGCATGTCATACATAATATTATAGTTAATAAGAAAAATTTACTTCTATATTAGCATGGGTAACATAAAAAAAAGTTTAGTTTTTTGTTTGTTTGTTTAGTTAGAAGTGTTAGTTAAAATCAGGACAAGATTTGTACGTACTAAACATTTTTGGGTGAGTTCAGGGCAACACTAGCGGGGTGAGCCCCGCCAAAGCTTGTGGTATATAAATATAAATTCATTCCACATTACTGATTGTTTCAACAGAGTTTCGCCCATGCCGTCCCTATTCTTATAGTGCCATTGATTATGCTGTATTCTGTACTTTTTCTATAAATAATTATGACTGACTTCACACTGATGGTGATAATAAAATAATGTGTACTAAAAACTAAAGGTACAGCTAGATATTTATTTGTTATGTGATCTATCAGAAAGTTTATTCAAACATCGATATATCCATTTCCCATCACTAGCGCGTTTATTCCGTAGCAAAGCTCTTTGTGGAATTGAAACTTTTTGACTCTGAAGGATTGTTATCTTTAGTAGCTCGTAACGTATGCGCTTCTTTTGATATTGTCAGGCGGACGGCCGACGGGCCTCCGAATAAAATTGTTTCCTAACGTGTATCTACTTTATATAGTTAAACATTTATTAAGAGAAATTGAAGTTTATCTTACAAATAAGTAGTGACGTAATAGGAGTCCTAATTTATTGAGTTTCGTTTTTCAAAATATAACTTTAATGGAAAATTACTTGTTTGTAAATCTCTGTCTGTCTGTCTAACTAACACCATTATTTGTCCTCGTATATTTGTGAGATCATACAGCGATGTGCTGACCCAATGTGGTGGTGAGCTTGACACGTACGCCTTTGAATACTGAATCTTATCAGGCATGAGGGTTTTCTCACGATGTATTTCTTTAACGGTGAGCAAGCGCTAGTCTCATTTTTAGATAAACTTAAAAAATATATATTAAGGCACCACAGGGGTCAGGATTGAACCCAGACCAGTTACTGTGAGACTGAGTCCATATCTTGAACCTTAGACTATCTTGCTCTCATTCGATCATCGTTCATTACATAACATTTAAAAAAAGAACTGCATTACTATTACAAACATTACCGTTATTCCAAATTTAAAACACAAAGCTATAAATATGAAAGAAAAGTAATAACTGTTCCACAATTAAAAAGCAACAGCGTTATTAATTCGACGGATACTTTTTATAATATAATTAGTGTTATTATCGCACTGAATACACAATTTACATATTAATGAAACAAATAAGTCAGACTCAGTTTTGATTGAATAAGGCTAAGGTGAAAACAATTATATTGCCCGTTTTCAATAACAATAAGAGAATAGTAATAAATTATTATTGGATCTTCTTTAGTTCTTAGCGACGGACACGATTTTTATATTGAAGTCATTTTGCCTAAAATCTACACTAATATTATAAATTGGAAAACTTTGTTTGTTTAGTTGTAATGAATAGGCGCAAAAAGTACTGGACCGATTTAAAAAATTCTTTCACCATTCGAAAGCTAGAAGAAGGACACAAGGTGTAACATATCATCCGGAAAAGTTACTTATTTTGCGTACTAAGATCCCGTTGTAAATCTTAGTTAACGCTTTTCTTTTTTTTTTTACCCCTCGACGCAAAAAGAGGGTTGTTTTACCTTTGTCGTCAATGTCTGTGTGTGTGTGGTATCACACTCAGTGATGCCACACACACACAGACATTGACGAACGCATCGATTTCCTTGCGGTTTTTTTTCTTCGAAATTTTCTATGCTAGTGGCCAGAAGGCCTTGGAGAAATCGGAGCAGTGGGTAGGCAGGTGGCTCACCGAAGCATGTACATTTAAAGTTTTATAATAATATAAGAGATGCTGCAGGCAGCCAAATTGGTGCGACATGACGAGATGCTGTTTCTCGCTCACATAATATCGGCGTAAAGTAACAGCTATTCTGTCGCATTGCTAAGTGACAGCTATGCTGTCGCATTGCCTGCGGTTTGTCAGTTTCCAGTGGCTATTAGGTTTTTAAGACGTTGACTTTACTACTGCATTGGCAGTTTTTCCTATAAAGTAGTATTAGACAGAAAATGCTTGACTTAAAAATACAGGTCTTAGGGCATATGATGGGCTATTTGAACTGCGGCCCAGGTCCTTAGATTGATGATATTGACTTTCAAAATATGATTACCTAAAAAAAATGTGGTGGCGTGGGACACCAGGTAGTAACGAAGTTCCTTCGGCTAAAAAGAAAGGTATTATACCCTACTCGCTTGTGTATGCGACTGTCGCGCCTGCGCACGTCTCATTTAACGCTTTTTATTCCACGCACTTTTTCTTACGGTTTTACTATCACATTTTTTTCAGTTCGGTCGCGCAGCCAAATCCCTATCCCCTCCAAGCCTGCCGTAAGGAACTTCGTTCCAAAATGATTATCTTCTTTTTCCATTTCAGACTTTTACTGATGGTCAAACATTATTTACGCTCGAAATTGACATGTAGTAAAGATTATTCTAACACTAAATTGATATATTTTAATTAATCTAGCGTGCTAAAGAAAGGACTTAGCGTTAGCTCTGAGACTAATTAATATTTATCTTGTGATATTTTAATAAGAAAACGAGGAGAGTTCGTTTCAAGTTAAATCCTAGGTGATGTATAAATCCGCTGTGTACAGAGTAGCCGTCCGACAGAGGGTGGTCAATACACGACCAGTCAAGCTACCACTATGACTAGTACCATTGATTGGCTAAATTACGTCGTCGATCGCTCGATCGTTCAATCGACGACGTGATTTAGCCAATCACAACTTCGAACGGACGAACGATCGTCGTTGTCGTTTTCGTAATGGCATTTTGGCTAAAATAGATATTGGATTAAATAGAGATAATAGCTTTACTTTAATGAAAAAAAAATGTATGCAAGTCACACACGGAATAAAAATTCTTAATTAAAAGTATTGAAAAAAATTATCGATTACAAGTGACACCTAACAAATCATACCTGAACTGTTAACGACAGTAATAGTGCACAAGCTTTAGCTTCTTGCCACTAGATGGCTACATCTACTTGAGCTCCCCCCGCACCCCGAACCTCTAATGTGTTTTATCTCATTCTCTCGTCGGCTGGATCCTATACATTTACATGTTTCTCTCTCTCTATCTTGGACTTATTTTTTCGTTTCATCGAGTTTAAAATCACAACGATTCCTAAAGAAGTTTTACTTAAAAAATCAGTAGTTTTTATCTTTTATAGCACTATAAGGTATTAGTGGAACGTTTTCGACAGGGCACTTTTATTTTGGCACTACATATTATGTCTTATTACAGCTATAAGCATATTTCTGGTGGAACTTCCACAGATAATCTCCTGACATCTTACCTGACTGCAACTGTCACTTCCACCCACTATGATTCCCAAGGTTAATTTCTTGTCATCTCACCGGTGAGAGGGATTCGCTGTGTTGAGCTCCAAGCAACATGGATACTGTCTCAAGATTGGTAACATTGGGAGGAATGCGCTATGTCACGCTCCCAGCTGCATTCTTGCTTGTTTTTCTTGTGAAACAGCTTTGCTGTATTTCGGACAGATGGGAGGATGCTCAATTAAAACAATATTAGGAATATGTATATTTAATCACAGTCGAAACCTGTGTCGTCTTGATTTACGTTTTGTCTCTGCGTGTGCTGCCCTCTATCGTCGAGTAGCGAAAGTGCCCGTGTTTAGCATTAAGCACGTATCTAATTTCGCAGTGCTCCCAACTGCCCCCGCCTGGCCGATAAATTACAAGCACACTTTTTGCCAACCTTACGAACCGGCAAGTTTTGCACTCGGGGACTGGGGCACTGATTTACTTAATTTCAACTTGTTTTGTGAGAGTTTAAATTTTCTAGGAGTTTTTTTAAAGATGTGACGTCTAATTTAGTTTGCTACGATACTGTTGGGTACAGATTGTCGTAACTTTCGGATGTATATTGAGACTATATATTCTATTTTTGCATATTTTCCCTTGTTAATATCGTCGAGTGGCAAGGATCGTTCGTCTTGGCGTTCATTGAGGGAGGAATTCAGCAGTGGCCGTTAAAAGGCTGATGATAATGATGATGGTGATGATAAATTAAACTCCATGAAAAAGTAGTTTCATTATAATATACAATACTTTAAGTGTTTTTTGTACTGAAGTTTTAACACACAATAATTGTACTTATGTAAAATAGCATAAATGAGAGTTTCCCAAAATTTGTCCTTTTAATTAAATAAAAACGCTTCATGACCCATACAAGTTTTTAAGCCCCTGAAACTTACTAATATTATAAACGCGATAGTTTGTAAAAAAATATCACTGTACTTTCACGGGAATAGGAAGTACGCGGGAGAAACCGCGGTTCGCCCCCAGTGTTCAAATATTTTTGTAACATATTATTATTATTGTTTTCTAATGCTTCATTAAGTTTTGTATTTGCTCGACGTTTCGTATACTAAAGCAACAATGGTCACGGGAGGAACTGCATGGTCGGACATAAAATCTTAACAAACAGTGATAAAATCCGTAATAGTTACTTCATTGTAATATTAATACTATGTAACTAAAAACAAAGTCTTAAATTGAATGCCGTGATTCGAACCCGTTACTTTCCAGATATGCTATCACCGCTACTGATGATGATCATTTGTAATGAGATCCTAATGTCGTTCCGTCTCATCATATCGTCATCTCATGAACTTCATATCGGCCAAACGCGTTTGTAATGTCATCGGATATCGCTCTCAAACTGCGGAACGATAGCTTAAGACTAGAACTTAAATACAAGACGTCTAGATCGGAAAAAGTTTACAGTTTTAGATCTAAGCACGTGCTTTCATATTAATGAATGAATGAAGGAATAAATATAATAAATAAGTAGCAAAATGTATGTGTTCAAGTCACACACGGTAGAAGTGAAACTTCTAAAAATACTTATTGAAAAGTATTTATTGAAAAAAAATATCATTTACAAGCGACACCTAACAAATCATACCTGAACTGTTACCGACAGTAGTAGTGCACCAGTTTTAGCTTCTTGCCACTAGATGGCTACATCTACTTGAGCTCCCCCCGCAACCCGAACGTCTAATGTGTTCTATCTCATTCTCTCGCCGGCTGAATCCTATACATTTACGTTTTTGTCTCTCTCTCTCTCTCTTGGACTCACTTTTTCGTTTCATCGAGTTTAAAATCCCAACGATTCTGAAGAAGTTTCTCTTCAAAAATCAGTAGCTTTTATATGACAGTGCTATTTAAAGCTATAAGTGGAAGGTTTTTGACAGGACACTATTTGTGCCTTGTTGTTTGTCTGTCTGTTTGTTTTGACTAATCTCTGTAATAGCTGGACTGATTTTGACGGGACTTTTAATGGCCGGTGGCTGTTATAATAAGCAGTAACCGGATACATTCGTAAATCTAAGTTAACGCGAATGAAGCTGCGGGCAACAGCTAGTATAATATTATAAAGACAATTGGCCAACTCAGCATGACAGGAAGATGTGGAACATTTATTTTGATATTAAAATTCCAAATTAATGCCAATCTGCAGCGAAAAACGGAATGAAACAAAGATGTCTCGTTTGCCGTAATGCCATTTGAGTCGAATTTACTGTAACGGCGCGCCAAAACATGCTTACGTAATTCTCTCTTGATATTACCTATCTATTAGTTCATATATTTTATATACATACTACACGCGCACACACGCACACGCACATTTATATACATACACGCACACATGTGTGTGTGTGTATGTATATAGGTATATGTTGTGAATACAAGATATTTTTTGGGATTGTCATTAAAAACGAGAGTCTCAAGTATTTAAAATGTTCCCCAATCCTACAAAGTAGTGTTTGTTTTAGTGTTGTAAGACAAATATGTCGTTAAAAGTTAAAATATAATTTCATACAAAATAAAAACGCTGGGAAATATTTAAAGCGAGTCCTGTGTACTAAGGTGATAAGTTGTCTACTTTACCTTTTCGTTCTTAATATCTAGCAATTCTAGCAGCATGCGTGGCCCTTATTGGTCCCAATGTGTTACCACAGGTCACCTAGAAAATAAGCGAGCAATCTCATAAATCAGCATAAAATAACTGTTCCTTAGAAGATAGCTTTTCTTTTTTGATTCTTATGTTGATTAAAAACATGAACATGGCACCACGTGGCCTATTAATTACTATGAACATCACCATGTCATCTGGGACTAGCTCCAGAAATTTATTCGTGTGTTGTCATATTCTGGGAGGTTAGATGAGTCTCAATGCCCACAATCATATTGTCTGCCCTGGCGACACACCACATAGCTCTTCAACGGAAAAAATACAGACTTGTGCGCTTCACACCTTATTTTAAAAGTAAGTTAATTTGACTAGCATACCTTTTAAAATAACCCAACCCTTTAGTGGCTTTAGACTTATATAAAAGAAACGTAATAATTACAATATAGAAGTAATACTTCCTAAGTAGAGTCCTCGTCACTTTAGAAGTCCGATAGACGCGGCGGCGGCGCTGCGGTCTCATAACTCAATGTTGCCAATTAATAGTGTAATGATTTTTCACCAAGTCTAGTACAATAAAAAAATTAAATAATTATAGAGCCTATGGTTAGTAGTGGATTGTTAAAGACTGATGATGATAATAATGACAAAAATAATTATAGCAGCAATATAAAAATCTCCCTGCCAGGTTTTAGTAAAATAAAACATTTTTTTGTAAATATTTCGTTCGTATTTTTTACGTATAACCGATTAGTAGAATCTAAAACAAGCTTCTTCGGATGTGTTCGGCTTTTGCCAGGAGTGACGATTTTCTCAGAAGTAATTGCTGCCATTGTTACTTCTTTTGTTATTCGACCTTTTTTACAGAAACACCTGAAAATATAATTCCTCTGAGCAAGGATTTAATTCTTGTATTTATATTCATATAAAATATCATAAGATAAATGTAGGTATAGAGTTAATGATAATATTTTAACCATAAATTAAGCAAAAAGAAGTGACTCTGGCATCTCTAAAATTTACCTGTCATGGCAGTGACATTTATAAACATATTATTCAACGGGGTTAATTGTTGTTTATTTTTAGTTTCTAATTCACAAAATTATTTCACTTTAATGATCATTTTACGGCCTTCACTTTTTACACCTCACTTTATATTATATGCTCCATATTTCACGTAAAACAATTTAAAATATCACAACTTCTTACTCCAGACAGACGTCAAGATGTCAATGTTGTCAAATTTAGTTCTTTTTTTATTTAGACTTTTCTTTTATTTAGACTTTAGAAGTGGCGCGGACTATACATGGGAAGTCTTCATACAAGCGCTCTGTCAAAATTGAAGCAGTCAAAATCGCATTGACACATGTTGCCAGTAGATTTGCAGTTCGCCAAAGCAGTAAATAATTTGGCTGATAACTATTTGACTGCACAAATTGTCTTATTTTTCATTCATGAGACACATTCGACGTATTTTGACATTTAATACTGTGAAGCGGCGTTTGGAGCCTTTTATGTTTATGGTGCTGCTGTGGTGGCTGGTCGTGTTATGCGATTTCTACCTAGCTGATTTTCTTTTTTTTTTATTAACATCCTCTGGTTTGTTTTGGATGCTGCGGGGTCTAAATTTACCTACTCATTAATCTTAGGCTAGTGTGCAATATTTTTAAATATTTTATATTTTAAAAAAGAGCAACCCAGCAGAGTTTCTCACTATACTAATAAAGTATTATGTATTTTATTTTTTGTATGAAAATATGAAAAGATTAGTTCCACTGAGTTTGTTTCGCCGGTTCTTCTCAGTGGGCTTGCTTTGGAACCGGTGGTAGACTCAATTGACTTTCAAAAAGATACTTTGATTGTACTATTTTGAATAAAAAATTTGACTTTGACTTTATTCTAAGCCTACTTATTTTATCGATACAAAATATTAGGATATCTTTCACATCACTTTCGCTGCACATTTGGCCTAGACCCGTGTGTTTTTAGAACAAAGGGCTTGGAAATTGTGGCTTAGTTGCATATCTCGCGACCTCCGGAAATATTAAAGTTGGATGTGACTCATTATAATCTTGGCTTTTGATAAATATTAAATAAGTTAAAAGCGGCCAAGTGCGAGTCGTATTTTTTAGTTGTAAATTTGATCCATGTTCTAATAATAATGTGTTTTTAGATAAAAAAAAAATAATAGATCTCATTCATACTAATTTTGTGTGACCTCACGGCTGGTGGGGGAGATCCCCACCCTAAATCATTTTAACTGAGCCATCCGCTCATCTACAATACCGATTAAGCGTAAAGACCAACAGAATAGGCCAACTCGAAAAAAAAGGACGGACAGACAGACATGACGAATCCATAAGGGTTCTATTTTTGCTAATTGGTAACGGAACCCTAAATTGGCATTTCAGAGGAGTTATTAGTTAGGGAGGACGGGGGGTAGATCGACCTATCAAAGATCTCCGTTCAGTGGTTCTTGATGTTACGTGTGAGGGAGTTGACAGTGAAGCTGCCTGCAACAGCTAGTTTATAATAAGACTACGTATAGTAATGGTCCAGTTGGAATCGGCATTTTGACTGCAAGCGGCCGGGTCCAATCCTGACCTCCTGCTTTGAAATGGCTTTCTCTAAATATAAGTGCACCTAAACACAAGACCAACCAACTAGACAAAAAGTTTAGTTATAAGTAAAATTAGTGTGAATTACAAAACAATACATATAAAGTTATTGAAAAGTTTGAAACCGCATCCAATCCATTACAGCATTCGTGGCGTTTCTTGTTACTTACTCGTACAGTCGTATAGCACTTGAGGAAACTCAGACGTGTTCCCGCTGTTTTGTTTCTTTCGAAAGTTCTAGTGCGTTTTAATGTTCATTTTGTATGTAATTTGAATTAATGAGGAAATGTAATTAGGCGTTTGTGTGAGAAGCATGAATTATATGGAAATAAGTTTATGTGAATATGAATTAAATTTAAATTGTACTATATTCTTTTAAAGCATAGGAAAAACGCAAACGAACAGTCGAAGCCTTGCGATTATCATCACATAACCAGATGTTATTATTGAAGTGAAACTTCTTTCGAATCGTTGTGATTTGAAAAAACGACAGGTAAGAGACACAAATACAAAAAGGGCGAGAGAGAAAATGACGGTGTGTACGTGTATTGTACACTGTTTAATACTTGCTTGTATTTGAGAATTTAACGTGTGTTTCACTTCTATCGTGTGCGATACAGCACACACACCTTTTTTTATTAGGATGCGTTGCCCTCCTTTTCCCTATCCCCCCAATGGGCCACCGGAAACTCACAGACTGCACGAAACGCGTCAGCATAGCTATCCCTTTACGCCGATTTCATGCAACACAATATTATGTGAGTACTTGATATAATTGTTATTTAATGGTTCAATAACCTTCACAACTTTAAGATACTCCAAATAATTATTGTCAATTGCAGAATGACTACCCAGGCCATTTGTGTATTAACATCATCATCATCGTCCGCTTTATCCATCCACTGCTAAACATATTAATGAATTACAATACATAATATTTAAAATAATTTGAGTTTATAACCATAATTTTTTATAAATATATTTAATACATTTTTCACAGCCAAACGATTTTCTAGCTTCTCTAATCCACGAAGCTGTCTGAAAATAATAACGACACGATATAAACACAAAATATAAATTTCACGATATACGTATTCCATTTCCTAAGCGCCAAGCGCCAGTGCGGGCGACAAGCTTGGAACTTTATTGCGACAATGCTAAGGAATTGGATTTTTAAGACTATTTATTGGATTCGGAAAGCACTCCAGTATCGGCTAAGTTTGGAAAGGTGGTGAGAAGTGTCAAAACTGGCGGTCAGAAGTTTGTACGAAGAACAAATGGCAAAGTTGAATAAGTTTTACGCGACGAGGTATTGGACTACAGTTTCTCTTTGCTAGTTTTTGTTGATGATGTGAGGAAATTCAACGCAGAATCTTATGAACTAGTAATTCTAAACAGATAATGTTTTGTGTTTACGCGAGTTTAATTCATGGTCACGAAAGGACTTTTCCCATTACGCTTGCTGTAAAGTATCCGAAACGTCGGGCATATAAAATTAATAATAAAAATCCTTGATTATTGTTTCATTAAATCAGATAATTTTATTTATGAGTCGGCTGTTGGCCATTATTGAGATCTCAGTACCGATTTTCAACGAAGTAAATTTGGTAAGTATAACACGCTACTAGATGGCGTTGCAATGATTAACTTTTGTTTTAATTTGTAATTGTATAATTAGTCATTACCCAATATATAATTGAGTTTTTAACTAATTTTCTTTATATAAAAGGCTAGTCTTTAATATTCCCGTTGGATGAAAGAAATGACGTAGAAGGAAGCGCAGCAAGAAATGCATCCCTATATATTTTGGTAACGAAATAGTGTCGTGAAAAGAAATTCCATCTTTTTTCTTTAATATTTAAGTTTTTTGTTATTTAATTCTTAAGTTTCAATGCTGAGGTTAAAGTGGTGTCACTGTTCAAATTATATGCTCATAAAAAGTCTCAGCTTAAGAAGTTCACTTGATACAGATTAAGCCCAAAGTTTGGCAGAACTTACGCATGAATTATGCATCGCATCGGTGAAGATTACCTTTCAGCTAACGCTGGCGCATACTTAAGTAATTACTTAAGCTTGGTTAAATATTTAACAGATTCTGAGCGTGCAGGTTTAGATATACCTGAAGATGCTTTCATCATCAGTATACTGATGTTCAAAAATTTTATAGTTAATATTAGTTTCAATATCCTGATGTTCGGACGCTCACAACTTCTTAGAAGTCTATGTGGAACAAGTATCCATTTGTGGATTACGACTTAGGGATGTTCAAGAAAAGAGTATACGTCTGGGAAACTGCTGATGATGTTGTGGGTCACTATGGATGTCGCTGGTATCTTACCACCAAGTGAGCAGACTGTTTGCACCCTTTCCAATATAAAAATCTCCAGGATAAACTCGAGTTTGACTCGCGCGCTAAGCGTTCTGAGACGTTTTCTAAGGTTATTATATGGTTTTAAGATATTCTTACTTTAATTATGTAATGTGAACTAGCTTTATTTACTCCATAGTTTTTGGTTTGACAAACGGACAATAAATGCATTGATTTGTTATAATTGATTTCCACATGGTCCAAATGGACCCCTAAGACTCTAGTCACGTCTACGTAACTTCCCTATCTCTTCCAAGCAGCCACCGGAAATTTACAAGCACGAAACGCAACAGCATAGCTGTCACATTACGCTGGTATTAAGTGAGCGAGAGGTACCACTCCGGTCGTACCGGACCAATTCGGCTGCAAAGCAGGATTGCCTCTTGATAAACTAAAAGGGCAGTATTTGATATAGAGCCCATAAAGGCGAGACCAGAAGTCGTAACGACTGACCCAACGACCATCCCATCTTAATGGGACGCGGTTGAAACCGCTGAAGGGGGCCATCAGCCCCGAAACAGCATCCTCCGAGCCCCTTGCGGAGTTCGAAAGAGACCTCGGATGTGAGTCCATAAAGACAAAGAATTCATACGTATATAGAAAGACAGTTCTTATGAGCGCTTTGAGGACAAACTTTCTGCGATGCAAGCGTCCGCTTCGGCGTGACGAGAGGGACACTGCGATGTCTCCAGCGTATGAGCCTACGAGAGCGAGCGAGTGTGAACTAAGGACGTGTCCCCAATAAAGTCGGCACAAAAAAATCCTTACGAATTGTTCTTCTATGTCCGTCGCAATTCTTGGATAAAGATCCATCTGTGTTGAAACTCAGCTGACTTATAAGTTTAGGGTAGTATAAAAAAATCGTAGGTTGTTTAAAATTTTTATTAAAAATTGTAAATTTTACTTTAGTCAAAATTATTACAAATTCAATCGATATCACACAAATAAGTAGCATTCATGATACAAATACTTAATACAAACAAAATGCAAAAATTGTAATAACATTAATAAGTAGTACGTAAAAATTTCTAGTAGGATACAAGAAATAAATATTAAAGGATTCAATTTAATTAAATATTAAATATGTAATTAAATTTCCCTATCGAATTTCGTGACTCAATTCGAGAAAATTCTGTGGCACACAAAAGATCATACAAATTAATAGATAATGTTAAAAAAAGTATATTCATGACACACATCTCTATTTGAAATACCAGCATCAGCTAAGTTCAGCCATGTCCGAAATTAAGCGATAGCAAATTTAAGATACATAGTAATACCGTTTCAACATTTAGAAGTGTTTCATCCAATCTATGTTTTCACGACATAAAGAAAGTATTTTTTCAAATAATATAAAGATAGAGAATGCAAATCTCGAAAGTTAAAAAAAAACCTAAAGTATCAAGACTATGGTTACCGTAATATTGAGACTGCACACTCAACATAATATTATTAGAAGCATAGTTCAAACAGTCGCGAGTCGCGACTTCACGTCGCGTCGCCTGCTGCAGTGACAACATTTGCGTGTACTAACGAGGACTGTGTTATTATACAATGTTAATTAATATTTACTAAAAAGAATTGAGACATACGGGGAAGACATGAATGAAGACGAATTAAAAACAAAATAGCAAGGAGTTTTTTTGGAATTTGGATTAAACGAACATGATTTGGATTCTTGAATAAGGCACATAAAAAAAACATAACATACACATAAAAAAACATAACATAAGTGAATTGATGTTATTTTTCTAAGAAGATGAACATGTGGACCGTGGAATCTAAGTATACTGTAAGTTTCTATATTTGAATTTTCAAGTTAGATTATTCAAAAATTTTTTATTTCCTTTAATATTTATTTCTTTTTACGCATGTATCCAATACTTGTGACGTTACTTGAGTTGCTAAAATAAATACATGGAGCTTATTTTACTGAACTCTTGTCATACAATTTTTTTTTATAACAATAATTCGACATATTTAAAGTACAATTGCAGATCCTTCACGCATGTATTCGTGAGCACATACTATTAATAGCATTCATAAACCCCTTAAAAATTAAAAAAAAGTCTATGTAGATTATTTTTTAACACTGTTCGAAAAGATGTGAGCCCGAAATAATGCATACCTTTATAAGTTTTTTTTAATTTCTCATTTTTTTTAATGCTTCCCAGCACAATTTTGACACCGCTGGCTACTTATAAGACTGCCTCATTGAAACTTTCGTATACAGTATTGTATATTTCCCTTACTTTGGTCCATTAACACATTTTTATTAATTAAAATATATTCGACAATGGACGCAAGAGATAAGATAAAACAAAGTCGGACTTTGATCATAGTTGTTCTTGGTCCCACACACAAAATCTTATATTATAAAATACTGTTTGTAAATAATAAACAGATTTATTTGGACATTTTTTTCCATACAATATCGTGTATGCGTTTTCTATACAAATTACAAGTAAACCCTAAAAGTATATATTATAGTATATATAGTATAAAACAACCATGGGTATCTATTTTAACATTTTGTAACTGAAAATTTTGTAGACACTAGACATAACTGATCAGCACAACATCATTTACACAGTGTCTTTATTATATCGAAATTATGGTCACTGTACAAAATACGCCCGGTTTCTGAAAGTCTGATCAACGCAAAAATTAACAAATCAACTGTCAAGTATCTTGTTAAGTGTCAAATGAGTTGCTAGAAGCATGATTAAATTATTTGATTTGATCGGCCTGTCAGTTAACATAGACGTAGTGGCTAAGTAGTTTAAGCCGTCATGAAAAGCTGCCAAATTTGACTCTAGAATCGTATGTTAACCATTAACAGCCATGTTACTTGACATACACTTTGACCAACGTTTCAGAAACCGGGCGTAAGTCTTTTTCGTGTGATTCTTTGTCGTTGTATCACAATCAGTTAAGCTTTTATAATACTTCCACATACGATTGATTTTCCTGTATATTTCTTGTGTTAATTCTAGGTACAGTAACATAAAATAATTTATTTGTAGTACAATTGTAATTCAAATGCTTTATTATCCGTAAATAGCCCAGTATCGTCAAATGTCTGCCTATATTAATAGAACCTTTTTATGTAAATTATTTTCAAAAATTACTAACATTATTCGAGTTTTAATTCGAAGTTTATGGAAATTAAAGGCTCTAGCCTAGCTAGGAATGAATAAAGAAAAAAAGAAAAACTCTACAATAGTTATAAGTAAATAAACGAAATAGAATTATTCGTGAAGTATAATATGTATTAATACGTGAAAATGGACAAAAAATATATAATAAATTAATAAAAATTAGATTAAATGCTAATAAAATAATATGCAACGGTGATTTAAAAAAATGTAATCGATTTTCAAAAAAATGCTCAAGAAACTAAAAAATAAAAAGCCTTTCTTTTCTTTAATCATCATCATAAGCACAACTATTAATTTTAGTTATATTGAACAACGCAACGACAGTGTAACAAGGAATTCCAGTTTTACGGCTGATCATAAAGAAATCCATTAAACTATAATATGACCATTGTTAGACAGTTTCTCAAGAATTTGGATATTACATTCTTGTTTGTCATGATCAGTAAACTGCTGTTACTCTTTTGCTTTATCTTTCTTGGCAGAACTTAAAAAAATCGGTTGTCTGTAAAGTCGGCTTACTGATGATAGTTGAACATTACAACGTCATAAGAAAATACTGATGGGCCGATTGTGCCTCTTTGTCGCTCGTTCCGCGCTCTCGCTTGCGCGTCAAGCCTTAAATGGAACGCCTTAGATCGAGGTAACGCCGCATGAGTCATGTTTTTCGTGAGTGCAGCCGGCTCCATCGAATTATAAGACGTTGTCACGTCAAAAATAGCAGATGGCCACGCGGCCAAAGTGCAAAGAGCTTGGTGAATTTAATTTTTTAATCATTTTTAGAACGCTTTCGGTATGTCGGTGATAGGATATCTCATATCTGTGTGAGGTGTCGTTAGGAATAGCAAAAAGGTAAGGATTTTTAAAAAGAAGCGCTTGCGTGGGGTTATTCACATCCCGCGTGGTCATTTAGTCGCGGGCCCTTCAGATGATCATTATTTTGTGGTTACATGACTATTTTTAGATGGAGCCTAATTTCGGTGATGATGTTTGAAAATAAAATTACATAGTTACATTTTGATAATTAAATTAACAATTTTCAATTTTTTTCATTATTAATACAAATATTTTTTTTGTTTTGTGTCGCCTACTTCACTTTCTAGAACCTTCGAACATTCGAGAACTCTTCTACTCGAGAAAAGCTTGTTCTGTGTTTTGTTTCCAAAATGTATCATATTAACATAAATTAATACTTTATTATATTTAGTTACAATGAAAAAATTGAGATTTATATCTACCCTCTTTTCTCGTTATTCATCAATATTTATAGTATCACATGTATAATTTCTGTTAAGTCTTTTGTATTTTCGAATTTCATCTATGTGTATGTTTTCGTTTTCCTCGACAGTTCTTCGGCTTCTTCGATCGTGTCTGGCAATCTGATGTTTCTCGTTTCTGGCAACATTACAACCAGGAGGCTGGATATGAAACACATGCCACCAAATAGCACGGTCGGCATCGATTTGTGATATTTCGTCTGCAACAGAGGTAAATTGTATAAGGGGTTGATGTTGTTAACGCTGAAGGGGTAGAAAAGGAGGTCAGTTTGCTACCACAAACTTTTTGACTATTGACAGATGTTAAAAAGGAGTTAAAATAACAGGAATTAGAAGATATGACCCTGATATGATGTGGAAGAAACAAAGGAATAATTATGAATGATGCTCAAGATGTGTATAGTGAATACAGGATTAAGTAAACAGCATAAAAAAAGCAGAGCATAAAAAAACATTTATGTTAATCTTGATCATATTTACAGGTGGACTGTTGTATTAAAAAAACATTTCCGAAAAAAAAATCGAAGACGAAAAAATCATAAGCAATTAAAATTTTCATTCCAGCAATTGTATCTGATTTATTTTTAGGCAAATCATGATAAAATTAATAGCAGTGATACAATTTATGAAAATAAGGGGAACTATTTAAATAAGATATTTGTGAGGTTGAGTAACGGATAATCTTTTTTTCCATCCGAACTAAATATCGTTCTCGATCGTTTCTCTTTAATTTTTATGGTCTTGATTTGATAGACAAACATATTATGTATAACGGGCTGTTCATTAAAGAGAGAAACGAGTAACAGAGTGATTTTTTTTTTTTTTTTTCGGTTGGATCTATGCTAATGGTCCTAGTGACCGTTATGCGTCATCGGAAATGGGGTGATCCGGTTGGATCATCCTATGACGTTAAAAATTTGGGGGGTTGCCCCCCGCCATGTTCATGGCGTCGGGTTTGTACCTAACTTGGTCAGCTACGCTCGACTGGTTTGGAACGGGTGACGTTAGAAACCTATCGTGAGGGCCGGCCCTCCCCTCCCCCGGTAGCGGGGGAGGCGGGTCAAGCGCGGGACCCGAGCAAGCTGCCGATAGCAGAGTGCTATCGGTGATTACACGGTCTATATTGGTGTCGACTCGTAGCTGATCTGAGCCTATGCTGTCGCGGTTGATCCGGATCAACTGGTCAACGGAGTGTAGGGTTCGACGTCGCATACGACCCCGGGGCCCATGCGGTGTGAAACAGAGTGATCTTTAAATGGTTCTTTTATAGCATTTTGAGGAACTTAACCCGAACATATAATTTCGAATACAGATAACCGAGAATCTATTAAAAAGTGCAGAAACATTTGTAACACCTCAAATTAACAGTGACTCAAAACAGTCATACTTACCAGCAACGGGGTCAATGGCGCGATCAGGGAGCCTATCCTGCCAGCGGTGGAGCAGAAGCTGATGAGCGTCTGCCTCATGTTGGTGGGGAAGACCTCGGACACGTAGATGTAGACCGAGCTGTAGGTGAGAGTCACGCACCATTTGCCCACCAGGTATAGTGGTATCGACCAGTAGTCGGCTGGAAAATGACGCAATGGTTTATCTTTCTCCCAAAATTCATCTTATTTCACCTATTTACCGCTGAGAGGGATGTGCTGTGCCGCGCTTCCATCGCGTGCTAAGAAGACGTGCTGTGTTTCGGAGACAATGCATTTATATAAATATGTTGCCTGGGCTAGTTACAGGTTCTTTCGAAAGGTCTAGACTTTAGGCCTGATAGCCTTTAAGAGTAGAGAGTAGGAGTTTAGCTAGTCAAATCCGATACGGTCGACGAGTCATTAACGAGTCAGGGGGCTTAGTCAAAACGCCATTACGAAAACGACAGCGAAGTTCGTTCGTCCGTTCGAAGTTGTGATTGGCTAAATCACGTCGTCGATCGCTCGATCGCTCAATCGCTCAATCGAGCCAATCACAACTTCGAACGGACGAACGAACTTCGCTGTCGTTTTCGTAATGGTGTTTTGACTAAGCCCCCTGGTTATAATATTAGTCGAATGGCGTCTCCCCTTCCCCTCTGACGCGGAAGGTGGGTTGAGCGCGAAACAATTTACAGGTAAACTAGTTTATGTCCGTGGACGACGTGATAGGTGACAAGTCTATGAGTTAGCCAGTAGCCTAGCCCATTTACTAAAAAACTATTTGTTAGGTCGTAAGTCTCAATACCAGCTATACTAGTACTTATAGAAACATCAAGCTTCACTTGAGGTGCGAGCATGCCGTGCAACATATGCATCCTTCTCACTAGTAAATGATCATAGAATTCGTGATTTTTCCTTTTTGATTCGGCCTTTTCGAAGTTTCTAAGAAAATTCATCGTAGTCCTAGGGCCCTAGCCTAAGCGTGTCATAAATATAAGTCTATCTTCACAAATACAAGCAAGATGCTGCCATAAATCGCGGGAATATATGATGGAAGGCCCCAAAGGCCGACCTTCGACCGAGCGAAGTGCAACGTGCAATGCTCGCCCAAGGTAGCTGTTGTGTCTGACGCTGTATATATAGCGCGCGAACTATGAAATTCCGATAGCGCGATTCAGGATTGCGGGGCTGATTGTTCCGCTACACGTTATTTTAGTCTCAACGATGGGCACGGGTCGCGGGTCGCCTTGATATCCAGCTGGTATTAGCCTCGGTTCGATTTCACAGGTTTTTGTGAAATTCACAAGTCTTTAAACACTATCAATGTCGTTAGGTTTTACAATATAATATTATACTGGAACATGTGACGTTGGGGACGGGGTAAGGGCACAGGGAAAATTTGAACCGATTTTAAAGATGCATCGAACCCGGACCTTTTATAATTGATGAGATAACGGTTTATCATCGGCTTTGGCGATCATTGAAAGGGGCATATTTCTAGAGGACGAAAAATGATGATAATAATGATGAATAATCTACACGTGAATAAATAATGAGTCATACACTGATTCGCATATATAAGGGCTTGTTCGCACAGAGATATTTCACCGTGCGTTTTTTTTTGCAATAATAATTTCTTTTGGCGTACTTCGCACATATTTTTTGTAGTCTGTGAGTGAAGCTAAACCGTCACGTTATGAGCCGAACGCTCGAAAACTCGAAACCACCGAGTGTATCCAAGTGAAAAGCTCCGCACATATTTCATTAGGTCCGCTGTATTTACTATTTTCAATCCATATTTAACAATTGTTATTATTTTTTATTGGAACGAAGTTCCTTACGGCTGGCTTGGAGGGGATAGGGATTTTGCTGCGCGACCAAACAGAAATGTGATAGTAAAACCGTAAGAAAAAATCCGTGGAAAAAAGTGCGTGCAATAAAACCGTTAAATGAGACGTGCGCAGGCGCGACAGTCGCATATTTTGCAATTTGTGTCGATTCTACATTAGCCGAAGGAACTTCGTTCCTACCTGGTGTCCCACGACACCACATCAGCTTTTTATTATCAATTATGCATTCATTTTTAATGTTTATTAATAAAACGTAATAATAATAATTTCAACAATCACATTTCTTACATTTTTTTACTTCGTCTTTTCAGAATTTCTTCACATGTTGAATTTAAAGGCCGTAGCTGACGGTAAAAAAATCGCGTAGAAAAACAATCAGTGAACATTTATCTCCACGTAAATATCTTGTACAATATAAAGTAGTTAAGTATAACTATATTTTCAGCACTACTGATTAAAATTCGCGCGTTTCACTCTGACGTGCAGCGCTATGTGGCGCTATAATAAAGTCATTGCTCGCTACCCACGTAGAAACTAGCCGTAGTAAATTATTAAATGACTTTTTTTTTCATTCTGTAATAGTAAAAAAATATTGTTCTCTTATATTTACGCGAATTTCACTCATTGTAATGAAACAAATTTAACGGATTTTTATAGCGGTTGGTAATTTTAAATAATAAGCCGCTGTAATAGGCAAAAAAACTTTTTGCTGCATTTTCACAACTCTTGATATTTTATGCAGTATTTTTTTTATGTGTTTCAATGGCGTTAGTGGGTAATCCTGTGTTCATGACATTTTTTTGACTGACTTGACTGTTGCGTCACTTTTAACATTTATTGAGAGTTTAGTTATCCATTGTGCGCGTGCATTTCAACTGTTAAATTAATCAAACTGACAAAAATCGTACGAAATTTTATTCGCAGTGCATACTAGGTGTAATTTCTATCGAGGAATTTAACACGCGAGAACAAAAACGTCGTAGTGAAATATCACTGTGTGAACAGGCCCTAAGTCTTACAACCAAATAAAATTATCATGTCATAAATGTTATCTTTTCAACCTAAAAATGATGAGTCCAAACTTAAGATGGCGCGTGCTGAGCTCGTGCGGTATTAAATGTATTCTCTAGTTTCACAATAAAAATCTGGGTCAATGACATCCGTAAAGATAACTAGCTAATAGGTCTGTTTTATCTTCGGATAATAATTATTTCCAATTATGCTAGATGGATTGCTTGCTATGGATTATGCTAGAAGATAGCTCCATATAGTGAAGGCCAGTTGTGGTGCAAAATGGATATTGGATTAGCAACATGGAATATTCGTAGCTTTTGGACCAAGTGCTAAAGGACCTAGGTACTCAGTGCGCTGTGAACTGGGAGGAGATCGCTAAAGACGGGACGCGGTGGCGCCATCTTGTGTCGGAGGCTAAGACCCACTTTAGGTCGTTGAGCGGAGTACAGGACCTGGCAATAAATTTTGCACATCGACCTTTGGAAAGAGACAATCTGCTAATTTCGTAGAACGCTATCTCTGTTGCGCGAAATACTAACAGTACTTTTGATTTTTGTGACGTCTGTCACTTATAGTGTGTGACAGGGAGAACGCTTTACGATTTTCGAAATAAGTCGACTGTCCCTTTCTAAAGAACGATGTGTCGTCGCCGGGTACTGTATAGTAACTATTTGTAGTATACTTCGCCGACTCAATTTCTAGTTTAAGTTCTCTATCCTCTATACTAATAGATGAGAAACCACAGTACATTAACTGGTGGAAGGGATGTGGTGTACCACGTGCATGTCTCTATGGGTTTCCATGCAGCTTATTTCTTCCGTTCCGGATCGGATGCGAGCGGATAAAGGCTAATGATGATTATAATGATGATTGGGTGGCTCAGCTACCTCAATTATTAATCATCATCAGCCTTTATCTGTCCACAGCTGAACACAGTCTCTCAATGAACGCCAAGACGACCGATCCTTTGCCACTCGCATTCAACACGGGCCGGCACAAAGATCTTCCCACCTGGTTAATTGCCGACCAATAATTGTGCCTCTTGCACCTTATGGGCTCATCGGCCATCCATACTGAATATGAGCCACTCGATGGCAAGTGGTTCTCGCTCATGAGTGCTAAGTTTTGAATGCTGTTCTGTCATAAGGATAGTACAGCCCCAGATCCCGTTTTTCTATCCTGTAACTTTTATTGCATCCAACAACCATATATTTCCCTCAAAGGCGAAGGCGATGCGTTCTCTTCTTTCAAACGCAGCATATACTTTGAGCAGCTGCTACCATCACAACAAGGTACTTGCTCATCACCACAATTAAAAAACCAACAAGCCATAAGTCATACTCACATCTTGGCAGGAATGCGAAAAGGAGACTTGTAACTGCACATATTAAATAATTCACTAATATCACTTTCTTCCTGCCGTACTTGTCCAACACGATCACAACCACCACATACGCTGGTATTTCCACCAGAACTACCAGCATAAAACTAACGTACTTATTATCACCCAATGAAACAGAGTTTATAGAGAGTCCGTAATACACCAAGGAACATGTCAACCATAGGAAGGAGCATATGAGAAGCCTCTTCCATATAATACTGGATCGGATCGCTTTGGAGAACTGAGACCGTTTGTCTACACTTTCAGTCTCAGATTTCAAGAGTGGATTGCTCAGAGAGTATAGTTCAAGTTTCTTTGGATCCATATTGTTAATTTTGGCAGCGCTCTGTAGGGTTTTGACGGCGTCTTCCATTCTCCCTTTGCTGATGAGCCATCTTGCACTCTCGCTCATGAACCAAACGTAGAAGGCGACGATCAGGGCTGGTGTGTACATGACCAGGATGTAAGTGCGCCAGTTGTCGATGAGCCAGGCGAGCAGCGCTAGAAGCATCACGCCTATAACGAACGTCATGTTGCAAGCGGCTGATACTATCACACGTTGCTTCAACCCGACAAGTTCCACGGCTGAAACAATCAAAAACGTTATTATTTATTATTATTATTTACAAATGCTGAGTGGCTGCCTCTATTGTTCACATTATTAAAGCTGTAAGCTGTTTATTTTTGGTGTGTTGTTGTGAATAATATAAGTGTTTTTTCTTTCTTTCTCCTTTCTTTTTTCAAATGTACTTCAGCTTTTTCCAAAGCTTAAAAACCTTCGCTACTATTTATACTATCGATACGCACTAAGCGTAAGTAAGTTAAGTTACTAGGAAGATTTAGCCAGCCTTCCTTTTTACGGATTTGTACAATGAATTTGAGTTGAAGAATTATTGATCCTAGCACCCCGCGGTTTCGCCCGCTAAGTTTCCATTCCCGTGGGAGTACGGGGATGAATTATATCCTATGTGCTATTTTGATGTATATACTATATTATTGTAAAGTATTATTCAAATCCATTTAGTAGTTTTTGCGGAAAAGATTATCAAACATCCATGCAAACTTTCGCGTTTGTTTCTACTAAAGTTAAAATTTTAGGATTAAATCTAAATTTTATGGAAATCTTTGAATGATATACGTGTTTTCAGAAAAATAATTTCTAAGTAATCTAAATTCTAAGAGTATTTTTTTTGCCTCATATGCGATTCTTGCAAATTCTGTCGATATAGTTAATATATTTAATTATTTACGAGTCGCCGACGAGTCAGTTGTCAGATGGTTACCAAAATAGAACCTACCGAAGACATAAGCAGACGGATACAGTCCTCCACCAAAGGCCGCTTCAAAGAAGTGCATCAGCATATATGTGGTGTAGTCAGGCGCGAACGCTCGCAGCACTCCGAAGATGCAGCTGGCTAAAGCTGCGATACCCACGGCAACCCTTACAATTAAATTAAAGCATATAAAAGTTCAATATTTGATTAAGAATCAGGTTAGGATTTAGAGAGGGAGGAAGTAGATGGTTTTTAATCACCTACTAGCCGTTACCTTCGAGGGACAGACTTAGAGACTGAGGTCTATTTCATCTGTATCATCACATGGTACAAAAACGTGTTTTGTGGTGGTTAGTTTGGGCATCGAAATTTTCTAAAGTTCTCGTCGGATTTTGACACAGATTTCAATGTTACTCGACAGGTTACTAACTATGAGACAAAAGAGTGAAAAATTGTTTGTTGGTTACGAAATTATTAACTCAAAAACGACATAACCCATTTTTTAAATTATGTTTTTAGAATGCTACAGCAACACTAAGAAAAATACGAGTCCAATCCGATATATTGGAGCGTACTCACGACTTAATCACGGCTGAATAATTGATTTAATAAAACATAAGGGAATACAGTCCAACTTTGACTTGGATGGAAATTATTATAAGTAGCTTTACTGGCAAGGCGTTGAGCATCTATCATCATCATTATCAGCCTTTCTGTTCACTGCTTGATCTAGCACGCTTTCAAAACGGTATGTCAGTTGCCCTGCGACCCGCATCCAACCAGGACCGCCCACTGAAGGGAGTCTCTCCGTCCTCCAGAACATCTCTTCCTGTAACGTCTAACTGTCTTCCTTCCACTACCACTTTAGAGGGCTTATCCTGGGCGATATGGCGGCTACATTCTACACGGCTATAGTCTCTGAATTCCTTGTAAAACAAGCATTATATAAAAGTACAATGGAAAGGGCTTCCATTGTACATTTATATACTGTTTGTCATCAAGCATACTAACTGAATAGAGCGTATGAAAACTAATTCCGCCAAATTTGCTCTGCATCGCTGTGCCGTTTCTGCGCTCTGATTGGCCGACTGATCGGCATTTATGGATGATTGGCCGATGGGAAGTACACGAAGATCATCGGTTGGTTGAATTGATATTACGTCAGTGATAAATCTGGTTATTATTGGAATTTGAAGGCTTGCATTACTACTCTATCTGGTTTTATACTCGATGCTGTTTGTGGATCAGTGTACAATTGCTTGTGCCTTTTTACCTGCGTCCAAGTCGATCCGACACCGCCCCGGTGAGAAGCATAGAAGCGAACATTCCAGAATTGTGCACCGTGCCCACCAGCGCCCTCTTCCATTCTTGACCTCCGAGATTGAACTGGAATTTCAATTATTATTTCATATCTCATTTGCCAGTAATCGGTAGTAGAATCTTCCTAATATTATAAGCGCAAGAATTTCTGATGTATGTAGTGATGTTTGTTATATTTCCCACAAAAACTACTAAATGCATTATAATAAAACCTTACCATAATATAGCTTATAGATCAGAATAATCCATAGACTATAATTAGTTTTTTCTTGTTATAAAGAGATAACCGAGCAGTGCTTTTTGGTGGCTGACGTTTAGGCAAATGCGTTGCCCTTCTTTTCCCTATCTCCGAATGGGCTGAATGGGCCACAGGAAACCGACAAACTACAAACGCATAGCTGTCATTTTCTAGTCACTACTGAGCGAGAGGTACTACCCGAGTCGTGCCGGGCCGATTTCGACTGCCAAGCAGCCTCTTTCTCTATTATGTGAAATATCCCAAAATCTAATCCTGATCAGACAAAATTAGCTAGTTATTTATGCCAGCATCTCTGGTTAGAGCTAAATACCTTTTGCATTTGAGGATAGGGTTTATCGTGTCTACAAGTAAGTAAGTACTACAAGTATACGTTCTGACTAAAGCCGTTTTCATTGGCAACAACGTCCAGAAGATTTACTTTATATTCTTATATTTCTTCATGCAGGTGTTACGGGGTCCTTGAAACCTTATTGATAATCTATATACTTATTTGAGCGGCAAGTAATTGAAAGCGGGGTTCTTGAAAATTGTCAAACAAGTTCAAAAAATAAAATCTTTAATTTTTTTTAAGCAAGTAAATGAGGCTATAAGCTATATGCTGTCCTGATGGCAGCTGAGCTTCACGCACCCTCATCAGGCATGCAGGTTTCCTCACTAGTTTTTCCTTGACGAGTCAGCGAAGTTGTCATATTCGTGTGCATAGAGTAAATTATGAATAACTTATTTAGGTCTGATTAAGGCCTCCTAATTCGAGGTCGGGCCCAGACGCACTAGAGCATGCTCGCTTAACCTCAAATATATATCATCATCATCAGCTTTTGTCCGTCCACTGCTGTACATAGGTCCTTAAAGAACGCCAAGACAATTACTTGCAACTCAAACTAATAAATCCGTATGTTTATATATAACAAGAATGTTGCAGCGTTCACGCCAAAGTAAACGCTATCATGTATGTATGGAATTTGCTAGTCGTGTGATATACGAGTCGAGACACCGGTCGGAGATGGATAAATGATTGCTCCGGGCACGAGTAAGTTAGTCGAGAAACGTCAAATGATTATTAAACATGTTACAGAGAATGGGGTGTAGACAGTAAGAACCATCTCTGTACCAAGTGACATAATGTCTGCGCGACAAATTAATTACAAAAAACAAATGACGTACATTTATAATATAATATCAACCGTTATCAATTCACTGAGGATATAGTCATAGTCTTCTTCAATGTATACCTCTGCTATTTTCTAATGGTCTTACGGACTTTACAAAAAAAGACAGTTATAACACTGCTTCAGCAAGCAGTATGATAACTTCTTATAATACTGCCATGTTAAAAAATAAGTACAGTAACAGTTCCTTTGCTACAGTAAGTGGTGAAGAATCGTTGGCACCCACACAGACGGGCGCGTAAACATACCGGTAAAATTGGTTTAAGAATCACATTCACCAAAGGCGTAAATAAACCACTTTTGCTTTTAAACTTTCTTTTATGTTGTATAAGAATACATTATGCAAATAATATATTTGACTGTTAGTTATTTCGAGTGTAAAGTTTTTATTTTTATCGAATCATCGATTCTTTTGCCGTCAACTGCTTCGAATAATATACTCCTTTTATTGAATGCTAGTCCCCTACGAGTAGTCCTTAGAAATCCTCCTCCTACATATTATACTAGCTGTTGCCCGCAGCTTCGCCTGCGTTAATTAAGATTTACAACGGAATGTTAGTACGCAAAATAAGTAACTTTTCTGGTTGATTACACCTTGTGTCCGAAAAACCCAAATATCTTACGGAACCCTATTCTTTCCGGAAAAAAATTTAGCCTATGTTACTCGTAGATAATGTAGCTTTCAAACGGTGAAAGAATTTTTGAAATGGGTCCAGTACTTTTTGAGCCTATTCATTACAACCAAACAAACAAAGTTTTCCTCTTTATAATATTAGTATAGATTGATCTTGTAAATTTATTTTTATTATTTATTTCTGGGGATGTATGAATTTTGATAACCAATGTGGGTTGGCCCGCCGTATACCTTTAGTATTTGTTCTTTAGTACCTCATTTAATGAGTGAGGACATTAGAATCCTCCTCTCTTTATTTCGAGGAGTATCGTATGAGCTTTACTCTCTATTCGCGCTGACAGTTTAATTATCGTCTGTAACTAGAGAACCCTAATTATCCACCGCTCCAAAGCAATATGTCCGCTTTGTAGTTCCAATAATGATATAATTATATGATCATACAGTTGACTATCTGTTGTCCGCTCAGATTGATGATTATTATTTTTATACCCCGAGTTACCCCTTGTTACATGAGCTATCAGCTATTGAAAGTCCCGTCAAAATCGTCCCAGCCGTTTCAGAGATTAGCTAAAACAAACACAGACAGACAACTGGTAAAAATGTTATTTTGGTTATGTAAGTACCTTATCCATATGCGTTTAGTAAAAACGAATTAAAGAAATAGTAATAAAAAGTGTGTCCTAAAAAGTTCTATTCAAGGACTTACTTATTGTTATTTACTTATTGTAATTATACTATATTAAAATACTTATTGAAAAGTATTGATAAAAATTATCAATAACAAGCGACACCTAACAAATTCTACCTGAACCAGGGTCGACAATCTTCATAGTAGAAACCGGGAAATAGTTCTCCTATAAATTTACAAAATAGGGTTAGATGGCTAAAGTATAGCTGACCAATAAACTATTCTGACGTTTCAATTTTGTTTCATTATATTGTCTTGTATTGCCCACATACGAGTAAAGATGGCAGTATACTGAAGTTTATCTTTCGTAGTTCCACTTTAATACGAAAGATGGCATGAAAACAGGGTCATTAAAGTTAGCTCCCGAATAAGTTATACTTTACTGTTTTTTAAATTTTGTTATCACATATCGTTTGTTCGTCATTTGCACTTATTTATTCGTCGTTTGTACTTGTTTGTTCGTCAATAATTTAACTATAAAAAATGATTAAAAATCTGCCTTCAAGTTAGCCCCCCACAAGTCAATTTATTACTTCTTTTGTTATTATCCTCCTTTTTATTACAAATAATTAATGTTTGTTCTTTGGTAAAATACGATTGTTTTATCAAAAATATACCAATCTATTTTTTGTTTAGTTAAAGATTTTAATTTATAACTCAAAAAAAAACATATTTTTAATTTCTTACGACCAGAGTCCATATTGACATTTCTTCATATTATAATATTATATAATATTACTCAAATAAGCCGAGAAGTGGACAGAAAGACATCTTTCTGTCTACTTCTCGGCTTATTTGACATATAAAAAACACTCATTGTTAATTTACGACGCTTCGCTCGTTTATTTGACCTTCATCAGGCATCTTAACTTGAAGTTTAATTTACACCTTATCATTAATGTTAATAATATTAAATGGTTATCACAGCTACATTTTTTTTATGGGCAACTACATGATTTAAGTTATATATAATATGCTATTTATAATTTGATTAAACCACCTACATCTTTCCTTATTTTAAGCAACTACATGTAACTTATGCCTGACTTATATATTTTTGTCCACTTCCTTGTTAATTTGAATAATTTATATACATAGGACGTCACTACGAATTATTTTAATGTAATAAAATGTTTTTCATTCAAATTTTCGGAGTAAGCTGCTTCGAGTATGTTATCACAATATTTAACTGTAACATTTGTAAAAATAAATTTATACTAAATTAATATTTTTTTACTAATTATCACAGCTATTACTGAAATATTATGCTTTGGATATAATTAAAATAAAGTTTGTTAATACGTGGAGGGTAAGGTTAATTGTACTCCCCACTGTTAATATTTCCAATTGTTCTATATTGTATTACTCAATTTTCAACTATTTTAGCATTTTTAGTCTCAATAATTCTCATACTTTAAAATAAATCATGTTCTCAATTTTAGTTATAATTTTAAATGGTATAAAAATAATTACTAAATGATATGGAGCATCTGGAAATATTAACTGTAGAGGGTAGAAGTATTAACTCAAAAAGAATTCACAAACACTATTCCAATGGTAATTAATTGGAAAGTATTCATTTTTTATATTTATTATAGTAGTTTAAATCGATTTTTATAAATATAACATTTATATATTGTGACATCATACTTCAAGTCGTTTGTAGTTGTAACTCCGAAAATTAAAATGAAAATTAAATTATATTTAGAGAGGGTAGTATGGCCTTGGTCTGAGCTGATTCCAACAGGAACAAAAAAAACTTTAAAAGTTTAATTTATGACAAATAAAAATTATCAAACAGTGGTTTAAATTATATTTCTCTTTTGTAAATATAAATTGATTATTATATTATTAGATAAATAGGAGTGTGATAATAATACGGATATGTGTAAAGTGAAAGTTAACGTATCTCTTAGTAGTTTGTGAAAAGAGTGTTTGCAAAAATTAAAATTTAAAGCATTAAGTCGTAGTTACTTTTTTCATTATTCATTATATTTTAATGTTTAATTATAGGGATTTATACTAATAGCTAAAACGGAGTTTGATTGTTATTTGAATTTGTATAAAATCAAAACTAAATAAAGTGTTCGTTAAGAAGGAATTAAAGAACTTATTTGATATTAACTTTGTGTGATTGTTTAGTAATGTGAATTTATTACTAATATTATGTTATTAGTAAAACTGAGTGTGATTCTATTTTGGGCTTGTCTAAAAGCTTAATATTTAATAAAGTGTATGTGAAGAAAAAATAAAGCACTAAATCGTAAGCTACTTTGTTTCATTGTTTAGTAATATATTTTATTATTTTTATCTTTCTGAGAATAAGTATTGACTATTAAAAAGAACTTCAGAAAATACGTATGTATGTATAATATACACGCATAAGTACGTATATTACGTACGTACGTATACTTATATATTATATAGTCAGTAATTAGCTATATGTATATTTATGTTAGTATTAGTTTAGACACTCGCGTAGAGAGGGCGGCACATGTACTTTCCCACTTTGGCCGTCGAGTTACATCTCTATTTCTTATATATACAAAAGTACTCTGTGACCTGAACTGTTACTGACGTTAGTAGTCTACTAGCTTTTGCCGCTAGATGGCTACATCTACTTGAGCTCCCCCCACATCCCGAACGTCTAATGTGTTCTATCTCATTCTCTCGCCGGTTGAATCCTATACATTTGCGTGTTTGTATCTCTCTCTTGGACTTACTTTTTCGTTTCATCGAGTTTGAAATCACAGCGATTCTAAAGAAGTTTCACTTTAAAAGTTGTTATTTTAATATCACAAACTGATACTCTTAAAATAAACTTTATCTGTAGAGATTATATCGATTTTATTGAAATTACACACTTTCACAAAATTTATTTCGAAAACAATAAGAGAATTATTATAATTGGTATCATACATTTGTCTGGATTCAAACCTACGTTTATTATAAGTGGTTGTAAATATAATTAAACACTAACGAGATGTTTTGTATAGCGTTTAAGATAAGTACCCTCAAAGGTATAAAGGCGATTGAGTTCGTTTATTGAATATTTTGCTCGTTAAATTTGTGAATGCCTTTCAAAGCTTATTTGAAACATTTTGATCCGTTTTATTAGTTATGAGTGTTTCAAAGGTCGGTATATTGAATGTTTTTGAAAACGATGAAAGTCAAATAAAATCGATATCAAGAAAAATCAAAGTGAACTCTCTTCTGTGGTCCTGAAGGCAGGTATTGTATTGTAGCGGTGAGAGTGGGTGGTTTGCTCGACGTAGGAAGGGAGAGAACCGCAGGCACGTCTTTGGGTAGATGTCACACGGATGTGTTACACAGGGTAGTCCATATTTATTGTTATAGGCAATTATGAACATAAATATACAAGGTGATTTTTTCAACTAGGCGTGGATGGTTAAATTTAAAAGTTGGCAATACTTGTTGCTGCCAACAAGAACGTGATTTTGATAAAAACTAAAATTACATTTTTGGATTTTTGATTAATCTATATCACTTACCAGGAATTGAAGAGTTTTTAAAAAAGACATACTGTATTATTACACTATTTCTATAGTGGCCATCCACGCCCACTTTAAAATTCACTCTGTATAGTATAACTAACTAGCTGTTGCCCGCAGCGTCCCCTGCACTAACCAAGACTTTATTAATATACTTATTAACCAAGACTTATAACGGGATCTTAGCAGGATTATAATATGCTATAGCCCTCCTTGATAATATAATAAAGATAAAAAGCTATCTAACACTGAAATAATCATTCAAATCCTGAGATTAGCGCGTTCGAACAAACATACTCTTTAGTTTTATATATTAGTTTAAGATTATGGTCATAGTCTCACTGCCCTTTGACCCACGAGGCTGTGGTAATACAGCCTCTTGGATTCTTATTAACGGTAGAATATATCTACATAACAGATTGTTGACAGGACCCATGCAGATACAGACAGGGGCAGACAAAGCAAGCACAAAAAAATTTCTTCCCCATTACCTCTTTCACGAGAGATCGTCCCTCTTCGTACACGTAGATGTCGCACTTTTCTGTGATGTTCGAGAAGCCATCGGGGCCGCACGTGGTACCGTTGATGCGCACGTATCTCAGCGTCGTCTCCAGCTTCTTCGTCTCAGGGTTTGTGGGGATGGCGTATTGCAGCCAGGACGTGTCGTTGTATGTGTGCTCGCAGTCTTCTATCCGACATCTGCAATGATAATCTGGATTAGATTGCACCATAATCCGTAATCTGTTAAAGTTAACAGCCGTAACAAAGATGATTATCTTTACGTATGCCTTTGGGAAATTGTATTGAATCAGCAGTTAATGCATGACAACCTGGGTCAAATAATACTTGGTTCAATCCACTCACAGATAAAATAATGTTTTTTAAGACACGCATATACAGTTTCTTACAGCTGAATGGAAGCCATGCAGAATCAGGTTAGAAGCTCGTATTGCTAATAAGTACCTGGTTGACCGAGCATTTGCTCGGTACCCTAAGTGATACAATACGATAAAATTTTCTTCCAAAAAAAAAAGATCTTAAAAAAAAGGAAAAAAAAAATCCGGACTGGAGATTCGAACCAGGCTCGTTCGAACTGAACTGCCTAATTTCACCACTAAGCTACCATGACATATTATTTGATTCGAAATTTACGTTCGTATTCTAATCATATTTTATCGATGCCTCAAAACACGGATAAAAAAAAGTTTTCTAAAAATGTATCCTAGCTAGATCGATTTATCGCCGTTTTTAACACATGTATACTGACTGATTCTATATATATATATATATATATATATATATATATATATATATATATATATATATATACAAGAATTGCTCGTTTAAATTTATATAATATAATAAAATATAAGATAGAAACGTTAAGAGTGATGTCACAAAGCTTCTTAGCTATATTTTTGAAAACAGTTTTTTATAATATCGATGAATTATATAAAAAGTACAAACAATCAGCGTATGTGCAAATTGTGATCACGAAGGTGTGCGAACGACCATGGTTCAGTCAACCTACTAGGGTTCGGGATCGGCGTCTTGGGTCTAGGTCTAGCTTCGATCTTACCGGATGCCCTGAAATTAGTTTTCCTAAATTTCTCCGTGCTCTTAAGCCCGAGAACATTGCGTGTTCACCGGCGAACGACAGCATCGTGAGCAGGCCCGTCTTTACCATTGGGCAGTCTGGGCAGCTGCCCAGGGCCCCGCTGTCCATGGGGCCCCGCTGTCCATGGGGCCCCGGTATTTATATCAAAATATGATCTAGTGAAAATTTTAGGAAGTTAAACAATGATTGCTGGTTACATTACTCAGTAGTTTCCTAATTACTATGGTTACGCTTTCAAGTCCAAAATTTAAGCCATAGATGCTTAAACTTTTAGATACATAATATGTCGGGGCTCCACTACCCTTGTGCCCAGGGCCCCCGATAGGTTAAAGTAAGGCCTTGATCGTGAGGAAGCCTACAAGCAAGATGTGACTAAAAGTCTTTAAAGGTAAGTATCTGAACTTTGAAGTTCACCAATCCATAATGTGTCAGCTCATCGGTGGCTTAACAGCCTTTTCGATAAAATTCGAGGAGACCCGTGCCCAACAGCGGACCATAATAGAAGGGCCCATGAGATCCTCATCAACAAGTTAAAAACTTGGTTTATTACGTAAAAAGTTTTTGACTTGTTTTAGTACTACTATAATATTTTGATGATTCAGCAGAGAGCCTTAGACACGCGTAATCGTTGTCACCTCATAGTAAGTGAGTCACGTACCAGACGTTACGGTATCTAGTTCGACCGATAACGATGTCTCGATGCTGATAAGAGTTTAAGTAACATCATTTATCAATCGCTTTAATATCATGCTGTATATAGATTAAAGACAGAGACGATCGAACGACGATGGTACAGGGGATATGAGCTCCTTTCTCTGGTGTGAGAGGTTCCGGGTTCGATCCTGATCCCTTGTGGTGCCTTGAAATGGGTTTTCTAAATTTGAAAGTGCATGTGAATACGAGACCATCGCTTGCTCACATGTGAAGGAAATCTTGAGGGTACCTGTATGCCTGATGAGACTAAAAGTCTTTGAAGTCTCCACGCCTGATTTCGAGGTTATAAGTTAAAACTGTACTAATAATAACTCGATATTACGGGCAGCATGCACGAAAAAGGTGACGTCATGTAGCGTTCCGAAAGCAAGAGCGCGGCACGAACAAGAGAGAGGTACGAACGGCAAATGTAATGTTTGACGTTGTCACGACAAACTACCGTCCATACACCGACTTTACGGCAACCAACTTTTTTTATATAAACATCGGTCAAGCGTGAGTTTGGTGAGCGATGACAGCTCCTTACATATCCGGTATTCTGCGCTCTGATCACCATACTGATGGCCATTGATGGGTGATTGGCCGATGGGACGTCACCGATATGCTTGACGTCACCGACATGTTGCAATAAAACCACTGCGAGTTGCCTTCAAGCGCTAACAGAGGAGGACTAGCACAGCCCCCCCTTCCCACAATTGAACCTGAACACAGTAGAACGTCAAGGCTCCTTTAATGAAAGTCAAGTCATTATTTGATATGGAACCAGCACGTTGTTTTTTAACGGAATCCCAAAGTTTATAGATATATAGAACCTCCGTGTAATGAATAATATATAAGTATGAGGGTGCAGTATAAACACGAGCTGGACAAATATTTGCTAGAGAACCAATCTGGACAGTATACAGTGTGCTACTGAGTTGATTTTACAATATAAAAAAATATACCTATCAAAATATTCTCTGATGAACCGAAGAATTAATTATAATGAATAATAAAAAGTATATATCACATTAACGACGTGATGTGACGTTAAATTCTTAATTTAAAAATTGTATGTGTGGGAGATACACACGGTAGAAGTGTAATTCCTTAAAATTCCCTGAACAAAAATAATTATTCAAAAGTATTGAAAAAAAAATATCATTTACAAGCGACACCTAACAAATCATACCTGAACTGTTACCGGCAGTAGTAGTGCACCAGCTTTAACTTCTTGCCGCTACATGACTGTATCTACTTGAGTTCCCCCCGCACCCCGAACGTCTAATGTATTCTATCTCATTCTCTCGCCGACTGAATCCTATTACATATACGTGTTTGTCTCTTTCTCTCTTGGACTTACTTTTTCGTTTTATCAAGTTTGAAATCACAACGGTTCTAAAGAAGTTTCACTTCAAAATATCTACAACCACAGATGGAATAAACACACAATACCTGCGTATGGTAACTATGGTACAGTACGGAAATTACCAACAAATGCTAGAAATGGCACACTCATACACATCGAGGGACTCCTAAGCGAACTTCGCAGTGCTGCCAGTAGCGAGTGCCAGAATGCGGACGAGCTCGAAAGCGTCTGTTCGTAGTCTCCTCATTTATTTATATTTATATTGTGGCGATTGGTATCACGATTCACAACATAATGTGAAATCGTTTACTGGTATTCGATTTTACTGCCAAGGCGCGCCGATATTTTTTTTTGGCAACCTATTAGTTTTTTGGTTTTTTTTTCATATGTATCTCAAATGAGACTTTTTTAAACACTTCATTTTTCTAGACATTTTAATTTGAAATAGTTGTATATTTTTTAAAATAGTAAAAATTTAAAATAGTTTAAAAATATGAAATAGATATATATTTTGAATAGATTTTACCTGTAACTCTGCTCTTGCGCTTCAAATATATACCCGCACTCGAAGAAGCTGCTCAGCAGCACTGGAAACAGCAGCAGCATGAAGTTCAGCAGGTTATACCTGCCGTAGGGGCCCAGGCTCTCCAGGACAGAGTCCAGGTTTATGTTCTTCTTCTCTACCTTCTCGTCCATGGCTCTGGAATGAGAAGGAGGTTAAGTTTCATGTGAACTATAAGGTCGCCTTTGGTTACTTGCTTGAGCTTGCATTGAGGGACGATATTCTGAAGGGATATAGGAAACAATTGCGTAAGTAACGATATTCTGAAGCATAATAGGAAAGCCTAGCTTTCATCCGCGGCTTCATTGGAATTGAAGCCATTTTTTTTGTATTTGAATTATTCTGTTACTCCTGATGCCTTTAAGAATTTGTGTACAGGATTGCATGATTTCTATTACAAGTAGGATAGGATAGTAGAAGCGGTAAATAGAAAAATTATTTTGATATCAAGAATTTTCGTGTGAAATGAAAAAAATATGATTTGATAATATTCACACTAGGCAGAGCCTGTATTATATTAACCAGACAACTGATATATACTTATATATTACTAAACATATCACCATCATCATCATCAGCCTTTATCCGTCCACTACTGAACATAGGCCTCCCTCAACATATACATATTATAGATAAATTACACCCGGACAGAACAAATGATCATGCTCATCACACAAACATTTGTCCTGAATGGGAATCGAACCCACGACCCCCTCACTAACAGGCCAGACAAACAGGCCAGTCACATGAAGTATATAATATCTAATCTATCTTCGTTTGTATGAACCAGTTAATATCTCCTAATGTAACATGGCTAAACTAAACAACTTTAATAGCGATTCGCTGAATATTGATTGTAGCCTGATAATATGTGACAGCGTTAAAACGAATCAGATATGTCCCTAAAATAGCGTACACGATTATAAGCCTTCGTCCGACCATAAGTAGAGAAAGTATACCTATATTATGAAATAAAAACTTCTAAAATATTATCTAGCAGTCTTAAACTTCTAAAATATCTAATTTGTATTTCTATACCGATTTGAGCTCAGTTTTGGGCGAAAATAAATAGTACACGGAGTAAGAAATCTCTAAGTTAAAACTCGTACGGATATAGATTAGGTATTCAAAAGTTGAAATAAATTTATTTTGAAATATTACTAATACTTTACCTATAAGAAGTGTTGTGTTTAAAGTCTATTAAATTTTTTATTGCGGTCGTTTTAGAATTAACCACTCTGATTTGAAGTGTAGCGCACATTTTTGCACACTAGGTTAGCCCCCTAGACAAGCGACACGGCTGTCGAACTGCTTGTCGTAAGCTAGTGTCATCCCCATACAATAAGTATTCTATTCTATTCGTTTAGCGTTTGTGCCACTTGTCTAGGGCAGGTGAGATAAAACACATTAATATAAATACACAAGGCAAATATTTTATTCCTTCTTTCTTTATTTTTTTTTCGGTTGGAGCTAGGCCTAGTGGCCTTAATGCTTCACCCTGTGATGAAATTAAAGCAGTGGAGTATGACTTCCATAGCCTCTTGGCGTCGGATTCCTACCCATGGTTATGCCTCACCACCGTCGGATAAAGACGTCTTTCTGTCATTCAGGCCTAGCCTACCAACTAGTTCGTACCATGGACTTTTTCAACCTTAAAGTATGCGTTTCCACTTACCGAACTCGTAACACTTTATCTGACGTATGTAATACGAGATGACCAACAAACGATGATCAGCAACAAACGATGCTCAGCAAGAAACGATCTGACTATAGTGACGGCCGATTGGATTTTAAATGTGTTTTTACATATTCTATAAACAGTGTTTATAGTGACGACATTCTTGCTATCGACATTTTTTGCAAGTAATTTCGTAACCACATGCGCTACCGATAACGTAGATAATACTATCGGTCGACACTATCAACACTATCTATTAGTCAATAGGAGCTATAGATAGCAAAAAAATGGCAAATATTTCGTATCATCTGTACTGTCTTTATTTTCACAATTCTTTTTCTTTTATATAATTCAACTAGCAGCGGTTTCACCCGCGTACTTCCCATTCCCGTGGGAGTAGGGTGATAAATTATAGCCTATGTGTTATTCTGATGTATAAGCTATATTAATGTAAAATTTCATTAAAATCATTCATTCACCTACTATTAACCCTGATGCCTTCGACCATTACAAATTAGAAACTCCAAGATTTCCCAGATATACAGAAACTCGGCCGACTGGCGGCAGAATGACTCCAGACTTCCCCATAATTGGCAGTTCATGCGACTGATAGAACCTCCAGTGATGTTCAGACAATGATGATTCCCAATCTGACCCCGCCACCAGCTACGTAAGCATGTTATAAAATAAAATGACCCATGACCCTGATATAGTTGTTATACAAATTATATTCCGGATTTGAACCTAGTACCTTCCACTAGATAAGGTTATCATCTGTTTCGGATGTTAGTGAGCTTATCACACATGACTGACACGTGATGTACTTGTTTAGTTTTATCTGCGTCTACTATTGCTCTGATTCTACTACATATAGTATAACCCTACTTCCTAATAATATTTTAACGTGAAAGTTTGCGAGAATGTATATTTGTTACTCTTTCACACAAAAAATACTGAATGGATTTTTATGAAACTTTTCTATAATATAGGTTACTCTTTAAAATAACACATAAAGTTACCCCTCACGAGAAGTACGTGGGTGAAACCGCGGGTCGCCCCTGGCCTTTATATATATACTTCGGATGAACGTCTGTATGTCACTGAGCTGCTCCTAAACGGCTGGACCGATTTGAATGATATTTTTTGGGTGGCGCCCAGCGTCGTTTAAGATTCACAAATCAGCCCGACAGATTACGCTGCAGTCGGTAACTACGTTATCTATCTATACTGCAACTTAAAGGCTGAATCGATTTGTATCTACAGGCTTTAAGTCCGTCGGGCCCGCTAGTGCTATTCTGTAAAAAACCGTTTCGATATCGAGTGAACTCACTTGATTTCGTAAACGGCAATACCTCTTACGGAATACCGAATTCATACTAATAATGTCAACAATCTCACGCAACAGGGTTTGTCTCGTCGCCACACTCACAAGTGCGGCGCTGCCGGGACTGTCGAGTTTTAAAGAATACGAATTTGATATCTCACCGCGGATTCCGCTGTCGAGATACGAAATTGTTCTTACAGAATAGCACTTCTGATATAGATTGTCACTAATGTGGTAAATACATTGTGGTGGTATTCGAACCTGTGACATCTCGCACCGTAATCACTGCGCGTAAGTCCAATTAAGGAACGATACTCGTGTCTCGTGAGACATTCAACACGTGTTATCAGTTTTGCGAAATCGATATTATATTCGACAGTATCGATTACACATCAATTCGAGGTTACTCGATATTGCTTTTGTTAATATCACCTTATTTTTTACAATCTGTTTGTTACATAGGTTTACTATGACATGTTATTATGATATTCATCATTAGTAGCACGAAGTATAGGAAGTCCGAATGATATGTGCTTTTCCGTAGTATACATACACAATAATAAACCCAGATCTTAGTTCTTTTTTCTGCCGCTGTCTGCGCTAGCATACCGATGCTACTGTAGCGGACCAATCAGCGCCACAATACTTCCCGCGTAAAGATTTAAACGAGTAGGTACTTAGTAAAGATGGCGTGCTCTACCGGCAAAACTTCTGTCATCTAAATTGCGACTATTCGTTCAACATTACGTTCGCACTCCTTATCTCTATACTCCGTGGTTAGTAATATGCTTAACTGGAATAGTATGGTTAACTACGCTTATAAACAAAAAGAGCTCATTTAGTTACATGGTAAGTGCTCATGCTAATAACATCATGTCCGGCCATTGTTTCAGGCATTTTTTTATTCAAATTCATCATTATCAACCTGTGCTCGTTCCAGTCCTTTTCATTTTCAAACGAACTTAACTTTTTTTTTCCAGGAAAATCCTTTATAGCTGTAGCTACTACCTGTGTTCCTGGCGGGTATATCATATCTGGGACTGAAACTTGACATTGACAGAGACCATCCATAAGGGGAAGTGATCGGTCGACGTGTGACATTGTGTGACACGGGGGTTAGGGGGTCCTAGATTTTGCGGCGTCACATTTCTGCACGAGAATCTCTGATATTAAATCACAAATTAAAAAATATGTTTATAATTTGAAAGTAATTTCAATACGTCATTCATAGTAAATATGACGCCACACTTAGGATCAGAAATGTAACAAGGACGGGGGAGTGATCGGAATATCATGAAATTCATGTGACGATTTTTATGGATGGATAACATCAGTAAAATATGTTTCATTATAATTAGTAACCTAACTTTTACTGGGAGGATTGGTCCTCCCGTGACCATGGATGCTGTAAACTATCCGGAACGTCAGGTTTGTAAAAATCTTAATAAGCGGTGATAAAATCCGTAAAAGATTATTTTTTAATAAAACGCAAAAAACTTGCGTTTTATGTGTAAAAGTTTTATGTGTATTCGTGGAACGTGGTTTATCTGTTTGACCATAAAAACCATGAAAAATTTAATCCTCGTTTAATACCTTCAATTAATCTTTTGTTAAGTCCATTATTCGTCACTAATAAGGTGTCATTAAGTCCTGTCCCAATTAATGTCATGAATGACTCCTCATCCAATTAGGGCCGCTAATTCGCCAGTTGACCCCTACTTGATCATCGTTTTGGACCTTCGCCTGTACTATGACCTAGGGTAACTCATGCTTAAACTTATTAAGCCATCATCATCAGTTTCTTTCCGTCCGATCACCCGATGAACCTAAACGATGTATTATTAAAAATATCGAGGAATGTTATTTATTTTAGAGACAGGATTTTTTCGGTTTTGATAGCACAACACCTGAAGTGTTCTGATGAGGGGAACCTCTAAGGGTTTTTATTTTTATTTTGGGGCGACTGAAGCCGCGGACAGCTAGTTAATTTAAAGTTAAGAATAAGGCCCTTTTCTAAGGTTTTTCTAATTTTCTAAGTGGACTCCAAACACGAGACCGTCGCTCGATCACCGGTGAAGGAAAACATCGTGAGGAAACTTGCATAGCTGATGAGATTGAACGTCTTTGAAGGTATGTGAAGTTCACTAACCCGCACTGGGCCAGCGCGGTGAACTATTGGCCCATTACCCTCCTCGCCTGATTTCGAGGAGGAGACCTGTGCCCAGCAGTGGGACATATAAGGGTTGATACATTTATAAGACCCTGTGCGCACGAGCGCTTTATAAGCGTGAGTCAAAACCCGAAGTTGGCTAGAGTTGTGAGTTAGGCATGCTAAATTCGATTTATCGTTCAATATTCAACGTCGAAATTTTACAGCACTTATTATAATGAAACAAATTTACGGATTTTATCGCGGTTTATTTAGTTTTTTATATGCCCGACGTTTCGGATACTTTACAGCAACCATGGTCACGGGAGGACTGACACAAAATTTAAAATTTACAGCACTTATCAAAAAAGCGCCTCGCCTTAAAATCTCGTGTTAACAGATGCATAGATGTCCAATTGTCCCATTCAAACGCTTTTTTAACGTTCGGTAAAAAAAAAACGCTCAAATGAACGGGGCATAAGTCTCAGATTTAAAACGATTTAAGTGTTTTATACGATGACATCATTATTATTACGACGACGTTTAAGGAGATAAATGTCGAGATAATGTCAGGAAGTGGAACAATCGTAAATTTTTTTCAATGATAAAAAGATAATGATGGCTTATACTCGGTCTTGTCCTAAATATTGTTACAAATAAAAAAGATTTTTTTTTTTGGGCTTACCAATATAACTTGCATGTAAAATATATTACTATTACAGTGTGTTAGTTACATTGAAATAAAACATAATAATTTTTAGCAAAAAAAGAAATGACTTCAAAGTTCAAACAGTAAACTAAAAACAAAAAAATCAATTTACTTTGCACAAAGTAATACGCATTTTTATTTAGTTAAATCAAAATGATTCCCTCAACTGACTCTCGGCTCCAAACCTTTATGAAATTGTAGTGCAATAGAGTACTTTATGAAAAAACTTAGAAACGCATTAGTCACCCCTACGATTTTTGAAAGTTCCCCTCGATTTCTCTGGTCTGCCATCATCAGATCCTGATTTCCTTAACAGGGGGCCACTTAAATTAGAGAGATAATAAGAATTATCATATCGGTTCATAAGCGATGATGATAAGCCAGAAACAAACATTTAAAATAATAATATAATATATCTATGGACGCTTTTACACCACGTCAATCTGGTCCTGTGCTAAGTACTCGAAGAGACTTGTGTTACGGGTACCAGACAACGGAAATACATATATTTAATACTCTTTATATTAATACTTATATTTAAGATTTTTATTATATAATACACATATTTAATACACATCCATGACCCAGGAACAAATAAACTTTTTTTTTTTGTTCCCTGGCGAGATTCGAACCCGCTACCTCCGGCTTGTGCGCCACCGCGCTAACCACTGCGCCACGGAGGTCGTCAATATATAAAGCTTATTCGAAGTGGTCTCCATTGGATGCAACACAGTCCTTCAAACGATGAGGCCAGCCATCAATAGAAGCGTGCCCACTTTCCATGGTAAAATTCTTCACTGCCAATCGTATGGATAGTTTTAGGGACTCCAAATTAAGGTACGAGCAAAACGATGATATTATCTAAGCAGACGAGCGCACCTCTAAATTTTTCTACCTACATTTTTCTATTTAACCCCCGACGCAAAAAGATAGGTGTTATAAGTTTGACGTCGATGTCTGTCTGTCTGTGTGTGTGTCTGTCTGTGGCATCGTAACTCTCAAACGAATGGACCGATTTTCTTGCGGTTTTTTTAGTATATTTGTAATTAATGTATCAAAATATAGGGAGTTACGCCATCTCTTATGTATTTGATCAGTAATATAATATGTCATACTGAATACATGAAAGACAAAATATAGTTCTCAGTTTAGTTTGATTAATAATATCCTACTAATATTATAAATGCGAAAGTTTGTGAGGATGTTTGTTACTCTTTCACGCAAAAACTACTGAATGGATTTTGATGAAACTTCATAATAATATAGCTTATACATCCGATTAACATATAGGCTATAATTCATCCCCGTATTTTTTTTAGGGAAGTAATTAAATGAACGGCATTATAAATTTTGGAGGGGCAAAAAAAATCGGCATTTAAATAATTTGGTTGGCATACAAAGATTTTGTACGCAATGAAATAAAGCTGGTAGCAATTCTTGTTCCGCAAATAATTTTGATAATGGTCGAAAATTAAATCATAAATAAGCAGCTTACAATATTATGACCTCGCATAATAAACATTCATCGGGCAAAATAATTACTTGAGCGGCACATTTCTTTGCATTACATTTTATGTCCTGTGTTCACACCGGTGTAGGTTTGCGCTATTTACCGCTAGATGGTGTTGTAAGTATGTTATTGAACAAAATTATAAAAATTGAAGAAGAAATTAATAAACTATATTATCATTCTTAATAAAAGACTAGTGAATTAATTCAGGTCATGACGTCGTCAAATCCTGTGTTCAGCAGTGGTCCGTCCACTAAAGGCTGATAATATGATGATGAAATTTTTTTCTTCAAGATTTTATTTTGTTTCAGTTTCGTAGATTTATGTAGATAGTAGATAGATTATGCAGGTATTAAAAATTGTAGGTGGTGTGTAAAATAAACAAGCAGTTCAAAAACTTGCAATATTCAATTCAATCATTACCTACAAAAATCAAATCAAATTAAAACATTCAATACGCAGGTATGGATCCACAATTTTAAACTTATTTGTAACAAGACGTACAGCTCTACGGTTAACACCGTCCGCGCGCGCTCAGGCTGTACGCTGTCGTTCGTGAGTTCAAATCCTCGTCATACCATTATCTATGAAGTTCTTCTTTTGTTTGTTTATACATTTTTAAATAATATTTTTTGATATTACAATAATTATAAATACGATTTACAAACTAAAATTTTGTATAAAAATTGAATAAGAAATTAATAAATTATATTATCATTCTTAATAAAGGACCAGAGAATTAATTCAAATCAAGACGTCATCAAATCCTGTGGACTGGGCTATAACGCAGAATTTAATGAAAAAGAAAGTTGCTTGAAGTTATATTCATGCTACTTATATAAGCAGCACAAAATTATTTTTTTTTGCTTACCCTCCGAGTGCTTACCAAAATTTTATTAAACAGGAGCAGCACATTGCCCCTCTTTTAATTAATATGCCTTTCAAAAATAATTACAGCCATAAAAAATGACAAAAATTGCTGCTTGATTTTAAAATGTTTGCTGAACATAAATTGCCGCTCAATTAGCTATTTCTGCTACCAGATTATATTTTTCTGCTCACAAAAATACGAATATTATGCTAGTCGTTTAAATAACACCCTTTTTTTTAATTTTTTTTAATATAATTTTTCATTATATTATATTACAAGCGGACTCGACAGACTTCGTTCTGTCAAAACAATTAATTTGCAATAAATAAAATTGCAATCTCAAATTTGAGAAATAAACTATCCTATCTTTTAAGTTGGAGAAAAGCACACATTTTAAAAGAAAAAACATAAAATCGGTTAAGTGGTTTAGGAGTCCATTGAGGACAAACATTGTGACACGAGATTTATATATATTAGATATCGAGAAAGACTATATACTATATCATCCCGCTAAGATGCCGTTGTAAATCTTAGTTATCGCAGGCGATGCTGCGGGCAACAGCTAGTTAGTAATAAATCTTTTATTATCATCATCATCATCAACAAGAGCTAACACTATATTATCTTTACATGAATTTTGCCATAGCAAATTTTAAAGCCTGTATATTTGGTACATCAGTGTAACCGACTGATAAAATAGTCGTTATCACAAGTCCCAGAAGTGAACAAAGCGTTTCCACTCCAGCGGCCTGGCAGCCATGCGGACTTCCACTGGTCACGGTAATCGAATCAAATCGTCCACACAAATGTTCTGGCTTTGTGAATACAGATCCATACTTCCATAGCAAGAATGCTTTGACTCATGTTTGTAACGTTAGGACGTCTTACATCTGTACCCACGTGAGTATTCTGTATGTAAAGATGATAATGAAAAGTAAAATATCAGCCCGTATATGTCCCACTGCTGGGCACGGGTCTCCTCAAAAGCAGGTGAGGAGGGTATCGGGCCATGTTCACCGAGGAAATTCACATACTTTCAAAGTTTCAAATAATCTGTTAACGTAAAAGACTTCCTTAAATTTTAAAGTATGTTATAAACAACGCTCTTTAGTCATTAACGTTCGTTACCGCCATCTTTAACGATTACATATTCGTTAAAATCGGTCTATGCAACCCACCCTTAATCTCATCAGGCATGCAGGTTTCCTCACGATGTTTTCCTTCACCAATGAGCAAGCGATGGTCTAGTGTTTAGGATGCGCTTAGAAATTTATAAAAACTCATTTTAAGGCATCAAAGGTTGTCAGGATCGAACCCAGACCCTCTCGCTTAAGAAGCCGAGCTCATACCTACGCTGAACACAGAAGATGACCATCAAAGATGAAACAGACTTGACGGTTGATTTGTTAATTTTTCGGAAACCTGGCGTTATTGTAGTATTATTACAAAAAAAAAAAACTTTATTAAAAGGTAACGTACTTTAGCTAGAAAGTTACACTAATAATTATTGGACTGTAGACTGTATAATTTTTCATTTATATATTATGATTTATGTATAACATTCAAAATGATCGTAGCCTTTAGTGGGCCCTTACCAAAATATTCATTACATAAGGAAGGGTTTTGAACCCGTGTCCTCGCAGTAGAATAAGCCGAACACAGACCGTTAAGTCAATAGTATAATTAAAACAGAATTTATATTCAAGGTCCTTGCACCTCTGCGAGTCTTGTCCCTATATTTTCAATTGAGCGAGGTCATTTGACGCTATCGTAGTTTTGAAAAATAATTAGAAAATAGGAACCGCAGACAGAAGTGATAACTTTAAATAGAATATCATAATGGCGACATATTATAATTATAACACTAGCATAATGGTGGCGCGAATATATTATAATATTTCCCTACGAAAAAGTGCTTAACGCGGCAAATTAAGTGTTGGTATAATATAATGGAAAGCCCCAAAGGGAGGTTTTGACCGAGCGAGGCATACTACTCGGCCAGGCCAAAGCCTCGCTGTTGTGTCAGGTGTTGTTTATATAGCGGTCGGACGCTGGAATTCTGATAGCGTGATTCAGAATCATGGCGTTGATTGGTCCGCTACAGAATTTTTCACCTCAAAAAAAATATATGAATTTTTAACCAAAATAGAGTAGAGTAGAGAGAGAGAGAGAGTATACATAGAGCTACTTTCCTTTTTACACTAACATTAAAGCAAAACATTCGTTTACTTAAGCGTGCTAATCTACACTTACTAATTAGTAATTGCATTGGAATAAATGCATTTAATAATCGTAAGGTCTAAGGGAAGGCTTATACATTTTTTTAACGCAAAACTATTTAACATAACTGGATTGAAATTAGTATCGAGTGACTCAACTCGCATATTGCATTACATTACGGTGTCGTTCGTAGCTAACTTCACACATATCAACACAAGGCCGCAGAAGGCACGTTCGGACGATGTTCACTCGTCAAAACACAATTTTAACAAGCATGAAGGACGTTTTTGTACAATGTAACAATATACTGGTGACTATTTTAATTTTGAATAAAGAATGTACTGTCTCGAATTGCACAATGCGAACATAATTATTAATAAACAGGGCCCCTACGGTTTTACCTTATTTGCTATTCCCGTGGGAGTATAGGGATAAATTATTATAGCCTACGTATTATTCTGATGTGTAATCTACATTATTGTGAAGTTTCATCGAATTAAATACAGTAGTTTTTGCGTGAATGAGTCACAAACATGATCAATATATTCTAATTTTATCTTTAACCTTATAATAGTAGCCTGAAGGTTTCAATTGAAAAGTGGAAAACTTGGTAAATTGCCTATTTTTAAAAGTTTTGATCATGAAAATCACCACGATTGTCCTTGCCATTATAACGATTCATTTCGGGTCGACTTTAAATATTTTGCCTCCATTCAGGGCACATGCGCGTTTATTCTCGCTCTGCAGTTCTCCATCTCTTTATCCCATCCTGCCATCACATCTCGGGTCTTCCCCTTTCTTTTTTTGCTTTAACGCCGGGAAAAACGCTTAGGCATCCCGCAGGGGAGTGGGTCTCCCCAAGGGATATGTGGGACTCACTGCGCCCGAAAGCTGGTAAGTGGACACAGCTCTACCCACTAAAATCCGGCAAGTGCCATCAATGCCGCCTTTGGTGAGTTCGAGTCGACGGCTAGTCAGTCCCTCAGGGGACCGACGCCACCTCCACAGAGGGGTTGCCAGAGGTTTCCGTCCTCGCCCTCTTTCCCCCTGCTCTTTTGCTCTCTCTTCTTATACAAAGGGGTACAAAGAGCCCCCTCGGCTCAATTCGCTTCGTCCAAGGTGCTGGGTTCGCCCTAGGCTACTGAGCCCCACCGCCATGACAAGGCTTGAACCGTGGTGGGACTCGGGTCTTCCCCTGCCCCAATACCCTTCGATCTGTATGTACCACGTGTCACGTGATCTCTTTATGTTCTGAAACTTACAAGCATGACCAAAAGAATTATCGATTCCAAATCTTATTACTAGTTATATGAAGATTGTTGTATGTACAATACGTTCACTCCACTGTGACTCCATTTAAACTGTGGTTGTAACGCGAAACGATACGAAGCCTTGGCTTGTTCTTGCTAACTTAGGGCTAGGTACACAGTATGCGTTGTAATAATAGCTGTCCCACGCCGCGCCGCACGCGTTTACAGAGCACATAAATTAATGATTTTTTAAAAATCTATGTTCATTTCTTGTGATTTTTTTTGTAGTGTTGCCTTCTAATAGTTTATGCCTTTACAAAGGACAAACAATCACATCCTATTATATTATATTTGTAATAATGATCAAATAGGACTAAAATAGGAATGTTTTAACTATAATCGAAAATATGATACATGGCACATGTTTTTCGTAATGATAAAATTAAACTATATTCTTTGTATAAGTTGTATTTAAAATTTTTATCAACTTTTAGAATGTGTTTTCTAAACTAAGTCTATTTAGTATTTTTATTGTAGTACCTATTGCCATTGTCATAAGAGCGTTCAAAAATTCTGCTACAATAGATCATATTTCTAATATAAAGCTAATAAGAGCCCGTTAAAATATTTATGTTGCGTTGTTTTCTCATAGAACCTTATTTATGCGGAGATTATATTAGAGTTTCTCAGCTCTCTATTAATATAATTACTATAATATGTTATTTATATTGCCGGTATAAACGGTAAGTGTGCAGGTGGCCTTAACGGCACTCGTTCGGATCGTGAACTATTAATTCGATTCATTAGATCGCAGATGTCGGGGTCAACTTATTTTGGTCATAGATAACTGATTGGTTTGTACATTTGATAAGTGACTTCATGTTTTATGTCTGTCATCGATTTCACATCGAGTACATTAATAATAAAAATAATATCTATGGACATTTTTACACCACGTCAATCTGGTCCAAGTCAAGTTTCCGAAGAACTTGTGTTACGGTTACCAGACAACGGAAATACATATATTTAATACTTTTATATTAATACTTATATTTAAGATTTTATTACTTAATACACAAATTTAATACACATCCATGACCCAGGAACACAGAAAACTTTTTGTTCCCTAGCGAGATTCGAATACGCTACTTCCGGCTTGAGCGCCAACACGCTAACCACTGAGCTATAGAGGTCGTTCAGACATTGGTATGGTATTTGGGGAAACCCGACTGTCTGTAGACACTAATATGATTATTGATGCTGTGTTGCCAATGTCTAGTGCCCATTTTATGTTAGTTGGATACGCAAACTGGAAGACGTGCCACCTCATGGTGTGTGGTTGACGTCACCCATAAACATAATTTACCTGGAACTAGACCAGAAACTTATTAACGTCCCCACCATGGTTCAGGCTTTGTCGTGGCGGTGCATGGGGCTCAGTAGCCTAGGGTGAGCCAGCACCTTGGATCTTCCTTGATTCCTTGATTTTCCACAAACTTTCATCATGATCATCATCAGCCTTTATCCGTCCACTCCTGAACATAGACCTCCCTCAATGAACGCCAAGACGACCGATCTCTTGCCACTCGCATCCAACGCGGACCGGCCACTGCACAGATATCGTCTTCCCACTTGGTTATTAGCCGACCAACACTTCGTCTACCTAAACGAGGCCTCTAAACACACACCTTACCACTTACCACTTTATAATATAAAATTAAGTTCCTAGTAAAATAAATCTTAACATATAAAATTTTTGTGTCCTGTATTCTATCTGATCGACTCCTAAGCTACTAAATCGATTTTAATGAAACTTTACATCCTGAAGGTCGATACTTTTGGACACCATAAGTACAGAGGGCCAAGCCAAAATGCCATTTAGAAAGCGTTATCGAAGTTCGAAATGATAAAATGTAAAGGATGGACTACGTGATTAAGGCCTTATGTCAATCCCATACATTTCATCATTTTCGAACTTCGCTAACGCTTTCTTAATGGCATTTTGGCTAGGCCCCCGGACAACATTTCCTCACGTGGCCACATAACACTTGCAGTGAAGTTTTTGTATTTTTAAAATATGTATGACTAAAATTCTTCAAAATTTTAGAAAACTATATTATTTATACTGTAATTTTTCGCTCTTCTCAACCCGATAATGACCAAAAACGTATGGAGTTACAGTGTAAACGCGTTGATCTGTTTGTCTTTCGTCGACGAAAAACAAGAGCGGGTCGACTTTCGCATCAAGATAATAAGGGGATTGAGTGCCATGCTACTACGGGTTTTTATTTCTAAATGCTTTTCTGGATAATAAGTTGTCCATTAAGGACGCTGTGCATAGTCGAAATAGGTTTAACTAAACAGTTTTAGGAAAATGCATATTATTTGCGAGAATTAAAAAAAAATTTAATCTTGATTATCTTTAATTTTGTCGATGGACTGTTGTGTTCAAAAGACATTTTTGAAAAAAAATCGATGGCAAAAAATTACAAAATGATCATTAAAATTTACATTCTAGCAATTGTTGTATTTGTATTATTTGTAAACCAATCTAGATTAATAGCAGTGATATAGTATATCATTGAATACATCTAAAAAACTGAACTAATAAAACTAAAATGGAAAAAATATGATAAAAATTCAGAAAAAAATTACAACACTGCTACATAATAATGTTTATTTAAACAAAATGGCGCAATTTTAGCGCGCCATAAAACAGAGTAATAACACTCTGTTCGAAAGAAATAAATACAAACACACTAGCTTTATGGACCGAATTTATGCAGAATTATGGGGAATACAATGTAAGTAAATGGCCGCTACTTATAAAACATTTTAATGTTGGTAGAGCGAACGACTCGAATCCAGTTCTCAATATCATAAACAAAAGGTTTTTAGAGTTAGTTTTAGAAATTTTTGACAGGAAAACTAGTGGAAGCTGTTTACCGATTGAGCTTATAAGCCATTAGGCTTAAAAGTCCTTTCGAAACAAAACCATCGTACTTATTTTATCTGTGAAATAATTATGTTGTTTCGCCTCGAATTGTAGAGCGTATACTCAGTTTTAGAATAAATAATTTAATTTATAAGACTAGGAAGTCCCGGATAAACTTTTTTGGCGATGACCACAGAGATAATACAGTAAAAATAGCCGTTAAATTACCAACCTCGCACTAAATTTCCTATCCAATTCTTGTTTTCATCATGTAGAGTTACTGACTGGGCATAAAATCACAAAACGCTGCCAGATGCAGGTGGATCCAAGCGCCTTCTAGAAAAGTTCGCGTTTGATACCTATGAAGCTAAACAATTGAGGGCGAAAATGACATATAATGATGGTTTCACCATTATTGTAGACTCTACATTGTAGAGCAGGGTTTCTCAAACTTTGAGCTCCACGAACGAAAAATAAGGTTTTTATTTCAATAAAAGGTAAAAAATAAAGTGCCAATAGAAATATATTTTTGATACAAAAAAAATGATTTATTTGACGACTTTTATGGCGGATTGCATCGATCGATTTTAACGAATATGTAATCGTCAAAGATGGCGGTAACGAACGTTAGTAAAGAGCGTTGTTTTTAACAAACGTTAAAATTTAACGTCTCTTACGTTAGCAGATGATTTGAAACAACTGGCCCTTAGAGTACAAATAAGAAAATTGGTTTTGTGCAATACTGTTTTATGTTATCTTCAAATCAAATCAAATCAAATAAAAAATATCTTTATTACGTAGGTACAACTTGTACACTTGAAATAAGTCAAAACATAAGTAGTCAATAAGTAGTAATAGTATTAAAAAAAAAAAAAAAAACTCGTTTGAGATGCAGGATCCCCTAAGAAAAACGAGAAAAAAAACTTAGGGGTTGCTCTTTTGTCAATAAAATGAGTACATAATATTTTATAAATACAACATGTAACATCATATCTTAAGAGTGAGTGTCTTATTCCCAAGGTGTGGTATCTTTAATAAAATTTTTTATTTCGTAATAGGCTTCTTCGTTAGATCGAATCAGTTTTAGCGACTTCCAGGCGATTTTTGATATTAAATCTAGTGACTCTAATAAAGACTTGGCAACAGATGATACCATGGGTAATATAAGATACGATAAGGCCATATCAGACAGACAAACAAGACATTGATGTAAATCATAATGTATCAATGTATCTGTTGTTGAGGTTAACAACATTCCATTCAAAACGTCCAACGAAAGGCATGTTAAGATTACAGTGTGGTTGAACTGTTATCAATAGCATTAATCTCAATTATGAACAGTTCTGGTTCATTACATTCATCTTTATCAACATTTTTCGTCGAGCTATAAGACCGCAAATATTTGTGTGAACGAATCAAGGATTTTCACGTGACAACGTCTTGTAATTCGACGAAGCCGGCTGCACGCACGAAAAAACATGACTCATGTGGAGTTACCTCGCTCTGAGGCATTCCATTTAAGACCGAGACAAGCGAGATCGCGGATCGAGCGACAAAGAGGCACAATCGGCCCATCAGTATTTTCTTATGACATTGTCACGTTTAACTACCGTCAGTATCCCACTTTATAGACAACCGTTTTTTTATCCTCTCGTCTGTTAGCTGTCAAAATGACAATTCTTCCCCATCTGTGGATCCCATCACAGGACTTTCAACAGACGGGATTTGAGCACAAATTTTTGACACCTAGGTTTATAAAAACTATTTATTTTTAAAATCTACTTGTAGTTTTGTAAAACTACAATTAATTTTATAATTAAGATATATTTCTTTAATTTCTTACATCACTTAAAGTTGATGTTGAATTGCATTGTAACTGTTCTAGGAGAAATAATATACGTCTCCTAAAAGTTACCTTTTATTCTCTCTTAAATATAAATAAATCGATTGATGGATGTAATATTATATTTTTTATATACAATGTTACACATATTAATAAATTGAAAAACAAATTGCATACGTTCCATACATTTTTTTTCATTGAACCTATTTTAAACTTTGGACCAAAAAAGCACTTTTTTTTTATTGTATTTTTTTTATATTTATACAATTATTTTTTCACATATATTTCATTAGAGAGGGAGAAGCAGTTCATTCTAATACGATTTTAAATGTGGGCGAAGGAGTTAGAACTATATAGACGCCAAAATATGCTCAAAACTAAACAAGGTGATCGCAGCTGTGGCGAGTCCTGTGACAGGACGCTCCACAGACACGGCGAAATTACTAAAGTCCTGTCATGGGACGCTCCACAGACAAGAGGTTATAGAAGAGAGGACAAACGGACAGTCTCTTTTCTTGAAGGTCCCTAAGTCGTATCGGTTCAGAAATACCGTGGACGGCAGCTGATTCGATACAACAGTCGTACGAGGCAGGAAAAATAAAAATCTAGTTGTCCTGGATTTCCGGACATCGAGGTGGTGTGGGTGAAATTTGGAATTTTGACGTTATGTCCTGTGGTGGGATTTTACTGCAGGTATTAATCCGAACAATTCCTCAGAACACTCCCCGTGGTAGATGCGGTAATGCGAAATGCTGTTTTAGTCAATAATTATCAACCTAAAACGGTCTGCCCCCCTAGACAAGTGGCACAAACTCTTAACGAATAGAATAGAATATTAATCGTATGGGAATGACCACTAGCTTACGACATGTAATAATTATTATTATTCTTGAAATGGCTCCCTTGCGGAGTTGTTCAGAGTTTTTGGTTTGACTTTGCCTTATTTAGAGCTATAGTGGGAGTACAAGTTCGGTTCCAATTCCCGCACAGGTTTGCCTGAAAGAAAAGTTAATTTGCCTAAGACACAATTACATGGATGTATATAAATATATAATAGAAACATACAACAAGAAGAGTTACGTATTAATTTCCATCCCATTATAGTTTTATATTTAATTGTTAGACATGTAATTTGACAGCTAGTGTTATTCCCATATAATAAGTATTCTATTCTATTCGTTTAGCGTTTTTGCCTCTTGTCTAGGGCTGATCTGCAGTTGTTGTTGCTGTGGCGATGGCGTCATACAGCGAGACAGGAACAATCCCTATTATCCCTACTTCCCTACTAATATTATAAATGCGAAAGTAACTCTGTCTGTCTGTCTGCTACGCTTTCACGCCTAAACCACTGCACTGATTTTTATGAAATTTTGTACACTTATATACCTGAGCTTGGGTAAGGACATAGGCTACCTTTTATTGCGAAAAAAGGCTTGGAGGGGTTTGTTTGAACGCGCTAATTTGAGGAACTATTGGTCGAAATTGAATGATTCTTTCAGTGTTAGATAGCCTATTTATCGAGAAAGGCTATAAGGCTTTATACCATCCCGCTAAGTCGCCGCAATATACTCAACATAGTTAACGCGTGCGAAGCTGCGGGCAACAGCTAGTATCCATATAATTTTAAAAGTCTTTCAGACATCCATTCGTTAATAACCGAGATGTTCTTGTATGATAAATGGATCTACATTATTCTACTATTTTCACACATTTTGGTGGAATACGCTATTTAAAAGATATATTATACAACTGTACCAGTAGCACATTAATTCGATTATAATATTTAGGCCACAGTAAACCTATACTAATACGTGTCCATGCCTGACTTCATATACACCGTTAAACACGCTGGAAAGAGAAAGTCATTGGCGCCATGTTTGTTTTGATGTTGGCGCGAAATCGTTTTTTTAATACCAGTTTTTTTATTTCCTTAAAAGTATCAATCATACCAATTTAACCTAATACTGTGGCAAGGAATTTGTAATGAGTTCTAGGAATAGAAAAAATATAAGTACATCATCATCTTCACCATTATCAGCCTTTATCCGTTCATTGCTGAACATATCCTTTATTTGAAAACAGGCAGGTAAAACTTTTTGTAGTATGTGTAAAACTATATTATAATGTATGTAAAAACTATAATTCTTCTGTCTGATGTGATTAAACAATAAACAATAGGCCTCCCTCAATGAACGCCAAGACGACCGATCCCTTGCCAGTCACATCCAACACGGATCGGCTGCTTCACAAAGATCGTCTTCCCATCTAGTAGATTATATATAAATTATAAATAGTACCTGGTTGACCGAGCATTTGCTCGGTACCCTTAGTGATAAAATACGATAAAATTTTTCTTCCAAAAAAAAAAAAAATGATCTTTAAAAAAAAAAAACAATGAACGGACTGAAGATTCGAACCAGGCTCGTTCGGATTTAACTGCCTAATTTTGCCACTAAGCTACCATGACATATTATTTGACAGCGAAATTTACGTTCGTATTCTAATCTTATTTTATCGATGCCTCAAAACACGGATAAAAAAAGTTTTCTAAAAATTTATCCTAGCTAAATCGATTTATCGCCGTTTTTAACGCATGTATACAAAATTTCATGAAAATCGCTGGAGCCGTTTCCGAGATCCCGATTCTATATATATATATATATATATATGTTGGATGCGAGTGTCAAGGGATCCTCCTAGTCCTATGTTCAGCAGTGGACGGATAAAGGCTGATGATGATGATATTATTATGTTATTTCTGTTCCTAGTACACGTCCCTGACCTGGTGTGGTTGTATATTAATCATAGTATTATAATGTACTTGACCATTACGTTGTACGAGATAACATAACGAGATAATTAACCTTTAAAGGGACAAATATTGTAAGTCTGTTAATATAAAATCACGACCTGTGGCTCAATGGTTAGCGCGTTGGCGTTCAAGCCGGAGGTAGTGAGTTCGAATCCCGCCAGGGAACAAAAAAGTCTTTGTGTTTCTGGGTCATGGATGTGTATTAAATATGTGTGTTACCTATATAATAAAGTTCTTAAATATAAGTATTTATATAAAACGTATTAAATATATGCATTTCCGTTGTCCGGTAAATTGTGTTTATTTTAATATTGCAGAGTCTAAATTTTTATTGTATTACTAAATTGTAATACTAAATTATTAGTAATTTTCACAATTCCAACTTTTTCTGCACTTGCTCCACATTAGCTGCCAACTCCAAGCAAACCAGAAATAATAACGTTTCAGCTGGAATAACTATGTAGAAACTCAGAAGAAGTTACCCGAGCGTAAATGAGTAAAGTATCAACACAATATGTCACTGGACTGGGCCGGGCACGAGTCTCCTTCTCGAAATCAAGCGAAGAGGGTAACAGCGCATAGTTCACCGATGCACTGGCCCAGTGCGGGTTGGTGAACTACACACACCCTCAAAGACTTTCAATCTCATCAGGCAGGTTTCCTCACGATGTTTTCTTTCATCGTTGAGCGAACTATAGTCTCGTGTTTGTGAACTTAGAAATTTAAGGCCGATTCCTTTCGCTCAAAGTATCCTCACCGCTTTTTCTAGAACATTCGAATAGAAACCTCCAGATGCCATGGTGGTAGTGCTTGACTTAGTTCACTAGTTGAAGTGGCATAAAGATAATATATCATGATGACTAAGAAGCGGATCCTGGCCATATTTGTCATGCAGAAGGTTACTTTATCTGGGTCAATGAGTTGTTTACAAGCAATAGAAATTAATAATCACTAGTTTCATTAAAGAGAAAATGATCAGTACATCTGATAGAAAGTGATACACAAATATCCGATAATTTCCAAGTTCGCTCCACCCACTTCCCATAGTCTCGATGAGATAGCTTAATTTACTTCCGTGTACGAGGAAAAGAGACGAAAGATTGAACACAAACGCGTATGCGGCATAAACGGTGAAAGTATAAAACAAATCATATAAAATAAACTACAAAAGTAAATAACATGATTTATCCCAATTCGCTAGATAAGTAGCATTACTACCGTTTCTGAAAATTTCAAAGTATGAATACATATAGTTCCGGAATAAGTAAATAAAAAGTATACTTCTTTGGTAATTAAATATTCATCAATCAAAATTTTTCTACTCGTTTTATCCCATCCCAGTTCCTAAGACTATAATATTATGATGAAAAATAGCAAAAGTACATAAATTTAAATGTCTTTTCTTGCTGACATCATAATATTATATAATACTAGCGGGCCCGACAGACGTCCTTAACATACAAATCGATCCAGTCGTTTAGTTGCAGTATAGATAAATAATCTTGATAGCGACTGCAGCGCCATCTGCCGGGCTGATTTGTGAATCGAAACCATCCAGAGCGCCACTCAAATGCATACGAAAAAAACCACTCAAATCGATCCAGCCGTATTCACTGGCAACACAGTGAAGACGAAAGAAAGAAAGTTTATGTATAATACAACATTACACACACATTTATGACCGAACTCCAGTATTAAAATATATTTTTTTTAATTATTTTTTTTACTCGGGTATCACAAAATGAATAATTATGTAAATAAAGATTATGTACTTGAGTTGTACGCTTATCGTTCTCATAATTCGTACTTTTTATACACATTATGTTATTAGTAACGGAGATCTGTTATTGGCTTTTATGGTCATGCTATCATGTCGTCCTTTTTATTCCATTTTTAAACTTATGTCCTAAATAAACGTTTTCTCTGTGAGTGTATTTTTTTTCATATGTGTCTCCGGTTAGTGTTGAATGAATTTTTTCTTTCTTTAAAGGTTTTATATTATGACCCAGACAGCTGGACTTGGCACACCTTTATATATTTACTCACGAGGCATGCAGGATTCTCACGATGTTTTCCTTCACCGGTGAGCGAGCGATGGTCTCGTGTTTAGGGTTCACTTTGAAATTTAGAAAAACTTCTCACTCAAGAAACACACACAACTAAGCGACATATCGCGGCGAAAACTATCCTATCTAATAATCTGTTTAAAATCAGTCCAGTAGTTCATCACAAACAATGCATTATTTATTTGGTACAAGTGTGCTACCGGGGCCCCGCGCTGAAGGTGGAGGCCCCCACCACGTACAACATTACGTTTACGAATAATAATGACAACATCAATACATGACACATATTATTTATGTTAGTAGAATAGACAAAGGAGCAGACGCTAAGATGATACGTAAGATGTACTCTGTACCAGTAATTTAAAAATGCAACCCATATAATATGTACCACATCTGGGCACGGGTTTCCTCGAAATTAGGTGAGAATATCGGGCCATAGTTCACCCAAGTACTTTTTATTTTTATTTCTGATGACCCACCGGAATTTTTTTCGGAATTTCGGACCATATGGCCTTGGGTAGGCACGCTGGCGTGTGTGGGGACTCGCATTGGGTGCACTATCCCACTAAAACCGATGCGTGAGCCTTTAGCCGCTATCTGAAACACCCGGATGTACAGGCGACGGGAAACCCTCAGCAACAGACTGGTCCCGGCAAGACCAGCTTCTTCATAATAGGGGGACTGCCCGGCTCACCGAGGTACTGGCCTAATGCGGGTTGGTGAACTTCACACACCTTCAAAGACTTTTAATCTCTTCAGACGTATCCGTTTTCATGATTATTGTTGATATAGGTTAAAGTGGGCCTAGGTTACTATCTGTATAATATTGATGTTATTACCATCAAATAATCAAAGTATTAGCTTCGAATAGACGGCCTATAAGATTCTATTTTCAAAATTAATATACCTAATCTCATTTATATGCTTTTATATGTATTTATTCCAAATCATTACAGTATCGCAGCTGGTTTCAATGAACGCCAAAAGTTCCCATCTCGCAATTCCAGGTAAATATGTCGTACAATACAAGTATACTAACAAAAAGCTGAGATATGAAGCTTTGTCATTTAAATTTTATACCTGGCAACCGGATTTCGCCTTCTTTATGATCAAAACTATTGATTCCCCAAAACTCCATGAGATGGCGTTGGGTTATTCTATTACAATTGAGCATATTTTTTTTTGTTGGTTTAATTTTCATTAAAAAAGAGATTAGTATTTTCGATAAAACTTATAATATATATCTAAGAGTAAAGGCTAGAGTGTGAACGAAACAAAGAATAAGGTATTTATGTACAAATGTTAATGTGGGTTGTAGCTTGTTATATAAAAAAATTTACTTGAACTCAGCGTGGTTTTATTATTTATTTATATAAATTTATTTTTAGCCTAAGATAACAAACAGCGCATTTACCTTTCGTATTTTGTAAACTGTCAGTGTTATCATCAAAGTTAATATTTGTCATTAAATTCAAAGTATTTAAAAACTACAAATGTATATATTTTTAAAACTTCGGCATTTAGGTAGCGGGAACCAAATCAGCGACTTTTATAAAATGACATGTTATTTAACCACTGCGCACATGGCATCCGCATTATTATACACATACTGGCTGTTGCCCGCAGCTTCACCCGCGTTAACTAAGATTTACAACGGCATCTTAACGAAATGATACCATAGTTTTCTTCGATAAATGGACTATCTAAAATTGAAAGAATCCTTTAAATTCCACCAATATTTCCTGAGATTAGCGCGTTCAAACAGATAAATTCTTCAGCTTTATATATTAGTACTAGCTGTTACCCGCAGCTTCGCCACCGTTAACTAAGATTTAGAACGGGATCTGAACAGTATAATATATTGTGCATGTATTATACATAATATACTTTCTTATTTCTTGTTATAATTAAAAAAAATATATATTTATATTTTCTTGTTTTTTTTTAATTTATTTTTTGTATAATTATGTGCCTTGTGTGTGTGTATGTATTAGATTAAGTAACAGTGTATGTTCTCCAATAAACGTTTATTATTATTACATATAAACCTTCCTCGTGAATGGATTTTTTCGGATTTTTTCAATAGATAGAACACTATCTATTGAAAAAATCCGCATCAAAATCCGTTGCGTGCTTTTAAATATTTAAGCATACATACAGAGGAAGCGACTTTGTTTGATACTATGTAAAGAAGAAGATAATATGTATTTAAATATTATATATAAGACGTAATACGTTAAAGTGTTGTGACTGATGTTATGTTATTATTTTATAACAAATTAAAGTTTTGACCGCTAATTGCGTTTAACCAGAGTCATGTGATTTAAGTTCAGTGGCCATTAACTTATGTAACTTGTTTTTGTGACCCTAAGTTGTTTACTTTGAAACTTTGTTTGGAAGACTTTTTTATAAACGCCTTTTGATCGATCATTGTTCAACTCACGTTTCGTAAGAAAAGGTTACACTTTTTGTTATCTCGGCACTTGGACCTCTTAGCAACGATACCGTCAGCAGCCAACAAATAACATACAATAACTGCAATTGAATCTTACGCTGTCTTCCGACGCCCATAGACATACAAACATCTAGAGCAGGGTTTCTTAAACTTTTTGAAGTCACGGACCCCTTTCAAAATTAAAACAATTCCACGGACCCCTCTCAAAAATTAGTCAAAGTCAAAGTCAAAGTATTGATGGCTACTAAGTGTGAAAAGTTTCTTAAATATTATATTAGTATGTACTTATAACTTAGCGCCTTTTACAAGCATTGCAATATTATTATTTTATTATTATATATTATTATTTTCGTAATTTAAAGAAAATGCCTTATTTTATATATAATATTAATATAATAATAAAAATACTATTATTAGTATTTTCATTACACTTACTTCTAAACTTAACTAATTTAATGAGAAGGGTGCTGCTTTTTGATCTCAATAAGAATATTAAATTGTGGCATTGTCTTTGACAAGGCAAAGCGCATGTCGTCTGCAATGTTCAATCGGTTGCGACGCTTAGAGATTGATCTAGGTACTGCGGACCCCCGACACACATGCTACGGACCCCCAAGGGGTCCGTGGACCACACTTTAAGAAACCCTGATCTAGAGGTAATGCATGTGTTGTACTCCTTTTCTCTCTCACAAAACACGACAGTATAGCTATCGCTTTACGCCTGTGTTATGTGAGCGAGAGGTACCACTCCTTTCGTGTCGACATTGTCGGCTACAAAGCAGCATAGCACCTTAATAAAAAAATGTAATTTCTAGAACATTCTTACTCTCTATCTGAATACGACTTTTATATCGTACGACTAGAATGGTAGGATCTTATTTTCTGATGATACTTTTTGATTCATTTCGGTGGGTAGGTAAGGGTTGAGGTGTAGATTCTGTTTGGACTAGTCAGTGACTCCCAATCAGATAAGTCGTGGTTCAAATAAGAAAAATGTCCAGTGGAGTCAGATTCAAATAGTAAAGTAGCAACTAATTTATGTCACGCTGCTGGGCACGGGTCTCCTCCTCGAAATCAGGCGAGGAGGATATCGGGCCTTAGTTCACCGATGCCCTGGCCCACTGGGTTGGTGAACTCCACACACCTTCAGACTTTTAATCTCATCAGGCATGCAGGTTTCACGATGTTCCTTTACCAATGAACAATGGTCTCGTGTTCAGGGTGCACTTAGAAATTTAGAAAAAACGACCCATAAGGCTGGAAGGGGAAACTAAAGAAAAACATCGTTATCATGTGAGGATTATATCGGAGTACTGGCCCAGAAGTAACCGGTTAAAGACAACGCGACATCAAAGTGACAAAGACTATGGTATCTTCGAATTTATATTTTTAGGTCGAAAGTACTTTCACACAAGGGTCTGATGATATTCAGAATAACCGGTTTAGTCGTATGCGACTGATGCAATGTCTTGCAAGATACGTTCTAGAAGGTGACAGAAGTATTCTGCGTGACTAACGCCCGGTTTCTGGAATGTTGGGCAAAGTTGTCAACAAACATGGCCATTAATGGCAGTTAATACACGATTCTAGAGCTGACAGCTTTTCATTGTAGTAACTCATTGACTTTTTTTTAGTAAGTCAATGTAGTAGCTATGTTTAATTGACAAGCTGATCAAATATGTTTCTATCAACTCATTTGACACTTAACAAGAGATTTGATAGTTGATTTAATTTGCGTTGATAAGCCTTTCGGAAACCGGGCGTAAGTTCGAGAACATCTTTCCATATAGGTCGTGAAAAAAATTACCTTACGGTTTTGTTTGTTAAGCTGCATCGTATAATAATCATATAAGGACTATATTTAGTAGCTACATATGTTTGGTAGTTAGTAGTCTTGTAAACAATACATTCGTAGACAGTGTAGAAATATCGATTTTAGTAGATATTGGTCTTCTTGGCGTTTATTGAGGTCTACTCTCTACATCACCGTGAGCTGATCTCTATCTTATTCTAACACCCAGTTTTCAAAAGACTGATCAACGCAAAAATTAACATATCAACTCAAATCTCTTGTTAAGTGTCAAATGAGTTACTAGAAGCATGGTTGAATTACTTAATTTGATCAGCTTGTCAATTGACTCTCTCTTAAATTTAAGAGCTTCGCTCTTGTCGGTGGAGCTTTTTCCATTCCTGTCTGCACTCCGCCCTTGTCTTGACCTCCTGATACGACACGACCTTCAGTTTTTCCTTCACCTGGTCTATAAAACTTCTTCTCGGTCTGCCTCGCTTCCAATTGACAATTGACATAGCCACAAAAATGAAAAGCTGTGAGCTCTAGAATTGTATGTCGACCGCCATTAACGCCATGTCAGTTGACATACACTTTGACCAACGTTTCAGAAACGGGGGGTTAGTCTGTCAGCTGATGATGATAGATAGATAAAGGTGTGATAAAGTATATCTAAGTATCATGCCAACAACTGTATGTTTATTGAGCTCTACATCACAGTACGATTAAATTACAATGACAAGACTTTTTAATTGTCTCTGTTTTATGTGTTGATTTTGTGTATAAAACATTGTCAACTATATTACATTGTCTATATCGAATATTGAGAACTGTTTGTAAATTAGTTGGGTTTTTGTTTGGGAGATATCTCTAAGAAAGGACTCTACTTTATCATATGATAAACTAAAAGGGCCTCTCCGATAAAAGGTTTGTTAAAGGAATCTTTTTAAATTTAGACTTATATACTATAATATCTAGACTTAAAACAAATGTGTTCTGTTACTTAGATAAATTTAGTTTTTAATGCAGCATGTCGATACCCAAGTTCAATCAATAAAGACGATTATAGTTAGAAAAATCTCAATTATTTATGGGATTAGGTGTCTTTAGATCTGTTTTTGCGTTCATTGAGGGGGGCCTATGTTCATCTGTTAACGATTACAGGCTGTTGATGATGACGTGGTAATTTTTATTCATTAAAATGTTTAATTGTAAAAAAAAAATGAAAAAAATAATCGTTTATTGTCAATCTTATTAAGTTAATATATATGTATTAAAAACATATTATATATTATTAACTAATATCTTAAATTTAAAAAGTCTACATTTTATGAAAATAATCGGAATCGGAAAACATTCGGAAACCTTATATTAGAAACACGATAAATATTTGTATACTGAATAAAAGGACAAAATGTGCAGACCATTTTATTCTCTACATCAAAGGAATGCTATTTATACTCGCAGTGCATCGATATGTGTTACAACGATCTTGTTGCCCTGTGCAATTACATTACTGAAGCGCATGCTCACAATTTCACTTCGAACATGACAAACGCGAAAATAAATAAATACTAAATACAAACACAATAAAAAGTATATAAAAATACGATTAATACTCACATTTAGTTTCACGTGCAACCAACAACAAAATAACCTCAAAATGTGATAAACACTGAATAAATGAAAAGTTTTTCAAAAAAAGAACAATCACAAATATAAATAATTCGAAATTTGACCGGCCGGCGTGTCAGTGACTCGCGTGCGTCCCCGACGGTTGGTAGAGCTTTACTCATCAGTCATTGGCCAGCGCGACGCCTTGGCCATACGTCATTCAACATGCCACGCGCGTACGCCGCTTTCGATGTATCGATCGATCGTGTTCATTCCTTTTTTAAATCGCATAATTTACGAGAATGACAAAATGTAGAGTCTAGTACACTTTATTGTTGAGTTTAAGATAGATAATAACATTAAAAACATTTGTAAACAAAGTGTTTTTTCTTAAAGATTGTTTTAATAAGTCTTACAAGTTAAATTGAATACAAATAATTTATGTTAAACAAGATAAATAGGTTTATAATTTGCCTTAAAAACGATTATTTCATAAAAATTATTGAACTTTGTCCCTGAAAATGTAAATGATTATTGTATGCAACGAAAAAGTATATTATTTTAAATATTATGTAGATAGGTTAAACAATAAAATTACAACAATCAGTGCACAGCTGTTTTTTCAATTTTTTTCAATATTTATAATCATTTATCAAATCATTTTCGTCTGGCTCGGTTTCGTCTCGGATTCTGGAGTATTTTGTGTTATGTCCATTATAGGTTTTTGACAATTGATCACCAAAAACCATTTTCATCATGGGTCATTTTCAATTTTTATCAACATTTTTCGGCGAGTTGAGTTTATCGGCGAGTTGTTATGGCTTCGTCTTATGGAATTCGTTAGATTATAATATATTTTGCGTTATCTTTGAATTATTTCCAACAAAAAAAATCGTTAATCTGGATTACGATTCTTTTTAATTTCGTCGACGTCACAATAAAATCGTCGCATTGAAATGAAAACACTGCGAGTGCTTCAGCCGCTTTTTGGGGATCCTGGATCTGTATGCAACAGCAGCATCTCAGCGACAAACTGGACCCGGCGGTAGACCAGACTACTCTTGGAGGGACTGCCCGGCCACCACTAAGTTGTCTCCTCTCGTACTACTAGGCCCAGGTTCCCATCCTGACCCGACACGAGCACAGCGGCTTTACAGGAAGAATATTAAGTAGCGTCTCCTACGCACTTTTGTTCGACGCCAGCGGGCACTTGTCGACACCTCCTTCTCACACCCCCCTTTGGACATTGCTGCTTTGTAAAAGGAGACCATCGCCGCCCTGGACTCGTCATCTACGAGCATCGCAATGATTATGCTCGGCAGAGAAAAGTCCCTTCGATCAATTAATTAACTCTACTTAAATTTTTTTATATTGTGATTCTAGAGTATATATTAAGAGCTTGGTAAGAATTGTACTTAACTGGGTAGGGGTTACCGCCATATATGAATGTGCCAAGCTCGAATTAACCCCTAAATTCCTTCTTCGTCTTACTATTACAATTGACGACGATGTAAATGCAAAACCTTAAAAAATAAAAAGGTAGGCGTAGTAGATATAGTTCAGAAGTATTTATAAATAACTTTTCATATATTGTACGTGTTTTCTTTGTAAATATAGGTAAAGTTGTTTTTGTGGCATACGTACAGACTGATACAAACAAATGTGAGATTATATTGCGATTCATAAAATACGTGTTACTATAAAATTTGGTAGAAAAATGTGCAAAAATAGTCTTAAAATTACTTTATTTCGATTTGAATCTATTTCGCATCGTCTCTACATTTATTAAAATTTGGTCGAAAAGGGTTGATAATTATTATAATTTATAAAAGAGGTCTTATAAATTTTTCTTCCAAGTCAAAGATCGAGGGAACATTCTCTTATGATTTATATTAATTAGTATCAATGTTTCCTCTCCGATAACCTTGGTGGGGTTGTGGGTACTATCTGATAAGGATAAAATATAATTCGCAAAAACGCATAAAACAGTTTCAGAATTGATAACCAAAATATCATGTATTTATTATTAATAAACATAATAATATAATAATTTAATATTTTTGTTGCTAATAATCTTAAATAATAATTAAACCAATGTTACTCAACCACAAAACTGATTTTTGACATTATATCACAAATGGAAAGCTACATTGAATGAATGAATGAAAGAATGAAATATACTTTATTGCATACACAAAATGAACACAAACAATATATCAAGACTAATACTAAACATGAAATATTTTATGTACACAAAAGGCGGCCTTATTGCTTAATCAGCAATTTCTTCCAGGCAACCTGTGCGTATGTGAAAGAAAACTTAGCGACTACTTAACAAGGTAGAATACAGCAAAACAAACAAAAAATATTAACATTAAAAAACATAATAATAATAATAATAGGCCCCTCATAAACCTAACACCACGTCCGGACCGACCATCTGAGTCCACGTGAGGGGCGGACACTGGCAGCATCGTGCTATATACTTACCAGTGACAAACGGTGCTATAGTACAACCAAATGCGATGCGTTTAAGAAGCGGATGTAAATTACCCCAGGCCGGTACCGGAGCTAACAGCGATGGAGAATCCGACCCGAAGTCCACGGACCGAGGCAGTCCCACGTATTCTGGGGGGGACACCGTATCGCACTCTGCCCAGTTAAATACTGTTGCAGATTACCAAGAAATATCTGGTAACATCACCATCATCACAAACCCATCATCACCAAATCCGTCTTCATCATGTCATAGCATTTTTCAATCACCAAGCTCATCACCTCACTCTTTCCAAAATGAAAGTTCATCACCATCAACGTCATCAACGTCTGAAGATGTTGTACAGGAGGCAAGTGCCACTGATCCTACACCCACTACAGACGTAAGCCGTACGCGAAAAAAGTGGACCAAAGAAATGAATATATTTATCTGGCGTACATACCTCATTACAAGCAAACTAGAGTCACTTAAACGTGGATACTTAGAACCCTTACATAAAGAATTTCATACTAAGTTTCCGTATATGAATGCATCTCGTCAAAGAATAGGAGATCAACGACGAGCCATAGTCAACAATAAATTGCTATCTCAAGAAACATTAAACGAAATATGGTCTGAAGTTGAGCAACATATTAATGGTACTTCGACAACCCAAACATGCTCTTCTTTTTCACAAACACTTAGTAGAACAATATACAATACACAAAACACAGGAAATACATACACTCCAGCACCCTCAGGCCGAATGATATGGCCACCAGAAGTAAATGAGATGATCATACAACTTTACTTCGAAGTAACAGAAATGGAAACAAATATGACAGCATACAGGAAAAAATTACACGAAAAGGTTATTACTTACTTTCCACATTTATCACACTTGTCGGAACAGCATATAGCTGATCAACGCTGAGCAATTATTAATAATAAACTCCTTACTTCAGCTACAATACAACGAATTAAAAACCAAACTAGATCCAATATTGAAAATTATAATAGCTATATAAACGAAAACCACGAAATACAATCCTTTGAACACATAAATACTCAACAAGCTCAGATAGTACACCAGGACGAAGAAATAATATCAGAACATAACCAATTATCACCAGATCATTCAAGAAGGATAAACGAACAACATATACCACCCATAGATTCTAATGTAAACATAGAAGAAATATTAACACAATTTAAGATCCATTTAGCTAAGTTCAAAAACACAGACCCTACTAACAGACCGCATATTCCCAAATTGAGAACATCACGTAAAATAACATCAATTGTAAATTACCTCAACGAAATCGTGATCCCTCAACACCTTACCCAAAATCAAAACTTTGAATCACTCCAAACAATCATTTATACCGCAGCATACACGACAGCTACTTTCAGTGGAATAAAACTTTGTAGGCCAAAAGACCTTAATAGTAGAAAGACATGTAACAAACCAAATTGGCAATTAAGATTAGAGACAAAGATAAAAAAGTATAGAGCAGATATAGGGCGCTTAACACAATATATCAGAGGCAATAGGAGCCGAAAAATTGTCACTGCGGTGGAAACTATAAAGAATAGCTATCAAAAACATTCTACGTTTGAAAATTTTAATACACAACCTGAAGAATACTTAGACACCCTAAAACAAAAATTAAACTCAGCATCTAGTAGACTTCGAAGATACGTAGCTTGTACTGTAAGAAAAATCCAAAACACACAATTTACAAACAACGAAAGTGGGTTCTATAGAACAATTGTATCAAATGAAGCAGCACAGCATTATAATACACGCACCACACAATCACCTCCAATAAGTTCATTAAGACAGTACTGGGTCGATATATGGGAGAGACCTGTCCAGCATAATCAAAATGGTGAATGGCTAAGTAATAGTCCTAACACAGCTGCTGTCCCGTTAATGGAATTTGATAGCATACCACTTAACACATTTATACAGGTAATAAAACGTACACATAACTGGAAGTCACCGGGAACAGATAACATACATAACTTTTGGTATAAAAAACTCACATGCACACACCCAATACTATACAACCATCTCAATCAGTTCATACAATTACCAGAAACAATGCCATCCTACTTAACGCAAGGTCGAACATTTTTACTACCTAAAGACACTGACACTACAAATCCTGCCAAATACCGCCCTATTACTTGCTTACAAACTATTTATAAAATATTAACCGCATGTATCAGTGAAACTATTCACAAACATTTCACACAGTACAATTTATTCAAAGAACAACAAAAAGGATGCAGGAAAAAGAGCCAGGGATGCAAAGAACAGTTAATAATAGATAAGGTAGCGATGACACAAGCTTTAAGAAGAAAAAGAAATATCCACACGATGTATATAGATTATAGAAAGGCGTTTGATTCGGTACCCCATAGCTGGCTGATACATTGTCTCACACATTACAAGGTTAGCCCAACAATAGTGACTTTCTTACAAATAATTATGAATAATTGGCAAACAACACTTAGTATAAGGCAAGAAGGAAATTTCATTGACAGTGAGCCGATCCATATACAGAGAGGCATTTTTCAGGGAGACGCTCTAAGCCCTCTTTGGTTTTGTATAGCTTTGAATCCCTTATCTGAGTTACTCGACCAAGCTGCTACTGGATTCAGACTTAAATATAATAACACCCAACACATACTTTCACACCTTATGTACGTCGATGATATTAAACTTTTCGCAGACAATATAACAGAATTATTCCAGTTAGCTGACATTACACAGTCATTTTCCAAAGATATAGGTATGCAATTCGGAATAGATAAATGCAAAATCCATTCTATTCATAAAGGAAAAATTCAAGCCAATACTTACATTCTGGATAATGGAGAGCAAATAGAACCCATGACTGAAGAAGACACATACAAATATCTAGGATTTCATCAATCAAGAAAAATAGATGAAAAACAGACAAAACAAGAACTTATTCGTAAATTTAGACATAGACTGACCATTATCTTGAAATCTTATCTTAATTCACGTAATACCATAAAAGCCATTAATAGTTTTGCAATACCTATTCTGACATATTCATTTGGTGTAATAAATTGGTCTCAGACGGATCTGAAGAAACTGCAGCGTAATATCAACACAAACCTCACAAAGCACAGGAAACACCATCCCAAATCATGTATACAAAGACTTACACTACCACGACACGAGGGTGGCAGAGGCCTAATAGATATACAAAATCTACACAACAAACAAATAACCACTCTTAGACATTACTTTCATTCAAAATCAGAACACTCACTATTACACAAATATACTATTAATATCGACGACCGCTACACAATCCTTAATCTACACGACAAAAACATTCAACGTTGTGAGAAAATAACGAGCCTTCAAGAAAAAACTTGTGAGTGGGCCAAAAAATCTTTACACGGAAGGCATTATGCCGACCTTACAGAATCACACGCAGACAAGCTACTATCAAACTCTTTCTTAAAGAGAGGAGACCTATTCCCAGAAACTGAAGCTTTCGTGCTAGCTATACAAGACCAAGTTATAGCTACTCGAAACTATAGAAAGTATATAACCAAGGACCTAGACCAACTGACACAGACTGACGTATGTAGACATTGCAATAGCGCCCCAGAAACTATACAACACATTACTGGAGCTTGTAAAGCCATAGTACAGACCGATTATAAACACCGCCACGATCAGGTCGCATCTATTATTCATCAACATTTGGCATACACATTTAAATTTATAAGTAAAAAAGTCGCATATTACAAATACACCCCATCCACAGTACTAGAAAACAGACACCACAAAATATACTGGGATCGCACGATTATAACAGACAAAACGATACACTACAATAGACCAGACATCACAGTTTTTGATAAAACCAACAAAACTATTTATATCATTGATATTGCTATACCAAACACACATAACATACAAACAACTATCAACGAAAAACTTGCCAAATACCAAGATTTGTCTATTGAACTTAAGCGTCAATGGCAAGCAAATACAGTACATACAGTCCCCATAGTGATCTCTACAACCGGAGTGATCCCCAAAACTCTAAAAAAAAGCTTAGATATTCTACAAGTTCCAATTAAAATCGTAAATATAATGCAGAAAGCCACAATTTTAAATACCTGCCGCATCACCCGAAAATTTTTGACATCTGCAACCATAACCGATAACAGTGCCCTCACAATATAATTCTATGTTTAATGAAATTCATTAAGTCTTTATTATGCTTGGCTATGGCCCGCATGATAAAGTAAAACCCTGTAAAAAGGAGGAAAAAAAATAAAAAAAAAAAAATAATAATAATAATAATAGTACCTACGTATATAGCTATAATATATAAATATATGCATACATACATATTATATACACACACATATATATATATATATATATATATATATATATATATATATATATATATATATATATATATATATAGTGCATACATAGCTACATTATCAATTTTAAGCTACATAATCAAAGAATTTAGGCTATATTATAATATCCCCGTATTCCCACGGAAACGGGAGCTGCGCAGGCGAAACCGGGAGCTATTCCTTACACGTTCCCCTTCTAAATAATTCTTTCCTATTGCCAAACTAAATTTTTAACTTGGCTACACTGCCTGTCCTGATTTTATTTTCACGTACAGTAGAGCTGTACCGATGCAGATGGCAGTAGCACTTGCACCGGATAAACTCATTTATTCAAGATTCACAGTCGACGATTTAACATCTGTAAGTTTTTCTATTACAATACACAATTCCAAGAACTGTATCCTATTAAAAACTACAGTGTCATATATCCTTATCATGTGGTATGGATTTTCCAACGAATGATAAAAAATTAAGTGCGTCTCAATAGGTTTTTGTTCTCATTCTATGATAAAAACGCGACACGTCAAGCTTAAGGCTGCGTTTCCACCAGAGATGAGCTAAGCTGCGCTGCGAGGAATGGGTTTTACAAGAACCAATAGAGACGTCGCGCTGAAAGTGGTCAGGCAAATAAAGCGTTTCTATTGGTTCTTAAAAACACATTCCTCGCAACGCAGCTTACCTCATTTCCAGAAACGCAGCCTAATACGGCTTTTAAAACTCAGACATATAATAAATGCTATACTTAAAAAAGCAAAGCTAAAATATCTGTGAACGGCTTAACCCATTTTGATAAAAAAGATATTATATGGTAAGGCGCCTAAGACAGATATTTAGCGGTCAAACTTATAACTCGTCTTTTGTTTCGGGGTCTAATAAAATCGAATTAAACGTTATACGTATAACACAATAATATATAAATAGTAAGTCATTATTTTTTTTAAATAATGTTTTAGTACTGATCTTTCAGTGAGTACAGCTCATGTTAGTCATTTTTGTGTTTAATCTACAATTCTTGCATTTACTGTGGAATATCGGATTCAAAATCAAAAAAATATATTCAAAACTAAACTTGAAAGTCTGTACATAATTAGTACATAATAACTTCACGTACATATTGCAGTGAATAAAATTGTGAATTTAAACCACTTTGGAATTTCACATCACACACACAAATTTCATTATAATTGTCAAGCCGTTTAGTGGGAGTTTCGGGGCATACACCAGCACAAAATAATTATATAATATGTAAAGATCACACGCAGTAGCTCATAAAGTGTCAGCCAAATCCACCACCAGCTCTGAGACGACTTCGAAGAGAAGAACCGGCGAAATAAACGGCACCTATTATGTGAGTTTTGTGGATGAGGACGACGATTAAGATCACGGCAAAATGTAAGGCGGCTCTTACATTCAGTCGAACGTTTTTGAAGTGAAAACTTCTTTTGGCACACCACACACATGTCTTTTGTGCGCTCTGAAATAGGCTGATCCGTCATGCTTTGAGGTGAAAGGCTCCATCAGGTGAACTCGGTAAGTGGTAACACCGAGTGACACATTCAGCTGCTCTTCACGGCTGTGGGATTAAAGGGATAAATTATAGCCTATGTGTTATTCTGATGTATAAGCTTTATTGTTGTAAAGTTTCATTTAAATCCATTCACGAGTTTTTATGTCTAACCATAACAAACATCCATACTTACAAACTTTCACGTTTATAATGTTCGTAAGATTGTTATAATTAATTATTTCAATTATTTTCACTCCTTCGTGCGTCTTATGCACACGCTGTTATTTTGTGTAAAGAAAACTTACAGGAAAATTATACAGGTTCGCGTCACCAACATGCTAATTGACATTACAAAATTATAAAGCCTAATTATTATTTTTTATTTGAATTTAAAATTTCCTATCATAATAATAATTCTACGTCATAAGTTGCTATTCCAATCACAGATGACACGATGATGATGAATGACAGATGAAGGCTTTATTCATGGTATATGTCACGAAGCTGACCTTGAACATGTGTCAGTCGTGATGGAAGAATTTGCAGACCACTGTCTCACATTGAACCAGGGTTATATTAGCACTGCCCCGTCACATGAGGATCCAGTGTTGAGTGATGAGAGTTAGGGCTATTCTGTAAGGTTGTTTTCGATTCTCGAAAGCGGAATCCGCGGCGATATGACGAGTTTGACGAATTTGTATTCTTTAAAACTCGACTATCTACCTATAGCAATAAAGTTCACTTTCGAAGTGACGTAAAGTGAGCGCTATCACTCAGGTAAAGCTCGATATCGAAATAGTTTTTTACAGAATAGCCCTAACGTATCCGTGATCCGTCTTGGCGTTCATGAACCGCTTTCGGTCGGAGGCAGGATGATGATGACGGTTCACGTGATGCTCACTTGTGATGATGAACCACTGGACAACTGGAGATTAATCTAACTATCGCATTAAGTTTAAACAAACCTGTATGTTAGAATCGACTGTCGGAAACGAGTAATAATATTGTTATAATCGAGTTAACAATATCAATGCTAGTATCGATTATTTTTATGAAAAGATTTGGTATGTAGCAGTTTTTTGTTCCTACCTATTTTACCTCAAATTCGAGAAATAAACTATCCTATATTTTAAGTTGCAGAAAAGTACACAATTTAAAAGAAAAAACATTAAAATCGGTTCAGCAGTTTCGGAGTTCATCCCGGACAAACATCGTGACAATGGAATTATATTATATAATACATAGATTGTAGGGTATATTAAAGTAGAGGTTAGATGTAAGAATAATCACATTGTAATGGCAGTCTGCAGTAAAAGTCAACGAACAAAATCTAATCCATAGTAATATTATAAATGCGAAAGTAGGAATGCTTGTGACGCTTTCATGCAAAAGCTACTCAACTGATCATCATGAAACTTTGTACACTTATATATTTATAACGCATATTCTTTGAGGAACAAGTAACGAAGGAAGGTGAAGAAGTAACTTAAAAAAAGACTTTTTTTGCTAACGCAGTTTAATTGAAAACTGAACTGATCTTTTATATATAAGACTTTCCTCCTAGCTTTATCTTTTGCAATACCGGGGAGTATTGCATAGGTTTAAAACAGAAAGTCATAAATAACGTAAGTACAGTCGGAAGAATAATGGAAGTATGTAAACGTGCGTGAACCGTAGTTCGACGGATGGTCGTAAATTCACAGTCTTATCGAACGATGGACAGGCTGATATGCCCTTCGAACAAACTACCATAACTTATATTAAATGTCAAGTTGTTTTGGAAGTATATACTGGTAGGTTTTGTTTGATAGTCTTGGTTCTTATTTTCAATCGCTTTTAAAAAGGAATTTATTAAGTTTGAAGAGAAAATGTATTTTTGATGTCAAATGTGTGAAGTTTACCAACCCGCATTGGGCCAGCACATCTGTAAATAGGTTAAATTAAGTTATGGTATCATTATTATCCGTTAGCTTCTAAATTTAGGCCTTCCATAACGAAGCTATTCAAAAAACTATGGATATCTTTATTCTTTAATAAAACATGAGTGCTTTTTTTTAGCAATTATATGCAAAGTGCCTGTGGGATATTGATTTCAATGTAATAAATTTGGCATTGCTATAAAATTATTAAAGGGGCTACTCATATTGTGAGAAAGTAGTAGTTTGTAGTAGTACTGTTACTGCGCAAGAATTTATTCACTCGTTCTCTTTCTAAACTTTTTTATAATTAAAATAATTATGATCATTCCTAAGTTACATCTATACCAATGTTACTGAACTGGAAAGTTTATTTGTTTTGGTATTAATCTCTACCAGTCACTCTATTTAATAAATGCTTTTGCAATTTATTGACATGCCTACAATGAGAGAGGTTTTTACCTGAAGCTATTTAATAAAGTGGAATGCACAGATTGCACAGATGTAGAGTGTTTTTTTTTTAATTTTCAAGCGGCACCACCAATCAATAGATAGGCTAAAATAGTTTCCGATATTATAATCTTCAAAATTTTATCTTTGCAGATATTGAAGTGGTTCCCTACTGTTTTTTAGCTTTTGAAATGGTAAAGAAGAGCAGAAATATACTTCTTCTTCTTTTAAAATATAGCTTCCTCTAGGATTTGTAGAGCAGAAATATAAATGAAAATACAAAATAAAAAATACTTTTATTTTAAATGTAAAAAATATGTCATTTATATTAAATGCTAGTTTTAAAAATAAAAATAAATAAGCTTTTAAAATAAATAAATGTACATGTAGGAATCTCATTTTGGCTTAGTTTCAAATTCAATTTCAATACAAGTTTTGCTTTTATTTTTTGATAGTCCCTCCGCTTCTTCTATCGTATCTGGCAATCTTGTGTTTCTTGTTTCTGGCAACATTATGGTCAGAAAACTGGCGACGAAGCATAAACCCCCAAATAATACTGTTGGCATCGATGTGTGATATTGTGACTGAAACAAAATTATATTACATATTACCCAAATGACGTGAACGGATGCAAGTTTGTTAACATTGTTTTGTTGGAGATAATAAGAGATCGAATTCCGCCTATTTCAGCAGTCAAACAGGTGCTGTACTTCAGAAATATTAAACGCACATACAGTGTGAAAACTGTGTGAAATGAATGTAAAACGTTTTTCAATTTTTCTAATATAATATGCTTTATATACGGTCCATGTACATTTTAGGTTGGGTAATACATGTTTACATAAATAACTTTATTGATAAACATTTAATAGTACTTCTGATTCGTTCATTTTGGAATAGACATAAAGAAATGTGATGGCCCGATGCTGAAGAATGGCAATTTGCACAGGGCAGTCCATTTGACCATAGACTCCAGTGGAAAATCATGTGTGTGGTCACAACCCTCTACAGTAAGGGACCGACAAGAAGAAGAATCAGAAGCTTTTAATGTCCAAATAGTTCAATAATCTTCAGACGCAAACGTTTGGTGCAGACACCAAGTTCAAGAATGTTCTATGCTAAAAAAGAAGCCTATAACTAAAGCCATTACTTGAATTATTCACCGACTAACAACCTTCAATTTTAATGGCTTACGTTTTTAGAAGGGAATTTTATGGAGTAGTGATTACGTTACTCACCAGTAACGGAGTGAGAGGTGCAATAAGCGATCCAACTTTCCCAGCGGTGGAGCAGAAGCTGATGAGCGTCTGCCTCATGTTGGTGGGGAAGACCTCGGACACGTAGATGTAGACCGAGCTGTAGGTCAGAGTCACGCTCCACTTGCTCACCAGGTATAGCGGTATCGACCAGTAGTCACCTATAAAGAGGATCACATTACAATGTTGGTAAATACTTCGTTTTCTAGGTTGTTATGGTCCCAGTCCCAGTAACGAATCATGTAGTAGCTGAGGCCTCTATTTTTTATTTAAATTTAGTCAAGCAAAATGGCACACGAGCCTCATTATTTATTTATTTATGTTTTGTAGGAACAACCAGAGTGGTAGTATCCAAGTAGATAAAACTAGTGTTAGCTATGTGTTGCTGCTGATTAGTAACACAGACTGTCAGGGCATCTTTAGAAATTAGCACTGACCTCGATATATGGAGTGAAAGGGTTTGTCCATCAGTTAAATCCGATAGGTCAAAAATGCTCATAAGAATAGACTAAGATTTAAGCGCTATCATTGATGAAGGTGACAATATGATCCCGTCAGCGGTGGACTCCTGCGATATTGTAGTGATGAGTTATCTCATTCAGCTCTTTCATTTAACGACTTTGCTGTGTTTTTAATAGAGGGGTAAAGAAGAAATATAAATAATGGCGGTTTTCGTCATCACTACTCGTTAGTTTAATTCTGCTAATATTTTAAAGTTAATCATAATTTTCTACCTGTCCATCTTTAGGCTTGTTCCAATAAAAACCAAGATGACAGATCTCTTGTCATTCTTTTTAAAAGAAGACCATACGGAGTATTTATAGGTGTGTGCCCTTTCTCGTCCTAAAATAGTGTCCTAAATGGATTCAAGTGGAGGACGAAGTTTTGCCGCTTATTAGAAATAGTAATAATAATATCATCAAGGTAAACCTTTCATAGGATTATTATTACGTTTCTTTCTGTTAAAGAAATTTCGTGGTGAGCTAGTTCTGGCAGTGCTAAATCAGCTTATACTAAAATACGTGTTGTTTATTTTTATTCTAAAACAACGACATACTTCGTAATAGTATATCTGGGTCAAGCCATCTACGGAAAAAATTTGGAATTTAGTTTAGTAGCACAGTCGATTTTAGCCAAATCGACGTGTTTTGCGGCAGTTCTGAAGATAATGTTAATGATGATAATAATGACAATAATGGTGCATCAGGAGCTCATGATGAATATGGTTATGCAGTTAATACTGGAAAGAAATTGACTAAGAATAAACTTATAATCGATTTTATTCAACCGAAAAATTATGGTTTAGTAGAGAAGTATTGCAGTTTTATAGATAAGTAAGCAACCCTCGCGGTTTCATCTACGTATGTGTTCATATGTGTTATACTGATGCTAGAATCTAAAGTGATATAATTGTAAAGTTTCATCAAAATCCATTCAGTATTTTTTGCTTGAAAAGGTAATAAACATAAATCGTCTAATATATTAAAAGGACTTTAAAGATGATTAGAAATATGATGATAATTATGTGACAAAGATAACTCCGAAAGCAAAAAACAGTTGCATACTTACATCTCGGCAAAAACGCGAAGAGAAAACTCGTCAGAGCGCACACCAAGTAGTTGACCATCATAACTCTCTTCCTACCATACTTGTTCAACACTATCACAACCACCACATACGCTGGTATCTCCACAAGCGCCACCAGAATAAAACTCACATACTTATTGCCACTTAAAGACACAGCGTTTATAGTTATTCCGTAATACACTAGAGAACATGTGAACCATAAAAACGAACAAGTCAACAGTCTCTTCCAAATTATTGTCGATCTGATTGCTTTCGAAAATTGTGACCTTTGCTTTGTCTCATTCTCTCTCTTCAAAAGGGGATTGCTTAAAGAGTACAGCTCCAGTTTTGTATGGTCCATGTTATTGATTTTCGCAGCGCTTTCCAGGGTTTTGATAGCATCTACCATTCTGCCTTTGCTGATCAGCCATCTGGCGCTCTCTTTCATAAACCAGATGTATATCCCGACGATTATAGCAGGTGAGTACATGATGAGGATATACGTTCTCCAATTGTCCACCGCCCAGGCGAGCAAGGCTAAAAGAACGACTCCTGTCACGAAGGTAGTGCTGCAAGCTGCTGATATTGTCACACGTTGCTTCAAGCTAACTAGCTCTACAGCTGAAAATATTTAAAAGTTTATATTAAACTATCTAAGAGAAAGTATATTCTAGTTGGTATAGGCGGTCAAAATCAGGGTTAGGGTCTGGGCTTCGTTTGTGTTCCTTTTTAGAAGTAACCGTTTTTTAAATTTCTAATTCGAATATTTTAAAGATGTCTTGTCAAATGATGGAAGAAGACATCGTGAGGAAACCTGCATGGGTACTTATAAATATTAATTTCTTGCGAATGTTAAATAGACCATATTGATCTAGGGTACAAGCTTAAGGATCAAAGCAGCTGTGAGACTAATCAGTACCTTTTAACAGTTAAATGTCCATAATATAAACGCACAACTTTGAAATCCAAAAAATACCTATATAATAATATAAACCCTAGGCCAGCGCGTCGGTGAACTATAGCCTGATATCCTCCTCGTCTGATTTCGAGGATACCCGTGTCCAGCCGTGGGACATATATGGGTTGCTACTTTTTTTATAAACTTTATGAACCCTGATTTTACTAGAATTACAAGTGATTTGGACCAACATTCTTACCAAAAACATACGACGAGGAATACAAGCCTCCTCCCAACAGCGCTTCGAAGAAGTGTAATAGCAAATAAGTGAGGTAATCCGGTGCGAATGCTTTTGATATGCCGAAGACGAAGCCCGCGGTGGTGGCTATACCAATAGCGACTCTCCTTCCAGCGCGGTCAGATATGGCTCCTGTGAGGAGCATGGAAGCGAACATGCCCAAGTTGTGGACCGTACCCACCAGAGCTCGCTTCCAATCATGACATCCTAAGTTAAACTGAAACAATTGGTTTAGTTATGGTAAAAAAGTAAAGTATCAACATTATGTCTTATTGTTGGGCACGGGTCTCCTCCTCGAAATCAGGCGAGGAGGGTATCGGGCAGTGGCGCTGACCCAATGCGTGGAGCTTCACACACCCTCAAAGGTTTTTAATCTCATCAGGCTTGCAGGTTTCCTCACGATGTTTTCATTCACCGATTATTTAGCGATGATCTCGTGCTCAGGGTGCAAATTCAAATAGACCCCATTTCAAGGAACCACAAGGGGAAGGGGGGGGGGGGTCAGGATCGAACCCGGACCCTCGCTAAAGAGGTTGAGCCTACTACCTTGCACCATCGTCGCTCTTATTTATTATAATTAAAAACATTTTTTTTTCAGCAAACTGGCATGAAACTGATCCGTTTTCCGGGTTTAAACATTTTTCCGCTGACTCTGTATACTCACTATCAGTGCTCCGAGCAGCAACAAAATAAATATTATAGTTTGCCCCGAAAAATTTAGACGTAAGCGAGCGTGGTTAGTAAAATTTTCAAATTTATAAAATATCTTTTAGTTTTTGATTTTTTATTACTGGTATTTAAGTTTGACTTTGCGACAAAAAACTCAATTTGTCTCTCTCTTTATGTATCTGATTTTTTCATTATTAGCGTGCTATCTTGAAGTAAAGATTGATAGATAAAAAAAAACGATTGTCAATTTTCCGCGATTTGCTTGAGCAACAGAATGGACTAATAAGCAAAGAAATAGCATCATTTTATATATTATATGCGGGCGAAATGATGAAGTACAAAATTGCCATTCGTCTATTCACTACACATGGGTCTGTCGGTGACTTTAAGAATAATCATTGTGCGATTCATACCGTGAGACGAACAGCTCATGGTATGACACGACCCACCTCCCCCGTCAGAGGGGGAGGAGAGGGCCGGCCCTCCGAATAATAGTTTAACTTCATCCGCTAATGACCCGTCGACCGTATTGGATTTGACTAGCCAAACACCTACTCTCCAGAGTAGCGCGCGCGATATACCGCGCCCCCTGCGGGGCACGGAGGGGGGCGCCCCTCTTTCGAATTTTACTAGATGAACCATCTGCTCACCTACCTACCGATTGAGCTTAAAGGCCATCTGGCCTAAAAGTCTAGACCTTTCAAAAAAAAAAATACATAAATCATGGTATGAATTGACGAAACATTATTATGGATCTGAGATAATTACTGCAGTACATAGCAACATAGCCGACCAACACAACAAAACCCATAAAAAACATATCGGTGCATCAACTTATTATTTCCGATGTATCAAAGAAAAATATTTTGTTTTATGATATTAGAAATAGCAAGTCGATATTGGTTAAATAGTACCGCATAATAAGGAAACTATTTTAAATCTCTTTAATACTATGCGTAATGTGTTCATTTACTGTGAAATTTTAATAGTTGTTTTCTCGTAGCGAAATCGTTTCGTCTCGGTAATACAACCGATTTTTAATAAATATGATATTAGAAATAAAAATGGAAGAATTAAATTTTAAAAAAGTAAATTCTAAGGGCCTGTTTCACAATCTCCAGTTAAGTTCCCAATAGGCTATCGGCAACATATTTGACAGATATTTGACAGATACTTCATACTCTATCTGTCAAATGTGTTGCCGATAGCCTATTGGGAACTTAAGTGGAGATTGTGAAACAGACCCTAAATCTAAGAAAAACTAATAGTAATACCTACTGATATGCAAACTAATTTATATCGTATCACTAGGTGCTAGAGTATATTTTGGTTAGATTACATTTATGTATGCTACTTTGACAGCGGCTTAGGCCTATAGTCCCCGCCACTTATAAAGTCCTGCGACTAATGCCTGAACTAAATTTGACAAGATTGACATCTTGACATCTGTCTGGAGTAAGAAGTTGTGATATTTTAAATTGTTTTACGTGAAATATGGAGCATATAATATAAAGTAAGGTGTAAAAATTTAAGGCCGTATAATGATCGTTAAAGTGAAATAATTTTATGAATTAGAAAGTAAAAATAAACAACAATTAACCCCGTTAAATAATGTTTATAAATGTCACAGCCATGACAGGTAAATTTTAGAGATGCCAGAGTCACTCATTTTTGCCTTTATCATTAACTCTATACCTACATTTATCTTATGATATTTTATATGAATATAAATACAAGGTAAAAGAATTAAATCCTTGCTCAGATGAATTATATTTTCATGTGTTTCTGTAAAAAAGGTCGAATAACAAAAGAAGTAACAATTGCAGCAATTACTTCTGAGAAAATCGTCAAAAGCCGAAGACTCCCGAAGAAGCTTGTTTTAGATGAATTCTACTAATCGGTTATACGTAAAAAATACAAACGAAATATTTACAAAAAAATGTTTTATTTTACTAAAACCTGGTAGGGAGATTTTTATTTTGCTGCTATAATTATTTTTGTCATTATTATCATCATCAGTCTTTATCAATCCACTACTGACCATAGACCCTATAATTATTTAAATTTTTTATTGTACTAGACTTGGTGGAAAATCATTACACTAGAAATTGGTAACATTGAGTTATGAAGACCGCAGCGCCGCGTCTATCGGACTTCTAAAGTGGCGCGGACTCTAGTATTACTATTGTTTCTCAATTTTCCGGAGCGATGATTTTTTTTAATTATTTTAAAACAAATACTTTTTTCTATCTATCTCCATCTCTATGCTTTGAAAGTGGAGTAATTTTTGAAGTATCAACCGATTTATGTCCCACTGCTGCGCATTGGTCCCTTCGAAATCAGTAGAGGAGGATAATGCACCATAGTTTACCGGTGTGCTGGCCCAATGTGGGTTAGTGAACTTCACAAACCTTCAAACTTTCAATCACACCGTTTTTGTACTATTCACCGGTGAACGAGCGCGGTCTCATAGATGTACTTAGTAATTTAGAAAACCTATTTCAAGGTCAAAATCTAACCAAGAAGCCGAACCCAAACCCATTGGACCGAGGTCGCTAGTACTCCTTCTGGAAAGTTTTTTTGGATAGGACCTATATTGGCCTTAAGGCCTTTAAGCTTCATCGTAAAAGCAGATGAGCAGATGGCTCATTTCCGCCGTGCGATGACCATTAACTGTACGGTTTATAAGAAGAAAACCGAAAAACACATACTTTTGATTTGCTTAGACTTAGGCCTTTTTATGCGCTTAAATTGAGTACAGATACTTACTCTGAGATCAATGGTCTGTTCAAGATAAGTACACTTAAAGGGTTCGATTTAATGGGGAATTTTGCTCATTAAAATTTATGTATGCCTGAATCGGCTTTCATATTTGTGCGTATCTTTGAGGACCATTTACGTTATTATAAACGATATCTTCACTTCCACTTAAATAGGCTTATTAATATTTCAATATATTGATTGATTCGTTCTTGTTATATTCATTAGTTTTCTTATGTTTGTAATGTGTGTTTCTTGTGTTTTCTTTATTGTTTCATTAAAGACAATACACAAATCTGGATGGGAATAGGTGAATTCGTTTATGGATGTTTTAATTTGCTTATCAAATTAACTGAATCAAATACGAAACTTTAGTAGAGTGTTTGGTATTTAACCGAATATAACGCGAAACGAAACGTTTTTAACGTACCATTACGACATATCCAATCGCGTTCTACAAAAATGACGTAACGTGACGTATACGCGACGTCAGGATCATCCATTGGATTACAATATTGTTCATACCCCTCTATCCTCGAATATTGTAAAAGGTTCGTTAATCGTGAATATACACTCTCATGCACTGAGCACATCAAGCAGTTTTTTTATTTCTAACATACCAATTATCGTAGGCTGATTTAGTACAAAAATTACATCCATATATGTAGCTATACACACGCCGCTACATAGAGTATTATTAATTGAAGAGCAACGGATAAGCAATAATTGATTGTGCTTGGTTTTTTTTACGAATAAAACTATTTAAAACGGGATATTTGCCATGTTTTTTAAGTTTTTTTTGCGGATTTCGATATTTCGACATTGTCTTGTTCACGAGTCGTCCGAGCCGTAATAGCTAGACCGTTGAAATTTTCACAGATTGTGTATTTCTGTTGCCGCTATAAATACAAATACTAAAAACAAAATAATAATAATAATTAAGGGGGCTTCCATACTACAGCGTACAGAGTAGTTGTTGGCGTTTTTGCTGTATCTTATGAACCGTAATAGGAAGGAGGTTAAAATTTTCACAGATTTGAACGTAATCACTTGACAGGCTTCATTCAAAAGGACACGACGTACAGTGTAATTACTAAAAAGGTACTATTAATTCCTCAAGTGTACTAACCTCTTTGACTAGCGACTGTCTCTCTTCGTACACGTATCTGTCGCATATCTCCGTGACATTGGAGAAGCCATGAACTCCACATTGAGTGTCGTTGTATGGGATATATCGCTTGCATGTCTCCAATTTGTTCGTCTCCAGATTCGTTGGTATCGCGTATTGGATCCAGTCTGTGTTGTTGCCTTCACACTGTGTCACTTCGCATCTGAAATGATCGACTTTACTGAAGATCTAAATATTATAGGTTCCTTAGACCTATGACAAATTTATAGTATTCTGGGAATTGGAACAATGGGGCCCTGAAAAAAGAACGATCTTGAGATATGTTGGCCAGAATTTTCGAGTAAATATAGTGATTTGGGCACATTTGGGCACTACTAGGTGATCTCAACAGTAATAATTGTTTAATTCCGCCGGACACAGTATAATTTAGCCGGACAAGCAATCAAAAAGCCTGGCTATGTCTCCTCCTCCGGACGCCTGGTAGCCCTAGTTCCAGTGATTTCCGAAGAAGGTTTTGATATAGAATTTTTCAAGGTTTTGTATACATTAGTTGAAATATAGAGACTTAGTGCACTCATACAAAGCACTAGCAGCTAGCTTATTATAATGTTTGATAGTGTAATCAATGGAACGTCATCGTCAGTGTTTCAGGTTGCTGATGATGATGATGATGATGTATTTTGAAGCAATTTGTCTACACTTCAATAATTAATACACGGTTTTCATCACCAAACCAAATAATATTTTAGTAAACGTTTGAGTAACTCGGATGCTTTTTTTTTACGTTTTTTGTTATGGGTCTGTTACTATTTGTAGCAGTAGACAATTTAATGGAGCTCCTGAATACCTGTAAAGTTGATCCTGGGCTTCAAAAATATAACCGCAAGTAAAGAAACTGCTCAGAAGAACCGGGAACAGTATCAATACGTAATTCAGTAGATTGTAGCGGCCGTACGCTCCGAGACTGTCTAGAACTGAGTCTAGATTTATCTTCTCTTCCTGGTCTTCCATTGCCTAGGAACAGGCTGAATCTGAAAATCATATGCGTTTAATTGTCATTACATTATAGGAGAATTTAAGTCCGCTGGGCTCCGCTGGCTTGGCCATCTCGAGAGAATGTCCGCTGATAGCGGTAAGGTAAGCCTATGAGGGACAGCCTTGCGATCGTCGACCAGTTGGTCGACCCAATACCGTTGGAAGGACTAAGTGCTGAAAGATCTACGTACCCTGGGCGTTGTAAACTTGGAGGAGATCGCTAAAGACAGGGCGCGGTGACGCCATCTCGTATCGGAGGCCAAGATCCACTTTGGGTCGTTGAGCCAGCGGAGTTAGTTAGTTAATTGTCAATAGTATTTCCACTGATAATGGCTTCTACTGATGGAACTCAATACGACACTCAATTAGCATGGACTGCACGCCACGTCATCCCATCTGCGGGTCTTTCGTCGATTCATACCACGGGGTCATCACACGGTATGAATCGCACATTGGCCATCGACTGTTCTCTCCCTGGGTAATGATACTAAATCAAATATTTTTTCCATAAAGCTGCCATACCATGCCTCTATGTCTTGGTTTATTTTATTTTAGTAGAAAGCAGCGACCTTCAAAAATTCAACGTTTTACCATGTTTTTGTACATTTTTACATACTCATTAAAATACTTATGGTAAACTAGCTGTGGTGCGCAGCTTCGCCTGCGTCAACTGAGATTTAAAACGGGTCCCTAACTTTTTTGAAAATTTAATATAGCCAATCTTCACCGAGGAAGGTGTAGCTTTCCAACAGGGAAAGAATTTTTCAAATCGATCTAGTAGTTTCGGAGCCTATTCAATACAAACAAACAATCAATTCTTTCCTCTTTGTAATATTAGTATAGAAAAACGAAAATACGCCGAGGGATACCTGATTTTAAGTTACTTTTGTTTTGGTGGAGGAAATAGTCGCTTACGATGATGGTTTGGTCAATAATTAACTGCCTACTACGTTCTGAGCTGCAGTTGTCCATTTTTGGCTGTTTAGTTAGGTTTGGAGTTCCCTCAATTATGGAATGAATGCAAGAATAGAATATTTTATTATAATTTCTATTCTTTTGAAGTCACTCAGGTGCCCGTCGATTGACTCCTCAGTGTAGTTTTTAGGGTTGGATTTCACAACCTTGTTTAACTTTGCTAACCTTGGCCCAATGGATCAAATCTTCGACATATTATGTAATATACGCCTAAAGAAGTCTACTGCAGCACTGTAGTAGACTTCTTTAGGCATATGATCTGACGTGTATTATTGATTATTGTGGTTTTATTTACAACTAGCTGTTGCCCGCAGCTTCGCCTGCGTTAACTAAGATTTACAACGGGATCTTAGTACGCGAAATAAATTTTTTTTACACCTTGTGTCCGAAAAACCATGTGGGATGACCCACTATAATAATATAATTTTTCCCTAATATTTTTTAGCTCAAGTGAAAACGGTAAACGCGCGAACGTTTGCCGTCGCGAGCGCAGCCCGGCGCGAAGCTATGTTGTCTCCGTGACCGGCCCCCGCCTCCGCACCTGTGCCTGCGGAGCCCCAGCGCTCGCCCTACCGACGTCGGAGCTTGCCATCGCATTGGTCGTCGACGAGGCAGTCGGCCCCACGCTTCTGGCATGCACACCCGCGCTTTTCGCTCCGCCGTTCTTGCTTAGTAACGTTTATATTCCTTCCTTTTTGTTCATAAGACTTAATTGTAATTATCGACGAATATACGTTAAGTATTTAAATTGGTTGCCTTATTTATATCCACACGAATAGGCATACTATAAAGTGGTGACCCCGACGCCCGACGGGAGTAATATTATATGCGCGCGTTATAAAATACTTCGAGATGTCGTCGGATCGAGCCGCGCCTGGAAAGTTCTCGAGCGGTGATGACGCAGCGCAGGCGGGAATCATGAGTACGGCGGAAACTAATAAGGTTAGTGTAAAAGTGCCTCCTTTTTGGAAAGAAAAACCAAAATTATGGTTTTGTCAGTTAGAAGCCCAATTTCTTTTAAACGGTATTACATCAGATACTACTAAATATTATACCTTAATTGGAAACTTAGACCTTAATATTATAGAAAAAGTAGAAGAAATCATAGACAATCCTCCAACAACTGGGAAATATGATTTTTTAAAAGCCGAGATTATTAAACGCTTGTCGGCCTCGCAGCAACAAAAAATTATGCAATTATTATCCCATGAAGAGCTTGGGGATCGCAAACCATCTGCATTTTTGCGACACCTCCAGGACTTAGCCGGTCCTGGAATTCCTAATGATTTTTTACGGACTATATGGACAAGTCGCCTTCCAGTATATTTACAGACAATCGTGGCGCAACAGAGTGATCGCCCGCTAGAAGCCGTGGCCGAGTTGGTGGACCGCGTGGCAGAAATCGTCCCGGGAAACCCGGTGGTGGCCAGTGCCACGTCATCATCAGCGAATAGTTTGACCGAGGCAATTAGAGAGGAGGTACGTAATGAAGTTTCCGCATTATCTCGACAGCTGAAAGAGCTATCAGTTAAAGTAGACCGTACTCATGCGAGAAGAAAAAACACCCGCACTGGCAGCAATAGCCGTCGTACTGGGCATTCTAGAAGCAAGTCACGAAACCGTTCGTACCGTGTAGGAGGTGGTCGTCGTTTATGCTGGTACCATTACAATTTCCGGGAGAAGGCAGATAAATGTATCTCGCCGTGTGACTACACTTCGGAAAACTACAAGGCCAGTCGCTAACGACGGCGAGTGACTGTTGCAGTATTTCCAGCCGTCTCTTCGTAACAGATGTAAGGTCGAAGAAAACTTTTCTCATTGACACAGGCTCTGATGTATGTGTGTATCCACGTTCGTTATTACGAGATCGTCGAGTCAAGGTCAATTACGAGTTAACGGCAGCTAACGGTACTATTATACCTACATACGGGTATATACACCTACTGCTCAACTTAGGCTTGAGAAGAGATTTTAGCTGGAAGTTCATAGTAGCAGATGTTTCCAAACCAATTATTGGAGCGGATTTTCTATCATTTTATAATTTGTTAGTCGATTGTCGCAACGGAAAATTGATCGATTCGCTAACGAAAATTTCTATATGTGCAGTTGCTGGTTCTTCTGACATTCCTAGCGTAAAAGCTATTGTCGATGCATCGGGATATCAAGACCTGCTACAGGAGTTTCCATCCATCACTAGGCCGCCGGGTGCTCCACGAGAGGTACGTCATTCCACGGTACATTTTATTAACACCACACCAGGGCCGCCTGTATTCTGCCGTCCTAGGAGGCTGGCCCCCGATCGTTTGAAAGCGGCCAAGGCGGAATTTGAGGCAATGTTGCAAGATGGTACGGTGCGGTATTCTAGTGGACCGTGGGCTTCTGCGTTACATATGGTACCTAAACATAATAGTGGTTGGAGACCATGTGGAGATTACCGTGCTTTGAACGCAAGAACTATTCCGGATGGTTACCCGGTGCGGCATATTGAAGACTTTTCTTGTCAACTTCATGGATGTGCAATCTTTTCTGTTATAGACCTAGTAAAAGCTTACCAGCAGATTCCCGTAAATCCAGAGGATATCCCGAAGACCGCCATTACAACACCTTTTGGTCTTTTCGAGTGCCCTTTCATGTCATTCGGTCTGCGGAACGCCGCCCAGACCTTCCAAAGATTTATGGACGAGCTTACCAGAGGTTTGGATTTCTTTTGTTTCCCATTCATCGACGACATTTTAGTAGCATCAAGCAATGAGGAGGAGCATAGACAGCATTTACGGACACTTTTCTCTAGACTAGAGAGACATGGTGTCGTACTAAACGCGGCAAAATGCAAATTTGGATTACCAGAGGTAACTTTCCTTGGTTTTACTGTCTCTGCTGATGGCGTCCGTCCACTGGAGGATAAGGTTCGTGCAATACAAGAGTTTCCCCCACCTCAAACAATTAAAGGCTTGAGAAGGTTCCTTGGCATGATCAATTTTTACCGGCGTTTCATAAAAAATGCCGCTGAATTGCAAGCCCCTCTAAACAATCTACTTGCTGGCACAAATATGAAAGGTTCGAAACCTGTTAGCTGGAGTAAAGAACTTTTAAACTCATTTGAATGTTGCAAGAAGAGTCTCTCACACGCCGTTATGCTAGTCCACCCAGTCCCGAATGCAGAGCTGGCACTAGTAACGGATGCTTCAAACGCGTCAATTGGAGGTGTTCTCCAACAAAAGGTCAACAACATCTGGCAACCTTTAGGTTTTTTTTCTAAAAAAATGAGCCCCGCTCAGCAGAAATACAGTGCGTATGATCGGGAATTGCTGGCGGTGTATGAATCTATTAAACATTTCCGACATATGCTTGAAGGCAGACATTTCACTATATTTACTGACCATAAACCACTAATTTTTGCATTCCAACAAAAACAAAATAAGGGTTCGCCGCGACAAATTAATCAATTGTATTTCATTTCACAGTTCACTACGGACATAAAACATATATCGGGACAAGATAACCAGGTGGCAGATACGCTTTCCCGAATAGAAGTAATCAGCAGGCCAGCAGACATGACCAAACTCGCTGCCTCTCAAAAAGACGACCCCGAGCTGCTAAAACTAATCGGTGGTAACACATCCCTTAACTTAAAACCAATATTATTACCTGATTCCGAAATAACTATTTACTGTGACGTTTCTCTTGGCAAGCCTCGGCCTTTCATCACAGTTGACCACAGGCGACAAATCTTTAATTCCTTGCACAGCTTAAGTCATCCTGGAGCGGCTTCATCGATAAGGCTGATAAGTGAACGTTTTATTTGGCCATCTCTCAGGAAGGACGTTCGAGCTTGGGTGAAGGAGTGTGTGGCCTGCCAAAAATCAAAGGTAACAAGACATACTGTATCTCCTCCAGGTGATTTCGGTATTCCAGATACTCGCTTTTCCGAGATTCACCTGGATTTAATTGGTCCCTTGCCGATTTCTGGCGGTAACCGTTACTGCTTGACTATCATAGACCGGTATACTAGATGGCCAGAGGTTATACCACTTCCCGATATAACAGCTGAGACCGTTGCCAAAGCGTTCCTGGCTGGTTGGATCTCTCGCTACGGCTGCCCTAGAAAAGTAGTAACTGACCAAGGGAGGCAGTTTGAATCCCGTTTGTTCCAGAATTTAGCAAAGTTATGTGGCGTGAAGTTAGCAAGAACGACTGCATACCATCCCAAGGCTAATGGAATGATCGAAAGATTTCATCGCACTCTCAAGGCTGCATTAATGGCGCATGGTGGTAAAGACTGGATCGAATCCCTTCCAGTGGTTCTCCTTGGGCTGAGAGCTGCGTGTAAGGTAGATTTACAATGTTCGTCTGCAGAGTTGGTGTTTGGAGAACAGCTTCGCATCCCTGGCGAGTTTATAACTTCTAGTCCGTATAAGGTAGAGTACCCAGACTTCATTAGAGCACTTCGTCACAAAATATCTGAGTTGCGACCTTCACCATCTTCTAATCATGCACAGCCTACCGTGTTTGTACACAAACATTTAACGGACGCAACCCACGTATTTTTACGACAAGATTTTCTGAGAGGATCCTTAGAACCACCATATGCAGGTCCTTACAAAATTATTTCTAAAACAAACAAGACAATGGATTTATCAATCGGAAATAAAATTGTCAAAGTTAGTATAGACCGAGTTAAGCCTGCATATGTATTGAACGAGGAAGAAGATGTAAAAGAGAGTAAAACCACAAAAACTACCAGATCAGGTCGTACGGTTCACTTTCCGGACCGTTACGTTCCGTAACCTCCGTACTCGTGAGGGGGTCATGTGGGATGACCCACTATAATAATATAATTTTTCCCTAATATTTTTTAGCTCAAGTGAAAACGGTAAACGCGCGAACGTTTGCCGTCGCGAGCGCAGCCCGGCGCGAAGCTATGTTGTCTCCGTGACCGGCCCCCGCCTCCGCACCTGTGCCTGCGGAGCCCCAGCGCTCGCCCTACCGACGTCGGAGCTTGCCATCGCATTGGTCGTCGACGAGGCAGTCGGCCCCACGCTTCTGGCATGCACACCCGCGCTTTTCGCTCCGCCGTTCTTGCTTAGTAACGTTTATATTCCTTCCTTTTTGTTCATAAGACTTAATTGTAATTATCGACGAATATACGTTAAGTATTTAAATTGGTTGCCTTATTTATATCCACACGAATAGGCATACTATAACCAAAATATCTTACGGAACCCTATTTTTATCAGAATAAAATTTAGCCTATGTTACTCGTGGATAATGTAGCTTCCGAATGGTGAAAGAATTTTTGAAATCGATCCAGTACTTTTTAAGCCTATTCATTACAGACATACAAACATACAAAAATAGGTACAAATCTTTCCTCTTTATAATATTAGTATAGATAAATTAACGGTTTCAAACTCTTTCTTTTACTTCAAAATAAGACCTAGGTTCTTAACTAAATTTAATGGGAATTACCTAATACCACATTCCACAGTATACTTAGGGATATAGGTTCAGAGATTTGACATAGAGAAAAATGTCCAAAGCAGTTATTCTATGAGGGTTCCATTTCATAATTTTGAGAAACTAAAAAATATAGACTAGCTAGGCATTCCGTAAAGTTATTTTTTTATATAGTTTTTTTCGTTTTACAGACCGAAAGATGGACAAAAGAAACAAAGTTGGATTATCTTTGCCATTTCTACGAACAGAAGGATAAAAAACTATTTTTGTTACACGGAAAACGATCATGTTAATAGCCCTATACAAGTGGCTAGTTGTTTTGATAATAGTAATATCCTTCCTTGTCCCCTTCCTTCTTGCTAAAAAACTACTCTCATATTATAAAAGCATGTAGTTTTTGTATGTAATAAAGAGGCAAAGAAGCAGTCAGTGCCTTATTGCCATTTATTTTTTCATTGCCATGCCATGACCCGCACAACCAGAAGTAATGCAGATGCGTTGCCCACCTTTTCTCTATTCCCCCCGATGGGCCACCGGAAACTCACAAACCGCACGAAACGCACGTATAGCTGTTCCTTTACACCGGTATTATGTGAGCGAGAGGTACCATCCCGGTCATGGTGGCTCAATTTGAGCAGCATGACACTATCTCTTATAAGTAAGTAACTTTTGCTAACTTTTTTTTTGAACCTATGCTGTCGACCTTAAGGCCTTTAAGCGTCATCGGAAAAGTAGGTGAGCAAAGTACATACTACGTCATATTAATAAAGCGGATCAATCAGTAGGGCTATTCTGTAAGGTTGTTTTCGAATCTCGAGAGCGGAATCCACGGTAATATGACGAATTTGACGGATTTGTATTCTTTAAAACTCGACTCTCTACTAATATCAATAAAGATCATTTTCGAAGTGACGTAATGTGAGCTCTATCACTCAGATGAAGCACGATATTGAAATAGTTTCTTACAGAAAAGCCCTACAGGGCCACAATCCTGAATCGCGCTATCAGAATTCCAGCGCCCGGAAATGGATTGTTTGATGATGATAGCATATTATTTGAGTATAAACTTGTATAATAAAATGGAACAACTTTTAAGGATTTTATGGCGGTTTATTAAGCACGAAAGTGTAAAAATAATATAATAATAATAATATCTATGGACGCTTTTACACCACGTCAATCTGGTCCCGGTCTAATACTTATAATTAAGATTTTTCGCTACCTCCGGCTTGTGCGCCAACGCGCTAACCACTGAGCCAGAGAGGTCGTCAAAGTATAAGAAATCTTGCCCGATTTCGCATATTTTACAGCATCCATAGTCCTCCCGTGACCAAGATAATGAGTGAAATTCGCGTAAACATAAGAAAACAATATGTGCTTACTTTATGAAACACAAACAATTATAGTTCTAGTTTCATCATCATCATCATCATCAGTCTTATCTTCTGTCCACCGCTGAACATAGGTTTCCCTTCATGAACGCCAAGACGACCGATCCCTTGCCACACGCATCTAATACGGACCGGCTGCTTCATGAAGATCGTCTTCCCAACTGGTTAACGACCAGCACTTCGTCTATCTACAGTCTAAACCCTGTTCTAAGCTTCTGGATAAGAATAATGCTATTTTTTAAATTATATTATTTAAAGCCAGCCAGTCTCAAAATTACTGATGAGGTGATATTTAAATGGTTATAAATAATTAATGTAAATTAAAATCAATATTTATCTAATTAACGTAATATCTCAGAATGTATTTTACCTAATCGAAACTTAACATTTAGATATTAATAAAGGTGAAAAATTCAGTGACTTACGAATTTTTGAATTAGTTTTATCATAACCGTCATCATCATCACTACCGTAAACGAGTTATGTTATGTCATAAGAAGGCAATCAACCAGTCAGAGCTATGGTATATGTATTATGTGGTAACTACTTACTACATACGAGACGTCCTGTGCTCACCTAACCTACCGATTGAGCTTAAAGGCCATCAGTCTAGACACTCTAGACTCTAGACCAGTGTTTCCCGAACTATTTTTCTTCATGGACCCCTTTCAAACCCCTTTTTCTGCGTCAGGTGGACCCCTTGCTGACCTTTTTTTTGCTCGTTTAAAGATATTTCATTATAATATATAAATTTCTCGGTTGAATGGCTCATTGGTTCTTCTCTATGTAAACAAAATTAATTTTCATGGACCCCCGGCTTACGATTGTGGACCCCCATTTTTGTCACGCTCATCGTGGACCCCCTTCGAGTCTTCCGTGGACCCCTGGGGGTCCATCTGGACCACTTTGGGAATCACTACCACTTTTAACCAACCAAGGTCTAGACTCTAGAACCTTGGTTGGTTAAAAAAATCGGTTGTCTGTAAAGTCGGTTTACTGACGATAGTTGAACGTGACAACGTCATAAGAAAATACTGATGGGCCGATTGTGCCTCTTTGTCGCTCGTTCCGCGCTCTCGCTTGCACTACAAGCCTTAAATGAAACGCCTTAGACTGAGGTAACGCCGCATGAGTCATGTTTTTTCGTGAGTGCAGCCGGCTGCATCGAATTATAGGACGTTGTCACATCAAAAGATTACGTTAGGTTATGCAGATACGTTGCTCTCCATCCACTTCAATATGTCACTGGAAACTAGAACGGAACGAAAAGCGACAGTCTGTCACTTTACGCAGGTATTATGTGAGCGAGAGGTACCACCTCGGTCGTGCCGGCCCAAAATAAGCGTGGCACAACATGGTTGTTGGCCATAATTCATGCGCTGGCGCAATGCAGGCTATTAAATCGTACACATCACCAAAAAAAAATTAAATTCATCACGGACGTTTCCTTTGTCTTCTTTCGCCGGCTAGTAAGAGACGGGCGTCGTTCTAAAAATCCGATCGAGCCTTTCACTTCAGAGCGTGACGGGTCTGCGTCACTCTCAGCCTAAAAAAATCTGTGTGCTAGCCTAAAGAAGTTTTGACTTCAAAAACTGTATTTAAACACGCATCTATTACACGTTTAAAAATTATTACCATACTTTTTTTGTTAGCGGTATTATTAAAATTTCAGTTCGTCAATCTACTGTTATAGTTTGTACTGAGTTAATGTTGTTGCTGTGTTTATGCAGGCAGGCATTATGCATTGTCAATAAGGAATGGATTTCCGCAGCGCCCGGTTGTTCACTCTTCAAGCAACTTTTTGTGTCTATCGTACGATCTATGGCGATATACACCGCACCGCTACACTGAGTTCATTCCCCCTCTTTTTGCAACAGTTGTAATATTATAATCAATAAGAGTACATACATATAGGTATATATTAAGATTTGCTTTTATATTTCACTAATTATTACTGTAGTCTTTAATACCCGTATGTCTATTATTTCTATTCATAGGTATTCAAAAAATCTCGTTCAAAAATAAGTTCAATAATAATGTAAATTAAGGTCAATGCAATTTCTATTTCACAATACTTCTAGTACTTACACAATTTGGTTAGTGCTAATTTATAAACACACAAATTCCAATTCGAAGTACGAACTTGTTAAAATTCTAAACTAAATTCAAACACAGAACAATCGATTGACGAAACACTTTTAAATTAAGAACGATCACAGTTTATAAATGCGGTGTTTTTTTTTTCATTTAATATTTTCGCCGGCCGGCGTTTTGCCTCGTGGCGCGTGTATGCTCTACAGCCGGGAGAGCGTCACTCATTCATCGTGGCATGTTAAACGTAACTGTGGAGTATTAAAAAAAACTCAGGCGACGTCGCACGTGATTCATTCTTTTACAAATATTTTATTTCGTGTATGTGACATTGATTTATCGAAGTCAGGAGATGAAAAAGGCACAACTTATGCCTCTACATATTGTTTGATATTTTTTTTTTTCATTTTATGGAAATTAGCTTTTTCAAACTTAAATTTTATAATTAAATATTTACATGCCGTCAACCATAACCTGATGATGACAAATGTTGATGAACGTGTCGATCGATGGTGATTGATTTAAATACAATGTATGCTCTACAATTTACATCAAATCAATATATTTATTGCCTAACAATTTTGAAAAAGTATACCAATTGTCAAAGGACTGTAAACTATCAAGTCGAACCTAACAAAATAATATACCTATACAAACTAATCTTACAGTTACGGCAGCTGGGCAACATGTGGGCAACATAATAATTGGTAAGCGTCGGTAAAAAATAAATTGTGCGGGTCAACTGCATGCCTTCAATTGATCATGATTGGATCGAGTGATCGAGGCATAATAGAATCGTGTAGTGTGACCGCACTTCAAACAATATGACGCGCAACTCACAAGGCATTCGTTGACAACAATGCCGAAATATACGCGGAAAGCGAAACATGTGGTAACAATACTTTAGTAAAAACGAGGATGCTATTACAATTTACACTTTATTTAAAAGAAATGACGTCATAAAAACATAACTTTTTTTTTTCAAATGTTTTTTTATTATTTTGTATTATAATATTAATATGTTGTCTGTTTTACCAAAAATACAGCAAAGTAATAATACTTTTAACAGTGTTAGCATGTGACATTGGAAAAATAATTATTGGGTTTAAATTAGGGTAACTCAGATTAGGTGGGGCGGTATTATATTGTTTTTTAATGTTAATGCAAATTCCACTTATTGATTTTGTAAAGTATCCGAATCGTTGGGCAAGTAAATCTTAAATGAATCGCGATAAGACTGTAAAAGCTGACTCATTATAAGAGGCAGATATTTTTACGTTACATATTTACGGCACCTGTAGGGCTATTCTGTAAAAACCATTTCGATATCGTGACCAGCTTCACCTGAGTGATAGAGCTCACTTTACGTCACTTCGAAAGCGAACTTTATGGATATAGATAGAGAGTTGAGTTTTAAAGAATACAAATTCGTCAAATTCCTCATATCACTGCGGATTCCGCATTCGAGATTCGAAAACGACCTTACAGAATAGCCCTACTGGTCAGGGTCAAATTTTATATAAAATAATTAATTCCGTTATCTAATATCCGTACCACAACTTACAAGCGTACTACAAGGCCAACGTAGTGTAAATGTCTATAAATATTTATAATATACTAGATGTTGCCCGCGATTTCGCCCGCGTTCGCAAAAAAGTTTCCTTTTTATTTAATGCATCCTATGTTGCTTCTAGTACTTCCAGGAATATGTGTATAAAATGATGATCGGTTGAGTAGTTTCCGCGTGAAAGCATAACAAACATACCTACTTTCACATTAATAATGTTAGTAAGGATTCAACTAGTCACCTACCTACCAATTGAGCTTAAAGGTCATCAGGCCTAAAAGTCTAGACCTTTCGAAAAAAAAAAGATTCAACTAAATATCGAATTTAAAAAAAACATTATACGGACAGAGAGCGTGGTGAAAATTCGAAAGACACATAAAATGTGAGTATACTTCTCACACGCGTAAAAACTGATTAATATGTTAGACATTATATTAAATTTGTTATGTCAGTCTTCGGAAATGCTTTGAAACTATGTCTTAAAACAAAACGAGGTCGTTGTCCAATAATAGACTCAATTAGTAACACGTTAGAGCTGACTGGCTGTTTCTCGCAGCTGGTGATGGTTTTTAGATTTGGAATTGAAGTTTAAAAAAACCGGCCAAGTGCGAGTCGTATTCGCGCACTAAGGGCTCCGTACCAGAAAAAACGGTAAAAAAATATTTTTGCTATATGGAAATCCCCCTTAAATATTATTTTTAGTACTTGTTATTATTGTAGCAATAAAAATACAACATCTGTGAAAACTTTAACCTCCTTGCTATAACGGTTCATGAGATACAGCAAAAACGCCAACAACTACTCTGTTGTATGGGAGCCCTCATAATTATTATTATTATTTTGATTTTAGTATTTGTTGTTGTAGCCACAACAAAAATACATAATCTGTGCAAATTTTCACTGTGTAGCTATTACGGTTCTTGAGATACAGCCTGGTGACAGACGGACGGACGGACAGCGAAGTCTGAGTAATATGGATCCATTTTTACCCTTTGGGTACGGAACCCTAAAAAATATTATGAGTATCAAACGTCTAATGTTTTATGCTATAATACGATAGGCAAAAAGTATGTACCCCTTTTTAAGAAGATTGCGCAGGCGGAAGAATTTGAAAGGTACAGTTAAAGATTAAGCGAAAAGAAAATGCAGAAAGCTATAATTTTTGTGTATAAAAATAAATAGGTTTCCAATTACTGATTAGGTATACTGTCAAAAAGGAATTTGATTTACATAATATAATGTTTTTTTTAATTGAAATTAAATTTCAATCGCTGGCCGACCTTTAGTAAATATTAGAAGTCTACTATAGATTAAGTATTTTTTGTTCGGTGATTCCAGTATCTGTAGATGGGAATCATGTACTATCATAATAAATTGCGATTAGTATATTTATTTTAAACGTTCATAAGTTAAAAACGTAAACGTTCAAAAGGTCAAGTTGGATAATTCATAATAGCGCAAATAAGCGGTTTCATCATTATACAGTTTAATAAATGGGCACAGTGTTAGATTTTTCAGTAAATCATACGTTTAAAATAGTGTAGTGCAGAACAGTCGGATTAAATTAATTTAAACTTAGTTTGGTTTACAGTAGTTAACAAAAACGTGATTTTGACTTACGAAAACAACCAAATATTTAAGAAATATATTTGATGCTTGTAATATACCTTAGTATTTTATTATTTGTTTTATTAGTTGATTTTTAAAAAGTTTTATGGAATTTATCCCTGCGTAATACACAATGGCAACGTCCAATAATTACAGTTATTGGACATTGCCATTATTATTTTTAAGGCGCTCTGTTAACCTATGTATAGACTTTACACTTGACTTTTGTTATATAATATTATGTAAACATGAGGAGACAACATTTTTAACTAAAGCGCCCGAAAGACGAAAACAGTTGCATCAATAAATATTAGCTGTAAAAATACAATCACTTATGCATATTATGCAGGGTGTATTTTGAACGCTTTGATAAACGAAGAGGTATAGTGTAAGCGTGGCCTGACATGATAGAAGTGAAAAAACACGAAATATTTTTTTCTTTTTGGTGGCCTTTTTTAACTTTTTTGTCTATAATCCGGCTTGATATACAAAAAGATACAGACATTTGATGATAGTGCTTTAAAACAATCTTTTTTTTTTAATAAAACAGAAATGTAACAAGTGACGCTCAGCCTCGTCGCGCGAGGTGTACGAACTCCCGCACCGCGCGCGACTCGCGGTCAGCGTGAGTTCATAGCGTGTATGCATACATCGCGGGCATGCAAAATACATAAGTGCTAAAATTTTCTTAAAAAACGTTTCTGAGATAAACGGTTATATGCATTATTAGTATACAAATACTACTTTATTAGGCTTAAATCTTTCAAAGTGTTCCAAATACAACCGGTATGATGTATTGAAGTGAGGCTCAGTCGATGGAATGTGGTCATTGAGGGATCTCTCGAGAGCCGAAAGGGTTACTGATATTGGCTGCGTGATCCTTCATAAAATATTGTGATGATAAAAATGAAAAAATCAAATACATATTATAATATCAAACCTAAAGCTGTCCGAATTTTGGCTACATATTATTTTCATGAGTCTAAAAATGTAAGGAATTTAGAAATAGAGTCAAATACTTTTCTTTACGATTATCAAATTTATTAGAAAATAAAATCGACAATGTTATTATAAAGCCTTTAAAGTATTCATAATGCAGAAGCAAGGTATTCGACGAGAATGTTTTCAAGTAGGTCACAGTTCATATTTAATAAAATATCTAAAAAAGTTTATTACAAAAAATCTGTTTGTTCCTTACATTAGAAATATTAACTTACATTTATTTTATAAATTTATTCATTCTTTTCTGCGTTAAATTTATACAAAATATGTCTAGCATGAAAAAGTTATTAACAGACACAGCCTTCTCGTCATTTCTATTAACAATACAAGTATGGATAGAAAGTAGTATACAGTTTTCAATTTTGCAATGATCTCTATTACATATAATATCTGTTTGGCAAATATCGAGGGTCGAATACTTATAATGTATTCGGTAAAAAAAAACTGTAAAAAAATATAAATATTAAAAATATTAGCACAATAGATTTGATTGTAAAACTAAGTATATTTGACTATGAATAGTAATTTGTACTTTGAATAATAAAATACTTTAATATAATGTTTAAATGAATTTGAGCAAACACTAGTAGAAATTTGAAGTTATGCAAATTTTATACAACCTTTAATGTATTAGGATCATAATATATTTGAGTATTAATTACGTTAAAATATGTGCTGGAATTTTCGACTTTCAAGCAGAATTATCATACTCTGAAGTTAGCTACAGTTACCGTATAATATAATGCTGTACCGACTTAAATGGTGTGAAGTTTGAACAATTCACATTGCAAATTGCGTACAGCTTTATAAGCGAAAGGCTAAGAAATTGTTATACATAATTTAGCATAAAAATATCAACCCAAATATGCCTCGCAGCCACCAGTGTCCTCATCGAAATCAGTCGAGGAGTGGTTAGTAGCTTCACATACCTTTAAGACTTATCTCATCAGGTATGCAGGTTTCCTCATGATGTTTTCCACACACAAGCGAGCAATTGTCTCGTATTCAGATGCACTTGTTAATAAAGAAAAAGCCATTTCAAGGCACCAGGTCAGGATCGAACCCGGACTCTCTCTTTTTACTTACAAAATAATAATAATTAATATAAAATTATCATAGTATGTCACATCCATATGAGCAAATATAAGTAAAGAAAGAAAGAAAGAAGTTTGTTTCACAATTAAATATTTCTTTCTTTCTTTCAAATATAAGTAGTCAGAGACAAAGGAATCAGTCCATTTTTTTCTCTGTTCGAGAATTAACTATCTTTTTTCGGTACACTGGTATGTATGGTTTATGCAAGCAGATTTAGTCACAGGTTCCGTTACGCGTCTTCCGTCTTCTTATGTGATATTCTCTCAGCATCTTCTATCGTGTCCGGGAGGGGCATGTTGATCGTCTCCGGGAGGGTCAGGACTAGCACACTGGCGATCAGTGTCATGCCTCCGAAGAATATCGCTGGTAGACTATGGTAGTAGAGTCCCTGGTGACAAGGAATCGTGTTATAGTAGCTCGGACGAACCGACTGTCACTAATAGAAGAATATCGGATAGAATTTCAGATCTAGACTGCTTGTCTTGGCATTCACAAAATTTGAAAATGGCATGCAATCTTCCAACTAGCGATAGATGCACCAATTTATCGCCTTTAAGATTTACTTTTAGATAACTACACCCACAGACGAGCTGTAAGTAATCACTGCTTGGTATCGGTCTTGCGTATAGTACTAACTCCAATAAATGATGCTTGCAGTTTACTAGCTGTAGCCGGCGGCTTCGCCCGCGTCAACGTAGATTTATGAACGTATTCGGGTTGATGGTAACCATTTTGGTAGCCCAAGTTACTCCCTAATATATCATCTATCTGTCAGTGAAAGTATTGTCAAAATTGGTCCATCCGTTTCGGTGATCAGCCAAGACAGACAGACAGACAAAAGTTGTGAAAATTCGATATATATAAATATAAAAAGTGATTAAGTATTTCAATATTACGAACCGACACTCCAATTTTATTTATCTGATATTAAAAATTTGTAGTGAAGGAAAGCTGGTAGTACAGTCAACGTTCAAAAGTCCAGTAGCATCGTAACGACCGTATTCGCTTGCCGGTATAGTGCGTATTCTGAATGTGTGCGCCATGTTACCGTGTACACTTTACACACACTTAAATATCGTACAGTATCCATACCAGAAAATATAAGCGTGTAGTGGATGCAAGACAAAGATAACGTTATATTGTTTGTCCTCTTCATTCATTATTGCACTGTGTCAATAATAATGCAAAAATTTCACAAGCTACGTAAGATAGCTCGTAGCTCCATCGGTAAATAGTTGGCCTCGCATCGACGCTAGGTGGAAATGGTCACGGTTCAAATCTCAGTTATGCAAAGTTTTTATCTTAGCATTCTTTTAAGTCATATATTTTTTAATGAAATGACTTTTTGAAAGTTTTATTTAAGTAAGAATAATATTAAATTATAAAATAGTGATAAGAAATTATAAATGAATATTATAATTTAGTTAGACAATATCATATAATATATTATTATTACATATATATGACATATTATATATAATATAATATAATATGTTATATAAAGTAGTATAAGTATAATATATATATATATATATATATATATATATATATATATATATATATATATATATATATATATATATTAAGTAATATAAATAAAACAACACTTTCAAAAAATAAAATATATTATATTTATTTTAATGACCTAACAATTGAACAATTGAATTGATTGACGTTAAAATCTTTGATCGATAGATCTATCAAAATAATAATATTATATCTATTGTGTTACCAATATTTCATATTATTATTGAGGTTATAGTTTAATTATTCATTTTCTCTAGGAAAAGAGGATTAAAACTTAACCTCAACCTTAAAATATTAAACCTACCAATTACTGGCCAGCACGTCCCTAGGTAGAAACTAGAATGCCCAATTGAAACTAACGAAATATAAATATTATAACAATTAATACTTAGTGCCACATAGAAACATATTTTTAGTTTAATAATATTGATTAATATTTTGTGTAACCACCATTATTCTCGATACAACTGAGAAGACGCCTACGCATGGAAGCCACAATATTCTTACAGATATCTGTTCCACGTAAATCCTCCCACAACTGCTTGCAATGGGATTTGAGCAGCTCCGGACATCTTTCATCGCGTGCTCGCCATCTTTGCACCATTAAACCCCATATATTTTCAATCGGGTTTAAATCTGGGGATCGTGCTGGCCACGGAATAACCTTAATATTAGAATGTTCACTGAACCAATTGCGAACTATGGAGGCTCGGTGAATTGGACAATTATCATGCACAAAACTTATTTCGCTATCACCATACACATTTCGCACAGTAGGCAGCATAATGTCCTCTAAAACTTCTACATAATTTGCACTGTTGGCTCGCGTAGGTATAAATTCAAGTTCACCCGGCCCTTGCGCACTAATCCATCCCCACATGTTCACACTTATTCTGCCAGACTCAGTGTTTGATACTACGTTATTTTCAGACCAACGGGTGTTATCTTTACGCCATAAATGTAGTCTTCCTTTTTGAGAGGATTTAAAAGTCTTTTCATCGGAAAAAATTGTTGTTTCCCAATCAAAATCTAAATACTCTCGTGCAAAGCGTATCCGTTCATCTTTATGCCCTTGAGTCAAAAACGGTTTTTTCGCCGGCTTTCGGTGGTGTATTCCCTCGCCATGAAGTGCACGACGAACGGTGACCAATGACGTGTTAAACTCATCGGCAAAACGTCTTGTCGGTATGAAACCACACGTTTCATACTCCGCTGCCATGTAACGCCGCTGAGTCTGGTTAATGAGAAGTGGCCTTCCACTTCGTTTACGACTCTGCAAGCCACCTTCTTCCTTGAATCTTTTCACCCATCGACTTACAGTATTTCTCTAAAAAAAATTAACAAATTGTAAAAGACAATTTTCACCATTGAAAAAATATGCATCACAATAATATAATTAATTTCTACTTACAGAGAAGCCAGTTTCGTTAGAAATTTGAGAAATATTAAGGCCATTCGAATATAGGGCCACAATATTAGCTCTTGACTCGATATCAATATTTGCTTGCATATTGGACACCTAATTATTATTTTAAATTGAAATCGTAAGCACACAAACACTCGTAGCTGAGTTCACCAACCAACAACATTTTAATATTTTGTTTTTTCGAAGCCAGTTCATTCCATTTTATTTTAAATCTACCCTCACATTCTTTTTTCTGACTAGAATGTTACGTTTTTAACTAAAAGTTACTTAAGTAACTTATAAATTTATAAATATTTCAAAATTTAAAACATCACAATTTAAAAATGTAGAATCGACGCAGACCCAATGTGGGATGGATTTGATCCTGCAATTTAACAGGTGATCGTAGAATAAGTTATATGCACATGCTTAACCACTGGGCCACGGCAGTGCTTACACGTTGAGACGAAATTGACGATATGAATATACAGACAAACAAAGTGTATGTGTGTGTGAATTGTCTTTATAGAAAAAGGTCACAAGTAACGTTAAGTGTTGACGCTATAGCTGCGTTCGATTGCTACTGGACTTTTGAACGTTACTGTACATCTACAAAATATAACAATTAAAGATTCGAGAGAGTTGCCGTAGTGTGGGCAACACAGTATGACGATGTTATATCGTCTTCCATCACGACACGGTGTCGATTTTACTTCTAAGGCGATATAATATTTCATATAAAAGGTCGGAGGAAATTACTTACCAGTAACGGTGTTAGAGGAGCAAGCGTGGAGCCCACTCTTCCTAAGGAGGAGCACACTGCCAGCAGTGACTGCCGCACGCTGGTAGGGAACACCTCCGACACGTAGATGTACACAGAACTATAAGCCACCGTGATCGAGAACTTTCCAGAAAGATACAGCACAAGGGACAGCCATTTTTGATCTGAACAAAAAGGAAAATCTATATAATATATTAACGATAAAGAGATACTGTTTTAAAATGTTTACGTAGGAGGCAGTCATCGAAAATAATTATGTAATACTTTTATTAATATTATGATGCTATTTTATCGCTGAGCTACAGAGTATATAAAATGGGCCGGCACCATCGGGGAGGAACCTCTCGCTCACATGAAATCGGCGTAAAGTGACAGCTAAGCTGTCGCGTTTCGTGCGATTTGTTAGTTTCCGGTGGCCTATTGGGGGGCTCGGGAAAAGGAGGGCAACGCATCTGCATTGCCTCTGGTTATGTGGATGTTAATGGGCGTCGATAGTCGCAAGGCTTCGACAGTTCGTTTGCCCTCCTATGATATAAAAAAAAATCATTATTAATCTGGATACGACTGTACAACTGTTTACTGTAGAAAGTTAAAGGCGGAACTGCGGCCAACAGCAAGTTAATGATAAAGCTGTGCCAAACAGCAAGTTAATGATTATATAGCAGGAGATAGCAGCAGCAGATAGCAGGCTAATGATAAACCTGTCAACAGCATACTAATGATAAAGTTTTGATGATTGTACGAACGAGTTAAATTCATATGATGTTGATTCTGGTATGTTATTTATATTACAATATACCATATGCTCAGCAGTGGACGGATAAAGGCTGATGATAATGATATTCAGTGACGGATTTAGGCTTGATGCTACCCTAGGCCATGTTTATTTCGCCGCCCTTAATGCTAGAAAAAAGTAATGTATCAACCCTTATTTTATGTCCCACTGCTGGGCCAGGGCGAAATTATTAAGATTTAGTCATTTATAAAAGCTTTATAATGCATGTGATATTCAGTAATGAAACAAAAAGTAAAAAACATCATTCGGTAAAGACTATAATTAATCTTTAAAAAAACATAATCTTATTCATAGACTTAAAAGTAAATAAAAAAGTGAATTGTTATAGGTATATTCTATAGAGAATTCTTTACAAAAATTATAAAAATCCAAACTTATTTTCAAAGGCAGTCTTCTTTACTTTTTTCGTCTCTGAAATTTTGGCGCCCCCCAAATCATGCCGCCCTAGGCCCAGGCCTCACGGGCCTATAGTAAATCCAGCACTGAATTGATATTTGATACCAATATTATATTAATATACAAGATTAAAATACAAATATTTCAGAAAGTAAATTCCACCTGTTATGATTGATATCAAAAATATTTATAAAATTCCTACTTCATACATATATTTATGCAATGTTTACGAAACAACGCTTTATAACGCAAAAATCTTTATTACGACCTGCGCGGTACAAACAACGAATTATTCTGAAAACACTGATGGGTCGGTTGTGCCTCTTTTTCGCTCGTTCCGCACTCTCGCTTGCACTTCAAGCCTTAAATGTAACGCCTCAGAGCGAGGTAACGCCAGGAGTCATGTTTTTTTGTGCGTGCAGCCGGCTCCATCGAATTATAAGACGTTATCACGTCAAAAGGGCAACTCATTCATGTGTTTCCTTTCCTAAAACATATTAAGATGTAATGTATCTGTATCAGTAATTACACTGCCTAAGAGGACAGGAGGATAGAACGGTCTGCCGAAATACACAAAGCTGTTTAGCGGGAGATAGCGGGAGAAGCATAGTGGTATGCAAACAAATGGGAGCGCAGCACAACCGATAAGACCTTCAAGATTTCGTCTTGGCATTCATTTTAAAGTTCAGCAGAGGAGAAACAGGTTGATAATGATTATGATGATCAGATATTCCAACTTGCCAGTCAAAGTAATGAGCCTGTGAGCCAGCAAAATTTGTCCTAGCGGTAGGCAAACTAGCAAAGCACTTGAGATTTAGTAAAACCTATTTCAAGGCACCGGAGGAGGAGTACAGGATCGAACCCGAACCCTCTCGTTAAAGAGGCCGAGCCCATTTTGAGCCGATTTTGAGGAGGGGTTCCGTTGGCAACTTTCAAATAAGGAACCTTTAAGTGGCGCCTAATACCTTATTGTTATCATTTACCCTAAGAATTGACATTGACTTTAGGATACCTACATAATATTTCGTTTCATTCATTGTTATAAGCGCTTTCATACAATCACGTCTCTTGTCCTATTAGCATGGTATTTACTTAGAAAGTCTCCGAAATATTCTATAACCAATAGGAAGGATGAGTTGTGCCTTCTCATTTGATTGGTTACCACCATCCTGTATAACATTGCAGTAAAACAGTTTTCCTATTTTATATTCGTGTGTTCAGATTAACTTGGTTAAATTGCAAAAATTTACCATCTTGTAGCTCGTTTGCCCCGTTTGTCTTAAGAAAAGCTTTATCCGTAATAACTTAATATAACACATTAATGTCGCAATAACGCCTTTAGAGGCGGCGGTAAACAAAATCAGCTTAACTTGAATATTCCATTAAATCAGGCTGCCGTACAAACATCCATCAAATAAACAGGGACAACACAAAATTTCGCCCAAACTTGAGGCGTCAATTTAGCGTAAACCGAAGCCTGGAAGTTGTCTTTTGTTCGTGAGAAATCCCGCCCTTCTTGGATTTGGGCGAATTTACATTTTTATCAAATTCATCCAAGTTGTGTTTGATATGGGAGAGTATATTAACATTACTGGGTTTTACTATTTTTTGGGTGTCGAGGATAAAATTATTTTTCTCTATGATCTTGATAAATAATTGAAGGCACTATGTAAAGTGAAAATAGGCTTAAATATACAATTTTTTTAGCAAAATATGTAACATATGAGAGCATTGAAAATACATGTAAATCTTGATCATATTTAAAGGTAAACTGTTGTGGTCTAATCATATTGTCGAAAAAAAAACCTTTAAAACTTAAATTCTAGCAATTGTATGTCTCATTTTGAAACAAATCTCGATAAAATTAATAACAGTGATATAATATGATAATAAGAGGAACGATATTTGTGAGGAATAATAAATATTATAAATATCATAAGTAGGGCTATTCGAACGAAATATAGTACACGGCTTCTTTTTGCTTTTCTTTCATTTCTATATAGCGCAAGTTGCTTACCCCCTCAAAATATAGTTTATTTCGTTACAAGTGCGGAAAGCCTGTCATTGCAACGAGTTCCGACGAATGTCGACCCGAGAGAAAGCGAGGGTTGACAGTCGGAACAAGTTGCAAGGACGGTTTCGCACGTGTAATGAACGACTATTTTTAATACAGTTGCGAAAAAATGAAGCAATTTAATAAAATAATAAAAACACAAAATGGCGCCGAACGTAAAAGAATATAAGCAGAGATTTTTTTTCTTCACCCATTCTGGGTAGGCAAGGAAACTATGCCCATACAGCCAAGTCTTCAGTGGAAATGTTTTAGTGATAAGAAAAAAAAAATAAGATAAAATAAAATTAAACCCAGTCGAACACATTGAATTCAATCATTAAATCTGATATTGAAACAAATTAGTTTTATGAAACAAATCACTTTTTAAAAATATTTGCATGAATCATAAAAAAATCAATAAATTCTTTTTAGTAAAAACTTTTTTTTTCTTTTTAATATACATTACTTTGACAGTTGGGAAAGAGAACGCACGAGTGCGGAAAAGGTAAAGAAAAAGCACGAGTGTGTAATAGGCCACTTTCGCTATACGTCCCTGCAATACGCTACTTTTTGAGCAAGTTGTCTATTCTGAGACGAGCCGTGCAATTTCAGGTTTCTTAAAGAACTTCTACATCTTTGTAAAATTCATCTATACGTAATGGACAACCTAAAATTTGAGAATATTACAATAAACAAGAACATATTATTAGATGACATCTTCTTATTTTAGAATATGAAAATTTTGGAAAATATCCGGAGCATATTTATCTAAAATAGTCTAGCATATTCAATACAATTAAAAAAACTCACCTTTTGGCAGAAAAGATAAACTTATACACAGACACGCACTTAACAAGTAAGTCGATATTAGCACCTTCTTTCTTCCAAACCTATCTAGCACCAATAAACACACAAAGTTCGCTGGTATCTCCACAAAACCGACCAACATAAAGTTTATATATTTGTTCCCGGCCAGTGACACTGAGTTAATAGATAGTCCGTAATACACAAATGTACACGTAATCCACATAAACGAACACACGGCCACCCTTTTTCTTATTATACTCGATTTTACTGCTTTCATGAAATTTGAAGTCTCTTTTTTCTCTTTCACATCTTCTTTGTTCTTCTCTTTCTCCTCTGTCAGTCTTTCCAGTTCATAAAACGGTGATAATACGTCATCTGAGAGTTGTACTTTATTCATTTTTGCAGCTTTCTTCAAGATTTCAGCTGCTTCGTTGTGACGACCTTTGCTGAGCAACCAGCGAACGCTCTCGTTCAGGATCCATATATATGAGATGACAAATAGCGCTGGCGTGTATATGACTTGGATGAGAGTCCTCCAGTTCTGCAGCCACCAGGACAGTCCAGCGAGCGTCATCAGTCCTAGTACGTAGACGGCGTTGATCAGAGTATTACCGAATACTCTACCTTTTGGTCCAACAAGTTCCATAGCTAAAATTTAAATATTAAATTATTTTCAATGAAATTTTTATTGTATTCTTCGGTTTATAGGAATACGTCTCTTAAAAATAATATCTGACGAGGGAGAGTTAGTTATTCAAGGTGAACTCAGTCTAGGTTATTAAGAAATTCTTTATTGCAATGTGGTTAGTGTTTGGTTTTCAGTATTTTAGATAGCAACTTTATCAGTGGGAGGGATGCGCTATGCCATACCCGCTCCCTCCCTTCAGCAAGGGCTAATTGCTCGCATGAAGGAGCTCAGTTGCTTAGTTTCCACAGGCCGTTGGCCTGCCTTGATAGGCAGTGCCATTACAGACATGGAGACTTAATATCTCATGTCTCACGATAGGTGCCTCATAAATGGGTTGCCTTAAACAAGTCAATTTTAATGGACGACGTTGACAAGTTATCATCAGAATTCACACATTGGTATAAAAATGGAAAATAATATTCATATTAATAGATTATATACAGTGTGATTTTTTGAAGAACGGACATATTCAAGTAGCGTATAGAGCTAACGACCCTCATTCCAAAAATATATCACAAGTGGTGTCTTAATTTTTTTTAATTAATTTCACAATTGATTAAGAGTAGTCACAGTATTATGATAGAGGTTAAATATGGTGCATCAAATACGCCGACGTTCCAGCGCGAGCCATACTTATGGCACGTCCGCACGAGCGCAATTATTATTATACCTACCACTAACGTCTGTCTAAATTTAGCGCGCAAAGTGCACGCGATAATACAATAGGGTGACCATCAGTGGCGGCTGTACCTTAAGTGCGCTCGTGCGCTGAACCACCAATTTAAAAGATTAAAAAATTACAAATATCAGGTAATTGATCTTTATTTATAAATTACCATGTTAATAGGAATTTAAATATTTTTTAAACACACAAAAATCTTTATAACATAATGTACAATTTCTAATTATGACGAAACAATTTGAGCGCTTTGCTAAACTATTAAGACTTATTTTTCCATAATAGAAAAAAATCTCGTGCGCTTCCGCGAGCGCACGAGGACTGCTAATATAACTTGTATGAGTTACGCGCTATACGCCTGGCGCGTGAAACAAAAGATAGTTCATAGAAATGTACCGAGAAATTAGTCTGATTTCGTGCGCCGCACGCGCGTCCGAACTCCGAAGCCGAATTACCGAGAGCACCCGATGCTTGACGATTGACCGATGACCTCTCGCTCGTTGACAGTTTTATGTAGTTTTCGCGCTAATTATTGTTTGTTTTAGTTATTATAAAAACAATTACTTAATACTTACTATTTTTGTTTTCGTAATATTCTACTGTGTGTAGTGTGTTGTGTCAGTGAAAATGAGTTTAAACATTGATTATATTAAAGACAATAACAAAACTTTTCAAAATAAAGTTGATATTAAATTAGCCGGACCGCCAAGGCCCTTTTTAAATTTAAAACAAGAGTGCAAATCAAAAAATAAAGCATTCACGCGAAGTTTTAAAAGTGAAATGTATAATAGAAAGAAATGGTTGTGTGGATGTGAGCGTCTTAATGCATTCTTTTGTTTTCCTTGCATTATTTTTGGCGGAGAATCGATTTGGACAGAAACTGGAATCAAGGATTTGACGCATTTGAGTGAAAAAATAAAAAAACATGATTCTTCGCAAGTACACCTACAAAATGTAATGAGTTTGTCTGTGTTAGGCACGGTCGACATTCGTAATCAGCTAGATTCTGTATATAGAAGCAATATCCAAAAGTATAACGAACAAGTTGATAAAAACAGGTATATTTTATCACGTCTTATCGATTGTGTTAAGTTTTGTGGTGCATTTGAGTTAGCTTTGCGAGGTCACGATGAAACAATAGAGTCCAGTAATGCTGGGGTGTTTCGTGGATTAATAAACTTTGTATCGGAGTTGGATACAGTCATGAAGGAGCATCTTTCGTCGTCTACAGTATTCAAAGGTACGTCAAAGACTATTCAGAACGATATTTTGGACTCAATTTTATTTGTATACCATAAAGAATTGTCGGCTATTATTAAAAAATGTGAATACGTAGCAGTTCAAGCTGATGAAACTACCGATGTATCGACCATTACGCAGATGGTAATGATTTTAAGATACGAAGAAAACGGGCAGGTTCACGAACGGTTTTGAAAATATCTCACGCCGCCTTCGCATACTGCTGAAGGACTTAGTTCTGTTATTTTATCCGAATTACAGGCACTTAAAATAACTCCGCAACAATTAATAGCTCAATGTTACGATGGCGCCTCTGTAATGAGCGGGAGTGTTGGTGGAGTACAGGCTAAAATAAAAAATGTCTATCCAAATGCTTCATTCGTGCATTGTTATGCCCACCAATTAAATTTATTAATAGAAAAAAGTGTCAGTCAAAACAAATCCATACAGAAATTTTTTGCTAACCTTCAAGCTTTTCCAAAGTTTTTTTCACGATCACCTAAACGTACAGAGATTTTGAAAACTATTATATCAAAGAAGATTCCAGCTGCTCCGCAAACAAGATGGAACTTTAATTCGCGCACGGTTGACTCGGTACATAGATACAAGGAGCCTTTAAAAGAATGCATGACCACCATTATAGAAACGGAAAATGATACCAATTCTATAAATCAGGCTGATATGCTTCACAGATATTTGAACGACAGTTCTTTTTTATACTGGCTTAATTTTTTTCAATCTATTCTACCGCACAGTGAAATTTTATTTAAACAAATGCAAAAAAGGAATATTGATTTGGTTCATATAAAAAACTGCATTAATGATTTTGAAATTAGTATCCAGAACTCTAGGAACACCGTAGACCAATTTGAAGAACCGCCTCAAAAGAGGTGTAAATCGTCTATGTCTGTCATTGCAAAAGAAGTGTGCGATATAATTATTACCCAAGTAAAAGACCGATTTAGTTTTAGTAACCATTTGATAGCGGCTAAATTATTTTATTGCGAGAACTTTACTACGTACCGATTTACTTTTCCCGATCAAGATTTTACCCTCACGGTTTCCACATACGCTGCTTTGGACAAATATAAATTAAAAAATGAACTTTCAGCAATATACAATCGCGACGATTTTGTCAATGCAAACAGTGCAATCGCAATTTTACAATTGTTTTATAATAATGACCTCACTGAGTCATTTTCAGAGTCAGTGAAACTACTTCGAATTCTATGCACTATACCAATGACTTCGGTAGAGAGCGAGCGATGTTTCTCAACACTGAAAAGAATTAAAACTTTTCTGCGAAACACCATGTCTCAGGATCGGCTTAACGCACTTTCTGTGCTCAGTATTGAAAAAAAAATTATACAAACTATACCCGATTTCAATAAAAAAGTGATTGAGCATTTCGCTTCAGAAAAATGTCGTCGTATTGATTTGTTGTACAAAAAATAATAAAAAATCTACATATTTTAGGTAAAATGTTGTTTTGTTGCAATTTCTATTTTTAATACTTAGTGAGCAAGTAAAGTGCACTACCAGTTCGATGACCCACCAGCCGCCACTGGTGACCATATTATAAATCATTCTAAAATCTAAATCCAACAATGAATTACTTACATTTCTAAAGTCTATGTTTTGTTATTTATGTGTTTTTTTTTTTGGTGAATACAATTTTCTTTGATTGGTGAAACCGAGTTCTATCACGTCCCTGATTATGTCCTTTCTTCAAAAATTCACCCTGTATAAAAAGTTGTAAATTGATTATTGTCACAAAACAGCAGATGAAAGAATAATGAACATTATACTTGCCAATAACAAAAGCGGTACTATACGCCCCAGCACCTAAGGCGGCCTCTAAAAACTCTAGCACCAACATCATAACGTAACTAGTCGAGAATGACCTGAGGACTCCGAAGACGCCGTTCATGAGGGACGCGACAGACAATGCCAGCTTCCTCCCGTACTTGTCCGATATGATCCCGGTGAGGGGGAGGGACACGAAGAAACCAGCGTTGTGGAACGTTCCAATGATAGTCCTCTTCCAGTTAACGCAAGCAAGGTTGAACTGAAAATAATTTGCGGATAAGCCATACGAAAAATTACTATTGTTTTTTTTTCAGAAACGATATTTTTCAATAGAAATAGAGCGGTAATGTGTTTTATATGTATACTTATATATAAAAAAATATAAAAAAACCACCAAATTTGTGCTGCTATGCTTCTGCGCTTTTAGTGACTGAAGTTGATTGCTGCAGAATAGGCCGATGAGACACAGATCATTGATTGGTTGGATTGGTAAAACAGTGGTAAAACACTGATTAGTTTTTATAGTTCATATTACTACTCCATCCAGTTATAACTGTTATATGCTTGTTGAGCTGGATGAACAAGAATACGGTGGTGAAGTAAATGACACAAGATACCAGCTCAAAAGGGTTTTATTATTAACTGAGAACTAAGAAATGTTAAAAATATTTAATCTGTTTACTGAGCATTTCTCAAAAGTCAGTAATAACGAAATGGAAAGAGAGTGTTGTGATAGTGGTGGAGTTACAAAGAGAATGGAAAAAGAGGATATGGCCTCTTCTCCGGCGCCGGACGTAGACCCTATGGCTCTGTTCAATGTTAGAAGGAAGGAAGGTTAGAAAACTATATTAAAATAACCAGCCCAAAAATTAAAGGAGATTATACTGTTAAAGGAATCGGTAGAGTAGAATCAACTCTTTATATCTCGATATCTCTAAATCTAAAACTCAGTAGAACTCTACAGCTGAATGCGTGTAGTGAAAGGCGTAAGGCGTAAGTCTACTGAAACCAAATAGAGCAAACATTTGCACTAAGTAGTCAGTCAAATTCGTGAACTTTGCGCAGCCATAGACTCGGCTTTAATCTTACGTGACATAGATTAAAGAAGATATAGATATTAGTTTAATGACAGTACTAGACTTTTGAATGACAACTCCCAATAAGGAATATAACAGTATACTGTTTAATGTCTGTACTTTTCTTTGTCTATTGACTTTCAAAAATCTATTTTTAACGAAAATGTCCGATAATCAATAAATATTTTTGTTAGTAGTGCACTTGTATTGCAGATGAATTGGGCCTGCACGACTGTGGTACCTCTTGCTCACATCATATCCAAGTAAAAGACAGCTATGCTGTCGCATTTCGTGCAGTTTGTGAGTTCCTGTGGCTGTTTGGGTAGGGAAAAGGAGAGCAATGCACCTGCATAACTTCCCTTTGTGCAGACGTCTAAAATAGTTGCTCTTTAGTCACCATAAGACTTTCAATTGCCAAAAAAATATGATAACTCATTATTAAATTACTGTAACAGTTAAAAGTAAATTTTTAATGATAATGCCAATAAGTAACGTATATATAACTACTCATTATTTGATGACTGTAACTCTTAAAAGTTTATTTTTAATGATAATGAAAGTGACGTATATGACAACTCATTATTTGATGACTGTAACTTTCAAACGTTTTTAATGATACTATCGGATAAGTAATATGATAACCCGTTAGAGCACCATGTGTCCAGGATATGGAATCTGTTAGACCTGTCGCCGGGCAGGACGTATTTCACGTGTACGTGATACGATTTCCAGAAATATCGCTTCAAATTTCAGATTGAATTGTCTTAAATTATTATCGTATTTGCCAGTTTCCGTGGACAGTCGTATTTGTCTGCGAGGCAGTTGAGGTGCAGTTGAGGTAGTTGACGCCTATGCGTACTTCTATAAGTACATTAATAAAATAAAAGGATAGTAAGACATGATTAAGAATAATGTTGATCCATGTTCAGCAGTGGACGGGTAAAGGCTAATGATGGTGATAAGATTAAGAATATAACCGGAATTAGGTATAGTAAAATCCTGTCATGAGCATTGCATGCAGAATGTGTATCAAATCTATATTCACAAAATTAATGTATTTTTTTTGTTCAAATCAAGCATAAGCTGTAATCTTAATAATATTATAAAGGCAATAGTTTGTAAGTTTAAATGTTTGGGTATCAGTTGCTTTTTCACGCAAAAAATTTATATAATTAATCAGGTTACACATCAGAATAAGATAAAGAATATAATTTATCCCTGTATTCCAGGAAATGGGAAGAACATTGGTTGAATCGCGGGTCGCTGCTAGTAATTTAGGTAGTAAAGATAATGTTCATGAGTTTTATGTTTTTTTTTATTTATAGCAAAGAACAGTCGAAGCTTTTTGGTGACTTACAACGCCAACAAACATCCACACAACCAGAGGTTCTTTAGATGCGTTGCCCTCCTTAATAATCAATCATAATTAATAATCCATCCTCACAGGAATGTAAATTTAAGTTAACGTGGGCAAAGCTGCGGACAACAGCTATAATAGATGGAACGTTTGAAGTATAAACATTGTCTCTACATCAAGCTGAAGATAAGATATGAAGCCCACGCGGCACAAACTGTTCACGATCCGAACACGCGTGCGAATCAGAATAGATTGGAAGGAATAATCGATTTTATATCGATATGTGACGATGGTCCAGTGGTGGGTGGACTCGGCCTCCTATACGAGAGGTTCCCGGTTCAATTCTGACCACCCCGTGTGTGCCTTGAGATGGAATTTTCTAAATTTCTAAGCGCACACGAGACCATCGTTCGCTCACCGGTGAAGGAAAACATCGTGAGGAAACCTGCATGCCTGATGAAATTGAAAGCCTTTGAAGTATGTGAAGTTCACCCGCATTGAGCCAGCGCATCGGTGAACTATGGTAACCATTAACCGTCCTCGCTTGATTTCGAGGAGGAGACCCGTGCCCAGCACTGGGACATATAGGGTTAATACTTTACTTTTTTTATATCTATATGACATACATTAATGTACAGAAGAATTTCTTTTATGGTACCACTTTACGTTATAAGTAAGACAATTCATACAAAAACATAAGTAACGTAGAAAATTTGCGGCCAAAATTGTAGTTTCGAAATACCCAGTTGTACTCAAAACTACTATCTCTCATGGATACCATTAATTCTACATAAAAAAAGCATCTTATATTTAAACAAATCAAGCCGTAAAATCTACAAATTGTGTAAAAAAACAAACATATTTTACAAATAACACATATACTTGAAAACGACCTTCTAGCATAGACGAGGTAATAAAAAAAATCAAGTCTTTGACCCCATAGATACTTTATCTTTTGAACCAGTCCTCCCGTGACCATGGTAGCTGTAGGTATCCGATACGTCGGGCATGTAAACATAAATCGAGATAAAATAAAACGTACGATTCGATTATCGAGAATCGATATTGAATACTCGATATAATCATTAATAGATTCTGTGTTTATTTAAAATCGATTCAAATATCGATATTACCTGAAACCACGCATAATCAAGCATCTAAGTATAATTTGTTTTCTATTGTTTGAATTCCCTTATCATCAGACTTAAATGATACTATTACATTATCTGTACAAACAAAATAGAAATGTCTGTTTGTAATTTAAAACCTACAGCGAAACTCTGAAACGGCTAGATCGATAATGATAAGACTGCATCGGCAGATAGGTTTTAAAATTTTAGGTTTTATATATTATTATTTAAAAATTTAGGTTACAAAAAAATCATCATAAATTCGTTGACTTCGCAGCGGTTCGTGGTGGTTTCGTAGCGAAAAGATACCGACATTCGTCATCGTCACTGAGTTATCAGTGACAACTTCCTAGCTAATATATTAATAATAACGATAGATAATCAATAAACATTTTACGATTTAGCGCGACTTATGTTGCCCATATAATATTTTATTATTTTCAAACTTTGTTATCATTTTTTTACTTATTTTAAGCCCCCAGGAAATATCGGATTAAAAGTAAATTACATTTAATAGTTTAAACCAATTTTGGGTAAGCCATTTGCTCACTGTTCTGAGCTTAAAGGCCAAAAGGCCAAAAAATCTAGCATTTAAAAAAATGTAAAATAAAGTTGGCTTATTCTTACATCTTTGACTGCGGAGTCCTCCTCGCCGTACACAAACTCCGTGCATTCCTCAACCATCGCGCTGAAGTCATTTTTATTGCATGCGTCGCTGATATTTCGATATTGGAATCGCTTGCACTTCGACACGCCAGCTTTCTCTTGGGGTATAGCGTATTCCAACCACTCACTGTGATTTAGATTCTCGCATTCTGAAATATGGCATCTGCAATGGAAATATTTGATGTAAAATATTGCCACTTATGATAAATTTTATTGGGTTTGAATATAGAAGGTTTGTTTATCAAACTATATGGAACACGGGCTATCGAAATGCCTATATAAGTTATTGCATTTGCTCGTTTTTTTTGTTTTGTTTTATATAGATACTCTTTAACTTGAAATAAAAAAAACAAAAAGTGATCGGACTAGAGATACGAACCAGGCTCCTTTCGATTCATAATTGCCTAGTTTCTCCACTAAGCTATTATGTCTGTAATATTTGACGACAAAATTTACGATCGTATTCTAATCATATTTTATCATTTCCTCAAAACACGGATAAAAAAAAGTTTTCTAAAAATCTATCCTAGCTGGATCGATTTATCGCCGTTGTTAACGCATGTATACAAAATTTCATGAAAATCGTTGGAGCCGTTTCCGAGATACGAGTACCTATTGAGATACAAGAATTGCTCTTTAAAGGTATAAGATAAGTTATTATAAGGGCCTGTTTCACAGTCTCCAGTTATGTTCCCAATAGGCTATCGGCAATATATTTGACAGATATTTGACAGATACTCCATACTCTATCTGTCAAATATGTTGCCGATAAACTATTGGGCACTTAACTGGAGATTGTGAAACAGGCCCTAAGTAGCATATATATTATTTAATATGTTTGGGCGAAGACGATCTACTAGTTCTGTCTTTTGAGGGTGATGATGCCATAAGACCATTGTTTAGCTCACTAGTGAAGGAAAACGTGTGTGAAGTTCACCAACCCGTGATGGCCCAACGTTCTCTTCGCCTGATTTCGACCAACATTGGACCATATTCTACAAATGCAAAAGTTTTTAAGAATGTACGAATGGATGGATGTTTGTTACTCTATCACGTAAAAACTACTGAATGGATTTTCATGAAACTTTACTTTTACATCAGAATAACACATATACTGTAGGCTATAAGCATAGGAGTACGCGGGTGAAACCGCGGGGCGCTGTTAGTTAATAATATTTTAGTCATTATCATAATATCTACTCATTAAATTCGGGCTCAAAAATGCCGTACAAATTTCTTTCCATGTTAAAGAACATATCACGGTCTACCCAATTAGTATTAATTATTTTACGAAATTAGACCAGACAACTCATCCATGTTTTACTTATCACGAGGTTGTTACCTTGCATGCTAGTTATTACACTGCATTTTTGCCCTTCTATCCAAAACACAGAAAAGCTGTTCAGAGGAAGAAACAATGGAATAGTGGTACCCATATAGGCGGGAAAATGGCATAGCGCGACTTTCTTATTGGTTGGAATTTAATTATACCTACACGATTCAGTGAGACACCGATCCAAGCTAAAGAATCCAGACGTACATAGAAGGACAGTTCTTAAGGATTTTTTGTGCTGACTTTATTGAGGACGTGTCCCCAGTTCGAACTCGCTGGCTCTCGTAGGCTCATATGCTAGGGAGTAGGGACATCGCGGTGTCCCTCTCGTCACGCCGCCAAGCGGACGTTTACATCGCAGAGTTTTTCCTCAAAGCACTCGTAAGAACTGTCCTTCTATGTACGCAGTGTTGGATTTACGTATAGGCCCGTGAGGCCCGGGCCTAGGGCGGCATGATTTGAGGAGCGCCAAAATTTCAGAGACGAAAAAAGTAAAGAAGACTGCCTTTGAAAATGAGTTTGGATTAATTTTTGTAAATAATTCTCTATAGAATATCTCTATAACAATTCACTTTTTTTATTTACTTTTCAATCTATGAATAAGATTATGTTTTTTAAAGATTAATTATAGTCTTTACCGAATGATGTTCTTTACTTTTTGTTTCATTACTGAATATTACATGCACGTAAAGCTTTTAAAAATGACTAAATCTTAACAATTTCGCCCTGGCCCAGCAGTGGGACATAATATAAGGGTTGATACTTTACTTTTTTCTAGCATTAAGGGCGGCGAAATAAAGAGGGCCTAGGACGGCATCAAGCCTAAATCCGTCACTGTATGTATGTCTGAATTCTTTGCCCAAGCACTTGATGTCGAGGCGAGTATACACGATTCAGTGCTACACCGACCCAAGCACGTATAAACACCTGTGTGAGGCAGAACAACAACACTAGTAATGAAGATGGTTATAAGTTGATAAAGATGACTATACCAAAATTTGAATCTGTTATTTTTATTACTCCATTTGCTAGTTCGGAAATCTCTTGGCATTTGAGACGCAAAGTCCAGTCGAAGGGAGAGGGAGAGAATCATTCTGATCATGATGAATAGTTGTTTCTCAAGCATGAAACACGTATATAATATTATTATCTAATATCTATTCCATGTTTATTTCAGTTGTAATAAAAAATCAATAAAAAACAATCAATTACACTTCATTTATATACATACAATATTATTGTCCTGTCCTTACGAGTATAATATGTTTCAGGCAAGTAATAATGTGATGATAGTACCAGCATACGACTAAGCACAAAATGCATCTCTCCCCTTATCTGCTCACACACAATGAAGTTACATGCACCCTTCAATAAGTTCACTAAATCTCGCGCATGCGTACTGATTCGTAAAAAGAATTTTTAAGGTTATAAGCTTAATATTTGGTTATGTTAATAAAAACATAAAATAATAACGACAACTCTAACGCAATTAACATTGACACGATCTACACAAATAAGATACACAAACAAAATACACACATTAATAAATACACACCACAAACTAAATACACATATCCTACAATTGAATAATACACAAACGGCTCACCTATAGTTTATGTCTGGGGCTTCAAACACATAAACGGATCCATACATTCCCGCCAAATATATTGGGAATAAGAGGAATGCGTAATTGAATAGATTATACCTTCCAAATGGGCCTAATTGTTTTAAAATGTCATCCAGACCTATGTCTTCTCTCATTTTACACAATCGCGGTAAATAGCGGTAGACCCGGTAAATTTGGTAAACGTAAAGCCTTACCGCACGTGGTTGACTGACGTGCGGTTTGGTACGCGCATGCGCTGTGATAAGATAGCTCTTGTAAGCTACACAAGACGCGCGATGGAAAGGACCAATTATAATAAATGTTTGTTACGGATATATATTAGAGCGACGATAGTTCAGTGGATTTGGCCTCTTGAGCGAGAGGTTCCCGGTTCGATCCTGACCCAATATGATGCCTTGAAGTTTTCTAAATTTTAAAGTGCACCTTGAAGGAAAACATCGTGACCATACCTGCTACCTTATCACCACATTAGGACAGCGAATCAGTGAATTATGGCCCAAGTCCTCGCCCGATTTCGAGGAGGAGACCCGTGCACGGCAGACAGACATATGTGTTGATAGTTTTATGTCTTTAAAAATAAATGAATGACGTGCAAAAGTCTAATTAATTTTAGCTCGAAAAATAAACTTTATGATAAATAATAATTGCTGTGTTTAAAACATCTGATGATTATGTCTATCATATCAATACTAATTATACGATCATACAATTTTTGTGATTTGGAAAATAATTAGTAGTTTTTATTATTGAAAATGATATATCATGTTTTATTACATTTTGGTTATTATAGTTATGAGGTGACTGTTTCCTTTACATTATATTTTATTTTAATTGCTGATTAAGTTCGATCTTTATATTTAAAATTGTCATATAAATATAATTTAAAGTGTCAGGAAGTTACGAGTAGGTCCTATAATTCTGTAATAGACATTCAATTGAGTTCATCATAACATTTGGAAATAGGTTAAGAAGTATAAAACTGGAATTAATTCCGTTTGTAATCGCCTCACTATAAAAGCGTCAATGCCTTACATACTTTCTAGTGCTATCGAACAGGGTGGGGTTGCTTCATCGACTGTGTAAACTTCTTTTGGCGCACACAGATTTTTTGTATACTGTGAATGAAGCTGATCCATCACGCTCTGAAGTGAAATCGATCGGGTGAACTCGGCCCGCCGAGTGTACCCGAGTGAGAAAGATACGACTGCTCTTCGCTGCTTTTTTGCGTTTATTATATTCAATAGTTTTTATTATATTGATACGTAATAATAACTATTATTTGATCATTGACTTACATATTTGACTTTTATTCTATTGTAAATTTTTATTTTATTGTATAGTCTATGGGTTGTTTACGTCTAAAATCTTAGCGCTGATCGTTTACAAGACGTGTATACATGAGACAGATGGGCCTATCACCAACAACAGGGGGCAATCAATCTTGGTTCACCCTGACTAATATTAATCGAATCACACAGTTAATTGTTAATATAATATAACTAGGGGCCCCGACAGACGTCGCACTGTCAAACGTACTAATCGCAAAACAAAACAGTAAAACAGAAAGAAAAAAACAGTGTTTTTGTCTCAAAAGGGAGAAAATTTTAAGTATGTATTTTTGAATTCGATATATCATGTTTAAGAACGACAATAGTCCAGTGGTCGGTAGACTCGGCCTCTTATGCGAGAGGTTCCGCGTTCGATCCTGACCCCCACGTGTGTGCCTTGAAATGGGTTTTTCTAAATTTCTAAGTGCACCCCAAACACGAGACCATCGCTCGCTCACCGGTGAAGGAAAACATCGTGAGGATATGCAGGCATCCTGTTGCGATTGAAAGTCTTTGAAGGTATATGAAGCGTTACAGAAAGTACTTAGGTTACCTACGATATATTATGAAAATGTGTGTTAAGTCACTGCTGCTGGTTACCGAGTCTCATAACAAAAATTTCATCACATTAATATTAAAATGGATACTAATTTGGAATAATTATTTCAAATTTTGAAAGACCTATTATTGCAAGCGACTGTACAATGCACCCAGATGACCTGGGTGACCTAGGCCATTCGTCAGGCTAGGTAAATTGAAAGCGTCTGCGTAGATTAGTATTCCCAATTGTAGGTACTAGGTCTAAGCTGAACACATATTGGCAACTTCGTTCGTTATACACGATATGTATGTCAGTAAGACAATAACCAAATTATTGACGACCTCTGTGGGTCAACGTTGGCGCTTAAGCCGGACGTAGTGGGTTCGAATCTTTTCGAAAAACTGTTTTAATAATTTTTTTATGAGGATAAAGAAATAAATTAATTAAGCAATAGTTTATTTTATATTGTATAAATTGTTTTATTTATCCTAGATGTATGTGAATATTTGGTGAGCTCAAGTTTTATTAACTCTTCGAAATGGCCCTCAAGGATCGAAGCTCCATACAAGGCCAATAGAAATCAGTCATTACGTTTAAAACTTAAGATGTACAAACAGAATATTCGCTTTTACTAAGTATCTAGATAAAGTAAAAATATCTTTTATCTTTTACGAAACATTAAATGTTTTAGATGCATACTTATATATTTCTAAATACATACATATTATAGATAAACATCCAGACACAGAAAAAATGATCATGCTCATCACATAAATATTTGGCCTGGATAGAAATCGAACCCACAGCCTTAGGGTCTACAAGACCACAAGACTGACAGAACAGTCAATTAATATTATTAAAAGGTAATTAGAATACTATAGTACTAATCGTCCCACCGAATAAGACAATGCCTTCTTAGAGTATTCGAAGCTGCGGACAACAGGTGTATACCACTGTCAATCAGGTGAGACAGGCAAAGATACAGAGTATCATCACTGCGGCAGCTGATAAGACACTGCAGATCACACCCTGGTAAAGTGGCCTGGGTGGAAGCAAGGTTTCCCGCTTCTAACCCGCCCTTATCGTTGCTTACCTTACCTCGCCCCTAATCGTTGAGATTAGAGCGGAATTGTCGGTCCCTGTGGTTACACAAAGTCCTGGCTAAGGTGCCTTATATGTGCAAGGTGCCTTTAGATTAGAAAAAGAAGGGGACGCCATTCCCCTGCCTCTAAAGGAGAGTGAGAGTGAGAGTAAAGACCAGACGACGAAACCACTGCTGAGATTTAGTGGATAATCTGCGTCCCCTTTACATTCTTTTTGCACGTAGAGATTCCTCTATAACCCCCCCCCCCCCCCGTTCCGGTCGTATACAAAAGAATAATTCCCAGCGAGAAAAAAGGCTGGCAAAAGTGAAAGCAACAGCAGGAATTAAGTTAAGTCACAAAATACTACAATAACATACAACCTAAACAACAAAGATCTCGCGAATCAGGAAAACATCTCAATGATACAAAGCACATCGGCTCACATAATCAAGATGCACAAACGTGGAGCTCATCTCGGCACCAAATGATCACGGTACGTAGATTGAAAGGCGCCAGGCGGCAGCATGCGCCCGTTGCTAGATTGAAGACGATTTTTTCCCCGTGAGCAATGTTACAGATTTCCCCGATGGTATATTGGCAATAATCATTTATAAGCCCTGAAATCTATTATATATATAATTCCAGTGTCACGATGTTTGTCCGGGATGAACTCCGAAACTACTGAACCGACTTTAATGTATTTTCTTTTAAAATGTGTGCTTTTTTTCTACTAAAAAGATAAGATAGTTTTTTTCTCGAATTTGAGATAAAATAGGTTGGAACAAAAAACTGCAACATACCAAATCTTTTTGACAGAACGAAGTCTGATAACGAAGGAACCGCTAGTATATTATATTACTATAAAATATTACTACCAAACCGCCCGTTTGTGGACGAGTAGTACATTAGGCCTAGATATTGTCTAATCATCATCGCATCGGCTTCATGCGTCATTTTGGTTTATATAAGTTGCGATTTTTCGCATGTGGGAAAATTTGTGCAGCGTTGGCTGCTCCCGTCAATTCCCTGATAATTTTGGGCCATGACTTTTTCTTCCTACCAACGCTCCTTCCTCCCCAATTTTTGCCATCATTAAAATTTGTGGTGGGCTTAGTCTTAAGTCTTAGTCAAGTAGTACTTGTCCCATTTAGCATTTCAGCTTTCGATGGTCAAAATCCTTATCTTGTCCAAGGCGTCGTAAGGCTTAATATTTCTCCCCGATTCCAGGGTAAGCCAGTACCCTGGCAGCACCGAGCACGCGGCACATTTGCTCCAGCCGTCCTGGATTTGCATACATTTGCATCACGACAGAGCTACGTCACTTGTCATTCCACTATCATATAATTTCAAGCAGTTCTCGCATGCATAATGCGCGCCGCGATCATACTTAGGCTTCTATTTCGCATCATGAAATATGCACTTAGATTTTGGAGGAATACAAGTTATTTGGAGACAGAGAAGTGGTTTCATTATTACAGGTTTTGTCAAAAATTTTGCACACGAAAAAGTTTCTCTTTGCACGTCAATTAAATCTACCACTGGTTCCAAGGAGGGCCCAGTGGGGGCGAAGTGGCTGTTCTACTCTGAACTGGTCTACTGGTCTACTCTGTAGGGTAAACGGAATAATGACGGACCCTTCCCCCTTTACAAGGATGTGTAAAGGGACACATGAAGAGATTCAAAGTAGAGCCCTCTCGGTGGAAATGGTTAGTGTTTGGCAGCACAATGGTAAAGTGTCCCACTTACATGTCCCACTGATGGGCAAGGGTCTCCTCCTCGAAATCGGGCGAGGAGGGTAATGGGCCATAGTTCACCGATGCGCTGGCCCAATGTGGAATGGTGAACTACACACACTTTCAAAGGTTTTCAATCTCATCAAGCATGCAGGTTTCCTCACGATGTTTTCCTTCACTTTCTGGGGGTAATTTTACGTTATTTCTAATTCTGACAATTAATCATCATCATTATTATCACCATTACTATACTAAATAAACAAACACTCAAACTCTGTGATTGTGTATTCTGTTTGTGGAAGTCACTTCAAATATAATTATGCTTTTATGTTAATTGAAATGTATTGAATTAATCATTAATCTACTTGAGCTTTGAGCGACGATGGTCCAGTGGGTATAGACTCGGCCTCTTGTGCGAGAGGTTCCGGGTTCGATCTTGACCTCTTTGTGATGCAATGAAATGGGTTTTTCTAAATTTCTAAGCGACAGCTAGCTTGTTCTACCAATGTTATATATGCATGTATCCCTTTCACGTAAAAAATACTGAATCGATTTTGAAGAAAATTCACATTCATATAGCTCACACATAAGAGTAACATAGGCTATAATTTATCCCCGTACTCCCACGGGAATGCGAAGTACGCGAGTGAAACCGCAGGGCGCTGTTGGCTTAAAATATTTTTCTATAATTATGTCAAGAAAATAATATCTTGCGAGGGTTCGCTTTATCTAGTAGGAGGTTATCTTCTTAGCTGATTAATATAATATGTTTGATTTATGTTGTATTGGCAATAGGGCAGACGAGTCACAGGATATTGAGTGGTCAGCGTCGCCCATGACCACAAACAAGTTAATCTGAGACTAGCCCAGGCAGCTCATTCACCCCACCATGGTTTAGGCCTTGTCGTGGCGGTGGGGCTCAGTAACCCAGGGTGAGCCCAACACCTTGGGCAAAGCGAATTGAGTCGAGGGGGCCCTTTGTATCCCTCTTATAAGAAGAGGAGACAAAAGAGCAGGGGGCATTGACAAGAGGTGAGGACGGGAACCTCACCTCATTGTACCTTCCCGACGTTGGGAGGGTTTGTTCTATAGTGCGGGGCAACCTCTCTGTGGAGGTAGCGTCGGTTCCCTGAGGGACTGACTAGCCATCGAGGTGCCCTGTTGCTAGCAGACCCGGGACAATGGAAGTGGTGGCACTGGCCGGGTTTTAGTGTCTAGAGCTGCGTCCACTTACCATCTTTCGGGCGCAGTGAATCCCAAATATCCGCCTGGGGAGACCCACTCCCCTGCGGGATGCGTCAGTGCATTTCCCGACGTAAAAAAGAGACAACTCATTCAAGTGTTGGTTACCCTGAGATATATGTTAATCTCCATGACAGTAATTTCACTGTCTATCCTACCTTCCCTCAGAAACAGCAAAGCTGTTTGAAAGAAGAAAATACATAAAAATCCACGTGGATTCGAACTCGATTAGGGATGTTGACTAATTTTTGTAATTGATTTTATTTGATAGGTATACTATATATGAACACGAAAAAAATACTTTTGTAAAGAAATATGTCCAATTTTAACAAAAAATTAAATAAAGAAAAATGGTTTTTAAAATCGCCCTTGAAACGCTCCAAGCGTCATTACGTCACACACCGCATTCAGAACTCGCGCTATGTTAGGTGAGTTTGTACTTAGCTCAATGTTCAGTGACGTCATCGCCTTATACGCGTTTGCAGTCACGTGATAATGCATGATAAATAACGCATTTTAAATTAATTTTCTAAATTTTAAGACAAATAAGTAGACTTTTTAAATGTTATTTTAGGTTTTCAAATACTGTATTTAATATTATGTAAAACATAACTTTACATGAATTTGTAACATGTGTCAACATCCCTATTACTCCACTTGTCATATAACTTATAACGTCTTATTATCCAATAAACAGTTAAGTGTATTTTAAGTGAGTTTAATCCAAGAGTTTTAAATTTAGGGCCGGAAACGGCAACCAACGTAATCAGTGTAATAGAGGTCCCGCATGTGACGGCGTCTACACGATCAGAGTACAGCGAGATTGACGTCGGACTGACGGTGGACTGGCGGTGGACTGATGGAAGGATTTCAACATAAGCGATTTCAGATGAAACACTACTAAAACGCGAAAACTTTAAAATAATGTTAATATAAAATAAAAATAAAATATTTTACGGCAGAAACCAAGAGAACCAAGGCAGAGCCTGTATTATGGCGGACAGACAATTGATTCATTGTTATATATTTCTAAATACATACATACATATAGATACCTAAAGACGGAACAAAGGATCAAGTTCATCACACAAACATTTGTCCTGGGGTAGGAGCTGTGATACGAAGGTAAAAGAGTCGGAGCCCAGAAGGCTACCTATGCCCACACAAGCAGAGGCTATGCAGATGCGTTGCACTCCATTCCCCTAATGATGTATATACTATAGGTGTTGCTCTACTATATTATGCATGTATTATGCATATAAACCTTCCTCTTGAATTGTTCTATCTATTAAAAAAACCGCATCAAAATCCGTTGCGTACTTTTAAATATTTAAGCATACATACAGCGGGAAGCGACTTTGTTTTATACTATGTAAAGAAAATATAAAATAAAACGGACCGTGTAAATGCGATATTATACGATATTTTATACTTTATATATTATAAGTTATCTTCATTAAAAGGTCATAGTCCATATAATTAAAAATTGATTGAATCTCAAGAATAACGGTACTACTTTTTTCGTTCAAACCATAACATGGACGAGATGTCTTTTTATAGCAACCGGCTTTCTATTAATAGCAACTAACATCGTTGTTGTTATTAGTTTTTAAATTAATTCGTTTACTCCTTGAGTAAACGTTTACTAGTCGAGTAAACGATTACGTTACGTTAAGCGTTTATGTATATTTCATGATTTACTAATATAATAATAATAGGCATTATTAATACCAATAAAAGCATTTCCAAATAACACCGCGCGCGATATCAAAACATAATTTTACTTTGTATTCGAAAAAAATGTTTGTATGCTAATTTAAAGTTATTAAACGTATTGTAAGACAAGTTACGTGTTGAAATGTCAAATAGAATATATTAGTAGAAGAATATCAGAAATAAGTGTTATCTTACGAATTCCTCATTAGATTTCCGATTCTGAATGGAATAAGAAAGTACGAATGAAATACTTTTTTGATGATGATGATGATGATGATGATGATGATGATGATGATGATGATGATAATGATGATGATGATGATGGTGGTAGTGAAGACGATGATGACAAAGATGATAGTCACGGTCAATTTTAAACGGTCTATTTAGTTTTTGTTTCGTAACATTCAAATCAAAGTTAAGAATGCGTTCAAACCAAAATAAACTCACCTATAATTTATGTCTGGGGCTTCAAAAACAAAAACGGATCCGTACATTCCCGCCAAATATATTGGAAACAGAAGCAAGGCATAATTCACTATATTATACCTCCCAAACGGTCCCAATTGTTTTAAAATGTCATCCAAACCTATGTCTTTGCTCATTGTTACACAAAATTAAAAAAAAAAAATCTTGAATCACACTTCATACGTTTTACGCAAGCGTAGAAAGTCTCACACTAAAATGTTTTATGTTTTTTAGTATTGTATCGTTTTTATCAAGAATAAGTATATGAACGTGTGTTGTCTGTGTGTCCAAAAATAAACTAAAGATAAACCGACCAGTGACCAGTTCTTTACTCTTTGCGGGAAAGAAACGGATGGATGTTTGTAGATAAGAGCGAGCGAAACAGATATATTATGTATTTAATTATTATGTATAATGTTATTGACTATCGAAGCTTATAGATTATTTTCTCTTTAGCATCATCATCATCATCATCATCACCAGCAACTTGTTATGTGTTACAGAAAATTCATAATCCGATAGTTTGTCATAGCCGAACGTGCTATGGAACTGTTGGGTATGTCTTTGGCTGACAGGTTTCAAATTTCGAAAAAAAATTCGAAAATCGAAAATTTGAAAAAAAGACACCCAAAGCACTAAAGTTACCGATATCACGTGAAGAATAAGCTCGTTGAAGTGGTAGTAGTAGTAGGAGAACGTATGGTCGATGGGCCAAAGACCGTGTTGAATGCGAGTGGCAGGGCATCGGTCACCTTGTTGTTCAATGTGGACGGACAAAAGCTGATGATGATGATATTGATATTAGCCCGCGAGCCAGTAACAGATCTTCATGACCAACTTCCTCCCGCGAGATAATTCGTGAGACGTATCAGAGAATAGTATCATAAAGCCTAGTGGACGTCAGCTGGCGCGCGGTTGGGGGGGTGAGGGGTGGGAGCCTCCCAATCATGTAGAAAAAACAAATCAGTCATTTCCTCTCAGCTGAAATATTTGTTAAATTGTAGTTAGCCCAATATCTTAACCGAAAAAAAAATAAAAAAATCATGTTCTAGTCACCAGCTGACGTATAATGTAACATGTCATAACCAGCTGATTATTTATTTTCGGTTAAGATATTGGGTTAACTACAATTTAACAAATATTTGAGCTGAGAGGAAGTGCCTGAATTGTTATTTTATTTTTCTTCAAGCGTGGGGGGCTCCCACCGCTCATCCCCCCAACCGAGAGCCAGCTGACGTTCACGAGGCTTTATGATACTGTTCTCTGATACGTCTCACGAAGTATCTCGCGGGAGGAAATGATTGACCAAATTTTCACCTGGCTCCCGGACCGTATGAATGAATTTTGACGAAATTGACTTACCGTAACATGTCAGTTTGCCCATTCAAGTCGAAGAGACTGGTCGTCTTGTCGTTCATAGAAGGAGGCCTATGTCCAGCTGTGAACGGATAATGAATAATATTATAAACGTGAAAGTTTGTAAGTATGGATGGATGGACGTTTTGTTGCTCTTTCACGTAAAAACTACTGAATGGATTTTAATGAAACTTTACAATAATATAGCTTATAGTACATCAAAATAACACATAGGTTACAAATATCTTCGTACTCTCACGGAAACGGGAAGTACACGGTTGAAGCTAGGCGCTGCTAGTGACTCCATAAAAAGTACTTGCAATCTATTAAAATTAAATAAAACCAGGTATAATGTAATTCTAAGATCTTTCCAAACTGTAAGGGTCTATTTCACAATGTCCTAATAAAGTTCCAATTAAGCTATTTGCAACATATTTACCACATAACTACAACTTTTTTGTTTCACAATTGACAAATAGCAATATTTGGCTAATAAAGTTCCCTGTAAACTATAGGTCGGATCAACTGGCCATTAGCAAATTTATGTGCCACATAAATTAGTTGACAGATATATACGCGGTTGACAGCTTCACGACATTTGACAATTTGACTTTCCGGTAACAGTAATATACAAAATAATTTAAATTGTGTTTTGATCGTTTAATAATCAAGGGATAACACTATATACAATGTCTATGTAAATAAAAGGTATAAGGATGGTATGATACATACATTTAAATTATAAAAACATATTTTCATGTATATTTACAACATGGAATGTTTTTCTAAAACATATTAATCGTAAAATGGAACTATGAAATGCGAGGTTGCCAAGCCTACTAACCAGTAAGTGCCAAATAGGGATCTGCCAAATAAATTTACAGGGAAGATGATGGTGAAACCCAATCAAGACTAACTAGAAGATTTATGTGTCAGTTAATGTATGTGTCATATAGCTATAGGGTACTTTACTAGTATATTGTGAAACAGACCCTAAAAGTAATAAAAATTGTGGTCCCTAATCGGTCCTTCGCAGATTATAAAGTTCTTTGATGATAAAACAGCACGAAGCATAATCTCGGAATACCTTCAGCGATTTAGTGATGTAGATTGCTAGATTGGAAGATTACAACGGAAACTAGTGGTACCGTGTGTAATTATTGCACGACGTATCTCGACGAGAGACTAAATCACATGCGATTACTATATTATACGTACAATTTCTAGGAATGTTTCAGGTGGAAGCAAAAGGAGCCTTCTTGGCGTTCATCGAAGGAGATTTCTTGAAAAATAAAATATTAATTATGGAGGGTAGAGGCAAGGAGTACCTATCATCTCTGTATCAGTTGCAAAAGGGTAAACTTTTAAATATGTATATTGTATACCAATACCATACCCCTTTCCTACACCAGCGCTATTGCGGACGGTTTGAACTGTTATTTATAGCATACAGCTGGACACTTATTATTTCCCACTATGAGATGGTACTCCTTACCTCTACCCTCCATAATATTCATGTTAATTTTACCGATGTTTTTTTTTTCGCAAAGTTTTGTGTGCAGACAAAAATGGCAAAATAGATTGTTTAATTAGAATCGAGAGAATCCGATCCGAGAAAGGCCGTGTCTGCAGCCTCCTCTCTTACCCGTTTTTCGGCCTTCTTCTGGGCCATCATTGTCTCACAGAAGGAGGCCATTGCCGCCCAGGGGTCTAGCCAAAATGCTATTTAGAAAGCGTTAACGAAGTTCAAATTATAAAATGTATAGGATGGACCGCGTGATTAAGCGCGGTCTTATGTCAATCCCGTACATGTAACCATTTTCAAACTTCGCTAACGCTTTCTTAATGGCATTTTGGCTAGGCCCCCTAAACTCGTCTTGACCGAGCATCGCGTTCGCAGAGACAATTCGCTATCCGATAACGAACGTCAGATCATGTCGAAGCGCCGCTAGATTCGGAGACATTTCGATGGTGTGCTGAGCCGATTGACACATTGTCATCAGATTTTTTTACGTACTCATAAAAAATCTATTGTAGGTAGGCAACTGTGTCAGATAGAACGTGAGGGGCGTATCCACCCCTCAAGGACCGGACGCAGAGCATCCGTTAGGCTTTTGCCGTACAGCTGCCGCATAAGGTTCTCCCCCACATTTGCCATATTCAGCAAACGAACAAAGTTTAGTTAAGTTTGTCTTTTTATAATGCAAACTAAAGTGATACCCAAACAATCGACGATAGACAAAACTTATTAATCCAGCGACGTATTTTATACAGATTTAAAGAATCTACTGGCTAATACACATTATTACTTTAAAAATAATACAAAGTTACTAGACGAAAGATAGTATTAAGATAGTATTTTCGCGATTATGCTGAAAGTAATATTCAACTAAGTTATCGATATAATAATAGTCACTTTAATATGACTTGTTATTCGCCAATTATTAAAGTAAATACGTGCTTATGCATGTGAAGTACGTAGCTAATTAAAAATGCATCGCACAGTGATTTTATACATATTATATTTTAATGAAAGCAATACCTTTGTAAGCTGGCTATTATAATTCAAGAGGCACTTGTGAAGTAACGTAATCTAGTGGCTCTATGAGGTTCAAATTTGACGGCGATTCGAGAAATCGCATAAATGTATGTAAACTGGACTTTTATTTTACCCGAAAAATCCTTGTCTACTATAAAATAATAAGATTGAGTTAATACGGAAACTAACCTTTTAAGAATTTAACCTTTTAATCATTATAATACGTATGCACAGTTAGCGTATAAACTCTAACTGTGCCAAATGTTAAAGGTAACATAAATAGATGCAAGCAATAAGTTTATAAACGGGCACAAACATTTCTCGACACCTAATAACAACAAAACAAAAACAGCTACAATATAAATTAATAGCAATTCATTTAAAAGAGGTTTGCTATTTCAATTCAACAGGCACTTGTATATAAAATCAGGTAGACGCACGTTCGTTGTGGTTTACCGAGTAGATTATCTGAGGGTCCCATTGCGACTTTGATTTAAGTATAGATAGCGCTGAAACAACTTACATTTACCGTTTTGTTCTCGACCAAGTTAAATTACTTTTAAAACAGCTGTTAGTTGAACTGTGAAATGTAGTTTTGCAGAAATCGTTTGCATTCATTCTATTACTTTGTAAGTTTACTTAGAATTGGATGGGGGATTTTGTAAAAGAATTTTATTCGGATGTTAAAATGTTTTCGGCGTAGCTTTTTATGTGTTTTAATGAAAGCCGTTTCCAAATGGATAATGAGATAAGAAATTATTATAAATTTATTATATCATTATAGCGTAACAAACCACGCTACTGTGCTAGTAGCGTGGCTTTGTTATACCATCGTCTAACTTACTTCAGTAAAAGCATTGCTTTTTCTGAATATAAATATAAAGGCTCCCATTAATTCGTTGACTGGTGAGGTTCACTTAAAATTTGTTTTTTTTTTGTCAGTTTGCTTAACCAACCAATTAAGAAATATTTATTATTAATAAAGCCTTCTATAATATAGTTATGGTAGAGGTACAATGTTACCTCCGGACGTCAAACTGGCTCTCTTCGCTGACGATACAGCTCTATACGTTACCCACCCTAATGCTAATAGAGCATCGCTATTTCTCCAACGTGCCGTCACCGAACTAGGCAACTGGTTCGCAAAATGGAGAATAGCTATTAACCCCGATAAAAGCGCGTCGATTCATTTCTCTCGTAAGAGAAAGACACGCTTACCTAAACGCAGATAAACATGGTTCACGATGAAACCAATCTTACTAAATAACGTCGTTATTCCCAGAGTTAGACAGGTCAAGTACCTGGGGGTCACCCTTGACAGGTCGATGTCGTTTAGACCACACATCGCCGCGATTTCTAAAAAAGCCCGTTTCGTCAGTAGTAGACTGTACTTCCTCATAAACAAAAAGAGCAAAATGCCCCTCAGGCACAAGCTCACCCTCTATAAATCATGTATCCGCCCCATCATGTCATACTCCTGTGTGGCATTCGCGCATGTGCCTCAGTATAGACTCAGAGGCCTCCAAACGATCCAAAATAAATTCTTACGTGTGGCAACCGGTTGCCCGTGGTACGTAAGAAACATCGACCTACATCGCGACCTCAGACTAGATTCGATTAGGGGCCATTTCAAAGCGATGTCAGAACGTCACTTCGAAAAGGCACTTCTCCACCCGAACCCACTCGTCGTGAGTGCGGCAAACTACACCCCCGATAGCTTAGCACCTAATAAGTCTAGGTTACCTAAGAATGTCATAACCGATCCTGTTGATAAAATCACAGAACTGTTAAAGCGCGACGTAAGCTACAACACACACTCAGACATAACACAGCCGGTGTTAGGCACACATTCACACCGCATGGGCCCCGGGGTCGTATGCGACGTCGAACCCTACACTCCGTTGACCAGTTGATCCGGATCAACCGCGACAGCATAGGCTCAGATCAGCTACGAGTCGACACCAATATAGACCGTGTAATCACCGATAGCACTCTGCTATCGGCAGCTTGCTCGGGTCCCGCGCTTGACCCGCCTCCCCCGCTACCGGGGGAGGGGAGGGCCGGCCCTCACGATAGGTTTCTAACGTCACCCGTTCCAAACCAGTCGACCGTAGCTTACCAAGTTAGGTACAAACCCGACGCCATGAACATGGCGGGGGGCAACCCCCCAAATTTTTAACGTCATCGTCGATCACGGGTGTGACAGCTGACAGTCGTACTAACTACTAAGTTAAATAACTTCGTAAAAATAATATACCTATTCTTTAACGATTAAAAGTGCAATTAATTAAAAAGTAACTCTTAAATTACATGCAGAAATGTTATTGGAGTGATATACGCAGCAAATATTCGTTTACATGATTTGAAGACTCGAACGGTGAATAACGTTTTAACCCTGTGATGTTATACTATTTCTAGAAATTGAATAATAATAGCATTCATCAAAATTAAGTTTTAAATATATTTTTTACAATTTAATTCCTTAACGCCATCTAGAAGTAGATACCGAAACCAACATAAATATGACCGATAAGTGTTCCAGCTGTGGCAAATTCGTTGCATCATCAGATGGCGTTAAGTGTAGCAAATGTAATACAGTACATCACAAACAATGCGTAAATGTAAGCCCAAACTCTCGGGTTGGCCCGAAATGGCATTGTAAGACTTGTAAACGCAAGCCTGCTAATGTCGATATAGACGACACGTCTGGGAATGCCCCAAGACTGGCGGATCCGTCCTCCCTTTCGGAAGAAATCAAGCTTCTAAGGTCCGAGATTAACTCTTTGCGCAATGACATAATGTCCGTAATTTCATCTACGAATATAGAAATTCAGAACAGGCTTGAGATCATAGAAGGGAGACTGTCCAAGCTGGAGAACCAGCAACCCCTAGAAAACCAGACACAAAGCGTCGATATTAATAAAACTATAGAGCGTCTTCAAATACGCTTAAACGAATCTGAGCAAGAGAGTCTTTTAAATGATGTCGAAATTACTTGTGTTTATGAAGAACCGGGAGAAAATGCAACCCACACAGCTATAGCTTTAATAAATAAAATAGGCATTACCATTGAGGAACGTGATATTGTTAGCGCGCAGCGAACTGGAGTACAGCAACGACTTCCTAGTAGTCAAGAAAGTGAGGGGGGGCCTGCTTCTTCCCGTCCACGTCCTTTAGTGGTACGCTTGACTCGCAGGTATCTCCGAGACGAAATAATTCGTGCGGCGCGCGTACGCCGCGGTGCGGATACGGCTGGTGTGACCGCAAAACCGTCTCGTTTTTATGTAAATGAGCGTTTATCACGGGAAAATAAAAAACTATTTTATCTGGCACGTCAAATGGGCAGCAAAGACAATTGGCGTTACATATGGACAAGAGGTGGACGGGTGTATGTGCGTCGTGAACAGGGCACAAGAGCCCATGCTGTTCGTACTGAAAGTGATCTATCAAAAATTTTTAGAAACGATCATGTTTGAATTTTATTGTTGTAAGTTATGTACGAAGCTCCCTCTAACGTCGACACAGATATTTCCCTTTAGGTATTATGTACTTGTTGTTTTTTCACTTATGAGAGATATGTATAGAATATTATTAAAATATATAAGCTACATAAGAGGCAAGGGAGACAAGTACATAAATATATATAAGTTATTTTTCGATTGCCTACGGTCATTTTATTATAATATTATATTTAATATTTTGTTGGTCATTTTATCTATAAGATGTTATGTAACGCACTTCACAAGGAGGGATCCATATTCTTTATATAGCATATTCTTATTTTTAAGGCACAATTTTAAGGCAACTGAATCTCTGAATTTCTGTAACTTAATTATTTTAGCTATTGATCTCACTTACATTAACGCGATCATTATTAAAAGTCCCACTACAACTCATTATCCCTTTGTGTTTGAATTAATGTTATTCTTAAATTTTGTAATAAGTATAATATTATATTTTTGTTCCAAATTACTGAAATTAGGGCTTATCACAACCTCCTATCATGCGAGAACTGTATGGAATATAATATTAAATATTTTTTTAAATATATATATTTATTGTTTGTTATATTTTGAGAAGCATTTGTATATTAATATATCATTAAGATTGTACTGTACTGTAGATATTTGTTGTTTTTTTATATGCCGCTACTGTGTTTGTTATGTAGTGAATTGTTCTGGTGTATCATCTATTCACCTTAAGGCACTATGCCTCAATGTATTTTATTACATGAATGCAAGCTTCTATAGAACGACATTAAATAGTATTATTTTATGTCATTGCACCCATTTATATATATGTGACACCTATTTATTTCACTGTATGATTGTATATTGTTTGCTGGCCTATTACATCATATATTTATTTATTTTATGTATCTGTAATATAAGAAATAATTCAGGAATGGTGATATATTATAATATCTGTTTTGATGTGTGTATATATTGTTTATCTTCAATCTAAAGAACAAACTAAAAGTTGGTTTTTTAAACCCAGGATCGTTAGGTACTGGACATGATGAGTTTTTGGTTGCCATGGATCGGCATAAGGTCGATTTAATGGCGATTAATGAAACATGGCTTCGGAATGGACAAGAAGGCAGGGCACCTCACGTGCCCGGATACCGATTACGGCACATTCCCCGTCCGCTTGCGGTTCGTTCAAGAGGAGGTGGTGTAGGATTCTATATAAGGGACGGTCTCACTGTTCGAACGCTAGAGCATCCAGAAAGTGAGTTAGTAGAACAAATGTGGGTCAAGCTTTTGATACGGGGAAAAACTATTGTGATAGGGACAGCTTATAGACCACCTTGGCTGGCAGTAGACATATTTTTCGGCGCTCTTACGGAATCGGTAACATCCTTCTTATGGAGTGATAATATACTTTTAGCAGGTGATTTCAATATTGATTTCCTGAATAAAGGCCATACTAACTATAAGAAATTGTGTGATTTCTTAACCACTACCAATTTGAGCCAGTTGGTTGTTACGCCTACACATTTTACAGATGGCAGTGAGACACTACTTGACCTTTTATGTACGAACTCCTCCGTGTTAAATGTACAGGTGGATTACATAGCTGCATTGAGTAGCCACGCTCTTGTCTCTTGTATGCTAAATATTGCAAAGGATAAGCCAAAACCTAAATATATTGTCCATAGACCGTTGAAGAATATTAATATTCAGGATTTCAATGAGTCTTTGATTTTGTTGGACTGGGATTCTATACTTTTCATGCAGAACGTAGACGAAATGGTGGGGACCTTTTCAAGTTATATCTTGGCACTCTTTGATAGGCATGCCCCTAAAACAGTTATTTACATAAAATGCAAACAGCCACCATGGATAACGTATAATATCAAACTAATGATGAGGCGTCGTGACGAGGCACAAAGAAGATCAAGAAGGACTAAGCAACCGGAGCATATAAATTTTCATACAGATTTGAAAAAATATATTAAGTCTGCTTTAACACGTGAAAAACATGCATATTTTGAGACTTTTGTAAATTCCAATGATAAGAATCCTCGTACACTATGGAAGCATGTAAAGGAACTGGTGCAGGTCAAGTCAAATAAAAACTGTGTTATTCCGTCTCATCTCTGTGATCCAAACCTATTAAACGCACACTTCCTTAATGTGCCCGGACAAAAAATAGTGCCACTTTCAAATCTCACATTTTATGAGTTCCATCGGCTTAGTGATGCTACCTTTGAGCTTGAGACTGTTAGTGTTGGGGAGGTTGCGAAGGTTCTGAACAGTCTTAAGTCGCAGGCAAAGGGTGTTGATGACATCTCGCTGGATATGCTCAAAATGATCGCATCGGAAACATTGCCCCATATCACTCACATTATTAACAGTTCTATAAAAACTAACACGTTTCCTTTGATATGGCAACAGGCTTTAGTAAAACCTATTCCGAAAAGTGGGAATCCAGTAGAAGTCAAAGATCTGAGACCTATAAGTATACTTCCCTGTATGTCAAAAATTCTTGAGAAGGTAGTTCATACACAAGTGTTAAAGTATCTGGAAGTCAACAACGTTCTACCTGAAATGCAATCAGGTTTCAGAAGGCATAGGTCTACTGTTGGTGGCTTAATTGATGTGGTCGACAATATCATAACCTCACAGGATAGAGGGATGGGTACAGTTTTAACACTGCTCGATTATTCACGTGCCTTTGACTCTATTAATATCCCCCTGTTACTCTCAAAATTGTCATATTATGGTTTTAGTAGATCGGCAATTGCATGGTTTGACAGCTACTTAAAAAACAGATCTCAAATAGTAGTGGTTACAGGAGAGGATGGTACTGAATGTTTTTCTCAGTGCTCTGCCGTTGACAGAGGTGTCCCTCAAGGTTCCATTCTGGGGCCTTTACTTTTTATCTTGTATAGCGCCGATATCATTAAGTGCATTAAGCACAGCAAATATCATCTATATGCTGATGATATTCAAGTTTATATATCTTTTCTCCCTTCCGAAACACAGCAAGCAATAGCAAAGCTCAATACTGACTTGGAATGCATTGCGTCTTGGTCTGATAAGAACACTCTTGTCCTCAATCCTTCTAAATCAAAATATTTAATTCTTGGTTCTACCAGTCAGGTCAAAAAAATAGAACGTAATATTTCTTTAGTATGTATAAAGGACAAAGCCATCGAACGCGTTACAGAGGCGCGTAACCTAGGGGTCATATTCGATGAAAACCTTCGTTTCGAAAATCATATTAACACGACTATTGCCAATTGCTTTTATCGCTTAAAGCTACTATATCGTATACGTCAATACCTCAGTACACAGCTACGTGTTAGATTATGCGAAACATTGGTGCTGTCTAAACTAAACTACGCAGATATAGTTTATGGCCCAAGATTGTTAAGGCGTTCCAAGCTAGCCGTTCAAAAAGTTCAAAATGCCTGCGTTAGATATTGCTGGGACGTGCCACCTCGTGCTCATATCACACCGTATCTTATTAATGAACGGATACTTAACATGGAAAATCGTAGGCGACTACACCTTGCTTGCTTACTATTTGATGTTATCGCGTATAAGTATCCGTTATATCTTTACAATAAACTATCATGGATGGGGGAAGGAATTACACAACATATAACCAGGTCACACCATCGTAAGCTTTGTATGCCTAGATTTTACACTTCTGCTTTTAGGGGAAGTTTTAAGTACAGCGCAAGTAAGTGCTGGAATAATCTGCCTCCGCCTTTACTAGATGCGCTAACCACAGCAAATTTTAAGTCAAAATATAAATCCTTGCTAGTAGAAGAATTTTGCGGCCAGGCTTAGAGCGCTGTTTTTCGATATATTTTTAACTAGAAGCGCCCCGCGGTTCCACCTGCGTAATTTCCATTCCCCTGGGATTGTGGGGATGGATTGTAGCCTTTGTGTTGTTATGATGTATAGGTCGTGTTGTTGTGGGGTTTCGTTGAGGTCCATTCCGTGGTTTCTGTGTGGAAGAGAGGCATCCATGCTTGCAGGTTTTCGCGTTTGTAATATGTATTAGTAGGATTTCTAGATTATTTTCTCTATTCGAGCTCGCTATTCCTATATTTATAATGTATTTTATGTATGTAGTATTTTATTTATTTTTATTTAATATAATTATATGTATATAATATTAAGGTATAATGCTTATTGCAAAACTAATATAATGTTTTTGATAGTAGTGTTTATATTTACATTTATAATTATGTGCTGTCAGTGATGTCGCGCTGAGCGAGTGATCACGAGGAGTCACTGAAAATCAGCGTCTCACCATTGCTGTAATGGTGTGACAAATGCTGAGTGGCTGCCTCTATTATTCACATTGTCAAGACCGTAAGATGTATGTATATTTTGTGTGTATGTTGTTGTTGTGAATAATAAAAGTGTTTTTCTTTCTTTCTTTCTTTCTTTCATAGGATGATCCAACCGGATCACCCCATTTCCGATGACGCATAACGGTCACTAGGACCATTAGCATAGATCCAACCGAAAAAAAAAAAAAAAAAAAAAAAAAAGGTACAATGTTAGGAACAAGAGCGTGGATATCATAATAATTCGTATTTCCTTCATCGTTTATATATTATGTTTCGAGACTATTAGCATAAGTTGATTAGGTACGCAATGTAGCTTGGGACACTAACCGCCTTGGCCTAGCACAATAAGTTTTAGTGTTATTTTTGTTTCGTTCTTAGTCGTCGGTTCTTGGTAGAGCGGTCGTGGTTTAGTCTTGCGGTACTGCTTTTGGTGATGCGACGCCATGTAGATCTATGCTTGGTGGAATGAAAGTTGTCGCCTACTCTGGAGTGTGTCACAGATTTAATGAGATCTGTCCTATTGTTGGAGAGCACGTAAGTGATCTTTTACCCTCAACTTTCCCTTGACTTTTCTCAGACATTCCGTAGAGTAAGCGGAGATTAGACAGGGAAAGAGAGTTCCATAGAAAGGAGATTCGAAAGAAGTTGTGGAGAAAAAAACCTTACAAGATTTTTTTTATCGGTTATATATAATAATATGACTCAGCTTTGGTTCTAACCAAAGATTTAAATCTTTGGCTCTGACTATGTTTTTACAGAATTCCTTACCCACTAACAACCTCCGGCATAAATGAGGCGCTCTGGATTTGTCAGCAACATGACACTTTGCCGTACCATAAAAAGCCCAAACTCCTTCACTATGGGTCGCTTTCTTTCAAACAGAAAGGGCACCTTTTTTTTTTTTTTTTTTTTTAGTCGGGCTTGGCCCACCACACTTTCCCACCGCTGCAACTCCTGTATAGCCAGGATCGACAGCGGCAACCACCAAATGACCCTTTGATACGATCTCCGGGAGCCCGGGGGATACGTTAAACTGCCTTGGGACCCGCAACGAAATTAATCAGAAGAATTTAGGAGGAGTAGGAAAAATTCCAGTTTCCCTCCCTGTTCAAAGCGGGAGACAGTACAGGATTGCAGTGACTAACAAAGTCAAGAAAAAAGAAGATAGCAGCCAGGTGAAGCCCAGCTGCAATGCACCACGGAGAAATAAATTTAATGTCTACAAATATCTGCATAGTGAGAATAATATACCTATGTATATTAACTATGAGTTATTGTATAACTTCGTGTTATATTTATTGAGATTAGAAAATAGAAGTTATAAGACTGTGATTTCGTTTTTTAAGTCAGTTCATATCTACATAGTGAGATATACTTGTGTATATAACCATGAGCTATTGTGTATGACTTGGTATGATGTTATTTTTCCAGTAATAATTGTGGCAAAATCGTTTGAATGCACGGAAGTTTTTCACATCGTCCACGAGGTCGCTGTAGTAAATTACTCCTGATTTGCTACGGATATTGTCGAGCATAAGAGTTCGTTCATGTTGCCAAAGACTGCACTCCCAAAGAATGTGGTGTGCCGTTTGTTCGTATTCGTTGCCTTCTGTCGAACAGTCGCACAAGGGGGACGGCACGAGATTAAAACCGAATAATTTACTTTTAAAATTTCCGTGGCCGGTAAGAAACTGTGCGACACAATGATCAATCTCCAGCCAATGCTTTGATAAGCGATCGGCTACGGACGGAAAAAAGTTATATAGATGACGCCCTTTAGTCGTATTTTCCCATCGGGCCTGCCATTCTTTTATTAAATTTATGGTGATTATATCTATAGAATCGAAAAGATTGGCGATTTTTTGTCGGTCTTGTGGTCTTAGAAAGTCGGCACTTGAAAGATTGCGCGAATAATAAAACTTGGCTGCGCGGCGCTGTATTTCCAAGTCAACGGGAAGTACTCCGGCAAGGACGGGTAATGCTTCTGTACTAACAGTCCGAAAGGCTGAAAAGAAAGGGCACCTATCTACATCAATTATTACAAAAAGCTGTAGTAATATTTGTATCCTCATATTTTATGAACGTGATGTAAAGAAAGGTTTTCGAATTCCCAAAGCGTCCGCCTCATCAGCTCAGTCAATTAAGAGGTAATCACCCAATCAGATCCCCAGGGCGCAGTAATCGGGACCTGATAGCTATAATTAGTGTTAAACACCAATAAGAATGTAATAATTCCATTGTACGCAATCCTGGATATCTTACAAATTGACTCATTATCATCTCTTGTAGATGGAATGGATAAAAACCAGTCAATCTGTTCTAATAATTGTTTTCCGTTTTCAATGTTGGACAGAATCTTTAAAACTCGTTCTATTTATAAAATTCTTTATCACTATTAAAATGCTGCATCTTCCATCCATCGCGGAGCACGGATAGGCTATACACGTGATGACTGGATGACGACGCATGACTGGAATAGAGCGAGAATGTTATGTTGTATGAAAACAAATAGAGCCAAATTTGTGCTGCGACTTTGCACCGATTCTGCACTCTGAATTCTGATTGGCCTGTATCATATAGGACACTAATTCAAAGGCAGATTTGTAACAGAATTTCTTGTAGTTAAGGGCAATGAAAACTAATTAGTAATTTGAAAAAGCTGTTGTAACTTAAAATGGAAAAAAATACTTTTATAGAAAACGTTTGCATCGTTATTCTAACTTCATCGCTCGTGCATTTCGCGTGTGGAATGATATTATATAATATTTTATAGTAGTGACCGATAAGTTATATTGGGAGTGATTCCTGTCGTGCGATGGAGCTGACTATACTTCTTACAATCATATTCTACCTGTTAGTCATCACTATTACCACTTGTTACACATTACCTACCATAGACACTAACGTGTACGATCCCTGTAAAGACAATTTATGCAAACCTTTAGAGGGGCTTCAAACTGGATACAATTAAGGTTTTAATGGTTTCATCAGCTATGCCCATTAAACCATTCCAGTCGTTATCCTCTTTCCTTAGAGATCATAAGAGTTCGTCTCTTTAAAATTTAAATGAATTTGCTACAGTAATAGGCTTTTTTAACATTTGGCAGGTCTAACAATGAACTATTATTTATTTTCAAGTACTAATAGTGATAGTAATATATATTTGTATTATTTACTAATAATCACCATTACATACTCCATTAATATAAGCTCTAGGTTATTCTAGACAATAAATACGTGCTAGCTCATACATAACACTCTGTTTGCTGTTAGATTAGCTCGCCCGTATGTTTCCGATGCAAACACTGTGAGGTACGTCTGTTTGGAACAAACGACCCGGAAACCCCCCTAGGAGGGTTTTTGAACATTAATAAATCTCGGTTTGATATGGACAAGACTATGTACTATGTATAAACAAGAGGCTTATAGTCAGCATTATTAATCGCCTCAATGCAGGTGAACAGGCTATATTTCTTATTGATTTAAGAAAAGCCTTCGGCACAGTATCACAATTTTTATTCAAAAAGCTAAAAATTGTATTACTAGAAAACGGAAGATTAATGTAATACTGCTGATAATAATACAGTATAAAAACGGTACATGTCACTACTACTTATGTATGGTATTCTACAGGGTAGCAGTATGGGTCCCATTGTATTCCACAGGGTACTGGTATGGGTCCCATTGTTTTTCTTGTTTACATAAGCACTTGACGTGCAAATACACAATTCAATATTATATTTGCAAATAAATGGTTTTATTTTTATAGATTCTGATCTATACAATGTTATTTAAAGACTACTTAAGAATAAAATCAATTAAATTAACCATTTATGGGAAAGATACTTAATTTCAATTCCTCATCAATTTTCTTTTTACTTGTAATTTTTTTTAAAAGCTTGTGAAAGTAAGAGCCTTAAAAGACTTCCGTATTGCATTTAAAATGCCTTGTTTGTCATGTTCGAATGCGTTATCGATAAACATTTCGTGGAACAAACCCTCATTACCACCTAACAAGGAGGGACATAAAATAAGGTTTATTATTTGCAAACGGCTGGATATAAAAAATAACGATAGCGCGTGGTGCAATGGCTAGTTTTGTGTAATATATCCCACGGTGTTGGGATATACCACACTTTTATGGGATGTATGTAGTACAATTAGAATGGGTGATCCTTTTGTGTACAAAATCATCAACCCTACGACGATTAATGTAAAATACTGAGCGACGATAGTCCAGTGGTGCATGGACTCGGCCTCTTATGCGAGAGGTTCCGGGTTCGATCCTGACCTGGGTGTGTGTGTGTGTGGGTGTATGGCTTGAAATGGGTTTTTCTAAATTCCTAAGTGCACCCCAAACACGAGACCATCGCTCGCTCACCGGTGAAGGAAAACATCGTGAGGAAACCTGCATGCCTGATGATATTGAAAGTCTTTGAAGGTGTGTGAAGTTCACCAACCCACACTGGGCCAACGCGGTGAACTATTGGCCCATTACCCTCCTCGCCTGATTTCGAGGAGGAGACTCGTGCCCAGCAGTGGGACATACTTTTTTTTTACTGAGTATTTTCTCAGTACTCGGAGTTTATTCTCAGATGGTTGAGACTGACCTCTCCCGTGGAGAAGGTGCAACTCAACATTTAGGATATTTAAATAACATTAAAATTAGATTAGATTGTAAGCTGTCATCGATCCTACCCCGATATGGAACGTTTTCCGAAATAAAATTATTTGTAACACAGTATTGGTAGTAGTTCGTAATGCTGTTAGAATCGGTTGTTACTTATATGATCAAGTTACAAAAAAAAGAAAAAAATTGAACAAATCCGTATTGACACACAGATTTGTGCAATTTTTTTCTACATTTCAAAGGGTAAATTTATCAAAGGTAAGCTGAAAGCTGACGATATAATATCCTGCGTCTAGACCTAGGGGCCTAGCCAAAATACCATTAAGAAAGCGTTGGCGAAGTTGGACATGATAAAATGTATAGGACGGACCACGTGATTAAGCGCGGCCTTATGTCAATCCCATACATTTTATCATTTTCGAACTTCGCTAACGCTTTCTTAACGGCATTTTTGCTAGGCTCCCTGATGCACTATGATTGTCATGATTTGAGGCGTCATCATCATTCCAGGCTCCCAATAATTTGCTTATTTCATCCTCGAAACGGAAAGTCTTTTTGTGTTTCGGAAAAGGCATGCAGTGGAATCACTGCCATCGAGATCTTTGCTTGCTTGTCTTTGAATGGAAAACTCAAAAATACCTTTTTTATGATCCCGGGCACACTGTCGTGTATGGGGGCTTTGTTTACTTGGGATTCATACCCTAATAAAACCACTGCGAGCGCTTTCAGCCACCTTGTGAGGGGACCCGGATCTGCAGGCAACAGGATCACTTCAGCGACAGACTGGATCCGACACGGTCAGACTCTCCAATTATGTTTAGATTATCTATATCTATATATACCAAATAGGATTGCCTCGCTACAAAGCAGGTAGACGAAGTTGGTCGGTCATTAACCAGGTGGGACGATCTCCATGCAATGGCCGATCCGCGGTGGATGCGAGTGGCAAGGGACGGTCGTCTTGGCGTTTATTAAAGGCCTATGTTATGTGATAAAGGCTGATGATGGTGATAATATTAATGACTTTTGACAAATTTGATTTAGCATCAGATGTCATTGCAAGAGACGGCTATGCTGCTCCGCGCTCCAGGTTGAGGATAATCTACTGCTTATTTTGGACGTGACAGCATTTCTTCTAGAAGGGAAGGACATACAGATAATAACTGGCATAGAGACTTAACGTCTTATTCTCAGGATAGGGGCAAATGTGAAAAGGTTGCCACTTGCCAGGCTAGCTTCCAGGTCAACTAGTACCACTTACCATCAGGTGTCACGTACACCAAGTTGCCTATCCAACCAACTTAAACATAACCAATATTAAAGAAAATAATTTATATCAAATCATTCTCTTCTAATCCATGTCGCAACATGGCCTCCTACTAATGGATGTTTCGAGACCAAACGAAACGCATGTTCGGTTAGTTAACAGCGCGATTGCGAGGCGCGCCGCAGTAAATTACATGTATGCTCTTATCTCCCGCTCGCCACACACAGCTTATAGATTATAATGCCAAGTGTACCGTTTATAATGTACGATTTATCGCATCATCATGATCACTGTAACATTTTTCCTGTACTGATTGAAATCGCCTAATGAAGGCCAAGATATCCGTGGCCAACAAAGACCACCGTCGTCTCTCCGTGGCCTCCATTCTAGTGATATTACATTTCAATAATAAGAATATTATACAATGGTAACTCGAATAAACATGATCTCTGAAGATTTAATAAAAAGCTCTAGAAAATTTTTCAACCTATCCTATCCCAGTCTGCTTGAGTTTGGGATGACTAACATTTTTTTTATTTTGAAGTGAAACTACTTTAGAATCGAACGGAAGATGATGGAGATGCAACGGAAAAAACGACAGGTAAGAGACACAAATACAAAAGCAAATGTCGGAGTACAATGTATATGTATATTGCACAGTGTTTAATACTTGCTTCTATTTGAGCATTTAACGTGTGTTTCACTTCTATCGTGTGTGTTTCACCAAAATCTTTTTAGTAGTTTTTGTGTGAAAGTGTGAAATACATCCATAAACTCTTACAAACTTTTGAGTTTATAATATTAGTATGATTTGGCTTTCTAAAATGTAAGACCATAATGCCCTACCCACCTAAAATAGATAAACATTTTAAAATGTCGGCACGTGTAAATGTAGCTAAGATAAATATTTATTTAGCAAAAGTAAATTAAACTATAACTCTATACACATATCATCCCGCAAAACATCTGAGCCGCTCCATTAAATTTTGGTATCACAAATACGATATGTTTGCGAGAACATTCTAGTGGAGCCGAAAATATACAATAAATGCTGTTTTTATAACACAGAAGGGCAAACGAACAGTCGAAGCCATGTGACTATTGATTGTTTATTACACATTCAAACACAGCTTCAAATTTTTACCCTTTTACTATAAACAACTGTTTTTAAATGAGATCTGTTAATTCTGGCAGAATGAAGTTTCATGGTGCAGCATTTTTTAGGTTTGAGAAAGAAAATATTCTCAGAGATGAGATAGTTTTTATTACAAAAGTATATTATAGTTTTTCTCACAAAAGAATGGAAAAATAATCGCACGAAAAAAGCGTTCAAGCCGTTTCTATGATTCAGATTATGTGTTAAACTTTTGTTTATGGCGCCTTTCAGTTGGTGTATTCCTTGGACCCGCCCCAATGCCTTCAGGGAAGAGAAGGCTTGGTTCCCCCACTATCTACTAAAATAAATATAATTAATCTAATCAAAAGATATAATATATTTAACGTTAATAATGATAGACATAAGTATACAAATATCCTCACCATGGTTCAGGCCTTGTCGTGGCGGTGGGGCACAGTAGCCCAGGGTGACCCAAACACCTTGGGTAAAGCGAATTGAGCCGAGGGGGCTCTCTGTACCCCTCTTATAAGAATAGGGGACAAAAGAGCAGGGGGCAAGGGGTGAGGATGGGAACCTTACCTCATTGTACTGTCCAGACGTTGGGAGTGGTTGTTCTGTGGTGCGGGGCAACCGCTCTGTGGAGGTGGCGTCAGTTCCCTGAGGGACTGACTAGCCGTCGAGGTGCCCTGTTGCTTGTAGATCCGGGGCACCTCACCAAAGGCGGCATTGGTGGCACTCGCCGGGTTTTAGTGGGTAGAGCTGCGTCCACTTACCATCTTTCGGGCGTAGCGAGACCTACTCCCCAGCGGTATGCGTCAGTGCATTTCCCGGCGTAAAAGAAAAAAAAAAGTATACAAATATAACATTTAGTATTATGTACTAGTGTCTAAGTCTAACAAGGTCCGTAACTCAATAGTCATGCCTATTAATAGTCAATTAATACATGATTCAATTTCCTACTTCGTATATTGTTTGCAGATTAGCAAGCTTGATTCCCGTAGAATAGTCCAGAATATTCTGGCTATTATCTATTCATAATAGTTGCGTTCAACTATTACAACTGAAACCTGTTATGTAAGTGCACTAGTAAACGGGAATTAGAAGGTTTATTATCTACGTTTCTAGGTGCATCAACTATGAATAGAGGATTTTCATGAATTATAAAGCCAGGAAGCTATATAGTGCCCGGTGTTCCTCTTCCTAGGAGTTAAATAAGTAAATATTGATAAATTAATTAAATTATTATTAAAATAATATTGATAAATATAAAATAACTATTTGTTGGCATCGAATTCGCCCACGTTAGAAAAAACTTTGCTTTTTTAATGTATCCCGTGTTACTTCTAGTACCTGCGAGAATATGAGTACAAAGTTTTATGGTAATCGGTTGAGCAGTTTTCGAGTGAAAGCGTAACAAACATCCCTAATTTCACATTAAGTAAGGAGTATTATTAGTATAAAACCTTAAAACTATGATAGGAAACTTCCTCGCTGTACGTTACGTTGCTACGGTTTCTGCCGTATGATCCTCCGATAATTAAGACAGGAATTAGAAACCTCTGTATCAAATTATTGTTAGCTGAACATGCTATGGAGCGTGCTATTCCGGCTTTTATTTGGCAGATTGGATTCAAAACGAAGACCTAAAAAACGAAACGGAAAACGAAGAACATAAACATCTTGGCGTTCAGTGTATGAGGCCTATGTTCGGCAGTCGATAGAGAAAGGCCAATGATGGTGATGATGATATCAAATTGATGATTTTCTCTTTGAATTTGAATATCTAAGATCTCTGAGCTGGCGAAGACTAAAGTTATAATAGCTTGGAGAATACGTTAGTCTTTCATACTATGTTAAATGTAGGGCTCAATAATTCTTTGAGGCTTTTAAGGTCCTACTGAATAATGTAATGAAAACGATAACCAGAACCATAAATAATAAACCATATAAGATAAATAGTGGCAGTTGATTGTGGCACTAAAACCTAACAATGTTCCTTTTTCCTGTTATTGACCTGTTGACCCCGTCAGCAGTTACCTTCCCAGGCTTCTCTTGGAAAGGTCTCCCTTATGTCATCATTTCGCCGATTGCTTCTAGGAATATCTTGCGAGTTGAACAATATTAAAAAGTCGATAGATTTATTAAGAAGTGTCAGTTTTTCATTTTTTACTTTTAAATTATCCGAAGGAAACGGCCAAAATTATATGTCTAATATTTGCTAACTTCAAGCGCTTTAATGCGCTTCAGCAGTCAGTAGTGAACCTAGAGCTCGCGATTCCAGGCCGAAGCCGCACCGATTGATAATTTTTAGTCGTTTAATGATGCTAATATGCAAAGCCTTGATTCTAAATACTCTTGGCACCCCTAAAACACCGCCTCAAACTCCGCTCCAGCAAAAAACTTATCCGTAAAACATTCAGAAAGTCCGCGACGAATTGAATTATGAATTCTATTCCGCCATATTAATTTGATTGGAGAAGTTGCAGTCTTTGAAGTTGAATTTCACACTTGACTGGTCTAAGGCGAGCTAGTAAATAGCTATTCGATATCGAACATTATTACTTTATTAACTGAAGAAATTCTTAAGATTTAAAAGTGTTCGAAATATTCAAAACTGATAAAATGGCGCATAAGTTGCCACGTTCGAGAATGGAGCTTGGTTATGTTTGAAAGGCCAACATCGTATCTGCTCATCCTCTGTTGAAAGGACTATCCGTTGGCCCCCCCTCTTCTAAAAAAAAGCAAATTTGTGTTTTTATGTTACTTTCAAGGAAGAACGACATTTTTTTAAAATAAAAAAACATAGATAATAAACATCAATGTGACCAGGTAAGAAAAATATGAAATAGTATGGTTGTGTGTAGTAATGTATTTAGGTAGCAAAAACAAAAGATTGTAAACTAAAGCAAAGCGTGACTGAAAAGCAGTGAAGTTTAAAGGTTAAACTGAAAAATATTGAAAACAAAATAGTTTTGTTTCGATTTTTTTTTGAAAATTGAACTGCAAGAATATAAAAATGACAATAAACAAGCTTTACATATTTTCGTTTTTAAACAAACTTAACATAAACCATATTTTCATTTCAAAAGTAATTGCCAATTAGAGCTTAAACAAAACTAATGCTGTAAGTTTTCATTCATAAGCCAAATAGATCGCGCTTATAAAGATAAAAAAATGGCAGAACAAAATGGCGGATGAAATGGCGGGAAAGTCACGAGTGCTAACGAACCTCCTTTGTCGTACCTGCCCAATATCTGTGGATGGCATTATTTTAAGCTTTGCTGACCGCCTCTATGTTGGAAAAAGGAAAGATTTGCTGGCGTAGAAAATCCATGTTTGCAAACAATTTTATTTTGTAGTTTATACAGATGTTTTAATAAAGATTACATTTTATATGATATGTTGATGAAATAGCAGGCATGATAACGGGTTTCAGTGGTTAGTGATCATCACCACCTAAATGCGTTTTGGAAGTTGGTAACGCGATTTATCATAGATTTAAATTTTAAAGAAACAGAAAATAAGAAATTTGTCGAAATTAAAAAAAAATCAAAGAGATTATTTCTATATTGTTTTTTCCAAACATACTGAACCTAAAGAAGGAAGCAAATGAGAAAATAATAGATTAATATAATATATTTAACGTAACAAAGTTGAAGCGATTACTTGTATTTATAAAATTATTTTTGCAATCCATAGCTTAATTGACGATTTTTTGGAAGTGAAATGGTCAAAAATAACTATGAAATTAGAAAAATCTCTAAAATCTATCTATCGTATCCTGAAAGAGGTAGAGGATAGTTTTGGACCCTGAAGGCTGTTGTGAAAAAGGTAAAGTATCAACCCACATAATATAATGTCCTGCTGCTGGGACGGTTCTTCACGAAATAAGGCGAGGAGCATTGTTCCTAATTCACCGATGAGCTGGCCCAATGGGTTGCTGTAGTTCAGATACCTTCAGACTTTGATCTCCTCAGGCATGCAGGTTCCTTTTCATCGTTTTCCTTCGCCAGTTCAAGGTACCGCAGGTCAAGATCGAACCTGGAACCTTTCACTCAAAAGGCGGGATGCTGCGAGTCTATAATAATAACACAATTTTTTTTTTATATTTGCACATACGGACTTTGGTGTCACATTGTCTACCATTTAAAAAATAAATAATACATATACGAGAGAATAATACTACTACATTTTATTCTACATAAAAACATAAAAAGGACGGTTTACTTGGTAAAATAAGATGTTTTCTGATGTTGTATATCGAATATAAATCACTATTTATTTACATATAAAGTAAATATGTAAATAGTAAAGGTTTAGTTTATTCTAGACTTAAGGTAAAATTCACAGCTTATTGAACTAAAATATTTGTATTGGAATAAAGTAAACTTAGTTTTACAATTATTGCCTTACCTTCTCTTGCGATTTCAAGTCTAGAATGGTGGAAGAGCTCCCAGCAGCACGGATGCATCAGAGAAGAGCTGGACGAAGGTGGGGTTTATCACCCATATTCAAAAAGCGGCTAAGTAATGAAACAATACTATGCAAACGCATCTATCAATGCGCTCGGTGTCAATGGTCGGGTTTGATATGGGTTTGACAGACGCACAGTTGCGGATTTCATTTAAGTATTGTCTATGAATAGGTTTAAATGACCCTATGCGTTCAGGAGTACTGTGACACCTCGAAGTATTGTTTGTGAATACGGGTGATTGACAATACTTAAGTAAAATCCGCCACTGTGCGTCTGACAAACCCGACTATTGACACAGTGTGTAAATAATAGCGTCCTTTGCATAGTGTTGTAGTTAGTTAGCCAAGTACGCTTATTGAATACGGGTTTTAGTCCTGTCATTTACACCACACAACAATATTTTGTTCCAGCCAACGCAAAGCAGAAACGAGGGTGTATTAATTGCAATTAAAATAAAAGTAAAAGCCATGATAAAGGCCAGCGTACACCTGCATCGAGCCGGTCCAAGCAAAGCCGAATTTAACGACCCCAGCTCTACCTTTATGGTGTCGTTAGAAATTTCTTTTGTATGCTAGTCCAAGTTATAAGGTTGTAGCGTGGACAAAATTATCAAGTTCATATTTTCATAAGTAAATAAGTAAATTATCAACCCTTTATATCCCACTGCTGGGCGGGTCTCCTCCTCGAAATCAGGCGAGGAGGGTAATGGGTCATAGTTCACCGATGCGCTGTCCCAGTGCGGGTTGGTGAACTTCACTTACCTTCAAAGACTTTCAATCTCATGGGGCATGCAGGTTTCCTCTCGATTTTTTCCTTCACTGGTGAGCGAGCGATGGTCAAAACCCATTTCAAGGCACACACGTGGAGGGGGGGGGGGGGGGGGTCCATCCACCACTGGACTATCGTCGCATATTTTCATAATTAATTTTAAATTATTTACTAGCCGATGCCCGTGACTTCGCCCGCGTTTGCTGATATCTACAGCCGTGTCCGAAATGATCATAATTATTATATAGCCTATGTCAGTATTAATGCAGCAAGCTAACAGTGATAGAATTTTTAAAACCGGTCGAGTAGTTTATGAGTTAATTCGTAATCAACAAACAAAACTTTATCTACTTTCTATAATATAAATATAGATACAGCAAATTTTTTCTTTAACGCCGGGAAATGCGCTGACGCATCCCGCGGGGGAATGGGTCTCCCCAGGCGGGTATGTTGTACTCGCTGCGCCCGAAAGATGGTAAGTGGACGGACGCATCTCTACCTACTAAAACCCGGCGAGTGCCGCCACTGCCGCCTTTGGTGTGGTGCTCCGGATCTGTTAGCAACAGGGCACCTCGACGGCTAGTCAGTCCCTCAGGGGACCGACGCTACCTCCACAGAAGGCTTGCCCCGCACCACAGAACCACCCCTCCCAACGTCGAGACAGTACAATGAGGCGAGGTTCCCGTCCCCTCCCCTTGCCCCGTGTTCTTTTGTCCCATCTTCTTATAAGAGGGGTACAAAGAGCACTCTCGGCTCTATTCGCTTCGCCCAAGGTGCTGGCTCACCCTAAGCTACTTAGCTCCACCGCCACGGTAAGCTGAATCATGGTGGTAGAACATACTTAGAAACCTGCTTTAATTCATAAGGAAGCCGACATGACAGTGGAAATTGTATGAAAATCCGTTGGCCATTTTGAAAAAAATATGGGTTCACAAACAAAACAACACAAATAGCGTTTAATTTATACAATGTTGTATGTTTCTACTTGTAAGAAGTCTAGGTTCAATAAATAAAATAGATTTACTTTATGTTCACTAGTACCTAAACCTTACGACATTTCGTTCTCCTAGATGAAGGATAACATCGTAAGAAACCAACAACGATGATTTTTGTCCTCCCGTGACCATGGTGGCTGTAAAATACCGAAACATCGAGCTCATAAAAAACTAAATAAACCGCGATAAAATTCGTAAAAGTGGTTTCATTATGCCGATGATTATCTTTAACATATAGAGCGACGATATGTTGGATTTTAGTATATGGCAATACACAATAAACCCTTCCATTAACCATGGTTTAATTTAAATTAGTTTAAGTAAGAATTGACCTACCAGTAAAACTCCGTTTTACTCAATATACATCAGCAGAATCTGCATAATGCGGAAGCGGACTCATCTAATCATTTATTAAATAATAGCTGAAGAGTTTGTTTGTTTGTACGCGCTCATTTCAAGAAGTCCAGTGGTTGGAAATGGAAAATGGTTGATAATATTGAGGAATTTCCAATATGCAAGTTCAGCTCCCGGAGGGTTTTTCTTCATAATCCCCTGACTTAGAGTATAGACCAGTAAGCCAACTTAATACTGCCTGTTGCTCTTCAAGCCTTCGCCTGACACTTGCTCAATATCCACACAATTTTGATCGTCAATTTTAGATATTTTAATTCGCAACAGCAATATTTTAGTATTTGTTTATAAAATTATATAAGATGAGATCTATTTAATTGCCTTCCCCGCACGCTGGTTAGCACTCTCTCATGGGCTTAGCTAGGAGAGCCCAGAAAGCCTCTCGCGTTGCTTATGCTGGAAATTAAGAGGCAGTTTCATCTTTCAGAAATACAGCAAAGTTCAATAAGATTACTAATCAGGGTTGCCGTATCTCTGCTATATGATCTAACTTCATCTGTGTATAGCCATAGACATTTTTTTCGAAAGGTCTTTTTGGCCTTTAAGTTCATTCGGTAGGTAGGTAAGCAGATGGCTCAAATAGTAAAATTCTAAAGGGGGCGCACCCCTTCGCACCTGCATTGTTTTATATTGTCGAGGACCTCTTCAACATCCGCCGGAAGAATTGGCCCTCCCTCCAGCGGAGCCGAGGCCTTCCTCGCAACCTCCCTATTTACCTCCTCTATGTAGTGGCCTATGGGTGGATGTTGTTTGATTGATATGAAATGAAATCTATCACAGTAGTGGTTACTATCAAGTATCAGAACCGCAGAGAGTATCAAAATCTAAAATTGTTGTAAAATCTGTAAAAACTCGTTTCTTTACAATAATTAGTGGTAATACACTAACTGGTACTTAATAGGATTTATTAAGTCTTGTATGCGTTGCATACTGAGATGTTAGACAAAGTGTCTTCTACCAGGAATCATCATCATCAGCCTTTATCCGTCCACTGCTGAACATAGATCTCCCTCAATAAACACCAGGACGACTGATCCCTTGCCACTCGCATCCAACACGGACCGGCCACTGAACGGAGATCGTCTTCCCACCTTGTTAATGAATACGTCGAAGCTATTTAACGAAAAAAATAAGTAAAATGTCAATATTTATGCACACAGTGGTTTGTTTGTTTTAACGCGCTAGTCTCAGGACCTACACCCACATATTTAATATATAATATACAGTACTTTATAGATAGTTCAACTAAACTTGCGCGCGGAACTATGTTACGTGCGCTTGTCATTACACAGCTTTCTACGGCATTAATGAGGTAGTTGTTGTCCACTTTAAAAAATAAATTAAAAATAACTAAAAGTATACTTAATTTTTTCACTATGAGAAAAGCTAGTAAATAATATAAAAAAGGTTATTATGTGTACTCTTTAGCGTTATATTACGGCTATCCCGTAACAGTTCCCGTGAAATTGGAATATATTTTCATATTAATTATAATATTAACGCTCACTACGGTTTGCTCGTAATCAGTATTACACGGCGTATTAACATGATGGATAATAAAATATGAGCATCAAAAATACTCTTATTGAATTACACTCCCAAAAGGTTTTAATATTCGAATCGAGAATGTTCTTAATACTTATAATATGTACGATATAAATTAGATTATGTTCTGAGATAAATATTCAATATCTCCAAAACTTTATCCGGGATCAATCTGTGTCATGACTTACTCATGAGTAATACTGACACTTGGAATGTCTTCTACTTAGTCTTATTAGTCTTATGCCCGATTTCTGAAGTTTCCAGTTATACTCTCATTAGCTATTGATACAATAAAGTTATGTATATGATAAACGTCGGTTAACTGTCACTGCGTTTCTGAATACGCAATGAACCGTTCAATAACTATCAAACAGATAAGCAGTTCCATAATCTGCCGCTAGATGGGTCTGTTTAAGAGATATAGAGATATTTTTATTCAGGATTTTTACTAGTTTTATTTACGAGAATATTTATTCAAGGGTAAATAAGCATTGTTTTAGCACGAATGTAAATATCACTCAGATATAATATTTACTTTTGACTAAAGCTAGTTGTACTATTAGTAGTTCAAGGTGTCAGTAATTGACGTGATCTTATATATATATATATATATATATATATATATATATATATATATATATATATATATATATATATATATATATATATACGAAATAAGTCGTTACACGTATTAATTATTATTGATTGATAATGCCAATTTCTATAAAATTTTCGCAGCTCTTGCAAAACTGTGACTCTCGAATCTCGATACTCGACACTCGATAATGAAACGAAATAAACGAAACGAAAAAATATATTTGAATGTTTTTGTTGTATTTATCTTTGTTCAAAATATAATAAAATGCTATCGATATCATAAGGGATCGGTCGTCTTGGCGTTCAATGAGTTTAAGAGTTCAATGAGTTAGAGTAACTATGTTCAGTAGTGGACGGATAAAGGCTGATGATGATGATGATATCATTTCTTATTTGGTCACAACACTACAACTTTCAAATTAGAACTGTCACCGAGAAAATAAAGAAATGGAAATAGTATAGTTTCAGGGTATACTGTAGTATCAATAGTATACTATACTGTCAATAGTATACTAATGTTCTACTACACCAAGAGCTATCGAGGTCGTTTGTCAGCCTTTTTAATTAGAAATTAACAAGTAAATAAAAAACTAAATAAACCGCGATAAAATCCGTAAAAGTTGTTTCATTATAACAAGTATTAATAAAATCTACATTTCTCTATATAAATAAGTTAGCAAAAGAGTTAACCGCCATTTTATCTATATTATATCGTTTGCATTTTCATGAAGCGCTTTTTTAAATTTAATGTTAAAATAATATATAAATAGTTTGGCAAAATTTCAACCGTTGAGCGAAAACATCAAAGAACAGCTACTTTACTTTAATTGCTTATTTAAGTCCTATATTTATAAACAAAATTCATGCCAAATAAACTTGTAATGACGTACAAAACACGTATGTTCTAAGTAACGTTTTGTGCACGTAATTACTGGGAGAGCAAAGGCCTTTTGGGCTTTCACGAATTTCAGAGGAGCTTTTGAAGAGCTTTCTGTATTTTTATTAAGCTTAAGTGAAATAAATTTCATTGGATATATATTTATGTAAACGTGTCACATTGTTTATTCGCCATTAACTTTTAACCGAATTTAATTATAATAATAATAAAATAAAAATTATAATAATATAATAATATCTATGGACGTTGTTATTCATACATTTCTGTTTTATTCAAAAAACAATTGTTTTAAAGCACTATTATCCAGTTAATGTATCTTTATGTTTACCGAACCGGATTATACACATAAAAGTAAATAAAAAGAAAACTAAAAAGAAAAAAAATAGCGTTTTTTTTCACTTCTATCATGTCAGGCCACGCCTACACTATCATACCTCCTCGTTTTTTAAAGCGTTCAATACATCCTGTATTTTATTCCCGGAGACTATGCAATTGAAACCAAGGTACATTTTAGTATTAAATAATTTAAGGTATTACTAAAGGTTGAGTTTGATTCAGAGTACAAAGCTCCTGGCGAAATTGAGTTTAATATTACATAAATGGATTATGATATCATAGTAACAAGATCCTTGAATTGTTAGTACTACATCAGCGGAAACTAAATAGCTTTTACTACAAAGAGACACTGAGATTGTTCGTCTTAAAGGAGTCTGAAATGTTAGTCGCAATGTAACAAGAATCATCAGAAATTCAATGACCAAAATATGATAAGGAATTATTAACAGGATGAACGGGTTTCAGTAGTCGTCAGATCTAGATAAAGACATTTTGTTTGAGCACGCTAATATCTTGAATTAGATCTTCAATTTCCGTCAACCACAGAACTACTTCTTGAAATAAGTGAACAGAGTCAATATTTTTTTCTGTAGGGAATAAAGAAACATATGGTATTTTTAACATGATAACTCTTAGAATCAATGATGATGGTCTCGTTTGCCTTCTCAAGTGAAAGGTCGGGGTTCGTTCCTGATGCATGCTTAATGAGATGAAGTTCATCAGCCCGCATTGGGCCAGCACTTCGAGGAATTATGGCCCGTACCTTCCTCGCCTGATTTCGAGGAGGAGACCGGTGTCCAGTTGAACTATATGGGTGGCCAATAGCTTTTACCTGTCGGCTTAACAGTAAAAAAAGCAAAGCTTTAAAGCCTACACCCTCAAAATGTATTTATCTGCCACTAAAATGGTCATAATGAACTGTGAAGGTGGAAATCAATTTTAGTTATTTAGTTATATTTTAGTTTTATTTTAATTAAACAACTTTTACGGATTTTATCGCGGTTTCCGAAACCTTCCGAAACCTTCGAAAGTATTCGAAACGTCGGGCTTGTAAAAAACTTTATAAACCGCGATAAAATCCGTAAAAGTTGTTTCATTATAATGAGTGATATTCGCGTAAACATAAGAAAATCAATTTTAGTTTTTCGAAGACTCATAGAAGTTAGAGGCGGTATGTGAAAAATCGATAAAACAAAAAAACTAAACAAAAAGACGTAGAAGCGCCATGAGGGTTTCGTACAACTTATTTTGTTATAAAACTTCATCACAAAATAAGCGAAGTTAAAGGTTAAAAAAAGTAAAAGTTAAAGGCCAACCCCATTATGGGAGGTAGAATAGAGTTTTAAATAATAAAAAATAAATTTAATAAATATATATCTTCCCTACGTTTTTACATGTGAGTGAAACATAATTGACCTTAAAGATTCCTATAGATTTAATTTACTTAATTAAGCGTCGATAGTCCAGTCGATTTATTTATTTATTTATTTATTTATTTAGTTGCACCAACAAAGTGAACACCAGTACAAACATTCAAGAATTAGTTTAAATATAATGGGTTGAGTGTCACCTCAATTACAGGTGCAAACAGCAGTGCAAATTAGAATCATTTTAACAACATTGAAAAAATACTTAAAACAAAAAAAAAAACTCAGTAAATAATATTAACACAATTAGTAAGTACAATGATATATTTATGAATTGATAAAAACGTAATTTTGAAGAGAAAGTAGATAATAAAGAAAAGGAATATTATGTACTATTAAATTTCGATTTAGCAATACGTTAAAACAATAGTATAGAATTTTTGAACAATGAACACAATTATCACTACATATTATAAAACAAAGTCGCTTTTTCTGTCCCTATATCCCTTTGTACGCTTAAATCTTTAAAACTACGCAACAGATTTTGATGCGGTTTCTTTTAATAGATAGGACAATTCAAGAGGAAGGTTTATGTATGTAATTTATTGAGTTTTTATATACATAGGCTAAGATATAACAATAATTGTTGGAGGTGTCGGAAAAAAATAGGCCGCCTAGGAGTTTTTAACGAAAACGCTGCCTAAACCCTTTGAGATATAACAAAATAATGTATGGTGGAATTGTGTATCTTAAATATGTCTACAAAAAAGTCCGCGATGGCATATGTCTATCTCTTAGGGATATCACACTATATCCATTTAATACTTTAAAAAATGGGCAATTATAACGCGATAATTTGAAAGTTATTTACACAAATACGGTATGAATCCTTATCATTTTAAATCAGTTAGTTGGCTTGAGCAGTTCATGAAGATGATTTTTCCCCTTACATCATGCAAATTAAACGAATACTTTAGGAGATATAGCAAAATCAAAATAATACGCAAGAACATAAATAGTGTTGCCGTGATTCGAACGGGGGACCTAAATTCACGTAGGCGAAGCTGCGGGTAACAGCTAGTAATATATATAATGAAAGTCAAGTACAGAACAATACGAGTGTCTTAAGATACAAAATATTTTAAGCCAATATATTTTCTAAAGGAATTTAAGCTGTTTGAGAAAATGTCAATTTCCTGGCTTACGTGATTGACGGAAACAGCTGTATTATGTATAACATTGTAAGCTTTAGTGACTCTATTCAAAGGAGAAAACAGTCCCAGATTGGACTGTTTTCTAAGAGAAATTATTTTTAAGAGACTCCTTAGCACGAGACCATCGCTTATCGGTGAAGGAAAACATCGCGAGGAAACCTTCATGCCTGATGAAAATGAAAGTATTTGAAGGTACGTGAAGTTCACCAACCCGCATTGGACCAGAGCATCGGTGAGCTATGGCCCATTACTTTCCTCATCTGATTTTCAAGTAGGATACCCGTGCCCAGCAGTGGGACATAATATAAGGGTAGATACATTTTTATCACTGCATTTAAAGCTCTTTCTTTTCCAAAACGAAAGAAGAAATGTAGCTGGCTGCTGCTAAGCTTACATGAGATTGGACGGGACATCTGAAGGATGACCAATGAGTTGTGGTCCAAGAGGGCTATATACCATTAAACAGGGTTACAAGCTCGGAAGACCTCGACAGAGATGATGGGTCTCTCCTCCCGTGACCATGGTTGCTGTAAAGTGTCCGAAACGTCGGGATTGTAAAAAACTAAATAAACCGCGATAAAATCCGTAAAAGTTGTTTCATCATATTTTATCAAGAATCGGAAAAATGTCGGCAATTTTATGCGCGGAACCCTAAAAGTAAGTTATTTTTTTACCGAGTATCGGAAGAGTGTCAAGTACTTTCATGTAGCGGATCTAAGCGGTATAATTTCTCAACCGTCGCGCGGCACTTCAGTTTCGCCTTATCACGAACAAACAATTTATTTCCAAAGGTAAACTGGAAGGTAAATTAAACGGGGAATTAAAAATATTTCAAAGTCAAAGTCGCGTTTATTACAAAGAGAGTATCATCTAAATTTTCAGTGACTAATCTTGCCTAGAAATTACATTTTCATTGCTGTCTTATAGTATAAACGCGAAAGTTTGTTTGGATGTATGGATGTATCTTAGTTACTCTTTCACGTAAAAAATACTGAATGGATTTTGACGAAATTATAATAATATAGCTTACACATCAGAATTAAACACAGTCTTTGATTAATTTATTTCCGTGCTCCTACAGGAATGGGGAGTATGCGGGTAAAGCATTTTACCAGCATACAGTGTATATCCCAATATAGTGTATAATATTTCAATTAAGCACACACATGTATATTATTACCCAATATTACAAACAAAGTGTAACGTGTCGTGACGACCTCTGTAACTCAGTGGTTAGCGCGTTGGCGCTGAAGCCGGAGGTAGCGGGTTCGATTCTCGCCAGGGAACAAAAAGTTTTCTGTGTTCCTGGGTCATGGATGTGTATTAAATATGTGTATTCATATAAAAAGTACTACCTACACAAGCCGGAGGTAGTGACCTCCGGCTTGTGCGCCAATGCTCTAACCATTGAGCTACAGAGGTCGTCAAAATCATATTATATCGATAGTTGTTCTCTAGTATAGGTGTTCCTAGTATATTTCAGTTAATATGTGCATTACGTGTCTAGAGAACATAGTGCATCGAGTGAAAAGCTCGTATCGTACACTAACAGAACGAGTTTCCTTACAACCTACAAATGCTTTGAAGTCTTTAGACCGGTTCGAAAAATGTTACACAAATTAAAGGTTTTTAGTACATTTACTAAACCTAAACCAAGTATGAACCTGGTCCTTCCGAGCCGGATCTCTCTTTATACTGCATGTAATCTGTTTGAAAGGTTCGATGGAAATTTAGCATTAAATGAAATTATTATGTAATTGAATAAATAAATAACATAATATGCATTATTATAATTTGTTTTGATTACAGATTAAAAAGGTATAATAAAATATATAAAGAAGTTTAAATAAAAGAAAAGAAGCAATACCAGCAACAAAATATATTAAAAATATTAATAAATAAACCACAAATAAATAATAAAAATATTATAGATAAACCACAAATAATAAATATCAAGGATATACGATTATTGTTGAATACAATGTTATCAAAAGCGTAATTACTAAATGATATAAATTTCCACTACGTTGGCTGACAGATAAAAGAACTTATTATCGAGCAAAAACAAAGTGTGATACTAGGCTTATATAGTGCAAAAGGATAATGTGCAAAGAAAAAAGGTTAAAGAACCCTTAATAAGTAACTGATCATTCGCTGGAGTCTTAGATCCGTCTTCATGGGGATCATCCATTCTTTTTCTTCCGCTATAATTCGAGACTATTAAAAAAGATTGATCTTTTCTTTCTTATCTTAACTTATCTTGGATCTTTGGAATATGATTTTTAAGTGATTTAAGTGCTTATACAAATCTTAATTTGTGACTTTATGATGAAACAACTTTTACGGATTTTATCGCGGTTTAAATTTAGTTTTTTACAAGTCCGACGTGATTGTGACAGTGGTCTCTCTTACATAGGTCAAACTAAAAGATCAATTAAAACTCGCGTTAAAGAACATATAGCTGACTTAAAACACCGTCGCTATACTAAGTCAGCAATCTGCGAACATAGCCTAGATAATGCTCGCCATTATATCAGATTTGATAAACCACAGGTCCTCGCAAAAGAACACTGATTACAACCAAGGACGATTCGCGAGGCTATTGAAATTAAAAAACATTCTAATTTCAATAGAGAAGTTCGCTGGCCACTACCATCTGCTTGGGATCCCATAATAAAAATAATAAAATCTAAATTCCAAGCATAATAATATGTCACAGACTAAAGACTCAGTTAGCTCCTTTTGCATAGATAGGACTAAATAAAATATTGTTGTATCATAGGGTAGTTTCGAATAACTTTTGTAACAGAAGATGTCCTTCTGTTACAAAAGTTACTAGTAAGTACTGACACCTCATTCCTCCCGTGACCATTGTTGCTGTAAAGTATCCGAAACGTCGGGCTTGTAAAAAACTAAATAAACCGCGATAAAATCCGTAAAAGTTGTTTCATTTTAATGAGTGAAATTCGCTTAAACATAAGAAAACAATTTGTGACTTTGTGCTTAATGTATAGCGAACTTAGAAGGATAATAATTTATTTTGTGTGGGTAGGCATACTGGAAGACGGACCTGATGGTTGTTGGGAAACGTCACCTACGAACGTACTATGAAACTAGTTTAACAGGAATTTTACCCAAGCAACTCATGAATGTGTTGCCTATTGTGATATGAAGATAAGTCGCTGTGCCATCTTTTTTTCTTTTACACCGGGAAATGCTGAGGCATCCCGTTGGCATGTGGCTCCCCAGGCGGCTATAAAGGATTCGCTGCGCCCGATAGATGGTAAGTGGACGCAGCTTTATCCACTAAGCCCGGCGAGTGCCACCACTGCCGCCTCTGGTAAGGTGCCCCGGATCTACAAGCAACAGGGCACCTCGACGGCTAGTCAGTCCCTCAGGGGACCGACGCCACCTCCACAGAGGGGCTGCCCCGCACCACAGAACAATCCCTCCCAACCTCGGGGCGAAGTTCCCGTTATCGCCCCTTGTCCCCTTGCGCCTTTGGTGAGGTGTCCCGGATGCATTGCTAGCAAAAGGGCAAACTCGACAGCTAGTCAGTCCCTCAGGGGACCGACGCCACCTCCATAGAGGGATTGTCCCACACCACAGAACAACCACTTCCAACGTCGGGATAGTGCTATGAGGTGAGGATCCCGTCCTCAACCCTTGCCCCCTGCTCTTTTGATCCCTCTTCTTGTAAGTGGGATACAAAGAGTCCATTCGACCAATTCGCTACTACAAGGTGCTGGCGCACTCTAGGTGACTGAGCCCCACCGTCACGACAAGGCCTGAACCATGGTGGGGACCACACTGTTATCCTATGCAGGCGAAAGTGCGCTACAGTTCATCTCCCCCATGAGTAAAAACAGATTTTTCATATTCCGCCATTTCAAAAGTTGAGAATATTCAGGCGACTGTACTGTTATCAACTTGACGAGTATTGTTACTTACATAATATCTTATTATCAATGTCAACTTAAGTCATATGATAAAACAATCTTACACTCTTATACTGAGCAAAATAATAGTAGCAGGGCAACAATGGTTGATAAAGTAGCAGTAGTTACCGGCTCAAATAAAGGCCTAGGTTTCGGAATAGTCCGAAAATTGTGCAAGCGGGTTAGAACTGTGTATTTAACATCTAGAGACATAAAGAGAGGTACAAAAGCAGTCGAAGAATTGAAAAAAGAAGGCCTAAATCCTTTTTATCATCAGCTAGACGTTGCAGACGAAGAAAGTGTTAAAATTTTTGCAGAACATATTAAAGTTAAACATGGTGGAATTGATATTTTGATCAACAATGCTGCAGTTATATGCAAGGAGCTAAAAACTACGTACGAAGATGCAAAATATGTTATCAATACTAATTACAAAAGCTACTATCATGTAATGAAGCATTTATTTCCATTATTAAAGGATAATGCAAGAGTAGTCAATATATCCAGCAATTGTGGGCATATAACAAATTTAAAGAATGAATATTGGATAGAAAAACTTACAAAAAGTGACGTTGCAATCGAAGATGTGGATTCTTTTGTCAATTGGTTTTTAAATACGGTTAAAAATGGGACCTTAAATGAAAATGATTTTATTACGCCATATTTGCTTCCATATAGGGTATCGAAAGTTGCTGTTTGTGCTCTCACAAGAATACAGCAAAGAGAAATTGGAAGGGAAATATCTATAAATTCTTTACATCCTGGATTCGTAAAGACAAATATGACATTAAATTTTGGAGAAATGACCATCGAGGAAGCGAGCGAAGCGCCCATTTATTTAGCGCTAGATTGTGACCAGTCTGTGAAAGGGAAATTTATATGGTACGACAAATCCGAAGTAGACTGGGCCGACAAGAATTTTGATCATTTTCCAAGGAATATAGAACGATTTACGAAATTTACGGAAATTATTTACGGACATAAATAAGTTAATTTTAAGAAATGATCAATATTTTATTTATCTTTGTTCCTTGTAGTGGCTGGTGAGTATTGGACGCGAATGGCAATCGGTCAGTAAGGGGGGCTTATTTTAAGCAGTGGACGGATATATTATGCTGATGATGATGATAATGATGACTAACTAACTACCAAAGAACTTCATAGAACGAAGCCAAATTAGAATAGATAATTAAGATGATAATGAAATAGTATGATACGTTTCCAAAGCATTGTATAATATACTAGCTGTTACCCGCAGCTTCGCCTGCATTAACTAAGATTTACAACGGGATCTTAGTACGCAAAATAAGTAACTTTTCTGGTTGATTTTTTACACCTTGTGTCCGAAAAACCGCCGTCCGAAAAGTCCAAAAAAATTTAGCCTATGTTACTCGTGGATAATGTAGCTTTCAAATGGTGAAAGAATTTTTGAAATCGGTCCAGTACTTTTTGAGCCTATTCATTACAACCAAACAAACAAACAAAGTTTTCCTTTTTATAATATTAGTGTAGATGAAGATAGTGTAGATGTAGAATACTGATGTTTATGTTTATTTTACATTAATACGTAATAGAATGAGCGCATCAGGGAGGTAAACTACTTCAACCAAACAAACATCTGGTCAGAATCAGATTAATATGGAACTAAATCGAAAACACTTGCTTTAAAACAAAAAAGAATCATTTGTCGTGTAAGAATCATAAATCGTACAAACAAACAAAAGCAAGTTGATGACCTACTTCCACCTTTTTGAAGTCTGTTAAAAATAACGAATTTTGTGGAGGTATTTTTTAGTTTACATTTTAGTTTCTTTTTATTTTCGCTTCAATAAAATATATTACCTATTTACAAACTGTTTTTAATGACTTTTACTGTTAATAATTTTAAGGAATAATTCAGGTAAGTATAGCATAGCAATAAATAATCAACAAAATGTAACCGTCCGCAACGATCGCCATGATTAAAAGTCTAAACAATAAAATAGACGGGGGCAAATAGAACAAAACCTTCGATACGTATTCAGTATCAAAACCAATTATTTCTCGGGAGTGATCTCTCATTTCCGTTCGAAACAACTGAGTCGAACGTCGCGGAAGGCTTGATAATTGGAATGTCAGTGTGGCATCGCCTTACCGCTGAGTTGCCAGCACCGATGGAAATTGTCCACACTTTTAAGGAAATATTAGTACTTATTGAAGTGAAACTTCTTTAGAATCGTTGTGATTTCAAACCGGATGCAATGGAAAAAAAGACAGATAAGAGACACAAATACAAAAGATCGAGAGAGCAAATGTTGGTGTGTATGTATATTGTTCACTGCTTAATACTTGCTTGTATTTGAGCATTTAACGTGTGTTTCACTTCTATCGTGTGTGAATTACACACACACACCTTTTTTTCATTTCTCGATTAAAAAAAATTGGTTGTCTGTAAAGTCGGTTTACAGACGGTAGTTTGACGTAACAATGTCAATACATGCAGCAAGAACCGAACTGTGCCGATCACTTGAGCTGATTATGCCACTCTCTCGTTTGTGCAGCTCTCGCTTGCAGAACGCGTCATGTTGTCATCTTTTTGCATGCTGTCCGTAATATGAATTATTAGACGTTGTCACGATAAATCGTAGACGCAACATACTCTACGTTAGCATTGAGAGAGAGAGAGAGAGAGAGAGAGAGAGAAGCTGTTGGTGTTTTCTGCTATTAGTAAAATGGCTCGAAGCTTATACTGTGCGTGTATGTTACTATGTGTGGGCTATATAATTCTATGTCGTTTTCATGTATAAGGAGGATTGACAATGTACTTATCATCATGGTGATTCTGGATATGAGCTGCTTGGGATTAGAGATTGTTCGTTTGCCAGTTTTTCTATCTACTATGTCAAAAGCGTCAATATTTTTTACAGTTATTTACAGTATAATGCACACAAAGAGACTGGAAAGTGAAAAATATACGCTTGTACAGGCAAATCTTTACTTTTTATAACAGCGTTTAGGGTTTCATACGCTTTTCCGTGAAAAATAAAGTCATGTTTATTTTATAATACGAGAGCAGTATTATTCTCAATTTTCTATCCTTTTGCCTGTATGTTTTATTCCCTGTGTCATCTAATGTTCCTTTTTGAATTTCGCCTAAATGTCGCAATGTTTAATCATGGCAACATTGTTTTGAAAGAGCTGAAGTTGGCTTCGCAGAACATAGACACAAATTCATCAATATTGTTTTTTTATTCAATCAATTTATAAATAACTATTTTATTTACTTACATTTTTTTTATTTTAGATTAATTATTCATTTCTAAGATTTTTTAGTATGCATTTAATCGTTGATTTTTTACTCTAGAAAATTCATTTAGATTTTTTCTATAAATCTTTTGAGATCTTTCACAAAATTGTTTACACACATCTATAATGTCCATCGATCACTTTAAATTGGTTCCACATGTCTAAGTATTACACATTTTTGTTTTAAATTTATCGGTTTTAATACATTTTTCTCCTGTGAAACAGTTTTGCAGTTTTTCTTAGAGATTTGCCTTCCAAGTAAAAAAAAAAAAAATTAGTGATACCGTACACGATAGTGTGCTTGCTATGGAATTCTAACCACGTTAAAAACCAATTAACAAGCGATCTCATTACTGCATTCTGAATAAATAATCACTTATAAGTGAAATCCAGAAACATCCAGAATTATAACCGGGACTGAAGAATTTTCATTAGGACAAAGTGGAATTCGTTCCGGGTTGATCCCGATTTAAGTTGGGATGTTCCCGATCCAAGTTGAGGAAGGGAATTTTCATAATCAATCAAATACCATTTATTTAATGTGAAAGCATTTGATCAAGTAATTGGAATCTTTTAAGTAAATTACTTTTTAATTACACTTTGTAATCAAAGTGTGATTTGAATTTTTTGAGCAATACCTTTTATTTATGGAGATGAGTCCTGAATTGAAGCTTTGTGCTCATCATCATCAACGCCGTTATCTTCGACTGATAACATTATCACTGTACCGTATATAATGTAAATGGTAATAATTAAAAAAAATTACGACCTCTGTGGCCCAGTAGTTAGCGCGTTGGCCCACAAGCCGGAGGTAGCGGGTTCGAATGTCGCCAGGGAACAAAAAAAAAGTGGATTTGTTCCTGTGTCATGGATGTGTACTAAATATGTGTATTATGTAATAAAATTCTTAAATATAAGTATTAATATGAAAAGTATTAAATATATGTATTTCCGTTGTCTGGTATCCGTAACACAAGTCTCTTCGAGTACTTACCACGGGACCAGATTGACGTGATGTAAAAGCGTCCATAGATATTATTATTATTATTATAAATAAACTTCTACGTCGCTACTTGCTAGCTGCTTACATTTTGATGACATAATATGGAAGGCGTGCTTAGTTTGAGAAGCCCCCAAATATTTAAGTGGCGTTTGCGAATTTGGGTTAGCGAGTTAATCTGCTACTATCATTTTACTTTGGTTTTAGTACGATATACTTTCCTTCATTAACTAGTTATTAAAACGGAATATTTAACTGGATTCTCATCATGTTTTCTCATTTTTGGATTTTATAGTAGATTAGTCTCCACGAAATGGATCGAGGCAAAATAAAGCTTTTATTTTCACCTTCATCCCCTTAGCATTTATTTCCAAATAAAAATTTCCACTAATGTGTATTTTTATCTCATATTTTTTCTTTACAAATAAAGTTTTGTCAGTAGCAACTCGAGTTCATTTTGCAACTTTTAACTATGCCACAGCATGAATATCAGGCAAATAGATCATAAAGCCGGGCCGTCATATTTCATAGTTTCTGATTTATATCCCGACTGGCCCGGGTTACAATTGGGCAAACAAATTGAATCAATATGTCTTTATGTCCGGGTAACTATTATTTGTGTTATTTTGGCTATTCTATGCAAAAAAGTTTTGTAACTTGCTTATAGAATATTGTTGGGATTGAAAAGAGGAAAATTATATAGAAATAATAAAACTTTCAAAAAGCAAAACCCTTTGGCCATATTTGAGATTTTATTTTGAAACGTTGAACCCCAGAACCCTTATATTACTGGACTTCAATAGCCAGCTGTTAAGTATATTATTTCGTTAATAAAATAAAACTACAGATGATCGGTGTTTTCGACCATATTTTCTATCAAATAACTTGCTACTAATTTGGTGACCTCAAATTTAAACTTAACTTAACTTATTGTTTGCATTGCTGATATAGATTTGCTGTATTTTTTGCTTACACAAATATCACTCATTCATATCATGGTTTCGAATCAATAATATATCGCTGTTTTTTAAAATGTAAGGCCCTGAAAATCCGTAAAAACTTGTTTCATTATTGAACTCTGCTTAGCACATTTACCCAGCATGACAATTATGAACAAACTTCTATAATATTAACATTAATAATATAAGACAGGAAATAAGCTTAACGTTTATGCTATAAATGAAATTCCCTTTATGAAACACTAATATAGAATTGGATTGTTCAAAATCCTTGCCTGTTAAAACGCCTGATAGCTTTATATAGTTTTGGACTAAATTTCGGGAAAGTAAATGTTGCTATTTAAAATTATCAGGCGTTTCAGTTCCGTAGGTACTGTTGTTATTGTTGCGTATTATCACGTATTATAATTGAATAGAATTCGCGTCGTATTATAATTATTGTAATATAATACATATAACTATATTATTAATATGTTTTTGGAATCAAAAAACCGATTCGAGAGCCTTGATATATCGGACACTATGGCAAGGTTTTGCAGGAGAAAGCGTACGTCATGTAATATTATATTAGTTCTTATTAATTGTATGTGCATAAAGAATAAATAAAAATAAAATAAAAAAAAGAAGCCATCTGTCGAAGATTAGGACCGCTTTTGGCGCGACCGTTTCTTCAAAGCCTGAGATCTTATCGGAGATCGAAGACTTCTATGGCAAATTGTATGCGTCTCACGCTCCTCAACCCGATCCCCGGAACAACGATCCGCGTGCCAGTCGTGTTACGATACCTCTCCGGCGAGCTTCCGAACATCAGCTTGGATGAGGTAAGTCTGGCTCATAAGCAGCTGAAACGGGGAAGGGCTCTGGGGAAGGACGGAATTACGACTGAACTTCTTAAAGCAGGTGGCGAACCTGTTTTAAGAGAGTTGCTAAAGATTTTTTTGTGCTAAAGAATTTCGTGCTTCATTGGGGCATTTCTCCCAAGGAGTGGAGTTTGGAAGTGAGGTCGTTCTATTTTTTAGGAAGGGTGACAACTCCCTTCTTAAAAACTACAGACCGATGTCGCTTCTAAGCCATATATACAAGCCATTCTCGAGAGTCATGACGAACTGCCTCACTAAAAAGCTCGATGGATTCCAGCCACCGGAGCAGGCTGGGTTTCGAAGAGAATTTAGCACCATAGACCACATCCACACCATAAGGTAAGTTGTACAGAAGACCCACGAGTACAACCAGCCGTTGTGCCTTGCCTTTGTGGACTATGAGAAAGCTTTTGACTCTGTTGAAACCTGGGCTGTTCTGGAAGCTCTGCAGCGATGTCAGGTCGATTGGCGATACGTCGAAGTGGTGAGAGGATTAAACGAAGCCGCCTTTATGTCCGTTCTGATTCCGGGAGGTCAAACAAGACCAATCCAACTGCATTGAGAAGTGCGACATGGGGATGTTCTTTCCCCGAAACTGTTCACAAATGCTTTGGAGGACGTCTTCAAGACCAAGGGCAGAATGTGGCATAAACATTAACAGCGAGTATTTCTCACACCTTCGTTTCGCCGACGTTATGTTGGCCGAGTCGCTGGAGGGTTTGCAGGAGATGCTGCACAGTCTAAACGAATCCTCCCGACGGGTAGGTCTTAGGATGAACTTGGACAAGACGAAAGTCATGTTCAATGAGCACGTTCTCCCTAGGCCTGTTAACGTCGAAGTCGTGCAACAGTATGTCTACCTTGGGCATACTTTGCAGCTAGGTCGACATAACTTCGAGAGGGAAGCCGATAGGAGGATTCAATTAGGATGGGCAGCATTCAGGAAGCTTCGCCATATTCTTACGTCGTCTATACCGCAGAGTTTGACGACGAAAGTCTTCAACTCATGCGTTCTCCCTACGGGGCCGAAACGTGGCCTCTTAATTTGCGACTGGTCCGCAAGTTTGTCGTAACTCAACGTGCTATGGAGCGTGCTATGCTGGGTGTTTCTTTGGCAGATAGGATTCGAAACGAAGACCTCCACCAGAGAACTAAAGTTACCGATACCACGCGAAGAATAAGCACGTTGAAGTGGCAATGGGCTGGTCACGCACTCAGAAGAACGGATGGCCGATGGGCCATTATGGTTCAAGAGTGGAGGCCGCGTTTAGGTAGACGAAGTGTTGGTCGGCCATTAACAAGATGGGAAGACGATCTCCGTGCAGTGGCAGGTCCGCGTTGGATGCGAGTAGCAAGGGATCGGTCGTCTTGGGGTTCATTGAGGGAGGCCTATGTTCAGCAGTGGACGGATAGAGGCTGATGATGATGATGATTAATATGTTTTTATTATTAATTACAAGTAGGAGCACTATTTATTTTTTAGCTTGGAAGCGTGTAGATTAAACGTTTGAACTTTTTTCAAGTTAACTTATTCAGCGTGTTTTGAAACGTGATATATTAAATAAAGCACCCTTTAGAGAAAGAAAACACTAAACGTGCTTATTATCTTCACATAGAAACGTGACCGTTCACATAATATATGTGGAAGTACTGAGAGTCTATAATTGGCCAATAATGTTTTGGATTGGGTCGATAGCGGCATATTTTGATTCCATGGCCATCTGCAATGGTCAGAGCAAGTGGCAATGGTTAAGATGTTAAGCCTTTTGACTATAAACTATGTTAGCACGTTTTGGGCTGAAAATTATGATGAAGTTATCCAAACGAAAACGTAGTAAGTTGCTCTGCATTGGACTTTATTCCAAGTCCATTACCTCCATTTATTTTACGAGGGATACTAGAGGATTAGGATCACATAAAATTTTGCGAGCATATCCTTGGACTCCATATTACAGATCTCCGTCACGCAGGCTACGTTACAGACACTCACTACTTAGGTAATGCGATCTTTAATATTATTAGGTATAATATGATAGTTTATAGGATGCGTTTTGAAGGATTTACACATGTATTCAAGAAGCGTACTTGGTTAAGTAATAAATCAATACTATGCAAAGAACGCTTCTATTTATGTGCTCCTGGTGTCAACAGTCGGATTTTATATGGGTTTGACAGACGCACAGTTGCGGATTTCACTTAAGTATATGTCTATGAATTGGTTTGAAAGACCCTATGCGTTCGGGAGTACTGTGATACCTCGTAGTATTGTTTGTGAATAAGGGTGTGACACCTCAAGTATTTAAGAGATGATGGTCTTAAAATCAAAGCGAATTTAAAACCTTCATTTTTGATATCGCAGTGTAAATGCTTTGGCAGTGTAATTCCCTAGTATGATCTAGGGAGCCTAGTCAAAATGCCATTAAGAAAGTGTTAGCGAATTTCGAAAATGAAAAAATGTATAGGATTGACATAAGGCCGCGCTTAATCACGTGGTCCATTACATTTTATCATGTTCAAACTTCGCTAACGCTTTCTTAATGGCATTTAGCTAGGTCCCCAGGGCCTCGGGTAGGCACACTGGCGTGTGTGGGGACTAATATTGGGGTGCACTACCCCAAAACCACTGCGAGCACCTTCAGCCACTTTGTGAGGGTCTCGGATCACCTCAGCGACTAAGCGAATTTGAACCCATTAAAAGCTATCAGAGAAGTGGTTGAAATTCGCTTTTTTTACGCTTGTGTGTTCGATTTCTCTCAAAGCGATTTGTATGAGGTAATAAATCATAGCAGCGTCCTGCGATTTCAGTCGCATACTTCGTATTCCCGTGGGAGTACGTTGATAAATTATAGCCTATGTGTTATTCTGATGAGTGATTTAAATCACATCATAGACAGCCATTTTAGCCTATTTCAGCAGGTGTACATTATGGCGACTATTCTATCTAATATGTCTGTCTTTGAACGCATTGAGGCGGGAGCTAGGCAAATTCTCAATACGCATATCACAAGATTTGTGAAATAACTGTATCGTATTCGTATTATACCTACGCAAACATATAAATATATAACAAATAAACAAATTTAGGAATAATCTTCACTAATAATATAAATGTGAAAGTAGGGATGTTTGTTACGCTCTCACGCGAAAACTACTTAACCGATCATCATGAAACTTTGTACACATATTCCCGGAGGTACTAGAAGCAAAAGAGAATACATAAAAAAAGAATTTTTTTTTGCTAACGCGGGCGTACCCGCAGGAAACGACTAGTATATAAATAAATAAGTAAATAATATGAACCGTTTTATGTCCCACTGTTGAGTGCTCTTCCTCGAAATTAGGCGAGGAGAGTGTTGGGTCACAGTTCACCTAATGCTGGTTGGGAACACAGTTCACAGACTAATTAAAAAAAAACTAAAAGAACTTCTGCCACTGAAATTCTGCGACTCACAACTCATAAAATTACGCTCGTTTGGCCTCACCCTTAGATAGGCCTCTTCTAATGAACACAAAGACCGCACTTCAATAAAACTATTGCAGACATTACATTAAGACGGACTGTACGGCCATTACTATGCATGCTGAAAATGTGATTCATACTTGTTCGATTGAAAATGTGTCTAAACCTAAGTCAGTAAGGTATAAAACGACGATAGTGAGAGAAATCAACGATTTCGTTTAGATATTCATTGCTCCACACGGATTCTACTCGAATATTCGAAATTTGAATCGTTTTGAGTATTAAGTATGGATCAAGATTATTATGGATATAGATAACAAATATATCAATTTATTATACATCATAATTTACAAAGGTGATATCTTATCTACATCTACACTAATATTATAAAGAGGAAAACTTAAAAGTAGTTAATATAAAAATATTTACTAATGTAAGCTTTTACAGTAAGTACATGAATTATATCAAATTATTCGCAGCCAATTGCTCTTCGACGTATTTATAAGAGCAGTACAACTTTTGCTCAGGATCAGTCCAATCTTTTTCCGTCTTATCAAACCAAAAGTATTTCCCTTTAATCGAATCTTTGGCGTCCAAAGCCAGATATACTGGAGCCTTGCTTGCTTCATCCACAGTGAAGTATCCTGTTCCTTTTGTCATCGAGGTCTTTACGTATCCTGGATGTATGGAGTTGATCGATATGTTCCTTCCGATCTCCCTCTGCTGCAATCTTGTCAGCGCGCACAAAGCAATCTTCGAAATCCTATACGCCAAGATTGGCGTTTCCACGAAATCTGATTTTTTCAATGTATTATTTTTAACCGAATCCAAAAACCAGTTTACAAACTCGTTTATATCTTCAACCTTGACATTGGGACTTGTTAACCTTTTGATCCAATGTTCGTTTGTGAGATTAGATATGTGTCCACAGTCGCTTGATATATTGATGACCCTCGCGTTATCCCGTAGGATGGGGAATATAAGCTCCTGTATCATCAGGATACTGTTATAATTCGCATCAATGACTCTTTTTGCGTCTTCGTATGTCGTTTTCTTGTGATCTTCTGTTATGATCGCTGCGTTGTTAATTAGGATGTCCAGTCCACCGTGTTTTTGTTTAAGATGTTCAGCTAAGGCTTTTATGCTAGTTTTATCTGTGACATCAAGCTGGAAGAGTAGAGGATTGCAACCTTCTTGTTCTAGTTGTTTGACAGCGTCCTCTCCTCGCTTCTTGTCTCTAGATGTTAAGTAGACGGTCCCGACTCCTCGACGACATAGTTCCTTGACTATGGCTAGTCCTATGCCCTTGTTGGAGCCAGTAACGACGGCGACTTTATTGCTCATGTCTCTGAGACAGTCAAGGCTGTACTGACGGATTCTTCGGACGATCGCGATATATAAAGACGCCGATATCATTAAATGCATAATATTAGGATTCCTTCACACACAATGAAATATTTAAACAAAACTAGTTAAATAACGAAAAGGTTATATAATTAAATCATTATCTACCTTTATCTATAAACGCCAAGACGGCCGATTCTGTATATACTATTAGTAAATTGAATAATAATTTATAATAATCACAATTACAAACATCATACTTTTTTTTGTTTTTTTTTTGATGACGCAGCGGAAATCAAAACCGCTGCATGAGCCTTCAGCCGCTATCTGAGGGACCCGGATCGCAGGCAACGGGAAACCCTCAGCGACAGACTAGTCCCGACAAGAACATTCTCCACAATAGGGGGACTGCCCGGCTTACAAATGTAGCAGACCTGTCAGCACTACAAATCCTGAATCGCACTATCAGTATTCTACAGTCCGATCGCTATATATACAACATCTGATACGATAGCAAGTGGACTTCAGCCTGACCGAGCATTGCACCACGCTCGGTCGGAGATCTCCCTTTGGGGCCAACCACCATAATACCCACATTGGTGACCGTCGACTGAACACGCCTCCTTCTGAAGATTCATCATCATTACTCCCCACCCTTTCCACACCACGCCAGCCATCTTCAAGCCTCTTCGGGTACTTCGACCACTAGCCTCAACGCACCGCGGCCTGGTCGAACCCACACCGGCTTCAACGGGCAATCTCACTACCACGGACCGGTCAGCAAGCAGAGCACTCGTCTCTCCTGGTCAGCAGCACGTAGTATCAGCCACTCACGGCAGTAGCACTCCGACTCACTGGAGCCCCGTGCAAGCAGCAGCACAGTTCCGACTCACTGGGACTCACTGGCACTGGCGACTCAAGCAGAAGACTCAAGATACCGACCTCCGGTCTTCGGGGGGGAGTGATGTAGCAGACCTGTCAGCACTACAAATCCTGAATCGCGCTATCGGTATTCTACAGTCCGATCGCTATATATACACCATCTGACACGATAGCAAGTGGGCTTCGGCCTGACCGAGCATTGCACATCGCTCGGTCGGAGATCTCCCTTTGGGGCCAACCACAATAATACCCACAACAAACATCGCCCTTTTTTTTCTTTTACGCCGGGAAATGCACTGACGCATCCCGCTGGGGAGTGGGTCTTCCCAGGCGGGTATGTGGGACTCGCTGCGCGCGAAAGATGGTAATTGGACGCAGCTCTACCCACCAAAATCCGGCGAGTGCCATCACTGCTGCCTTTGGTAAGGTGCCCCGGATCTACAAGCAACAGGGCATCTCCACGGCTAGTCAGTCCCTCAGGGGACCAACGCCACCTCCACAGAGGGGCTGCCCCGCACCACAGAAAAATCCCTCCCAACCTCGGGGCGAGGTTCCCGTCATCGCCCCTTGCCCCCTGCTCTCCTGCCCCCTCGTCGTATAAGAAGGGTACAAAGAGCCCCCTCAGCTCAATTCACTTCGCCCAAGGTGTTGGGATCACCCTGGGCTACTGAGCCCCACCGCCACGACAAGGCCTGAACCGTGGTTGGAATACGGGTGTTGCCTGACCTATCCTAAGACGTACAATATTAAATCTTGGTGTTAGTAATTAAACTGTTAATCTTCTCCTTATTTTCAAATCACAGCGTAGCAGAGCATGAAAATAAAACAGTAGTAAATATAAAAATTTTACTTATGTAAGGTTTTACAGTACATGAACTATATCAAATTATTCGCATCCAATTGTTCTTCGACATATTTATAAGAGAAGTACAACTTTTGCTTAGGATCAGTCCAATCTTTTTCCGTCTTATCAAACCAAAAGTATTGCCCTCTAAGCGAATCTTTGGCGTCCAAAGCTAGATATACTAGAGCCTTGCTTGCTTCATCCACAGTGAAGTTTCCTATTCCTTTTGACATCGAGGTCTTAACGTATCCTGGATGTATGGAGTTGATCGATATGTTCCTTCCGATCTCCCTCTGCTGCACTCTTGTCAGTGCGCACAAAGCAATCTTCGAAATTCTGTATGCCAGGACTGGTGTTTCCACGAAATCTGATTCTTTCAATGTATTATTTTTAACAGAATCCAAAAACCAGTTCACAAACTCGTTTATATCTTCAACCTTGATATTGGGACTTGTTAACCTTTTGATCCAATGTTCGTTTGTGAGATTAGATATGTGTCCACAGTCGCTTGATATATTGATGACCCTCGCGTTATCCCTTAGGATGGGGAATATAAGCTCCTGTATCATCAGGATGCTGTTATAATTCGCATTGATGACTCTTTTTGCGTCTTCGTATGTCGTTTTCTTGTGATCTTCTGTTATGATCGCTGCGTTGTTAATTAGGATGTCCAGTCCACCGTGTTTTTGTTTAAGATGTTCAGCTAAGGCTTTTATGCTGGTTTTATCTGTGACATCAAGTTGGAAGAGTAGAGGATTGCAACCTTCTTGTTCCAGTTGTTTGACAGCGTCCTCTCCTCGCTTCTTGTCTCTAGATGTTAAGTAGACGGTCCCGACTCCTCTACGACATAGTTCCTTGACTATGGCTAGTCCTATGCCCTTGTTGGAGCCAGTAACGACAGCGACTTTATTGCTCATGTCTCTGAGACAGTCACGGCTGTACTGTCGGATTCTTTCCGATCGCGATATATAAAGACGCCGTTAAATGCATAATATTAGGGTTCCTTCACACATAATGAAATATTTAAATAAAACTAGTTAAATAACGAAAAGGTAAATTTATATAATAAAATCATTATCAGCCTTTATCCATAAACGCCGGCCGATTAGACTATTAGTGAAGTGAATAATAATTTATAATAATCACAACCATCATCCTTCAGTTACGATGGTTGATGTAAATTGTATGAGTAAAGTATTCGAAACGTAAATATCTTAATAAGCTTGTTTCCTTATATTGAATAATCATCACAATAATCCATAAAAAGACCAGCACTAAAAATTGTGATGTTGATGGTATAAGTAGGTAAAGAAATCGTTTATTTGTGTGTTAAACCTCACAAACGCTGAAAAGGCCCGCCGCCAGCAAAGGTTGAATAAATTTGATGTTTGAAACTACGTTTGAAAAAGTTTACTTTGATGGTTTGGTGACGGATTTAAAACGTAGTTTGACCACTTTGGAGCACAGTTTTAACTAAATTTTTGGCTTTAATATATAAGGTCTTTTATTTTTAAGACATTTTCTATAAATAATCCCTTCTATAGAAATTTCTTGGATGAAGTCTTTGGGCCGCACCATAGGAAATTAAAAAAAAATATAGAAATTATTAATAATATTTTATAAATAATCAAGACAACTTATTGAAAAAAAAAAAATATTGGCATTCAATATTTAATCTTTGTAATTGTTTTGCGTTATTATATCTACACCTTTATCGGTCAACATATCGCACAGAGATAACTCAAATATAGCATTAAAAGCACAAACACAGATTAATAAAACATTCCGATATCGAACTAAAGATAGACGATAAAGCATTTTCAGCATGTTGAAGTAGCGCTTGATAAAACAACCAAACCAACAAAGGTACTTGCAAAGGATTAGTGGAATTTGCGTCAAGGCAGCGGCTTATTGATGATGATACGGATATAATGACATCAGAAGAATAATGATTCGATGACGCAGCGTGGCCTGTCTAAGAACATACAGAATTATTTACAATAATATGCTATCATCATCATCGTCATCATAATCATCATCAGCCTTTATCCGTCCACTGCTTAACATAGACTTCCTTCAATAAAAGCCATGACGACCGATCCATTGCTACTCGCATCCAACGCGGACCTGCCACTGCATGGAGATCGTCTTCCCATCTGGTCAATGGCCGACCAACACTTCGTTTACCTAAACGCGGCCTCCACTTTTGGACCTTAATGGCCCATCGGCCATCCGTATGCTGAATTCACATGTATTTTAAATACATGGACATAGACTGCACGAATCTAGTAACCTAGTAACGTTCAACTATTTATAAGGGAAATAATAAAAGTTATGATATTATATACTCAGATGTTTCATATTGTAGCAATGACAATATTTCATAGAGGACGGAATGACATCAAAGTAAAAGTTAAATCATCTGTGCTCAACAGTTACACAGAGTAGCTGTAGGCAGAGCGTTTTAATATAAACAATGTTGTTTTTAATCAGGCGTTCATCATCATCAGCATTTATCTGTCCTCTGCTGAATCTAAGCTTCCTTCAATGAACGACAAGACGACCAATTTCGACCTTGCCACTTGTATCCATTACGGACCGGCCAACCGAAAACGACCGTCTCTATTTTATCTATACCTTATTTGCGTTATTTCTTTAGCAGATATGATTCGAAACAAATACATCCGCCAGGGTACTAAAGTCACCGATATTTATAAGTTCGAAATAAAATTTAGAACAAATATTTAAGACAGCAACAAATCAAATTTAATGTTAAATTTTGTTATATTATTTGTTGTGTTTTTGATTTTTTCTTTGTATTCTGTGCCATATTAAGTCGTTACCTACCGGAAGATGTTGGTGTCCAAGTAATGGCAGGCCGCCGTTTTACTTTATTGATCAGTGCCGGAATTACCACCAGGAAACACTGAGTTGAGGCCAATTCATGAACACCTTAATAAGAATGAATGTTATGTGATGTATTATAATTAGTGTAAGTAATTGTTCACAAATTAATCTTTCTTTATTAATATATATCTTATACCATTACAATATGACACAATTACAAAATCGTATACTGTGGCCTGTACAAAAAGCGAAAAAAAAACATAAAATTTTTATATATTAAACATCTTTTTCATGTAAAAAAAATATAATCACAAAAAGGCTATGGCATATATAGGCTGGCATATATGGCATATATAGGCTATATGAAATATGAAAAAAAGAAATGACAACGTCACGAATTAAGGTCGATTTCACTGCCAAGGCGAGTAAATACATGGCAGATATTATAAGATGATAGTACTCTCTGTTGGTACCTCACCTATGTAGTCTTCAACACTGGCAGTTTATTGATATACGTTAGGTCTTGAAGTTCTACCAACTTCGTACAAGTGGAGTTTTATCAGAGTTCTATGCAGCTGACGGCTCCAATATTGTACAGAACAACTTACTTTTCAAGTATATTTTTATGCGCTTTAGTCAGGTAATCTATGTTTTATTAATTGTGGTAAGAGCTTCTTGAAAATATTCATTCAGAAAACAACTATAGTAACAGACTTTGTTCTGCCTAAAGTACTAAATGCTAAGTAATATTGCTGTTAAAAGAATAGTGGATCATAGAGGGGCATTTAAAAATTCTTAAATGCTGTATCATAAAAAACAAACCAAAATTTAGTCCACCAGGGAGTCATCATGTTGATGAGTCTATATTTTAATCAGATCCAAGATAATAATATGATAATATAATGACTCATGATAAGATCTCAGCTTTTCACTAAAAATACGGCCTTAAATGGTCAGTCTGAAAAACCCAATAAATCCTTGCTAATATTATAAGGGCCTGTTTCACAATCTCCAGATAAGTTCCGAATAGGCTATTCGGAGGGAGGAGGAGTATCTGTCAAATATGTTGCCGACAGCCTATTCGGAACTTATCTGGAGATTGTAAAACAGGCCCTAAATGCCTAAATGTAAAAATAGGAATGTTTCTTACACTTTCACGCGAAAACCACTCAACCGATCATCATGAAACTTTGTACACATATTCTCGGAGGTAATAGAATTATATAGGATACATAAAAAAATGATTTTTTTTCGCTTACGCGGGCTAGTTGCTAGTAATGAAATAAATTTAGCGGATTTTAGTGTGGTTTATTAAGATTTTTACATGACACAAATTTAATGATTGTAAGCTTTCTCCTTGATCCAGCAGGGGACAGTAAAAAGAAGAAGATGATGATGTATTAGCCAATAACATAAAGGCATTTAAAACATTCAAAATTTACATCGCGATACCCTTTTAAAACTTAACCCGGCTAATGGTAGATACTAACAATTCAAATGAAGCAGTGTTATAACAAATTATTCAAGCTAACAAATCACGTCTCCGGAAAGCAGTCGCGTGCTAGCAGGCAATGGATTACCTGCCTCCCAGGGTATACTCCATTTTGTACCCCCGGTATAAGGTTCAAAACCACTTGGATCGATGGACGTCCTGAAAGGTTGTCTTAATCAAAATGTTTACTTGGGCTTTATCAACTGCTAAATGAATTATGGCTGAAAGGATTCTATATGTATTTGGTTGAATGTAATGTCCCGTATGCTAATGAAAAAAAAGGATATTCAAGATACGGTGAATTTCTTTTTTGGCATTTCATTCGAAATTTTCTAAGGCGAAATTACATGTGAGTTGAGATCTGAATTCTTTAGACAAAATCATACGGTGAAGGGGAATAGGAAATTGATTCTTTCCCGTCATAGGAAGGAGGTATTGAATGCTATAGACGAAATTGTAATTACGTCGATTGTCTGTACATCTTTTACTTACTACAGTAACATGTAATCAAAACGACAAGAAGCCTAAGCTTTTCTTATCCCAGGGAGGGAAATGGATAATTCATCTGATGGCAAGTATGGCAATGTTTAATGGCAAGCGAAGTCGACAGATGCCCGCTACGCCAGAGAATTAGCAGGTACGTTGCCTTACAAATATGAGTATGCTCTTTTATTGACGTGAAAACGTCTTATAATTTAATGGAGCCGGAATGATGCGCTGCACGCACGAATAAAAAAACTCATGCGGCGTTACCTCGCTCTGAGGCGTTCCATTTAAGGCTGCATACAAGAGCGTGGGACGAGTGACAAAGAAGCACAATCGGGCCATCAGTATTTTCTAATGACGTTGTCACGTTCAACTATCGTCAAGTAAACCGACTTTTTAGTTACTAAGTGGCATCAATAAAATAATTAGGTGAAAAAGATGAAAAAGAAATCAAAATTAAAATGGCCATTAAACATTGATAAAATGGAAAATATATTTGTCTAAAAGTCAAGCCAAAAAGTTAAAGCAAAACTTTTGGAATTTAAGAACTTACTTTCAGCCAAAACATGTCCTCTTAAATTGGCTTATATCATTTATTGTTTATATTATTTCTCGAAGCTTCGAAAACTTATTAGCAACAATAATTAAAGGTAATATTTTGTTCTGAATAGCCTTTTTTAACTATATATTTGAGATCGGATTCCATTTCCATTCTGAGAGATACTGTACCCCGTGGTAAGACTGGTTGTCTCTCTCGGGCTTCTGACGACCCGTAACTACTGTCAAAGATCCCCTAATGACAGTCGGGACCAACGGCTTAATTTGCTTTCCGAGACACAGAAGAGTGTGGACTCTATAATAGACCGTGGGGTCTATTTAGGGCCTGTTTCACAATCTCCCTTTAAGTTCCCTATAGGCTATTGGCAACATATTTGACAGATGTTTGACAGATAGAGTATGGAGTATCTGTCAAACATCTGTCAAATATGTTGCCAATAGCCTATAGGGAACTTAAAGGGAGATTGTGAAACAGGCCCTTAATAAACTAAAAAAATTGAGTACCTCAAAAAGATAGACGTCATAAAGGTACCTTGGATCTGATGACGAATGATGATGAAAACGACTACATGACCACCAGAACAGTAAACATTTGAAGGTCATCAGTTGGTCGAGCTTATCTGGAATTATCGTGTTTACATAAACACAACGAACCGCCCGTAATTACATAACACTGATCAACTAATTACTAACGCCAATACAGATAGCCACAGCGAAATTTCCAGAACAGCATAAGTGATTTCCAGCATATATTGTGGTAGATATTTTTAAACTGCCACGTCTGCCATGATGGTATTTAGTCAACGTCAAAAACGAATTTACCTGTGATTAGATAAAAAAGATATTAAATTATATGTATATTAATTACCAATATCCTGCGAACCATGCAGTCTTCACAGTAAATTTGTGAGTGCACGCATATGCTTGCATGGTTATTGCTAATTAATATATAATTTAAAATCTTTTTTAAAATGGATTTCCGCAAAGTAACGCCAAGTAACTCATTCTATGTTGGCTATTGAGGGTAAGATAGTGGCCTTCGTGTCAGTAAATACATCAATTATAACAAGTAAATTATCAAACTATATACGTCCCACTGCTGGGCACGGTTCTCCTCCTCGAAAGCTGGCGAGGAGGGTATCGGACCATAGTTCGCCGATGCGTTGGCTTAATGCGTGCTGATGAACTTTACACACCTTCAGTGACTTGCAATCTCATCAGGCATGCAGGTTTCCTCACGTTGTTTCCATCACCGATGAGCGATGGTCACGTGTTTAGGGTGCACTTAAAAAAATCTTTTTCAGGATTGAACCCGGACCCTTACACTCAAAAGGAGCCCATATCCACTGGGATATTTTTTGCCCATACTGAGTACGAGTGTAATTCGGGTTGACATTAGAGAACAATAGGTTTTTTTAAAGCATAGAAAACGAACTGTCGAAGCCTATCGACGCCCATTAACAGAGGTTATGCAGATGCGTTGCCCTCCTTTTCCCTATCCTCCCCGGAAATTCACAAGACGCGAAACGCGACAGCTTAGCTGTCACTTTACGTCGATTTCATGTGAGCGAGTGGTTCCTCCCCGATCATGCCATCCCAATTTCGTTGCAAAGCAGTAGAGCACTACCTTTTAAATAGGTATGTTTGCTTAAAAAATATCAGATACCAATTTAAACACCAAATCAATAAATATAATTAATTTATGAATGTACATTTGAGCGTAATGAATGTAATAATTTCCAGGGTCATGGATGCGTTTATCATCAGCAGCATCTGGTCTACATCCATCAGACTCGTATTGCTCTCACCAGGGTCTTCACAACAGTGTTCTCAGTTTTCAGCATATTTTGTGTTACTATTTAACAGTACACATTATTTATCTAAATAATAATAACCCACGAAGCTTAGAGTAACTATTACATCAATCTACAAAATTTGTAAAGAGGTAGTGCCATGCTGCTTTGCAGCTGAATTGGGCCGGCACGACCCAGGTGGTACCTCTCGCTCACACTAAAATGGCGTAAAATGACAGTTATGCTGTCGCGTTTCGTGCGGTTGGTGAGTTTCCGGTGGCCCATTAGGGGGATAGGGAAAAGGTGGGCAACGCATAACCTTTGGTGGTGTGGATGTTACTGGGCGTCGATATTCGCAAGGCTTCGACTGTTCGTTTTACCTCCTATGCTAAAAAAAAAATCAACGCCAGGACGACCGAAACTTGTCAGTTTACAATCTCCATAATCTAAACACGTCTTTAAAGTACTTGTAAAGAGTTCCTTTCAATTTTTAGCTTAATATAAAAAGTATCAACCCTTTATGTCCCACTGCTGGGCACGGGTCTCCTCCTCGAAATCAGGCGAGGAGGGTAATGGGCCATAGTTCACTACGCTGGCCCAGTGCGGGTTGGTGAACTTCACATACCTTTAAAGACTTTCAATCTCATCAGGCATGCAGGTTTCCTCACGATGTTTTCCTTCACCGGTGAGCGAGCGATGGTCTCGTGTTTGGGGTGCACTTAGAAATTTTAGAAAAACCCATTTCAAGGCACACACGGACGGTTCAGGATCGAGCCAGGAACCTCTAGCATAGCTTAATATAGATTTAATAAATTAAATTCCGCGTTTGCGTTGATCAGCGTTTCTAAAACCGGGCGTAACTGAACTTAATTTGATCATAACCTTATAGTTTTTATAGATTATTTCTAGAGCGATAGAAATGGCATCTACTATCCATCAAGGCAGTGGAGCTTATCTTTGCTGAAATTAATCCATCAGCGCTTGCATGCAACTTAGCATGCAACTAGTACATTGTCTGGGCAAATAAGTTTATATAGCTGCCTTAGACAAAGCATAAGTGTGATATATATTATGTATCTTTGTTATAGATAAATCTATCTATAATCATAGATCTTCTAGAAGTCTTTATTCTATATAATAAAATCTATCTAATAACCATATAAGGTCTTATACTATTTAATATTATTTCAATTTGGAGTCAGTGCCAGCCACAGCTAATATGACCTTAACAGACATCTACTCAATAGATAGCGTATGAGTACAAAACATACAGTCGAATTGATAACCTCCTCCTTTTTTGAAGTCGGTTAAAAAATCAATAATTGCAATGAAGTATGAAATACATTTGAGAGTGTAAAATGTATTCAAATGCTGTAAATTGTGATGAATCATTGATGTGTCCTTGGCTGATACCGACTCCCAAAAGAATTAATTTTAAATAGTATAAGGGTCTGTTTCACAATATACTAGTAAAGTACCCTATAGCTATATGACACATAAATTAACTGACACATAAATCTTCTAGTTAGTCTTGATTGGGTTTCACCATCATCTTCCCTATAAATTTATTTGGCAGATCCCTATTTGGCACTTCCTGGTTAGTAGGCTTGGCAACCTCGCATTTCATCGTTCCATTTTACGATAAATATGTTTTAGAAAAAAATTCCATGTTGTAAATATACATGAAAATATGTTTTTATAATTTAATTGTATGTATCATACCATCTTTATACCTTTTATTTACATAGACCTTGTATATAATGTTATCCCTTAATTATTAAACGATCAAAACACAATTTAAATTATTTTGTATATTACTGTTACCGGAACGTCAAATTGTCAAATGTCGTGAAGCTGTCAACCGCGTATATATCTGTCAACTAATTTATGTGGCAGATAAATTTGCTAATGGCCAGTTGATCCGACCTATAGTTTACAGGGAACTTTATTAGCCAAATATTGCTATATGTCAATTGTGAAACAAAAACGTTGTAGTTATGTGGTAAATATGTTGCAAATAGCTTAAATGGAACTTTATTAGGATATTGTGAAACAAACCCTAAGACGTATAAGTTTCAATATTTTTGTTAATTCAGTTAGTTCACTTCGAAGTATTTAAATATTATTTTAAATTTTTTAGTTGAACATAATTTAAAGGTATAGTTTTGAAGTCCGTTTTTGGTTTTTCATTTAAAATTAACTTTATTTATATTTACTTTAACCGCTTAACCCAAGGTGTTTGATTTTCAAAAGAATCCCATCTATGTTCTTACTTACATCGCGAAATATATAATAATTTTTAGTAAAAAAGATTCAGATAGCATATAATAGGATATAATATAGTATGTCATGATAGCTTAGTGAAGAAATTAGGCAATTATGAATCGAAAGGAACCTGGTTCGTATCTCCAGTCAACTTTTTTGTCTTTTTTCAAGTTCATTTTTTTTAAAGTAAAACTTTATCATATTATTACTACGAGTATATAAAATAAAACAAAAGAAACCGAGCAAATGCTCGGTCAACAAGGTACTCGAGTTAAGCATTATAAAACAAACTAATAAACTAAGGGCCTGTTTCACAATCTCCAGTTAAGTCCCCAATAGGCTATCGGCAACATATTTGACAGATACTCCATACTCTATCTGTCAAATATGTTGCAATTCTGTATAAATAACAGTCAAGAAGAATAATAAATGGACTCATTAAAGTCAAAGTCAAAATATAAGAAATAGACTTATAAGTATCAATCTATTATATATGAGTATGAGTCTATTACTTATTCTATTAGTGATCACCCCCTTCTGAAACAATGTCAACAATGACCCATCCCACCGATACAAGTGTAAGTCTGCGTTTACAAGCCGAGGTCGGCATAGTTTAGGGTTGTTGCGAACAGCGCGTGCCGTGTAATCTTTTAATCTTCTGTTCACGGAACGCTTATCAGTACATTTGCGGCAATCATCATCACCTGCTTTCGGGGTTTACATGAATAAATGACATTGAACTAGATGGCTAACACACCCCACCACGATTCAGGCTTTGTCGTGGCGGTGGGGCTCAGTAGCCCAGGGTGAGTCCAACACCCTGGGCAAAGCGAATGGAGCCGAGGGCTCTTGTACTCCGCTTATAAGAAGAGGGGGCAAAAGAGCAAGGGGCAAGGGGTGAGGACGGGAACCTCGACTCATTGTACTGTCCCAACGTTGGGTTGTTCTGTGGCGCGGGTGAAGCATATTCTTATTCCCTCCTCGCCAGATTTCGAGGAGAATATGACATATAACACCATCGATAAACAACACGACCGCGAATAATTTCACAAAATGCAAAACATTTCCGTTTGTATTCCACACCAGGGCATACATAATAAATTTGTTGTGACATTTATGGGTTTAGAAGGAGCGTCGCCACCTGAGCCTGCCCCATTCGTCTGGTGGTTTTTTAGAACATAATCGAAATAATGGCGCTGTGAATCTTCTCAACCAATATGGGATTTATGAAGATGAGTTACCGTGGGGTATCGGCGATGTATTTTAAAGTACTATAATATACTAGAAGCACCCCGCGGTTTCGCCCGCGTACTTTCCATTCCCGTGGGAGTACAGGGATAAATTATAGCCAATGTGTTATTCTGAGGTATAAGCTATGTCATTCTAAAGTTTCATAAAAATCGAGGCTGCGTTTAGGTAGACGAAGTGTTTGTGGACCATTAACCAGAATGGAATCCGACTTAGAATGATGATAAGGATAACCCCTACTTAATATTATAAATGCGAAAGTAACTCTGTCTGTCTGCCTGTTTAGCTTTCACGCCTAAACCACTGCACCGATTTTTATAAAATTTAGTACACATATAGACCAGAGCTTGGGAATGGGCATAAGGCTACGTTTTATGGTGAAAAGAGGCTTGGAAGGGTTTGTTTGAACGCGCTAATCTCGGGAACAATTGTTCGCATTTGAATGATTCTTTCAGTGTTAGATAGCCTATTTATTGAGAAAGGCTATAAGCCCTTATTCCATCCCGCTAAGTCGCCGTTATAAATCATAGTTAGTGCAGGTGAAGCTGTGGGCTACAGCTAGTATAATATTTCATATTCGTATATTATTTAATTATCAAAATACTGAAAATCTTTTTCCGCGACGAATATAATTATTAGTTACGTATAAAAGATTAAAATACAACATTTAATTTTAAGCTCAAAAGTAAAATAGATTTTTTAATTAAATATAATACACTGTTTAAATAGTAGTGTAGTCTGTGAGGGGGGGCATGGGGCACCAATATACAGGCTTAGGCTTAGTTTGGGCTCCAAGTCTCCCACATATTACTACTACACTGTAATTTTGGGAGAAAAAAAAAAAAATTATTATTATTAAATATTCGTATGATGATGAATGCTTTTTTCTGGAATTCATGGTTTTCGAAAGAAATTTCAGATCAATAATTTTTCACCGGTTGAATTACAATAAAATAAATTAGGTTACAATATATTGCAATTACTTAAAGAACTAAAATTATATTTTTTATGAGTAAAATATCTGTCGAAGGTTTATAATAACGGTAAGAGAACGACAGTGAATATACGAAAGTGAAACATAGCTGTTAGCTATTAATAATAAATAAATGTAGCAGCTGGCGTCTTGGCGGGCTGCCATTGACTTGTTCAGCTCGCTGACGGAGATGAAGGCTTTCTTATGTTGGTATTAGAAGGTATTTATTAGAACTTACGTATTTCCACATATTAGTATAGGAATAATACGGAAATAATGGAGAGATCTGTTATAGTATGCTTGTAAATATCTCAAATAACATATGCGTTATAGCCAAATTGGGTACGACCAAGGAGGATAATACGGGAGTAAAGTGACAGCTATGCTGTCGCGTTTCTTGCGGTTTTAAGTTTTCGCTGGCCCATTAAGAGGGATATAGAAATGCATCTATATAACCTTTGGTGTGGATGTCTATGGGCGTCGGCAGTTACTAATTCCCTGTTTGCACGAGCGTTTAATAAGCGTCGCGTTAGAAGTCGACATTGGCTCGAGTTGCCACTTCAGCGTGCTCCATTCGATTTAATTTCAACACTCAATATCGATAATCTAACAACTCTCTCTCTCTCTATTTAAGAGCTTTGCTCTTGTCGGTGGAGTATTCGCCACTCATTCCTCCTCTCCGCCAACACCTTCACCTCCCGATACGACATAACCTGTACCTTCTCCTTTATTTGTTGCATATAACTCCTTCTCGGTCTACCTCTTCCTCTTTTTCCATCAATCTTTCCCTCTATGATATTTTTTATAAACAAGTAATGTCGTATCAGGTGACCAATCAGATTTCCTATTCGGTTCTCAACAGTTTTAATAATATTTCTTTCTTCTTTCACTATCTCCAAAACTTTTGCGTTTGTCACCATGTCTGTCCATTTTATCCCCTCCATCCTTCTCCAGCACCACATTTCAAAGGCTAATAATCTAACAACACTTGATTAAAAATCCTGACCCCCAAAGTGTTCTTCTGAATACGGACACTTTTATCTACTGACATAATGTTTATAAATTACATAGCTCATGTAACAGCACTATACATTAGGTCCAACGAAACACTGGTTCAACCACGACACACACCTACCCCAAATGCACTGTAATTATTTCCTATTGTTCCCACCACAATAACCATGTTAATTTCAGTCTGTCAGTCGATAAACACGTACCATCAAATATTCTCTACGCGTCGAAAATTGCTACCGGTAGGCACAAGTATATCCGTTCTGAAATTAGCATAGTTGAATTTTGATTGGCCGTAAAACACAGAGCTTAACAATGTAGCCAAAATGTTATGGTTTAAGAGGAAGCTGCGTTTTGTCATTAAAGAAGTCCAAGACGACCAAATCGTAGAAAGACTTGTGAGTCTTGGAGACTTTTGTTATTAACATAACGTCTTCTTCTTCTCCTGACAAGTGTCCAGTCTTATTAGACAATGGGAATAGATTTTTCAAAATATTTTAAGAAGAATAAAATAAACGATCCGAATAGCGTTGTTTGGCAATTTATTGATAGGAAGGCACTCCAAATCTTATTTATTTCTTTTTCAAACTTGCTGTTTCAGAGTAAGACGAAGATGGTAGTCAGTGTCACTAGTGGCACAGAGAACAGTATACTAGGTAATGCGCAGAATAGTATTATATTATATTAGGCAATGTGGACCTTGACTTTGAACCTTGTGGCTTGCTGTATATTATAATAGCTTATTCAAGATGGACTTATAAATTTTCGTTGATTCAATCGACCACCTGGTGTTTTGTTGGCCAGTTTACTTTTAAATGCCAGTACAATTGTAGCGTAGAATAACAATTTTCTTTCAAATCTAATTATCTTAATCGAATTGATATTAAAAAGAGTTATTTAAGGAGAAAGTATAATATTATTTTTAATTTCTAGGTTAACACTCTTCTCAGAATGAAATTCATTCAATATGGGATATTTTTTTCTTTTATCTAGGGTGAGGAAAACCACAGAACATACCCAGTATTATAGTTAAATAAGTATTAACGTGTTCTATACATAAACCCATAATAATTGACCTATTTATGAACGATATGCTGCAAGCGCTGGCTAAACGTTAAGAGCTTGACTCCAACAAGGGTTTACCAATAAAATATTTTCCATTTTTATTCACGCTTGATTACATTATTTTCTCTAAGGGCAAATATATCGAGAAATTTTTCATGTTAAGGTAAATTGACAATATAGAGTTGAAATGTGACTTAGTGCCCTTGACATGCCCTTTTAACTTAATACAGCTTGGGGCAAACTCGAAAAAAGGGTGTTACGTGTATTGAGAAGTAAATTTTTACTAATATGTATAAGTGTGGATGTTTTACGCTTTCACGCCAAAACTACATCTTTTTCATTTGATCATGGAAATTGAAAATTTGCCGAAATATGAACCTTAATAAAACTAAAAACGCGGTAAGCACACAAAAAATATGTATTTAATTAAGAATAAAAACATAGATATATTATGCTGTAAGCTGACGTAGAGTTTTTATTGGGATACAATTTTGATATACAATATTCATATGTAACTTTATCCGTTTAGGCAGCGAACGCAACGAAATATTTTTTCCCGTTTTGTATCATTTTTCATTGATGTTTCCGTAACAGTTTTAACAGGGTATTCTATAAAACTTCCTCGATACGATAATTTTACTATTAGAAACTAGCAATTCCTGAGATTAGCGCTTTCAACCAAACAAACGACCTTTTCAGATTTTTTTAGCATCAATATAGTTTTATATCCAACGTTTGTACTCGAATTAAAAAAAAAAACTGCAACACGACAAACGCAACCCGCTCCCTGCCTACAAAACTCATTAAGCACTCGTTAATGACATATTAATTCACAAAACCTTAGTCATTTTGTGTTGGAATCGTCATAAATTGCCCTTCGCAGTCGGTTATGTCCGAAACTTTTAGGCGTTATGAACTGAAGTTGAATTAATGTGTCTGTAATTTTGTTTCAAAATTAACCAGATCAGCTTATCTTTGACAACGAAGAAAAGTTTTTTGAATTAATTCAATTTATGTTGATTGTTTTGGATTTGTATTAATTAGTAGCGTTAGTTAGCGGAGTCATCGTGACAGGGTTTTCATTTAACTCTTTGGGTACGGAACCAAAAAAAGAAAGCAGCAGTCGAGGTACTTGATTAATTGATGCAGTAATGCGCTGCATGAGTCCAGCTATTCTAATTATTTCCGCTTTGTTGATTTTGGAAAGAAGAGCAGACATACCGATTGCTGGCGCGGAAACTTATATCTTACGGCTCAGCCCTCTAGATAGATAACTTATTGTATGGGAATGACACTTACGACATGTAATTTGACAGCTAATGTTATTCCCATAAAATAAGTATTCTATTCTATTCATTTAGCGTTTGTGCCACTTGTTTAGGGGTACAGGACAGGAAGTCCACGAGTATCGTGCTGGGCTGGTTCCATACCTCTTTTCAAAAGGAGACTCTTTGTTATATTTAAAAAATATGTATATTTAACATCTGTACGGTATTTAAAATATATAATAATGCAAAAGTAAGTTCTAAACATTTAGTGCCGTCGGAAATATTTTATTTTGCCTCTCCTGCCGTGAGTTATGAAAGTACTGCATCCGTAGCTGGGACGAGGGATTTATTAAATTCAATGAAATTCCTTGATGCCAAGGGAAATGCGTAGGAATGGAAATTGCTTTTTCATTTGTTCAATGTAACATATTTTATAATATTAGCAGTAGATGGACTTTATAATACATTTTGTGTATTTTAAAATTTTAATCGAAGCCATTCTCGAGTCCATATTAGCTGTCGCCAGCAGCTTTGCCTTGCTATCTACACTGATGTAGATTATTATTAGTTTTTCTTTTATTTTTTGTTGTATTTCTAAAAGTCAGTCATTGAAAAAAAAAAAAAAAATATATATATATATATATATATATATATATATATTAGTATATAATTAATTTAATTAAAATAATAATTAAGGATAATTAAGGACCTAAATAGCCCTAAATAACTAAAAAGCTAACTACAGTAGCTAACTAGCTACATTACGCTTTAGAATCAATAAGTGTGGAACTTTAAAACGTGAAGTTAGAGAGAAGTAACAAAAACTCAAAACTAATGTTATTTTCCGGTAGAATTAGATATTGATTTTCACTGCAAACATTTAGATGGGGCATCATATTGGCCCTGTTAGATAGTGAAGAAAACACTTTGGCGTAAACTTTTCCTACATTTTTTTTTCGAAAGGTCTAGACGGAGAATTCGTTACAATTGGTGATCAGAAGCAAGGTAAGTTTTTTCTTGACGGTTAGACTTTTAGGCCTGATGGCCTTTAAGCTCAATCGGTAGGTAGGTCAGCAGGTGGTTCATCTAGTAAAAAAACTTTTCCTACGTGTTTGTCCCTGGGCCTTATTAATTGTTACCACTAACGATACCTTTACAGGAAACTGATTTTTTTTAAGGCGCATTCGTTGGTATCATAGGTATGCGGGTATCAGCGCTGCTTGACCTGCTGGTGGACAAGTCAAAGCTGTAGTACCATTCACGTCGTTGGATAGAATCATTTCTTGGACCGTTCCATTTTTGTGGTTTTAGGTTTAACACCAACACAATTGGAGTGCGAGTTTTTGATTTGAATGAATGTGGGGGAAGATCCCTCGGATTTAGAGAATTCAAGACCCTCGGCCATGCACATCATAAATGCGCGCGGAGAACTTTATCATTATTTTGCTGTGATGTTATTTTAAGACTGAAATAACTTCTAAGATATTCAATGAAATCGAATGATGTAGGGAGAAATTTCATTTTAAATCAAATACTTTGACGTATTTATTTAGATTTTGGGGAAGAAACTCACGCCCTACTTCATGTAACTTGCCCATTCTGTTATATAAAATTCATACTGTCTGAGATGTTTAGCAGCTGGTAGCTCATAGAATAAAATATAACGTAGCGAAATGTAAATCAATAATTATTAATTAAATTAAATATTAATTAAACGTACATAAAATAAATAAATTACAAGGACATACCTGATGAAAAAACTCGTAAGGAAATCTGTGCGCTTGAAATGAACAGATTTTTAAATTATGTGAAATTCAGCTGCATTGTGTCAATACGCGAATGACCCTCCGCACCAGATTTTGAGGAGATGACTTGTGATACAATAAGACAAGAGGCAAGCGACAGTCTCACTTGTTCAAAAAAAAATCAAAAACAAATTAACGGGTTTTCTTACCAAATTGCATTATTCTATGACAATGACATGTATAACTTTTGCTTCGACAAACCGACAAACAGAAGTACAAGGGAGTGTTCCTATTGAGGAACCATTCTCGAATAATAATAAATAAATCGCAAAAGAAAAATTCCAAGTATATAATAGAACGTTAGAATTTCAATCAATATTTATGAAGATCAAGACCCGATGGTTTAGACCTTGGGGACATCTTTGTGTCGTTCAAACCGTTAAATAAATTCATGAGCGTTTCTTCCAATTTTACACCGTGTTTGACGCAGAATTCGTCAAAATTGGTGATGATCAGAAGCAAGGTAGGTATTTTCTCGAAGGTTCTAGGCTTTCAGACCTTTAAGCTCAATCGGTATAAGCAGAGTAAGTGCCCTTGTTGATTATTGTTGTTTGGGCCCTTGTTGCTTGTTATTGTTGATTGTTGTTATGGTTTAGGTTAGTTATTTAATACGAAATTAATCTTTCTTGCTCTTCTTACTTGCTTGCCTCTTCCATAGAGCTAAATCTGTTGAGCAGCAAGTATTTAATATGGATTTCATAACCAGAGTTACAGATTTTAATTCCCAAGGTTTAGTTGAAATGTGCTATTTGTAAATCATTATCACCATCCTAATCATTATCATCATCATCATTATCACCACCACTACCATCATCATCATAATCATCATAATTATCAACCACCTATATTGTGGAAAAACGATCTCGTATAGTTAGGTGCGAGTGGCAAGGTATCTTTCATCTTAGCTTTTATTGGAGGAGGTCTATGACAAACAGTAGACCAGTAATTACGACTCTGTAGCTGAAACCTGGAACTCTCAGACTAGCAAATATATTTTGTAGACGACAAACAAAATCATTCCAATAGTTGGTACCCTCCCAGTGGTAAAGATGCGCTATGCCGAGCTTCTGGCTGCATAGGTTCCACTATCTTGCTACATTGCTTGTTTCTCCCGCGAAATGGCTTTACTGTTACAGACAGACAGGCAAGACAGGCAGTGTCAGTGGTATTTTATGTCCCAGGATAGGATACACAAAAATGAGCTGGTTCCAGATAAACTGGTTTCTGTTCATAGCAACGTCGACCATCAGATGACGTCTGCCAGTTTTCTGGCCCAGTAAACATAAAAAATCCCAAAATAATGCTAGCTGGTGGTGGTGAACAAAGCGTTGTCAAATTATAATATTATAATTATGCTTTCCGCTCTAACGTTTGTTGAAAGATTTAAGAAATTATGCATTTCGTTATTTCTCAAGTGGTTTTAATTTTTCCGAGCGATTAAAATAACAAGCACAAAGGAAGTATTCATTCCGACATCAAAGAGATCTGGATATAAATAAAGGAAAAAAAATAATGACACATTTGAATAGAATCCGTGAATGTTATTCAGCGAGGCCTCAAAATCTACTTTAATTCTCTCAAGTCATTCCACCGAAATGTAGTGAAGAAAACTTGGGTTCCGTTGGCTATTCTCATCATCATGGGGTGCCATCTTTATACCGAAGTTTGGAGGTCAGCATTTAGTACTCCGTGCTATACTTTTTATCACTGGACTGGACTAACGTACTACCAGTATGTTAGTCCAGTCCACTCCTTGATATCGTCAAACCATTTTCGCCTTGGCTATTCTGGATGACAAAAATCAGTGAATTTGCTATTACCTTGTCATTATTTTATTCGTTTATTATATACATCGAGTGACGCTGTTCCAGTGTGTATGGGCTCGACCTCTTGAGCGAGAGGGTCCGGGTTCGATCCTGACCCCTATGAGGCCTTGAAATAAAAAAAAAGTTAAATATCATTCCTTGTGTGTCCCACTTGAGCCTCCTCCTTGAATCCAGGCGAGGAGAGTAAGGGGCGATATCGATGCGCTGGCCCAATGCGGGTTGGTGAACTTTACATACCTTCAAAGATTTTCAATCTCGTCAGGCATGCAGGCTTCCTCACGATGTTTTCCTTCACCGGTGAGCGGACTCTAGCTCCAGATCTCTATTGCTAGATTCTTTTCTTATACTTTATGATGTATAGAGGTATGCATACGCTACGTAGATTTAAGAATGCCTGCCTGTAATATAGATCAGTGCGCTAACAGCTGTCTGGTGTTTTACTTGCATTGTCCGCATATCTCTCAGTTTACTAGTATAGCAGTATGTATATTATTTTTTGAAAACGAATATTTGGAAAGACTAAATAAGTGGAACTCCACTGAGTTTGTTTCGCCAGTTCTTCTCAATGGGCTTGCTTTGGATCCGGTGGTCTTGCCGTTCAAAAAGATACTTTGATGATAACTATATATAAGATAACTATTTTGAATAACAATTTTGACTTTGATTTTAATTAAAAAAAACAATTTCGTTACATGCTGATAACGTCTTTCTATTGATGAAATAATCATCAATCGATTTTATATCGGTCCAGTAGTTTTGGAGCATATTCATTGCAAACAAACAGTAAATTTTTTCCTCTTTATACTATTAGTATAGATACCCAATTATCCATTATCTACTATTAATTATATTTTTATCCAAACAGACCTACTATTATATCTTTATCCAAACATATTTTGATAATATTCCAACATAATAAAAGCTAACGAAAATCCACCTTACTTTATATCTTACCCACCCTTAATCGGCTTTATAACTAATCGATATTCTATGAAAACTTGACAGCGACGACGTTTTGAGCGTTTACCTGTCATTGACCCTTATCACTGTTCCTCAGCTCCCTCGGGAATGGATTAGGGAGAGGAAGTTGGTAATTTTGATTTTCTTGGGAATTTGAGTGATTAAAACAATATAAGATGGGAGTTTTACTTTGAGATGAAACATTTAATTATAGTTTAATAAATGTATTGATGTTATTGAATAAAACCTTACTATGAATATCTTATTTCCTACTAATATTATAAACGCGAAAGTTTGTAACTATGGATATTTGTTACTCTTTCACGTAAAAACTATTGAATGAATTTTAATGAAACTTTACAATAATATAGTTTATACATCAGAATAACACATGGGCTATATTTTATCACCCTACTCCCACAGGAATGGGAAGTACGCGGGTGAAACCGCGTGGCGCGGCTTGTAATATTAAATTGTGAAAGTAAGGATGTTTGTTACTCTTTCGGGCGAAAACTACCTAACCGATCATCATAAAACTTTGCACATAATATATTCTCGGAGGTGTTAGAAGTAAGAACGCGGGCGAAGCCGCGGGAAACCGCTTCATATTTGTAGTGAATTCGTTTGTTCGTAAAAATTTTGTATTAAGAATTATCCAAAAAACAAATACTACTACATTTTTATTGTATACTTATTGCAAGTTAGCGATCTAGACACCTCCAATATTTTTAATCTCATCAGGTAGGTTTTCTAAAGACGATAAACAAGCGCTATTGACCTGATCGCCAGGGAGGGAAGGTGTACTGGGAAATAGAAAACTCATATTTCATCTTGGTTAGGCTTAAAGCTTTTCAAGGCCAAGTCTATACAATCTAGACCAATGTCACGTAGCGTTCAAGTTGGTTTACCAAACTAAATAATGTATGTGATGAAACCAACCTCCCTCGCGCCCTCTCGTTGCGTCCACTTCACGTCTCTACATGTATATAAATAAAGGTGTGTGCATACTTCACTAAACGCTGCGGACTTTTGGTAAAATTAAACAAAATTCAGAAATTTCCTCTGATTAACAAAATTAGAATTAAATGAACCCTTCAGATTTTGAATAAAATAAAGCACTGGTTGGAATAATAAATAACTTATAATTAATTTACGAGTACTCGTGAATTAAGGTTAAGAATACACTCATCAGTAAATTATCTTTACGATATAAGAATGGTGTAGCTCACGACAAATGAAAATATAATAAGTTCCATGGTTTTTATATAAATATAAAACATATCCAAACCAAATCAGTTTCATAAAAAATAAAATGATAAAAGGTCCCCTCTTTTATGTCAACCATGTCAAAAACGTAATAAGATGAAAATATATTTGGTTTTTTAAGAATTTCACACCCTATTATAGTTGAGACGACGATCTCCTTGCTGCGAACGGTCCTGGATGGATGTTAATGGTGGACGATAGGTCGTCTTGGCATGCACTGTGAGTTACCTTAGTCCAGCAGAAAATATAAAAACCGCTAATGCGGCATTTTCCCCTAGCGGTATCGCGCGGAAGTTAGCAATGACCCTTGTATATGACTACAAGAAATAAGTTAAAAATAAAATACGTTTCAAGGTTCTCATTTTACTGCAGGTGCTAAAGTTAGTTTGCCAGTTATTTTTAAGTATCGTTTTATATAGGTTTTATGAATAATTTGCAGGTTATGGGAAGTAATTTAACTGTGCAAAACTCTAACTTTTACCTGTGGCTATGCACATGTGTTTTAGCTTTAGATTGTATAGATAGGCTTTGTGCCATCAGATACAACTATGGTACTTATTTTTTTTGTAAATCAGGATTTCTTGGACTTAGCATACTACACGCAAAAACAGATGGTCTTGGTTTATCTCATCTGCTAGTTTGTGTGTCAGTTTTCTTTACTTATCCAAACATATGAATTCGAAGAGGCTGAGAACAAACTGATCTGCCCCCTCTAGCCATTTGTCTAGAAACTCCATAGGGTTGTTGCAAAAACTTTGAAGAATGTTTATTCAGCCTAATAAATTGTATGGATAAATGAATTTGAGTCAAGGAATATTATAATAATATTATATTCGTTTTTACAAACAAAACCAAATCATACCAAAATATGAGTGAAAGTAAATAAAAGTAAAACACAATAGAATAAAAATTCTTATCGAAAACTTACGTAAAGTTACCACTGAATAAAGGTGCGTGTTTTATCTCGTAAGTGAGAGTTAAGTACAATGCGGATTTAAAATTCCATTTCCGCGTACGTGATCACACCAGTTCCGATCCGGATTCCGGATCAGCCTCTGTTTGCTATCCTGTTCCGGTGATAAATGTGTACCTTTTGTTCCATATGTTTTTGTACAAAGCCATTATAATGCTAGCTTTTATAACGCACACATGGAAAACAAGACCTTTTTGGTATAACGACGAATTTCATTGTTATTGTAACCGACTAATTGCGAACATACATGTCTTATGGAATTCCAAGTCCACGCCTACATAGTAAGACCCTGTAATCTCGAAAAATACAATGTCTTCTGGAATTGCTCATCCATAGTCATTTATGTCTGGAATAATATTATGACCCTCAATCTATTAAAACCTATTTTATATTGCTATTGGAATTTGTAAAGAGAATTTCGTTACATCAGTGCCTGGAATTGGATCATAAAAGTGACATTTGAGTTTTACAAGTAATGATTTATGGATGGATAAAAGGTATTTGCGTGTTATTCTTGGCGGGCGCTGTGTACAATTCGGATTAAAAATTCCATTCCCGCGCACGGGGTCATGTGATCGCGACTTTTGATCGGTATTTCGGATTCCACCTATATTTACAACCAAGTGATAAATATTTTAAAATATTTTTTGTACGATAATGGAAATTTTTGAAACTATAAAATATCGAAACTGTTTTACGATTAATAGTATTACCTTTAACAATAAATGCGTAGAGTAGTTTACGTCTAAAATAAAATTCTTCTTTCGTAGTAATTACTATTTACTTGCATTTAAGGAGGTTCTCAATGCGATTCGTATATATTTTTTGTTAGCAGTGCCATGCTGCTTTGCCCACTTGAGCCGGCACAAGCTTGTTAGTAATTCTGAAATGGCACTGGTGTAAAGTGACAGCTACGCAGACATATTTCGTCCAGCTTTGGACTATCTGCTGGCATTTACATCGCATCTGCCTAACTTTCAGTTGTGTGGACGGCGAAGTCACCATGAGGCTCCACTGTTTGGCTGCCTCCTTTTGACGTAAAAAATGCGTTGACATTTTTATGATTCGATTTATGATTTTTTTTTTAGTTTGATGCGAAATAGTTAGTAGTAGGGAAAAGGAGGGTAACGCTTCTGCATAACCTTTGGTTAGTGGGTTGATACATAACTTTTTTCTATCGTCATATTATTCAAAACATTTTGCGTCATTGATTTGCAAGCAAGCAAGCATGCATTTTACAAGTCGCACTAGATAGTTATGTTTATAAATAATTTTCATATCGTAGAAATATTTACGAAACTTCCAGTAAATAAAAATATTTCGCTCGACGGCTCACAAAAAATATCATTTTCGTATTCGTATTTTAAGCTAAAGATGAAACACGTCTTGAAGCAGATCAATCTTGGGAGGCATTAGTGTGACACATCAAACGTACATCAATCATGCGGATTGAACCTGGTGGAAACATAAGGTTGGAATAACAAGATTTAGTCACCTGGAAAATATTTTACGGGAAAAATATTGGAATGTTAAGCGATGAATGTTGCGTAATGATTCGGTATTTTTTGTGGTTACACTGGGTTTTATACAATGTCATTATCATCATCATCATCATCATCGTCATCATTATCATCATCATCATCATCATCACAATCATCATCATCATCATCATCATCATTATCATCAGTCTTTATCCGTCCACTGCTGAACATAGGCATTATAATATTACATTTTAAATGTGTAGATGACTACATTGATTTGGTTTATTATGAAATAAAGTAAATTTTGGGAATATTACGGGGATCATAGATTAATATCAATATAACCCTTTTTTTTTTTTTTTTTTTTTTTTTTTTTTTTTTTTTTTTTTTTTTAACACAGTGGAAATGCTTTGCGCATTCACCCGGGGATGGGTCGTCCCCGGAGATATGTGGGACTCCCGGCGCCCTCCCGACCAGCGCCGGTATACCGCACTAAAACCACTGCGGGTTGCCATCAGCCGCTTGATAGGGAGTATCCCGGATCTGTCTAACACAGGACACCCCCCGCGACCGGCCGGTTCGCTCAAGGCTAACCGGGCTTCTTCCTAGTATGGGGGAGCTCCGACAACCTGGAGCACCCCCGCCGACACCGGAACCTTTCTACCGGGGCAGGTTCCCAGCCTTACCCCGAGTTCCGTTAGACGGGAGGTAGAAGGTGCGCATAGCGCCTCCTTCGTGCTCCCGTCCTACGTCGACGGAGCGGGACGGATATGACGTCGTCTTCTCTATCCCGCTCCGCGGCCTCCTTCTGTGAAATAACGGTTTCGCAGAAGGTGACCGCCGCCTGCCAGGCCTCATCGCTCTCGAGCATGCAGCGCACCATACTCGAAAGCGAGAGGTCCTCTCCAAGCACTGCCACGAGATCATGTCGCTGTGCGGCCCATCTGTCGCACACCTCTAGGGTGTGCTGAGCCGAGTCCTCTACAGCGCCACACTCGTGGCAGGCTGACGTCGGCTCTCTCCTGGCTACCCGACACAGGTATGCACCGAAACAGCCATGTCCGGTGAGCACCTGTGTCAGGCGGAAGGTAAGGGGTTTCTTCCGGCGGCGCATCCACGCCTCCAGAACCGGGCGCAGTGCCTCGGCCGTACGCTGGCCATACGGCGACTGCGCCAAGACTTCCCCCCACCCTCGCAACAGCCACTGTTGCCCGAGTTTCCGCACGCGCGAGACCTCCTCCCAAGTCGGTGACTCGCCAAATAGTGACCTCCTTTGGGAACAGAAAAGGCGCACCTCGGCGAGCACCAACGCCACGAGCTCCCACGGTGGATCTCCAGCCAGGGCAGTGGCTGCCACCCAAGAGACCGTACGGTAGCCTCTGATTACCCTCACCGCTATGACCCGCTGCATACTCCGCAGTAGAGCCTTGTTCTTAGTGGTCAGGGTATTCGCCCAAATTGGGGCTCCGTACATGGCTATACTCCGGCAGACTCCGGAGTATAGGCGCCTGCAGGCTTCACTGGGTCCTCCTAGGTTAGGAAGGAGTCGGCCCAGCGCTGACGCCACCCTTATGACCTTCGGCCCCAGTTGTTGGAAATGGGGGCCAAAGGTCCATCTTCCGTCAAGAGTGAGCCCAAGATATTTCATAGTGGGACTCACCCTGACCTCCTTCTCTCCGATAAGGAGTCGTGCTCCTGGAGGGGGCCCCTTCCTCCCAGCCCCACGGAAAAGCAGAGCTTCGGTTTTATCGAATCGGACCCGAAGCCCCAATCGCTCTATGCGGCTGACTACAAGGGATACTCCCACCTCGGCCAGCCGCGCAGCCTCCGTGTATGTCCGACCACGGGATAGAATGAACGTGTCATCTGCATAGCAGATGACATCCATCCCGGGAAGGAGGCTGCACCGTAGGACCCAGTCGTAGCCGACGTCCCACAGGATTGGGCCCAGAACGGACCCTTGCGGGACGCCGCACCCGACTCGCCGCCTCACTAGAGACCCCCTCTGGTCCTCGTACACGATCTCCCTATCGGAGAGATACGCCCTCAGCAGCCTTCCGAGATACGGGGGCACGCCGAAATACTTCAATGCCTCCCGTATTACGCTGTGGGGAAGGCTGTTGAAGGCGTTGGCAATGTCCAAGGACACCGCCACCACCACCTCTCCCTGGCGTTCCGCGTCACTTGTCACCGACTTGACACGCTCTAGAGCATCGATGGTCGACCGACCGACCCGGAACCCGAACTGAAACTCTGACAGTTTGGGTCCCGGGCCCTCATCCAGGTGCCGAACAAGACGGGAGGCCAGTATCCTTTCCAGGGCCTTTCCCGCCTCACTCAGCAACACAATCGGTCGCACCGCCGATGCGCTGTCCGGCGGTCGGCCCCCCTTTGGTAGCAGGGTGAGCCGACCTTCCTTCCAGGCCTTCGGGAACTGTCCGAACCGTATACAGCGGTCAAAAAGTTCCCGAAGGCTGTCTCCGAGGTGCACGAGAGCTATGGATAAAACTCTTCCATACACCCCGTCCGGACCAGGCGCCCTTTTCTTACTTCGGAGGCGGAACAGAACCGCCTCCATTTCAGCGTCGGTGACGGGTGGCGGAACACCCTCCTCCTCCATCAAGTCCGGCATCCGTCTGGTCATCTGCGGAGGGGTGAAACCCGCTGGAGGGTCAGGAAATAGCTCCCCGATGATGGTCCCCAGCAGCTCTGGCTGGAGTGTCTCCGTCAGAGGGGCCGACTGAGCGCGAAGTTTGTCTCGCGCTCTTTTGTACGGTCGACCCCAAGGGTCCCTTTCGAGACCTTCCACCAACTCCAGCCACGCTTCCTCCTTAGCCCGACTGATGGCCAGCTGCAGGGTCTTGCGCTTCTCTGCGTACACCCTGTGCAATTGGTCATCCCGCTCCACGTCCTGGGGGCGACGTCGTCTACTGCGAACATAGGCGCGACGCGCTACATTGCAAGTGGCGCGGAGATCAGCCAGATCTGCTGACCACCAGTAAACAGCCCGTCGAATAGGGGGAGGACCCCTTAGCCTAGGCATGGCTGCTCGGCAGACGCTAGCGAATGCGTCGCCGAGACAGTCAGCCATCTGGTCCACTCCCTGATGCTCACTCGATGGGAGGCTCCAGCGGCTGATGATGGCCGCCTCTTCCGCCAGTTCCCGGTTAAGCTTGGTGATTGCCCAACGTGGGAACCGGCTATGCCTCCGGGACATTGTCGCTAGACTCGATGCGGAGGTTGGAGACACCTCGAACCGTATGTAACGATGGTCCGAGAGTGTCTCCACCTCCGTTACCACCCTCCACCTCTCCACCCTTCTCGCAACAGCGGGAGTGGCAAACGACAGGTCAACCACAGAACCGCCCATCCGTCGCACGCAGGTCAGGGCTGTCCCTATATTGAGCAGGGACAGTCCTGAGGCTAGGGCCCACTCCTCTACTTCCCTTCCCTTCGCATCGGTGATAGGGGAACCCCACGCCGAGGACTTAGCGTTGAAGTCCCCCGCCACGATAACGGGGAGGGGGGCAAGTCTTCTTATCAGCGGCCCCAGAACGCCTAAAAAACGTTCTAAGGCAGCTAGGTTACGGTTTGGGGAGAAGTAGACGCCGATGATGACGACTTTCCCTCGAGCGGCAACCACATACCCCGGTCCCCTCATTCTGGGAATGAGGGGAGGGCCTTCGCATGGCCTCGCTACTATGGCAACAGAGCCCGCATCATCCCCAGCCCAGTGCAACTGTTGAGGCACGAAGTAAGGCTCCGCTACCACCGCCAAGTCAATTCTCCACTCCGCCATCGACTGCAGGAAAAGATCCTGAGCCGCGGCGCAGTGGTTAACATTGGCCTGGAGAAAGCTGAGATGTCCGGGCATTACTGGGACATCTCGGCCTCAGGCGCCACCAATCCCCTCCCTGATGGACTTGGGAAGGAGGGAAGCTTTCCACGGATTGATGGGGGGTTGCAAGATCTGCCCCCCATCACATGGTCCGCCTTCCTACCTGCGTCGCTACAGACGGCGCAGCGGAGCTCCGACTGGCACTCGGGCGCTTTGTGACCCGGTTGTCCGCAGCGGAAACATAGCCCGCTACGGTCTTTATCGGAGGGACACAAGCTAGCTGAGTGCCCGAGGCCCAGGCATTTAAAACAATGTCTGGGACGAGACCCCTCGTGCCTTACCTGCACTCGACTCCAACCCACGCGGATCGCACTCAGCTGGATCAGCTTTTTAGCTGCCCCTAGCGGGCACGACATGCGGGCGAACCCCACGCCACGTGGGCCGAAGAAGATGTCTCCGACCCACACTTGGTCGGCTGTGCAGCCTCCTACTGCAGCTACCGCCGACTTTACCCGCTCTGCCGTTATAGTCTCGTCTAGACCCGTCAACCGGAAGTCCGTGGACTTGACGGGTCTCACAACCTCTGCGACGCCGGACAGCAATTCTCCAATTTTTTCGGCGAGGATGTCCGCCTTCTCGCCACTGGAACGCCCTGGTATCTCGATAAGACGAGCTCCTGTAGCCGCTGTGCGCACCCTGAGGGGCCCAATTCCCAACTCGTCGAAGTTAAGCTGTTGTTGGGCGTTTGTCAACACAGAGTAGTATGTAGCCCCCTGTTGAGCAGCCTCCGGCCGAAGCTTGACTATTATAGCCGCAGAGCTAGGGAGCACCAGCTTTGCTCCCTTCGTCTTAACTCCGGAGGCAGGAGGATGGGTCTTCTCCGTCATCTTCTTTTTTGTTGCCTTGCGCCTGGTCACCTCCGACCAGGTCTCGGTAGGCGCCAAAGACCCAGACGCATGAACGGGAGCCGCCGCCACAGTCACTGGCACTACTTGAGGCACTACATTCTCCCTCGAAGTAGCAGGGCCAAAGTTGGTCCACGCTTCTTTCTTGCCCTTCTTTGATAAGCCAGAAGCTGGCCGCGCAGCTGGACGTACTGGAAGAGCCGGTAACTCCTCCTGACTCCTTTTCTTGGTGCTAGCGTTCAGCAGCGCCGTGCTAGGTGACGCCTCCGGAACGGGTGATCTGTCCCGTACTACTTGCACGGCCGGTCTCGGCCCAGTTGCCCCAGCTTGACGAGCCGCCCTCTTTCTGTCGGCTGCAAGAGGCGGACGAACGACCGGAAGGGGTAGCAAGCGCTCTTCTAAGGCTGCAAGGCGGCCATCCACCAGATTGCCGACCAGCCGAGCTATACTGCTCTCAAGGACGCCCAGCTGTTCGCTAGACATCGGACTGGCCGCCTTCTGCGCCACCGCCGTCTTAGCCTCCTCAAAGTCCCGCCGGTAAGCACGCACCTCCTCGCGAAGGTTGGCGACCTCTCGCTGCAATCTTCCATTATCTGCACGGAGGCGGCGCGTCTCTTCTGTCTCTGTGCGTGCCGACAGCGCCTCCAGAACCATTTTGACTGCACTCGTCGCCCGCCTTATTTTGTTGGCATATCCACCCTTTAGGTTGGTGGATCTTCCAACAATGCCGAGGATCTCAGCTAAATTAGCCTCTGCTGCGTTTACTAACTCCTCGGCCCCCATTGCGTCGACATCTAGGTCCAAGGGACCAGGAGGAACCTCCGTATTTTTGGCCTCAGGGGCCGCTTTCCTGTATGCCCTCTTCTCAAGGGCAGCCACAAATTCGGCCTCACGGGCCACTTCCTCGCGCTCCCTAAGCGCCTGACGAGCTCCGGCGAGCCGTGACTCCGACCCGCGTGCTTTTCCGCGCTTGGCAGCAGTTTTGCGCCCCGACATCCCTTCCGACACATCCTCCATGTCCGAACCAGAGACCTCCGAAAACAAGCGCTTGTTCCCAAAGACTTCCGACTCTGACATGGACGGTATTGATTCCGTCCCGAGGAACTCGTCAAGAGTTACACCAGCACGAGCAATCGCTTGGCGCGTCACACGCCCTACAACCGACGACGATTTTCCACGTCTAACGTCCTCCTCTTGACTTGCTTCTGCACCGCTCCTACGATCGTCAGTCTCCAAATCGCATGCATCTTTGTCCATTGTGGTTGCCATGTCGTTATTACGAGAGTCCGGGATAGCCGAACCCTCGAAGCAGGTTGTGCCCCCCCCGTAGTACGTGGGGCAGACCTCCGCCGATTCCGGCGTGGTGCGGGATTCCCCCTTTCGGGGACCCGCCCGGGGACTATTTTCATAACTGCTTGAATTCATGATTTAGTCTGTGCTCATTAGGGTCGAGCGGAACCCGTAGAACTCCTGAAAACGTTGTGCGCTAACGACTGGAGACCCTCCAGCCATTCATCCCCTCGCCGCGCACTAGCTTATTTTGGGATTAGGGTAATTTTTTAGAGAGGTTTTCTTCCTCGCGATCCCCATCTCGACGTGAGATGGCGACCACCACCTCCGGCCCCATGGACCGGAGAGCGGCTTGGCCGGCAGTGGTCGAAACCAACTGCCGCCCGAGGACTGATTGGTCGCCCAAGGTGCTGGATACACCCCAGGCTCAAGCCCCACCGCCGCGACAAGGCTCAGATCCATGGTGGGGATCAATATAACCCTAAAATAATGCTGATGAATATCTAATATTTTTTTTATTATTATCTTAGTATTCAAGCTGATTCTCTGTGGTGCCTTTAAATGTTTTTTTTTTTTTTTTTTAATTTCTAAGTGTACCTGAAACACGAAGGAAAACATCTTAAGGAAACCTTCATGGCTGGTGAAATCAAAAGTCTTTGAAGGTGTGTGAAGTTTATCAACATCGTTGTCTATGGCATACACCCTAGTCGCCTAATTTCGAGGAAACACCCGAGCCCAGCAGTGTGATATAATATAAAGGTTGATATTATTATTATATGTTTTTCATTTCCTAACGGAACAAAGAGATGAAACTGACACAACAACAAACATATTTTTTGCTATGCCCTAGCAAAAAATATATGTGACACATATATTATTTTTCGCTATGGTTTGGGTTACATGCAATGAGTGTCTTGGCGTTTATTTACACGCCATTGGCTGGTAATCTTGGTAATATATGATAATTCACTTATGATTAAAATAAACAACCAACATTATAACTATACCAAAGACGATAAAAATACATACATTAAAACATACATATTATACATAACACATGCTGTTAAATATTTTGTTTGACACAAATTGTCAAACAAAATATACCGAGTGAACCAGGAAGTAGTCGAATGAGTGAACGAGTAAATGAGCGGGATGAGAGGGTGATTGAGTGAGTAATAATGATTGATTTGTATATTCCTTTGCTTGTCACTTGCGGTGTTGGCTCATTCAGTTCAAAACACGAAGCAAATTGAATGATTGATGTAATAATTAAATCTGATATATATAACGCTGAAGAGTTTGTTTGATTGCGCTCATCTCAGGAACTACTGGGCGGATTTAAACGATTCTTTTAGTTTTAGATAGCCCATTTAGGCTGGGTTTCCACCGGAGCTGAGTTAAGCTGCGTTGCGAGGAATGTTTTAAAGAACCAATAGAAACGCTTCATTTGCCTGACTACGTTCAGCGCGACGTCTCTATTGGTTCTTGTAAAACACATTCCTCGCAACGCAGCTTAGCTCATCTCTGGTGGAAACGCAGCCTTATTAAGGAAGGCTGTGCTGTTGTAAATATCAATTAACGCAGGCGAAGCTAGTCAGAAATATTTACTTCCTGCCTAGTAGATATTTTGACTTGACAACGTCTTATAATTCGACGGAGCCGGATACACGCACGAAAAAAACATAATTCATGTAGCGTTACCTCACTCTGAGGCGTTCCATTTAAGGCTTGAAGTGCAAGCGAGAGCGCGGAACGAGCGATAAAGGGGCCCAATTGGCTAAAAATCCAAAAATCTATAACATATAGTTTACCGCGACCTAGTTCAGGCCACACATTTGAGTTTTGCTTTCTAGACATAAAAGCCAGTCAAAGTCAAAGTCAATTTTTTATTCAATATAGTACAATAAAAGTATCTTTTTGAACGTCAATTGAGTCTACCACTGGTTCCAAAGCAAGCCCACTGAGAAGAACCGGCGAAACAACAGTAACTACACTCTCTGGCTTATTCATCAAAATACAGCAAAGCTGTTTAAAAAATTTACTTCGAAACTCTATAGTTTTTAATTACCAATGAGGAAAGATAACTTGGTCTTGCAGTTCATTAGATGCTGTAGTCAAGCTGATGATGACAGTTCATTTTGTCTTTGATATTTATTTACGAAGGCTTTTACTATGATTGGCTTGCTCTCGGTGGCTTCATAAATTATGACGGAGACAGTGTCTGTACTAGGTATTTGGCTAAGTGGTTTATTAGAGATTTATATGCGGGTTTTAATCTGGATTTTTTTAAATGACAATTTCAATACAGTAATAAATTGACAGTATTGTATAGATAAAAAATAATAATTGCAATAAATCGTGTTGAATGCGAGTGGCAAGGGATCGGTCGTCTTCTCCACCACGGTTCAGGCCTTGTCGTGGCGGTGGGGCTCAGTAGCCCAGGGTGACCCAAACACCTTGGGTGAAGCGAATTGAGCCGAGGGGGCTTGGGGCGGACCAATCACAGCGCCACAATCCTGAATCGCGCTATCAGAATTCCAGCGCCCGGTCGCTATATATACAACATCTGATACGATAGCTAGTGGGCTTCGGCCTGGCCGAGCATTGCACCACGCTCGGTCGGAGATCTCCCTTTGGGGCCTTACACCATATTCCCACAGGCTCTTTGTACCCCTCTTATAAGAAGAGGGGGCAAAAGAGCAGGAGGCAAGGGGTGAGGTTGGGAACCTCACCTCATCGTACTGTCCCGACGTTGGGAGTGGTTGTTATGTGGTGCGGAACAACCGCTCTGTGGAGTTGGCGTCAGTCCCCTGAGGGACTGACTAGCCGTCGAGGTGCCCTGTTGCTTGTTGATTCGGGGCACCTCACCAAAGTTGGTATTGGTGGCACTCACCGGGTTTTAGTGGGTAGAGCTGCGTCCACTTATCAGCTTTCGGGCGCAGCGAGTTCCGCATACCCGCCGAGACCCACTCCCCCGCGGGATGCCTAAGCACATTTCCCGGCGTTAAAGAAAAAAAAAGGGATCGGTCGTCTTGGCGTTTATTGAGTCTATGTTTACCATTATACGAGTAAAGGATGATGATGATGACAGATAAAAATGTACGGGTAATGATGACAGACATTTCGGAAGAGTATGAGTTCTATGGATGTCGCACTTACCATAAGGTGAATCGAATGACCGTATACAAAAAGAACATCGTTCATTTAAACTACTTACTGAAATAAATGAATTTAGATCAACATTAGAAATATTTAAACTGTATTTAATTAAATATAGCAATTAACGATACAATAAAGTGTCTTATCGCTTGTTTCAAAGGATTTACAATTTTAATTAATGAGTAGAATTTAACGATTATATTTAATTATTACGGAAATATATTTGAAGATTATAGTTAAAGATTATAGTTAAAGATAACCTCGACATCGACAGCTGCTCACCTTTGCATATGATCCTAGGATCCTAAGGACCCACTCCCCAATGATGAGATGAAGGTAGGTAAACTTTGGGAACTGCAGCGAATAAAATCAGAAGAATATTTTTTTGTTTCTCTCCCCAATCTAAACAGATACATAAAGTAGGTATAGATAGTTCAACCCAACTTTGCAGGTGGTGCTGTGTACGTGTGCTTATCATTATACAGCTATTTAATTATTCAAAAATTACACCACGTACACCTAACCCCGTTTTAAGTACTTATGTTGTGAAATAAGAGAAGCTTTAAGGCCTTAAGGCCAACAGCATAGATCCTTTCGAAAAAAAAAAAAAAAGAGATTTATATAATTACACGACTATGACCTGATACAGATAGCTGTATTCTTCATTTAAATTATCTGCTGCTGGTGGGATTAGAACTCACGGCATTTGCGTAAAGTGACTAGACACTTTCCCTGACACTCAACTAGCCGGTCGCCATTTAATTTCATGTTAACAGTGTAAGACGACCGCCACGTCACAGCACACAGCACGGCGCACGAAGTTGACTTGAACTATCTATACAAGTATATCCCATATATATAACATATACAACGTACAGAATATACTCTTCTGTCACGACAACTCTAATTAATTACTAAACTAAGCCATTAGGGCTTAAATCTGACACAGGAGCGCAAAAACCCGCCGCAGAATAACGTATGTGTAGAGATACGGCATTTTGTTTATTTTTCTCGCCGCTAATTATAGGGTCTATTATATTTGTAGGTATTTTTTGTATATCACAAAACATTTTTTAGAGTATTATTTTATAAATATATACCGGGTGTATTTGGAACGCTTGGAAAGATTTAAGCCTAATAATATATAGTATTCATACATTATATACTTAATGTATATAACCATTTATCTCAAAAACGTTTTTTTTAAGAACTAAAAAAGAGAATAAATTTTAATTTCGCATTTTCTCACTTCTATCATGTGAGGCCACGCCTACAATATCACAGCTCTTCGTTTTACAAAGCGTTTCAAATACACCGTGTATACTTAAATAATATTTTTAAGTAATGACGGATAAAATCACTAAATAAAAGAAAAACACTGTAATAACTATTGCAAAATATAATATATTGTTTTATTCGTAATATTAACTTATATATGAAGTAAACGATCAATAAACTAAATATAATAGTAGTAATATCCTGATATATATAACATATAATATTAAAATTAATTTAAAATCTTTGGATAGTACCTACATAACATAATAAAATCAAACAACGAACCACAAAGTTCCTTAATAGTGAATAAAATATTTTAACAAATATATAATCTGTAGAATATATTTTGACGTCTTGCTGTTGATTGATGGAGGCCTAGGTACCTTACCCGTTTTTATTGATACACATTAAGACAGACACTATGAACTTTGTTCTAGTGATTTTTAAGCAGAATACAGTAAGCATTCTTATTTTTTTAATTTGAGAAATCAAAGACATGTCATACATTACCATCAAGACGTGGAGTAATATTGCAAAGTGCAAAAACCCCCTCAGGGAGAGGTAGCCCTTCATATGTTAATGCTAAATTATTGGCTAGTGACACGATTAGAGTGCTTGCATTCAGAGCAAGAACATTCTGAAATAAGCTTTACCCTCAATAAGTATATTTAGCTTGTTACCGAAAACTGTTTTTTCTTTTTTTCTCCTAAAACGAGAACCGAGCGGTGGAGAAAGAGGTTCCCTCCTCTATCAGACTTCATTAAACCTGCTATAATACTATGATCATTCCTGGTTCTGGAAGTCCTTTGACAGACTCCGAGAGTTAGTGTTAAAATCTGCTAAGAGAACCGGGAAAAACCACACCTGAATAAGGTTTTTCCAACAAGTATGATGCGATGTTGTTTGACAATGCCCTGACTGCGTCATATTTTGTAACATAATATTATAGGATCTGCTTACTTACTACTCACTCATTAGGTATAATGAAACAAAATATTTACGGATTTTATCGCGGTTTATTAAGTTTTTTACAAATCCAACGTTTCGGATACTTTACACCAACCATAATCTTCCCGTGATCATAGTTGCTGTAAAATCTTTTAATTTGTTTCATTATAATCAGATTTTGTTGACTTTGCCTAAGAAACAGATTTTGCTGTTTTATCTATGAATCTGATTTTCCTAATTTTGTTTATCAACTGATACTGTCTATAAAACAGATTTTGCTGATTTTGTCTATGAGAGAGATTTGCAATTTTTTAGAAAGAAGATCAGGTTAGGCAATATAATTATTGGAAAAGAAACTTAATGTCTTACGTCACAGAGTAGGCAATAGATAACTTAAGGGGTTAGTCACCTTAATTTTTGCCTGCCAATAATTCATGGTTGCCTTTTAACTTAAATTCTCCAAGTTAAAAGGCAACCATGAATACTTAGCATGAGCATCGTCTCAGTTTGCTTGTGCAAATAACATTAAGGTTCCTCTGGTGGTAGATACTCTACGTCAGAGGCCAAGTAATTATCTAACTTAAACAATAAAAGGGCGCAAACTAGAGTCGGGACTAATTTGAAGCGAATTGTTTGAAATAGTTTGAATCAATGTTTGTACATCCCAACACTTTTATCATGAATGTAAACCACATACACTAATTGAAGGGCTGTGGTAAAAGAGGGTCATTCGTTCAAATTCCACTACATAATGAAATATCATGTGAAAATGTTAATATTGTAAGTTTGAAAGAAGCACAGGTTTTTTTTTTGTGTCTGTGCATCTTCCAACCTTAATTACAATTTTACGTTTAGCAATAATGAATGATGTGCCTAGATTTGTTACAGGTATACTTGCTAATGTGTATATGCGACGTAATAACTTAAAAATAGGCTGATGGAACACTAATAATGACTAGCGGGTATGAGCTCTGCCTCTTGAGCGAGAGGGACCGGGATTCAGATGCTCTGCGATGCCTTCAAATGGCTTTTAATAAATTTCTAAGTGCGCCTTAAGCTCCAGACCATCGTTTACCGGGAAATAAGAATTTTTTGAAAGTGTGTAACGACATAGGCCAGCGCATCGATGAGTATGACCCTCTATACCTTATAAGAAGGAGATCTGTGTCGAGTACATTTAAAGTATAAAATATTAACCCTTTATGTCCCACTGCTGGGCACGGGTCTCCTCCTCGATATCAGACGAGAATTGAAGGGGAAGAAGAAAGAAAAAGATTTCGGATTTAATTATTTTTGAACTTTAAGAAATTGAAAAGGAAGGAGGCATAATAGCGTCGAGGTAAAACTATCAATAAATAATAATATTTTGGGAAAACTTACACACGGCCATCTGATCCCAAACTAGGCAGAGACTGTTATACAGGCAACCAGACAACTGATACTTATATATTTTGAAATGCACACATAATAAGTATCAACCCTGTGTCCGGGTGCTGTCACTGTCACTGTTGAGTACGGGTCTTCTTTTCAAAATCGGGCGAGGAGGGTAATGGGCCATAGTTCACCGCGCTGGCCCAGTGCGGGTTGGTGAACTTCACATGCCTTCAAAGACTCTCAATCTCATCAGGCATGCAGTTTTCCTTCACCGGTGAGCGAGTGATGGTCTCGTGTTTGGGGTGCACTTAGAAATTTAGAAGAACCCATTTCAAAGCACCCGTGTGTGCTGGGGGTCAGGATCGAACCCGGACCTCTCGCATAAGAGGCCGAGTCCATCCAGCACTGGACCATCGTCGCTCGTGCATTTATTGTTTAATATTTAGGAGGTTATTTCAAATATTTTTTTCTTTTTTCAAGCGCAGAAAATACACTCAAAAGGCAACAAAAAATCAGCACAAACAAAATATCTTATCGAACAACAATTTTACTACCAGTTCCAAAGTTGATAAGAAACAAGCTGAGACTTAACTCAGGTTGTCTCCTAAGTCCATGAAATACAACGACCATAATTAGTCTTGTTAATTAATGAGCTAGCCTGATCAGTTATTGATAACTAATAGATAACTTGAGTATCTATTAATAATATCCATCTGTAATTCGTAATGTAATAGCTTATCGCAAACATGTTTAGGTTATGCGATCACGATTTTGATTATTAGAATAATAATAATAATCATCATCATCATCATCAATTAAACTAATCTCATTATCATTTTAAATGTTGTGTACGTTGTGTCATTATGATTTTGATAATAATAATTATCATAAACTATTTTGCTTTATAATTATTATCGTATTGTAAAGATATCGACAGGCCTGTTGGTCTAGTGGTTAGCGACCCTGTCTGCTAAACCAGAAGGTCGTGGGTTCGATTCCCACCCAGGACAAATGTTTGTGTGATGAGCATTATCATTTTTTCTGTGTCTGGGCGTAATTTATCTATAATATGTATGTATATATTAAGAATTATATAAGTAATATATATCAGTGTCTGGTCACCATAAGAACAGGCTTTGCCTAGTTTGGGATCAGATGGCCGAGATAGTAAATTAGTAGACTTTGCAACCTCTGTGGCTTAACGGTTAGCGCATTTTCGCTCAAGACGATTCTAGCGGGTTCGAATCCCGCGACGAAACAAAAAGTTTTCCTGGATAATGGATGCAGCCGGCATCTCTTCCGCCTGTAAAATGCACTAGTTCATTATTTAAAAAAATAAAAACTCCTAGATACCCAGACCAAAAACTGTAAAAAAGCTTAGAAAATTTCACAGTGGTTCGCAATTTTTTTATGTTACGGCCAGCTGCGGAGTGATGATGCGCTGTTATTTGACCACCTTTGACCTGCATTACTCAAGTCAGTTGACAAATTGGCTTAACTAATGCCTTCCCGGGCTTCACCCACTTACGTCTTAAGGCGGAGTTGACCTACAGTCCTACTCATGTATTTTATAATCTCCTGGTAATTCAATTAAACAGTTCCAAGTGGAAATAGCTCGAACGACAAGGAAACATCTAGAACTTTTAATTGTTTTAGCGTTTCTATGTCACAACGGGATGAAGTCTATAGGCGACATTGAATATGTACGAAATTTTGATTCATCATCGTCATCATCAGCCTCTATCTGTCCAGTGTTGAATATTTCCCTAAATTATGGTCATGATGGTCAAGATGGCAAATTCTTTGCCACTTTTTTATTCATTTTCTTTATTTTCTGCCCTATATATTAAAAAGTAAAGTATTGTGGAGATATGTGGTGTAAGGCCCCAAAGGGAGATCTCCGACAGAGCGTAGTGCAATGCTCGGCCAGGCCGAAGCCCTCTAGCTATAGTGTCAGAGGTTGTATATATAGCGACCGGGCGCTGGAATTCTGATAGCGCGATTCAGGATTGTGGCGTTGTGATTGGTCCGCCACAGTATGAAAAAGTATCAGCCCGACTTGGGATTCCTCCTCGAAATCAGACGAAGTTATTGAAAGTTCACCGATGCTCCCAATGTGGGTTGGTGAGCTTCACACTTTCGACGTTCAATCTCACCAGGCTTGAATTTTTCCTTCACCGGTCAGCCAGCGATGGTCTCACGTTTAGGGTGCATTTAGAAAGAGAACTCTTTTTAAAGCTCCATATATGGTCAGGATTAAACACGGACCCTCTCGCTCGAGAGGTATACCATACCCACTAGTCCAACGTCGCTCAGCGTAGGCATATTTGCTAGAAATCTTATTCCTGTAAGGCAGACATAGAAGTTGTGGACAACTAACATAGACTAACTAGATCATAACAATTTAAAAAAAGTGTGTGTTTGGTTGTGTGCGCGTGCATGCGTGCGTGCGAGCGTGTGTTTGTGTGTGTGCAAGTCACACACGGTAGAAGTGACACGGTACAAGTGGAACTCTTGAAAAGTCCCTGATTAAAAATACTTATTGAAAAGTATTGAACGTTATTCCTATAAGGTCTAAGTAGTAGTGTTTCAGCTTTTTTCCGCTAGATGACATACATCTACTTGAGCTCCCCCCGCATCCCGAATAATATTATGTTCTATCTCATTCTCTGTTTATGTGTCTCTCTCTTAACCTCGCTTCTTTATTGGTTCTATTAATTGAATAGAACCTTCGCCAATTCAAATAATCCATTTAAGCCTAGATTTAAAATGTTACGCTGTCTATAATTACATTGCTTGTTTTGTTCCCGAAGCACAGTAAAGCAAGCAAAAGTAAACCGCATGGTGACGCATGCGCTTGTGTCGATCATCCGTCTCTCCATTAAAATTTCTTAGCATCAAGTGCTCGAAATCCTGGTTAAATATCCGCCATTTTGACGTGTACCACTAATGAAGTCACGCGAACAGTGCATGCAAGGTTTGACGGCCGATAGACACGCAAAATCTTAGATACGAATTCCAAAGTAGTTTATGAATAGAGATGTACCCAGTCATTTACACAGGAATTAATGAATGAATAGATTAATTAATGAATTATTTAATTCATTAATTTATTAATCAGCGACTTGCGGTTTCATCCGTGTACTTCCGTGTGATAGAGCATGATTTTACATAAAGTTTCGCACAATTGTTATGTATAAAACATTGGCTATGTGCTTTTTACGCGATGCGTGCACAGCTAAAAAGAAAAACAGGCAAAAATTCCAACAATGCTGATAATGAATATTGTTAAGTATCTATCTTTTAACAGCTTGGTAATATTATTTAAATATTTTCAATGTTCATAAACGACTCCCTGTGTAAATGAACAAAATGCAAAAGAAAAATACTTTTTTGTTGTTTTGAATAAATCATAGGAAAACGTTTACATATTGTGTAGGTAGGTATATCAAACTAGTCTAAAATAAAACGTACTGAAGTACGTAGAAGTCATTAAGAAACATAATATCATTATTTTTTATCAGGATTTTTATATCCATGTTCTCATTTTTTTTAATGAACGCCAAGAAGTCAAAACATAATATATCCCCCACTTGTTAGCCCTACTGACCACAAAAGCAGTAAACCGCTCATTATATTAAATACAATATGATATTTAAAACAACCTTATTATAAAAAATTTCAGGATTTGAACCTGCGATCCGCTCCCATAAGATAAAATACTCAATAGCTGTTAGTCTAATCATAAGCCGTCGAATCTTATATCAAAGAAGATTTTTTCCGATTGAACAGATGAAATTTCCACTTTCCCTTAATAAATTTGTTTTAGGTACGATAAGATTCTCCAGTGAAAAACGTAATTAATTATAAGGGTCTCTTTGTCATCCTGCCGCTTATCCAAAATATTTAGGTCCTCACTTTCATCTATCTTATTCCGGATCAATTATTAATCTTACCTTTGAGGTATTATAAAAAGAATCTTGGATCAGCGCGAGTTGGATACAGAGGTTTTCAAAGTAAATACCATTTTTAGGACAATGAAAATTCATTATTTAAAAATGGTATCTATAATATTATACAGCTTGACATTTTAATGAATTTTTGGCTGAAGGATAATCTCAGGAGTAAAGCTGAAGAGTATTTTGTTTGTTTGGTAGAACGCGTTAATCTTAGGAACTACTGGTTCGATTTGGAACTTCTTTTGTGTGGAATAGTTCGCTTATTGTGCAAGGTTAGGTTGTATATGATACGATCAATATATACTAGGATACGATATATAAAACGACCTTCACCGAGCTGCTTATTTGATAAAACGTATTTTATATTTAATTTGATATGTCGATAAACATGTTGCATATGGGTTGCCTAAAAAAAATCAGTCCAGGATATGATTTTAGTCCAGACTAATAGGAACGGAGTATTAATGAAAAATGTGACAAAAACGAGAGAAAAACATTTTGTAACTCAAAAACTACTCGACCGATTTTAATAACTATTTTATAAATACAACACTGAGTGACATAGAGTTTAGAATTAATTATTAATCAGAATACAGTTATGAATCTTAGTTGACTCGAGAGAAGCTGTTGATAACAGCTGGTTTTTCATATAAATAGAGAGAGAGAGGGAACGACGATGTAGGTAGGAGCTCGGACTTTTATGCAAGAAGGGACCGGCTTCAATCCTGAAATCCCGTGGTGTCTTGAAATGAGTTTTCTAAATTTCTTATAGCATCTATTTATCTAGTTATATTAATAAATCTACTACTAGGCTAATCTTTCTTCCACTTTCTTTCACGTTTGACGGGAGAAGCAAGCAATATGGTGGTACCTTCTAATCTGCTCACCTTGGGTCGTCGCATTGGGTGAAGTCCTTGTCAAGCTTTATGCAATTTGGAGATATTATTCCTTATAGCTTAGGTTAACGACGTGTTGGTCGGCCATTAACCAGGTGGGAAGACGATCTCCGTGCAGTGGCCGGTCCACGTTGGATGCGAGGGGAAAGGGATCGGTCGCCTTGGCGTTCAGTAGTGGACGGACAAAGACTGATAATGATGAAGATGAATATCAGCATAGTAAGCTTAGATCAGTTTAATAATTAGAGTAGACATTCGGACCAACAGCTATGATTGAAAAAAACCAACTAAAATCGGTGACAGGCCGCACCAGTCACGACTTCATTCACCTGCCGTGAAGTAATTGCCCCAGAATCGCCGGGGCCCCGAATTAACGGGGGCCCTGATAAATGAGCTCATTGAACTTTTTTACACCCGCGATAAATTGGCGTTTGATAGGGTTGGATTAAGACATTTATGCTTTAGAATTTAAGGAACATAATTAATTAGAAAATGATTAGCCGTAGTAATTACGGGCTTTGAGACTTTTTTGGGACGTAAAGTCCTCCTGGATCCATCCATCCATAACGGCCTTGATCTGATAATTTGAAATACGTAAATTTCAGTTTGGTAATTCTATTTTATATATTTTTTTTCAAACGACGATCAGGGACGAGACGATGCGAGTGCGAGGACGAGAGAGCAAAGGCATCAGTTATCTTGGCGTTCATTGAGGGAGGCCTATGTTTAGCAGTGGAAGGATAAAGGCTGATGATTATGATGATGATTTATTCTATTTTTCAGAAATTAAGATCATAAAGCTAAATTACCTCTTTTGTACACAGCGTAACTCTTATAATACCCAGGAAATTCATCCATTTCTTGCCTATCCTGATAAATATTACTACCCTCTCCTTTTGAGGACATCTGTGAGTCCCAATGGGTAGCGCTTTGCCGCTCAAGCCGGAGGTACCATGATTCCAATCCGACCAGTGAACAAAAAGTTTTCTGTGTTCCTGGATCATGAATGTGTATAAAATAAGTATAATATAAACATATTGTATATATTTCCGTTGTCTGGCACAAGTTCTTTAAGAACTTACCACGGGAGCAAATTGCACGATAATTACATAAAATATAAAGGCAGTACAGTGCAGTGGTAATGGCCGCGCGGTTCGAATCACCAGGTTAAGCAACGCGTGCCGAGGTTGGCCCGTAAATTTACATACCTAGACTGCTCCGTGCCTTGGTGGAAAGCAGGTTAAGCCGTTGCTCCCGGCTGTCATTCGTGGATCTTTGACAGCCGTTACGGGTCGTCAGAATCGAGAGTTTGACAACCAGTCTTACCACGGGGTACCGTATCACCCGGTTACTGGGTTAAGGAGGTCAGATAGGCAGTCGGTCAATTTAAAAGCAGAATCTGGTTAGACTGGGAAGCCGACTCGAAAATAAAGTTGGGAAAAGACTTGGCAGATAAATAGTTAAATATTATACAATAGAACAACCGTTAATAAATCAGAAAGCAACAAAGCACAGAATGATTTAGGCACATTATTTAAACAAATTCATAACTATTTTCATGCAGTATACTAAATATAGAGCATAAAAATAGCGAGTCGCAAATTAGCGCCAATCACTTGACAACCCGCCAATCACTCCACAGTATACCTTCTTCTTCTTTTATGTTGATTGTCCAGTAAATTAGCCAGTTTCCCGACGCAGTTTTAACCTAACAGTATATTATTATAGGGTTGAAGGTTATACTGGAAGCCGATCCCGAAATATAGTTGGGAAAAGGCTAGGAGATTATGGTTATGCTAAGTTTATCTCATCGCATTTTATCATTTTTTATAGCATAGAAGGGCAAACGAACAGTCTAAGCCTTTTGGCGACTATCAACGGCCATAATCGTCCACACAACTAGAGATTACGTAGATGCGTTGCCCTCCTTTTCCCTATCCCCCAATAGGCCACCGATAACTCACAAACCGCACGAAACGCGACAGCATAACTGTCACTTTACGCCGGTATTATCTGAGAGAGGTACCAACCCGGTCATGCCGGCCTAATTCGGCAACAGTATGGCACTACCTCTACTCTAATACAAATTTTATTTGTTCGAGAACTCTCCAAAAGTTGCAGGTTACGTGTTAAGGAGGTAGTAGCGTCATTGCAAACAAAGTTGAGATACCAGTTTCAATCCATTTCGGCTAAATGAGAATTAGACATTCTGTTGTCCGCTTAACTTTCAGTAATTGTTTGCTTGACCAATATATTTTGATCTTGCATCAACACACAACTACCAGAGTGCGCGTATTTGTTTTATACCGAAGCAGCTAGGTATTTCATTTTAAACTGGTCGGCAAACTTAATTTCCTGAAAACCAATGTACTATAGGCAACTTTTAACAAGATTAATATTTAATTTATTTATTGCTTTTTGCTGTATTCGTCTACGTATGTCTATTAAATGAACGTTTCAGTCGAATTATAGTTTTAATTAAGCTTAAATGTTTTCGATATCCATCATCATCACCAGTCTATCTTATCCCATTCGTATTCAACTAGGATTAGCAATTGCACGGTTTTCTTTGCATCTAGTAGAATAAATTTCCATCTTGATAAGGCTTTAACTCTACATTATTTGCTTTTATCGTTTACACTTTTACACACTTTTCTTTCATATTATTTTTACACTTTTAAATACTTGTCTTTACACTTTTTTATATCAGTTTTTATGTAAAACTAGCTGTTGCCTGCGTCTTCGCCCGCGTTAACTTAGATTTACTCATAGAAACATTGAGAACAGAAGTCAAATATCTGTGGATTTTCGGATGGATCCGGTATTATTTGTGATCCGGTGATATTATTTTTATAGCCTAAGTTGCTGCTTATTATAACAGCTACTTGCTAGTAGTATTACTAGTATTCATAATATGAATACTATGTATGTAGTAAAAAACAGTTATTTTAATATTGCAAGCAGACAATGCAATTTTATATTATTGATAGTTTTTACTGATTGACTGAATTCTTTTCTGTTATAATATTATTGTCTTTAACTTAACGCATAATACATTCTATCTTTGCAAATATCATATCTTTTTAATTATCATCATCACAAATATTTTATCCACGAAGAAAGAAAAATATTTTTACTGTTCACAATAAATATCTATACATATTGTTTTCTTATGTTTACGCGAATTTCACTTATTATAATGAAACAACTTTTACGGATTTTATCGCGGCAACCATGGTCACGGGAGTCCTCCCGTGACCATGGTTGCTGTAAAGTATCCGAAACGTCGGGCTCATAAAAAATTAAATAAACCGCGATACCTAAAATCTGTAAAAGTTGTTTCATTATAATAAAATATCAATACAGATTAATTAAAAACTATATAAATTAAAGACGCCATATTATTCTCTACAACAAAAATAGGTTTCGCTCCAATCGATAATAGCTAACTGCACTCTTTAAACATTTAGACTCACCTGGCTTTGTTATCCGCAGACAATGGCTTGTGTTTATTTCCAAAGGGGATGTATGATTTAGTCAGCCAGGGTGAAGCGGTAATTGCTGGAATAACTATTTGTTTTCGTCGTGTTTTAGAAGCATAGCTTGGGTTATCGTTAAAACAAAACAAAAAAAAAAAATGTGTGTGTGTCAGCTCCGACGCACGACTGGAGTTTACTCCTCAAGTACGAGTATCTAACCATACGCAAAAATAACTTCACAATTACAATGTTAATTAATGATATTTATAACAAAAAAAAAATAGCAATATAAATACATCGACACTAATAGAAACAAACAAGCCCAATAACATATAGTATATAGGTATAGTCGCCTATACAGCATACCCTATGTACGTCTCAATACACTCACAGCTAAATTAGAAAGTTGCGCACTAAAGGTGCGCACCAAAAACGTGACACTTTTTCGTTAGTTCAGTTGGTTTTACCCCTCGGATTTTTCTCATACCGGGCGCCTTATATATGAAAATCGATTCTTAAGGAGTAAACTCCAAAAAATATTCTGTACATGTGAGACCAAAATGTAAGTGCAGTATGGATCTAACTGTAAAACATATTCTAGAATATAGAAGATTGTAAGGTCTACTAGTATTATCATCATCATCAGCCTTTATCCGTCCACTGCTCAACATAGGCTTCCCTTAATGAACGCCTTGTATATCAGAGATAAATAAATGAGCATGTTACCCAGTAACATAAAATATTGATTAACTGATTTTTTGTTAGTTATCGGAAATTAACTTTATGGTAAAGATAAATATGTTCAAAACTAAATATAACATTAATGTCCTTAATGACCTTAGCTGTTAAAAAGCGACTATTACCTTTGTTGTTGATATGATTTAGCTATGACATGCATAGAAACATTTACTTCTAGTATAAAATAAGCACAAAATGTGTTATTAAAATGTGCACAAAGTTTAGCGACAGTTGCGAGCTGGTGGGCGGTAATTGTTAAAACTTTGTCCGTACAACGCTTATGTTTATTGATATACGAGTACATTAAGGCTTAGTACGTGTTTCACCCTTACCGAAGCTTCATCATCATCAGCCTGCGACAGTCCACTGCTGGACTTGCCTTTCCCAAGGCACAATTTTTTATATCATAGAAGGACAAACGAATAGTCGAAGCCTTGAAAATATCGACGCCCATTAACATCCACATAACCAGAGGCTATGCAGATGCGTTGCTCTCCTTTTACCTATGCCCCTAATGGGCCACCGGAAACTCACAAGCCGTACGAAAGGCGACGGATTAGCTGTCACTTTACGCCGATTTCATGAGAACGAGAGGTTCCTCCCCGGTCGTACCGGCCCAATTTGGCTGCAAAGCAGCATACTCTTACTACTTTTTACTTTTCTCGATCTTGAGCTATCCATCCAGTTACTGCCAGTCACCTTGCGCATATCGTCGCTAAATTTAGCAGCCAAGCGTCCAATATTACGTTTGTCCATATGAAGAATAGAGTGGCCAACCAAATAAAAAATAGGAGCCGCGGCTTTAGTGTACTGCTCATTAGGAGTATAATCACCAAGCTGGCAAGTGGATTGGCGATCGCAGTGGCCAGAGGTTCGACACCAGGATGTTGTTGCTAATTTTTTGGCAGGTGTTTTGCTTTTTTTTTCTTTTACGTCGTAAAATGCACTAAGGGATCCTGCTGGGGAGTGGGTCTCCCCAGAAAACTGCATACAATATTTAGATTATTGAATGTGATAACCATACTTTGTGGTTAGTTTAGATATCGGAAGATACTCGTATGGGTCAGAAAATCAAAGGAATTTATTTCTACTCACTAAGATATACCAGGAGAGTAGGTATGTAAAAGTTTCAATTTGTTTATTATTATAGACTACAAGCCCATGAAGAAAAAACCTGTGAAATGAACCAACGTGAATAACGCAAGGCTGGTACTATATCAGAAAATAGCTTTGAATACTATGCCGTCATTTCTTAAGACGATGTTATATTTTAATTCGACAATATTCTTGTACGTTAACTTGAATATTTTGAAGCACTAAAATGTTTATATCATATTACAAAGTGAACAAAGAGTACAAGCGGCAGATGCGGTATTTCGTGTAATTACGTGTAGTTTATTGCCCTGTTACCGGAGTTACAGCGGCCATTAGCTCTGACGTCTCACCTGTAAGGATCACGTACTGGGAGCCGCGAAATATATTGCACGTGGAAAATTTTTGTTGGATACGCAAATAGGTAAACCCGGGGCATTTTGATTATAGCAGATAGACATCCACAGAGGTAAGTATAGTTACCAGGCACCCGAAAATAATTTCTACGCTACGTTTCGATGAGATAACGCAAGAGAGAGAGAGAGAGAGAGGGAGAGAGAGAGACGGACGGAGAGAGTGCGAACAAAAGAATGAACACAAATGCGAATGTGGATTAAGCGGAGAAAGTATTTAATAAATTATATGAAATGAACCATATAAGTAAATAACATGATCTATCCCAGTTCGCTAGATAAGTAGCATTACTATCGATTCTGACAATTTTGAAATATGAATACATAATATTATACTTTCAGAATAAGTAGCAAACATTTTCTTGGAATTAAATCTATAGGGGAAATTACCATGGTATAGTAGGTGACAGTGCAAAAAATAATAGTCTCCAAAAATATATAAATAATAATTAGTAGGTACCACGTTAGATTTCCAAAATTAAGGGAAAATAATGAGTGATGAGAAATGAAAAATGAAATGAAAGATAATATTCCTATTTTAAGTTTAAAAAAAGGTTTTTTTTTGTACCATAATACATGAATTTTATAGTTTTTTAAACATAATGTATGCTGATTCGTTTGTTCGGTTAATCTAGCATAGACGCTTTAGCGAAAAGCTCACTACAAAGTTAAGAGGTGTTTAGGGAAATTTGTATGTTTTGTTTAAAAATGTTCAGTTGGCAACTCTGAACGTTTGAGGTGGAGTTTTTACCAGTTCTCCATTAAATTATTTTTTGTAATTTTAGTAAATGTTTGTACCGTTTAATAATTAGAGAGGTCTATTTATAGCAGAGAACGATTTAAAAATGAAACGATATTGTTTTTTTTATGAGAGATGAATATAAAATCTCTTATAAACGCCCGAATTTTCAAATGCTACTTAAATATTTGGGGGCTCCTCAAACTACTAAGTATGCCTTAAATCCATATTATGTTACCGAAATGTAAGCAGCTCAAAAATTTGAGTTGCGTTTGAGTATTCAGACATAAGTCTCTTTAAGTTGCAGAGTCTTTGATAGTAAAAAAAGAACGTCATTTTATCCGTATAATAATCTCTAAGACGGCACTTAAGCATTGTCCGAGGAAGTTAAACAAAATTACCTTCCCGAAAAAATAAGAAAATAACAGAAAACAAAGCATCATCAGATAGCGATTTCATATTCAAACATTTTAATTTCACTAAAATATTAGCGCCTTAATGCCTTGCCTTATCCATTTAGCGAAAAAGTTATGCCCAAGGGTCACAACTTTTCTAATTAGGGGGCACGCGTTAATCTCAATTGCCGGAGCTGGAGCCTTATACACTTACTTTATAATGCGTGACGTCGTTAGCGATCAGATGATGGCCGAGTAGCAGACGGTCGTTAAGTTTTGTAAGGTTCTCAACGAACGACAAGATTATTGACGCCAAAAACGTTGATGGACATAACAATAAATTGGAACGAAGTTCCTTACGGCAGGCTTGGAGGGAATAGGGATTTTGCTGCGCGACCGAACTGAAAAAAATGTGATAGTAAAACCGTAAGAAAAAGTGCGTGGAATAAAAAGCGTTAAATGAGACGTGCGCAGGCGTGACAGTCGCATACACAAGTGAGTAGTGTATACTACCTTTCTTTTTAGCCGAAGGAACTTCGTTCCTACCTGGTGTCCCACGACACCACATTTCTTTTTTTTAGAAGTAGGTAAAACAAGTGCAATCAACGAACGCCAAGATTATTGACGCCAAAAACGTTGATAGACATAACAAATTGTTTAGAAGTAGTTAAAACAAGTGCAATATTTTAATCTTAATTCGAAGAGCTAATTTTAATTCTTATAGAGATGTTGGGATATGTTCGTGAGGATTTAGGCGGTGATTATTGAGGATATTTTGTACGGTTTCAAAGGACTTAAGGAACGCCAAGATCATTGACCCGCTATTATTTGATAGATTGGATGATACTTGAGAAACAAAGTGTTGGAAATCAATAAGGTTCTCGATAATCAATTTGATAGATAGTGGTTACGATGAAAAATATTCGTGATTAGATAATAGCGGTGAAAGAAGTGTTCTTTGTTTTGCTGTTGTTAGATGTACGACAAAACAATTAAAAGTCAATATTATGTTGGTTGACGATATTATTGAATAAATCCAGTATATTATGGGATGCAAGAAATATACATTAAGGAGACAGATATATTCAAATCGTTCGTCCTTATGTTCTGGATATTTTGGGATGTCATAGATGGTATATATATGGATGGTGTATATATAAAATTTCATTTGATACGATCAAATGAAATTTTATATATGAAATTCTCCGAAAGGGCTGGAGAGATTTTTTCTTCTTCTTCTTCTGGAGTAGCCATTAGCCAACAATTAATTTTCATGCCCCTAAATAATAAGGTGACCATCTCATATTTTTTTTAAATTTTACTGACAATTTTTAAAATCTTTATTTTGTTGTGTTGTAGCCATAGAGCATTACGGACTTACTTCCGGCGAGAATTTGGCATTAAAAAATTCATGATACATACAACTTTTAATTTTCTCCCTTTTAAAATCAACCATTTAAAAAGGGGTTTTATATTTGTACTTTTGGCAGAACGAAGTCTGCCGAGACAGAGAATGCATAAAAATGGATTACAAAACATTGAAAGTGATTCTTTGTAATATTGACAGTTTGTATTGTGATATTTAAAATAGTAGATACGGTTTTGTACATCAGCGATCGGCAGCTAACAATGAACGCCAAAATGATTGACGCCCATCGATTTTTTTGTATAAATGCGTGATTGTTAAAATTTTTAAAAGGACCATTCTATGGATTGAAATATCAGCATTGAGTTATGAGCTGTGAAAAGGGGCGTTATCCGGTGAAAGGCATAACGATTGACAAGCAGTATTATCATTGTCATCATCTCAGTCTATAGCTGTCCTCTGCTGACCGTTCAGAGGCCGTCCTCTCCTATGGTTCTCCAGCGCGACCGGTCCATTGCCACCTGCATCCAACGAGACCCAGCGGTTTTCACGTCAGTCCATCTGGTAGGGGGCCGACCCACGCTGCGTTTGGTAGTACAGCAACATATATATAATGTGCAGAAATTCTAAATATTTGTTACATTTACAAGGAGAAAAATATGTTGTATTTATCATGGCTATCAAATATTTTTGGAGAAAGCAATTGTAACGAATTTTCTATTTTCCGAGTATGTGTCTAGAGATCTATTACTACAGATATAAATATTGTACTATTAATAACCATAAACTAATTACATAATATTATAAAAAAATAATAATCTAATAATAATAAATAATCTAAAACTATAATCCTTAAAAATATAAATATTATATTATAATAACTAAAATATATTATTAAAAGGCGTCCCTTTAGGCAATGTTCCGAAGATACTGGCGGCGTTTCCCCTTTGAATTGCTAAACTAATTCTTTGTCCGAGGTAGCCGCCAGCTCTTCGGTCTCCTGTGATTTCGACTAACCTTTTTGCTATTTCCTTAAAAAGCCTTAAAGCGTTAGGACCCTACGGACCAAGGGTCTCGACACCGAATGGGACAAAATCATATTCAGCGCCTAGAACCCTATATTTGCAAGCTTTAGTTTTTTCAGCCGCTTCACAGGCCGCACCAGCTCTGTTGCTGGTTCCATGTAGATGGGAAGGGGCCAGCGTGTCTGAACAGGTTGCATCCCATACCAGCACCCTGCCCATCTTCCATGGAATTAAACTCATACCGTCCGGTCTCTTGCCATCGTCTCTTGCAATACCAGGCGGCTCAAGTAAACTTGGCACGTTGACGGTGGCAAGGGACCGGCGTATAATATCGTTGAGTGCAGCATGTCTCGAGAAGCGGCCTGCACTTTTTTGGCATGATAGTCCGTGATGTCCTAGCTTGTCGACATCACTGCCACAGGGACATTTATGAGGAACGCAGACCGGAACCCCAAGCCGTAGACAGGTTGCGATTCGGAGCGTGTCAGGCTCAAGAAATGTTCCTGTATTTGAAGAAGGGTACGCGTGAAGCCAGTAGCCGGCCTCATGTGTACCCGAGGCCAAAAGCCTAGCACGCGCCGAACCTGTACTACAGCTCAAAATATTGTCGTAAATCATTTTACAATTTATGTCATCCCAACTCCTTTGTGAATTTGGAGAAACTGGAAAATTTTGACCGGGCATGCAATTAAGAACGCGTTTCTAGCTTCTTCCAAGCCAGCAATCACAAATGAAATGTATATTATGAGACATACTTTTTGTTACAATTTCTGTTTTGCAGTAATCGTTTTTTTTAATAACTTTGTGTGTCTCCCGTTTGTGTCAAATAATATAATATGTTTTCTTTCTTTCTTATACTGTTTGTGCCTTAGTTAATTCAAAATTTATAACTCGAATAGAATTGAAAATACGATTCTTTTTAAATTTATACAAGTACATTAATAAATAGGAGCGACGGTCCAGTGGTGGACGGACTCGGCCTCTTAAGCGAGGGGTTTCGGGTTCGATCCTGACTCGTCCGTGTGTGCCTTGAAATGGGTTTTTCTAAATTTCTAAGTGCACACGAGACCATCGTTCGCTCACCTGTGAAGGAAAACATCGTGAGGAAACCTGCATGCCTGATGAGATTGAAAGTCTTTGAAGGTATGTGAAGTTCACTAACCTGCTCTGGGCTAGCGCGGTAGACTATTGGCCCATTAACCCTCCTCGCCTGATTTCGAGGAAGGAAACCCGTGCCAGCAGTGGGACATATGAGGGTTGATACTTTTATAAATTTTTTTACAGTAATAAATATTTCTATAATGTATAAATGAATGAAATCTTTAATAATCTAATTTCCATCAATCCTTGAACATTTGGAAATGAAACAAGTAAAGTTACATGAAATATGTAGATTGAAATAATTGCGTCCAATATGTAGACAAGATTTATAACATAATGTAAACCATGTTATTCTGGATGCGATTTATGGCTTGTCAATAGCTTATAATAAATTATTTAAGATAACAACAACGTTGAAATTTATCTCTCTTGCTTTCGCTTCGGGATGTGTAGTTTGGAGTTGAGGTTGTGAAGGAATATTGGTCTAAAGACAGTGGAAGTTGGATGGGAGTAGAATACCCTTTATTTTGTTAGTTGACCTCAAATTCAATATAGGCCCATCTGGGCTCCGAATCGAAATATATGGTTTCATTGTTGATTAAACGTCAAACCATTTTTATGTTATTGGGATGCGCTAACAAGCAAACGTACCTGAAAAAGTGGTAGATGTCGTCCATGAGCTTACCTGAAAGTAGTCCAGGCAAATGACCCCCTCCCCACCATGGTTCAGGCCTTGTCGTGCGGTGGGGCTCAGTAACCCAGGGTGACCCCAACACTTTGGGCGAAGCGAATTGAGCCGAAGAGGCTCTTTGTACCCCTCTTATAAGAAGAGGGGACAACAGAGCAGGAGGCAAGGAGTGAGGATGGGAACCTCACCTCATCGTACTGTCCAGACGTTGGGAGTTGTTCTGTGGTGCGGGGCAACCGCTCTGTGGAGGTGGCGTTGGTCCTCTGAGGGACTGTCTAATCGCCGAGGTGCCCTGTTGCTTGTAGATCCGGGGCACCTCACCAAAGGTGACAGTGGTGGCACTCGCCGGGTTTTAGTAGGTAGAGCTGCGCCCACTTACCATCTTTCGGGCGTAGTGAGTCCCACACACCCGCCTAGGGAGACCCACTCCCCAGCGGGATGCGTCAGTGCATTTCCCGGTGTAAAAGAAAAAAAAGGCAAAGAGCCCTCAATAAACGGCTGAAAGCGCTCGCCGTTATTTTAGTTAGGGTAGGGCACTCCAAGGTGCTACTCCTAGGTCTAACGAAGATCCTGGTCACATTCATACAGGATTTCTCTGTGTTATCAAAAACAGTAACTAATTTACCACCGGCGTCCATAGATAAAAAAAGACTTGAAACAGTTCTTAGGAAAATACGTACATTTGAGAGAATTTGAAAATATATAATACGATGTAAATATGTGTAGTGGACCACAAACGTTACAATCCTGAATCGCGCTATTGGTCTTTCACAGTTCGCGGGCTATATATACGGAGGAAGTGGGCTTTGACCTGGCTGAGCATTGCAACCCGCTTGGTCGAAGATCTCTCTTAGAGGCCTTCCACCATACCGCCCACATATCACTGCAACTTATGGATGGACTAAAAAAATACTCGAATAACAAAAAAACATGAGATAACCATTAAAATTTACATTCTAACAATTGTATCTGTATTATTTATAAAAAAATCTCAATGAAATTAACAAAGGTGATATTATATATGATAATAAAGGGAACTGTTGATTTATTTATCGATTGAATTAAGGTATTTGTAAAAAAAATATCGATTTAAACGAAACATCGTACTGTCGCGGCGTTTTTTCGCTTCTGTTTCTGTGTGACTTCCGGGAGCGAATTATTTCGCATTTCATTCGCTTAACCCCTCACAAAATTTTAAGTTATCTATTTACGAAGCCTTAATAAATAGAGGTCAATGGAAGCTCATTAAAACAAACTTTAAAATCTATTACACAAAAGGTTCTGTAACTAGATGCTAAACTTATTCAAAGGAAATAAATGATTCAAAACTAAAGAAAGATCTGAATGTCGGCTGTAGTTCCACTAATGGTACTTTTATAATTTTAATGAGATAAAACTTTAGCATTGATCCTGTATATTAATTATTTAATGCTCGTTATTAATTCTGTACTATATTCGATTACACTTAGAGATATTTAAAACTACAAATACCTTTCCTTTCAAATACGTTTTAAGACCACATACGGAGCTCTTACATAAAATACCTCGGGAAAGGACAAGAAATTGGAGTGAACTTTTTAAAATATTAAACTGGTAGACTTGTCCCACAATTGTAAATCATCATCATCATCAACCTTTATTCGTCCGCTGCTGAACATAGGCCTCCCTCAATAAACATAATGTAGTTGCCAATAAACATGTATGCATTTCGTAGTCTTTACGGAGATGACCTTTTATAAATAAATAAATCTCTTCTTCTGAAGTCTTGGTGCCAGTAATTATTTTGCTTGTCTTGCCATAATTTCTTCTTCTTTTTTGCCTAGATTTATTATGGTAAAAACTTAAGACATTATGCCTTAAGATAAAAAACTCATAAATAAAACTACTTTTACGGATTTTATTGCAGTTCGAGTTTTTATATTCTCGTCGTTTCGGATACTTTACAGCAACCATGGTCACCGGAGGACTGAGTTATCAGACGTCCTAACGTTATAAAATCATTCGAAACTAACCTATAATATACACAATTTAGTCCTGTCTACGCAGATTTAATGGAGACTTGTAGATACTATGAAACGGAGGGAGTTTGATGATGATGAAATCTATACAACTCCATTTTGAAATTAATGTCATGAAGGTTAATTTGGGCGGTAGTAGACAGAGCACTCTGGTCGTTAACGAGTTCAGTTATTAGGGTGTAGCCACACCGTCGTACCGTAATAACAATAAACGTGTACGACTTCATTGTGTATGTGCCTTTATCTTGGTGCGAATGTTTAAAAAGAAAATCATCGCTAGTATCACAATTTGATGGTGTAATTTTCCTTTTTTGGCACAAATACGAATGTGTAATGTTATTATTATTATTAAATAGGATATGTATGTTACTCAATCGATCTGAACTGGTTTAACGGATTCAGAAGATTTTTGTTCATCCGGATACTTGGACGGTAAGTTGCCTTCTTTGTCAAAGAGGATCCCTCTATGATTTTGGAGGATAAGTTCCTGAAGAAGGGGGGGGGGGGGGGCTTCAGAAGAGAAAATGTTTAGATGACATGAACTACTGGATACGCATTCAAAGGAAGCAACATAGAATTTTGCAAACTGACCTCCTAACATATAGATGGTAGAAGATGATTATGATGATGATAAATATGAAGATTATAATGATGATGTAGACTTTAAGACTTCGGATTTAATTAAACTATGCAAACTTTCTAAGGACCGATATACAATACAAAAATTGTATAAATTTATTCCAATATCCTGATCATGATAATCAGGATTGACGACTTTTCAACTGGAGGAGGAGGGGGGATGTGGTAGGGTGTGCCATGGCTCAGCTGAATGCTGCGGTCCAACGGAGCACGAGAAACGGCTATCATACCAAAAAAAAAGACTACAGTTTTTTGCCGTAAAAATATTTTTTTTGAGTCCATTTAATTAAAAAAAAAGGTTTCCTATAGTTTTTTATAATATTTAGCGTCAAGGCTCGCAAAGAGATGTGTCACATAAAATCTTTGTACAAAAATGATTAGCACTCCATATTTTGACCCAGATGGAACCGTGAAAAGAGCCTTCACATTTTCAGGTTCGCTTGAAGAGTTGACTCTTTGGCGTTTAGCGATCACACATTAAATTAATTAGCGTATGTAGAGCTATATTTTAACTCAAAGCGAAATTATAACCGGATCACGGAGAATCATTAAGATATTAATTTTTAATTAGTACTCTCATCAAAATTTTAACAATAATGGGGATTTTGAAAACCTAATTGGAAGGATTTAAATTAAAGTTACATTTATCTAATTTCCATGCGAATCTTTTATAAAACTTAACAAGCCGCGATTAAATCCGTAAAAGTTGTATCACTATAACATGATAATTTTTACTATACTATTTTTGACGTTCATTGAAGGGGGCCTATATTCATCAGTGGACGAATTAAGGCTGAATAATAATAATAATAATATTATCTATGGACGCTTTCACACCATGTCAATCTGGTCCCGTGCTAAGTTTCCGAAAAACTTGTGTTACGGGTACCAGACAACGGAAATACATATATTTAATAATTTTATATTAATACATATATTTAAGATTTTTAATATATAATACACATATTGAATACACATCCGTGACCCAGGAACACAGAAAACTTTTTGTTTCCCTGGCGAGATTCGAACCCGCTACCTCCGGCTTGAGCGCCAACGCGCTAATCACTGAGCCACAGAGGTCGTCTAAAATGTGATGAAGATGATGATGATGATGACATCCTTAGTGCATATCAACATAGATCACTTTACGATGTGAATTTACCATGTTTGTATACATGGTATCGTGGAAGATATTTGGACATTCCACATTGGGATTTGAACCTGTACTCTCTATAGTACTCCACTATCACTACATCAGCTCATGTAATAAAGTAAACGTTAATCCAGTAATAGCACACGTTCAGTCAGCCATAATAACTTATGCAATATCGTTAGTACATTATTCAATATATTCCAAGCTTATAATGATCACATGAAAACGACAATGTTTAATTAATCTTTATACATCACTGATTTAGTTTTGTTTACACAGCATCATCATCATCATCACCATCATCATCACCAGCCTCTGTCGTCCTCAACAAATGCTTGAAGTGACAGTAAGCTGGACACATAATAAGTGGTTGCCCTGAGCGTGACTAATAAGGCATTAATGGCATGTTTTAAGGAGTGTTGGCTGGCCATCATTTTACGTATTGATCAGTTCATGAATTTCATAAAAGGAATCATATAAATACTAGCTGTGCCGACAGACTTCGTTCTTCCAAAAGAACTAACATTGCTGTTAAATAATAAGAGTTGATCTTAGAGAGTTGTATGTTGTATTATAAAAAAAAAAAAAAAAAAGGTTTTGCCTAAAAATGAAAATTGGGGAGGACCAATATCATTTAGATGGATGAAAAATATATTTTGTCCGATTCGCAGACATACGCACTGTAAACAAAATGTCATGAGAATCGGTCGAACCGTTGCGAAGGATTTCAACCACAAACACCGTGGCATGAGAATTGTATATATTAGATGATATGAATTTCATTTTACATAATGTGTTTGGTTAAAGGATGATATACACACAGTGGTAGCAAGTGCACTGCGCGCCCTGCAACAGAACCTTAATAGTACATTCGGTTTTGCAAGCCTCATCACCGACGCTTGTGATGGTCATGTAGCCAGGTTTCGCCTTTGACAGATACATCAAGGAGGACGATATATTTTCCATTTATAGGACGCATGTTTTAGTCTTACATCAAGTTATCTGTGAATTAAATTAGCGAGAGAGTTTTGAAAATAACATTTGCGAATTCTACTGATGGCGGAGTTAACATCAATGTTTTGCACTCGATATAATGTCTTGAATCCATTAGTTTATTACAAGACTCAACGAAAGTTTCATTCCGATGTCATTTACAACACATACCTTGAGACAGGCTCATTTCGCATAGCCGAGATTTACCCCGGGTTGCCACTGTGGTTCAGATCTTGTCGTAGCGGTGGGGCTCAGTAGCCCAACACTTTGGGCGAAGCGAATTGAGCCGAGGGGGCTCTTTGTACCTCTCCTTATAACAAGAGGCAAAAGGGGGAAAGGGGTTAGGATGGCAACCTCACCTCACTGTCCCGACGATGAGAGGGATTGTTCTGTGGTGCGGGACAACCTCCCCAAGGTGACGGTCTCCTGAGAGACTGAATAGATGTCGAGGTGCCTGTAGCTGTTTAGTAATAGATCCGGGGCACCTCACCAAAGGCGGCATTGGTGGCACTCGTCGGATAGAGCTGCGTCCACTTACCATCTTTCGGGTTTAGCAGCAAGTCCCATATACCCACCTGCATTTAGTTTAACCTGCGTTTAAAGAAAAAAATATTCAGCAGCGGACGGACCAAGGCTGATGATGATGATTTAAAGGCTCCTGAACCTATGCGGGGAGTTAGGAAATGCACTACCCCACTATACCACCGCAAGCGCCTTCAGCTATGTTACCCTAAATATCGAGGTAAAGGATGTTTCTAGTGTTAGTTTCTAGTGACCCTGACTGCTAAATTAGAAGATCGTTTCGATTAACGATCGTATTGTTTTACAGTCTTGCCGTGATATATAATATTGCCGAAATATCGGAGCTCTATTTTAAAATCTTTAAATGCGGTAAGCACCCTTATCAATATACATTTAAATACAGAAGGTCTTAAATTCGATTTCGTCCAGGACAAAAGTTTGTGTGATGGGCTATTTGTCCTCCGTCTGGGCGTAATTTATATATAATATTATGTGTGTACGGCGATGGTCCAGTGGTGGATGAACTCAGCCTCTTATGCGAAAGGTTTCGGGTTTGATCCTGACTGTATGTGCCTTGAAATGGATTTTTCTAAATTTCTAAGTGCACCTCAAACACGAGACCATCGTTCGCTCTCCGGTGAACATTGTGAGGAAACCTGCATGCCTGTTGAGATTGAAAACCTTTGGGTATGTGAAGTTCACCAACCCGCATTGGGGCAGCGCATCGGTGAACTATGGCCATTTACCCTCATCGCCTGATTTCGATGAAGAGACCCGTGCCCAGTAGTGGGACAAATAAGGGTTGATACTTATTATGTGTGCATTTCAAAATATATAAGTATCAGTTGTCTGGTTGCCTGTATTAACAGTCTCTGCCTAGTTTGGGATCAGATGGCCGTGTAAGTTGTCCCAAAATATTATTATTTACTGAAAGTTTTACCTCGACGCTATTGCGACTCCTTCCTTTTCAATTTCCTAAAGTTGAAAAATAATTAAATCCGAAATCTTTTTCGCCTGCGAGGCTGACTCCCAAATTGATTCAGTTCTGTAACGACTGCATTAAGCTCCTCGGGCACGTCCTCTGTTATTGTGGGACTCGAGTCACAATGCTCGCGCAAATTGTGGACCCGCATTTATATAGAAAACTTGATAATTTATTCATACATTTGAATAAAGGTCAAATGATTATAAAAATACTGTTTAGTTTAGGGAAAGGTTTGAGATGAAGGGACTGAGGTCATTTAAAGCTGTTTGATGTGTGCAATTTTATGTAGAAAAGTATAGCGTTGAATACAAAAAATAGTAATATTTTTTTTTCGGATGAAAAATAGATTTCGAAATTTCTAAGCGCATCTAAACATGAAACCATCGCTCGATCACCGGTGAATAAAAAAATGTCGAGGAAACCTCCATGCCTGCTAAAACATCTCTGAAGGTGTCTAAAATTCACGAATCAGCATTGTGCATTGGAGAACAATGACCCAACACCCTCCTCGCCTGATTTTATATAAGAAATGTATGCTCTGAATTCTCAAGGCTCAAATCAGACGCCAAGAAGCCGTGGAAGTCGCACTTCACGGCTGGCGGGGGGCAACCTCCCATCCATCTTCAGCCAACCAGCTCGCTTCACGTCCGATGAAGCATTAAGGCCACTAGGGTCATTAGCATAGCTCCATCTGAATAAAAAAGTCTGAATTAGGAAATAAAAGATTGATACCTACTTTATTTTAATTTTATACGTAATATAATATAATTATATTGTGCTAATTGAGGGAGGCCTAAGTTCAGCAGTGGACGGATAAAGGCTGATGATGATGATGGTATTGTAATCATATCCAAAAATAATATCTCAAATCCGCAGTCTCAAAGATATCTTTATTTCACGCGCGCTTCACTGGAATATGGGTTTTTGGATAAAATCCCAAAATTTTCCGCAATTAAACAAAGTTATAAGGTAGTAATAAGATTAAATTGTATAATTGGATGAATCCGGTCCATACACCTGATGAATGGGACCGAAATGGAACAATAAAACGCCGAGATAATCCAACCCTGTGCAAACACACGGCAGGACGCCCATTTCACATCGCACAAATATTATTTTAGAATGAATGAGATAATAAAACATGTATTCACGCTTATTGCTTGTGATATGACATTCAAGATGCACAAGAATTTAATAAGCAGTCACTAGTCAATTGTCATATACCAAGGTAGAAACAGAAGCAAAAATTCAGTGTAATTATTTTGTGTTCAATATCGAATGCTTAGGTACGCGAATTTCACTCATTATGATGAAACAACTTTTACGGATTTGCTAGCGGTTTATTAGGCTTTTTCACATGCCCGATGTTTCGGATACTTTACAGCCACCATGGTCACCGGAGGTACACACTATGTAAAAATCTTAATAAGCCTCGATAAAACACCTAAAAGTTGTATCGAGGTGCCCTGTGCTAGTAAATCCGGGGCACCTCACCAAAGACGGCATTGGTGGTATTCGCCGGGTTTTAGAGGATAGAGCTGCGTCCATTTACCAGCTTTCGGGCGCAATGAGTCCCACATACCTGTCTGGGGAGACCCACTCCCCAGCAGGATGCCTCAGTGCTTTTCCCTGCGTTAAATAAAAAAAATGAAATTAAAGGTGAAGGTTCCTGACCTTCTCTGCCTGCCTTCAGCACTTCTTTGAGGGTTTTGGATCTGCAGGTAACAAGAACGCCTTAGCGACAGGCTGAAAACCCTGACGAAGTTGAAATTAACCTTATTAGTAATTATCTGAATATTTATATTTTTTTTACTACATCGAACGATCTTAGTGTTAAGTTAAGATGGGCAAACTAGAAAAATTATATAGTAAATACTCTACAAATTGCTTATCATCTCAGTTCTAGGAACCTAGTTTTTAGGCTAGGCCTAGGCTTAATAAGACGCTTAGCCTTTATAAGACGATATTCATGCGCCAGTCACAATCGTTTGGTCTTTTTTAAACAGTAAATCAAAATAAATAGGCAGGATTAATAACATTCTTATGATCCCAATAATCTCTTAATATACGAGACATTTCATTAAGGCATATACTTCATAATGAAACCTTAATATGCCATTAACTATCAGCGCCATATCATTTTTACGAGCCATAAGAAGGATTCTGGGAAACATAATTATATGATGAGTTGGTTTGGTTCCGCCGTTGGTCATATGAATCGTACCTTTTTTTTTCCTTTTACGCCGGGAAATGCACTGACGCATCCCGCTGGCGAGTGGGTCCCCCTAGGCGGGTATGTGGGACTCGCTGAGCCCGGAAATTGGTAAGTGGACGCAGCTTTACCCACAAAAACCTGGCGAGTGCCACTAATGCCGCCTTTGGTAAGGTGCCCGGATCTACAAGCAACGGGACACCTTGACGGCTAGTCAGTCCCTCAGGGGACCGACACCACCTCCACAGAGCGGTTGCCCCGCACCACAGAACAACCACTCCCAACGTCTGGACAGTGCGATGAGTTGAGGTTCCCATCCTCACACCTTGCCCCCCTTCTTATAAGAAGAGTGGACAACAGAGCAGACTCTTCTTACAAAGAGCCCCTTCGCGTCGGCTCAGTTCGCTTCGCCCAAGGTGTTGGGGTCACCCTGGGCTACTGAGCCCCACCGCCACGACAAGGCCTGAACCGTGGTGAGGATATGAATCTAATACCTTTCTATCAGTGTAATACCATCTACTAGCCTTTTCCCAACTATATTTTCTGCTTGGCTTCAAGTCTAACCTGATGCATCTGAATACCAGTATTTTAAATGGAGCGACTGCTTATCCGACCTTCACAACCCAGATTACTAATCGTAGAGTCTACATCCTGAGGATGCCTCGGTGTCGGGGTGAAACGTGCGTAGATTATATAATGGTGGTATTTTATGGTAGTGTGTGGTGGTGGTGCATGCGAGTGTACGCATATGCAGTGTGGGAAAGGAGGTGCTATATGCATGCATATGCGTTCACTCACACACTTTCTGTAAAGACTGCATAGTTCGCGGGAAATATTGCTCATTAATATATATTTTAATATTTTTTTACATAGTAACTTATTTTGAGAGTTGGCTTATATTATGTCTCACTTCTGCCATGGACCTCTTTCTCGAAATCAGAGGGTATTCGGCCATAGTTTACCGATGCGCTGGCGCAATGCGGATTGATAAAATTTACGCACCTTCAAAGACTTAAATGTTATCGAACACATGTTCTCCTTGCTTGGCATGCTTTCCTTTGCCAGTGAGTGGACAGTGGTATGTCCAGGGTGCACTTAGAAACTATAGAAGAACCATTTTACACCATATGTATGCTTCAAATCCGGATCTCTTACTCAGAGACAGAGACTTACAGAGAGCCAAAATCATAACTCTTCCCATCAGCATTGAGTAATACATGTGAGATGTTTTCATACAGAAATAGAGACCTCAAGAGTCAAGCCTCAATATTGAGGTACAGTGGAGCGTGATAAGTTGTGGGCACCAGGATTTATGATGCAGTATATCAACGCCTATGGTGTTACCATAAAGCGGTGTTACTATATAGTTGAGACTAGCGGCTTGGTAATATATTATGCTGCTAGTCCCAAGAGATATTCATAGGGAAAACTTTAGAATTGACTTTTTTTAAATCTTATAATAAAGGCTTGAGTCGTAATTGACGCAGGCGAAGCTGCTGCAACAACTAGTCTATTATATTTCATTAAAAAATAAAAAAGGTGTGTGCGATTTACACACGATAGAAGTGAAACACACGTTAAATGCTCAAATACAAGCAAGTATTAAACAGTGTGCAATATACATACACACCGACATTTGCTCTCTCGCTCTTTTGTATTTGTGTCTCTTACCTGTCGTTTCTTCCATTGCATCCGGTTTGAAATCACAACGATTCTAAAGAAGTTTCACTTCAAAACTTGTTTTTACGGTTTTTTATGTTAGGCAAAAGGACAGGCAAATCAAATGATGGTAAGTTGATGTCATCGCCTATAGACACAAAAAAGTTCACATGCCAGCTCAGCTCATTTATACTCTGCCTATTCCTGACCATAAAATGTTGTGTTGGTGCCAAGCAATACGGTTGATAATCAAATAGCCAAGACGGTTACCACCGTCATATCCAGTCATATACAGACGGAAGCATGGTGCCGATGATGGTCTAACTTTGATCTGAAATTCAATAATGTGAATAAAAAATATACTTTTAGAACCGCTTGTAAATATCTATTACATTCCAAATAAAAAAGGACAACATCATAACAGGAGCAATCTCATAACTTATACCTATCTAACCGATAAATAAGCGCCATTACTTGAGGTCTTATCATTATTCTAACCCCGGTCTAAGGAATTGGTCTAACCCTACTGAGTATTAAATTAATGATACCTGTCAGAATCCGTTGAAAACGCCCGAGACGAGTTCGAGTAGGGACGGCCATCCCTCTTGTACTAACAATGGGGCAATAAAATGTACCGGGATAATCCAGGGCTGTCCACTGGGACACTTATTATTAGTGCTATATCAAAGGAAATATTAGGAGTTATTAAAATGAGATGTATATTAGAAGCATAGTATGGAACTCGCTTGGCTCGGCAAATCTCGCTTGGTGCTGTAGTACAGAGAGGCTCATGCTACTAATTCAGGTAATATTCTAGCAAAAATGGGAAGCAATTTCCGAGAACCATATGAGATAGCGTAGAGTTGTAGTGGACGTGACCAAGGTTGGTTTGAGAGCCGCAAAAAGGAAGTGGCAAAATAAGCCGCTGTCTCTAACCTTACCTGCAGAGTATGTGAAAGAGTCTGCCGCTCAAAATTGGATTACTCAGCCACAAAATAAGATGCGCGATTAGCTCTTGCTGATTCTGTTTAAATCGTCTGCAATAGACCGACTATGGCAATAATGATTATTTTTTTTCAAAGAGAGACAATAATAATTTCTTTATTAATATGCTAACTAAAAATATTCTGCTTAGTTTCGTTAAAATATAAGATAACTTGAATAAATATAAAATTCATCGTGCAAACAAACAAACCATAGCTTGCGGGAGTATTCATTTTTTATTTTAACAACTAGATAAAAATAAAACCACGTTCGTAAACAAGTAATAAAGTTAAAAAAATACGTAAATAACAATTCACTTAAACCAAACAAAAAATATTAACAACTTGAGGAAATATGAACAAACTTTGGACTAAGTGTTAACTTAAGTTTTGTGGAGTTGGTGCCAAATTTTCCGCTGCAACCTTATTAAATCGCCCCATTATAAAAGCGACAAGAAATTTACCAACTGCAGTACTTCACGAACCGCAAAAGTGGACCTGTATTTGGATAAACTGTTTTAAAACCTTCAAAATAAAACTTACAGAGCAATACAATAACTTTGAAAGCATTTATTTTGTCGAATTAGGTTTCTTATTACAAGGAGGTCATACATAATATTATGTCCAACATATAATAAAAATGTAAAAGTAACTTTAAGTACCTACGTATTGTAATTACTATGTAAAACACACACACACATACACACACACACACACACATACACACACACACACATACACACACACACATACACACACACACACGAACGCACGCACGCACGCACGCACGCACCCACGCACGCACGCACGCACGCACGCACGCACCCACGCACACACACACACACACAATAATTATAGTTAAATATTTTTTTTCTTTGTATCCATCTTAGCGTTAGTATTGTTTGAAAATCAGGAAGGCCTTCTGACACAGGTTCATTAAACCTACTAGGGCTCGACCACTCTGCTTATTATTACTATCTAAGGTTAAAAAGAAATAAAGTTATTATTATTATAATTATTATTTGAGGGAGGCGTATATTATATATGTGGACTAGTTTACTAAAAAGGAGTTTTGCAACAAATATTTTCATGCTCTACAAATGTTTTAAGACTTTCAATTAAATTGTTATAAACTTTATAGGAATATAATAGTAATCTGTAAGTATTAAATTGTTTTGGTCTTCCTTTTAATAAAAGGGACAGCCCTACGATATCCTATTCCAAATGTACGTACAGATAACGAGCCTAGCGTTGATATTCGTCATCGTCTGCGGAACTCAGTCTGGAATTATGGTTGCCATTCCTTTTTACAGGTGATCGGGTCGTTGGGCGTTCTGGAATTTTCCAGTTAATGTCTCTTGCTTCGGGGAAAACATGAAAACCTTTTCTGACAAGTACAAATCTTTAGTTCATGCTCAGTAACATGCGCTGGGCTGAGGTTATTGCTTAGTGGGTCCAGTGGCAAGGCTTTTAAGGTAAAGGTATCTTGGATTGACTATTTTACACGATCGTGGCAAATAATTTTGTTTTTTTTAAATTAAATTACGTATAACTATTATACATCGCCTCTTACATTTCATTCCACTAATATACGATATACCAAAAGATACGTAGACTTAGATTCAGTCAACTTGTAACTTTAATTTAAATTAGATTATATTTTTTGTAGATCAATTCCAGAATTTCCTATCATATAATTTTTGTTAATTTCTTAGTTCTTAGATTTTTTTGTTTTTTATTGCACATTATGTTTCTTCATTCTGTTTTTTTGGGTAAAAGATATTTCTATTATAAGTAGATAATCCGCCATAACTTAACTGGTTTTTTTAATAACTAATTAAGCTCGGAGGTAGCGGGTTCTAATCTCGCCAGGAAACAAAAAAAAAGAGTTTCTGTGTTCCTGGGTTATGGATGTGTATTAAATATTATGTGTATTTATATAAAATGTATTTTCGTTGTTAGTTACCTGTAACAAAAGTTCTTTGGAATCTTAGCCCTGGACCCAGATTGACGTGGTGTAAAAGCGTCCATAGATATCATTATTATTATTATTATTTGCTTTTATTTTTTTCCTTCTAGAGTCTTATTATTATTATTATTTTCAGATGAAATCTATTTTTTTTTTCTTCATAATTGTCCGTAATTTGTCTGGAATTTCCCATCGCATTCTGGACAAAAGCTCCGCGAGTACGTCCACATAACGAAGCCTCCTTTGTCCCGTGACACTCGATCTGGAATTATGAATTGTACATTTTGGATCCGTTTTGTATGAAAGTACTCCCGTTTGGATTTATTGGATTTATATTTGATGAGATGTTTGGTTACTCGTTGGATAATGGGATCGGATTCTTTGGATAAATCGGCCGACTTGGAATATATTGATGGTCTCTGTTTAGTAGTGGAAGAATAGACAATAATAATGATGACACAAATTTTAATTAAAGCTTATTTATTAAGTAATTTTAATTATGTTGAAATATAATAAATTTAGAATGTAAATGATATACATAGAAAAATTTTTGTTTTTACTCTACATTTTTTTAATTTGAGGGAGGCCTTTATTCGGTAGTGGATGGCTTATGATGATGAAATTGTAAAATCATTTTACCATTTTGGTATAAGAATTTTTTTTTTGGAAAATGTAAAATTTTCTATAGGTACTAATATTATATAAAATAATTTAATTATTTGGCAAATATTCTTAGTTTAAATCATTTCCAATAGGACCTTAAGGCCACTGAATAGAATCCCAAAAAACCTCTTCATTTGCTCGCGTATAGCTCGAGCTATAAGGTTTTTTTTTCTGGAGGATCCGGAAGGATTATTTGTTCAGGGTGCTTTAAGTCAAGAAGCAAAAGAGTGCTATAAGGTACGCCATCGTGGCCCCGGAATGTCCACAGCTTCCGAGCCGTGTGGACCATACCATGTGATCACCGCTGGGGCTTAGTGGGTAGAGTCTTCTTCCACCTCTCCATCTAGGGCACATAGTCCCAAATAAGCGCCAAAGTCTAAAACATAAAATCAAACTACCCTTCGTTTGTACCTAGAAGCCCTGACATAAAAAATATAATTATTTTATTTTTAGTGATCCCAAACTTATGATTTTGAGCATTTATACCTGTCTAGAAACAAAACTATATCTAAAATTATAATAAATAAAAATTATTATTATTATACAACCAAATTTTGGAATTTTGAGAGGCCTTTGAGCTCTTGAACACCTCTTTGCCTTGAGCTCGGTGCATCTGTAGTTCGGAGTTCTGGCGTTTTGGCGGAAAGACGTGCTCAAGTAAAATAAACTCAATTTTATAGCATGAGTAAATCGTTTATGGACGGATATCAAGTGAAATCATATAAAAAAAAACGGAAATTGTAAATCCAAAATATTTATTTTATGTGTATCACAAAAATAAAAGCTTCACATTTGTTCAAAACATCTTTTTATAGCGCAAATAAAGTGAGTACGTATAAACCTGTTTTATGCTGAAAAACTTGGTCCAGCGCGACGTTTTTTTTACAAAATATCTTTTAAGGGTTCTGTTGGTACTTACCGAAAATATCAAAGTTTCATCATCATCAGCCTTTATCCGTCTACTGCTGAACATAGGCCTCCCTCAATGAATGCCAAGACGACCGATCCCTTGCTACTCAATATCAAAGTTTAGTAACATTTAATATTCCGTTGTACATGTTTTTTACCGGTAGGAGCTAGCTATGTAGCGCTCCTGGCTGCTCTCGGTTACCATGAGTTCGTGGGTGACGTCAACCACTTCCTATCAGGTGTCTTTATCAGTTTGCTTGTTTAACTAATATAAAAAATATATGCACTTGGTATAAAGTTTTTTTTTTTTGAATTTTGGTATTTGTAATATCGCAGTAAAGTCAAAGCAAATGATCTTATGATTGCTGTGTCGCGGATGATTATTATTCAGTTAATGACAAGATTAGTCATGTTCTGATCATCATCAGCCTGTATTAAGCTTCTTATTAATAATCGTCAAGCTCAAACAGTTTTTTTAAGGTTTTCTCAGAGAAGAGCCATCCAATAGTCAAACGCTACTCTGAAAAACTTGTCGAAATGGTTAGCTGACAACCACATAAATAAATACCAAGGCAACCACTTTTCTAAAACCATAAGGAACCCAACATCAAACACCTGGCATTATTGACAATTCTGGGAAGCTGTTTTTTATGCCGCGTAAAATCCGTGTACGATAGCCGTAACGGGGATCTCCGAATGCTCGAGCGTACTTTATCACGCGTCACCGCGGTTAAGGGGGGAATGGGGAAAGGGGGCAAGAGGGGCAAGGGGGCGAGGGGGGAATTAATGGCGCCTGTCAAATGCCCCCTAAAGAAGCACTTTGTTACCAGACAAAGTAATTCTTATGAATGTAAGGACGGTTTTGAATGATTTTCGGCCCGGGCTCGCGAGATCTCAACTGTGAATTAATCATAATTTTCAATTAATTTGGAAAATACTTTTAGATTTGAAATAGAAAAATATCTAGGTACTGTATCCTCTCGTGATCTATCTTCTCTTCGAAATTGGGCGAGGAGGGTAATGGTTCACCAATGCGCTGGCTCAATGCGGGTTGGTGAACTTTTCATACCTTCAAATACTTTCAATCTCATCAGGTATGCATATTTCCTCACGATGTTTTCCTTCACCGGTGAGAGAAGATTGGTCTCGTATTTGGGGTGCACTTAGAAATTTAAAAAAACCCATTTCAAGGCACACACGGGGGGGGCTAGGATCGAACCCGGAACCTCTCGCAAAAGAGGCCGAGTCCATCCACCACTGGACCATCGTCGCTTAACCTCGCTTTGATTTTGTGATTACATACCAACATATAAAACGACTGTCCATTTTGCCCTTGTTCCATAAAAATAAAAATACTAGTAATAGTTCAGTAGTTAGGAGTAAAACTTAATATTAGTTTTCCTCTCTGGTCATCTACTTACTTGGCATTCTGTAGGCTATAATATACTAAAGCTCATTTTATACTTTGTCAAAAAAGAATTTGAATCTAGGTGATATTGGTCACCCATCAACAAACATAAGCTTACGAAGACTAGACCAGACATTACCGATTGAGCTTGAAGGCCATCAGGCTTAAAAGTAACCATTCGGAAAAAAAAAACTAGACCAGACAACAATTAGTGCGTATTCTGGGCTAAATGTTAAGGCTGTGCTAATAAGAACACTGCCATTTCTGTACATTCGGTGTTTCCGAATATACAGGAATGGAAGCGAAGCTCGACGTAAGGTAAAGGCTTTTCTAAACAGAGTAGCGAATAGGGAAGAGAGGAGAAATAAGCATAAAATTCACTCATGTACATATCCTATAATATATCCTATCCTGACGATCTTTTCATTTGATTCCCCGATGAAAATACAAAATTTAAGATAATTTGATATATAAATTCTCATGTCACAGTGTTAGTTACCATACTCTTATTAACGGCTCGACCGATTTTTATGAAATTTTACATTCATATTCAGTAGATATGAAAATCGGCTACTATCTATTTTTCATACCCCTAAGTGCTAGGGGTTATCCACCCTTAGCATTTTTTTTAGTTCTGGACAATTTTTTTTGGTTTTATTTTTTTAAGATGCAGTATAATTTTCACCCCTCTACGATCAATTCCTAAATTTTAATAGCAATATTAGTACTTTGGCAGAACGAATTCTGTCGGGGCAGCTAGTACAATATATTAAAAGCCATCACAAGCATAATTACGTATCATCATAACTCACAGGAGCATAGTGTGTTTTATATATTGGATATTTGAACCGAAATTGGTCGAATTTGATTTATTGTATCAACAAGAAATTATTTTACTAATATTAATGGGCTAGACGGCGATGATTAAATTTATAGTATCAATTTTCAATATCAAAATACAAATTTTGTTTAACAATTTGTTGTAATATGAGCGACGATGGTCTGGTGTATTGGCACGGTCTCTTGAGTGAGCGGATCTGGGTTCAATCCAGACATTTGAGATGTCATGATTTTTTTTTATAAATCTCCATGTATATAATATCTTCTTGATCACCGGTGAAGGAAAACATCGTGAGAAAACTTACATGCCTGATGAGATTGAAAATCTTTGAATGTGTGCAGTTCACCTCGCCTGTTTTTGAGAAGACCCATGCCCAGTTTGAGATATATTACAAGGGTTGATATTATTATTATTATTATTCTAGACAAAAACGGCTGAATGCTCGCAGGTGGTTTAGTAGAGAAGTGCATTTACCAAGTGTCTCTGGTCCAGGAGCCTTACCCGAGAAAACCCTGTTCATGGGAAAGCGTTAACTTGCGTCATCAAAAGAAAGTTCTTACAACCTTACCGTGGGACTAGGTTAACGTTGTGTCATTGGTAACTTAATTTTTTACCAATGACTTTATCCTTCCTTATATTAAAAAGCTCGTTTCTAAAATAAATCCTTTCTTTCTTTTTTTTTTTTTTTGATTCTTAGATACTCCTAGACAAACAAGTAATTAAAAAACTCATATTATTTAACCTCTTAGGTTTTATAATATTTTTCTATACCAAATTACCAAATGTGTACTCCCCTACAAACAAACAAAAGTATCAAATAATGTAATACACATTGGTACATAAGGAACACATTTCTTCATGAGATTACAAGATAATGATAGCCGAACTGACAGGGACAAAGGTACATGTACACTCACGCTATGAAATCTGGAAAAATAAACATTTTTTTTATTGGTGTCGTAACTGTCAGTTACTACTGGATTATGTTAATACAATAAGAAATTCATTGTTTGATTATTATGTTTATTGTTACGTGATAATCTTTGGAACAAGAGCAGTTCCATTATTCATCATCCACGGTATTATTGTTTTTTGTATTTAATTAATAACTCCCTTTTTATTAAGACATGAATAAAACCATGGGGAAGAGCCAGTAAAAAAAATAATCAGAAAAACCAAAAAGTATATTATGATTTAATAATTTATTATAAAATTTGTATAACATTAGATTTTTGTCACTACTCTGTCCAAAAGATACAAGATTTTGGGTTTTTTTTAATAAAAATACATTTAAAAATACTTTTGACAATAATTCTACATAACTGTCAAATATTATGTTTAGTAAAAAGCTTTTGTTGTTACATTGTACACAGACATTTTGATTTTGCTTATTTGTATGGATTAAACGAAAACAATTTTGTGCACACAACTTTATTCATCTGTACGGAAGATTAATCTTACGTCTGATGTCTGCTTGTATTTGTTTATTACTCCGTAACGTGTAATCTCATCACAAAAGACAATTCGCTCTACCTTGTATTATCCCTAATCAGATTGTCTATATTTATTTATACATTGCTCCTATAATTGGATCATAATTTTATTATTACTAGTCTATGCTCTATTACTTCCATCCTTTGCGTGTGTTACACAGAAAAGGTCTCTCGTAATAAACGCGAATGTAAGAAAGATAAAAGACCAGAGTGCCGAGTGTGAGTTTGACAAAAGCGATCGAATAACTTAAACATTGCGTTGATCGAATAAACATTTTACTCGTCGAGTACCGAGCATGTGCGAGTGTGAGTCACCATTCTGTCAAACCACTCGGTTTGGGTTTGCTCACCGCGAATGGCGAGCATTTTTTTCTCAATGTCGGTAGTACTTTAACGCCGAGTGAATAACCAACCATTTTCAGAAGTACACAATTCTTGATAGATTATAGCCAACGGAGTAGTGTTTCAAACTTAAACGGATTACTACCAAACAAAATAATAAACAATCTTGTTTGTTTTTTTGATGGCGTCTGTTTTAAAAACCATTTTAATAGATTCTAAGTGGATTTTAAGTCTCAGTCTAACGCACAGAGTTGTTTTGTATAAATTATTAGAAACGGTCTAACGAAAAATTTAAAATGAAGACGAGTGCATCACAATTTGAATTAATGGTGTCGTTTATGGAAGAGTAAGTATAAAAATATATAAGTTAACAAATTTTTAAAAAGTAACAAGGCTTGAATCATGATGGGGCTGGTGAACTACTAATTAGCTAGACAAATACAACTTTCTAGTTATAACTTATTTTACGCTTTTAGACACGGAGATCTTACTAAGTTATCCTCAGATGCCAATGGCAGGTTAAGGACGATGAGGAACTGGGAGCAATTAACCAATTTATTAAATAGTGATGGTGGTGGTGACACTAAAACCACTGATAAGTGGAGAAAGGTACGCAATATTTTTTGATAAGCTATCAAGTACTAATATTACTGATATTACTAAAAATAATTTGTAAGTTTCTGGAAAACTGGTTTATTGCATGTTAAAGGTTTGGAGTGATTTCAAAAATAACACCAAAAAGAAAGCTGCTCGGCTTCATAGAGCAGCGACGGGTACTGGTGGTGGCCCTGCTGTATTTGCCAAGCTTACTGAACTTGAACAGAGGGTGTTGAAGCTGGTTGGTGTGCAGGTCGCTATAGGGTTGCCTGTTGGGGAAGCTGGACTGACGCAGGTATTTTCCTTACTGTGGTACTTACTTGTTTTGGTAATAATTAGTTTGTATAATATAAATTTATTTCAAACAGAGAATGACAAATCAAGGACAAACTTCACCTCCACCATCACCTCAACTGATACACACGGTCCCTCAAGTTGTTTATTGTGAGTTCTCAGCCATAATTTTATTAACTTGTTTCAGGTGTGTGGATATTTAAAATAATTTTATATTACATTCTAGCTTGTCAGCCTGCTGAGGAGCCTGTACCCTCCCCAGCGCCCCAGTTTGCTCTAAACATAGAAGCAGTTGAAAGTAAGACTACTTCACTATCTAGCAATTAAACAATTATTTTTATTCAAAATCAAATCAAAAATATATTTATTAAAATAGTATTAAATTGTTGCTGTGGTTTTTTATATATATTTTTGCACCACAAATAAAAGTAATATGGATTCAATAGTGTATTATACTATAAATAATAGTTAAAAAAAACTAAAAACACGCTTTTTATAGAAACCCAAACTAAAAAATAGAAAATAAATTTTAATAAATTTAAATTAAGAATAGTGTTAAAAATTTCAATAACTATAAATTAATAATAGTGTAAATAAAAAAAAATATTTTATTTTAAAAAAAGCGTGGGGTGCTTTTATAAGATATTATCAAAATGATAATCACTCTACTCATATCTGTCAATAAAATATTTATAACTATATTGACACCATGCACCCCACGCTTTTTTTAAAATAAAATATTTTTTTTTATTTACACTATTATTAATTTATAGTTATTGAAATTTTTAACACTATTCTTAATTTAAATTTATTAAAATTTATTTTCTATTTTTTAGTTTGGGTTTCTATAAAAAGCGTGTTTTTAGTTTTTTTTAACTATTATTTATTTTTTACTTTTTAGTTTTAACAATACGGGGAATCAGAGTTCGATTTCGGAGAGGGAGCCTGAGAAACGGCTACCAGAACCAAGGAAGGCCGCAGGCGCGCAGATTACCCACGGAGAGTTACATACTGACATACTGACATACTGACAAACTGACAAACTGACAAACTGACAAACTGACATACTGACATACTGACAAACTGACAAACTGACAAACTGACAAACTGACAAACTGACAAACTGACAAACTGACAAACTGACAAACTGACATACAAGTGAAGCTAATAAAAAGCGTGTAAAAAGAAGGTACTATTTTAAATTTTCAGACATCCAAGCTTGTGATATGCCTGGACCCTCTAGAGGACCTCATATTCCACCTGTTCAGGCTTCTTATGTTCCCCAAGTAGAAGTGGAATGTAAGATTATTTTTTTCTGATAATTTATTCTAATATCAGAGTTTGCAGTCCAGATGGTAAAGCCTTTTAAACAGACTGCCTGTTTAAAAAGTAGACTTGTTTAAATAAGCAAGGGAAAAAAATTGGGCCAAGTACAATGTGACTGAATTATTCAGTACTAGCTTTTGCATTTTACTTTGCTTGCACTACAAACAAACCATATTATCCTTTGAGTGAGATTTTTTAGGGGATAAAAAGTAGCTTAAAGCACTCCCAAGCCCTGTCACTATTTTCACGCCAAAAATCACATCAAACATAAAAGAAGAACAAACACATTTTTAAATTTATATTATTAGAAAGGATTATCTACTAATTTCATCATTATATTTTCCAGACAATCTAGATGCGAATGAGACCCAGCCATCCCGAAATATTATAGGGGCCACAATCTCATCTCCACCTCAAATTTTTGAGGAAATGCAAGTGCAGGGTGAGGCATTACAAAATTTTATGAAACTAAATATCAGTTTGCAAATGTTTAAAAAAAATTCAATTAAAAAAACTAAAGATTTACACAATAGACTTTATTAATCAATAAAGTCTAATATGTAAGACTTGCTGGTTGTATTTTTTAGTAGTATTCCAATATTTATTAGTAAAAGTCCATAATATTTAAGTCATAGCTTGTTACCTATGATTTTGTTGTTTTTAAATAAGATGACAGACAACACTATAGAATGGTGTGTCTTATCTTATTAATATTATTTTTACTTTGTAGATCCGGACATGGTTTTACCTACTCGACCAGTCACACCATTAACCGGTCAGTCCACACCTCGTCGTCGTAGGGCAGTTCGAGCTCGTGGATCACCTCGCCATGCCAGGCCCACTCGAACCAGAGTAATTACAGAGCCGCCTAGACGACGTATGAGGCCTGCACATACAGAGGAAGCCGCACAGCATTTTCTGAACGCTGGTGAGAATTGGAGGAATTTTAGAATCCGTCAGCATGAAGACTATATGGAAACCAGGAGGGAAACTAATAGGATTAGAACAATGGAGCTGCAAGTACAGCGAGAATGGCAGGCTTTGGGAGCCAGAGTAATTGACGTGTTAGAAAAATTTCTACTTAAATAACTTTAAATAATAAGCATATATTTTTATATAATTTATATTAACAAAGTAACCAATTTGAGTGTAAAACTGTCCTTAATTTTATCAGTCTTAAAAAAATATCTTTAAATATTTCTCTAGTCTCCTGGTTTTCTTTTTTTTTAATTTTCTTGTAGTGTCATGTTGTGGACAATGATTGTAATGACATGTTATTTCTAAACTGAATATCTAACATTTTTGGACAATAATTCTAATGACATATTGTTTGTAGCAACTTCATTTTAATTTAACTATCTTTTAATATGTAAAAGCTAAGAAAAAAAACTGCTATGTTATTAATTTTGGTTAGATTAAGCTTAACAAAGTAACTAATTTGTGTGTAAAACTGTCCTTAATTTTTTCAGTCTTAAAAAAATATCTTTAAATATTTCTTATTCTAGTCTCCTGTTTTTCTTTTTTTTTAATTTTCTTGTAGTGTCATGTTGTGGACAATGATTGTAATGACATGTTATTTCTAAACTGAATATCTAACATTTTTGGACAATAATTCTAATGACATATTGTTTGTAGCAACTTCATTTTAATTTAACTATCTTTTAATATGTAAAAGCTAAGAAAAAAAACTGCTATGTTATTAATTTTGGTTAGATTAAGCTTAACAAAGTAACTAATTTGTGTGTAAAACTGTCCTTAATTTTTTCAGTCTTAAAAAAATATCTTTAAATATTTCTTATTCTAGTCTCCTGTTTTTCTTTTTTTTTTAATTTTCTTGTAGTGTCATGTTGTGGACAATGATTGTAATGACATGTTATTTCTAAACTGAATATCTAACATTTTTGGACAATAATTCTAATGACATATTGTTTGTAGCAACTTCATTTTAATTTAACTATCTTTTAATATGTAAAAGCTAAGAAAAAAAACTGCTATGTTATTAATTTTGGTTAGATTAAGCTTTTTATTCACACACCATGTCATGGTAGGATGTATGAAACTTGTTTTTAATTTTAATATCGCCCATATATTTACTATATTCATAGGAATAATATTGAATTGTGAAAAAAAAACTATTCCTTTAAATTTGTTTTATTTGATTAATTCATTTGTAATCTTCTTACTAGTTGACTTCTCATCAACCTACCTCTGATTAAATCAGAGGTTTCCCCTGTTTCAGTATGTTGAACTTCCTGGGTCTCATGACTTCTTCCTGATTCCTCATCTTAAAATAATTTAAATTTATTAATTATTTTGTTGGATGCACTGCAAAAATTTGACTTGCAATACTTTGATAAACACCTAATAGTGAACTTTTTATATAAAAAAATACCTTCATAGTTGTCTAATATGCCAAATTTTATGCACATGTTGTGAAGCACAGAACATGCTAGAATAATTCTGGCACTTTTCAGAGGCTTATAATGAAGGACTCTATCTTTATGTAAACACCTCCATCGATTTTTTAGCCTTGAAAAAGTATTTTCAATTAGAACCCTAGCTTTTTTATGTTTTTCATTATAATTCGCTTCTGGCATATTAGGTTCAGCATCTAATATTGGTGTCATCAACCATGGTCGTTGAGGATACCCCGAGTCACCTAAAATTAAAATGTAGTAGGTATAATAGACCTATCTATATAAAAAAAATATTCTTAGCAGCATGCATAGGATACTTTGAAATTTACCTAAAAGCCAAACCATTTCTCCATTTTGATGCAGAGATTGCATATATGTATTTATATCACTATTTTCCCAAATGAAGGAATCATGGTTTGCACCACCAAATTTGGGATTCACATTAAGAATATGATATTCATCGTCACACACCTAAAAAATAAATTAGAATTTTATGAAGATAATTTATGTTTTATCAATACTATTTCTGAATAATAATATATGTATAGACCCTTTACATGTAATTGGTCCCTAGGTTAGTTCTTGAAGAACTTATGTTACAGGTACCAGACAGTGGAAATATATTTGATACTTTTATTCTATGCATAAAATCAATCTTATACCTATATATTATCTTCCTATTTATTTAGGTAGACATTACTTACCATTTGAACATTAAGAGAATGATAATGTTTTCGGCTGTAGTAAAGGTGCTCTTCAGCTTTAGGTGGAACCACTATTTTAAAATGGCTCCCATCAACACACCCAATTACACCAGGTATTCCATATTTGGTATAAAACCTATAAAAAAATTAATTTATAATGATTAATAAAAAGTGTTATGTTGATGTAGAAATTTTACAAAAAATATGTTCATATCATCGCATACTTACCGTTGACTAATAACTTGTCTGGCTGCCAGACTCTCCGGAAAACTAATATATTTGTCTAAAATATTTTTATGTGTCAATGCCTGAGTCACCTCCTCGATATAGACACTGCACATTTTTTGGGATACGTGCTCAGCAGCTCCAACTGGCTTTTGGTATGATCCCGATGCATAAAAAAATAAGGCAGTAAGGACCTGAAAAAAACAATATAAATTTACAGTCTGCATCAACTGCTGTCAATAGAATATGAAATGATTTGTGCTTTCAAGTAAAAGTCAACTCTCACCCTTAAATTAGCAGCTAAAACATGGGCAAAACAGGAAAATAAAATACGTACTTTTAGTTCAAGAGAAACTCGTTGAGAAGGTTTCAAATTGGTTATGGATTTTAACTCTCTGCACAACCACTTAAACATTTTTTTATTTATGCGATAGCGATTAATAAATTGTTTCTCTGTAAGGTCCAGCAGCGCGTTAAATGATGCGCGAAATCTTGCATTGCTCCAAACAGTATAATACCGGTTATCCTCTGCCTGCGCAGCTGCAAACATTCTCCAAGCGAAAAAAGAGGGACCGGCCATGATTTTTGTCTGAATTTATTAATTAAAATTTTAACAAGTTTGCAATATTTCGTTCTTTTTCCACGATTTCACTATGAAAAACCCAAGTGATAACTTTACTTTGAAGTAAGCGATACATTCACCTAACTTAGTGACTCGAAATGTCAAAATTGCAACTCGCACTAGCCCACAACTTGAACCCACCAATCACAGGCGCTCACGCTCTTCGACCGCGTAAACAATGGTCGCATTCGATACGGCGTAAATAAAAATAAAAACTCGCACTTGCATGTTTTATTTCCCGCGTTTAAAACTAGGTGGCGCTGTACAAATCTCATACAAACTCGAAGTAAACGCCTAACGCGCTCACGATCGAATGCCAAAAGAAAAACTCACACTTGACACACAGTATAGTGCATCAGTTGCCTATTATATAATTATAAAGTTATGCCTAAACTTATTTTGCGTCTATAGGTATGTGTATGACGGAGTTTTCTAAACCTTATTTGGTAACGCTGAACACATTTAGGTACGGCGATGTATTATAGGTTCGGGTCACCGACATGCTTTTGAAATTTTCGTTATGAAATTTAATTTTTTTTATCAAAATTTGATTTTTTATAATTATTGATCATTATTATCCTAAGGCCTGGTTCGCATGAGCGTTAAATAAAGCGTTTGAAACAAATGGATATCCGTGTATCTGTCCACACGAAATTACGAAATAACGCTTTTAAAACGCAACGCTTTTTATCGAGCACTGATATTTAAATCGATTTAAGAATGCCGAACTTGCAACTAGAGACAGCGCAAGCGACGGGTTTTAACGTGACGTTTAAAAAGCGCTCGTGCAGCGAAGTTTTCAATTCTACCGGCATTATGACTGTTTATGGTTGACGTTCTTACTTATGGTCCGGGAGCCAGGTGAAAATTTGGTCAATCATATCCTCCCGCGAGAGACTTCGTGAGACGTATCAGTAAACAGTATCATAAAGCCTCGTGAACGTCAGCTGGCTCTCGGTTGGGGGGATTAGCGGTGGGAGCCCCCCACGCATGAAGAAAAAAAATAACAATTCAGTCACTTCCTCTCAGCTCAAATATTTGTTAAATTGTAGTTAACCCAATTAAACAAAAAATGAGCTTAATATGTAAAGATATCATCCATGTAAACCACTCCACTGAAAGTGAAAAAAAAAATGTATGTTCGAGTCACCAGCTGACGTACAAGGTCATATCCGGTCATATCATAACCATCTGATTTTTTTTTTTCGTTAAGATATTGGGCTAACTACAATTTAACAAATATTTCAGCTGAGAGGAAATAACTGATTTGTTTTTTCTACATGATTGGGAGGCTCCCACCCCTCATCCCTCCAACCGCGCGCCAGCTGACGTCCACTAGGCTTTATAATACTATTCTCTGAGACGTCTCACGAATTATCTCGCGGGAGGAAGTGGATCATGAAGACCTGTTACTGGCTCCCGGGCTTTTAGTATTCAATTCACTTATCACAACAGACATAATATTGAAATATTTATTGATATTTTAAATAAGTTATAAATATGTCTTTACAAACCAATTATGGTTGGAAATTGTTTGCGAAGTTTGATAGGTGGACGTAGCTTTCATATGTGTAGAGGGTTGACTACAGTCCGTTGAATCGTGGAAGATTTCACTTGAAAAGTTTCAACTCACGCCTCTGGACTCCTCGAAGATTTAAGATCGAGAACTTTCTTTGAAAATCTTAAATAATAATTTTCAAGAGCTTTTTATCAACGTGAAACTTTACGGATTTTATCGTGGTTTTTTTTTTCATATGGCCGACGTTTCGTATACTTTATAGCAACTATGGTCACGGGAGGACTGAGTTGTCAAATGTCCCAATGTTTCAAAGTTATTCGATCTTCTTCCAATATTTTGGTTAGTTTTGTCTACGATTTTTGGCTTATTACAATTTTTTACATCTTTTCTGCGCCCGAGCTGAGCCAGGCATAAGCAGATTGTCATGCGTAGCCATGTTAACCTGCCAGGATTCTTTACACTGTTTTCCTTCACCTGAAAGTATTTTACGTGATAAGTTTTATGAGAAAAGAAATCCACCTAAATATATTCATCCAAACCAATCCAGAATCATTCAACTGTTGAGATCATCTTCATCGTCAGCCTCAATTTATGCATGCGTAGAACTCCCTCAAGACGGCCGATCCCTGGCCCACTAGCATCTAATGCGGACAATTAATTCGTTCTTTTTTTTCATTTTATAATTTCTAAAAGGAGGAAAGGAAAAATTTAACAACTTAAAATTACCAACATAAAAGTTGATTAACGAATATTTAAAAGTAAAGTAAATTATCAAGCCATATATGTTTCACTGTTGAGTACGAGCTGTCTCCTCCTCGTCTAATGTCGAGGAGGAGACAGGTTCAGCGATGCGCTGGCCCAATGCAGGTTGGTGAACTTCACACACCTTCAAAGACGTTCAATTTTATCGGGCAAACGGGTTGCCTCACGATGTTTCCCTTCAACAGTGAGCAAGCGATGGTCTCGTGTTTAAAGTGCACTTAGAAATTAGAAAAACCCATTTCAAGCACACACGGGGATCAGGATCGAACCCGGAACCTCTGAGGCTGAGCCCGTACACAATGAACTATCGTTGTTTTGTTATTTATTGATAACAAAAGGAGATGCTGTGATGTAATGCACCTCGTTTTAATTCTATCTGCTTAAAATTCACAGTCTCTGGTGAACTAATTAAATACGATGGCCTTGTTTAGATGAAATGTAAATTTCCATTGCAGCGAAGGAAACGCCTAATTATGTTACAACTGACGCGAATACAAATGTTTGTCTATTTTTATTAGATTTTTGCTTCCTCGAGGATTGTATGTGATGTCATAAGTACAGACAATTGTTCAATAAACTTCATGACACTTATAAGTTTACTTGTTTTGATTGCTCCTAAAAAAACAACATTAAAATTTTGTCATTGAAATTGACACTAAGATGCACTTGTAATATTCTATTACCATGCTATTAAATTATAAATGTACTAAATTTCTAAAAACCAACGTGTTGACGCGAAGGAAATAATATAGATACATTTTAAAACTATTTTCATCCAGTAATACCTAGTGGTAACTCCAACTAATAACCTAATGCACTTAACATGAATAATTTATAAATTGAGTTGCACCATCACTTAAGGCTCAAATTTTAATCGAATTATTATTTTATTCAAAATAGTACCAACTAATTAACTTTTTTAACGTCGTTCAAATTTGCCTCCTGAATCGCTTTAATTGTTTTGATTCTATGTTATTTTCCAATATCGCGTAGTATTGAATTATTTTGAATTTAAGCAAAAATAATAAAATTATTAATAATAATAATGTATTGGGTCAACTTACACACTGATTCAAACTAAGCAGATCTTGTATTATGGCAACCAGACAACTGATACATACTTATATAAACTAAATATGTTGTACATAAATTACGTCGGTCTGGACGAACTTGGTCGTTACACTGGGTGGGAATCGAATCCACTACCATCTGGTTTAACCGTTAGACTCAATAACCACTACACAAACAATATTATAAATTATTATTACAAAAATGACACTGCAATAACCTAGTCCCCTGGTGAGTTAGTGAGAACTTGTGATAAAAATAAAAAATCAAAATCAAAAATTTTATTCAAAGTAGTACCATCAAAATATCTTTTTGAACGTTAATTGAGTCTACCACCGGTTCCAAAGCAAGTCCACTGAGAAGAACCGGCGAAACAAACTCAGTGGAACTGGTCTTTTCAAATATTCTTTTACAGAAAAAAATTGAATACAAACAATACATACTACTATAGTAGTATAGTGTTTTGTGTTTTTTTTTTAACATAATAAATTACATACATTTATTAATAGTCTTATACACACTAGCCTAAGATAAAATAACTAAATACATTTAGAGCCCGCAATATCCAAAACAAACCAGAGGATGTTAATAAAAAGAGAAACTCAGCTAGGTAGAAATCGCATAACACGACCAGCCACCACAGCAGCACCTCCACATAGGCCTGGACGCGTGAGCCAGCGTTAACCTCTTCCACATATTAGAGGGAAGTGGAAGACCCATCCCACAACGCCACCACTGCAGCGGCGTAAGCGAGCATGACATTTGCGAGCATGACACATGATACGGGTATAAGCTTATATAAATACATGTATAAATGTCTACGACCCGGTACAGGCATTATATTATATTTATCATATAAATTATCAGCAACTAGCGGGGTTCGAACCAACGATCGCTGCGATAAGTGCCCGACCACTCAACTAGCAGACCTTCAACATTCACAAAGTCATCATCAATATCGCTATAAAACTGTTATCAAACCGCAGGTTTGAAAGAGAGATTAGGTTGTAATGGATCGTTTGTTTCCACGGCAAATTTGCACAGTTCACAACAAAGGCACAAAAACAATGTTGAAAAATACAAAGGGCGAGATCATCCCTCAAAGAGATGACGTCTGACATGATATGTTGGACTTGAAATGAGAGGATTTGTTTTTATTTACGTTACACCATTTACAAACGTAGAAAGAGGAAAAGGTCCTAACATACCTCCTTGAGACATGCCAAAATATCGCCTCAATGCAAATCAATTACAAAATTTAGTTTCTTAAATCGTTTGCTAATTGTAAAATAATAAATAATATTTTGTAAAAGACAAAATGAAATTTAATTATAATAAATAATTATGATATATTTTACCAGTGCTGTTATCATTGGCTTTGTTTTTTCCTTATAATATATTATTGTTAGGTTAAAACTACCTCGGGAAGGAACTGCCTAATTCACTGGCAGTTAATATAAAAGAAAAAAAAAGGAATACTGTAGAGTGATTGGCGGGTTGTCAGATGATGGGCGCCAATTTGCAATTCGATATTTTTATTTTCTATACTTACATATTATGTATTTGTTTAAATCATGAGCCTAAATTCGCCTAATAAAGGCTTCCAGTCAAATCGCATTTAGCTGAGTACTAATATTTTAAATAATGCTGCTTATCTGAACCACCACAACTCAGCAACCGGGTGATATGGTACCCCGTGGTAAGACTGGCTGTCAGACTCTCGGGCTTCGACCCGTAACGACTGTCAAAGATCCTCTAATGACAGCCAGAACCTACGGCTTAACGTGCTTTCCGAGCATAAAGCACGATTTTACCTTCCGATGTTCACGGAGTTCTTCCACGGAGTCTCGGTATGTAAAGATGGACCCATCCATGGACAAACCACAGCAAGCGTTGCTTAACCTGGTGAATCGATCCGCGCGGCTATTACCACTGAGCTACGAGCTTCTCTATATAAAAGTAAAAAAAGTAAAGTAAAGAATTATACATTTTATTGTGTAAAATATATTTTATTTATTATTATTTACAAAATATTTGTATATAATTCTACCTCCTTCCTATATAAGTTATTGGATACCCATAACACAAGGCTTATCAAAGGCCAGATTGTTCATTCATATAAAAGGGACGGTCGGAAGATATCAGGTAGCAGATTTACTTAACAACTCAGTTAACTAATTCAATCGTTCAAGATCATCGCTTTCAAGTTTGTTGTAGACGGATCCTCGGCCAGTTCAGGTAATAAATATATACATATAAATAAAACTGAAGTGTCTGTTCGTAATATTAAATTAACAGTTTTTTACTAAATTCATATAAATTTATATGCGATACTTTCTTACATATTTTTTTAAGCTTTTATCTGTCTGTAAGACTGATTTTTTCGGGTTTTTAACGGCAGATAGCTGATATTGTTAGGAATAATTTGGGTTGAAAAAATAATTATTGTTATGGATATGGCTGTAAAGCTATGTCAAGGCGGGCGGAGCTTCGAGCAACAGATAATATACCATAAATTATATTCGTGCCAAATAATAATTCGCACTTATATTTTCCAAGATTGTGCATGTGACAAAAACCTTAATATTTTATATGTTATATAAGGTTAGGGATGTTATTTACGCTTTCATGTCATGTCATGAAACTTCATACAAATATTCTCGGAGTTACTAGAAGTAACATAGAATAAATAAAAAAACGATTTCTATTTGCTAACGCGGGCGAAGCCGTGGACAACGGTTAGTTATTTATAAGGTCATTGTCGCGTGGGGGTGGTAGGAGCCCCCAGCGAGCACGATAGGAAGGGGTAGAATAGAGTAGGTTCGGACAAGTCTCACCTTATCTCGAGCCAGAAACTTTCTTTAGCTGGCCCACGTTCCGACAGCGTATTGCGTAGCTACTGAGCCAATAGAGTATGTCAATAGTTGACACTAGTTAACGATAGATGGCGCTTATACCATTAGTATGCTTACTTAAACATAATATCTATTGCTGAATCTTTAATTTAAACCTAAAATCATGTAACGAGATAGCGCAACGTTACACCATCATTTGATTATTTTTTGCCGTTGCAGTGAAAATACTTTACCCTGGGTATAAGTGGGTCTACCTGCGCTCCCCGCCACCCTGGTGCTGGTATACCTCACTAAAACTACTGTGAGCTACCTTCAGCCGCTTGAGATGATGATGACTCTCTCATCATCTCTGGTCTAACATAACACATCCCCGTTGATCAGCTTATTACTCCAGACGGCTAACGGGGCTATCTTCTAGTATACGGGAATCGGTGAAGACAAACATCTTGAGGAAACCAGCTATGCCTGATGAGATTAAAAATCTTTGAAGGTGTGAAGTTAACCAACCCGCATTGGGCCATCGGTGAATTATGGCCTAATACCCTCCTCGCCTGATTTCGAGGAGGACGGGGTTGTTACTTTATAAGGGTATACTCAATCATATCCCGCAGAACGATGCTAGTAACTTATAATAATATCTTCTTTCTTCTTCGTAAAACTTAAAGAATAATTTCCCTGAGTAACATTGTGCCACGTAATTTTAATATCAATTTGTACAAATTCAATAACAAATTTGAGATACGAAATGAAATAACATTTTTATTTTGTTTGATGATTGGCTCAAATACAAATCCGGGGTAACGAATAGAAAAACAGAACATCAGAAAGAAGTCAACCGCAAATTTAATGAAAGAAAACCTCGAAACGAAAGATTTGAACGTATAAAGCTTTAAGCTTATTAGAGACCGTTCCAAAAAATTTCAAAGCACTTATACCGAACTTAGAACAAAACTCAATATCAATGGTATAAGAATGTTAAAAAAGTATTTCTTTGGAAAAATAAATCACTAAGTTACCAATACTCCCGTCCCACTGAAGGTGAGAAAACTTTCTTGGATGTTGAAATTAGTTTGGTTTTTTTCATTTGAAGTATGGATTTCAATATTGGAGTCTTATTCGAAAACTTTATTATACAAAGTTTTTTTTGCTATCGGTGCCACATTTCGGTGAATCCTAAATTTTTCATTTTGGTAAACGATTCAAAGATTTAATTTAATATAGCCTTTGGAGTAAAGGATGTTAAAATATCAAACGAAATTAAATTGAAAGATGACAAAATGAAATCGCATAGTCTTCACCCTGCTAAAATATATTAATCGACTTGATTATCAAAAACTAACTTTTATACCCTAAGGGCCTGTTTCACAATCTCCAGTTAAGTTCCCAATAGGCTATCGGCAACATATTTGACAGATAGAGTATGGAGTATCTGTCAAATATGTTGCCGATAGCCTATTGGGAACTTAACTGTGGATTGTGAAACAGGCCTTAAACATATATAGGTTTACAATAACAATCTACTAATACTACTACTAAAATTTTAAAGATATCTTCGAAATTATTGTCTTTTTTTTCTACAAAAGATATACTGTTCCTTGATAAATATTTGATGGTTTTTAAAATATTTTTCTCTGTATGTAAAATCCATTTTTATATGCTGCATTAAAATAAATTATTGCATTGGTAGAGATAGTTCGTAAGCTGTTCTAAGTATTATTAGTAATATTATCCTGATGTTAGCAAGAAGCATAAATCGCTTTCGCCTCTGGTAATTAATAGTTTATGCAATTATTTAAATTCATTCCGCTCTCTTATTTATATTAAATACTAAAAAATAAATGATGAACGATGAATAAATGATGAAAAAAAAGAATGATATTATGATGTTACATGTTGTATTTATAAAATATTATGTACTCATTTTATTGACAAAAGAGCAACCCCTAAGTTTTTTTCTCGTTTTTCTTAGGGGATCCTGCATCATAACCGAGTTTTTATTTTTTATTTTATTGCTATTACTACTTATTGACTACTTATTTTTTGACTTATTTCAAGTGTACAAGTTGTACCTACGTAATAAAGATATTTTTGATTTGATTTGATTTGATAAATAATAGAAATAAGGTTTTTATTACGAGACTTCTGTGTATGTTATATTATGTATATTGAAAATATTTTAAATTAGTTTCACTGAATTTGTTTCACCGGTTATCCTGAGTGAGAGTTTTGGAGCCGGTAGTAGAGTCCGGTAGTGGTAAGATTGATGGAAAAAGACCGAGAAGGAGTTATATGCAACAAATAAAGGAGAAAGTACAGGTTATGTCGTATCAGGAGGTGTTGGCGGAGAGGAAGAATGAGTGGCGAATACTTCACCGACAAGAGCTAAGCTCTTAAATAGAGAGAGAGAGAGAGAGAGAGAGAGTAGAGTCCAGTTAACATTTAATAATTAATATACTTCAATATACAATATAAAAATATTTTATTCATTTAATTATTTATACTAGATAATATGCAAATGTAATTATTAGCGTGGTATTTTATTAGCGAGTTTAGAAAAGTCCATTTAATACACACATTGATCGGGCTGTCTGATTTCTCTACGACTCCAACTATGCCAAATCTCTGGAATTTACTTGTATTTTACTTATAGAATTTAATCAAGCTATTTACAAGCCAGAAAATCCGATCGTCGACGTATTGTGGTTCGGGTCCTGAATTCGGTCAAGCGTATGTCGTCGCAAGAGGACAATAACTCCATCTCTATAGACGTGCATTCACACTCACGCGGATCGCATTGAGATCTGATCTGATTAATTATTAATTTCCCAGTATTAATTGCATTATTATTTGATATATTGTGTATTATATTATGTAATATAATATATACCATATTAAAGCACTATTATCTTAAATATAGGGCATAAAATCGGAGGTGAGTCTCTATATTTCATTTCGCAGCCAAAACTACGAATTGCAAATGAACAGTGATCGTAACTGGCAATAGGTACAAGATTCCCATCGTGCACTATGGTGGTTGCGAGTCGATAATTATAAGGTTGTAGAAGCTACGGAGGTTAAAACAAACTTTAAAGTAATTTTAAAATGTAGTACTATTATAGGTCTCAAATAAATACGCCCGTACCGTGAGCACGAGATCATGTTTTTTAACTATTAAGATAGTTATACACTAACTACAAACTACAAACACTATACCAGTGTTTCCCAAACTCTTTTGCTTCGTGGACCCCTTTCAATCTATTTCTGCATCAGGTGGACTCCTTGCTGACTTCTTTTTTTTTCCTTCGTGGACCCCTTTCAAACTTTTTTTAAATTCTTCTTGGTTGAATGGCTCATTGGTTCTTCACTATGGAAACCAAATTAATGTTCATGGACCCCCGGCTTACGATTGTGGACCTCCATTTTTGTCACGCTCATCGTGGACCCCCTTCGAGTCTTCCGCGGGGGTGCACCTGGACCACTTTGGGGATCACTGCACTATACCAATAAATTGAATATGGACAAAATTGACGACGACGCAACATCAATTAATTTTCAATCATCAATTAATAGTTTTAATAGTAACATTATTGAAATTGAATCGTTATGATTACTGTTCTCAATTGAATTTCCCAACGAATATAGATAATTTTCCAATAACGTGATTCGGTAACATGAGGATTGAATTCGAGTTTTAGTTTCAGCAATTTCAGGAATTTTTAATATTCAATCGAGGACGATAAACGTTACACTTCGCATATTTGAAGGTAAACTTCTTAAAACGCGACTAGACGGTAGCTCGGATTTTCGACGCCGATCCGCGGAAGTTACGCTCGTAATATCATACTCAAGTCAAAGTAAAAGTCAAAAATTTTATTCAAAATAGTACTATCGAAGTATCTTTTTGAAGGTTAATTGAGTTTACCACCGGTTTCAAAGCAAGTCCACTGAGAAGAACCGGCGAACACAGTGGAACTAGTCTTTTCAAATATACTATTACAAAAAAATACTAACAACACATACTACTATAGTAGTATAGTATATAAGAAGAATTCAGCAAGAAACTCTGTTGGGTTGTTCCTTTCAAAATATAGTTTAATTTTTTTTATAAACATACATAATTACATACATTTGTTACTATAACACATTTATTATAGTCTTATACACACTATCCTAAGATAAATTAATTCCTGTAAAGGATGGTACCGCAGTGTTTGCTTCGCAGCTCGACTTGGCGGGGGCACTGCCGTGCCCCCAGATAAGTTGATAAATTTAGACCCCGCAATATCTTATGAAGTTTAACTTCAATTGCGCATAAAATTATACGCACACACTTTTTATGTTCCAATATACAAGCTTTTAGAGAAGTCACACGAAACAACGATTCATATTTAATTAAACAGAAATCATCGAAGTAAGCATTTGCTGTAATAACCTTTTAGCCGAGTTGAGCACATTTTGGTTGGGGATAATCTTATAGGTTCGCGTCACCGACATGCTTGCTTTGCATCAACTTGCTAATGACGTCGTTATGAATTAAGACGTAAATATAAAATATTTGAAATGTCATATTGTCACAATTATAAGTAAAAAGGTTTTTGATCTATAAACAAGCTTACATTATGTCGGTAATCCATATGATTGCCAGTTTTTATGTTAGTAAGCCCCTGTTCGTACGAGTACTTAAAAAGCGTCGCGTTTATATCCCACGTTTGGTTGAGTTGCAAGTTTGGGGTATAATTGATCGAAGTTTGGCATGCTAAATTCGAGTTAATCTCCAACGCGTAACGTTGAAAATCGAATAGCACTAGATAAAAAAATCGTTGCGATAAAAAATTTTTTCGTGCGAAAAGATACCATGTATCTTGTTGTTTGTTATACGTTTGTCTCATTCAAACGTTTTTTTTAACGCTTGGTATAAAAGCGCTCGTATGAACGGGGCCTAAAGTGGTCAGCGAGATGCTGAGACTAATTAATGCCTTACACATGAATTGTCCAGGCAAATAATTCAGACATAAGATTAGTTAAGTCTCGGTTTTAGTAATAAAACTATCTGTCTTGTCCAAAATACAGCTTTATACCAGGAGAAATGGTGATACGGGAGCGCAGTATAACGCTCTGGTATGGACCGTTTTCTATTATTTCACCATTTTGTGGCGACCGCCATCTAGTTTTTTTAAGACATGCAGGTTTATACACAATGTTTTCCTTGCACGGAAAATTTTTTGGAAAAACCCATTTTACCATCGGTGGCGGTAAAAAAATAAAAGCACATTAATGAGATATAAGATACCTAATTTAATTTATTTATTACTAGCAGCGTATCGCGGTTTTACCCGCGTACTTCACGCTTTTCAGTAGATTTCCCCTACAACCTCATAAACTCACAAACTCTACCTCTATATAATGTTAGTATAGATTTTTATTTTACTTTGAATTTTTAAAGGTAGATTTTGTTAAATTAAACACGTTTCAAATTATTAGAAACTTGCCCAGGCTTAAATCACTTTTAACCAAATCGAATTTTATACAAATTCAATAAATAAGATTTCAGGATACAGAGTTTTGCTGGTTAAGTAATTTGAAATTTAGACCTTAGGCTGCTCGCAGACGAAATAAAATAAAGTCCAGCTTTAATCAAATAAACCGTGGACGCTCTACGTTAAGAAATTATTTTTTTTAACCATCTTTGCAAGTGGTAAGGGACGTCTTGACGTTCATCGAAAAAGACAGTGTCAGCAGTGGACGGATAATAGCATTAATATAGCAATATAATAGCATTTTGTTACTTGACTTTGACTAAGAGTATTTTATAGCGATTCTATCGGTTCATTTAAAACAAATTTCACAATTACGTCTAGACTAGGAGCGCCCCGCGGTTTCACCCGTGTACTTCTCGTTCCCGTGAGAGTACAGGGATAAATTATAGCCTATGTGTTATTCTTATATATAAGCTATATAATTGTAAAGTTTCATAAAAATCCATTCAGTAGTTTTTACGTGAAAGAGTAACAAACATCCATACTCACAAACTTTCACGTTTATAATATTAATAAGTTTGAAAATGAAGAGATCCTAGAATCTAGTCAGGTGTTAACTACGACCATTCATTTTAGTTAGAGATCCACTTTTCCTAATACTTCCATTACATTACTTCCGGTACATTTCATAGTACATAGTAAGCGTACCTACAACAGCGACGATGGTCCAGTGTATAGGATCGGCCTCTCAAGCGAGAGGGTCTGGGTTCGATCCTGACCCCCTGAAGTCAAATGGGTTTTTATTCATTTCTCAGTGCACCATAAACGCGAGACCACCACACGCTCACAAGTGAAGAAAAGTTGTGTGTCTCTGAAGGTGTGTAGAATTCACCAACCATCATTGGACCAGCGCCCCTCTTCGCCTGATTTCGAGGAGACTAGTCCAGCAGTGCAAAATATGAAGGCTTAATACTTTACTACCTAAAAGTTTGCAAGTCGTTTTTGCGGATCAGCCATTTTCGCTCGACTTTGAAAGTTAACAGAAAGTAAAACAAATAACAATAAACAACCCAATCGCGACAACTTTTATTATCAAATTGTGATTTGTTTCGTCAATAATGTGTTTAGACTTTATTTAAGGTTTGTTGAGGAAATATGTTAGGTTTTAAACAAATCGTTTAAATAAAATTAGAATCCTTTCACGCACTCATTATGATTTGCTGGTAGAGATCTCTTATAGAGATAAGCACACCATTGTAATACATCATGTAATATTATATTAGTTCTTATTAGTTGTATGTGCACAAAGAATAAATAAATTAAAAAAAACAAAATCGATGGAAGCTTAAATAAATTATAATAATTATTGCATTACAACCTGAAACAAATCAAGTTAGGTATACTTTTTTGGGTTACCGTCTAATTTAGCCTTTAAGCTTAATTTTGTGTAAATTCACGCAATGTCTGTAACTTGTTTGTGTACTAAATATAAATAAATAAATAAACAAATATGAACGGGACGTATGACGCAATGAAATAACTTATTATATAATAATATTATTTTGAGCGTATTTCTATAAGTGGCCGATTATGGTTACAATATGATGGTTGTCACCGTCATCATCATTACCATCATCATCACCACCACCAACATCATCATCATCATCATCCCTAGTGAAGATATGTTTTGACCGATCTGGTTGCCTGAAAGGAAATTATTCAACAATTTTAGTGTCGTAGTTCTTTTAACCTCAATTATTAAATAATCAACAATTATCCCTGTTTTCATAATTTCACCTCTCGTTCGCTCGTATGACCTCGCTCGTATGACCTTGTGTTACGGTTGGTAATTACAATAATTATCATCATGCATTATAAAAACTTAACGGGAATCGAACCAGCTAACCTCAGTGGTGTAACTCAGACCAGCCATCCAATAAAATGTATATTAATTGCTATTATAATTAAATATGACCCAATTGCGAAATGTAACAATTAGCTATCAAAAGCTAGCCACCGATAGTGTAGGTCAAAACTGCCTTTGACTTGTACCGTTTGAATTCGTGATAAGGCCCAGCCGACCCTCCCTTGTAAGCCGTTCTTGCGTATAATTGACTCTTCCCTCCCATTGGCCACGGTAGCTGGGTTTGCTAACTTAGATTCTCCCTAAAAGGTGGAAAGGTGAGATGGTTCAGGAGTTATTTTTTTTTGTGGTTTTCTACGATATATCCTTGCTAAGCCCACGTATTTTTTTTCCACGGCCACAGAGAATATTAAACAAAGTTTTGAAAATTTCTATAGGTTCCAGCTCTGAAGCAGATTTTTTTTTAATTTTGGTTATAAGTATAACAAAAATAAATAGCCAATTGTTCTATAATGTAATATAGAAATAATTTAAGGTATTAACCCTTGTGTCTCTCTGCTGGACACGGGTCTCTTTCTCGAAATCAAGTGAGGAGAGTGTTAAAAGAGTACCTTTTACTTCTCCCATACATTGGTCCGATGCCGGTTGGTGAACTTCACGAACTTCCAACTTTATATATTACTTGCTGTTGCCCGCAGCTTCGCCTGCGTTAACTAAGATTTACAAAAGGATCTTAGTACGCAAAATAACATTTTTTACACCTTGTGTCCGAAAAACCAAAATATCTTACGGATTATTTTATTCTGATAAAAAATAGGGTATTTTTTATCAGAATAAAATTTAGCCTGTTACTCGTGGATAATGTAGCTTCCGAATGGTGAAAGAATTTTTTAAATCGGCCCAGTACTTTTTGAGCCTATTCATTACAAACATACAAACATACAAAAATAGGTACAAATCTTTCCTCTTTATAATATTAGTGTAGATTAGGAAAACAGGATTGCTTACCATGTTTTTGTTCACCAGTGAGCAAACGGTGGTCTCACTTTTAAGTGCATTTAGAAAATTAGGAAACCCTATTTAAAGTTAGATCAGTATCGAACCCGGACCTGCTATCGTCACATCCGCCTATTATAATATGGGAAGTAATTAAATGAACGGCATTATAAATTTTGGAGGGGCAAAAAAAAATCGGCATTTAAATAATTTGGTTGGCATACAAAGATTTTGTACGCAATAAAATAAAGCTGGTAGCAATTCTTGTTCCGCAAATAATTTTGATAATGGTCGAAAATTAAATCACAAATAAGCAGCTTACAATATTATGACCTCGCATAATAAACATTCATCGGGCAAAATAATTACTTGAGCGGCACATTTCTTTGCATTACATTTTATGTCCTGTGTTCACACCGGTGTAGGTTTGCGCTATTTACCGCTAGATGGTGTTGTAAGTATGTTATTGAACAAAATTATAAAAATTGAAGAAGAAATTAATAAACTATATTATCATTCTTAATAAAAGACTAGTGAATTAATTCAGGTCATGACGTCGTCAAATCCTGTGTTCAGCAGTGGTCCGTCCACTAAAGGTTGATAATATGATGATGAATTTTTGTTCTTCAAGATTTTATTTTGTTTCAGTTTCGTAGATTTATGTAGATAGTAGATAGATTATGCAGGTATTAAAAATTGTAGGTGGTGTGTAAAATAAACAAGCAGTTCAAAAACTTGCAATATTCAATTCAATCATTACCTACAAAAATCAAATCAAATTAAAACATTCAATACGCAAGAATGGATCCACAATTTTAAACTTATTTGTAACAAGACGTACAGCTCTACGGTTAGCACTGTCCGCGCGCGCTCAGCCTGTACGCTGTCGTTCGTAAGTTCAAATCCTCTTCATACCATTATCTATGAATTTCTTCTTTTGTTTGTTTATACATTTTTAAATAATATTTTTTGATATTACAATAATTATAAATACGATTTACAAACTAAAATTTTGTATAAAAATTGAATAAGAAATTAATAAATTATATTATCATTCTTAATAAAGGACCAGGGAATTAATTCAAATCATAACGTCATCAAATCCTGTGGACTGGGCTATAACGCAGAATTTAATGAAAAAGAAAGTTGCTTGAAGTTATATTCATGCTACTTATATAAGCAGCACAAAATTATTTTTTTTGCTTACCCTCCGAGTGCTTACCAAAATTTTATTAAACAGGAGCAGCACATTGCCCCTCTTTTAATTAATATGCCTTTCAAAAATAATTACAGCCATAAAAAATGACAAAAATTGCTGCTTGATTTTAAAATGTTTGCTGAACATAAGTTGCCGCTCAATTAGTTATTTCTGCTACCAGATTATATTTTTCTGCTCACAAAAATACGAATATTATGCTAGTCGTTTAAATAACACCCTTATAATATGTCCATTTACGGCGGTTTTCAATATCCTATCTATCTTAAAATTTTCTAATCCATATTAAAATTTTGACAGATTTTGAAAGAAAATGTGTCAAAATTTCACGATAGATAAGAAAATTTTAAGATAGATAGGATATTGAAAACCGCCGTTAATTATTTTTATTATAACCGACGCTTAGGATACCTTTATCGTAACTGATGTCAAAGAAAAATCGTCTGAAATTATTTGTTCGAGCTTTAGGGATGAATATATTTGAGAGTTGGCAACCCTCCTCAGAGCTCCATCAAAATATACCAAAAGATAAGACAATCATAATATTATTATACTTTTGCAAACAATAAATATTTTGTATCTAAATTGTTTACGAAATAATAAATTATTTCTACAATAACAAGTCCATTTTGGTAAAAATCATATTAATTTACTTTATATTTAAATGTTAAATATATTAATACTATAAAATCAAATATTAAAATGAGTTTTATATAATATTTTATCTGTATTCTCGAAAACTAGAATAGAATAGTGATACCAATATTATGTTTATATTTATATTTTTGATGTATGTATTTTATCTTTACTAGTTATTTGATTTTTCCCATTCTTAAAAATATTATGTTATCTTATTTCTGCTCTCAGACTTACGTTAGAATTATTATGAAATAATTCTATTTTGTATTATTAGTACCCTTTTTTAAGATTGACATAATTTTTGGTGTAATAAATTACAGTACCTGGTTGACCGGGCATTTGCTCGAATTTTTTCTTCCAAAAGAATGAACTTGAAAATAATATTTAACATTTTTTTTCTGTAATATTCATCGAACTTATTCGTTCTAAAATTATTACCACGATGATGATACCCATTCTACTAACAAATATTTTTGGAGATTATATTATATAACCATTTTCGTAGAAGGCTGACTGACTTGAACAAAAAAAAAAAACGATTTATGTACCAACTAAAGGCACACAGGTATAACATGTATACTTAGGTGCTGCCCACTTACACCCTGTGTGCTGCCGCCGTACATAGGGTGTGCTGTCGTCGTACACAGACTGTTCTGCCGCCGTACACAGGGTGTGCTGCCGCCGTACACAGACTGTTCTGTCGCCGTACACAGGTATATATAGGTATATAAATTGAAGAAATACCAGTTTGTTATGTTTTTTTTAATATTTAATTAAGTATATCACATAATAAATTTGGCCCAAAAACAAACCGAACACTTCAACCCCAAGATCTAGCCGGGATTCCTGTAGGATCAAGAGCAGCTTATCAGCACCGCGCCTCTCTCGAGTGCTAAATCCAATGTGAATTTAACGATTTCATTTCAATTCCACTTCGTGTGTTGATTCGAGAATTGTAAGTCTTTTCGAGTTTTTCGAGTATGATAGTGACTCTTGCGTTTTTGATGTTAGTAGGATAGATAACCTGACTACTGACACTATAAGTGATCGGCGTCAAAACGTGCGACAAGGTGTTACAACAAATTTTTCTCAGATGCTGACCCGTTTGGATGCTCAATCTATGACTATAAAACTAAAATAAAGGACATAATCTCTAACCATTCATTTAAATTTAAATTTAATTTTTTTTGTTAAGTAAAGTATCAACCCTTATATGTCCCACTGCTGGGCACGGGTCTCCTTCCTCGAAATCGGGCGAGGAGGGTTAATGGGCCAATAGTCCACCGCGCTGGCCCAGTGCGGTTTGGTGAACTTCACATACCTTCAAAGACTTTCAATCACATCAGGCATGCAGGTTTCCTCACGATGTTTTCCTTCACCGGTGAGCGAACGATGGTCTCGTGTGCACTTAGAAATTTAGAAAAACCCATTTCAAGGCACACACGGACGGGTCAGGATCGAACCCGGAACCCTCGCATAAGAGGTCGAGTCCGTCCACCACGAGAACATGTGTTTTTATTTCATAATAAATCTTCTTTTTTCTAGTCTCCATTTATTTCTTTTGTTTCGCATTTTTTCAATATTATTTTTCTCTCTCTTATTCACACTAAAGTATATTATTTATTTACACTTTTGACAAACTTGTTGTAGCGTTCGGGGTGGTAGAACCCGTGATGCGATCAGATTATAGAAGGTCAATTGTTGACATTGGTCAATGATAGATGGCGCTTATGCCATTGGTAATATTTAGTTTAATATATTTATTGTTATATTATTTAATAATTATCCCGAAATTATTTACGTTGCGCATGCACGTTACATTATATCTTTGATAAATACAATTTTATAGCAAAAATATTAATTCGCGAGCGGCGCGTTGTATTGTGAAAAATGACATAGGTCCGCTTAGCAACGCGCCTCAGCGCTTACTGTCGAATCACATAGAAGTAAAAGAGAAGCGCGATGGTGCCATTATGAAGCACGTTGGCTATGGATATTAATATAAGAAAATAGTTAATATTATCGAAATCTGAAAAGCAATCAAAAATATAAATTAACACAAAAATTTATAATAATATTATCTGTTACTGTTGTAAATTTTACCAACATATATTGTTAAGTAAAGGCGATATTTACGTTAAAAGTGCACTAAACACTGCTTAATTGGGATTTTTTTTTATCGAGAAAATTTTTAGAAAACGTGTTTTTGACTTTTGAGAGAACTTAGAAATATGATGAAGTTTAACATATATTTTATCACGACCGTAAACCGTGTCAATTTTGCTTAAAATATGTTTAGGTGAAGCCTATTTGACCCTGTTCAGCGCCTTAATCAAGGATTGATTATTTATAATTTAAAAACCACGCCTGAGTTTATACAATTTGTATATTTGATTAAGAATGCACGCTTTGCAATAAAAACATAAAAACATTAATTAAGTTCTTCTTTTATTTTATATAGTTTCAAATTGGTTTGTATTATAAAATAGAATATGAAAAATATAGTATCCTGAAGCGGTCGAAAATAATGTTTCTAGTAGTGAGTAGATTACTCACGGATCTTGCTCACTGGTTCGAATTCGCTCAGCTGCGAAAGCTGTGGACGGAATATATTAGAATAGGACACACCGCATTCGCCCTGTCCGTTTCTTCTAAATGATAATTTTGAGCTAAATTATGAAGTATTAAATTTTAACTAGCGGACTATATAATAAATATTCAATCATAAAAGTCAATCTGGTCCCATGGTAAGTTCTCAAAGAACTTGTGTTACGGGTAGCAGACAACGAAAGTATTCTATTTATGTTTATGCTAATTGCTATGTTTATTGTAATCAATATTTTTATTTTTTAATACGATGACACAGGAACAGGAACTTTTTGTCCCCTGGCGGGATTCGAACACACTATCGATTTGAGTGCCAAAACGCTAGCCACTGAGCTAAATGGGTCGTCAGAGTCACAATAAATTAACAACTGGTCTCTCAACTGAGACTCATCAATCTTCTTACTCCCGAAATGCCCGCATCACCAGAAAACAGATGTAAAAATATTATTTACGTTTTTCCTTTCTTCCGCATACAGATGTAACAGAGATTGTTGTTTAAAATTTATATTCAACCCTTTTCTTTTTAAATGATAAACCTAACGTATCATCCTAATAAATATTACAAAAGCCCGTCCCAAAGGCATGCGCTTTCCTCGCAATAAATATTTTATGTTCACACTCTTAACAAATGTTCCTTGTTATTTAAAATGCTGGTTTTCATCATCATCAGCGCAATAGCTTACTCGTAGTTTAATTGATACTTATAGCTTAGTTTAGTTCTTCTATTTTAGAAATACATTTGATTGACCAATTTTTTTGAAGTGAAACTTTTTTAGAATCGTGATTTCAAACCGGATGCAACGAAAAAAATGACAGGTAAGACACACAAACACAAAAGAATGAGAGAGCAAATGTCGGTGTATATGTATATTACAGACTGTTAAATACTTGCTTGTATTTGAGCATTTAACATATTGTGTTTCACTTGTATCGTGTGTGAATGGCACACACACCTTTTTATAATTGTCACTTCTATTCTTACGATAGGTTCTAAAGTCACCTAAGTATATTAATAAAACAAAGCAAAATTGTGTAAATAAGCAAGACGGTGGAGTTACATAAGGCAATGAACGGGCAATATATGTCTCTCAGGATTCATTGAAATCAATTCGAAACATTTTTTTTTAATAGCAAAGGAGGGCAAACGAACAGCCGAAGCCTTGCAACTATCGACGCCCATTAACATCCACACAACCAAAGGTTATGTAGATGCGTTGCCCTCCTTTTCCCTATCCCCCCAATGGGCCACCGGAAACTCACAAACCGCACGAAATGCGACAGCACAACTGTCACTTTACGCCGGTAGTATGTGAGCGAGAGGTACCCCAGTGGTGCCGGCCCAATTCGGCTGTAAAGCACGGCTCTTCAAAAAATTGAACATCGAAACACTATAAAAATACAGCTAAAGCAATAAATAAAACACAAAATCTAATAATAAACTGCTTATCCGCAAATGTCCCAAAACAATTATAGAATATTCGAATCATACAAATCGGAATTGAATTTATAAAAAGGCTAAAACTTTTTTGCAATGGCACAAAGGCGTATCGGCCTAACTCGTCCTTTACAGGCTCGAGGCCTTAATTTAATATAACCTGTTCGATTTGTTTACAAAGGAAAAATTTATTCATGAAATTTGTTTTCGTGGGTCAGGCCAACAGATAAAATATACTCCCGTAAGTAACTTTGGTTGTGGACTTTCAAAAAAACATTTTTTTTTTCATATTTCTCCACGATGTTTTCCTTACGATTGCCTCGATATTATAAACACATTATTCACTCGTGAAAACTTGAACAAATTCAATAAAGTTCTCCGATTCATGTAGAATGGGGTTCTTTTTAGAAAAGGTGTTTATCTTTAAGATATTCACTGTCCACAAATATAAAAACTATAAGAACTTTTTGATTATTAATAGTTTAAGATAGACCTTGGGGCCTAGCCAAAGTGCCATTAAGAAAGCGTTAGCGAAGTTCGAAATGATAAAATGTATGGGATTGACATAAGGCCGCGCTTAATCACGTGGTCGGTGTTGTTTTAATTTGACAGTTATCTATACACTGACAATTATATTTTTGATACCATACCTAATATTTTTTGGTTATCGAATAACCATTTCGAAACAACGATCGCTACAGTCATTGTACATTGGCTAGAAAATTGTCATCGATATCTTACAGACGATAGCGAACTTCGCTACCATCGATATCGATACCATCAATACCACTACGCCGCTCCGATAAGAGTGTACGACTAGGAAAGACGGAGGCAGGTGTCCTCGCGATGTTCTTCTGCACTTCTGAGTTATCGATATTGTGTGTTCACGTGCATATAGCAATGGATGGATCTTCTATTAAAATACTTATTACGGCTTCATAATTTATTTAGACAACCTTGTTAGGTGACGGTGAGCAGACGACTGACTCCCGCAGGAATCTACTAAGCACACAATACACTTTAATACGACGAAATACATATATATGAAAAGTTTGTGGACTTGTCCGTATGTCGCTAATAATGTACACATGCATTTAAATTTGGAACAACTCATTTCAAAACACATGATGGTCCAGAATTGAACAAGGACCTCTTATTCATGGGACCGAATCCATACTCACTGGACAATCGTCGCTTATACAACAGTATCTTCAAATATAATTTTGTCAATATGAAGACTCTCATAAATTGGATTTGGTTTGAAGCTTTATTGAGATATTCCGATGTACGTCGTAAATCTTTCTAGAGTCAAGAAATAACTAGAAATCCGTTGTTTAGGGCACGTAAGCGGTTAGCTCCAGCTATTTGTCGGATATTGCATCCAGCGCTACAAATGTGAAATGCGAGAAAATTTACCTAGATCTTACGAGTTTTAGTACCAAAGTTTGGTGGAGCTTTTTACCCGAATATGTCTGGGCTGGGAATGTGTTTCGTAGGTGTGTTTATTTAATTGTTATGCTCTATATTAATATCCAGATTTAGCTTAACTTGCTAGATAAACTCCTTAGATTTGCCTAATTTATTAGAATTTGACTTTATAAAGTTTATAAAAGAATTGGCTACTTTTAGTGACTGCCAATTGGACTGCGAACTGACAAACTGGAAATCATGGATGTAGTATATAACAGGATGGCGTACTCAGAAAAAATGTATTTACGAAAGTGAACACTGACTCAACGCATTAAGTATTATTTTCTAATGGGCATTACACAGCTGCTGAACCGAGCAGAGCAATATGTTAGGAGTGTGTCTCGTTCTTTTATCTTGCCAGCTTAAAAATGTATTTTATTAAAAATTTTGGCTGAACAAAAATTTCATCGAAAAAAAAATGTCTTTTTAATATTATTTTGACAATTGTATGTCAAGAAATTATAATTGAATTTATTTATTTAAATATATTTTCAATTCAAAAAGAAAACATAAATTATTATTTTGCTTATTTCTTTTATTTCTTATGGTAGCCCAGTTAAGTGTCATCTTGACATTTTGTATTGTAATGGTTGCTATGGTTACTTAAATAACATAATTAGTAAATCAAACTACTATGGTGACCATGATTTTTTGGAACCAAGTTCCTTACGGCAGGCTAGGAGGGGAATAATAGCAATGCGAAAAGCAATGGTCAGAACGTGAGAAAGAGTGACTCCGTACTAAACTTCCCACGTTCCTAATTATTTTAATCAGTTTGAATCCATGGCATCTTTAGTTGTTTTGTAATCTTAATTCAAGAATGCGTTATTATGAGAGTAAACCTAAGATTTGCAGTTAATATTTTGGGAGGATAATGATATCTCGACCACCCGATGACGGATTCCCGTCAAGTATATACCTGGAAGTATTTGTATTATGTGTTTCGTAATCCATCTACTATTCTTCAGAATTTAACCATTGCTAATGTTGGTATTTTCGTTTGTAAGTGTCTTGTGTCAGATTTTTCAATCACCCTAAATGCATCTAAGCTAGCTTGCGATATCTGCCGGGGCTAAAAGCGCCTTTTGAAGAACTTAAAAACTCGAGATTTATAATATTATGGCAGTCGTGGTAAACTCATGCAGCGCTTAAAACTGCATACATCAAGTATGTACTAGTAGGATATAAACCTTACTGCAATTAAAATTTTCAATACCCATTTCCTGACAGTTTGATTTTTTTTTGTTTGAAAAGATTTTCCCGTATCTATCTATAAGTGATCTGTGCGCCGCGTCTGAAGAAGTTTTCACTTCAAAAAGCAAACTTTTGCTGCAGTATGTCTTAGTTGGATTTTGTTTTTTGTCGCTAGTTGAAAACCATGCTTTTAAATATCAATAATAATATGTTAGATTCTGTTACGTGATCTTAAGTAGTTTTATTTTTGTCAACCATTTACCTTTCAAGTTTCAATTTTAAGACAAAATTGATTCACTTCAATTATTATTAGTATTATTATAAGGTGACTATAAAGAAATGAGTATAAGTTTCTTTACGCCACGTAGTTTTTTAAATTAAAACCCGATAACAATAGTAAACTAAGTAACTAACCAAAAGTAGTAAGAACAATTACTATCGAAAAGCCTCTTTTATGCAACATTTTAAAATCCCTATCCCAATTTTAAAACACATGTACGTAAAAAATGAAAACAGGAACATTCTGGAAGCCAGAACTGGACAGGATATTGCCGATACTGTCCGGTCTGTCGTTATTACAGCTGGAACATTATTGCGGACTTGTAGAGAGAGTAGGTAGAGCAAGCAACTATTAAAGACTTTCAAACGAACTTTTGATTGCTGCTGTCTTTATAACAATCATTGTAATGATTCGAATTTTCATCATATACCACAATCATCATGATCAAGCACTGCTGGACATAGGGTTGCCAGGTCGCCAACCTAATTGGCTTGGAAAGTGCTTCCAGAGCTCAAAGATATATATGTTCGCTGATGACTTGAAGTTCTTCAGGCGCATAACTTCACCAAATGACAACCAGCTTCTTCAAAGCGATCTCGATAGCCTTGTAATGTGGTGCACTCGTTACAGCATGAGCCTGAACATAGATAAGTGCCACGTGATTTGTTTTTCAAGAAAGAAAAACGTTACCCCACGGTCATATTTTATTAACGGTGAGCTTCTATCTGAGGTTGACCAAATCAGGGATCTTGGTGTAATACTTGACAGTAAATTGCGATTCAATATTCACATCGACAACATCGTCAAAAAAAGCTTTAAAATGCTAGGGTTTATTTTGCGAAGCTGTAGAGAGCTTAGGCATCCATCGACAAAAATAACGATCTTGCCCTTGTCCGCAGTACACTGGAGTACTGTATCATCTGGAATCCACACTACGAGGTGTACACTAAACGTATTGAAAGTATACAGAAAAGATTCCTATGGCATTTGTCATATAATTGTACTGAACTAAGGAATTCAGCATGCTATTCTGATAGGCTTCAGCACTTCCACTTAAACTCCCTTTCCGATCGCAGAAAATTCCTCGATGCAATATTCTTATTCAAATTAATCAATACTCACATAGATTCTCCACACCTTCTATCCCTGTTAGATATAAACGCACCTAAGCGCCTACCGAGAGTCAACAGATACAAACCTTTCGCTCAAAAACGGGCTCGGTCCAATCTGGGACTGTTTTCTCCTTTGAATAGAGTCACTAAAGCTTACAATGTTATACATAATACAGCTGTTTCCGTCAATCACGTAAGCCAGGAAATTGACATTTTCTCAAACAGCTTAAATTCCTTTAGAAAATATATTGGCTTAAAATATTTTGTATCTTAAGACAATTGTATTGTTCTGTACTTGACTTTCATTATATATATTATAATTGTGTTCATTGTTCAAAAAATTTTATACTATTGTTTTAACGTATTGCTAAATCGAAATTTAATAGTACATAATATTCCTTTTCTTTATTATCTACTTTCTCTTCAAAATTACGTTTTTATCAATTCTCATTGTACTTACTAATTATGTTAATATTATTTACTGAGTTTTTTTTTGTTTTAAGTATTTTTTCAATGTTGTTAAAATGATTCTAATTTGCACTGCTGTTTGCACCTGTAATTGAGGTGACACTCAACTCATTATATTTAAACTAATTCTTAAATGTTTGTACTGGTGTTCACTTTGTTGGTGCAACTAAATAAATAAATAAATAATAGCCGGACAGACCAGCCAGCTTAGCCGGACATTTGGGTAGTAGTAGTAGTAGTACTATGTAAAATCAAGTTTTTTTTTTATGAGTATCATACATACATTTAGTTGAATTCTAGTGAACTAATAGATAAAATCGAATTCCAAGACAGTCTTACCCTTCGTCTAACAAAAGCCGAACACCGTTTATTTTAGCCGGACTTGCAATCAAAAAGCCTAATTATGTCCGGATTTATCCGGACGCCTGGCAACCCTAGCTTGACACATGCCTCATACAAGTAATAGGACCGCCATTTTGATAGAAAGTTATGTACATGTCAAAGGTTAGTTTTGTTGAAGTAATTAGTTTTGTGCGCCATCATAGAACCAGTCCTTTGTCTATCCGTCTGTCTGTCAATCAGTCTGCTAAACCAAAACTTCATGGACATTGAAAATGAGAAGCTACCTCTCACAAAATTAATATATTTATATTAATTTTGTGAGAGGTATATCTGAAAATTCCGTTTTTCATTTTCGGTCTAGGTTTTCAAATGTTTAATTGAAGTATATGCTTCTTTTAAAAAAGCAGCGTAATTATTTAACACAATCAGCGACAATACCCGGAGATTTGTAGTAGTCATTCGTACCACGGGCAAAAAAAATTTTATCACTTCTTCATTTTGGCGTATCAAATATAACAAACACGATCAAGATGGATTCGATTGCTGTTACAAAATATAACTTGAAAATATGAGTACAGACGCTATATTTGAGTGGATGTTCAATCAATTTATTTTCAAATTCTTTCTCCTCCTCTCTCTTTCTATCTCTATCTCTCTCTCTCTCTCTCTCTCACACACACACACACATGAACACATAAACAGAAATCCCCACGCGCATCATCTCTTCCTTATAAATACGTATACACATTCTCTGGTTTAAAGCCGGTTTCAGTCACCTATTAATATAATAATATATCGCAAAAATATTTCATTAAGGGCCTGTTTCACAATCCCCAGATAAGTGCCGAATAGGCTATTCACAACAAATTATTTTGACAGATAGAGTATGGAGTATCTGTCAAATATGTTGCCGATAGCCTATACGGAATTTATCTGGAGATTGTAAAACAGGCTCTAAGCGTAACTCATATTTAATATCGCAAAACATTTCGTACAACATGCGTTATTCTAATTTATTCACGCGAATTTCATATGTCGTGAAACAACTTTAACGTATATTATAATGGTGTTCACAATTTCAACATTTTGTTGTGTTTTGTTGACCATGTATGATATACATATTCATACATTTACAGCTGTAAATATAAATTCTATTAGCAGTTGTTCAAGCATTAGTGATTATTATACATTGCCAAAAACTTCGCTTGGGTTAATTTTGCAGACATGGCTGGTGATGATTATTTCTAAAATCAACTAGCTGGTGCCCGTGACTTCGTCTGTGCAGGATTAGAATATGAACGATTTTCTTATATTAGCTTTATTGTAATTTCATAGGTTTTGTGTGAAAGATTAAAAAATTGGTTGTCTGTAAAGTCGGTTTACGGACGATAGTTTGACGTGACAACGTCAAACATTACATGCAGCACGAACCGATCTGAGCCGACCGCTCGAGCCAATCGTGTCTCTCTCTCATTCGCGCCGCGCTCTCGCTTTCAGAACGCGACATGACGTCATCTTTTTCGTGCATGCTGCCCGTAATATCGAGTTATTAGACGTTTTCACGTCAAAAATCATCCATACATTCATACTTTGGCGATTATAATATTGTTGCTCTGTAACTATGATAACATGGCATTCTATTGGTGAATGTATATTCTAATACGAGTAAATTCAAACTCACAAACTATAGTATGGCTAATATTAGTATTCAGTATTTAGGTATAAAAGCAAGTAGAGTCTTAGGCGAAGCTGGTCCATGTATTTCAAATAGCCAACAGTTCCAACGAATAGTATTATATTAGAGCGCTATATTCCAGTTAGAACACCTTTTGTTTAACGTGAAGGGATTTCCGCTTGCCACAGTACAACTAATAAGCCAGCTGTGTATCCGGCCATTGTTACACTCTCATCATCAGTATCCAGCCGTCCTGATTAGGTTCCAGTGACATCATCATCAGCCTTTATGTATCCATTACTACTTACGATCATACGACATTAATTCAACTTAACGGCTATACTAGTCCATACTAGTATTCTGAATCTATCAAAAATGTCCTAACGTATATATAAAAAAAAAAGATTTTTTCAAACAAACTAAATAGCATAAATATAAAATATTTGTAAAACAGTCATAACTGTTAGAATAGGTTCACTGACCGATAACAATGGCCGTGATGTAGTGTGCGTACTGCGTAGTGTCGTGTTACTTACGCCGTGATATTTTGGTGATAGCTCAGTGAAAAGTTTATGATATAGAAATGAAAAAAATGTCCTGTGCCTAAACTACGAGGTATTTTTGGATATTTTTTTGTATACAGACTCTTATAGTCGTTTTACATATGCAGTTTAATTTAATGTCGTATCGTCGTATCCAGTCTGTATTATATCCCACTACTGGGCACGGGTGGCCTCCTCGAAATCAGGTGAGGAGGGTATCGGGCGATAACTTCCGTGGAGGTGGTTCAATGCGGGTTGGTGAACTTCTTCATCAAAGACTTTTAATCTCATCAGGCATGCAGGTTTCCTCACGATGTTTTCCTTCACTGAATTGCGAGTGATGGTCACGTGTTCAGGATGAACTTATTAATTTAAAAAAAAAAACCTATTTTAAGGCAGCACGGGGTAGGAGTCGGGATCGAACCTGGACCCTCTTGATAAATAAGCCGAGTCTAACTAACTAACGGACATACGGAAATGTCACACAGATCAACCCTCCCACCGGTAAAGTAATATCAGGAAAAAAAATTAAATTATAAAAAGACCGCCACCTTATCAGTTTTTATGGTAGTGGTATTTTACGGTAGTGTGTGTGGTGGTGGTGCATGGGACTGTACGCATACGCAGTGTGGGAAAGGAGGGCGGTGCTATATGCATGCATATGCGAGCACTCACATACTTTCTGTAAAGACTGCATGGTTCGCGGGAAATATTGCTAATTAATATTAATATCTTTTTAAAATGGATTTCCGCAAAATAACGCCTGAGTCTATTAACCATAATATAAGGAATTTTTATCCCGGGAAAAGTTTTTCAAACGAAAGGGTAGCAATAATTTGAAGCACCTTTTATATTGAGTGCTATAAGTTGCTATCAAGTTTCTTTTATGAAGGAAGCACGTACTTAGCGTTTTAAGAAATTTTTCCCTCATGAGTAAAATAAGGAAAGCATAAAAACTCAACTCAAAGATTTTTGAAATTGATATTAACTGATTATAAATAAGGGACAATCGAAACAAGATTTCCGAATGTTAAGACATTAATTGAAGTAGTGCTTTTGTAAAGACAATGTTATTGAAATTGATAGGTGTTCAGTTGTGGTGAAAAGACAAATTTTAAATGAATTTAAGGGTGAAACAAATGAAGCAGGGGATTATTCGCTTTCGGAACTCTCTGTCGCTCTACGTAGAAATGAAAGAGAAGCGAAAAGACACCGCGATGCAAGATATTACCATGAAATCGTTAGGGTATATTATTTATATTTTTTTTACAAATACTTTATTTCAAATTATGATAAAAACAATAAATAAATAAATAAATACATCATTGATATTATTTTTTTCACAATTTGTTTACTACTAATACGGATATAATTGCTAGAATGTAAGATTTAATTTTATGATTTTTTTATAGACATATTTTTTCGAAAATGTGTTTGGAAAATAACAGTCTACCCATAAATATGATCAGGATTATTTTGATGCTCTATTATATATTTGATGCTCTGCCGGCCTAAGATGCGCGCCACGACAAAAAGACATATCTCTTCCGAAGAGAAACTCGTCGAAATTTTTACTTAAATCTTTAAAACTACGCAACGGATTTTGATTTGGTTTTTTTTAATAGATAGGACAATTCAAGAGGAAGGTTTATGTATATAATTTATTAAGTTTTTATATACATTAGCTAAGATATAACAATAATTGTTGGAGGTGCCGGAAAAAAAAATCCCGCCTGGGAGTTTTCAACGAAAACGCTGCCTAAACCCTTTGAGATATAACAAAATAATGTATGGTGGAATTGTATATCTTAAATAGGTCTACAAAAAAGTCCGCGATGGCATATGTCTATCTATTAGGGATATCATACTATATCCATTTAATACTTTAAAAAATTAGCAATTATAACGCGATAATTTGAAAGTTATTTACACAAATACTGTATGAATCCTTATCATTTTAAATCAGTTAATTAGCTTCAGCACTTCATGAAGATTAATCTTCCCCTTTACATCATGCAAATTAAATGAATACTTTAGGAGATATAGCAAAATCAAAATAATACGCAAGAAAATAAATCGTGTTGCCGTGATTTGAATGGGTAGTGTAATAAGAGAAACCTAAATCTACACTAATATTATAAAGAGGAAAACTTTGTTTTTTTGTTTGGTTGTAATGAATAGGCTCAAAAAGTACGGTGCCGATTTCAAAATTTCTTTCGACATTCGAAAGCTACATTTTCAACGAATAACATAGGCTAAATTATATTCTGAAAAAAAAAGGGTTACGTAAGATATTTGGGTTTATAATTTTTCTCGTCCCTTCTCGTCCATATGTATTGACATCGAGAAATTTCTCTTACTTGAACGACATAATTCGAGAGAATTACGATGTCATGTTGCGTCCGTAGATATTAGTACATTATGTCTTCGATGTAGACATTATGTCTCTCTCTCGTGAAGAGAGCGCGGGATTTTTTTTTCCGACACCTCCAACAATTATTGTTATATCTTAGCTAATGTATATAAAAACTTAATAAATTATATACATAAACCTTCCTCTTGAATTGTCCTATCTATTAAAAAAAAACAAATCAAAATCTGTTGCGTAGTTTTAAAGATTTAAGTAAAAATTTCGACGAGTTTCTCTTCGGAAGAGATATGTCTTTTTGTCGTGGCGCGCATCTTAGGCCGGCTGGAAAATTGTTCGACAAAGCCTATTTTGACCCTGCCTATAGCCTCAACATATTATGCTAGCGAATCATACGGACGTTGTACTATACAATATATTTTATATTGAGCCGTATTCTTGTTCTTCTTCAAGTGCCTCTCCACTAATGAAGGTTGGCCGTCATTTCGGTATATAAGTCACGATTTATCGCCAATCGAAAAAGCTGTTCTACGTTGGCTATTGAGCTGTATAGTGAATCTAAATCATAATTAATTTTAATTGAACAAAAGATTCATCAAAATCGGTCAAGCCGGTTAGAGTTCAGTGACATACATACAGAAGAATACTATTATATTATCATTTAATTAAAAAAATAATGTTATTCATTGAAGATATTCAACACCGCTTTAACCATCTTTAGTGTAAAGCCTATAAAATTAAAATGAACTACCATTACACCTGGTGTGAGGGATGCGCTGTGCTGCGCTCGCGGCTGCACCCCATCATCCCATACAACCATCTTGCTTGTTTCGTCCATCAAACAGCGTTGCTGTGTTTCGGAGACAAAAGGCAAGTCTGACTGTGTAACATATTGATAGTTATCAATTAGTAATAAATGGAATTTAAATAAATAAATTATTAGTTAGAATCACTCCAAAACTCAAGTTATTAGTTAGAATCGAAATTAATATAATCAAATTAACAAATTAAATTATGGCGTGATTCGTTCATTTTGTCTGAATTTTAATCAAATTATCCGAACGACTTAAAAGCTCAAATAAAAAGTTTAACACCCGAACTTTTACTGGCCCTTTATTGTGCTTGTGCAGGAGCTTATTCCTCGAATTCTATCGAGGAAGGTTTTTATGTTAGATTAACAAACAAGCTAGTTTAGAACTTTATTAGTATACTTGTTATGTAATAAACGCCACCTATAGGCACACAGGAGCTCACAGAGAATTCGTCCAGACTTTCATACTTTTTCTTAAGACAGTAAGTCTTGGTGGTAGAACACAAAACCTCACCTGTCTTTCTATAAATCCATTTCCAAATTGAGCTAATGTTCATGGACCCTCTGCAGCTAAATTTCTTCCACATCTTCAAAAGTCAAGGAACATGACTGTGACAATCAGAAATTATGAAATTTATTTCAGTTGATTACCCGTATACTACTAGCAGCTCCCCGCAATTTCACCCGTGTACTTCCCGTGCCCGAGGGAGTACGGTGATAAATTATAGCCTATGTGTTATTCTGATGTATAAGCTATAATATTATTGTAAAGTTTCATTAAAATCAATTTAATAATTAAAATCAATTAGTTTTTACGTGAAAGAGTAACAACCGTCCATACTTACAAACTTTCACGTTTATTATATTAGTAGGTTTAGTAACAAGTAAGGTAAACAGTTTTTACGAATTGTGAATCCTACGGGGAAAACACAATTTGTGAATTTCCCCGAGAAATTTTCTTTTCAAAGAAGTGTCCTCTTTGTTACTTATTCGAAAATATATAATAATATATGAATACATAATTCATACTTAGAAATCATGAGAAATGACAGTAATGGTTAATATCTAGTAAATTGGGAAATATCATGTCATTTACTTGTGTAGTTTATTTTATATGATTCATTTTATACTTTCGCCGCTTATGCCGCATACGCTCTTGTGTTCATTAGCGCCACTGTCTTTTGTCTCTTTTTTAAAGTACCTAATTTAAGCTATCACGTCGAATCCACGTGAAATTATCGAAGCAAGAATAGAGAATATTTTTGGGTGCCTCGTCTTAAATGAATAATACCGCATCCAAATTGAATTATCCGTTTGAAAATACATACTTAGCGATCAACGTGTAAAGCAGTGGTTCCCAAACTTATTTTGACTACTGCCCACTTTGAGAATAAATATTTTTTTAGCGCCCCCATTTTTTCACCTATTTAAAAACCACTATAACTTCAAATTGAATTAATTAATTATTGTGACCTATATATGTATATTATGTATATTAACGGAGAATTCTAAACGAAACTTTTACTATAACCCGCAATTTGAAACCTGAGCGCAGTAGGTAACATACAACGGCGCTTAAGGTCTCAAGTTAACTCTTACGGGCTCCACCTGCCAATAAGAATGATTATTGAAACGCAACTTTATAGTATTAAAACAGAGTATCTTTTATTAAAAATATAACTAAAATAATCAATCCTTATATAAAAACTAATGTGAAGGATGAATCTGATGCTGTTTAATAAGTTTGTTGATATCAGGTTCCAATTTACTCAAGAACAGTCGCAAGTCGCCACGTTCGGTAACAAGCAAACGATATCGCTTTTTAGTAAGCAGTGTTGTCACAGCACTAAATCCACGTTCACACAAATATGACGATGGGAATGCTATCAAGAATCGTTGAACGATTGACCACAATCCAGGGTACAATTGCGGGATCGGTTTTTGTAGCCAAAATTCTTGGTAACCATTTTTGAACTTGATTTTTATTTCCTCGTTTGTTGTCAATTCTATAAGTTCTTCTTCCAGCTGAGGTGACATTGCTGTGTTAACATTTGAAAACGTATCCAACACCCAGTCTGGTATTTCCAAGTTCAAAATGTCCTGGTATCGTTCGGTGAAGTCAATGTGGAGGTTTTCCAAATGTTGGCAGTAGGAAAACAATTCGTCGTTACTGCATGATACCGATAAATTTGGAAAATTGTGAAACTCACGTCTGCCCAGATTCTTTTTGTGTAGAAGCAGTTTGGCTGCGAAAGCAGCAACGACGTTTTTTGTTTTAATTAAATTTAGTTTATCGCCTTGCAGTTGGAGATTCATGTCGTTGAACAATTTATACAGGTCTGTCATGTAAGCTATATCATTTTTTGATGTTATGAGCTTGTCGTGCAATTCTGTATCTTTAGTTTCCAAGAACTCTATAACAGAGTCAAACAGGTTGTAAAATCGAGTCAGACAATTGCCTCTTGATAGCCAACGAACTTCAGTATGATACAACAAACGGTTGAAATCCTCGTCATTAGTAACACAAAGCTGATGAAATAATCTATCATTCAAAGAGCTGTTGCGGATTTTATTGACTGCTTTGATGACATATTGCAGTGATTGAAATAGTTTTTCACTTAAGTTTCTAGCAACTAAATGTTGTCTATGAATAACGCAATGTACACCAAGGACATCTGGAATTTTATTTTTTAAGTACGCTATGAAGCCTTTATGGCACCCTGTCATAGCCGGAGCGCCATCCGTAGCAACTGAAATAATATTTTTCAAAGGAATCTCTTTCTCATCGCAAAACTTTTCCAATGTATTGAATATGGTTTCACCTTTTGTATCGGTCTCTAAATTTCTAGCAAATAATAGATCTTTACATATTTTCTCATCTTTAATAAACCTCACGTAAGACAACAACAATGCTTCATTAGTTGGTAAAGTGGACTCATCGAGCTGAATTGAGAATTGACTTGTCCTCAGGTGATCGCACAATGATTCTTCAATGTTTTCAGCCATTTCATCAATTCGTCTTTGCACAGAATTATTACTCAAAGGAATTTTTCGGATAATATCTGCGTCCGGTTTATGAAGCACAGTAGTTATTACTTCATTTATTGCTGGCAATATTAACTCTTCTCCGATGTTATGTGGTTTGCCTTTTTGAGCAATTAACATAGAGATATTGTACGAAGCTCGAAGTCCGTCGTCATCTTACTTAGCAGCCGCCGAAAATAGTTTTTCTACACTTGGCTGTGTATTATGCTTCTTCTCTAGGTCTTAAAAATATGCTACATTCTTGTCTTTCTTATCTGGATGCATTTTATTCAAATGATCTTGCAGCCTTGAAGGCTTCATTGCTTCATTCGAAAATGTTTTTAGACATAGAAGACACAAAGGCGACGATGGGTTTGTGGGATTTTCAATAAATCCGAATTTAATATATTCCGCACAGTATTGCCGTCTCTTCTTTTTTACTTCCGACATTGTTTTGCATTGAGAAATACGTTCAACTTCGCGAGTAGTGTAGAGGAGGTGTAAGTAGTGCTCATCTATTGCGCGCGAGACCACAAATGAAAATAAAATAAATATTACATTGTTTATATAAAAGCTTAAGCAGCACGCACCGACAGGAATAAAACAAACATGCATAAACTCGTTAATCTCATTTGACGCTCAATCGTACTCAACAAGTCCGAACAAGTATTCAATGAATCATCCGACTGCTACAGGAATGCACAATTCGGGTTATTTAACAAAAACTTGTTAAAACATGATAGATATCTACGAGTACTAATAACTATTAAAATGCGAAAGTGTGTCTGTTGCCTTTTTATTTGTGTCTACTTTCATTACGAAACGGAGCGACCGATTGACATGATGATTCATTTTTTCTATATTCAATAAAATATGACAGATATATGAACTACGCAGAGAGAAATATAGAATCGAGTTTGAGCAATCTTTTAATTCATATTAGTTGATGTTCACAAGTTGTTGTTGAGAGTCGAGAGCTCTTGCAGTTAAGAGGTTGTTTAAGAGGCCTACTAGCTAAATAAAATGACAAATCACCCCCCCCCCCTCGACACAACGCCCCCATTTTCTTTCTGGGTCTCTTACCGCCCCCCTTGAGACCTGCAGCGCCCACAAGGGGGCGTTATCGCCCACTTTGGGAAAGACTGGTGTAAAGGGTAGTGCCATGCTGGGTGGATAGAGGAAAGGTAGGCAACGCATCTGCATAGCCTCTGGCTATGTGGATGTTAATGAGCGTCGAACTGTTCGTTTGCACATCTATAATATAAAAAAAGTGTCTTTGCGTGGAAAGTATAAGCGTATACAGAAGATAATCTTATTACCATATTTGCTATAAATAGCGGGACCCTTGGGCAGATATTAGCGCTGTATGATTAGGGTGTGACCTTTGACCTTCGCTGCTAACGCCTCATCAGCTTATGCCGTGACATTATAAGAAAATATCATTTCCTCGCGTTTATTCGAGGAAAGGTCAAGTTGGGGATAGCGTTTTTACAATTAAATTGGACATGCTCGTAGGCGACCTTCTATGAGCATCAAGACGGTTATTGCCAAAAATAAATGAACGGTACTTTAATATCTATACAATAAATAAACTATTTTCATTAAAATTGAGATAATATTGAAATTTAATTTAAAAAAAAAATATACGATCGTTCCTATTGGCCATGGTGGGGCATTGATCAGCCGTTCGGATTCCGAAAGGCTGATCAATGCCCCACCATGGTTCAGGCCATGTCGTGGCGGTGGGGCTCAGTAGCCCAGGGTGACCCCAACACCTTGGGCGAAGCAAATTGAACCGAGGGAGCTCTTTGTATCCCTCTTATAAGAAGAGGGGACAAAAGAGCAGAGGACAAGGGGCGAGGAAAGGAACCTCGCCTCATTATAGTGTCCCGAAGTTGGGAGGGGGTGTTCCGTGGTGCGAGGCAACCCCTCTGTGGAGGTGGCATCGGTCCCATAAGGGACTGACTAGCCGTAGGTGCCATATTGCTTGTAGATCCGGGGCACCCCACCAAAGGCGGCATTGGTGGCACTTGCCGTGTTTTAGTGGGTAGAGCTGCGTCCACTTACCAGCTTTCGGGCGCAGTGAATCCCACATACCCGCCTGGGGAGACCCACTCCCCCGCGGAATGCCTAAGCGCCTTTCCCGGCGTTAAAGAAAAAAAAGTTGGGAATATGATCGTGTAGTGGCCGGTCCGCGTTGGATGCGAGTGGCAAGGGACCGGTCGTCTTGGCGTTGTTCAACAGTGGACAGTCGAATGATGATGATGATAATGATGATGAACTGTAGTATTACAATTTAATAATAGTTTTTTTTATTTAGTAAAATAAAAGAACCCAATGAAAGTAACAATGTAAATAAAAAATCATTATTGATATGTTGAAGCTAAAAATATAACAGCGTATTCATCAATATTAGTATATAGGTGAAGGTGAAGAAAGCTTTCAGTATCTCCGTTTGTAAATCAATATCGCTAACTTATTACTTACACTATTAAAATTGTATTTTGTTGCTACCTCACATTATGTTCCTTTGTACAGGAACGTGTGGTGGAGTGACGGGCTCGGGATGGGTACCCGGGCCCCGCTAGACACGACGTCGTGGGTACTGCCAAGTCGTAGCCGGGCAGTTATTGTGGAGAATCTGGTCTTGCCGGGACCAGTCTGTCGCTGAGGGTTTCCCGTTGCCTACAGATCCCTGGTATGGTCCAAAAAGGATTTCCGCTGCGTCATCAAAAAAAAAACGCGTGGTAGTAATGAAATCATCACCACCACCATCACACTCATCACCATCAGTCTTTCATCATTCGTCCACTGAGCTGAATATAGACCTAAATGAGCGGAATAGGTACAGCCGATGCATACATATATATAATTTGTTACGGGTAAAGCTAGAAAACCTATGTTTAGCATTGGACGGATAAAGGCCGACGGTGATGATGATGAAAGCTAGAAGATCGAGAAAACCTAGGTTTACCCGGGTTGACTTATTCTTACCCAAGCTTCTTGGGTAAAGTCCCAATAATAAGTAAAATAAATTGTAATTCGTGGATCACCCATACTCGCCTAGGTCTACCCAACTCTGCCTAAGTTTACTCCATCTTCTAGCATTACTTACTTACTTACTCCGCATGCTCAACGACCTGAAGTGGATCCTGGCCTCCGTTACGAGATAGTGCCACCGCGCCCAGTCTTTATCGATCTCCTTCCAGTTTAAATATGACACCTAGCGTCCAGCATTACCCATAACATATAATATATTCATCGTAGAAATTTGGCTTTTGGCGGGATTCGAACCTGCTACCATTGTTCAGTGCCCTGACCACAGTAGCGATCGTCTTCGACTAACTCTTTCTCACCCTTGTCGGGTAAATACCCAAGTATATAATATTGGACATTTCGCAAACATATTCCCATGTACGTGCCAAATAAGTGGGTTGTTAACGGTCAGCTCACGTCTCCACAACTCAACAAAAGCTTCGTAATAACTCATATAATTCATCATCAGTATCGCCACTACGTCCACACTATCGAAAAGTTTTCATCGCAATGGGGCAACTTAAAAACGTATATCTTCTCAGTATTCCTGTAGAAGGGGAGGAGGGGAAGAATAGTAACCAAGATATTATCGATTTCAATATATTTCGTATATAATTTTGATCATGCTATGGAGCGTGCTATGCTGGGTGTTTCTTTGGCAGATAGGATTCGAAACAAAATCCTTCGCCAGAGAACTAAAGTTACCGATATCACGCGAAGAACATGCACGTTGATGTGGCAATGGACTGGTCACACACTCAGAAGCACGTATGGCCAATGGGCCAATAAGGTTCAAGTGCGTTTAGGTAGACGAAGTGTTGGTCGGCCATTAACCAGGTGGGTTGTAATTATTACAAAAAAAAAAAACTTATCCTTAAATAATACAACCTTCAAAAGTTATTAGTATTCTAACTGTTTACGCGAATTTGACTCATAAATGAAAACACTTTAACGGATTTGTAAACGTGAATCCCGTAAAAGCAGTTTCCCTTCTAAGCCTTCATATTTACGAGAAAATAAAATTCTGTAATATCCCATATCATTACACCATACCAAACAAACAAAGGAACCCACTTATAATGTACGTATTAGGGGTAATGGCAGTTTTCTTACAAAAGTAAAAGAAATTGTAGCACTATAATGGCCAAGTAAATCTCATGTGATAACGGTAAGAGATTTGTTACTGGTAACAAAAGGGCTCCATACAAACCGTTACCTAGAAATTGATTTTCCTTACCTTTTCTGACGACTGTTTTGCTTAATGTTCTTTAGGAAAAAGGATGATAATCTGACAAACCACCAGGTAAATAAGTTGTATTCACCCTGTTTCCGAAGCAATATTTATGCAATAATAAATATATATTGCCGATGGACCAGTAAGGTTAAAGAGAGGGCACGTTTAATAACGTTTTAGACGAAGTGTTGGTCGGGCATTAACCAGGTGGGAAGACGTTCTCTGTGCAGTGGCCGGTCCGCGTTGGATGCGAGTGGCAAGGGATCGATCGTCGAGAAAAGCCTATGTTCAGCAGTTATGTTCAGACGGATAAAAGTTGATTGATGATGATGATGATGATCATGATCATGATGATGAAGAAGAAGATGGTGGTGATGAAGATAATGATAATGATGATGATGATGATGATGATGATGATATAATGCTAAATGATGCTAAATGGTGAAAAAATATGGTTAGCAGTAGACGGATAGAGGCTGATGATAATGATGATAAGCAAATATAATATTATTGTTAGCAATTAATACGCTGGCCAAATGCGTTCATTCTGAATATTAATTTGGTGATATACCTTAAAAGACTAATATCTCATTATGCACATAGCAATATTATCGAGGTCGATGGAAAACATTAGAACAAGCTATTTTAGGTGCACCGGCTAGTCCTGTACTCTGGGTATCCACTTTAAGTCCGATCTGATATTCTCTTGTTGAGCTGCGTGGATACCACTATCTTACCAATGTCTTCTTTCAAACAGACTTTCTGAGAAAACTTTAACGTATGTTATATTTGGATTATTAAGACTATTTTACATGCGCGATGTTTTATATTACAGTAACCACGGGAGGACTGAACAGTCAGACATCCTACTGTTACAAAATTATTCAAAACTACCCTATAATACATCAATATTTTGTCTGATATACGCAAGGATTTTGCTGAGGCCCGAAATAAAGTACTTAACAGACTAACGGTTGAATTCTCAAACGCCACTTAAATACATACTTGGGGGCTCTTTAAACTACAAAGCCTGCCTTAAATCTATAACGGACCAATCAGCGCCTGGATTTGTGGGCGCTGATTGGTCATTTATCATTATTATAATATGATGTCATCCAAATGTAAGCAGCTCCCAAATTTGAGTTGCGTTTGAGTATTCGGGCATTAGACAGTCTAATTACTGCCATTGAGATTTATTATGATGAGAGCTGGTCTCACATAAAAAAAAATTAATAGCGATATATTCAGATCTTAGAAATAAGACACATCAATTTCTATTGCATAATAACATCTTAGTTTAAGTTAATGATGATGATGATGATGATGATGATGATGGTGATGATGATGATGATGATGATGATGATGATAATGATGATGAAGATGTATCCCGGTCGATTTCGGCCACGGCGACTGTCTTCATTTCCGGTTTTGCCGTTCAATTGCTCGCATGGCTTATGTTATCAATTTTGTTTGTAAAAATCCTCAAATTTAAGTTAATAGTACCCGTTGGAATATAATTCGTTTTACTACATTACCATCTCATTATATATCCCATTTCAGTCTACGGATACTTGACCTTCAATATTCATGTGACCTTCGACCTTAGTAAATTCGGCTAGACTTCTTTACAACGACTTCTATTCGACTTTGCGTTTAAAATTCCATTAGGTATCCCCATCGACATGATTTATACATTTATAAACTCTAGAGCACGTTTCCTTTACCATTGAGCGAGCAATAATCTCGTGTTCAGATGCACTTAAAAAAGAAAAAGATCTGCCGACCTCGAATCTCGCACTCGAGATGTCAAGCCCATATTCACTCATTATCTGTCCACTGCTGATCATAGGCATCTCTCAATGCACCAATCGGCCACTGCGAGGCTATCGTCTTTCTAGTATATTTGGTTATAATAACCGATACCACAATTACACGGGCTCGACAACACACGACACTAATTGTTGGTCGCAGGCACACGTCCGCTCTCGCCCATGGCTATCACTGTAGTGACGTGCGTCCCACCCGAACCGTGAGCACGAGATCGTAACTATAACTATTTATATAGTTATACACTACATCTTAACGCCTCCACTCTTGAACGTCGCATGATATTGATAGCTTTAGCTCTTTGGCGGAGTTCTTAGTTTTTTTATCTATTTAATCTTAACTATATAAATGTATATAAAAAATATTTTGTTATCGATAAATATTATGTTATAAAGCATTTCATTTCATTGAGCCACAAACTTTTTAAGCGCTAACCGAATTTGAGACTAAAAGCGTTTATCGGTCGATGTCATTTAATTCCCCTGAAAGCCTTCACAGGTGTTTATTATATCTGAAACAAGCGGGGACTGCTGAAAACTGAAAAAAACCTCTTTAGAGTATTCGATATGAAAATTCTTGTTAAATTTAATTTCGTCCTATCGGAGGTTTGGAACCCTTGAAATACAATTAACGGCTTAAATATCAATTACAAGGATGAAAGCTGAGACAATGCCATAGTAAATGTATCATTTTAGGAGAAACAAGAAAAAAACTTAAGGATGTGGAGCGATAATTAATGATTTGGCTTACGAGTAGTACAAAAAAGTAAGGTAGCAACCTATATATTTCCCACTGCTGGGCTCGGGTCTCCTCGAAATCAGGCGACGAGGGTAACGGGCCAGAGTTCACGGATCCGCTAGCCCAATGCGGGTTGGTAAACTACACACACCTTATTTCCTTCAAGGTCTTAATCTCATCAGGCATGCATGTTTCCTCACGATTGTTTCCTTCACCGATGAGCAAGCGATGGTTTCGTGTACAGTGTGTATTTAGAAATTTAGAAAAAACCATTTCAAGGCATCATGAGAGAGAGTGGCGGGGTCAGAATCGAACCCGGACCCTCTAGCCCTTACTAACCATCAACCAACACAACACACAAACAATCAACCGGAAATATCGGAGCTCAGATAAACAGGAGTAAAACATTCGGTAAAGTTGTTTTAATGTTAACTTAACTATGTCCATTTAACATCTAATGTTACCCATTTAGAAGAAAGGACCCGTGAAGGAGCACTGGCTATTATAAAGTTTTCATGTGCTCGGCCACTCACAGGATTGAAAGCGGAAACTAGTGCCCACACTTTGACAGTATCTTACCTAGCCTGAGGGGTATCCCTGACGTATGTTAAAGCTGACACGAGACTCAACACAAAATTCAGGTCGTTCGTCTTGTCGTTCATAGAGGGAGGCCTATGTTCAGCAGTAGACGGGTAGAGGCTGGTGGTGATGATAATAAAACGGATGTATTCAGTAAAAATAAGAGAAAGATATAATAGGTGTCTCCTCCGTTTTCAGGTTAGTCACATGGAAAAACGAACTCTGTCAAAACGGTGTCAGGACCATTATCACGCTAAGATCGGCTCTAGATGCTTTAATTTTTTTTTTTTTTTTTCGGTTGGATCTATGTTAATGGTCCTAGTGACCGTTATGCGTCATCGGAAATGGGGTGATCCAGTTGGATCATCCTATGACGTTAAAAATTTGGGGATGCTTTAAATAATCCAGTTTTTCTTCTAGGTACGAACTAAAATGAACCGTAAAAAAAAAAGTAAAGTATCAACCCTTTATGTCCCACTGCTGGGCACGGGTCTCCTCCTCGAAATCAGGCGAGGAGGGTAATGGGCCAATAGTTCACTGCGCTGGCCCAGTGCGGGTTGGTGAAATACACATACCTTCAAAGACTTTCAATCTCATCAGGCATGCAGGTTTCCTCACGATGTTTTCCTTCACCGGTGAGCGAGCGATGTTTTCGTGTTTGGGTGCACTTAGAAATTTAGAAAAAGCTATTTCAAGGCACACACGGACGGGTCAGGATCGAACGCGGAACCTTTCGCATAAGAGATCGAGTCATAGAGGTCATCCAACACTGGACCATCGTCGCTCTAACCGCTCACAAATGAACCGTACTACATATTAATTTAACATTGATATTTTGACACGACAAGGCAATAAAAGTGACATGGTGAATATGTATCTTATAAAAAGCTTAATAAGATACTTAAAACGAACTGACGCACTAAATGACGTCACAAATGGACGCCCAGAACGGCTCCGTATTGCACAAACTTCTTTTTCGTTGACTGTATCGATTTATCGGTTCTTAAAATTCGAAACGAATTGCCAATTGTCGGTTATGGGTTTCCGTGTAAAAATAGAAAGTGAATCCGAGGCCAGACAGAATAAATAAAAAAAACACAATGGTTTTGGAGTGCATTTGCGGGGTAGACTTGCTTTCAAACACCCATTCTATGGGAACTCGCTTCGCAGTTCATTTTTCTGGTTTTCGCTTGAAATTTCGTTTTACTGCGAATTCTGAATGCGATTAAATGATATAGTGATTTAATTTAAGAAAGATTTTTAATTTCAACTGTGCTTTCTTGTATGTTCGCGTCCATTACAAGCGTTTTAAATGTTTTTTTTAAAATATGCTACTATTCACTAAGATAAATAATCCTTATAGTATTTTAGGACATCTTTCAATTGACGCCAAACGATCGACTTGAAACTATTAAATGCGTCCAACTAGTATAGACTATCGGAAATTTCTTTTAATTTTATCATGGTAATTATTTGTAGTTTCAAGAGTGGTGGCCACGTTTAGATAGACGAAGCGTTGGTCCTTTAACCAGCCAAGTGGGCCAAAGCCGATCTCAGTGCAGTGGCCGGTCCGCGTTAGATGCAAAGGAAGAGCGGTCGTCTTGGCGTTCATTGAGGGTGTCCTATGTTCAGCAATGGACGGATAAATGCTGATGATAATGATGATAATGTTGATGAATTACTGACGCCCATTGTCCTTTTCATTCTATAAGGAGGCAACCGAGAAGTCACAGCTGTGTGGTAAGTACAGACAGACACCCATAGACATCCTCGTCATGCGTCCTTTTCTCTATCCCCTCAATGGACTACCAGAAACTAACGAACCGCATAAAGGCGTCAAGAATCATTTAAATCCTACAGCTTCAACTTTGTATATTAGTATAACATTTGTATTATTGCTCACTCATACGTCATCAATCGAGGAGGGTATTGCGCCATAGTTATATTAGAGTTAGCTATGCTCTGGCTTTCAGCTAAAATGCTAAATTTAGGTCATAGAAGACCACTCATCATCTCAGGCATGGGGATTACTCCCGATGTTTTCCATTCCTAGCTTGCTTGGAATTAAAAAATAATTAATTGCCTTTCTTGTATTTTTGACGTGACAACGTCTTATAATTCGATGGAGCCGTCTGCACGTACGAAAAAATATGACTCACGCGGCGTTACCTCGCTCTGAGGCGTTCCATTTAAGGCTTGAAGTGCAAGCGACAGCGCAGAACGAGCAACAAAGAGGCACAATCGCCCCATCAGTATTTTCTTATGACGTTGTCATGTTCAACTATCGTCAGTAAACCGACTTTACAGACAATCGATTTTCTTCTTTCGAGTAGTCTTAATTAACTTGCCTTCGTTGCCAAATAGGATCGACTTAATATAATTCAGACAATAGACACTTCAAATGTATATTTGAAATATCAATTATATAAATGAACTAATATTGTAAATGGCAACTTTGCTTTGCGAATTCATTAAAGAAATTACCAATTTATTAAAATGTGAACGAATTGTTCCCGAGAATTGTATAGGTAAGTGAAATTACAATGTAGATCGGCCATTGTCTTTGTTCATTGTGAAATTTCAATTATAACAGTGACAGAGGGACCTCATAAAAACACTGAAAATGCCTGCCGCGCCAACTTGCTACGTCAAATTCTGTAATGAATTGTTCTTTTAACAGTTGTGAGTGTGATAGGGTGTATAGTATCAATGTTAAATTATATTATGGTATCATCATCATCATCATCATTATCATTATCTTCATCACCACCATCTTCTTCTTCATCATCATGATCATGATCATCATCATCATCATCATCATCATCATCATCATCATCATCATCAATCAACTTTTATCCGTCTGAACATAACTGCTGAACATAGGCTTTTCTCGACGATCGATCCCTTGCCACTCGCATCCAACAGGGACCGGCTACTGCACGGAGATCGTCTTCCCACCTGGTTAATGGTCAACCAACACTTCGTCTACCTAAACGCGGCCTCCCCTCTTTAATCTTATTGGCCCATCGGCCATCCGTTCTCTTGAGTGTATTTATGTCAGGACCGACTGACTTCGAGGAGGAGACTCGTAGCAGAGGGTCATAATGATGATGATGATGATAAAATTGGATTGAATTTTGTAATGATTTGATCGTATTTAATAACAGTTCGAAGCGATGCTATCCAAGTATAAAATAAACACATCAATAGTTAGCTTAATAATCATACACAAACAAATGCAACGATATTTTCCCAACTCATTTTTATGGTAGGAAGTTTGATGTAAAGGAAAACCAAAAAATATCCATTCTTTCAGGCGTCCAAACAAAAAAGTATTTGAACTGCATGCTATGTTCGTTGGTATTTTCGTTACACGTACTGGCCACAATCTTCTGTTGGTACACGGAAATGCAAAAAGTCCAACTGAAATTATACTTTCATTTTAACTTTTTCAAATTTCATAATCCTGTTATATTCGTGAATTCGGAATTCGTGGAAGTATCGTTTCTGTGGTATTTATGTTTATTTGACAATGATTTTGTTTATTCGTGACAAATATGCGTGATTAACATTAAATGGAATAAATGGGTTTTCATCAGCATCATCAGCCTTTGTCAGTACACTGCTGAACATAGGCTTCTCTTAATGAACGCCATGAAACCCATTCAGGGTTACATTTCATAAATAATAGATATTATTATTTATTTATTTATTTTAAGTCGCTTTTTAGCTGCTAAGGTCATTAGTGACTACAAGGTTTACATTCAAATATTCTTGTACATATTTGTCTTTTTTAAGAAGAATAGTTATTCTCTTGAAAATTATTTGAACTGATTTCTTACCCATTTATATATTATGTAATAATTATAATTATATAATATATTCTGTTTCTACGAAAAAAATAATGTTTTTTTATATCTTTCAACTTACTCTTTTCTGTATAGCTCAAAATCTTATAATAATTTTATACTATAGAAATCAAGACTTGAAAGGGGAAAGGGGCTTAATCACTTTGTGATTACATCGCCTCACTCTTTTTGGAATTACCTTTGCTGTCGGACTTTTTTTCTGTTACGCCGGGAAATGCGCTGATGCATCCCGCTGGGGAGTGGGTCTCCCCAGGCGGGTATGTGGGACTCGCTGCGCCCGAAAGATGGTAAGTGGACGCAGCTATACCCACTAAAACCCGGCGAGTGGCACCAAAGCCGCCTTTGGTGAGGTGCCCCGGATCTGCTAACAACAGGGCACCTCGACGGCTAATCAGTCCCTTAGGGGACCGACGCCACCTACAAAGGGGCCCCCAGGGGGGGAAGCCCAATACTCTGTTTTATTCCATTAAAAATAAAATATATACGGGTTTTTATTTTTTTTAATTCGTTTCCTATAAATATTCTCGTTTTGTAACATCACTCACACCCACACACAGCCATTTATGTATTTTCGCTAAAACAAACTGTTATCAGCGGCCGAATCATTCCCCGCTTTCAGGAAAACTGTACTGACAACATTCACGCCTGTGTGAATAGTGCTTCATTTTTGATTCAGTTTGTATGAAGACTGTATATCTGTATTTCTACAGTGTAAAAAAAGAAAAGTATTAACCCACTGCTGGGCACGGGTCTCCTCCTCGAAATCAGGCAAAGTGGGTAACGGGCCATAGTTGGTGAACTTCACATACCTTTAAAAACTTTCAATCTCATCAAGCATGATCACGATATTTTCCTTCACCGGTGAGCGAACGATGGTCTCGTATTTTGGGGTGTGTTTGGAAATTTAGAAAAAACCCATTTCGAGACATACACGGGGGATCGGGACCCAGAACCTCTCGCATAAGAGGCCGAGTTCACCCACCACTGTACCATCTTCGTAGAGTGTAATTATTGTAAACTCATAATATTCTAAAGAAACAAGGTATAATTTAACTCTTACTTTAAATCCGTCATTTTTTGAGGGCCGCCATGTTTTTAATATAATATTGAATAATGATCCATACATGAAGGAGAAATATAGTAGATTATATCAATTCAGTAACAAGACGAGTCAAATAAAACCCTTTGAAACATAATTGGATGAAGTTTTAATTGAAACCTACTATAAAAAATATACACAACTCTAAAAGGTGTGTTTTTTCATATGCAAATTCAAAATATCTTCATTTCATAAGTCACAATTTTTGAAAAATATAACTTTATTCCTTGCACGAAATAAATTGGAGTTGATATTTAAATTTCCGAAGCCACAACTTTACACGGATATAGGATAATCTGAAACTATCTTTACATCAAAGTTAGCGCAGCCGAAGTTGGCTTCCAAAATCTTAGTTCGGCGAGATCAGATATATGTATCCCTTTATGAAGTTTCAATAGATGTTTATCTTGGAAACGTATACAAATGGATGTACGTAATACTTTGGTATTTTGAATAATCATCATCATCATCATCATCATCAGCTGTCAAAAATGACAGCGATCGTTTTGTGATAGGTTCGTTAAAATGGCAACAAGAATATTTTAAGAGCACTGTTTTTTAGTTACTTACTGAAATGGCATCAGATAGCACGACTAGCCGTTTTTGGCTAGCTCTAAACTAGCGAATGAACTTTGATGAAACTTTACAATAATATAGCTTACTTATCATAATAAAACATAGGCTGTTTATTCCCGTACTCTCACAGGAATGGGAAGTACGCGGGTAAAACCGCGGGGAGATGATCGTAAAGTATATTTTTCTTTTTCTTCAAGCCCACTAGACTCTAACGTCGCTCTGAAACACATCATCATCATAATCATCATCAGCCTTTATCCGTCCATTGCTGAACATAGGCGTACATCAATGAACGCCAAGACGACCGATCCCTCGCTACTCGCATCCAACGCGGACTTGCCACTGCACAGAGATCGTCTTCCCATCTGGTTATGGCCGACTAACACTTCATCTATCTAAACGCCACCTCCACTCTTGAACCTTAATGGCCCGTCGGCCATCCGTTCTTCTGATTCGTGACCAGGCCACTGCCACTTCAACGTGCTTATTCTTTCTGAGGCCGCCTCTACACATAGACCAACGCATTCGCCAACGCGCTGGCGGTGCGCTTGCCAACGCGCTTGTGAGTAATCCACACATTGGAAGGTCGCTCAGTATGGTTTGGTTTGGGCCAATGTGCGGACTTATTCAAAATGGATGTTTTCTTGATCGCTGCTCGGCAAACTGATCGCGCGGCCGATGTGTGGATAGTGCGCCAAGCTTGCGACAAGTTTTCTTTGATCGTTCCTTCCAAGCGCGCCGGCCAACGTTCAAATACCTACCGCCAATGCACCAACGCCCGTTCTGCACATTGGGCCAGCGGCTCGGCCAGCGCGCTTGCCAACGCGTTGGTCCATGTGTAGTGCCGGCTATAAACACATAAAATATGTATATTCATCACCTCGAGCGTATTCAACTCTCATTCGAGGCACCAGTTATATTCTAGCGCATTTCCAATGTGTGTTTAATCGAGCATCTAACTAAGTTGTTCATACTCCGTTGGAGTCGGCTACCTTGGGGCATATCGATATTAACCGTGGATTTTGTTATTGTCTGGGAAACTGAAGTTTGTTTAAAATTCATAAGATGAATCTTAAGAGTTTCTTTTTATTGAATATCCTCAAAGGATTTTTATAAGTAAATGTATCGTACATTTATACATATTATTGTACCTTGTTTGATATGTAACTTAATTAATGATATCAAATATTAAAAAAAATCAAAAACTAGCTGTCAAGATTTATATTATCTTTAATAATTATAATCGATATTTTATACATTCGTATTAAAATTGTTTTTTTTTGTTTATGGGCTTGGATTTAAGAGTATATTTTGGATTGATCCACCAGGTTAACCAACGCTTGCTGAGGTTGGTCCGTGGATGGGTGACCATCTTTACATACCGAGACTCCGCCGTGCCTCGAAAAGCACATCCATAGGATTTTTGTTACTCAATTTGGAATAGTACCGCTCGAATTCTGAATCGTCATTCACTTAAATAGTTGGGGCTCCTCAAAGTACTAAGCCGCCATCAAAATGTAAGCATCTCCTAAATTTGAGTTGCATTTGAGTATTCGGGCATAAGTTGAGTAGAAAATACTATCTATATGCATTTTGTTAATTACAAAATTTAGCTAGGTCGGTTGATTTTCCGTTACGCATAGGTAGCGAGTTCAAATTCCACCAAGGGCAGTCAATTTGTATGAAAAATATAATATGTGCACGGCTTCATGAATGTGAATATAATTCATAGAATAAATATGTAAACATCGGGGAGTAAAACCTCCAGGCACACACATACATTTAATATGTGGATAGATGTTTATTTGGGATCCTTGTATGTATTGTCATACTCGTATTATGATTTTATGCTTTAAGTTGAAAACAAAAACCTAAACAGACGATAAAAAACGTGATAATCTCACGTTTAACATAAACGTATAAACATTCTTTATATGTTCGGAAAACAGACATTCAACTGAAAAATACTTATTGTTTTTTATGCTTCAGGACCATGTTTCCTCCCTATTCTCCTGTGACCATGGTTGCTGTGTAGTATCCGAAATGTCGGGCATATAAAAAACTCAATAAACCGCGATAAAATCCGTAAAAGTTGTTTCATTATAATGAAAAACACTTGTAAGTATAGCAAGTGTCGGCGACAAGTAAGAAATGTATGCAATAAGTCGTCCGAGCCATGTAAATACGTAAATGTAAATATGTCTTATTAGGTCATATTAGAACGTTAAGTCATATTAGAATTTCTAGTTAATTTTGAATATTAAATCATATTAGAATATTAAGATATAATCCAATTAGAAGGTTTAAGTCAATAATTAAATGTAAATATTATGTCGATTTACGCCCGAAATTAATAATCAATCCTAATCCAATTTTTGGTATCTAAGATAGATATTACAGTCCATTTTTTGGATAAAGCGTGCCAATATCCAATCCGTAGTTTGTATTTTCAATCTATAGAATCGTCCTATCCGTGGGAGGGCAGATCAAAGATTAAAGATTGGCCTCTGTTAGAAAATGACAGATTCTGCTTGTCAATAACCTATCTGCGCGTTTTGACATCTTGTTCGATCAGTCAAAACAATCGGAGATAGCAATCCAAGAGATTCCTGGGATTAGTAAATATTAGCGTCTACTGATAAGATTTGTTATAAGAAAATGAGCATTAACAATGTTTTCTAGTGACAGAGAAAGTGATTTGGAGGTTTTAGAACAGTTATCCGATTGGGCAAGTAGTACTGACAGTGACTCTGATGGAGAAATTCGTGCGGCTTCACGGAGACATAAAAGGATTAACTTTATGCAAAGTTTGGATGATGCCGAGTTTACCTTTGGATTTAGATTAAATAAATCCATAGTGCAATGTCTATTAACCCAATTGATGCCGTTCGCATTCGTGGTTTTGGTGGTAATAATTCTGCTGCCTTCAACTAACTCCAGCAAAAATTTAGTTTCCTCTTTTGTAAGAGGCCTTCCTTTTACCTAATAATAAAAAACATAAAACGTTTACCAATTTATTTAGGCGGGAATACGAGCGTCACTTAAAATGCTCATGTACTTGAAATATCAAATAAATATATAAAAAAATGTACTGATAGATAGATACTTACTTACGAGTTCAGACTCCATTGTTGTATATTGTTTTTGAAACTTTTAATATATAAGAATAAAGTAATAAATGTGTAAGCCGATGTTCAAAAATGCAAACGGTCACTCAAGCACAGCTGAATTGACACTTGACACGCACTTCAAAAAAAAAAAACACAAATGGACGTTCCATTTTATTTTATAGTTGATTGTATTTTGCTGAAATATGTTATTATAATCGCAATTTCTGCACGTTCTCGGGAGTTTAATAAATTATTTTAATGTGAACATCATTTTAAAGTAGTTTTACGCATGATTCATTTTTGAAACACAAAAAAGAAACTAAAAAAAAACGGAACGATCAAGAGGGAAAGGATAGCCGGCAATCTGGCGTCGAAAAAAGATTGTTGTTGCGGAGTTTAGTTATTGGCACGCGGATAGGAGATCGATCGAACGATAAGCAGTAATCTAAGATAGAATTGTATCTTGGATAGGAGATACATTATTAATTTCGGGCGTAAGCCGGAGGTAGCGGTTTCGAATTCCTCCTGAGTATAAAATGTTGTATGAAATCCCAAATATTTCCGTTGTCTGGTACCCATAACACAAGTTCTTCGAAAACTTATCGAGGGACCAGATTGACGTGGTGTAGAAGCGTCCATAGATATTATTTTTATATAGCATTTAATTATTTACGAACTTATGCACAACACGTTTACTTGCTGACTGATATTGTTGTTTTTGAAGTGAAAACTTCTTTAGCCGCATTAAGCATTTTTTGGTAGGAAAAAATCTTAGATCGCTTCACCGACAGGATAATGTGAAATTAATTTTATATTTATTTGAAAACAAACAACATTATTTTTTTATTTGGTTATTCCTTACCCTATTTTTACTTGATTTACAGGATTCCGCAACATTCACCATCCTTCTCCTTATATAAGATACAAAACAGATCACCGATACACGCGATAATAAAACATGCTCTGACGGTTTTCTAATGTGCGAATTTCACTCATTAGTACCCGGATGACCGAGCTTTGCTCGGTAAAGTTGATTATCGAAAACCCGAATAAGACGACATTTTCTAAAACTAAATCCTTACTAGATCGATTTATCGCCCCCGAAACTCCATGTATACTAAATTTCATGAAAATCGTTAGAGACGTTACGGAGACAAGAATTGCTCGTTTGAAGGTATAAAAAATAAATAATTACGAATACTAATATGGAAAAACTTTTATGGATTTTATCACGGCTCATTATGATTTTGACATGTCCACGATTCGGATACTGAGCTGATAAATAAGACTCAGTACCTATCCGAACCGTCGAGCTGAGCTGAACGGCTGGTCTGAGCCCGGTCCTTGAGCGGTGGAACCATAAACGCGAACCTCTCACCTTACGTCTGACGCAGGTTCTCAACAGGCATGGATGCCAGTGATCAGTTTTGTCGCACGGCCCAAAGTTCCAGATGTCCCAGAAGGAGGCTGACGAACGGGTGAGAGGAGGCTGCCGGTGCGGCTTCCCTCCGTAGACGACGAACGGGGGCGCGTCGGAGGTACTACTTAATGCGCTTTCAATAAAGCTCCTGTGGTCGTTTCGGGTTCGGGATGGGTACCCGGGCCCCGCTAGACACAACGTCGTAGGGACTGCTTAGTAGCGTGTAGCAATCCCCCTACATCTGAATTATCTGACCTTGCCGGGGCCAGTCTGTCGCTGAGGTGATCCTATTTCCTGCTAATCCGGGACCCTGACAAAGCGGGTGTAGGCCCTCGCAGTGGTTTTAGTGGGGTAGTGCAACCCAATGCGAGCCAGACCTCCCCAGGCCCTTTTATGGTGCGAAAGCACTTCTACTGCGACAGCAAAAAAAAAAGGATTTGCAGAGGTTGGGATGAGTGGGCCTCGCAAGGGCTTATCGAGTATTCAAATGCTCTCGTTTTTCTTAGGGGATCCTGCATCTCAAACGAGTTTTTTTTTTTATTACCTAGATACTCTTGACTAGTTTCTTTTGACTTATTTCAAGTGTACAAGTTACCTACGAAATAAAGATATTTTTGATTTGCTTTCCTTCTCTATGTTACTTGTTGTTTCGGACGAGGCAGGCGGGGGGACGATGCCTAACAAGTTCCGCGCTGTCGTGCCTGGGACAATCTCCCAATCGTAAAGTTTGACGTACGTTTCTTCGCGCTGGTTACGTACGCCACCACGCACCCCTGAATGCGTAAATTTTAGACACACCGACCTCGGAGGACGTTCTCGAATTGAAACAAGAGTTCGTACTTTCGAATGAAACAAGACCGGGGTGTAGGGAGACGAAAATGAAACCACTTATATAACTTTTTCTTCACTAAGGCTTCGCGGATTTCGGCTCTTCTGCCCGATGTTGTCTCTTCGACGGCTTGTTCACGACTGACTGCCGAACCCGTGTTCGGTCCGATATTTATACACGCGCGTCGTGCGTTTTACGCTTAACTTTTTCTTATTAGATTGCCGAGCCGAAATCCAAAAGCCCCCTTTTATTTATTTTTCCTTTCATAAAATTACAATAATTTTACATTTTCATAAAATTATACAATATTCTTCATCTTTTAAAATAATCCTAAATGAAAGTGACAGCAAGCTATGTCATTACCTCTGTTGTCTCACAACCGAATAGGGATCGCATTAGTTCTGGCGTCCAATTATTCATGTTCCTTATACGTGTGGCGGACCAATCACAGCGCCACATTCCTGAATCGCGCTATCGGAATTCTACAGTCCGATCGCTATATATACAACATCTGACACGATAGCTAATGGGCTTTGGCCTGGCCGAGCATTGCACCTCGCTCGGTCGGAGATCTCCCTTTGGGGCCTTACCCCATATTCCCACATACGTTTTCTTATACTTTAAAAGCGACAACGTGCTAACCATTAAGCCACAGAGGTCGAATTTGCTATAATATACATATAACATATTATATCTACCAAGTGACGCCTATCTATGTTCATGTTACATTTTTTGACGTGACAACGTTTAATAACTCGATATTACGGGTAGAATGCACGAAAATGATGACGTAATGTAGCGTTCCGCCAGCGAGAGCGCGGAATGAACGAGAGCGAGGCATGATCGGTTCGAGCTGCATGTAATGTTCGACGTTGTCACGTCAAACTACTGTCCGTAAACCGACTTTACAGACAACCATTTTTTGTTGCATTTGGCGGTATTCGAACCTACAACCGTTGCAGTGTTGTACTTTGAACTTGTATATATCAATGCTTTAGTATTAACATATCCCCTGTGTAAATCATTTACAACGAAAACCAAATTTGGACTTAGAATAAACATTACCGCAATTTCGATGTACAAATAATTTGCTTCGTGTATATTAGCTACGTGTACCTTTCTAATTGAAACTCACAGTCCATTACATAAGAGTGACTTTCATGTGTTCCCGATGGGCCCCTGTACCGTCTCCACAATGTTAGAACTTAATTATTTCCTAGGAGATTTGTGATGTGGGATATTCTTAAATACCTTCAGCCGATAACAAAGTATCAACCCATATTTGTCCCACTGTTAGGCACGGGCCCCCTCCTCGAAAAAAGGCGAGGAAGGGGCCATTTTCACTGATACGGCGGCCCCATGCGGGTTGGTGAACTTCGAACCTTTAAAGACTTTCAATCTCATCAGGCATGCAGGTTTCCTTACCATGTTTTTCATCGGTGAGCGAACGATGGTCTGGTGTTAAAGGTGCGCTTAGAAATTAAAAAAACCCATTTCAAGGCACACTGGGGGTAAGGATCGATCCTGGGTTCGAACCCAGATCCTCTCGCTCGCTGTTAGTAGTTGGTGAAATATAAACATTTGGAAGGACCGTAAAACGTTAAAAAAAATTCAGTTTGAGTTCTTTGAAAATTGAAAAAATGAAGATATGTTTTTACAATATAAAAATATTGTCTTATAAGTACAAGCTCTGTTTACAAAAAGTATTTTATAAGAATAACCTGTAGCTCAGTAAGCGCTTGATGTCTAGTATACAAGTCTACAACATTCAAAGTCAAACTCAATTTTTTTTATTCAAAATAGTATCAAAGTATCTTTTTGAACGTCAAATGAGTCTACCACCGGTTCCAAAGCAAGCCCACTGAGAAGAACCGGCGAAACAAACTCAGTGGAACATTAATACTTAAGCTCGCAACTACATCTTTGTAATATCTATGTGCCTTTATGATGTATTTTGCCGGTTAATATGAGATTAGATAAATTTATTAATCTCCGTGCAGTGGCCAGTCCGTGTTTGATGCTAGGGATCTGTCTTCTTCTTCAATGAACATTGAGGGAGGCATATTTTTAGCGGTGGACGGATAAAGGGTACTGCACGGAATTTGTCTTCCCACCTGGTCAATGGCCGACCAAAACTTCGTCTATCTAAACGCCACCTCCTCTTAAACCTTAATGGTCTGTCGGCCATCAGCTCATGTGACCTGATCATGTGACCAGCCCATTGCCATTTTATCTAGCTTATTCTGAGCACTATTTCGGTAACTTTAGTTCTCTGGCTAAAGTCTTCGTTTCAAATTCCATTGACCAAAGAAACACCTAAGTAGATTCTGGTTCAACCAGCTATGTGACCTCGAAACAGGGTCGTCAAAATTTTGCATATTATGTCACCCTCCACATAAAATGACCTTTTTGTCGCAGTGGAAATGCTTTGTGCATTCACCCGTCGTCAGATCAGATCGTCCCCGGGGATATGTGGGACTCCTGGCGCCTTCCGCTATACCGCACTAAAGCCGCTGCGAGTTGCCTTCAGCCGCTTGAAGGGAAGTGACGTAGACACCCTTTTGTTTTTTCTTTTACGACGGGAAATACACTGACGCATCCCGCAGGGAAGTGGGTCTCCCCAGGCAGGTATGTGGGACTCGCTGCGCCCGAAAGATGGTAAGTGGTTGCAGCTCTACCCACTAAAACCCTGCGAGTGCCACCACTGCCGCCTTTGGTGAGGTGCCCCGGATCTACAAGCAACAGGGCACCTCGACGGCTAGTAAGTCCCTCAGGGAACCGACGCCACCTCCACAGAGCGGTTATTCAGCACCACAGAACAACCACTCCCAACGTCGGAACAGTACGATGAGGTAAGGTTTCCATCCTCACCCCTTGCACCCTGCTCTTTTGTCTTCTCTTCTTACAAGAGGGATATAAAGAGCCCCCTCGGCTCAATTCGCTTCGCCCAAGGTGTTAGGGTCACCATGGGCTACTGAGCCCCACCGCCACGACAAGGCCTGAGCCATGGTGGGGACGTAGACACCCTCGTAACTGGGCAATTCCCTCAAAAATACTATCACCTAATATAGCGTCCATCAAGTCGAATAGGCTTTTCATTGAACATACTTTAATACTTTGTTCAAATCATGAACCTATATTTTCACTTGTTCGGGCGACCTTTTCGATAAAACCTGTATATTGGTTTTTGGTATTAAAAATATATGATTTCCGATTAAGAGCCGATAATCCCTCAAACAGCAAAGTGCAAATCGATTTTACAAGGCCGTACTAATCCAACACTAAATTCAGGGAACCTGCTGGCTTACTTTTGATTACAACCCAAATTGAATTTCGATTCCACTTCCTACCAATCACAAACACTAATTTGTAAATGTTCGAAACGGCTCGAGATGAATTCAAAAATGGAACGAAATATGAATTTATAACCGTTAAATTACGATTAAAAATGTGTTTCGAAATTTGAAACAGGTTACGAGAATTTAATTATTATAATTTTCAAATCAAATAGTAAGAAAATGACATGGTAAATGGTTGCTTGTAAGGTGTAGAGAATCCAAAAAGACGGGAATATAAAAGTCTTTTCAAGCAATGATCAACATCTGCCCAGCCTTTTCGCAAATATATTTTGGAGTCGGATTCCAGTCTAACCGGATTCAGTAGAATACCAGTATTTTAAATAGTGCCTCTCCTCCACAACCCAGTAACTGGGTAAGGATACGGTACCCTGTGGTATGACTGGTTGTCAGACTCTCGGGCTTCTGACAACCCGTAACGACTGTCAAAGATCCACGAATTACAGCTGGGACCAACGGCTTGACGTGCTCTAAAGTTGTTTCACTGTAATGCATTTATCTACGCTGTGGTAATGCTATGATGGCTCAGAATATAGAGCTAAAGCCACACTTTAGGTGGACGCTGAGATAATACTCACGACATATTTAAAATAGACTTAAGAGTATAATATTAAGAGCTGTTTTATAGTAACGGGAGAGGGATCCGCTGTGCCGGGCTTCCGGATGAATATTTACTAATAATGATGTATATTTAAATTAATTGGTATACTCACATTTTAATGACACGCTTACAAGTTTACTTGGAACTAGCTCAGGCAATTTCTAGATGTTTCATAGCCTGAGACATGAGACGTTAAGTCTCCGTACTAGCAATTAGTACCATTAAATACAGTAAAGCTGTTTTGACGTGATAACGTTTAATAACTCGATATTACGGGCAGCATGCACGAAAAAGATGACGTCATGTAGCGTTCTGAAAGCGAGCGCGCGGTACGAACGAGAGAGAGGCATGGTCGCCTCAGTTCGGTTCGTGTTGCATGTAATGTTTGACATAGTCATGTCAAACTATGTTCCATAAACCGACTTTACAGACAACCAATTTTTAAGCAGTTGAGAATGCGGACGCCGCATCTCTCCCCCTGGTAAACGCTAGTAAGCTCTAATCTCAGGAACTATTGGTTGGATTTAAATGATTCTTTAGTTTTAGATAGCCGGTTTATCGATACAGGTAAGATGCCGTTTTAAATATCAGTAAACGCAGGTAAAGCTGCGGGCAACAGCTAGTATACAGGTGGCCATTACAATGATTTATAGAGGCAATACAAATAACGCGAGGTGCCAGCTCCTTAAATTGAAAATTCATGTTGTCACTCACTCGCAGTGACGTAAAAATCTTTTAAAGTTATTTAGTCCTGTGAACTGACAAGATTTACAATGTTAGTTGACTTTCTTTGTGTCACATAGTAGATACCGCCTGGCAGTGTATGGTGCAAGTTACAAGAGGAGCAGATTTAAATAATCGTTTTTTTTTGGAAATTTAAATTTGTAAAAAATTGGACTAAGTATGTACTTTTAAGAGTAAACTTCTTAAGGGATATTGTTGTAGATGTTTGTGAAGATGAATACTAACACTCTGAAAAACGTTTATAATAATGTATGCAACTTACAACTTCAACGTGCTTTGAATAGAAGTACTAAAATGTGATGGACGGAGTTAAGAATATTATATATTTTGAAAAAAAAAATTGTATATATTTATTTATCATCATCATCTTCTTCTTCTTAATGATATTACTAACTATTAGAAATAATCAACACGCATTTTGAAAGATGACTTATGCCTGTGTTGCCTTTTTTAAAACTCGTTTGTTTGGGTATCATTTATTACAATTATTGGCTTGGCTATTCAATCTTCAAAAAAGAACACTGCTAATTCTTCCTGTGTTTAGGAGAAATGGCAAGACAGGCAATATTATTACTGGCACATAGTCTTAACCATCGACCACATAATCCATAGACTCCTAAGGGGAACGGGTTCTGGTAACACATCTGACTTATAGTTCCGATGTAAGCCGTAAACAATGTACTCAAACTATCGTGTCGTTTCATTCTTTCCCGTTGCGAAATATATATCTATTTCTTTTTAACGTTCCGTGATTGGTAATGTATGACTTGCATTAGCTAATCACAGCATTGCAACCCCTTTCGTCTCACCTCAGCTAGTTGCCAGAATGCATTTAATACGAAAAATTAAACATTAGGAGTCTATAGGTTGTGTGGTCAATGGTCTTAAAATTGTGTCTCAGAATAGATAATACATAGATGAGCTGCTTGGGTCACTTCCAGGTATTATATCCATATTTATCGGCTCAACCACTTACCATACGGTGGTAAGTCTGCCTGTTCGTCACTTATAATAAAAAATCCGGTAACCTTGTTACTCGCATCGTAATAAACAAAACGCTTAACACTTGTACCATCAGTTATCTTGGGAACAGTTTAAATTGCTTTTTCAGACACAGCGCGTCTATTCCAAGAGTAACAACAGTTTCTTTTAGATATTAGTCCCGGATCAAGTTTTAACGGTTTTTTCCTGAACAAAGAGAAACGTCACTTTGAATGCATAAAAGACTTTTAAGATACTTTGTTTACAAAGAATGTACACGTTTATATGATATAATGGATATTAAAGTATTTGTTTGTTGGAACTTTTAAATTGTGGAAATTGTTTTGTTTGTTGTTTTAATAATTTGTTGTTTTTTATTTAGTTTTATTTCATGGATGTATAAATATAAGAGCGTATACGCATGATATAGCAGAGGCCGCGTCCTTCGTCGCTGCTTGTCATTACTTTCATTTTCGTTGTTTATTGTAGGACCTAGGAGGTCACACTATTAGACTGGGTACTTGACCTTACACAAAAAGAGAAAGATCGTACACGAAATTGTTACAGAAGGGAGGTCGAGATTCAATACTGAGTAATACGATTTGTAGAATACTCAGTTATTACCACCGACACAACCATTACACAAGCTCGACAAAACACGATATTTGTTAGTCGCAAGCGCACGTCCGCTCTTGCCCATGGCTCTCGTTATAGTGACGTGTACCCCGCCCGTACCGTGAGCACGAGATCGTGTTTATAACTATATATTTAGATACTTATACACTAACTAAAAACACTATATGATTCAAAGTGAAGGCGCTTCTTCTAAAACTGGACTGGCAAATCGATCCCCTTAGTGATCCTGACTGCTGTTCAGAAGGTCGTTGGTGCGATTCCCATCGAAGATAAATGTTTCTGTGAGCATGATCATTTGTTCTGTCTGGGCGTATCTAATCTATTTATTATGTATTTAGAAAAACTATATAAGTATGTATCTGTTATCTGGTTGCCATAATAAAGACTGTCTAGTTTGGGATATGGCTTTGTGCGAGTTATTTCTACATTAATATGTAGAGAGACTATTATTTTTGTAGACTATTATAACCTTCACAGTCCGTCAATTTAAAACAGATTTAGAAATAGAAGAACACAGTTTAACCATTACTGAGGCCCGCTGTGATTGGCTATAATTGGTGCGTTATTAACATATATATTGTATTCTTATTACATTTTTAAATAATATTTTTATGTATTTTTTATTTTATTATTTTATATACGTAGATATTTACTGAGTCAGATTAATATAGTGAAGTAGCGATTTATAATGATTTATAGTAATAACCACCGAAACAATTTTTTAGGTAACGTCCATGAAATTCCATTAAGAATGGTACTTGGCTTCCTATCCTCTCCAAGATCTGCATGGACTTCACAGTATTACGATCTCGTGATCGTGATGCTGTGACGCCCATATTTTGCACACTTTATGGGTGTGCTTGGCCGAGTCAGCCACAGCGTTTGGAAAACAAATACGCACCGACAAATATGCCTGAGCTGGTCTTCGGTAAAGTAAATCTTTTATGTTCATGGGTGACGCCAGGAAACGCATTGGATAAGCTCTTCACTCTTCCAGTTTTAGGCTCACAACACGCAAAATAGTCGCATAAGCGTCGAGTTCCGAAGACCAGCCTGACCTCAAGTCTCATGTGAGCTCATCCCTTCTACAGCTAGATAGGTACTATGGAGCTAAACATATTTGTTATAAAGCATATTAAACAACAATATATAAGCCATAAATAACAATAATACTTCTTCTTATAAGTAAATTATCAGCTTAAACATATATAGACCTTTGTCGAAACACTTTGTTTCTGCAATAATATATCTACAAAATTGCATTATAAATTTCGTTTACATTAAGTTTGGAAACAAAGAGTTAGGGGTATCGGGGGTCACACCGGCCAGTCCCTGGGGATTTTAAATGTGAACCGGAAAATAGGTCATTGCCCTCGCCGGTGGCAGGTGCGAGAATCCTGCAGCGAGGCGCTTCTGCGATGTAGGTTCGATAAATCTCAGTCGTAACGTTTCGATAAGTTACTTAGGAGTGAATTGAAATACGATTCAGAGAACGATCTAAAAGAATAAGATGGGCAAATGCGACCATTTTTATTATTTTAGTAACATATTTTAACGTGAAGAAGGAGCGATGATGGTTCAGTGGTGGGTGGACTCAGCCTCTTATGCAAGAGGTTCCGGGTTTGATCCTGACAAGGGGGCGTGTGTGCCTTGAAATGATTTTTTTTAAATTTCTAAAGTGAACCCCAAACACAAGACCATAGTTCGCTCAAGGATAAAGGAAAACATCGTGAAGAAACCTGCATGCCTGATGAGATTAAGTCTTTGAAGGTATGTGAAGTTCACCAACCCGCATTGGGCCAGTGCATCGGTGAACTATGGCCCATTACCCACCTCGCCTGATTTCGAGGAAGAGTTTACCCAGTTTTTTTTTAAGTTGACAATTCGCTAAAATGCTGTTACCTCAGCCAGAATATAATGGGGGAGGTGGGCTATGTGGAACTCTACGGTGTGTATCTCTCACTCTCTATGGTAAGGTGGACGCAGATTCTAAGCCCACACCAAGACTGGTTTTTTTACTTCCCAAATTTTGCCGCCCTGGACACTAGCAACGCACACGCAAAAAACAAAACACGCATGACATTCGAGCGTCGCGACACGTCCGCACGCCCTGACATTGACCACTTTTTTTTTTTTTTTTTCTTTTACGCCGGGAAATGCGCTGATGCATCCCGGTGGGGAGTGGGTCTCCCCAGACGGGTATGTGGGACTCGCTGCGCCCGAAAGATGGTAAGTGGACGCAGCTCTACCCACTAAAACCCGGCGAGTGCCACCACTGCCGCCTTTGGTGAGGTGCCCCGGATCTGCAAGCACCAGGGCACCTCGACGGCTAGTCAGTCCCTCAGGGGACTGACGCCAACTCCACAGAGCGGTTGTTCCGCACCACAGAACAACCACTCCCAACGTCGGGACAGTACGATGAGGTGAGGTTCCCAACCTCACCCCTTGCCCCCTGCTCTTTTGTCCCCTCTTCTTATAAGAGGGGTACAAAGAGCCCCCTTTGCTTCGCCCAAGGTGTTGGGGTCACCCTGGGCTACTGAGCCCCACCGCCACGACAAGGCCTGAACCATGGTGGGGTGACATTGACCACTGGCTGATCTAGTCTGAAGCGGTTTCGGCTCATACGGTAAGCGGCCAGTGGTCACGCACACACGCGCGTTGCACTTGTAGTGATGTACCTATCACAGCGCACTCGGATGTAGCTTTGGCTATTTTCCGTTTCTTTACTCATTTGACACTAGCCCATTCTGCCCCTATTGGAAATCCACCGCTGCATATGTAATAGCTCGCTAAATTATTATGACGATTCTTCTTTACATACGACTATTTGTACATCTGTTCAAATATTCGTGTATGTAAAGAAGTATTTGTGTCCCGCGTTTATTAAATGTTTGACAAACGAATTCCAATCGAGGGTAAACAATTTTCAAATATGTATAACTAAAATACTTTATAAACTGATAGACGATCTCCGGCTTATGTTTAGCAGTGGATGGATAATAACTGAAACTAAACGACAGAGCTGAAAACTTTTGAAACGCGTAAGGGATTTTAACGTGTCTAATATCTATATGATGATCAGTTAAGTAGTTTTCACGTGAAAGCGTAACAAACACTTACACATTTATAATATTAGTAGGATGTTTTTTATAGGGGTAGTTATATTGTTTATAAATTATATTTGGTGTCACTAGGTGATTATGTAAACGTTTAACGGGTCAAGTTGTAAATTTAGGACTTTATATTAATATTATTTTAATGTTATATTAATGTTATGTCTTTATATTAATGTTATTTATTACCTAAAACTATTTAAAACGAGATGTGTGTGGTGTTTTGACCGACACCCGTATTCAGCGTACTTGGATAAGTAATGAAACAACAATATGCAAAGAACGCTTCTATCTATGCTCTCCTGATATTAATGTCGGTTTTATATGGGTTTGTCAGACGCACAGTTGCGGATTTCATTTAAGTGGTCTATGAATTTGTTTGAATGACCCTATGCGTTGGGGAGTACTGTGGTCTATGACACCTCATAGTATAGTTTGTGAATACGGGTGATAGTCACGTGAAGAAGCCATTCGTAGACAATGTCGAAATATTGAGCACCGCGTAATAAAAATTGAACATGGTAAATATCCCGGTTTAAGTAGTTTCAGATAGTAAATAATTTGAAATAATTGTTTAATATTAGGACATACATTTACTTAATATGTAAATAGAATTTTTGAATATGTAATGAGATAGCAATTTAGAAAATAGTGCACAGCATTAAATCTAGAAATGCTGTATTAGGCATAAAACCGCAGACCACCTAAACGTTCGCACCAAACGTCTGACCACTCAATTGGTGGTCAATTGATTGATAATTACAATTGATAATTACTATCCAGTTGTTTACGGATTTACATGTAACTAATTTATTATTCGGTTAAGGCTTAATGGACTCGAAATTAGCATTTACCGAATACGTGCGCAGTAAAATAAATTTGCGGCATTTAATTTAATGCAGCAGAATAGCGACCGATGTTTATGGGATGTATATTTTTATTCTGTAGCTATTAACACGTCCTAGATTTTCACCGAGGTTCCAATGACTTAGTGGATGTAGAATGGGCCTCTTGATTAAGAGGTTTGGGTTCGATGCTGGCCCTGTGGGTTTTTTGAAGTGAATACTTCTTTAGCCGCTTCCTTTTTGGTTGGGGAAAATATGGGTTCACGTCACCGATTTGCTAATGTGAAATATTATGTTTACTTATAGTATTTATGTAGTATAATTGGTAATAGTATGACAGTATTATGATTTTTATAATTTATAATGATTTCTAAGTTTTACTCCGTCTTCCTCTATTTCAAAGGAGTTTCTTAAATATTTTTATTTGCTCCACACAGAGTTTTTTTTAATATTTTAATTTCATGTATTCACTTTATTTTCTGAGAAATAAATATATTTTAAAAATTTAGTTAGCTCTGTAATAATATGTAAAACAGGAATCATTTAAAGACGGAATGGTGGTATCTGGGTGTTCATTAACGAAGGCTTAATTCTATAAAAATGTTAATGCTAATGATGGCAGCAAAGCATATTCCTTCCAGAAGGATCACCGGATGAGAGGTCAAGATAAAAAAGCGTGTTTCCAAAAAGGTCGGACGCTTAAATATTTTTCACGCGTTATAAATTTCCCAAAGAGCAAGGTTCTTGAATTCTGGCCCCTTCCTGGCCTTTTGTTGTTTAAACAGAAACTTTTTCCTGTCGTGACAAATCACTTGTACTCATTGTTTTATCACGCATTCTGGTTGGTACAATTGTGTTGAAAATAAAATATAAAAAATGGGATCTCATAAATTTGTCATGTCCGTTGTTTGTTTAAGTGTTTTGAAATATGTTTAAACAATGAACGTTGAAACCTTTGTCCTGTTAACTGACTATAGGGTATTTAAAATAACCCAAAGCAGCCATTAATCGAACTGACGAACATCAAACGGTCGACACGGTTGCGATATAACATTAAAAAATTACCGCTAGAAAACATGCTTTAAAATAAACCGCATCTAAATCGTTCTATGCGTTTAAGAACAGTAAGTAGTGCACGCATACAATGCCATGACACACGGTGGTTAAACTTATAACCCTTTTTTGCGTTTGGGGTAAAAAGTACGATTACTTATATGATTTAATAACAAAAATCAATGGCAAAGCCTCCGCGCCCTTGGATTATAAGATAAAGTACATTGTGTAATCTGACTTGTTGAAATGGTTAATGTTCTTTACGAGATATTTTGTTAAAGATTACCTATATAGAAAATTGTGGTAATAGCACACAACTGATAAAACGGTAGAAAGTCGCTTACGCTATTACGGTTTACAAAAACCGTAAATACAAAATACCGGTAAAACAGGTAGGGAAAAGTGTCTATTTTATGCTACAAGGGTAAACGAACAATCGAAGTCTTTTGGCCACTATCAACGCCCAAATCAACACAACCAAAGTTATGCAGATGCATTGATTTCCTTTTCTCTAACCCCTCAATTGGCCCCATTGTAAGAGGTAGTGCCATGTTGCTTTGCAGCCAAATTAGACGGGCATGTCTAGACCTAGAGTCTTATCTCACTCACAAAATACCGACGTAAAGTAACAGGTATGTTGCGTTATCTGTTTTGTGAGTTTCCGGTTGCTCATTTATACGGAAGAAGGGCAATGCATCATAACCCCTGTTTGTCTTTGGGCATTGCTAGTTGCCTTGAGGTTCCAACTATTCGCTTGCCTCTTCATAGCATAAAGAATGCGTAATTAGTCAGTAACTTTTAGGAAAATGGGAACTTGGTCCTTTGAGCCAGGACGTTGGCAATTATTCCGTCCTGCAACCGTAAACCCACAAGAGTAATAAATCGGCCATCTTGGCGTTCAAAAAGGTCCATATAATAGTGGACAGATACAGGACGACGATAGTGATAATAATTCTGTACAGTTTCCATTCGAAGTAATGAAATCTTTTAAAACCACACAGACCATCTTCGCAGTATCTTTCCAAAGTATACAAGAGAAGTTATCTCAAGTAAGCGAGGGAACTGACGTGTATTTTATAATTCAAACTTTGAACAATCTTTTTCAGTACTTTATATCATGGATAAATTTTTATTTCATTGAATATACTCTTTATTGTTAAAGATTAAAATTGTTAAAATGAAACACATTTTACGGATTTTTTGCTTTTTATTTACTTTTTAATTGCCCCGCGTATGATACCTTTCATCATCATCATTAGCCTTTATTCGTCCAGTTCAACATAGGCTTTAAAAAAACGCCAAGACGACCGGTTCCTTGGCGCTTGCATCCAATACGGACCGGCTACTGCACGGAGATCGTCTTCCATATTGGTCTTTCAGTCACGGAAAGAAAATTAGAAACAAAATATGATTAAAATCGTATTACTTTGAGAGGTATATCATGTGTCTAAGTTATGTGCCATTTAGACAATAGACGGAAAGAATAGGTTCCATTAACTTTTGGTTGCTCAAAGTATTAGAATCGCCAAAATTACAGAGTATTATTATGCGTTAAGATTTGTTTTATAATAATAATTACGACCAAATATTTTAGTATCTTATTTTATATCAGGTTTGCAAAGGTATATTGAGTCCATTTTTGTAAAATTAATTTTGTTCCGCATTATCGGACATTAATAGGATATGGTTCCAATTAAGTGTGGTTTATCCTTCGGTTGGGCAGACCATAATCCGCTTAAAGCCCTGGATAACTTCTTCATATAAAACCATATACGCTTTTTTGCAAACAATCCTGTACAATGAGGCTTAAGCGACAAAGGATTTTCGATTATATGGGATATATTAATAAGCTTTACACACGGTTTTTATGAACTCTTTGTCGTCAATTAAAAAAAACTGGGGAAAAGACACCAGTAGAAAATGTCGAAATATCGAGATCCGTGAAGTAAGAGACGTATTGTTAAGACATTGTAATAATTCCGTTAAAAAGGGTCCATTGGTTAAAGTCAAAGGTTTTCTTTTTTGAAGGAATTGGTAGTGCCATACTGTTTTGGGACCAACTTGGGCCAATACAACCGGGGTGGTCGGACCTTTCGCTCACATTATGCAGTCGTAAAGAGACTGGTTGTTGTTACTGTTGCGTTTCGAACTGTTTCTAAGTTCCTAGTGACCTTTTTGTTTAACGTAGAGAAAAATAATTAGCACCTACCGGGAACTTGAGTAGGTATACTGGCATATAATATGGGGACTCACATTTGGGTGCATATTCCACTAAAACCAATCCCTTTAGCCATTTAGATAGGGTCCTGAATCTGCAGGCAACAGGATCAACTCAGCAACAGGCTGGCCCCAGCAAAGGCCAGATTCTCCAAATAGGGGGACAACCGCTGGCCGCTACAAAGCAGTCCCCACATCGTTGCGTTAGGAACTACTATTAATAGTAATAATAAATAACATTTATAAATATATCTTTCAGACATTAAAAAACATCAACACTTAGTGTCGGGGTGTGATGAGAAAGAAGAAATGTATATAATTGTGAACATATTATTTTTATATAACTATTTTTAGCTGAACATAATAATATAATTATGTGTTTCAGTTTAATTCGTTGAGCTCAAAATTTCTGCATCGTTTACGTTCTCGAGAAATATTGAAAATAACCATGGAACACAATAATAATAAATATTATTTTATTTAGATTCAAATAGAAACAGAAGGAAAAACTCCTACACCGTTCTTGTTTAAATAAAATACTTTTAGCATCGTGCATTTCGTGAAAGCTGGACAATTGGGACTCATTTATCTTGTATCTTTTAGTTTTTGTAAACTTGCCAACAAATGCTTCGTGTGGGATTCTGGCAGTAATAGTCGCTATTATTATTAGCAAAGTCAACCTAGTAGACGTGCCAGTAGGAACACCCTCCCCCGCCCCCTTCAACATACAACAATTACCTAGAAGTGAGCCAGTCAACTCACATAGAAACATATCCTGATGTGTATGTCTCGGTCAAACTATAGCCTGTCCCGATCTTCTTTCCGAAACTCACCAGTTTTTCTACGGGGAAAAATTTTGGACAGGAAGACAAAACTGAGTTGGAGGAGACGCTTAGCAGTCTAACATATCATACTAGCAGCGTCCCGGTTTCACCCGCCTATGTGTTATAGCCGTTGTGTAAGTGTTTATTGTTTGGTTTCATTATAATCCAGTTGTTTTTACGTGTAAGAGTAACAAACATCCAGACTTACAAACTTTCGCATTTATAATATTAGTAGGATAGCAGGAAGTAGGATTCGAACTCAACGCAATGTTCATTTCACTAATTTCATTTCGCGGAGCTCGATATTTCGGCATCGAATGCCTTGTTCTTAAGTCTTATGTTGTACATAAGACTTAAGAACTCGTGAAAGAAAGAAAGAAAATTCGTGAATAATGATGTCGGTATAAAGTTTTCGAAATTCGAACTCAGTTCTTCTTAATAAATACCATTGGAACATTTGGAGTTTTTATTCGGAATAAATGAGGTATGATCGAGAAACCATTACGGATGGGCCCCTGTGACACCGTACCCTCCGGTTCCAGGCGCTCGTTAGATGTTCCAAACTTTTCTAATTAGGTGAAAAGCATTAATCTTGTTGACGTCCCGCGATTCGGTGTGACTGGCACAATTTGAGTCGAAATAGTGAATACATATTTATTTGCCTATTTAATAGTAAAAATTGTGTCAAGGAAAAGTCTTTTGAAAGGGTTTTTTTATTCTGATATACCTCTATTTGAGGATGGAACGAGTTAGTTCTGCATATGTTTTTTTTTTAATAAGGCTTCATTTTTATCGCGGTTACTTACAGCACCCATGGAAGGACTTTGTTTAGTTACTAAAGTTGAGACTAAGCTTTAGACTCTAGTAGCGCCTAAAGAAGTCTCACTTCAATGTAATTTTTCTTTTCTTATTTCTTTCCAATTAATGTTCTTTCAAAATTTTATTCTTTTTTCTTTCATTTTTATGTCAAATCATGTCAAGAATTAGACAACATTTATCTTATTTAAACGTATAATATATTACCTTTAAACGAGCAATTCTTGTATACATTTTATATAGAATCTGAATCTTAGAAACGGCTCCAACGATGTTCATGAAATTTTGTAGACACGGGTTAAAAAGGGCGATAAATCGATCTAGCTAGGATGCATTATTTTAAATTTAGTTTTATCCGTGTTTTGAGGTAATGAAAAAATATCAGTAGAATACGGACGTAAATTTCACTGTCAATTAATATGATATTAACATGATAGCTAAGGGGGCGAATAAGGCAATTATGATCCGAAAAGAGCCTGGTTTGAATCTCCAGTTCAATCCCACTTTATTTCTTTTTTTTCAAGTTCATTCTTTTGGAAGAAAAAATCAGAGCAAATGCTCGGTCAACCGGGTACTTTATTTTCATACAAGTAACAATTATAATAAAACAACTTTTACGGATTTTATCGCGGTTTATTTAGTTTTTTACAATCCCGACGTTTCGGACACTTTACAGCAACCATGGTCACGGGAGGACTGGAGGGATGGTTGCTGTAAAGTGTCCGAAACGTCGGGATTGTAAAAAACTAAATAAACCGCGATAAAATCCGTAAAAGTTGTTTTATTATAATGAGTGAAATTCGCGTAAACATAAGAAAACAACAAGTAACAATTGTTTAATATAGTCAAAGTGTACATTAATACTTATCTCGAATTTCATCTCATCTCTCGAACCCTTTCACTCACAGGTTCGTCTATAGACATCAATTAATCTACGCGGCACAACGCCCTTCATTTGTTAGATAACGAATGAGGCTTTCTGTTTATTTGCGTCGTGTCTAATGTATCAAAATCCGAAATTCATTAACAAACTCACCATTGTTGCTGAGTTGTTGAATTAACAGACCGTCATTGCTGAGTTGACTGTTGTACTACCGAATTAACTAATGTTGCTGAGTTTCTGTCGTATTTACTGAATTTGTACCAGTTGATATTAAAATTGATATAATATTTAATTTTACGTTGCTTGATTTATCAGTCATAATATGGTAGTGGAGGGATAGTGATTCATTAGTGATACCATAAAAATATATCTATTTACCTAGGCAGATGACTGTACGAGTGCCAATACTTTGCTAGGTTTTTCGTTAAACAGTTTTGCTGTGTCAGAATGATCATCACAGGCGATGTTTCAATACAGACTCTGCTCAACAACAGATTAGCTCCAAGGTCATAGAGATAAAGAGCTAGTTAAGGGTATTCATTTTTAAAAATCTAAAAGCCGGCCATCACTTTTTGTTTGCCATTGCGATCTCTTAATGCAACAACTTTACTTTGATGAGGGCAGACCAGGTTACTGGCACTATCTTACTGCTTAGGAGGCAGCAATGAATGAGTAGCCCGGGCTACACATTTAATAAAAGAGTAGCCCGGGCTTTACTCATCCAATAAAAAGGTAGCCCAGCTCCCTTGAAAGTCGTTTGCACTTGCGTTGGTTATCAGGTCGTTCTTCTGTCTAATTGGTGAACTAGAATACAAAAATTAGTGAAACACTGTATGAATGAATGTTATCTACAGGCTGATTCAATTTTATATCATTAATGTGGCATCTAGACCACACGCCTCATTACCATTTGTGAGAAAATTATTCCGAACTGCGAAAAACATACTTTATCCGAGTTGAGTAAGAGATCAGGAAATTATTCAAATATCCCACCGTTGGGTGCAGGCACACTGCTCTTAAATGGTTTATTATACGAACGGCATAACTTGCGAATATTAGCACATCCAATACTCAATTAGATTTAATTTGCAATAAAACTAATTGTAATGAAACAATTTTTATGGATTTAATCGCGATTCATTAATAGTTTTACATGCCTACACACAAAGTAAGTAAGGATTATTAAAACGATGCAATGTTCTATCAAATTGACTTTTTAAATAACAAATTATGTAGTTTGGATAATTCTACTTACATTAATACAATGAAATCTCATTATTACCAAACTAAATAATTTATTATTGTACTTTTTTTATACTTGTCTTTTTTTTTTTTTTGCGGATTTTTCGTAAGAGAGACGTAACACTAGGACGTCTGACACCTCAGTCCAGTGGTTATGGTTGCTGTACAGTATCCGAAATGTATATAATAGATATGGGTATATTAAAAAAAAACTTAATAAACCGCGATAAAATCCGTAAAAGTTATTTCATTATAATTAGTGAATTTCGTGTGAACATTAGAAAACAACATCTATTAGAAGTATTGAAATTAAAATATTACGGAAAATTTCGAATTTATTAAATGGTAATTATTGCGTAACTAAGGAATTTGAATGAATAAAATAAAGAGGAACTATAAAGAAAAATAAAAATGCGAAACACAAAATAATCCGTGTTTTTCTTTTTTTAACAAAATAAACAGTTTTCCGTAATAAACATTTTACAGCCGTGTATATATTAAAGATTTGGATTTCCAACTGGAGTCGCAAGTAAATGTACCGTAATAAAATCACCTCAGACGTGCTTCGAAGTTAAATAAACGCGCTAGTTATTCCCTTATTATTTCCATTTTCACGAGTGCAAATTAGTGAAGTGGGTTTTGCACAGCTTAACTGCCGCAAAAGCTATGATAAAAGTTAAGCTCTATTTTTATGGTTGGTAATGTGTTCTGCCTTGTATCTTGTTCATGTTGTTTATAGACTATATCGGTTAATTTCAAAATCAAACACAAGTACTTCTATTTGACGAGTGCCGAGACAAAACGGGTTATCTTGAAAGCTAGAATTGTCGAGAGTAGAAATGTTACATAGATAAGAGTTAGATCAAAATATACATGTGATCCTTGGCTTTACACTAAGTTATACTATTTTTGGGTATAAATAATTACTCCCTTGAAAAATTTCTATCATAAATGATATAAAATGTAACTTGTATTTTTTTATAAAATTATATATACACTGTCAGCTAATTTGCTAATTATATACGAAATCCAAATTGCAGAAAAAAAAAAGATTTTCTTCAACTACTTTAAATTCTGACGCTTGACGCCTTCGGCCCAGTCATTTAATCACTAATGTACAATACTAATATGGATGAAACTACGATATTTCTCAGAGCACAATTTTTTTTTCTATAGAAAAAAAAATGATGAAACGACGATATTTTGTTCACCCTTATTATTATTTCAAGGTTAATAAGACAGCCAATTTTACATAAAACAAACCAGATTGAGTCACCGAAAATTTTGAGATAATCCTCAGATTGGGCCAAAATATAATAGGGTGCTGTTACTGTCAGCTTCGATCGATAATATAATAAACGAATTTTGAATATTTTTGCGCTAATTTTAATTTATTTTTCTCGGTACAAAAATCTCTACCTACTATATATTTCCAATATTTTTTACTAAAATAAATACCGATCCTGGTCGCTATTTCTAACAAACAAACAAACACATTAACAATATTAGTCAAGATAAGATACACAATAGACTACACGAACTCAAACCCTAAGCTAACTGTTTACTAAGCGTTCGAGTATCGATTATTTGATCCGTCGGTTCCTTTAAGTTGTACCTGCATCGCTTGCATCGCCTGCATTACCTGCGTGACCTGCATTACCTGCGTGACCTGCATTATCTGTATCGCAAATAGATTAAGGAACAAAGCGCCCTCCATTTGAAACGATTTCAGGCTTCATATTTAAAGACAGTATAATAAGAGACTTACTTGTGATTAGTACCACGTGTTAAAGTTGTTTTTGTTAGGAAGAACATCATGTTTGTAAACGAATAAGAAACAAGCAAATATTAAACGTTTATATTTCTTGGTTTCCAAATAATAGATAAGTTTGAAATATTTAAATTTTAAAGGGTATTACATGGTCAAAGTATCATAATGAAGTCATGAACGTCGTAAGTGTGAATAGACAACTTATAAATGTATTTGAGGCGGTGAAGCAAATGAAGTGGGGGGATAGCGCTCTCGGAAGACACTTACTCTACGTAGAAATAAGACGTAGAAATATAGAAAATATTTCGTTCGAATCGGAAAAATATTATTTATTATTCCTTACTTAAATAACAGTTTCCCTAAGGGCCTGTTTCACAACCTCCAGATAAGTTCCGGATAGGCTATCGGCAACATATTTGACAGATACTCCGTACTCTATCTGTCAAATATGTTGCCGATAGCCTATCCGGAACTTATCTGGAGGTTGTGAAACAGGCCCTTATTATCATAATTATATTATATCACTGTTATTAATTTCATTGAGATTTGTTGATAAATAATACAGATACAATTACTGTTAGAATGTGAATATTAATGATTATTTTATAATTTTTTAAACGGGTTATCGATATTTTTTTAATGTGTTTTGAAGACAAAAGTCCACCCATAAATTATACATGATTAACATAACATTGTCATAAAAATTACTTAGAATTTTATTACGTAGTCTGCTATTGCCACTTAAGTTTTACACACAGTAAGTTTTTCGTTACAATTCATCGTTTCTATGTATCGAATAGAAACGATGACAAAAAAGTAGTCGAAAACATTCAATAGTATACTATTGCTCACGTCGAGTTCCGCACCTGCGGGGACATGAGATATTACGGCGAAAATCCTCAACTACACGTTGAAATGTAAAATAATGTTACTGCGACGTATTCCGACGATGTATGCACGGTTTCTTTTATCTTATATCGCTATGACTTATGATACATTATTAAATTTTTTATGAAAAAGACATTAATTTTAAATCTCATTTGTAAGGTTCTGACCTAAAAGTGTAAGAAGTCTTCTCTTAAATTGAGTAACGTAAAATCAAAAAAAAATATGTCGCTATATTTATATAATGTATTAGCTGTCCCGACAGACTTCGTTCTGCCAATATTAAAATTGCAATTACAAAATAGGGGTTGATGAAGGGTGAAAATTGAGGATTGTATGTATTTTTGTATGTTGTATCATAAAAAAATAGAAATTAAAAATTTTGTCTAAAAAATAAAAAATAAATTTAGGGGTGGACTACCCCTAACATTTAGGGGGATGAAAAATAGATGTTGGCCGATTCTCATAGATACCGAATAAGCACAAAAAATTTCATCAAAATCGGTCAAGCCGTTTCGGAGGAGTATGGCAACGAAAACTGTGACACGAGAATTTTATATATTAGATGTATACTCAATGAAATATAGCGTCGAAATGTATAAGTGTATAAGTTGAAGACCTCTGTGGTTCTGTGGCTGTGGCTCTGGAATGGTTAGCGCGTCTCGCTCAAGTCGGTGGTAGCGACTTCGAATCCCGCCCGGGAACAAAATAATTTTCTGTGTTCTTGGGATATAATAACAATTTTAAATATATGTATATAATAAAAAGTATTAAATATATTTCCGTTGTCTGGTACCTGTAACACAAGTCTCTTCGAGAACTTAGCACGGGACCAGATTGAAGTGGTGTAATAGCGTCCATGGATATTATATAATTATTATTATACGTCCATACTAATTTTATAAATGTGTAAGTGTTTGTTACGCTTTTACTTGAAAACTACTCGACCGACCATCATGAAACTTTCTACACATATTTTAGGAGGTACCAGGAGTAATATAGGATACATAAAAAAAAGGGTTTTTTGCTAACGCTGAAGAAGCCACTGGCTGGTGCTTTATAACTTCAGAATCGCATCAAATAACATCCTTCTTTAAATGATAACTTATTTAGCCATATTGAACACTTTTTGGTAGGAGGAAATCCTTACTAATATTATAAATGCGAAAGTAACTCTTTTCAGGTTCAGGTCCACGCCTATACCACAGAACCGATTTTAATGAAATTTGGAACAGAGATAGATTATAGCTTGAGAAAGGACATAGACTACTTTTTGTTGCGAAAATAGGGGATGTAAGTTTGTATGGAAGTTCGTCATTATACATAGAAGATGACGCCATGAAACTTTGCATTTAGGCACTTGATAAGAATTACATAATCATTAATAAATGTTCCACCGTTTTTAACATTTTTACTTATATGGGCATGAAATAGAAGATGAAAGTTCGCAGGGTAGTTAAAAAAATATCTGTCTGTGTTTACTATACGTATATTCATCAGCAACATATTGTATATCCTTACTAATCCGTACTACTACGTACGGAACTGCTACTCCGAATTTAATACGAGCGAAGCCGCGGGCAACAGCTAATCATATATAATAAGTAATTTAAACTTACAGTAGTATCCGGCAAACAAATCGGTCTATTAAGGGGGCTTAGACAAAGTAACATTAATAAACGATAACGAAGTGCGAAAATGTATTGGGTTGACATAAGTCGCGCTAAATCACGTGCCAATCGTTATCGTAAGAAAATCGCAAACTGTCTATTGGTTATCCATCGTTATTGTCAATATCTTATCGGTTAGGAAGTCGTCGTTGATAACTCAGAGACGATGACGAATTTCGGTACCTTTTCGCTACGGAAAGATCTTACTTTGTCTAAGCCATCTCTATATATAAGAATCGAATTATATACAGTATGTAACTAAACAGCCTGCCTTTCTTCGTTAGTTCGTTAGCGCGAGTTCCAAACTCCATACGCTCGATTCGATTTAATATACAATACATTCGTTAAAATACATAACAAAACCATAAACACAACAACAATAATTTAATGCAATAAGCTAAACATCTTTGAATACTGAGACAATCGGTTTCTGTTCATCATTGTGTGACATCTTCGTGTAACATCGTGTGACATCGTGTAGCATCGTAGTTTGATTTTACTCCCATAGATTTTGATACCCCAGCCTTAGATCAATAATATGTCTAGATAGAGTGTCGCGCGGAAAACACGTCCAAAAAAATAACAACCAACTGTTGGCCTCTAAATGCTTTCTCTGTGTTTAGTATCCGTCCCTTTGTCAAAGAATACGCATGAATTGTTACGTATTATTGTTTTTATTTATAATGAAGGTTTGTGTTGAAGTGTAACGAGATTTAAAAAGGATGATTATGGGAGAACTGTAGTAGCTGGTATCACTATTCACGAATACATCTTTGAAAATGTTGGCCAGTTCTTTTTGTTTTGATTGTAGGGCGACACTCCATCTAGACATATTAATGATCTAAGACCCCAGCCTTGTAAATATTAAAATCGATTCTTGAGGAGTAAACTTCAAAAACTCAATACATTGATAAGTAAAACAAGTATCAAAAAGCACACTAAGGTTGTTTACTACTACATAAATCTGTAACGGGTTTGAAAGATTATGAAGTGTTATAAATATAACCATTATGAACAAAGTAAAGTCGCTATGGGCACTTGATACGTAAAGTTTCGCGAAGCTGGTTTTCATATACTGAGCTCAAGTAGAATAAAGTACCGCGTAATGAAATAAGTTTCCTTTAAGCCTTTGCTAAAATATTTTTTAATATTCTTTCCACGGTTCATTTTTCGCGTTTATTAATTAGTGTAGGAGATGCTTTATAGAATTGCTTATTTGACGTTTCACCAATGATATACTTATAATGATTAAAACGGTGAAGGAAAACATCGTGAAAAAACCTGCATACCTGAAGTCTTCGAAGGTGTGTGAAGTTCACTAACCCGCAGCAGCGCATCGGTGAACTATGGCCTATTACCCTCCTCGCCTGATTTCGAGGAGGAGACCCATGCCCAGTGGTGAGACATATTAAGGTTGATATTTTATTTTTATATAATGATATAGTTTGTTTGTTTAGATGTACTAATCTCTTACCTTTTAGATATTTAATAAAATATACAAAACATATTATAGCGTTTAATTTATTTAATTCGAGGCGGAACAAAAGCTTAAGCACTTTCCTAAATAGACAATTAACATATAACCTAAAGTTAACAACAACAGAACTAGTTATCCCACATATAGAAACAGCAATTACGACAGAGATATATCATAAACCACGCTAGCGCTCGAATACATCAATGTATCCCATTAGTTACTATCACACTCAAAGAGAGTTACATAATAAAGTTTTTGTTATGAATAATTAATTAATTTATTCAAAGTTTTTTTTTTTAATAAATTGAACTACTATCCTATGTTTTGGCTTTCTGATTGCTGAATTGATTCTTGGACTTAAGTTTTTGTGTGTTATTAGAGAGTGGACGCCCAGAAAACCTGTGACAATATTAGAATTGATAATTAACTAGCTGTTGGCCGCAGCCTTGCCCGCGTGAAAATTAGGGTACACGTACAATTATATCCCTTTAATTTAGCCTTATTGAAATTCTCTCTGTATTTTACTCGGTTATCGTCCCGATACCATAAATACACGGACTCGACAACACACGATATTTGTTGGTCGCAGCCGCACGTCCGCTCTCGTCTATGGCTCTCGCTGTAGTGACGTACGCCCCACCGGTACCGTGAGCACGAGATCGTGTTTACAACTATTTAAGATGGCTATACAATAAAACTACAAACACCACACTATCAATTTCATCTAAATAGATTTTCTATAATTGTAATCAATATAATATTATATCCGTATAACTTGAAAGAATTTTCATACTTCTTCTAGAAATTAGAATAATCCATATAAACTACCCCACCCCTATTTTAGTTCCTTAGAAAGTCGAATTTATAAAAATTCTTAGTGCTCACTGCAACCATAGGAATCCCTGTATCAAATTTTAAGTTCCTACGTAGTGTAGTTTCGTGCTTTGAAATATAGGTGAATGAATCTTACCTATATAATATGTATATACATAGATAATGAAACTAAAACGAAAGGAGTAGTATACAAATATAGTGGATCTTATCTAGAAGAAGCGCGTCCCAGCGCATATCTGCAACCCTGATAAGAATGTTAGCAGGCGGACACTCGCAGCCTGAAATCGATACCAACCCAAAATATTCAGTATTGACAAAATACAGAATCGAGTAATAATTGATGGCGTAATCGGATCGGAGAACAATATAATATTTGTAATATACTTAGTATCGATAAAAAATTAAAATGGTCAGTTTTTGTAATCGGCTTATCGAACCCTCGGCGAAAGCCTAACAAATAACAATAATATATTTAGTTGATACAAAAAGGATTTAAATTACGTTTACGTTTGTTGGACTGGATGGACCCGGAGGTCATGGATTCGAATACTACTGAGATGAAATGATAATCTGTATGATGAATCCATGTTGAATGCGAATGGCAAGGGAGCAATCGTTAAGATCGATGAAAGACGATGATGATGATGATGATGATAACTATAACGTATGTCTTTACCAGGTCATGTAAGTTTGTTCAGGATAGGTACGCTATAATAAAAGTTATAATTTACTTCGTACTTCAGATAATCTGTGTTTTATTTTAATAATAACGTTCACTGACAGACCTCTCCATAAACACCGAGACGACCAAGGATTCGTTCGGACAGTGAACTAATGGTCAATAGTTTTTAGTCAAAACGAATCTTTTGCTTCTATCGCCCTCTCACAATAGTTTAGAGATACTATTTCGCTATTTTCTCTCAGGGCATTATAATGGAAGGCTGGCTGTGTAGATGATATATATTTTATACATCGAGAGAGTGCTGAAGGAGCAAAATATTTCACAAAACAATGGCTGAGGATAAATATAATTATACAGAATAACATAAATAATAAGTCAGACTTCCGTAACTGTAACGTAGATATTATTTATGCTGTTTTCGTAGAAATAATGTTAAATATAAGACTTATTTTACATTATTTTTTGGTAAACAATAATATTATGTAGGTGCACGTATATTTTTCTAAGTCAAAACAAAGAAGAGTATCCTACTAATATTATAAACTCGAAAGTTTGTGAGTATGGATGTTTTTTTACTCTTTCACGTAAAAACTACTGAATGGATTTTCATGAAACTTTACAATTATATAGCTTATACATCAGAATACCCCGTACTCACACAGGAACGAGAATTACGCGGGCGAAACCGCGGGGCGCTGCTTGTTATTTTATAATGTCAAAATTTTTGACTTAAACTACAAGTATTTTTATCCTTAAAAAAATGTAAAATTAATAATAATATTAAGACATTTATCTAGTGGAAAAGGTGCAGTATACCTCACTCCCAGCTGCTTGGATACTACCATCTTGCTCGCTTCTCCCTGCTGCTTGTTAAACAGCTTTGCTGTCGGAGAGAAGGGCAAGAAAGTCATTGTAATTACTGGTCCAGAGACTTAACATCTGATCTCAGGATAGGCAACACGTTGTTGTCTAGGCTAGGTTCAGAAAAACTCCCCACCATGGTTCAGACCTTGTCGTGGCGGTGGGGCTCAGTAGCCTGGGGTAGGCCAAGACTTTGAGCAAAGCGAATTGAGCCAAGTGGGCTCTTTTTATCCCTCTTGTAAGAAGAGGGGACAAAAGAGCAGGGGGTAAGGAGGGACGGGAAACTCACCTCATCGTACTGTCCCTACGTTGGGTTAGGTTAGGTTATTCTGTGGTGCGGGATAACCGCTCTGTGGAGGTGGCGTCGGTCCCCTGAGGGACTAACCAGCCGTCAAGAACCCTATTGCTAGCAGATCTGCGGCACCTCACCAAAGGCTGCATTAGTGGCACTCGCCAGGTTTTAGTAGGTAGAACTGCGTTCACTTCCCATCTTTTCGGCCCAGCGAGTCTAACATACCCGCCTGGGAAGAGCCACTCCCCATAATAGCGGATAATTTCCCAGCGTCTAAAAAAAAGGTTCAGAAAAACTAGTTTATGGACATGAGTGGATTCGACAACTTATCATCAAGTGGAGCGACATATCTACCAGCTTTCCTAAACAATTAACATTAAAAAAAACTATTAATCGGACTTTTATAATATAATACTAAAGTGTTTTTACCTAATCACCCTTTTTTTTTTCTTTAACGCCGGGAAATGCACTGAGGCATCCCACGAGGGAGTGGGTCTCCCCAGGCGGGTATGTGGGACTCGCTGCGCCCGAAAGATGGTAAGTGGACGCAGCTCTACCCACTAAAACCCGGCGAGTGCCACCACTGCCGCCTTTGGTGAGGTGCCCCGTATCTGCAAGCAACAGGGCACCTCGACGGCTAGTCAGTCCCTCAGGGGACTGACGCCAACACCACAGAGCGGTTGCCCCACACCACAGAACAACCCCTCCTACCGTCAGGACAGTACAATGAGGCGAGGTTCCTATCCTCACCCCTTGCCCCCTGCTCTTTTGTGCCCCCTTCCTATAAGAGGGGTACAAAGAGCCCCCTTGGCTCAATTAGCTTCGCCCACGGTGTTGGGCTCACCCTAGGCTACTGAGCCCCACCACCACGACAAGGCTTGAACCATGGTGGGGTTCCTAATCACACTGCTATACAGTGATATATTAAAATTAATATAAACATTCTTTTATATTCCTATTATATAGAACAATTCCGTGTTTAGAACAAACATAAATATATATTTTAAAATTCCCAATCTTTAGTTGGCGATAAATTTAAATTTACAGCCACTAAAATCGTCCGACGCCTTTTGCACCTTCCACTGTATTGAAAACCCATAAATTTTTACTACTCGTAAAATTCATATACCTATGTTTAGATTGTATGAGGGTAATTTTATTGGTCTCTTTTCTTCGTGAATTGTTTTTAACTTGAATTTAACTTGCTATAAAGCGAAACGAGTGGATATTACCCGTTTTTCCTTGAGTAATAAAAAGATTGAGAGGTAAGAGGTTTAGGATCAGGATTATAAAAGAAATAATAAAAAGATAAAAGGTGATAAGGAATAATGCTTAATAAATTGAGCATCTTGTATGAAATCCTATTGAAAATTGTTGTTTGTAAAGTCAGTTTACGGAAAATAATTATACATAATAACATCATAGAGCGCTACCTTCCGAACGCTTAGGCCGATCGTGCCTCTCTATCGCTTGGTTCACCACGCATTTTATTTATAGTAATAGTAATCATAAAACATGATTATGTTGATGTATGAACAAAGTTATGTAATTAGTTCGCGTTTAGGAAGACTTTGAGGTTGGTCGGCCATTCACCAGGTGGGGAGACGATCACCGTGGAATGGCCGGTCCGTGTTCGATGTGAGTGGCGACGGATCTGTGTTCTTGGCGTTCATTAACCTATGTTCAGTAGTGGACAAATAAAGCCTGATGATGATGATGATGAAAATTACATAATTATATCTACAGGAATATTTACGGAAATAGTTATATAAAAGTGGTTAACGATAAAGACTGGGAAACGTTAAGCCAATACTTCTTCTAAGTATTTTAAACATGCTTAAATGGTAAGCGATCCCGTTTATGAAAATTGCTAAAGGAAATTGTCAATTTTCTCACTTTTACGTAAAAGGGATTTAAATAATTTTATTTAGTCGCTAATATTCTGTGAAATTGCAATAATCGAGACGCTGGAATGCTGTTAGGATGCCTAATTTAGTTTGAGATGAGTATTCGTTTTTATTTTAGAGGATTACTAAAAGACTACTGGAATAAAACTGATTTCGAGGAGGAGACAGGCCTAGTGGTGGGGCATATAAGGGTCGATACTTTTTACGCATATAGGGGGTGCAGAGCGGGTCTGGGTACCAGTGTGTGGAAGTTAAAGCCCCAAAGGGAGATCTCCGACTGAGCGAGGTGCACTGCTCGGCCAGGCCGAAGTCCTCTTGCTATCGTATCAGTTGTTGTATATATAGTGAATGGACGCTGGAATTCTGATAGCGCGATTCAGAATTTTGAGGCTGATTGGTCCGCTACAACTCTTTGATGTGTTTCAGGAAAGGCAGTATTACAACGACTTCGAACCTTTGATGGCAAGTCTTAGGTTAGACAAATGAACTCGCCTATCGACTCGGCACGAGAACTAAATTTCGACGATTTTTTATAATCTGCATGTCAATGTAACATAAAATTACATTTTTAATTAGATTGCTTTTTATGGTTTTAATCTTTATTACTGTAAACTGATTAGATGCTCGATACCTTTTTTTCATTAAAGTTTAAAAATAAATTATTATGCTCATCGTAATTTTTAAATAAATTGTTTGTTTTTTTTTCTCTGTGAAAGAAAGAAAGAAAGAAAGAAAGAAAGAAACATTTATTCAACACTAACAAGAGACACACATGAAAAAAATAAGAACAAAAATACACAGAGAAAACATTTTTCGGTTGCACAGCCTACATGTAACACATATAAGTAACATTGATGATAAAACAATAATTGCGAAACACAAATTGTATTGACATTAAAGAATAAAGTGTGTGCCTCACGTGTAGGTCAAAAAGGTCCAGTTCAGCATTATGCCAGGCAAGGCTTACCTGACGCTGATTTCCAACTGAACCAAAAGTAAAAAAATAAGATTGATCAAGTCACGGATGCCAACCATATGCCTATTGCCTACAATTTCCCTTTTTAAACATAATAATAACCACGCATTCTATGCATATAATATACGTATATGAACTACTTAACACTCAAAACAGGAAAATATTAATAAGTAAAATTTTGTGAATAAAAATAAAATTTAAATTTAAAATGTCCCACTACCCACCCACAACCTACATAATATGTATTATATGCAGTCCCACAGAAAATGTCACACCACACCCACCACAATACATCACAGAATTGAGGAGTCAGTGATAGCCATGCCTATTATTTTTTGAGCCTCAATAAGAAATTGCTTCAATTTTCGTTTAAATGTATGTAAGTTTTCAATATTTCTTATTGGTGGTGGGATATTGTTCCATACTTTTGCAGCTGCATAGCTAAAACTGCCTCTGAAAGCTGCCGTTCTATGAGGATGCATAGCGAGCCTCTGGGAGCATTGCCTCTGCGTAGCCATCCAACACAACTTCTCATGCAGATAAAACGGTTCCTGGTATTTTATGACACCAAATAGAAGGCATGCCAAGTGTAATTTGCGTCTGGATTTCATTTTTAAAATGGAGTGAGAGTTGAGAGCTGGTGTGACATGGCTTCTAAATGGTATCGAATAGCAGAACCTAGCGCAAGCATTCTGAACTCTTTGTATAAGTCTCTCCGAACGTGATAATAAGCGAGGCCCGTAAACCGTATCAGTGTAATTAAGTCGTGAAAGCACAAGGGTTTCAACGAGCTGCTCACGAAGTTCCTCCGAGAGGAAGGGTTTTATTTTGTATAACACTTTGAGTCGGTAGAAACAATTTTGAACGGAGTTTGCTACGTGCTTTTCAAATCTAAGGTTCTGGTCCATATTTAAACCCAAGTTCCGAACCTCGTCTACCCTGTCCACAGGCTTCCCTAGTAGTATTATATTTAACGATGAAGGCAGTTTTTTTAATTGCTGTTGGGTGCCCAAGATCATGTATTTAGTCTTAGACGGATTTAATACCAGGCAATTCGTTTCTGACCACGTAGCAATCCGTCCTAGATCGGCATTAAGCCTTTTTACTGCGATTTCATAATCTTTGGCAAAAAAAGATATGTACAATTGCACGTCGTCCGCGTATATATGGTGTTTTGAGTTTTTGAAGCAACTGATTATGTCAGCACAGTAAATGCTGAATAAGATAGGACCCAGCAATGATCCTTGAGGCACCCCCCTATTTAAAGGTCTTAGTCTGGAAGCCAACGTACTGCCATCATTCCTCGTAAGTTGGACAAATTGCTTTCGATTGTCAAGGTAGCTATGGAACCACCTCAAGGCTAAGCTGTCAAAACTGTGTGCTCTGTGGTTTGTCTAACATCCAAAAAGTATTAAAATGTTTTTTTGTACATAATCTAGTTGACTTTATATGGAGGACTTTGGACTTTTATAATTTTGGAAAATAAGGGATAATTAATTAATATTATACTTTAATTATTATTAGCATATGATTCATCGATCATAACCAACATAAAATAATACATATATTTTATAAAGAACATTTACCTTTTGATAATTGTTAAGCTCAAAATATTTTTCAATAATTGTGCCTTCGTACTGTATTCCACCTGAAGGTAAACCAATTAATTCTCTTCTTGGGGCATTAATTTAAAGCGAAGGTCCTTTAATGAAAGGGCCCTGAAATACCGACGGAGAATTACAAATTGTTTTATTTACACCAAAAGTAACTTTAAATTTCGTTACTCTAAGCCCCTAACAGTTTAGCTTGTTTAAAAAAGTTAAAAACTCCGTTTTGTTTGTCCTTGTTTTTTTGGGTTCTATTTACGATGTTTTGGTTTCTAAATGGAGTTTTTTTGGGATGTTACTCTGTTTATATATTTTTAAATATGTCTTTGGAATTTTGGATTTTGGACATTTTGGAAAATTTGGAAAAATTTGATGTGATGATAAAAACATTTTCATTGCTAAAATAAATAACTATCCCCTTTTAGCCGACTTCAAAAAAAGGAGGAGGTTATCAATTCGAATGTATGTTTTTTTTTTTTTGGAACGAAGTTCCTTACGGCAGGCTTGGAGGGGATAGGGATTTTGCTGCGCGACCGAAATGAAAAAATGTGATAGTAAAACCGTAAGAAAAAGTGCGTGGAATAAAAAGCGTTAAATGAGACGTGCGCAGGCGCGACAGTCGCGAGTAGTGTATAATACCTTTCTTTTTAGCCGAAGGAACTTCGTTCCTACTTGGTGTCCCACGACACCATATTTCTTTTTTTTTATAATTATTACCTCATAACTTTTGACTGGGTGAATCGATTTTGATGATTCTTTTTTTATTAGAAAGCTGATGCTCCCCATGTGGTCCCATTTTAATCTAGTCCAGTTCTGATGATGCTATCCATGAGAAAACCATAAAAGTCTTAAATTTGCATTAGGTACGTGCGCGACAGATAGATGAATAACTGAATATTACGCCAACCGATTTCGATGATTATTAGTTTATTTGACAGAATGTACTTCAAGGGTAGTTTAGTGAAAACTTGGTTGGGTTCTGATGATGGGATCCATAACAAAGTAACGACATTCTTCAATTCTTAGGAGCCAACCGTCTCCCAAAATAACTAATTTAAAAAGTAAGTTTTTTTATTTTAGTAAGGGCCTGTTTCACAATCTCCAGTTAAGTTCCCAATAGGCTATCGGCAACATATTTGACAGATATTTGACATATACTCCATACTCTATCTGTCAAATATGTATAATAAATATATATAATACCAAATCGGTCAAATCGTTTCGGAGTCTATTCAAATTAAACAAACAATCAAATCTTTCCTATTAATAATTTTAGTACAGAAATACTACATTGAGCGCATATATATATATATATATATATATATATATATATATATATATATATAATATACTACTATACAAGAATACCAATAAGATGGTCCGAAGCTATTTGCACCGGGCAGTCCATTTGATCGAAGACCGTCTCCAGTGGAAAATCATATGTGGTCACGATCCTCAGCAGTGAGAGACCGACATGAAGAAGATATTTAAATATATGTCGTAATCGAGTCGTATCCGGTATGCCAGTGCCACCTGGTGGTGCTCGATGGAGTTGGGGAGGCGCGCATGCCACCGACAGACTCATTATTTGCTTGGCGGGCAGTGCGAGCGGTCGTCGCTAAACCATCTCGCATTCTACGATACGTACCTAGTTATACGTGCCTACTTTTCTATTGTGCCTATCTATTTCGTAGCAAAGACAATTAAATACAATCAAGTGAGCAAGTCTTCTTTTTTCACCCGACCCTACCCACCGACGCCCACAACTAAAGACTATGAGTGCTAATAATGATGATGGCGAGGACCTTCCCCCGTCATATAGAATTATTAAAGTCGAATGTACGCTTAAACCATATTCACAAACGGCTTAACCTTATTTATACGTTTCCAGAAACATTCCAAAGACGGATAAAAAAGTCAAACACACTTATCCGAAAGGTAAAAAAATATGTACGCATATTTTAACAAAAAAATACCGTGAGAAATATGAAAATATACGTGACATTCGCGGATGAGATGTTCTTGAGGTTTGTGAGGAAATGGGATGTCACAGAACTCACTATGATTGAAGACAGCTCAGCGATATAAACATTGACGCCTCATACATAATGCAATAGATTAGTTTTTCGCTTCTTATTTTCGGCAATATATGTATGTGTAGGACTTTCATGGTAGGTTTATGAAGGCAGATAAGGAAGGCAGTATTTAGGGCCTGTTTCACAATCTCCAGATATGTTCCGAATAGGCTATCAGCATCATATAGACAGATAGAGTATGGAGTATCTGTCAAATATGTTGCCGATAGCCTATTCAGAACTTATCTGGAGATTGTGAAACAGGCCCTAAGTCTATTTGTCTATATGTCATTAAGATTACACCAATAATACGATTCAGATAAATATTCATACAAATTTCGTTTTTGTGTATTGAAACAAACAGAGCTATAATTGTGTCATAAAATATCATGTTTCTCAAATTGGTTCAATTTGTACATGTTCATCATCATCATCAGCGTTTATGCTTTCACTGTTGACCATAGGCCTCCCACAATGAATGTTAAGACTTAATCGAAAACGAACTAAAGACCGATATCTTTTACTCGCATCCGACACGGACCGGTATTCACGGAGATCGTCTTCCCACCTAGTCATTGACCGACCAACACTTCATCTATCTAAACGCAAAATTGTACAAAGTATTTAAAAAAATATTTACAATTGGGTTATCACTTAGTTATTTTAAACGAAAAAAAAAAACAAAAAATGGTCGATGCAAATTGTGAACTTAGTTCGATTTTTACAATATTCGCGTATCTCTTATTTTTCTAACATGACTTTGGGTGAGTAGATTTTTCTGTCCATTCATAATTTATCGTATCGTAGCTCGTCATTAATTTATCTCTATGATATTCGCCATGGTAAAGTCCTTTCATTGTAATTAACCCGAATTGCAGACTGTTAGGACTCAATCATTTCCCTCCGTCCTATCGGTGTATTGCGAATATGCGGCCGAATAATGGCTTCCCAGCGCATCGAATATTTGACGAAATTGTTCGGTTTATGTTATGCGCACTTTAACCTATGCGACAGCTATATTCCGAACAAATAAAAATTAAATAGAGCATTTTAATAACTAATATAAAGCGGTTTTTATATGATACTTACATAAATAAAATTTAAATAGTAATTGAAATTGAAAAATATGATGTTAGCAGTAATTGAGCAAGTATTATAGTAGTACCTCCCCCGCTCACATACCGGCGTAAAGTGACATATATGCTGTCACGTGATTGGAATAGGGAAATGAAGAACAATTATCTGCGTAGCCTCTGGTTGTCCAGATGCTTTTTTGCCTCCTTGGGGCATAAAAAAAAAACAATATTTCTTGCAACAATCTGAGTCATAGGATAACTTGAACTTGTATTTTTGTTCCAGAAAAAGATTTCTTAATGATAATATCATTACTAAAAGATACTATTTTTATATGTATATAATATGTTATTATCCTTAGATAATAATATTATGGTGAAAAATTAAAACTATAATTGCGTTGCTCTGAAAAGAGATATTTTATTTTATAATACATATAATTTAATAATTTTACAAAACATTCTTTACAAATAAATATTTACAAAAATCTTACCTGAAAAGAGAAACAACATTTAAAGCTATTTTTTCACCAGTATTAATTTAACAATATATATAATTCCAAACAGCTAAACTAAAACATTAATAACTAATATTATAACTAAACAGCTCCATGGCAACAGACGAGTTCTATCTTTAAATATATATACATTATAAAGATATTAAAAATATTAAACCTATTTAAATGAAGTGTAACACTTTATTTACATGTATATGTAAAAGTTTTAAGTGTGGGAGGCCTATGTTCAGCAGCGGACGGATAAAGGCTGATGATGAAGATGATGATGATGCTAAAAGTGCTTATGTGCCATTAAAAAATAGTACTACATTATAATATTATGTACAAGCTCTACACATGAAGTTTCATACAAGTATGTGAGGTTCGGGTGCCTACCCCCGTAAGATTTGCTTTAGATAGAAAGAGTTCTAAAAGTAATAAAAGAAAAAGAGAAAAAAAGATTAAATCTTTCAACCAGTAGGCTTACTACTTTATTCCTAAAACAATTTTCCACTGGCAATAAATATAAAAACTTACCGTTTTAAAAATCGAATTCCGTTGCATAAACGAAGCTATCGATTCTGGGAGCAGTTGCAAAATATGTAGATAGTTGGACGCAGATAAGTTTAGTGGGTTGTTCTCTGCCAGTATTAAAATTTGACTTACGAGAAGCAGCCTCCTTTTGGAACACGATCTTCGGGCACCGTTCCAACAACCAGAACAACATAAATACACAAACAGAATTTATTTAGCCCTGCGGCGATAGTGACAACTTTAAATGTTATAAAGCCAGACGTTTCCAGACGATTCACGAACTTTTTGTTTTCATTAATTGAGGCGCTTTTAAGGTTAATGAGATAGGTACTATAATATTATAGTAAATATCATAGTGGCTCAATGGTTAGCGCGTTGGCGCTCAAGCCTGGAGGTAGCGGGTTCAAATCTCACCAGGGTCCAAAAAAAAATCTGTATTCCTGGTTCCATGTTCCATGTATTATATGTATTATAATAAAAATCTTGAATATATATGTATTTACATGAATTGTATTAATTTCCGTGTTTGGTACCCGTAACACAAGTTCTTAGGAAACTTAGCACGGGACCATATTGACGTGGTGTAAAAGCGTCCATAGATATTATTATAGCGGATTAGGCTTAAAAGGTAGCCTAGCTCAGCTAGGCTGGACGAACAGAATACTATCATAACATCCTTGTTTGTAACGCTTTCAAGCGAACACCGCTCTACTAATCATCATTAAACTTTGTAGACATATTCTTTGTACTACTTTTTGTTCCCTGGAAGGATACGAACCTGCTACCTCAGGCTGGTGGTTAGTGCGTTTTTGCTCAACAAAAACGCACTAACCATTAAGTCACAGAAGTCGTGAACATAATCAAGTCCACTTGGAACTAGCCCTGGTAACTCATTTATGAGTTGCCTATCCTGAGATATGATAAGATGATAAGTCTTATCGCCAGTAATTACACCGTCTGCCACTCTCTTCGAAATACAGCAAAGCTGTTTCATGGCAGAAACAAGCAAGATGATGGTACCCATGCAGCCTGGAGCGCGGCATAGCGCAACCCTCACACCGATAGAGATAGATAGATAGATAGATAGATAGATATATCATAAAATATTAAAGTCCGTTTTTCCACTTCGTGAATTCCGTACTTCCGTTTTGGCAATCGTAGAATTTACCACGCGGAAAAGACATGTTGCCAAAACAGTCCATACATTACGGGCTCAAGTGGCGTGTCCTAAAGACCTCTTCGTCACGCTGTGGCCTCGAGAGTTATTACTTCAACTCGGAAGATTTCTCAACAATCGCTTCAAACTTTTAAGCTGGATCAGGGTTGCTACGTTTCGAATTTTTTTTTTTTTGGTATTTTAAAATAAAAAGAAAATTCTTAATTAATTTGAAATATCAGTCGATTTAAGATTTTAAATTCGCACGATTTTATCAGTATTAAATCTAAGATTGTCTTATTCGTACTACTAAATCAAGCTTTGTGAAATATAGATGATAAATATTCCGTTTTAAATAACTTTAATACTATAAATCGATCTTCTTCTTTTCTCTGATGAAAAAAGATATTTTATGAAATACCTTATTAGCAAAGCTGGAGCTTTCGATAGACACGTTTCCATTTTTCTGTCATCATCATAATTATCAACCTTTTTCTATTCATTGCTGGACATATGCCTATATCAATGAACGCCAAGAAGACCGCCCAAATATTAGTTTAAAATCCTAGTATCCTACTAATATTATGAATGCGAAAGTTTGTATGTATGGATGTTTGTTACTCATTCACGTAAAAACTACTGCATGGATTTTAATGAAACCTTACAATAATATAGCTTACACATCAGAATAACCCATAGGCTATAATTTATTTTTGTACTCCCACGGGAATGGGAAGTACGCGGGTGAAACCGCGGGGCGCTGCTAGTAAATATATTTTAATGAACAACAAAACAACAGTTTCCCTTCCTCTCGGCTGCCTCGGTATGATTGTTAATATTCATTGGAACGTTTATATTTATCTCAGCAGACGCTCGCTCCTCACGCTACCGTGGACTTGGCAAGGTTTACAATGAGAGGAGACCGCTAAAGTTACAGAGCTAGGGTTGGCAACTATAAGTCCTTTGAATAAACCTGTTAAAGTTAAAACGTTGCTATATTAGATTCTCCCTCTTTACTTATTGAGTGAAAGAGACAAAACAGACGTATAAGCCTGTAGATATGACACGATATTATTTGTTCAGGGATTCTTGTATAAAATAGGCAATAGGTATAAAAATACAAAATTTTAATTTATTTCTATATTTTTAAATAAACTCTTATATAAATTATTATTAACATAACTGACATGAAAAAATGCAATGTTTCCAAAGATGACGTCAAAGATAGAGCGAAGTGGAGGTTAATAAGGCAGGCTGACCCCAACACCATGTGGGACACATAGCCATGAAGAGAGAGTGAGAGAGAGAGCCAGAGTAGCATTTCTGGCTAATTAGTTTAACAGCATGTGAGTAGTTCGAGCAGTCAACTAGAATTCGGAGTATGATTATGATCTTAATATTATCTTCATACGTCCATCATCATCATCATCATCATCATCATCATCATCATCATCATCATCATCATTATCACCACCACCACCACCATCATCACCATCATCGCCATCACAATCGTCATCATAATCAGCCTCTATCCGTCAGAAGATCCGCATGAAAACCGTAACTCAAGTGCATGAGCACATCACTACAAGCCGTTACAGAAAAATATAACATTATCTTAGATACACAAGAAAAGGAATTATAATAACGGTATCAGAACCGTCCCGTCCCCCGGAGGTGTTTCGTAACCTTTTTTCAGGGACTCCAATAAAGCGAGGGTAATGGGCCATGAATCATCCGAATCACCTGAATATTGCAATATTTTTACGCCACCGAGTGAATACATTGAAATAACTTGAATAACTTGAAAAAATACTTGAATTAGATGTGTGAATAGCGCCATTAGCCTCTTTAGAGTTTGAAGTCAGGGGTAAGACACGGCCTTTTTTTAAGTCAAGCTTGACCCACCACTTGTTCCTACCGCTGCAACTCTTGTCTAGCCAGGATCGACAGCGGTAACCAAATGATCCCTTGATACGATCTCCGGCGAGGTACGTTAAATGCCTTGGGACATTTTATTAACAAATAACGAAATTAATCAGAAGAATTCAAGAGGAGTAGGATATATTCCAGTTTTCCTCCCCGTTTAAAGCAGAAGACAGTAGAGAATTGCAGTGATTAAAAAAAGTCAAGAAAAAGATTAGGTGAAGCCCAGTTGCAATGCACCACGGAGAAATAAATTTAATGTCTACAAATATCTGCATAGTACGAATAATATATTTACATGTATATATTAACTATGAGTTATTGTGTAACTTCGTGCTATGTATATTTGAGGTCTCTGGGCTTGAGCCTTTCGCCTGACGGGGTCCTACGGGTCCGCCGACTAGGGATGGAGGCATTAATGCGGAGGTGGGGAGAGGACCTGGCGCGGCAGCCGTATGGCAAACGCCTAACGGCTGCTCTGCGCCCGGTTCTTGAGCGGTGGATGCGCCGTAAGCGCAAACCCCTCACCTTCCGTCTGACGCAGGTTCTCACCGGGCACGGATGCTTTGGTGATTACCTGTGTCGGACGGCCCAAAGGGAGCCGACGACAGGATGTCACGATTGTGGCGCGGCGGTGGACTCTGCCCAGCACACCCTCGAGGTGTGCCCGAGATGGGCGGCGCTGCGTCATGATTTGACGTCTGTTATCGGAGGGGACTTGTCTTTGTCGAGTGTCATCACCGCGATGCTTGGATCTGACGAGTCCTGGACGGCAATGGCCTCTTTCTGCGAGACAGTGATGTCCCAAAAGGAGGCCGACGAACGGGTGAGAGAGGAGGCCGCTGACGTAGCCTCCCCCCGTAGACGACGAACGGGGGTGCGTCGGAGGCGCTATTTAATGCGCCTTCAATAAAGCCCCTGTGCTCGTGTCGGGCTCGGGATGGGAACCCGGGCCCAGCTTAAGACACGACGTCGTGGGGACTGCCAAGTCGTAGCCGGGTAGTCCCCCTATTGTGGAGAATCTGGTCTTGCCGGGACCAGTCTGTCGCTGAGGGTATCCCGTCGCCTGCACAGATCCGGGTCCCTCAAATATAGCGGCTGAAGGCTCACGCAGCGGTTTTAGTGGGGTAGGGCACCCAAATGCGAGTCCCCACACACGCCAGCGCGCCTACCCAGGCCCTGGTATGGTCGTAAAGGATTTCCGCTGCGTCAAAAAAAAATGTATATTTGAGGTTAGAAGAGAGGGTCTAACCACATAAAGAAATTTATCTAAAAGTAGTCCGGGAAACTCATTTGTAAAAAGTAAAATATTAACCTTATACGTCCCACTTTTGGGCATGCGGGTCTGATCTTTGGACTTAGACGAAGGGGACTTTCCATGCTTCAAAGATGTGCTGGCCTAATGTGGGTTGATAAACGCCCCACTCTTTCAAAGACTTTTAATTTTATGAGGTTTCCTCCCTATATTATATATCTTTATATAATATCCTAACTTCTTTTGAGCAAATCTTGCTGGATTTGCAATTTAAAATACCTAGATATGTAAAATTCTAGCTATGTCTTCTGGTTTCAGTCTAGACTAGTATAAAAAATCTTTAAAGTAAATAGCTATAATAACTTAGAACGAAGTGTTTCGTTTGCCTTCCATGCTATAGAAAAATACATTTGTGATTATGTTTTTTTATTAATTTTAGATATTCTTAAATTTCCTTTTATTTTTCATTATCTTAATCAACTTTAGAAAATTAACTTCATAAGATATTCAAAATTGTAATATTGTTTTATCAAAATCATGCGACGAAATGAGGAATATCTAATCAATTCACGGTAGCATCAAAAGACCGTTATGGCAGAAAGTTAATAACTTTAAGGATTTTGGAAAATTATACAAAGGTAATTAAGAATTTCAAATAACCGATATACAATTATTTAATAATTTTCGCTTTGAAAATGGAGAACTGGCTATAGCTATTTACTCGTTATTTTGAAGCCACAGAGGTCGTCGACGATCGGTCGGTCGAATGTTTAGCGAATTGGCTCTGAAACGGAGGTAGCGGGTTCGAATCAAGTTTGATACAGTTTCAAGTTTTGTTATTATTTCTTTGATTTGATTATTCCACAAAACATCTTCGCTGTGTCTATGGCTACGCTGACCATTATCATTACAATCAGATAGGTTATCCATCATCTTGCGTGTCCACTTAAAATAAAAATAATATTTGGTTGTAAAATAAAACTACCCTACTTAAAAACCTAAAAGATTTGGGACATTACCAAAAACGCCAAAGTTGAGACGGTAAGTTTAAATTCCCGTTTTAAGTAGAATGCAATTAAATTAAAGAAACTTCAGCAGCGTTAAACTCATTTAACTTTTAAAGTTTATATCGTTAGTGTTTTAAATTTTAAAATCTCAGTAAATTAATACAGATCTTAATTGTTCCTTGGAAAGGTTTATTAGCTACATATATTATTTAAATGTGAATTTTAAGTATCCTTAAGAGGTACTATTATACTTGATAACGACATTAAGTTGGAGGTTGAACTTAAAAGTTCTATTTTGCTAAAGAAGACAAATAATATTATAATCGTATTTAATAATTTTACTAATATAATAATATACAAATACATTAATATTGCTCGGAGTCTCCCCCGCATTATAATTTGACATTTCAAATGATGATAATTATAGCCTATGTCATATTCGTCATCGTCAGCCTCTGTCGTCCACTGCTGAAATATCCTCCTTCAATGAACATCAAGACTGATCTCTTTTTTTTACTCTTGTCTCTCTTGTCTCCTCGAGCGGTCATGTAGGACTCGCTGCGCCCGAAAGACGGTAAGTAGACGCAGCTCTACCCACTAAAACCCGGCGAGTGCCACCAATTCCGCCTTTGGTGAGGTGCACCGGATCTACAAGTAACAGGGTCTTCTTCTTCTTAAATTTAAGAGCTTCGCTCTTGTCGGTGGAGCTTTTTCCATTCCTGTCTGCACTCCACCCTTCTCTTGACCTCCAGGTAACAGGGTACCTCGGCGATATTCAGGTCAGTCCCTTAAGTGACCGCTACCTCCATAGAGGGGTTGTCCCGCACCACAAAATAACCAGCCCCAACGTCGGTACAGTATGATGAGGTGTGGTTCACACTCTCACCCCTTGCCCTCTGCTCTTTTGTCACCTCTTGTTATAAGAGGGATACAAAGAGCCCAATCGGCCCAATTCGTTTCGCCCAAGGTCCTGGCTTACCCTAGGCTACTGAGCCCCACTACCATGACAAGGCCCGAACCACGGTGGGGACAAAACTGATCCCTTGCCAATATAGTACTAGTAAAGTCAAACATTACCTTCTAGATTCAAAATCACAAACCTTCTTGCTTAATAAAGATTGATTCCATAGAAATAGCGTAATAGTAGGTAATTACTTGGTTGAAAGATACGTTCCAAGTAAATGTAAATTTCCTATATGTGTTAAATGATTGTCAGACGATTCGAACATTAATTATTTCCTTTGAGTCTGATGGCGTATTGGAATGATCCTAATGACTTCGCATGATTGCGTTTGTTTGTTTTGAACTCAAGTTGGTCGTAAGTGGCGTGGTTTGGTTTTTCCTTTTGAATGTTAATGTTTTTGATTTTATGCCAAGGGTTGGTATTCGGTAGACATATAATAAGATTCACGTTAGATGATATTTCATTTTTTATGAGATGGTGAAGAGACCGAAAGAACGCGGAGATAGAAGAATTAGTGGCCGAGACAAATATCCTTGGAAAAATAAAAGCCCACCGCCTCCGATGGCTCGGCCACTTGGTCAGAATGGGGGAGGATCGGGGAGTATTGAGAGCATATCTTGGACAACAGACTGGACAGCGCCCAGCCAGCCAGATATCGCTGGAAGGACATGATGGAGGCTGACCTACGTGAGCTCGGGGTTGAGGGTCAGAGGTTGCGCAGGTCAGAGACTGGTGGCAGACTCTCGTTTCGGAGACCAAGACCCACTTTGGGTCGCTGAGCCGCGAAAGTAAGTAAGTTTTTTTTTGGGGAAACCCCAAGAGAATAGAGTAGGAAGGTAGACAGAGGACAAAAATGGATCAAGAAGAAAGTACCAGTCGCACCATATCAGAAGTAGGATTGGCGATTACTCCATTTAGTGAAGAGAATTATTATAAACACATTACTAGATGTAAGAGTTCTTTATATAGAGCATGACCAAATCGTTTTCACTGATGCTATCCCTATCTAGATCCATCCCTGATATTTACGATCGTCTTTAAACGAATCAATTCAATCAAATTTAATCAAACCAATTCAGAAGCAATAGGAATTTCCATTCACAATTTTCCAGAAAGATTATTAAGACATAAATCCTTAATAATATTATAAATGTGAAAGTAGGGATGTTTGTTACGCTCCTACGCGAAAACTACTCAACCGATCATCATGAAACTTAGTACACATAATATTCTCGGAGGTACTAAAATTAACATAGAATACATTAAAAAAAAAGATTTTATTTGTTAACGCGGGTGAAGCCGCAGACAACAGCTAGCTCTCTTATAATTGCTCAGCTTCTCATCCTAACAAATAGCTGCATTATTTCGAATATGATTATCAATGATATTATTTATAATTGATCTTATTACATTGGAATTAAACAAAAATAACGCGCGAGCTATAATCATTAAACGCCCCTGTTTTACCTTTCCCATAATTCCATTACACTTATTGACTCCTATATTTTCATTATGATTCGCGCTATCATTATATTTGGCGGCAAAATACGCAGCGCATGCTACGCTTTTGAATACATTTGCATGCATATGCAACTATTTTGGATGCGAAGCCTAATTCGTAATTAATTCAAACTCGGCTGGATTTCAGGAAAATAAACTAATTCTAGCCTGTTGAATATTCATGTGATATAAAAAAAATGTGGGTTGCCACCGATGTTACGTTATTTTCTAAATTTTCCCTCCTCGAAATCAGGCGACGAGGGTATTGGGACATAGCTCACCAATGCTCTGGCCCAATGCGAGTTTGGTGAACTTTATATACTTCAAAAGACTTGCAATCTTATCAGGCAGGTAGGTTTCTCCACGATGTTCACCGGTGAGCGAACGATGGTCTCGTGTTCAACAATTCTTCCTTCGTTTCAAGGCAGCACAGGGGTCAGGATCAAACCCGAATTCTCACTCAAAAGGCCAATCCCTACGTTCTCCTACGAGCCACATCCTAATTATTGTGAAAGTGACACTCTGCATTTTAAAGTGTCAAACATAGCATCATCATCATCATACTTTATCCGTCCACTGGGACATACGCCTTATTTTTTTTTTCTTTAATGCCGGGATATTCACTGAAGCATGGGACTCGCTGCGCCCGAAAGATGGTAAGTGGACGCAGATCTACCCACTAAACGACGGCTAGTCATACCCTCAGAGGACCAACGTCACCTCAACAGAGGAATTTTTCCTAACAACTACTCTCAACGTCGGGACAGAACGATGAGGTGAGGTTCCCGTCCTCACCCCTTGCTCTGCTCTTTTGTCCCCTCTTCTTATAAGGGGGATACAAAGAGCCCCCTCGGCTCAATTGGATTCGCCCAAGGTGTGTGCCCTGGACTACCGAGCCCCACCGCCACGACAAGGCCTGAGGCCTTAATCATGAAGGGGACCGGGACATACGCCTCCGTTAATGATCACCAAGATAGTATGATGAAGGATATGTTTTTACTGAATTTAATTTGCTATCTTTAAACAAATATCTTTCAAATTCCTCTCCTACGTTCTTTATTTAAGCAACTACAGTCGATTCACCAAAACTTGTTAAAGGAAGTCTGAAGTACACCTATTAATACAAAAATCCATTAAGAAGTCATTTATTCTGAAAGGAATGAAATGCTTCAAAGGAAATTAAGCTAATAGGTAAGGCAAAAAGGTAAGTATTATGTTACAAATCTATTCTGAAGGCTGAATTTGTTCTTTTATATTACGGAAAGTAGAATTTATACTAGTATACCGCTTACCTTTGATCTTAAGGTCCATAATCCTACAAGAGATAAGCTTTCTTAAAAGTTAATAATTTTATCGAACTAGTTATTAGCCGAACATAGTTTATGTTCACCAGTGAACGGATAAAGGCTGATGATGATGATAATATTAATATAATAATATGTACAGATACCCAGTGGTTGGTACCGACAATTTTACATATTATTATTGTTAGTAGCTGTAGTCAATGTTAGTTTTACGTCAACTAAAAAAATAGCAACATAAAAAATAGCTTGCGACAACTATCTCCGAATAATATTTTATTTATCAAGTTAAAAGTATAATAATATTGTACTTAGGAGTTACATAAGTTTGTTGAAGTCATTATCATCAGCTTTTACCCGTTCACTGCTGAACATAGGGCTCCTTTAAAGAACGCCAAGACGACCGATCACGTGCCACTCGCATCTAACATGGACCGGCCAACGCACAGCGATCGTCTTCCCATCTGGTTAATGGCCGAATAACACTAATTCGTCTACCTAAATTTTTTTGACAAGACAAATTCTAATAACTCGATATTACGAGCAGCATGCACGAAAAAGATGACGCCATGTAGCGTTCCGACGTACGAGAGAAAGGCATGATCGGCTCGAGCGATCGGCTCAGTTCGGTTCGTGCTGCATGTAATGTTTGTCGTCGTCACGTCAAACAACCGTCCGTAAACCGACTTTACAGACAACCATTTTTTTTTAAATACTGACTCACAATTAATATATATGTTATTATTGGTGCTAAATGAATAAGATGCTAAATCTCGTTTCGATTAATTCCTGTCAATCTTGCTCTTTAATCGCTTTTGTATTCACGAAGTAAATTGCATCAAAACCACAAGACAAAATTGCTGCATTGCTTACCTTAGAATTTTCTAGTTTAAAGATTATTGTATCAATAATATTGCATACCACGGCTTATCTAAAGCATGTCCACGACGATGCATTATGGACCCAATATCGATATGGGAATTCTTAAATCGATATTCATGATGCAAAAGCTTTTCGTTTAAGAAAATACTATATTCTGTATAAAGTTGATAGTAAATATTTCGCAGTTGAAACGTTAAGCACATATAGAATTACATTTCCAGTTTAATTTTCATAGAACAGCAGTTTCATAGATATCTTGCTTTATTTTTGTTAGTATGTCCTTAAAAATATATAAAAAAAAAATACATAATGTGGAATTATTTTTAATAGGATTAAACCAATAAATACTAGTGTTTTGTTAGAAACATTTGAAACATATAATTAATAGATTACTGAAGAAGAAACTTTAGCATCCCTTATAAGCCTAAGTGTTACGTTAAAGAGAAGTAGGTTTAGGTCTTATTGAAATTCTTAGATAAAAATTATACCGTTTACGTTAGTTAGATTGAGTAACTGATATACTAAGAAGTGATCAGCATTGTCCATAAGCAGACGAGATCACCCGTGACTAGTACCGACCTATTTATGGGTTATTAAGGAATTAGTATGATATTTAAATATAACATGATGTATTTTGGAAAATAGCTGGTCTATCCCACAATAACCATATTAAAATCGAAAAGCAATTCCTTTTTTACCTGCAATTTCTCCGTTCTTATTATCCTGAATATGAAATACGATATCACATTTCATGAGAGCGTGCATTTCTGTTATGTTGATTATGTTAGGTGTATAATATTGTGTTGATGTTATAATATATTACCTGCAATAATAATCTGAACCTATTTAAATCTAATATATTATCGCGTTAAAACGTTTATTGTGTGGGCTAAGATATTATTGTGAGTGATATTTTTCAGTACATAATATACAGTACGCTAATTCGATTCCTTAAAAGAAGTGCTAGACAAAATTTGGTTCGATTTATGTGCTTAAATTAGATTTTTAATTATCAGGCGTACGTCAAGTATTCTAGATAATTTTAATGTTGTAGCTAGTTGCTAGTGGTGTGTAGTTTGTGATCACAAGTGTGTTTGTAATGTCCCTGTTGTCATTAAATGACAATTATTATCTTAAATTTTATTTTTATAACTCTCCCATTTCCAGCATATATATAAAGAAAAAGATGCGGTCTTGTGGTCGATACTTTTTTGGTTAAATATTTAAATTTATTCTTATTGAATTTTCTTTGTAATTCTGCAAGTATTTAAAATTACTGCTTTTTGCATGAGCATGAACGTATCCCAGTGTATGTTTAGTTTTGAAACTCGTAGGAAGTCTTTTGGAATGACTCCTGTACTAGATATTTTGTTGGGATAGTGTTTACTGTTTGAACTCTCCACTGGCTTTTAAATTCGAGGGATAAATCTACATGTTTCTATTAGCTGCTATAATCTGATCTTGAATCGCCAGAATGAACCTCTCTGCATCAGTAGTTCACCTTGTCTTCACCACGCATTTAACGCTATCAATGTTAGGTTTAGTTAAATCCATGCGATGGCGTCAATGTAAAGATTTTTTGTCCAGGCTTTACCTCGGGATACAGGCTCATAGATGGTGTTTCTTATTTGTTTATCATTACAAATGTCATGATGATAATGATTGTCATTATCATTGTCATTATTATCATTATCATTATTATCACTATCATTATTGTTGTTGTTTTTAAAAGTGGCATATATAATTCACCATAGATGTGTAGCAATATATTATGTATACTGATGATTTTTACGTGTTTAGTTTCCTACATTTTGTGACTACATTTTTTATGAATAAGTATGTGTAATTAACAATTTTCGTATCACTATCTTCAAAATTATTGATGATTTTTAATACACTTATCTCTTACACGAATAAAATATCATAACACCATAATGCCGCATAATGCGTTAATACATCAAAAGTACGCTTTGAATTGAATCCACCAAGGGGGTTGATTGTAGCCATTTAGAAAGACTAAAACATGTAATATATTACCTCCGCTATTAAGAAGCGCGATATCACGTGAGACAGTTCCATGACGTACGGCGTCATATCTCACAAATATATAAGTGAGAAGAGGATTAAGCGATGCTTTCAAACGGCTGATGTATGGAGCTGTGTTATCGTTGATTCATGTCCCAGCTCCGTCCCTAACTACATTGCGCTTTTGAGTTTCGTATTTGTATCGAAACGATTATTTTTAATCATCAATTAATAGAGAGGTTTAATGTTCAATTAGTACATTAATTACTAAAAGGTCTGAAATAAGGGTTTGCAAAAAATTTTGGACAAAATAAATCTCAATTTGAATTTCTGATATTGACGCTATAATATAGCTGTTCTATAATTAAGAAATAGATTTACCGTTCTCCGTAACATTTAAGTTTTAAAAGTTTAAGAAAGTGCTCTTTATCATTAAATTATTAACAACAGAACTTAATTAAACTTCTTAAGTTTTCATTTTAACTTTTTAACTGATTATATGTGAAAGAAGACTAGAACGGCCGCATTACTGGCATACAAGTTGCGTGTGATAAAAAAGCTGTGTAATGACAAGCACACTCTCAAATAGTGCGGCGCTCAATGTTGAGTTGAACTATCTATATTTTAATTTTTCTATTTTTTGGTACGTGGCTTGTGCATTGCTAATTTGTTGTAATCATAGTGAATTGTAGATCATTAATATCATATAGGACTAAGACAGACGCACTTAATGACAGTGGTTAGCGTCGCCCATGAGCATAAACGAGTTTAATTAAAACTAGCCTAGGCAACATGAATATTTTGAGACCTTAGACGTCTGATAACTAAAACGTAACGTATAAGAGAACCAATATTGATAATTTTATACGTTTAGATGGAAATTTCATCCGAGAATCCATAGTAGAGGTATTCTATATTTTATGAGGCAACTTGTCATCTTGCAGAGCTATTTTTCGAATGTTTTCGCATCGTTTAGCTGATATCTGCTCTTTGATAGCATATGCACAGGCAATGAATAAATATTTCGTCTCACGATTCCTATATTTTCCCTCTTTAGTGTGCAAATCCTTCTCTACTATGCAAACATACTAGTTTGTCGTGTGTTATTATGATGTATATTTTATTTGTATTTAGAATAATAGTTGATTATAATCCGTGTTATCAGGCAATGATAAACTGCTACAATATCATTAGAATACGAACGTAAATTACGCTGACAACTACTATGTTGTTATAGTTGGATAATTAGGCAGTTTTAGGCAAATTGCCTAGTTCAAGGCTCCAGTTAGATCGCTTATTTTCATTTTTGTTTTCAAGTAACTTGTTTTAGAAGAAAAATCTTTATCATAATATCATCTAAGAGTATCCGAAACAAAACAAAACACCGAGCAAACCTTCGCTCTACCAGGTACTGTTGAAAAATATAGTAAAATGATGATAAATAATTATACTATGATTTATTGTATAATCCATATTCAAATAAAATTAAAAGTAAGTTTCAATTTTAGATGTTATATACAATGAAATGTCGTAGTTTAAATCATATTCTATTCGAGATCTCAACAGTTACCTGGTAAATTCATATTTGGGTCATATACATAAAACGAGTTCACCTGAGCAGTCACTTTGTAGTGACTACCGCTGCCCAGAGACAATACAAATATATTGCAATCCTTTTCCTCCCTTCCCCTGGGCCACTGAAAACTCACAAACCCCACGGAACGCGATACCATAGCTAGCTAGCCTGTATTATGTGAGCGAGGTGCTGCTGCTGCAGGAGGTGATGCTGGGTTAGAAAGGGGCCCGATTACGGGCGGTCCACTGTATTTTCTAATTTCCTTGTCTATTAAATAGTAGAAAGTAGGAAAAAATATTTGCACAGTATTCCTGAATTTACTATATATAAAAGGTAAAATGCTAGCGAGATTTATGTGCGGCGGTGAAACGCAGTCGACCGCCGTGACGGGCTGGAGCGGAACGAGAGCAGATCCGTCTTAACTGTTACAGCTGTAAAGACACGCGCACAACAACAGCGCAGATATCCAGGGAGTCTGTCCAGAATTGATATTTTATTTTAAATAAATTAAGTAGTTTTATTTTAAATTGATATTTTATTTTAAATAAATTAAGTACGATTACAATAGTAAATAAGTATTGATTAAATTACTTTAATAGTTGTAAATCATCTTTCTCGATATAAAATGTAGGTCCTGTCGGGGTATCAGGCATACTAGATATTTCTTTACAAGAGAGAGAGGTAGTTGAGAGACAACTAATATTGAATCAGGTTATCTCCTCTATTTACATAAAGAGAAAAGTATCGCATGCACGCTGCTACTGTAGACATTGAGAAAGGGGTAGACAAAATTTTGTGAGACACGCATGCTAGACCGGCCTAAATAAAATCTACTCAGCAATTTTTGTTGTAAATTTAAAATATATATACAGTATCGCATAGCTTTCACTGGACATCATTACAAGGAGAGCGGAGAAACATAATGTACCAAAAACTTACTCTGAGCGGAAGTTGGAAATAAAAATATATGTTAATTGTAGTTTGAACTACTTCAACAGTTTCGAATCTCGCGAATCGTAACTCAGGAAACCCCTTTATGGGTTATACAGGCAGAAACTTGCCAAACTTGATAAGATTGATAGCTATTTCAACTTGAAGGTTGTCGTAAATAAATTTATTGCAATTGACAAATGGTGTAGTGGCGAAATTATATTTTTCTCGAGGATCGCTGGTTGAATTCCGCCACATGTATTATAATTAATAAAAATATAACTCTATCGATTTTCAGTAATTAGTAAGTACATATTTTTCATAGAACAATGATGATTAAAAAAGTGAAAGAGAACGCTTTCTGATAGGTTGTATCCCAAAAAATATATTACTTAAAACGTATATCATCATCATCATAAGCAACCTTTTTTTTTTTTTTTTTTTTTTGATGACGCAGCGGAAATCATTTACGACCATACCAGGGCCTGGGTAGGCTCGCTGGCGTGTGTGGGGACTCGCATTTGGGTGCCCTACCCCACTAAAACCGCTGCGTGAGCCTTCAGCCGCTATATTTGAGGGACCCGGATCTGTGCAGGCGACGGGATACCCTCAGCGAAAGACTGGTCCCGGCAAAGACCAGATTCTCCACAATAGGGGGACTGCCCGGCTACGACTTGGCAGTCCCCACGACGTCGTGTCTTAAGCTGGGCCCGGGTTCCCATCCCGAGCCCGACACGAGCACAGGGGCTTTATTGAAGGCGCATTAAATAGCGCCTCCGACGCACCCCCGTTCGTCGTCTACGGGGGGAGGCTACGTCAGCGGCCTCCTCTCTCACCCGTTCGTCGGCCTCCTTCTGGGACATCACTGTCTCGCAGAAAGAGGCCATTGCCGTCCAGGACAGCATCGCGGTGATGACGCTCGACAAAGACAAGTCCCCTCCGATGACAGTCGTCAAATCATGACGCAGCGCCGCCCATCTCGGGCACACCTCGAGGGTGTGCTGGGCAGAGTCCACCGCCGCTCCACAATCGTGACATCCAGTCGTCGGCTCCCTTTGGGCCGTCCGACACAAGTAATCACCAAAGCATCCGTGCCCGGTGAGAACCTGCGTCAGACGGAAGGTGAGGGGTTTGCGCTTACGACGCATCCACCGCATCATCATAAGCAACCTATATCGTATACCTTTAAGCGAGAAAGAAAGAAAGAAAGGAGAAAGAGAAAGGGAGAGTTTATTTCTTTCTTCTTTAAACGAACAATTCTTGTATTTATATAATCTGAATCTCGGCTCTTACGATTTTCATGAAATTTAGTATACATGGAGTTTCGGGGGCAAGTAATCTATCTAGCTAGGATACATTTTCATAAAATGTCGTTTTATTCGTGTTTTCAGTAATCAACTTTACCCGGGTACTACATATTATCTCTCAATACTGGACAAAGATCTTTGAAATCAAGAGAGTACAGTTCAGAGACAGAATTCACCTTTCTTCTCGCTCAATGTGTGATGAATTTGAGATACTCGCAAAGACTTAATCAAATCAGGCTGGTTTCCTCACGATGTCTTCCTGCACCGATTGTTACATGCTGTATATATTTATACTTTGATATCCGTAATGATGAGCGACGGTGCTCCAGTGGTGGGTGGACTCGGCCTCTTATCTGAGAGGTTCCGGGTTCAATCCTGAGCCCCTTGGTGTGTGCCTTGAAATAGGTTTTTTCAAAATTTCTAAGTGCACCCCCAAACACGAGACCATCGCTCGCTCACCAGTGAAAGAAAAGAAAAAAACCTGCATGGCTGATGATATTGAAAGTCTTTGAAGGCATGTGAAGTTCGCCAACCCACACTGAGCCATAACTAGGTGAACTATGCCCCCCCCCCCCATCATGGCCTTGTCGTGGCGGTGGGGCGCAGTAGCCCAGGGTGACCCAAACACCTTGGGTGAAGCGAATTGAGCCGACGGGGCTCTTTGTACCCCTCTTATAAGAAGAGGGGACAAAAGAGCAGGGGGCAAGGGGTGAGGATGGGAACCTCACCTCATTGTACTGTCCAGACGTTGGGAGTGGTTGTTCTGTGGTGCGGGGCAACCGCTCTGTGGAGGTGGCGTCAGTCCCCTGAGGGACTGACTAGCCGTCGAGGTGCCCTGTTGCTTGTAGATCCGGGGCACCTCACCAAAGGCAGCATTGGTGGCACTCGCCGGGTTTTAGTGGGTGGAGCTGCGTCCACTTACCATCTTTCGGGCGCAGCGAGACCCCCATACCCACCTGGGGAGACCCCCTCCCCAGCGGTATGCGTCAGTGCATTTCTCGGCGTAAAAGAAAAAAAAAACTATGGCTCATCGCCCTCCTCGCCTGATTTCGAGGAGGAGACCCTTGCCCCGCAGTGGGACATTAGGGTCGATACTTTACTTTTTTTACCCGTATTGATGTTCCTTAAAGCTATATCATTTCTCTACCACAGCCCTTGGTATATCGACTGTATACACTCTACTCTGTAATTCCGATAATGTTAATTTTACCATGTGCTTGTTTTACAGTAATGAGTGACATTAATTAATACTTTATGTCGTTTAAACTTCATTGTACAGTAATTAAAAATGGCTGAAAACATATTGAGCTGACGTATACTTTATTAAAAGCGTATTGCGCATTAAAACATAAACGCTTACGTGATATTAATAAGTATAAAAGTACTAAATATATGTATTTCCGTTGTCCGGTACCCGTAACACAAGTCTCTTCGAGAACTTACCATGGGACCACATTGACGTGGTGTAAAAACGTCCATATATATTATATTTATTATTTAAACGAAATATGATTCAGTTTCTGTTTGAGCATTTTCTTATCTATTTCTTCTGTGGAATAGTTTTAATGTGTAAAATTATTGTGAGACATACAAACATCTCTACTTTCACATTTATAATATTAGTAAGGATTAATTATTAACCGTTATATAATTATTAGTTTTCTAATTTTTATATACAATAACAAATAGAAGGTATACTACAATGGTAGCTATGCTATAATGGTATGGTATTACAATAGCGCATAGATATACTATTCCTCTATAATGGATACAACCGTGTGTGGAGACCCTTAATATATCGTATATAATATTAATGCTATGGTGAAAAATAGTGCTACGATGACTATAACATCTCTGCCACTTTGCGTATATCCATGCTACGGTGGCATGTAGTAGGACTACTGGAAATAATATCGATTAACGGCGGTTTTCAATATCCTATCTATCTTAAAATTTTCTTATCTATCGTGAAATTTTGACACATTTTCTTACAAAATCTATCAAAATTTAAAGATAGATAAGAATATTTTAAGATAGGATATTGAAAACCGCCGTTAGTCGTATGTAACAGTGACAATGACAAATAATCAGTGCTAAGATGATAAACGCTACGAGTGAACGGTGAAAGAAAAGCAGTGATATACTAGCTGTTGCAAGCAGATTTGCCTGCATCAACTAAGTTTTAATAAAGGCCTCTAAATTTTTTGAAAATTTAATATAGTCTATGTTCACCGGGGATAGTGCAGCTTCCCAACAGTGAAAGAATTTTTCAAATCGGTCCAGTAGTTTCGGAGCGTATTCAATACAAACAAACAATCAAATCTTTCCTCTTTATAATATTAGCACAGTGTATATTAGTATATATGCCAAAGTCCTATGACAGCTAGTAACCATGCTACTGACTCATGTACTCGTAGCAGTGACAATACGCTGCGTAATGCGATTTTACAAGCAACGATAGAGTGGTGAAAAATAGCATGATGGTATGTAACGATATTAATCTTACTAATACCTATTATAAACGTGAAAGTATGGATGTTTGTTACTCTTTCACGTAAAAACTACTGAATGGATTTTAATGAAACTTTACAATAATATAGCTTATACATCAGAATAACACATAGGCTATAATTTATCTTCGTACTCCCGCGGGAATGGGAAGTACGCGGGTAAAACCGCGGGGTGCTGTTAGTATATCATAATATAGTGTTAAATGAATGTTAAACATTTGGGGACTTTACTGTGCTACGTTGATATAATATTATCATACTTCCCGTCACTTTTTATTATTTTTTTATTTATAATTTTTCACTTGCAATATTTTATATTAATAGTATATATTTTCCTTCTTCTCTCTTGTGACCTAATAATTTTATATTTATAACATTGAAAGACTTAAATAAAACTCGTTCAGAAGCCCTTTAATATAACTTGGTTTATATTGACGGTAAATTTTCCTAACAGCATAAACTACCTATAAGTCTGATGTGGCTCGAGACAAGCTCGCAATATCCGGAGCTTCTGGAGTCTGTCGTTGGTGAATCGTGGAGTGAAATGATGTAATTGCAAAAGTATTTTAGAAAATTGTATTTTATTTACACTACGTAAAGTTTATACTTGTGTGACGTATATGACATTAACGACCATAAGCGTAAAGCTAAACATAAAAAACTGTACCTATTAATACGCTTTTTTATAATTAGCTTTAGTATGTATGTTAGTATGTTACGGAATCTTTGAACATGATTTTGACCCACCTCAAAACGTTGGATTAACAAGAAATTTACATACTTCAATTTAACTAAGTTTTCTTTAGGATTTCGCCCATTTTTGGTTACACGGAGACACTAAATTTTGTATGCTTTTTATTCACATTTGTTACTGGTAAATGAAACTCATCCATTTAATATTTTTAAAGATTTTTAGTACTTTTGCTTCTTATTAAAAGCGAACGTATATCGCGGCAAACACTAACAAATTCACTCATTTTTATATATCAACAGTAACGTTATTGGAAAGAAGTATCTGAGTACTTTGTTGAAAATACTGAACTGAAAAGAAAGGTTTGCATTTTGCAAAAATTTTCTTGCAGTTAATAATTAATATGTGATTTCGTGTTCTCTTGGGCCGTAAGTCACACAAATACTAAAGCAATAATGTCTCTCTCAGCCGGCCAGTATGAAGCGCCCGGAGCTCCTTTGCTATTGAAAAATAAACCTTAAATGTCACTAATTTCATGATTGTAATTACTTTTACACTACATCCTTGTAGAATTTTAATTAAAGGGCTTACACATTAATCAAAATAAGTATTACCTTAAATTTTTTGTCAAGCATTTTTGTGTTTATGTTTATACCATAAGTAGGATTATTATCCTACTGATATATGATGTGATTTATTAAGATACATAATGAATATGGTTTAGTTTGTTAAAACGTTTAACAACGTCTGTACTTCGCTTAAAACGAATATTATTGTTATAATATTTCTTGATTTTTTTTTAATGTCGTAAGCTAGTTAATTCCCAAACAATAAGTATTCTTTTCTATTATATTCGTTTAGCGTTTATGCCACTCTTCTAGGGGGAACGAATATACATACGTTTTTAGACGTTTTTACAAACAAAACCATACACTTTATGTGTCTTAATAAACGTTCTTAAAAAATTTTGCAGCAACCCTATGGAGTTAGCGAGTAAACGCAAAAGAATAGAATTGAGCGTTTGCCACTTGTCTAGGGGTGCAGAATAGCACATAGGCTATAATTTGTCCTCGTACTCACATCCCCATTACTTTCCATTCCCATGGGAGTACTTTGGTAAATTATATCCTTTGTCACTCACAAATAACAAAGCCATTGGTAGGACCATTTTCAAAATCGTTTCAGTGAATCCAGACAACCTCTAAAGCCATCCGGACGAAGGTCCATTTTGCTCTGTCAAACTCACAAACTTTACCTGTTTATAATTTTTATGTATAAATATAGACATCATTTGCATTGGATGCGAGTGGCAAGGGGTCGGTCGTCTTGGCGTTCATTGAGGGAGGCCTATGTTCAGCAGTGGACGGAAGGCTAATGATGATGATGATGATAGATATCCATTGACGTATTGCTTACGTCTAGGCTAATTGTGTAGGTGTTAACTTTTTATCACACCCTGTACCTATAATTATTATAGTGTTGTTGGGTATTAAAAATAAATATGATATAATAAATCCAGTTCTCAGACTAACTCGTCGTCCCAGATAGTAGAGATAAAACTGAACCTTATATTGATAAATTAAAGAAGCGTTTTGCTAAAAAGTATCTACCCTTTATTTCCCACTGCTGGGCACGGGTCTCCTCGTCGAGGCGAGGAGGGTAATGGGCCAATAGTTCACCGCGCTGGCCTAATTCGGGTTGGTGAACTCCACATACGTTCAAAGACTTTCAATCTCATCAGGCATGCAGGTTTCCTCACGATGTTTTCCTTCACCGGTGAGCGAGCGATGGTCTCGTGTTTTGGGGTGCACTTAGAAAAATCCATTTCAAAGCACCACTGGAGAGTCAGAATCGAACCCGACCCGAAGTTCACCAACCCGCATTGGGCCAGCGCATCGGTGAACTATGAGGAGACCAGTGCCCAGTTGTGGAAGATATTATAAGGGTTGATTCTTTACTTTTTTTCTAATGATTAAAATATAATAACTATCTAAATTTAAGTTGAAGAGTATCAAAAACGTCGAGAGTATAATAATCTTATATACCGCGATAAAATAATATATATACTTTAAATTAGTCAATATACCTTAATAATTTTTCATGCTTTAGACAAAAAACAATTGACACATACAATCCTTATTATGTCCCGCTTTACCAGATGAAAATCGATCGCCCAATTCAAAAACAACCGATTCGAAGCTTCCAGAACGCCGAGAATTTCCTCGAATATTAATTATAATATCATTGTTACGGGGCGATTTCTTCCCCGTTATTATTATGGATTATAAATTACCCCATCTGCAGTCTGATCGGAAATAAATTGAGTCGAATTAAATTCAAAAATCGCGCCGATAAATCGACCTGACATCTGGCACGTCGGATCTTATTAAAATGTTTTATTACAATATTGTTATTCGATATTGTATATTCAAATAGTTAAGAGTTATTTGTCATGAGGCATGGTCATTTTTAGCATTTAATCATAATCATCTTCAGCTTTTTTCCGTCCACTGCTGAACATAGGCCATCTACAAGGGCAATACGCGTACCGGCCACTTTTCGGATCATCTTCTCAACTGGTTAATGGCCAACCAAAACTTCTACCTAAGCGCGGCCTCTACTCTTGAACCATCTGCCAACCGTTCACCTGAGAGTGTAACCAGTCCACTACCACTTCAACTAGCTTATTCTTCGCATGATATTAGTAGCATTGAGGTAAAGGTACATTGCTCTTGTTGTCTCGTGAAGACATACTGAGACAATATTGGTATATTGAGCTCTGTAAAACAAAAGCAAAAAATATGGCAGTCATCAGGATATTTAGAGGCGTCATTCAGGGAACGCTCAGCAAATGATGATATATAGTCGAATAATGTAACTTTAACTAATATAGCTAAAATTGTACTTTATCTTATAGGGTTCTCTGTCTATAAAACTTCGATCTTTCAGTTACATGGCAGTAATAGAAACTGCCATGAAATTCCTAAAAAGTTGTTTTATTTAATTTGTTTATTTTTACTGCTAATAATTTTAAACGAGCATAACAATAATTTTAAACATTATTTTGATGTTTCAAATTGCGCGCTATATGTGGAACATGTTCGTAAAATCTGCTTTAAATTTTATCAAAACAAAATATTGTTAGACACGAACACGGCGTGAATATTAAACAGATGAAAAAAAAAATGCAAAAAATGGAATGAATAATTCAAAATGGATTGATGGAATGCAACAGATTTATTTTATTAAGGTTTTCGGCGCATTTTTAAAATCAATAGTTGACAATGATGGGCCTGAATGTGAATAAAACTGGCCCGATAATCAACGAAGGTTTTTATTTTAATCTTACATAAATTTAGGGATTTTGAATCTCTTGAACTAGGGATGGGTACTCGGGCCCAGCTAGGACTCAGTAGCGGCCGGGCAGTCCCCCTATATCTGAAGAATCTGGCCTTGCCGGAGCCAGTCTGTCGCTGAGGTGATCCTACATATTATCACAAAGTGGCTGAAGGCGGTCGCAGAGGTTTTAAGGGGAAAGTGCACCCCAATGCGAGTCCCCATAATCGCCAGTGTATACCTGCCTGGTATGGTGCGAAAGCATTTCCACTGCAACATCCAAAAAAAAAAAGTTAATTTGATTCTTCCCACCTTCCACGCACATGGTTCAGGTGGCTATGGTAAGCCTACCACCAAAGCGAATTGAGCCGAGGGGGTTCTTTGTATTCCCATTAAAAGAAGAAGGGACAAAAGTGCAGTGAGCAAGAGTCGTCTTTTAACGGGAATCTCACCTCATTGTACTGTCCCGACGTTGGGAGTGGTTGTTCTGTGGTGAGGAAAAACCCCTCTGTGGAGGTGACGTTGATCCTCTGAGGGACTTTTAATGAGTAGAGCTGCATCCACTTACTATTTTTGTGACTGCGTAGTATATGTTTATTATTGATTTATTTAAATGGTAGTTAAATCAAAAAGGGAGATAAACTTGATAAGCCAGCTCCAGCCAGCAGTTCACCCGGCACCAGCTTAGTCAACTCATTTCTGTGGTATTATCCTTACTACGTAGACGGCAATTCACTACAGAAGGACTCTAAGAACACAAACAGTTGAATACATTTTTTTACAATATCAAAAAATACTTAATATAACAATACATCGCTTTATAATACCCACCCTTCTTAGAATAGATAAATAATTCTTGTTTCAAAATATATTAAAACTGCATAATAGCTTTCAATGTAGATTCACCAAAAGTTGAAAATTATGACCGAAACTTAATAGGCACTTTGATAAATTCCTTTCATTTGAATGCGCACGGTTAGTTTCTGTTTTTTGCGTTTTCAAAAAACGGGCCGAGCTTCGTTTACATGGTATTCAGATCGACCTAGATTCACATTAAATTTAATAGGTTGACTTTTATTACTTGCTAATTCACGATTTAATTTCGTGAGAATATTCGCCGTGGAATTTAGCTGCAAAGCGACAGGTGAGCGTCGAAGAAGTCATGTGTCAAAATGCAATTTAAATTTTATCATAAACGATATTACTAAACTATCTCTCTTGGGATGAAACCCGAGTGTGAAACTGACAAATGCTGGTGGATAGATCCAGGTTGGCAGATGCAGATGAACACATGCAGGCGAACAGATTCAGGTTGATAGATGCAGGTAAAAAAATGCAGATGAACAGATGTAGGCTAGCATATGCATCTGAACAGATGCAGGTTGGCAGATGCAGATGCATAGATGCAGGTTGGCGGATGCAGGTGAACAAATACAAGTAGTCAGATGCAGCTTGATACTGTTATGCCAAAGTCAAAGTCAAAAATTTTATTCAAAATAGTACTATCCAAGTATCTTTTTTAAAGGTCAATTTAGTCTACCACCGGTTCCAAAGTAAGTCCACTGAGAAGAACCGGCGAAACAAACTCAGTGGAACTAGTCTTGCCTTGCATGAAGTGCAGACCATGTTTGTTAAGTGAGAGGTAAAGAGGTTGATGACCTCTCATTCGATGAATATCCATGCAGTAGTCGTAGTCTTTGGCAAGTAGCGGGAGATAGACAATCTTAATCCGTTCCACGTGTTACCCAAAATTGAACCACCTTAAAATCTAATATATAAAATTCTCGTATCACAGTTTTCGTTGCCATACTCCTCCGAAACGGCTTGACCGATTTTGATGAAATTTTTTGTGCTTATCCGGTATCTATGAGAATCGGCCAACATCTATTTTTCATTCCCCTAAATGTTAGGGGTAGTCCACCCCTATATTTTATTTTTATTTTTTAGACAAAATTTTTAATTTCTATTTTTCTATACAAAAATACATACAATCCTCAATTTTCACCCTTTTACGATCAAGCCTTATTTTGTAATTGTAATTTTAATATTGGCAGAACGAAGTCTGTCGGGACAGCTAGTATAAAATAAAAACGTGTCTCCAAAAAAATTTTCATAGCTACCCTTTCTTCTACTTTTAATTATAACAATATTTATTAACCCGTACTGGTAGTTCAGGAGATGGATTCAAATAAACAAAAAACTCATTAAATACAAATTTAGTGGTATGGACCTACGCTCTTTCGAATGACAAAACCAACAGTTTAATATAGGAGTGAATTTAAAGTACAGACGCGATGTTTTTTCGACAAATCCACTTATTCCCGTTAATTTGTTTTCGCTTTACTCCGTAACGAGTTTGAAAGGGAAGATTTCAATTTGCTTAAATAGAAACTCATTTGCTCATGTAATTAGTTTTTGAGCCGCTTTGATCTCTTTAAAATTACTATCACACTTAGTTTTTTAATAATTATATTTATACTACAGTTAAGGTTTACATAATTAATTGTATTAATAAATATTTTATCTACTTCATCATCATCAGCCTCTATCCGTCCACTACTGAACATAGGCCTCCCTCAATGAACGCCAAGACGACCGATCCCTTGCTACTCGCATCCAACACGACATTTATCTACTTGGTAGGTATTAATTTTGTTTATTTTATTTCATATAGTAATCTATAATAATACGAAATTCTTTGTCTTGTACGACTGCCAAACGGATCAACATACAGTCTTAATGGCTGGTTGGAGATCGCTGCTTTTAGTCGCTTAAAGGGGAGTACAAGTTCCAGTCTAAGACCGGACTAACATAGAACACCCCTCTGTGTGTGCTACCAACCCAGGCTCTCTATCTCTCTTAAGACCTTAAGATTTGAAGTTTAGGAAAAAAATTCGAGATATTTTTGACATTACGCTCTCCTAAAGCTTTCGTTGATGTACCTTTGAAAAGTAATTTTAAAGTTTATTAACTATTATCAAAAATTTAAAAATATTTAAAACATCAGTTTCACTGTATTTGTTTTGTTCGATCTAATCAAAGCTCATTTTAACCAATAGTAGAATCAATGTATCGTTTAATGTGATACATTGTTTCCTATACTCGTATCTATTACCCCGTCACCTAGTGACCGTAGCGTAGCTGGTCACTAAACCACGAGACCATAATATAGTATACTCATTTTAAACTAAAGCATTAAATATTAACTCATTTTAACACACAAGCTCTTAACTAATTGGCTGAAAAAAATCTTTTGAGTTTATCTTATCTATCAAAAGAAACGTGAAGGAATTGAGTAAAAGCGAGTTGAGTTCACGTTTTATATCGCGTACAGTTCTAATCAAAAATTTTAACCAAAGAGCTGTGTATGCCCGTTTCTTGACCTGTAAAATTTTCTTCGTCCATTCATTGGGTACCTTTTATGTGCAATGAAACTGGTCCTTATTATAACACTATCTGTTGCCCGCAGCTTCGCCTGTGTTAGCTAAGATTTACAACGATAATATAAAGCCTTCCTTGATAATGCTATCTAAAACTGAAAAAATCAACTGAATCCAACCAATAAGTTCCTGAGATTAACGCGTTCAAACAAACTAACTCTTCAGCTTTATATGTCAGTATAAGCTTTCAACATTAAAATATATAAGGTAAAATGTGTAATTTGAATAATAATTTTAAGAAGTCAAATTTAAAACAATTTATTGCCATGTTTAATTTTATTCAAAAAATAGTAATTGATTAATCTAACACAAAAAATAAGACAAAAATATACTAAAACTACTTAAAATAAACTATATACTATATCAAATTAAAAATAAAAATAAAACTAAATAATATAAAAAATCGACCCAAGTCGCTACGCTTTTAAGAAGTAACATTGTAGTACAGATTTATAGCCAGTGTTCATATATATAACATCAAAATACTTTGTTCTACCATTATTTATAGCATAGGAGGGCAAACGAACAGTCGAAGCCTTTTGCCGACGCCCATAAACATCTACATAGCCAGGGGTTATGCCGATGTGTTGCCCTCCTTTTCCTATCCCCCAATGGGCCACCGGAAACTCACTACCCGAGCAAAACGCGACAGCACAACTGTCACTTTACGCCGGTATTATGTGAGCGAGAGGTTCCTGCCCGATCGCGGCCCAATTTGGCAACAAAGCAGCATGACACTACCTCTTTCTACCATCATTTATTGTTGTAGTTATAAATGTAACATCGTATTATTGAGAAAATCTAAGCCTATAAAGTCGCGATTGAAGCAAGTATATAACAATGCTCCACCAAGATAAGGGCCTTGTCCTAGCTCAGTTGCCAAGGATGAACCCAGCAGTTTGAGCGAAGCGAATTGAGCCGACAGGGCTCATATTACCCCTCTTTATAAGAAGAGGGGAAAAAAATCAGGGGGCAAGGGGCGAGGACGGGAACCACGCCTCTGTGGAGGTGGCGTCAGTCCCCTGAGAGACTGACTAGCCTGTTGCATTGGTGACACTCGCCGGGTTTTAGTGGGTAGAGCTGCGTCCACTTACCAGCTTTCGGGCGCAGCGAGTCCCACATACCCGCCTGGGGAGACCCACTCCTCCCGGGATGCCAAAGCGCATTTCCCGGCGTTAGATAAAAAATAAATAAAAAAAAGTATAAAACACTGCACCAAAATCTTAATCAAAGATACTTTAATAGTATGAAACTTAAACCACAATAATATTCCAAACCAAAATACCTGAACAGTAAACTCATGCATACAATATGTATAAACCAAATTCAAATAGTCAACGGTAAAAGCAGTTTTAAACTAAGTAGCACACGAAAAGCACAAGCCCGAATGCACGAGAATTAAGGAGATGTAAAATTCAGCAACCGTTGGACAGCAAAAACCGGCCCGTCTAGTTGGGAAAATGTTTTGCAACGTAAAAATATATTCTGGTATCTCGTTGCGTTGCAATCGCAACTGTCAGGTTCCAGATATTCCATTATGTATGTTCTAAAAATGGATGAGACGGCACATTTTTAGTGAACGGACAGTTCATTTGGTGGTAAATTATGTGTGTTTCGATGCGAAGCCCGAAGTAGTGAAATTGACTAAAATGCCGCGACCGCGAACGGTTTGACGCTGTCATGTCATGCCGATATACCTCAACTACCCCGCCGCTTTCGAGATTCATTCTCTGTGGGATTATTCCATATTTTATTATAGTGATAATGTTTATAATATAGTATATCGTGGTTAGTTATTGGGCTATATACGTTAACTGATGCGCTACCTTCAAAGACTTTCAATCTCATCAGGCATGCAGGATTCCTCGCGACGTTTTCCTTCACCGATGAGCGAGCGATGGTCTCGTGTTTAGGGTGCGCTTCAAAATTTTGAAAAAACATATTTCAAGGCACACAGGGGTTCAGAATCGAACTCGGCACCTCTTGCACAAGAGGCCGAGTCTTTACTTACAGGACCATCGTCGCAAACAATCATTTAATCAGTCAAACCAGTTAGATGTTCCTAGCACTCAAAGGATTATCAAACCACTCAGCCATAATCAATGAAATTACACCCACACACAGAACAAAATATTATGACCATGCTTATTACAAAATTAAATAAATAACGCAGTGTCTGAAAACAAAAGTCTTCAACCAGTGTGTGTTGCCAGTGATGACCTATGGTTCTGAAACGTGGTCGCTCACTATGGGCCTTATCAGAAGGCTTAAGATCACCATCAAAGAGCAATGGAGAGGGCTATGCTTGGAGTTTCCCTGCGTGATAGAATCAGAAATGAGGACATCCGCAGGCGAACCAAAGTCACCGACATAGCCCGACAAATTTCCCTTATTAAGTGGAAATGGGCAGGGCACATTGCTCGCAGAACTGATGGCCGCTGGGGCCGAAAAGTTTTGGAGTGGCGACCACGTACCGGAAAACGCAGTGCTGGTAGGCCTCCCACTAGGTGGACTGACGACTTGGTAAAGGTCGCAGGAATCCGCTGGATGCGGGCGGCGCGCGACCGGTCGTTGTGGAGATCCTTGGGGGAGGTCTACGTCCAGCAGTGGACATGTTTTGGCTGAAAGTAAGTAAGTAAGTATGCTTATTACAGAAACAGTCCCGGGTGGGAATCGAACCCATAACCTTCTTGGCTTAATAAACAGAGTCTGAACCACTAGACTAACAGGTAAATTTTTCTCGACAAACCTCGGTAAACCGCAAAAAGCTGTCGTGCCACATTGTATATTTTTTAATGATGTATTGTTGCAACATTGTTGTACATAGACCGGGCGTTTCGTGCCATTTCCCGTTTTTAAGGTTCCTTAGCCAAATGGCAAAAAACGAAACGCTTAGGGATTCGTTTGTCTGTCCGTCCGTATGTCAGCCACTTTCTCAATGTAGTATAATTAATTAATCTTTTAGTTATTAAATTAATAATTAAATTCCAAGAGACGACATAAGTCATGTCATAATATATTATACAATTCAAGTTCTTTTCGTGCCTTTTGAATAATTAATAAGACCTTAAAAATTTCACGTATGTAAAATACATTTTAGAAAATATAGAATAGAAGCCTCCGATATTTTTGAAATGATTTCTTTTAAAAACGCGTAATATTCTTTTCGACGCCAGTTTTTGTTTTCCACCTGAGATATTTCTTATAATGTTCTATATAATTTGGTATAAATTATGAAGCCTATGCGTAACACTGTATCCAATTATGTTATTCAATATTCCGTACGCTATAAGTTTTTATTATGCTGTAGCTCACGGGGGAATTTGTCGTTGTACTTGTTGAGTTTGGTGCAAGTTATGAACTTGTGTTTCAAGTTTACTGTTAGATAAATGAAGATTATATACTGCTTACATTTAAGATAAAGAGATAATAAAAATGATTTATATTTATTGTAAAGGAAAATCAGATGAATAAAATAAACATAGATAAAGAAAAGAATATTCTACAACCTATCTGAGGCAGTGTCATGCTTCTTTGCAGCAAATTTTTCTTCTGGCACGACCGGGGCAATCTCGCTTACATAAAACATAATGCTGTAAATTGGCAGCTATGCAGTCGAAAGGCTTTTATCGCTTATTTGACTTCTTAAGCCTTAAGATTCTTATACGAAGTGTGAATTTCTCACTCAAGTCTCCGTTATTAAAGTCCCTTAGATTATTAAGAATATTTATAGAAGAGGAAAGATTGACTTCTATCGTAGGAATATCTAGGATAAGTATTAAGATTTTTTTCTAGTCACTAACCCAGATAAATCATCCGCACTGTTACAATTGAGCTACCACCATAACAGCACATATATCTATTGCTTTAGTAGTTTGGTCGTTCTATCTAATATATACGATTCCAAAACAAAACAAGCATCATTTATTCAATATTCCAACATAGCCTAACTTTATTCTTACCGCTTTCAACTTATTACGTACTGGTATCTTATATTTAATTTTGGAAAACGTAAAACGCTCACCGCTCACAACTTACAGCCTTACAACCCGTCAGAGGCAAACGCTGACTTAAATAATAACTCCTCTTTAGCTCGCTGCGAGAGGAAATAGGGACATTGTAACAACGCCTCCTCGTCGCCTGTTCCTTAACGTCCACTAGCCGGCGAACTCATTTTTAACACAATTAAATTATATTAAACTGGTCTAGTGGTCGCCTCTTGAGTCTGCATTTGATCTTGACTGGTGGTTGTAATAGGTTGCTATATCTCCTGACCATGGTTTAGACCTTGTGGTGGTGGGGCTCAGTAGCCCAGGATGTCTTTAACACTTTGGGCGAAGCGAATTGAGGGGGCTCTTTGTACCCCTCTTATAAGAAGAGGGAACAACAGAGCAGGGAGCAAGGGGTGAGGATGGGAACGTCACCTCATCATACTATCCAGACGTTGGGATTGGCTGCTTTGTGGTGTGGGGCAACCGCTCTGTGGAGTTGGCGTCGGTCCCCACACTGACTAGCGGTCGAGGTGTCCCGTTGCTTTTAAATCCGGGGGACCTCACCAAAGGCGGCAGTGGTGGCACCCACCGGGTTTTAGTGGGTAGAGTTGCGACCACTTACCGTCTTTCCTTACGGGTGCAGCGAGTCCGATATACCCGCCTGGGGAGACCCACTCCCCAGCGGGATGCGTCAGTGCATTTGCCGGCGCAAAAGAAAAAACATATATGGAGCTCTATCTCATGTGATAGTCCCACGTGCGAAAGAATATCTATTGTTCGCTAATGTAAAGATCTGATGGAAAGTTTTTGTGTAAAGTATCCACACCTTATTTTGAGGAATACACCGGGGCCCAGCAGTTTGACAGCAAAACTACAATTATGATAGATATATTTTACTCCAAAGCGACACCATAGTCTTGTGAGGCCCTAAGGACCGAAAGTACATTCAATCAATTATTAATAATAATTGTTATTGCATGCAATTTGCTAGTAAAACTATCATCAGGCATATACAACAACTTTTACAGATTTTACACGATTGTAAAGTATCCGAAAAGTGGGGCATGTAAAATCTTATATATTTTTATTATCTTAATAAAAGACCACGTAATCAGTAAAAATTGTTTCACCAAAAGTGGATTTTTAAGTAAAAGTGCTTGACCCATTGACTTTGTATGACCATATTTCATGGTTTTCCTTTCACCCCTTACGTAAAGTACGGTGTGTAAGTTTCACAGACTAAAATATGTTGGCAATCGAACTTTCTAAGGTTTTTGAATATAAATAGTGTTTAAAGAATAAATGTTATTTACATTTATTCTTTAAATACTATTTTTATTTCTTCACACAAAATTCCAAATTCTATTACACTATTTATACGATACTCTAAATCTCGTTGGAGCAGTCAAAAAGTTATCACGTCCTAAAATTATTATCATTATTTTTGCCCTTTCTCAGTTACTGCTGGAATATTCAGAGAGGAATATAAAGAGAGAAATCCCTCTTTCGTTTCTTATTTATTTCTTTAACAATTTATGTGCACGGAAAAAGAAGTTTATACTAACAGGAAAAATAAAATTAAGAGGCAGTTACAAAGGTACAGCTTATTCCATAGAGGAATCTCTTCCAGCTGATTCGATTCTGGAACAATTGAATTTTTCTTCGGTCTTGGCGTTCATTGTAGGGAGTCTAGCAGTGGAAGCATAAAGGTAAATGATGATGATGATGATGATGATATACCTGTTTAAAGACCCATATTTATAGCCATTCTATACCCGTCACTAAGCTACCCTTGCACATGCCTTTGACACTCATTAAAATTCCGGTCATTAGGCAAATTAGTATAAAAAACATTAACGCTAGTTCCAAATGGCATAAGTCACTTTCGGTATGACTAATTAAGTTCCGTGACAAGCCAGCATTAGGATGTGGAATATTGCACGAATTGCACACCGGCGCGCCAAAATTTAGGATTCCTGCAATATAGCCTATATTATAGGGTTATACCTCAAACGTTCAACGCTCAATATGTTCCATGCCATTGTAATATATTAAATAGTAGGAGAGACGTGGAAGATCATCCTTCACCGATCTGATAACCAGATGAGACATATTTTTTATCAAATATTTTGCATAAACAAATATGCCTATAATTACTTGACTAGCCAAAACTAATTAACTTTATTTATTTTTTTCTTCGCTTTCATACTTTAAATAACCACATGAAATTTATTTCACTGATAGTTTTTAGCACACAGAATATGCCTAGTTAGGCTTGCCTACTCATTTCTGTGTATGGCTACCTGGTAAGCAGATGTAAATAGGTAAGTCAATATAGGTGAATCCATCGATTTTATAACAAAATCAGTCATACAAACTTGCCTGCAAAAAATACGTACTTTAATTTAATTAAAAATAGCCATGAGCACTTTTGGTTAGTCAAGTATTTATAGGCACAGGCTATATAAAATATTTGAAAAAAAAATGCGTCTCATCTGGTTATCACATCGGTGAAGGACGATATTTCACGGCTCTTAGACCATAATATGCACATAATATCAGAGAAAAAAATGCAAGAATGTCAATTAATCCGTAACATGTCCGTGGAGATAACAAAATAAATTTGCTTGGAAAGTGAGGTTGACAAAATACCTATGCGTAGCCACTTCGTAAGCAGCAGTGGAGCTGCGCCTCAATATTGTCATTTTTATGTGACACCATAATATACGATGATATAATGATGGTAAATGTAATGGAAAAGTTAATTTTAAATGAAAAACCAAAAACTTTACCTTAAAAATTTTGACGATTATAATTTGATTATGACTTAACTGAGCGACGATGGTCCAGTGGTGGATGGACTCGGTCTCTTATGCGAGAGGTCCGGGTTCGATCCCGACCCCCCCGTGTGTGCCTTGAAATGGGTTTTTCTAATTTCTAAGTGCACCCCAAACACGAGACCATCGCTCGCTCACCGGTGAAGGAAAACATCGTGAGGAAACCTGCATGCCTGATGAGATTGAAAGTCTTTGAAGGTATGTGAAGTTCACCAACTCGCACTGGGCCAGCGCGGTGAACTATTGGCCCATTACCCTCCTCGCCTAATTTCGAGGAGGAGACCCGTGCCCAGCAGTGGGACATAAAGGGTTGATACTTTAAAAATTATGTACAACATATTTTTTTTAATACATCGAGGTGAAGTTATTATAGTAGTTAAGAATTAAGTAGATGCCTGTTAAGATTACCGTTGCTTTGGCTGGTAACGGATGTATTTTGTGGTAAAGCAAATAATATATATCACACGAGGTTACAAATTCAGATAATCAACATCATCATCATCAGCCTCTATCCATGCACTGCTAAACAGAGACCTCCTCAATGAACATCAAGATCCCTTCCTAGTCATATCCAACACGAACCGGCCACTGCGCAGAGATCGTCTTTCCGACTGGTTAACGGCTGGCCAACATTCTACTTAAGCGCGACCTCAACTGTTGAACCTTATTGGCTCATCTGATATCTTGTGTAACCTGCCCACTGGCACTTCTAGCTTATCCTTCGCGTGATATCGGTAACTTTATTTATCTAATCCTATCTGCCAAAGAATAGCACTTTCCACAGCACTTCGAGCTTCCGCAAACTTTTGTACTAGTCGTACATTCAAAGGCCACGTTTCATATTAGAACAAATATACAATAATGGAAAATAATATTGTATCCTTTATTACATATTTTCTTGGAATTTTCTCAGCTTATAGTTTATTTTTATTCTATTCTAGATACAAATGCATTGGAATGGTGATTCTTGGAAAGTGTTGTAAGTTTAATAAAAAATATCGTTGAAGAACTTGCGATAAAATTGCTTGAGGATCTATATTGAATATTTATATTTAATATTGAATGTAAACAGCTTTACTTTACCTAATTTATTTTTAATATACTTTTAAAATTTATTGTGTTTTGGAGAGAGTGAGTGAGTATGATTACTTACAGTAACTTACAATCTTACGTCTCAGAATAAATATGTTACCTTTTTTTCTGTTTAAGGCCAGGAAATGCTCTGAGGCATCCCACTTGGGAGTGGGTCTCCCCAGGCGGGTATATGGGACTCGCTGCGCCCGAAAGCTGGTAAGTGGACGCAGCTCTACCCACTAAAACCCGGTGAGTGCCAATTCCACCTTTGGTGTGATGCCCCGGATCTGTCAGCAACAGGACACCTCGACAGCTAGTCAGTCCCTTAGGGGACTAACGCCACCTCCACAGGGGGGTAGTCCCGCACCATAGAACAACTATCCCCAACGTCGGGACAGTACAATGAGGTGAGGTACCCGTCCTCACCCCTTGCCCCCTGCTCTTCTGCCCCTTCTTATTATAAGAGGGGTTGAAAGAGTCCTCTAGGATCAATTCGCTTCGCCCAAGTTGTAGGCGTCATCCTGGGCTACTGAGCCCCACCGCTACGACAATGAACATGCTTGAACCGTGGTGGGGGAAATATGTTACCTGGTCTGGTGCTGGGTTAACTAGTTAATGTTTCTTCCACTTCTCATTGGGTATTTCATAAATTGGTGAATCACCGGCGAAGGAAAGGAAGGCGAGGAAACCTGCATGCCTGATAAGATTGAAATTTTTTGAAGGTATGTAAATTTCACCAACCCGCGTTGGGACAGCGCATCGGTCAACTATAGTTCATAACCCTCCTCGCCTGATTTCGAGGAGAAGACCCGTGCTCAGTAGTAAGACTTACAAGGATTGATACTTTACTTTTTTTTCATGCTTATATAAGCTAGAAACGAATATAAATCATCAGATAGTTCCTAGCCGTTTCCGGGCTAAAAAAGCTTGAACGTAGAAGCTGACCTTCTACTTTCAAGCTTACAAATGTTACCTCTTTATCTATACTAATATTATAAAGGGAAAGATTTGATTGTTTGTTTGTATTGAATAGGCTTTGAAACTACTTGACCGATTTGAAAAATTCCTTCACAGCGTTGTTGTTGTAAATCTTAGTTAGCGCAGGCGAAGCTGCGGGCAATAGCTAGTATTTATATAAAGTGAAGGTTATCATTGTATAAGTAGATGAAGTATTAATCGGTCTTAACCAGGTGGAAAGAAAGACGATCCTTGTGCAGCAGCTGGTCCTTGTCGCATCCAGCGAGTGACAAGGCAATGGATCTTTAATTTGGGTGTTCATTGAGTAAGCCCTATGAGGCGGCCTTTGTTCAGCAGAGAAAGACTGATGATGATGATATATTATAAATTTCCGAGTCCGCTTTTTAAGTTATACGTTGAATCCGGCAAACGTTGTCCTGCCCTCAAAAAAAAAATTTAAAGCTTCATCATCATTTTTTTCGTAAAAACCTTGTCCCGACGATAACTAACACAACAAAAAAAATATATATATTATTTGGCGCAGCGGTTTTGAAGTTATGTGCGTACATACATTTTAACGATTATTTATCATGTAGATATTTTTATATCTTACGTATTTCTATTCCTTTATGCATTTACTCGTGTATAAACAGGCTTAAATTTTGGATTCGGGATTTTTACATGAACCACATAAACATAGAACCATAAATAACAAAGATGAGAACCGAAAACCTCCATCGTAAATCAGAGGCGCTCATCACTCAATTTCTTCCTTCATTTGTTCTGTAGGCCGAGCGGTAATTGTGTTTGTTCGCGTTTGTACGTCGTGAATAAGTTATGATTTATAATTGAAATGTACGTTGTTGTAAGTATCAAAGTTTATTTTAAACAATTTTAGAATTCAAGTTTAAAATTAAGCATTATTGATGAATAATATAATACACAATTTTGTTATCATAGAAACTAAAAAAGTTCACGAGGTACATACTAACTTTACCGTCACCCATTTATAATTTTATGTACATGGGAGGCTGAGTTTTTTTTTTGTATTTTTTTGGATAACCTTATAGGAAGTAATTTGAAAAAAAGGGGAAATATATAATATATCAAGACTAATCAGTGAAGTTTCAGATATTGTTCACAATCTGACATCTGTCATTTGACGGACTTGTCTATGCCGAGCGTTATTACCGCGAAGCTCGGTAATGCTCGGTAAAGCGTTAAAAAACGGAACGGCAACGATCTCCTTCTGTGGTATTGAGTGTTCCCCAAGTGCAAATCCCCACATAGATAAAGCTGCTCCTATCCAAGGTCTTGGATTATTAGGTAAGAGTTCCCAATAATGATAATGTCTTGCCTATCTCAGTGGTTCCTTACAAAAGTTCATACTACCCAGTAATTATTGATACTGATACTTCTTACCTCCTAACTCCTAAGATCTTAAATGATAGACAACACATTATTCTCTGTAAGAGATGCGTTTTACCGCGCTCCCAGCTGCAAGAGCAACATCATCTTTCTTACTTTTCCAGTCAAACAGAATTGCTATGTTTTAGAGAAGGGTGGGACAGGCAGTGACAGCATTACTGGCACAAACACTTAGCATCTTATGTCTTAGGATGGGCAAAATATCAATGAGTTGGCTCGGCTAGTCTCAGGTTAGCTTATTTGTGTTGATGGGTGATGCTGACCACTTAGCATCATGTAGGAGCCTGTTTGCGTTTCCGACCAACATAAAAAAAAAACTAGTCGTGTTCGATTTTTTTTTTGTCTATTTATGACATGTCATGTTAAATATTTCCACGTTAGCCTTTCTAGATATTAAATAAAAAGGTAGAGTAGCAGCATTGACTCTGTTTAATTCTATTCGTGCTTGTTATATTGCATAATAACATTTCACTTTGATCAAAAAATTTTGTTTTATTGGTGTAAAAAATTTAATGAAACATTTTGTAGATTTAATTTACCAATTTTATGTTTTTCAATTTTATATTTTACGCTAGATTTTTATGAGGACGTTGTTATATAAAATAACGAATATAAAAATGTTAGTTAAGTTTAATATGAAAATAAGTTGGCAACTTATTTCATAAATATTCTGTGTTTGAACGAAGAGTGGGACGAGCAGCGTAGCTAACATCAAGACTTTACGAATACGTCTTATATTAAGACAACAGTTAAACGAGAGGTCTGGACTTGATTATGCTCATGGGCGACGCTAGCCTTAGTGGAGGGGTTCATCTTATAATGTAAGTGAGCACTATTATCATCATCATCATCATCACAGTTACTACACGGAGATCGTCTTTCCACCTGGTTAATGGCCTTTGTCTACTTAAACGCATCCTAGAGAGGGATCAGAAAGTATTTTGAGAAATTAAATCTCCAAGGAAGTAAAATAGAAGAGTATAGTTTATATATCTCTTTCTCATTTCTGGACTTATAATAAAAATTATTTGCGTAGGCAAAGGTAACAAAAATAGCGTTTCACAATAATGACTGGAGTCACAATTGAATCGAGAGTTAATCATAATATATGCTATGATAACTAAAATCTTTCGGATGAAATCACGGGCAAAAGCTAGTTTATTATAATGATGATTGATTTTTATAAAAGGTACATCATATTCAATAACTAGCTTTTCCCCGCAAAATTGCCTGCGTTAGCTAAGATTCATAACGGCATCTTAGCGGGACGGTATAAAGCTTATAGCCTTCCTCAGTAAGTAGACTATCTAAAATTGAAATAATCATTCATATTCAAACAATAGTTTCTGAGATTAGCGATTTGAAACAAACAAAACTCTTGAGCTTTATATATTAGTATGATGATTAATCATTTTAATACTAAATTATACTACCATGGCAAAAAAACATAAAATACATTCACACAATCAAAGTATTAGAAGTACATTCACGTTTTATATGCATGTCGTTTACGTCGAAACAATAGTCGCAGTGCAGTCGATATATCATGCCCTCCCCCGAGACTATAATGTACAGTGATTCATTGCTGAATGCTCTATTTTAGATACACATCTATTACAGTTATAGAATAGCACGGGCGGAGAGATATTAGTATCTATGGTGTTATAGTATATCAATGAATATTAATAGATATTGTGGTAAAAGAGTTGGTAATAGGTTCGAATCTATGATTTTAAATGATGGTAATAAATATATTAGGATTATTTTAGCAAAGAATAGATTTTTTTTTAAGATTTCAAGTGTCATTACGAGAGTTTGAAAACGAGTCACAGCATTAAGTATATGTCGGCGTGGCTTCTCGGTGCGGGTGTTCGGGATCCATAATAAAACATAGATCTTTCAAAATACTGTATTACGTAGTATTTACAATAGATGTTTGTACTTCGGCGAATTAGAAATGAGTGTGTTACAATTAGTATTACAACATCTTATAAATGACTGAGGGGAATGGCTGCGGGAGGTGGGTCCAGGCGAATGCGACGGTCACACGCAGGGAAGAATGTCGATGGCTGAGCTCACTTATGTTGCCGGATGCTGAAGCTCGTAGAAACTCTATGGTGTGATTGATTTACGGCCATCGAGCCACTCACCATACGAGTAGGACCCACACGTGGAATTCCCGCGCCTTTTAATATTATGTTAAATACAGTACAATGCGTCCCTATATTCGCCTGTTTATATTATGGTTTATTATTTAATTTCACATGTAGGATCTTAATAATGATCACTATGATCGTCTTAGCGGCTAAGTTTATAATGAGGGTTCGCAACGCGCCCATGTCAGAGAAGATACCCACAAGAAACTCTGCTGGGTTCCTATCGTTCTTTTAATTGTGATCATTTTACAAAGTCACTTAAATCTAGATTATATCAAGATATTAAATCAAGTACTTTCATAAACAATTAAAATTGTAACCAATATTAAATACAACATTATTTTCATTATAAAGGTTTGATACAAAATGATGATATTAATTCTAATACGTAATATTGTTATTAACATTTACACAGTTAATTAAATATGATTACAAATAAGTACTTGAATCTTATATATTTTAAATACATATGTCTATATTAATATATTGAGTTTATCGTTAACATATTATAATATAACAATATTTGATATTTTTATATAACAAGATTTGCGCCCATACGGCCATACTGACTCCAGCGCGTCCCTTGCGCTGTTTTTAAATTAAAGTACATAATAAATACATAGATACATAAATACATATAATACATAAATACATAATTTCAAAACCCACAAGGCATCACCCATACGGGATCTAGCCAACCCCCAAGGCATCTCCCATCCTGGGATCAACCTAACTCATAAGGCATCACCCATAAGGGATCTAGCCAACTCATAAGGCATCACCCATACGGGATCTAGCCAACACATAAGGCATCTCCCATCCTGGGATCAACCTAACTCATAAGGCATCACCCATAAGGGATCTAGCCAACTCATAAGGCATCACCCATACGGGATCTAGCCAACACATAAGGCATCTCCCATCCTGGGATCAACCAAACTCATAAGGCATCACCCATCCTGGGATCTAGCCAACTCATAAGGCATCACCCATACGGGATCTAGCCAACACATAAGGCATCACCCATCCTGGGATCTAGCCAACTCACAAGGCATCACCCATACGGGATCTAGCCAACAAGACCAGGTTTAAGGATACGCATGGTGGCCAGCCAGCGTTTTAGGAGGGATGTTTTGGATAGGAGAAATAAATTTAGGCACACACATTAATCATTACAAAAACCAAATCACAAATCATAAAAAATATCAGCACATGTGATTATATAGAATCAACATTACCCGCAAAAGAAGTGGAAGTACTCTCGATCTCCACTGATTTCTATGCCCATACGGTCATTCGTCTGAGTTGTCAAAATCATACTATTGGATCTTTATACTTAGAGCCTAACTTATTAGTGTGTCGTTCATGGCGTCAACGTTATCAAGGCGAAGTCACCATTTTAAGTGTCGTTTTATCGTTTTCAAACCAAAAAAAAAAGAGACCGCTCGTCCATCCATTTTTTTTTAACAGTCAGTCTATATTCTCTAAGTGGTCTGTAGTAAGGTTGTCATAATTAATTTGTAATATTTTAATGGTAGTGGGAAACATCTTTAATAACAAGGGACTTTTACCATTAGTTATTATTTTTATAAATAATATGGACATACTTAGTGAATCCGTCAATAATTAATTAATACAAAAGCATATTAAGTTTCATTGCGTTTTCCATTTATTCTCTCAGTTATATTATCTGCATGAAAGTTAAAGAAAAGAACAACTACTATCTTATCAATGGGATGTATTTTCTAAATAATTTGTTTATATTATGAAACCAAAACTGTTCTCGTAACTTTTCAATACCCTTTTTGTTTCATTCTAAATGTTAAAAATTGTCATGATATTGAGTTATAAGACTCTATTGATAATTAATTACATTAATTAACTTGTTTTACAATTTACTTATGTGTCTTGTTATTAATTTGTATTTTGCGTCTTAGTAATTTATTCTGAAACAAAACGTAAATATCTGCGACATTTTTAGGAATCGATTTCCTTTCAATTAATAACTACGATAATAGCAAGAGCTAAATATGCCTTTTATTAAAATTCATATACGGAGCCCTGACTAATGGAAAATTGGCTGTCCGTCCGTGCTATCTTTTTTGTTAGCTAATAATATAAGGCTACTGAACCACGGGTTTGAACTATATCTTACTATGCCATTTAATTTAAGTCTTTAATAATATCCCGGTCTTTATCGCGGAACGATCTACTTTTTACTCCGTGATGATCACTTGCAAAACGCGTTGTACAGGTATAAAATTATTAATCCCAAAAACAATAGCCCATTGATGATAGGGGAATTTCTTTAATTTGTGTTGAGTAGGTAATGAGGGTCTAACGTGGATGACAAATTTAGACAATCTTTGATAAAGAAAAACCTTGCGGTATAAAATATAATAGATATATTGTCCCCGCTAATAAATTTATATTATAACTTATAACAAAACTTTAGCTTCAAGTGAACATTATCAATTTCAATTATAGTGGTAAAGCTTAATTGTTTCGATATATCTATCTGAACCCCAATACCGGTAACTTTACACCAACTAGCTTACTTTTATAACTGAGCCAGCCATTTTTTCTCGAAATAAGATTTTGACTAATTCATTAATCAATCAGAAGAGGGTTATAGTTTTTGTTACCAATAATAACATTAAAAGTGCTACGTTTGATAGATGAACAATCTAATTTAATTAATAATATAAACGCAAAAACCACCGAATGGATTTTTATGAAATTTCAATTTAATATGGCTTACTCATCAGAATAAGACACAGGGTATACTTTATGCCCGTACTCTTACGAGACTGGAAAGCACGCGGGCGAAACCGCGGTGCACTGCTAGTTGTTAGTTGTTTTATTTGAGGCGTTATGTTCGTCACTTAGGCGACGGTAACAATTTTGCCCTAAGTGGCCCTTACGATGACAGTAATCACACTCAATAATTTTAGGGTAACTAAAACTGGCTCGGGGGTTGTCATTATTATTAGATTGTGACAAAACAGGGTTATTTTTAGAAGGATTTTTGCAGTCTTGCGAAATATGACCCGGCTTATTGCAATTAAAACATATGCTTAGATTCTTTAAAGGTGCCGAATTACGTGGTTTTTTAACATCATTATAATACTGACCCTCTCTATTTTCAACTTTACGTTTCTGGAATGTTTTTAGTACAGATACTAATTGGGGAAACGAATTTGGGGTATTCCTCAACAACTCAGAACGAATAAACTCAGGATAAATACCTGTGATCAGTGCATCTACTACCTCAGCGTCGGTAGCTTCTGGTCGAACCCTCCTGAAGAGAGTCCAAGCCGTTGTAGCATATTCAGCGTAGCTGCTGGCTTGGTCCGAAGTATAGCGGCGCCATTTCTGCACGTCATCTGCATACCGGAACTCGTTGCCAAACGTATGAGTCAGGTCTTCCTTCACTTGTTCCCATGTGGTTGAATGCAGCGACCAGGTGTCGGCCCATGTCTTTGCCCTTCCTCTCAGTTGTAAGATGGCCTTCATTCGAGCTTCATGGGGCGAAATATTCAACAATGTAATGGTCTCGTCCACGTTGGCACACCAGTCCCTGATGTCATGTGATCTCTCATCAGGGTTGAACGGCGGTAAATAAAAGTCATGATGTCGCCGTAATATTCCAGTTTCTGTAGATAACGTCGCTCTCGCAGCGCTTGTCGCAGCAGTTTTCGTCATGGAGGTTAGGAGGCTCATTACTTGTTCCATGGTAAAGGTCGTCCCTTCTGGAAGCCCTGAGGAATTTTGGGGCTGTGATCCCACCGCTGCTGTCGGCGTGGCTTCTCGGTGCGGGTGTTCGGGATCCATAATAAAACATAGATCTTTCAAAATACTGTATTACGTAGTATTTACAATAGATGTTTGTACTTCGGCGAATTAGAAATGAGTGTGTTACAATTAGTATTACAACATCTTATAAATGACTGAGGGGAATGGCTGCGGGAGGTGGGTCCAGGCGAATGCGACGGTCACACGCAGGGAAGAATGTCGATGGCTGAGCTCACTTATGTTGCCGGATGCTGAAGCTCGTAGAAACTCTATGGTGTGATTGATTTACGGCCATCGAGCCACTCACCATACGAGTAGGACCCACACGTGGAATTCCCGCGCCTTTTAATATTATGTTAAATACAGTACAATGCGTCCCTATATTCGCCTGTTTATATTATGGTTTATTATTTAATTTCACATGTAGGATCTTAATAATGATCACTATGATCGTCTTAGCGGCTAAGTTTATAATGAGGGTTCGCAACGCGCCCATGTCAGAGAAGATACCCACAAGAAACTCTGCTGGGTTCCTATCGTTCTTTTAATTGTGATCATTTTACAAAGTCACTTAAATCTAGATTATATCAAGATATTAAATCAAGTACTTTCATAAACAATTAAAATTGTAACCAATATTAAATACAACATTATTTTCATTATAAAGGTTTGATACAAAATGATGATATTAATTCTAATACGTAATATTGTTATTAACATTTACACAGTTAATTAAATATGATTACAAATAAGTACTTGAATCTTATATATTTTAAATACATATGTCTATATTAATATATTGAGTTTATCGTTAACATATTATAATATAACAATATTTGATATTTTTATATAACAAGATTTGCGCCCATATATACGTATGAAACAGGTGAGATATCTGCTCACCTATCTACCGATTGAGCTTAAAGGCCATCAGGTATTAAAGTCTAGACCTTTCGAAAAAAAACTATTTCCCATTCCCATCGGAGTACGGGACTCTGATGTAAAAGCTATATTAATTCAAAGTTTCATTCAATTTCATCCAGTAAAGTAGAAAAAGGAATCCTTACAGCCTTAGAAATCTTCACGTTTATAATATTAGTAGTATTACGTATAGTAACCATAATTATATGCTATATTGTCTATCTCTATGGAAGTAAGCTTTTTAATATAACAAAGGTTTTAGAAATAAATTAGGTATATTTAATAGATAGGACTATTAGTTGGTTTATTACTCACAAATTGATCTATGTATGAAGTACAGCGGATAATAATTTATGTAAATATATGAATGTTCTGATTACAGAGCGTATGCGGGAAAATATTTCAACTTTAAAATTTCCAATATTTTAGTGAGCTTTGATATGAAAATATATTTCCAGGTGGAACTATGGAAAATTGTTTGAATTTTTATTATCAAAAGCTAATATTGATTTATTATGTTCTAAATTCAAATTGTTTTACGCAGTCTTATTTCCCTTATGATATCGATAAGATAAATGTGTTTTAGAATTTGATTTGTAAATCAATATTAAAATATCTTATTTTTAATCGATTAGTAGTAAAATAAATGTGATAATTACTATTACATTATTATACATTAAAAATGATTATTAGATTTTATTAAATGCAATAAAATCTTAATTTTAGAGCCACTAGTTACAGATTACTTGAAATTAACACAAATAAATCCAAATACAGTCACTTTACTATAATCATTAAATTAAATCAGACAGTCACACATTAAGTTTGTGAGATTGTAACGTAGGAGAATAATTTCTGTATTAAGTGAAGCTATTTTCAAAATTATTTTACCAATAGAAGGCTACGTTATTTGTGAGTGACTTATGCTATAATTTCTCCCCGTACTCCCAAGGGAATTCGAAGTATGCAGCGATCGCGAGGAGATGCTACTTAATAAGTTATAGCATCCTAATTGACTCACTTGAATAAGTTGAATACGCAACTTCAAACAACTTCGTGATGTAAGACATGTTTAATTATTATCAAACACTCTAAACATCGAAGAACTAAATTTAGAGTTTCAGATATAAGAACTCCCTGAACTAGTAGGTTTTAGTGCAGCCGAATAATGTAATGTATTCTTAGCGTTTCATATTTAGTCGTCTGGAAATTGACTCGGGATAACACTTATGATATAAAAGTTATTTAATCACAAATTGCACAGTTCTTTTTAATGTACGTTGATTTAATTCTTTTCTTGGTTTTCTTTCTTTATTTCTTCTTTTGATTGGTTCTACCACTAAACTACACCTTTTAAAGGCATGGTTTAGTGACAGAACCGTTCAGGCTTTCATTTTGAAGCCAACTATTGTATTATGATGATAAACTGGTGAGTCACGGACGGTGAGAAACAAGAATGTAAAAGCATCAACCTGTATGTTTCGCTGGTACACTGTTGGTACGGGTGTCTTCCTCGAAATCACGCGAGGAGGGTTGAGCCATAGTCAGTAGTCATAATGGTTCATCTGAAAATTCACGAGCGAGAGAGAAGTCTAGCGACAAAAACAGCGTGCATAAATGACTGTAGAAATAGTTCTACGAAAACTTCGGAGCACATTTGACAGACTCTGAACTGACTGCATTGTGAGACCCTATTGTGGTTTTACATTAACCCTAAAGCTACAAGTTGGTAGCCAACTACGCACAGCAATAGCCGACGTGTCGTTACTTCATGTCGCAACGAACCTTTGCGTCCTGTCGCTGCGGTCTGTTGAGCCTGTCTTGATCAACAGCCCATGGCATCATTTTCAATATTATTTCCGAGTGTTTCGTGATGTCAGACGTGTTTGTCAGCGGTACTACTGATATGCCTACTGTGTTCTGCTACTTCGTATCGAAAACTTAGCTTCACAGAAATACATAGGAAATGGTAGCGCCGTTGCGGCAAGTCGTATTCTGCTGCAGTGTTCGATCGGCTAAAGCCGGCACTACACATAGGCCAACGCGCTGGCAAGCGCGCTGGCCGAACCACTGGCCCAATGTGTAGAACGGGCGTTGGCGCATTGCCGGTAGGTATTTGAACGTTAGCCGGCGCGCTTGAGAGTTTGCCCCGCGGTGTCGGTAACATCAAAGGAAACTTGTCACAAGCTTGGCGCTCTATCCACACATAGACCGCGCGATCAGTTTGCCGAGCAGCGATCAAGAAAATATCTATTTTGAATACGTCCGCACATTGGCCCAAACCAAACCATACTGAGCGACCTTCAAATGTGTGGATTACTCACAAACGCGTTGGCAAGCGCACCGCCAGCGCGTTGGCGAATGCGCTGGCCTATGTGTAGAGGCGGCCTAAGAAGTTACTTTACATTTTAAAAATCACAAGATTATTTGTGTATGTTAATTTTAATACTAAAACTACAGGGTTAAATGAAAAACAAATTTGTTTCCAGATTATTTATTGTAAACAGTCTTATAATCGAGCAATGTGTTTACGGTAAAATGTAAACATTACCAATTTGGCTGTCCTAAGCGAAACTTCGATTACACTGGCCATAAAACATTACAATGTCGTTGTATTTTACAATTATCCTTACAGTTTAATGTCAATATTTACAATGTTATTGAAAGAAGCGACACCATTTTCATGTAAATATAAAATAAATTATAGTTGGGGGTATTTTTTACCCCATATGTAACAAGAATAAAATACTATTTTGTATGAAATAAGAAATGTTTGTTTGGAATTTTGTCAAATTAACTTTATTTATATCGGATCATCTTTGGTGTCCATATTGGACAATTCCCATGGAGAGGGTTTAGGGGGTTAAAACTTTACAAAAAAAAACATAGTACTATGCTTATATACATGTAAATTTAATTTCTGAAACGTTATAATATTCTAATATCCTTTTTAACCCTAGAGAAATCGTATTGATGATTAAAGTAACCAAACACACAAACATAATAAAACGTATAATAGACGATTGTAGGTATGTTATATTTTTCTCTCACTCTTATGAGATTCACACTTTATATTTCATTAATTAATTAATACATTAAAACCTACTTCTTTGCAATTTTTGTCAAACACTAAGATATTATGTACCACCTTGATTGTGTGTATGGACTAAGGCATCCATTTAGCAATCCACGTACCATTACAAAGCAAGACCACTGTAGGGTTAATAGTCGAAAGATTGATTTTAAACAAATATTACAGATTTCTTTTAATTGACGCGTTTATATTATATCTAATCAATAATGTTTAAAACAGTATATGCACTTTAAAGTATAAAATGATATAATATATTTTAAATTATACTTACTATACATTCCAAAAAAAAAAATCAAATTTGTTATTTTTAGTTATTATATATAAATTAATATATTATATAATATTTAAATACGATATTTGTAAGGAATAATAAATAATAACTTATCATAAATCAAGGTGTCTTTTCTTTCATTTCTACGTAGCGGGTCAAAGAGCGAATTTTTGCCCACTTTATTTGCTTGACCCCCTCAAACATAAGCTGTCTATTCATTGCACCTTAAATGTTTTTTCGAGAAAATGAAAGACAAATGACATAGACACGCAATGTGTTTTTAATAGTTCTAGCACATCGATCAAATATACCTTTCTCACAACAAAATTTATCCAATCCAAAGTCTCTCTAGCACATAAACGATATATATTTACATGAAAATGGAACAAATTTTATTTACATTAGAAACTAACTAATAACAAGTACGCTATACAAAACATGGTTACCAGCTTCCTGTCAGTCAGAACTGTTTGGGAGTTCCCCTTAGCCGCCTCCGTTAGACCTAGAACAAAGTATGTTAAAGTTATAGTTGGAATCGATTTTGTAATTTGTAAACCGTTTAGGTACGGAATAAACTAAATTCAGGAGCTTCGTGCGATTTTTTCGGAACTCATTTGGTTTATTTGGAAAATGTTTAAGCCGAAGGGCCTTTGATTACAATTACTTTTTTATAATCATCATTATCAGCCCACTTCTGTCAACGATGGACCTCTATTAACGAACGCCAAGCTAATGGCACTCGTATCCAAATATTACCGGACACACGAAAATCATAGTCCCATACAGTCAGATGCTGTTTTAACATTTATTACTTGTCATGATGATGGAAAGAGTATTAAAATAGTTATAGATATTTTAATTAAAACAAGGCACTCCTAAATAATTTTCACGTGCGCTCCGACCATTTCACATAATTCCGATTAGATAGCATCTACAAAGAAAAGAGACGAAAAACAGTGGCACCGCTAATGAACAGGTATGCGGCATTAGAGCCGAAAGAATAAAATAAACCAGATTAAACAAATTACGCAACAGAATTAAATTATTTTTCCCAATTCGCTAGATAAACAGCATTACTAGTTCGGGAATAACTAGCAAAAAAATGGACTTTCCTTTGAAATTAAAATGTATCGGGGAAATTTTTACTAATCGCGTTTTCGTATCCCACTTCGTTAGAACATAATATTATTATGATGAAAAATGGCGCATATAATTTCAATCAATTTCATCTTACTTTGCTTACAATATCAACATTAATTCCCAAAAAATCGAGTGCCACATTTCAATATATTATGTGCTTGATAGTTGCGGCGAAAATGTAATTATTTTGATCATTAAAAGATCAAAGCTATAAACTATTCTTATTCTGTAACTAGTAATATATGACATGAGTATCATGACGCTGATGATGATTAATAGCACTTACCTCCAGCAACGCTGATCTGGTTACCGAAATCTTCGGCGTACGAATTGAGCTTTATTTCTGCGAACAAAATGTATTTTTATCAAATCGAACATCAATTTAAAGTCGTTTTCAATGTCCACCAATTTAAACGATATGTTTTTTGGTCCAAAACATTAAAAGGTATTTTGTGAAGTGATTTATTTTCACAGAAAAAACGTATAAAAGGTGTTTTGTGAAAAGTGATTTTTTTATTTGATGACTCCAATGAAAATGTATAATAAAACAATTTGTAGTATTAAAAGATTAATTTGACACTTATTTCAGTCAAAAATTCTATTGGCGTGCCTTGGCAGTAAGATTGACTGAATTGGCGTGACGTCCTGCATGTATAATATTCCTCCTTAACTATAGATGTTTAACATTCAGGTTTCAGTCATTAAGTCATTTAGTATATTAGGGTTTTCGTTATATATGTTGGCAACTTGTAAATAAGGATGTATGCGTCTTTTAATAAATAAAAAGAAGAACTTCAAGACATCTCTTTGAAAAATAGGATAGAATAAGGATAAGGAAAATAGGGATATTAGAGCAGATTGATTTCGGTCGGACGAGAAATAAGATGTTATAGATACATATAATGCAAGGCTTTAATAAATATGTTTAATTACAGAACTGGCGTTTGAGTCAATATATTCTACATTGTCTATGCCGTTTATAATTAGTTGTGAAGAACACCAAATAATAATTATTAACATTTCGCCTATTTTTCTCGGCAAGGCTTATCAAATACTATTGGGATCCCATCATTAAATTAATCAAATCAAAATCTAAGCACAATATTATGTTACATAATCAAAACTCATCACCTTCTACATTAATAAAAATATTTATACATCTTTAATATTAATTAACATATTAATCGGTAATTTCGAATAATTTTGTAACATCGGGTACTGAATCTAGTATAAATGACAATGTTTTCTTTTTAATTCATAAAATAAATGTCGTCAGTTACCACACATCGAACAGTAAGAATGTAGGTGTTTGCAGAAGGGATTGAAAAAGGGAGAGTTAAATAAAATTCAATACCTACAACATAATTATGGTTTAGACTTTTGGGGTTTAATGTTGGCAATAAGAACCATTTCAGATTTTTGAAGTGAAACTTCTTTAGAATCGTTATGGTTTAAAACCGGATGCAACGGAAAAAACGACAGGTAAGAGATACAAATACAAAAGAGCGAGAGAGCATATGTCGGTGTGTATGTATATTGCAGACTGTTTAAAACTTGCTTGTATTTGAGCATTTGACATGTTTCACTTATATTGTATGTGAACCGCACACACACCTGTTTTTTATACAGGATTTAAAGCAAAGGAGTAGAAATCCCTTTACATATTATTTCAACAGATAAAAAACATTTTAAAATACTCAAGCAGCAAAGCCATAAACAATGCCACTTTATGTTCAAGTCTTTTTATATCATCGACTTTTGCTGGCACCACGCCAAGTACAAAAAGATGGCAATAACCAGCTAATTGAAGATAGCGTGCCAATTGAGACCGTTCCCCAGGAACATAATTTCTTACTTATCTACAGTAAAATGCATTGGAATTGATAAATTCGACACATTTTTACGATGTTGCCGTTCATGTTGCAGTCTTGTCTACATTGAGTTCATTTTTACAATCGATATGATAAGTAATAGGAAAGTAACATTTACAGGTACTGATTAGAATATAGTGAAATTTTAGTTGTAAGTAGTCCCGTTATTAAGAGCGTTTACACTTTTTATACGCATAAGTGCACGATAAGTCATGTTTAGGTGTTCCAGGGCCTTTTCTCAGTCTTTTGCTCAAAGAAAACATTGTTTTTTTCACTTCATTGTCTGACACACAAACAACGAATTTTGATTCTTTTAATTTTTTTTTAACTATTTGATTCGAAAATAGTGTTTTAGTGTAGTTTTAAAATAATCATAAAAAATAATATTTTAAATAAAAAATACCAAAAACCGAGTTCAAAACTATACCTTAAAATTATGGATATACTAAAAAAATTAAAATAATATTTAAATACTTCGAGGTGAAGTTATTTAGCAAAAATAATTATCGAAAATATTGAAACTTATATTATGTCTTACTTATACATACTATTTAAAATGAGGTATTTTTGGAGTCGGTACCAGGCAAAACAAAGATGACCTTCACAGACATCTACTCAATACTTGGTGTATGTGATTAATCATTAAAATATCCTCTTTGGGTTTGTGCATAAAAGGTGCATACGCTCATAAGGCATCATATTATGTTGCCACTATTTGCGCTAGGCCCTTAAAACTATGAAAAATTTGTGTTCCCCCATTAAACTTTTGATACTAAAATCATGTCCAATGGGTACTAAGCCAGCAGCATATACTTTTATACATAACCAATGCTAATATTAGATCCCATTGCATCAGCGTTCATTTTTTTACATGGATAGATAAGTAACTTTCACCGGTGTATAAAAGGTTTTCGCGAAACATTAATTATTTACTAACCTGATAAGCTTCCATGATAGAAAAGACCCGATTTTTTCTAAGAAAAACAAAAGAACAACGATACGACTTACCATAAAGTCTTAAGGTGCCCTCGCTCTTCCCCAGCGAGTTGGTGCTGACACAGTTATATGTTCCGATGTCGCTCTTGGAGAACTGTCGGATGGTCAGCCACATGGACACCTTGTAAGATGTCTTCTCCTCTCGAATCGTGTATTTCGGTCTGCGAAAGAAGTGGAACATCAATTTTCTGCTTCAAAAAATGCTTCATCACTGACAACATAATAAACAGTAATTGTAAAGTAACGTTTCAACCCAACTTGTGGTCAACACGGTATGCTTGCTGGGTCTGTTAGACCCGAAATTCAACTTGTTATTTTTGTTATAAATACTATTATTTTAGTTTATACACCAAAAATATCTTGTTAATAATAAACAATAGACGATAAATAATACCATATTTAAAAATAGCCTTAGAATCCACTAACACACTAAATAATTGCTCAATAAAATAACATTTTTTATAACTTACTAATTAGCATTAAAAATATATTTAAGGTAGCACAAAATGCGTATGTCTCAAAAAAATATGAGTTTTTATATCTCTTTTAATTTTGAATAACTTACAACGGATAAAATATTTACCTGGTTCAAGCATGCCAAAGTATAAGTATTAAGATATCATGTATACGTGTGAAAAATGCATTTTGTAATAATCACTTTTTAACATTATTTCTCGTACGTTAGCAAAAAGCTAACGTACGAGGAGAAAGGCTGACATATTCTACCGGACATACTACAGCTACTGCTGTAGTATATGTTATTTTGATAAAAATAATATTATCATATTTTGCAACTACTATATGGTAAATTATAAATCGTCTGAAAGGAGGGTCTTAAAATCTTTATTTTAGTTTTACCATATTAAAATTAACGTCAAAAAATACGTAGGATGGAATACACCACGAACCGGTCTCTAAGGCCACCCGACGCTGCACCAGGTTAGCGGCACTGCGTAACCCACTCGTAATACTTCTACATTTTACTAATTTTTAATATACACTTATATCTATCGTATATAGTATCTTAAAAATGCTTTAATAGTTTCTATACTAATTATTTAAATTAACTAAATCTTAACAAACTAAAGATTTTTTTTGTAGCAATTAATTTAATCTCAAACACTCGTATTTTCCACAGAATATAAAATCACTGAATGTCCTGTAAGCCGTTTCACGTATTCCGTTTTATTTACAAACATAAACTTAATTGGAAAGCCGTTAAGAATTAAGCGGGAGTACGCTTAATGTCTGAGGAGGCAGTAAAACTTAGATAAAGTTGCATTACTTAATAAAGTACAGTAAGTACAGTTTCTGGTAATTCCTTTCTTAGGTTTATCATTAGTATATTGTCTCATGGCTAATATATTATATAGATAGAGAGATAAACTCTTTATACACATTTCCAAACTACGCACACTATTATTTTAAAAGAGCAAAACAAAAACTAAAACTAAAAAAAAACTGTACAGTATTAATAAGATCACATTAATATACAGAGAATATGTGCTACAGAATCGCAAAATAAAAAAATATCTTGCATCAAACCTATATTATATTTTAACAGTTTTTCATATACGCCGAATTAGTCGGTAAGGATTTTGTAGTGGAAGTCACGTGCAGGAAGATGGAATGTATATCCATTCCTAGCTTGAAGAAAGAACCATCTCACTAAAGTGAAATTCATCCCATGTTGTCCCTTCAGTTTGATGAGAGTAGTGGGATATCACCTGTTCTGGTGTTGACAGGATAAGGTATAAACGGTTGTAGATGATGATATAACTTTTGCAAATGATTAAATACAATGCATGAGTTTTTGACGTGACAACGTCTTATAATTCGATGAAGCCGGCTGCACGCACGCAAAAACATGACTCATGCGGCGTTACCTCGCTCTGAGGCATTCCATTTAAGCTTGAAGTGCAAGCGAGAGCGCGGCACGAGTGACAAAGAGGCACAATTGGCCCATCAGTATTTTCTTATGATATTGTCACGTTCAACTATCACATACACCGTCGCTATACTAAGTCAGCAATCTGTGAACATAGCCTAGATAATGCCCGCCATTATATCAGATTTTATAAACCACAGGTCCTCGCAAAAGAACACCGATTCCAACCAAGGATGATTCGCGAGGCTATTGAAATTAAAAAACATCCTAATTTCAATAGAGAAGATGGCTGGCCACTACCATCTGCTTGGGATGCCATAATAAAAATAATAAAATCTAAATCCAAGCATAATAATATGTCACAGACTAAAGACTCAGTTAGCACCTTTTGCATAGATAGGACTAAATAAAAATATTGTTGTATCATAGGGTAGTTTCGAATAACTTTTGTAACAGAAGGACATCTGACACCTCAGTCCTTTTTTTTTTTTTTTTTTTTTTTTTTTTTTTTTTTTTTTTTTTTTTTTTGTCGCAGTGGAAATGCTTTGCGCATTCACCCGGGGATGGGTCGTCCCCGGGGATATGTGGGACTCCCGGCGACCCCAGACTCCTGCAGACGCCGGTATACCTCACTAAAACCACTGCGGGTTGCCTTTAGCCGCTTTTTGAGGAGTGTCCCGGATCTGTCTAACACAGGACACGCCTCGCGACCGGCCGGTTCCCTCAAAAGGGCTAACCGGGCTCCTACAAGTATGGGGGAACTCCGACAACCTGAAGCACCCCCGCCGACGCCGAAACTTTTCTACTGGGGCAGGTACCCAGCCTTACCCCGAGTCCCGTTAGACGAGAGGCAGGAGGTGCGCATAGCGTCTCCTCCGCATTCCCGTCCTACGTCGACGGAGTGGGACGGACGTAGGGTCGTCCTCTCTGTCCCGCTCCGCGGCCTCCTTCTGCGAGATGACGGTTTCGCAGAAGGTGACCACCGCCTGCCAGGCCTCATCGCTCTCGAGCATGCAGCGCACTACACTCGAGAGCGAGAGGTCCCCTCCAAGCACTGCCACAAGGTCGTGGCGCATCTGACACCTCAGTCCTCCCGTGACCATGGTTGCTGTAAAGTATCCGAAACGTCGGGCTTGTAAAAAACTAAATAAACCGCGATAAAATCCGTAAAAATTGTTTCATTATAATGAGTGAAATTCGCGTAAACATAAGAAAACAATACGTTCAACTATCGTCAGTAAGCCGACCTTACAGACAACCGATTTTTTATTTCTTATTATTGGTAGAACGTATGAAAAGGTTTTATTTTTAATAAACCTTATTATAGTTTCTACATTAAGTGCGATTCGATGTTTCGTGCAAATGATTCCGAATCAGAAACTATTATATTGTATACTGGGAATATTTATCTTTTATTCAGCTCAGTATTTTTAGAACGTGCTCAACTTGAACAGAGCCGGTTTATATTTTGTTATTTTGCTTTAGTTTAAAATGTCTCTAGCTTGACCCCGTATTTTGTATCGAAACTTTATATTTTAACTTATCCTTGTACCGTACAAGAGAATTCTCTTTGATATAATCCGTGAAGTTTCACTGCTGGGCACGTGTCTGCTCAAAACCGTATCCAAATAGCATAAAGTAACTACTCTTAAATGATATAAGTCTATAATATTGTCTTGGCATTCATTGAGGAAGGGCTATGTTCAGCAGTGGATGGATAAAAGCTAATGATGTTAATATCCTTATGGCTAGTCCAATCTTTATAATATATCCCATTGCTGGGTACTGTCTCCTCGGTAAATTGTAAATTATGTTCCGGTCGACACAAGTTGGCGAAATTTGCACACTATTAAATCTCTTTTGCAGATTTGTCTTCAATATTTTGCATCACTTTTTCACTCTCATCATTACGTACATTGCTGAACATAGGACTCCCTCAATGAACGCCTAGACGACCGATCCCCTGCCATTTTTCACTCTATAACAATATAATAATGGAAAAAAATATTTTTTACTTTTATTACAAACTTTTTTTAGTGACGAGATAGACGATAATATATTAGGCCTGCGTCTACTACTACTCTACGTTACAGTATCGGATTCCAAAACACGTAACGGTATAAAGAAAACATACAAATATAAAAATAAAGACTTTCTTGCTTGTTTTACAATTACCATTTTCGTTTAAAAATAAAACAAATAATAAGGACGTAATATTCTATTTTCAAATATTTATGAAAATTTACTTGTAAATGAAATATTTTTACACATTTTATAGCGACCTAAATATTTTTTCTAAAGAAAAATTAATACTAAAGACGTTTTGAATACTTTACAACCAGTTATTCCATTGTTTAGTAAAAAAGGTAGACAAAAGCACAAGTGGTAATGCGATGCAAATAAAACAAGGAGTTTCAAAGGTAAAGATTTGTATTTCGACCGATTAAAAACTTCCGTATTGGCTAACTTTGTTTAACTGAATTGAGGTTTAAAGAGTTTTGTGACAAAAGAAACGTTTACAAAGAAAAATTACGATGAAAAGGAAGCGTTCTTGTTTTACAGAACAAAATCCACTTGATAGTTGATATGTACTGTGTAACTTAAGGTTGGACTTTATCGTCAGTCTGTATTCGTCCATTGCATCATAGATCGTAATATTTAGATAGCTTACACATGCGGCTGTCGTGGGTTCTAATTCCACCCCCACCATGGTTCAAGCCTTGTCGTGGCGGTGGGGCTCAGGAGCCTAGAGTGAGCCCAACACCTTAGGCGAAGCTAATTGAGCCAAGGGGCTCTTTGTACCTCTCTTATAAGAAGAGGGGGCAAAAGACAAGGGGCGAGGATGGGAAGCTCGTCTGCGGAATGCAAAAAAAAGGGTTCTAATTCCACGAAGTACAAATTTTATGATCAATCCTATCCTACTAATATTATAAATGTGGAAGTTTGTGAGTATGGATGTTTGTTACTCTTTTACGTAAAGAAATACTGACTGTGTTATGATGAAACTTTACAATAATATAGCTTATACATAGGAATAACACATAGGCTATAATTTATTACCGTAGTCCCAAGAGAATGGTAAGTACGCGGGTGAAACCGCGGGGCGCTGCTAGTATCTATTATATAATCTGCACCTGTCCCGGTGGTTACTGGGCTGGGCTCTATTTGTCTGTTGGGAACCACCATCTTTTCACCCTAAAACAGCTTATTACTGAAATTAAGACAACATCTTACATGCGTGGGTTTCTTGGTTTAATTTCGATCACGTTGTGAGATTTTAATGAATACTGTTATATAATAACATTATAGTGCGTTACAAACGAACGCTTAGGCCGATCGTGCCGCTATCGTCGTTCTGCGCTCGCGCATCCACGCTTGGTTCAGTCGAAACGTGAGTCTTTTTCGTGCGTGCAGCCGGCGTTCAGACTTACAAGACGTCATCACATCAAAAATAGTTTTCTGATAAAGCTTGCTCTTTGATTTTTATCCTCAAGATAAATGTTAGATGCAATGAAAGTTGGTTAGAGGCAATTGATCAGGCTTTATTACTAAAGTTTCACTCGAGTTGAAAAGTAATGATTTACTCACTTTTTTAATTTGAATTTTGTTGAAACGGGATTATTACATGGAACATTTTTATGAAAAAAGATCTTTTAATATTCCTTTGTACGTTCTGTATAAGTGAAAATATATTTTGTTCGTCTCGTTAAATTTCCAAGTGCACCTCAAACACGAGACCATCGTTCGCTCACCGGTGAAGGAAAACATCGTGAGGAAACCTGCGTGCCTGATGAGATTCAAAATAAAAAATCAGACAAATCACATACAAACCAAACTATATAAACAATGGTGTCACCTTCTGCAAAGTAGTACAATGAGAGAAGTGTTGAAGGGATGTAACTGGGTATAATTAAGAGGACACTTCTTTGTCAATATCTTTCAAGAACGAATATAGGGCTGAGTTAAATAGATACTCAACAACTACTTAAATTAAAAATAAGATTTATAGCTGTATCGATTCGAAATATAATTTTAATGTCATGCGAGCCCAGTTACAGTTATTACTCAGTAAGCTGTTTATTAAAAACAATTAATTAACAATAAAACTATATAAAACCGGATATTTACCATGCTTTTTAACATAATACTATATAGTAAACTAAAAAAGCTGAAACATGGCAATTATCCCGTTTTAAATAGTTTTAGTGATAAAAATAAGTTAATTTAAAATCCTATATAGTTATAAGCAGACTATTAACGGACTCTGTCTTACTCAATGATAACCGTAAGGCACATTATTCTAGATTCCAATTACTATTAGATTAAACGCCAGCCGACGGACCAACGATTATGACTGAGATAAAGATGAGACTGGAAGTGGAATTTAAGTTCTCCAAGAACGTAATTAATTTTCATAATACCTTTACAATGGCGGTCATTACTAGGATCACGATTCCATACGTGATCTGCGTGTTAATATAATTTTAGGGGATTTATTGATACAATTACCATAATAATTATATTTAAATATTACAGTTAAAATATGATCATGGCTTTGTTAAAAAAATTTGGTTGTATGTAAACTCGGTTTACGGACGGCGCCAAACATTACATGCAGCACTAACCGAACTACGCCGATCGCTCGAGCCGATCATCCCTCTCTCTCTTTCGTTCTGCACTCTCGCATGCGGAACGCGACATGACGTCATCTTTTTTGTGCATGCTGCCCGTAATATTGAGTTTATGAGACGTTGTCACGCCAAAATGTTCCGTGTAAAAAAGACGTAAAACTAAGCTTTATTTATCTACTAGTTTTTCTGAGTTTGTGAGTGCATCCTAAACATGTGTTTCATTGTCATCGCTCGCACATCGGTGATGGAAACACCGTGAGGAAACCTGCATGCCTGATAAGCCAGCGCCTCGGCTAACTATGGCCCTATACCCCCTCGCCTGATTTCGAGGAAACCCGTACCTAGTAGAGGGACTTATGGATATTTTATATTTATATTATGCCTTTAATTTAAAACTCACCCATCCAGCAGCATCTCTCCCCTGTTCTTGATCCAGTAGTTGATGGTGTTGGGATAGGCCTCCACGTAGCACTTCAGTTTCACGTCCGTGCCCAGAGGAGCGCCCAGCAACTGATTTGGCACTTTGACTGTTGGTGCAACTGCAAAAAATACTTAAGTTAGGAAAATTGGCAGGAACTTTGGACTTAACTAAGGAACTTATGCCGTGATTTCATAATATTATGCTATATTTTACTATCAATATCTTTTTCTTCATCAGCCTCTATCCGTCTACTGCTGAATAAAGCCCTCTTCAATGAACGCCAAGACAGCTGATCTCTTACCACTCGCATCCAACACGACCCGGCCACTGCACGGAGTTGTATTTTCACCTGGTTAATTTTCTACCAATACTTCGTCCACCTAAAAATCATTTGATTGATAAAAATATAACTTCCAGCTTTCAACATAAGATTTAAGAGTGGAGGCCTCGTTTAGGTAGACGAAGTGTTGGTCAGCCATTAACCAGATGGGAAGACGATCTACGAGTAGTGGCGTATTGGATGCGAGTGGAAAGTGATCGGTCGTCTTTGCGTTCATTGGTGGAGGCCTATGTTCAGCAGTGGACGGATAAAGGCTGGTGGTAATGATGATGATAACTTCCAGCGTAAGATAAAATTGGACAAATGCGAGTTTGATTCACAAATTAGTACCGTCCCACAATATGATATTTTTTACAGCATTTACATGCTTACATGAATTTTAGAAAACGATAATTCATGAGGATTTTGTGAGGCATCCCTAGAACCTTTCACGGAGCCGTGTAGTTGAATTCGTCGGTAATCTCCGGTATAATTCACAGGTGACGGATGGCCGTCGTCACTGGCAGCCGGCCAGCCTACCTTCAGATATAAATGAGGCCACTTATTAAAATAAACAGCTCCATGTAAAATGGCTGGAATATAGTTTTTGTTGCGTACTATCTACTACGTTTTGAAAATTTACCATCTTTGTGTTTTTTTAATAAAAACACTCCATGGTCCATAAGGAGCATACGAAAAAAAAAATAGCCGAATTAGTCGAGCCATTTACGTTTAACTACATTCATTTTTAACTATTCTTTCTAATATTATAAACATCCCTAATGTTTGATACGCTTTCATGCAAAAATAACATTATCATGAAACTTTGTACACAAAATATTTTCGGAGGTAATAGAAGTACTTAACATAGGATACATAAAAATAGGAAATTTGTTTTGGTAACGTGCATGAAGCCGCAGGTTATAGCTAGTACAGACATAAAGTAAGACAAGGGATCGGTTGTCTTGGCGTTCATTAAGTGATGCTATGTTCAGCAGTGGACGGATAAAGGCTGATGATGATGATAATATAAAGTAAGTGTATTAATATTATTGCAATGAATATATATTATTATTATAGGGAGACGCGAAGGGAATGGTCGGCTAGCAACGAACAGGAAAAGTCTAGGTACTAATACTACTAATATTATAAACAGGAATATTAATTAAAAATAATGTACGTATGTTTGTTACTATTTTACGCAAAAACTTTTAACTTTTGTTGTAATATCAATCTTTAATTTATTTATTTTGTTATTTCATCTACATAATAATGTCTCCATTTGCATGTGATATTTATAATGCTGAACTTATATGTATGTATGTATGTACGTATGTATTTATATATCCCTGTATTTATGTGTATATGTATGTATGTTAATTGTAATTTAGTATGCATTATATGTATATATTATCTTTATAGTTATATTGTTTGTATGTATTTTATATATTTATATTTTGATTATAATACTTTAGCTGCACCACCCATAATTTATAATAAATATTTCCTTTACCCTAAGGTTACTTGGAAGAAATCGCTTTTTAGCGATAAAGTCGCCTTTGTGTCTGCACTTACTCTGTAAATTTTTAATTTATTATCTTGTGTCTGTTAATTTGTGTGTTGTATGCAATAAAGAATATTCATTCATTCATTCATTCATGTAGCGTGCGAAGGACAAAGTTTTTCAAATTAACTTCTAAAAAAATTTTTTATTGTGTATTCAATTTTTTTATAAACAAATCGAAAATACGGAAAGGCGTTAAAACAAATTCTATCTTGATAATATATAAAACATACGAAGACCTGTACATTTAAAACATGAATCAGAATATTGTACATTTAAAATTTCGCATTTAAAGATAAACAGCGAACAAAAAGATATAATCATCGTTTAAAATATGCAAACGCGTTTAATACAATACTCGTCACAAAACCATAAATTATTACACATGTACAATTTCACGTCGGCCATATTTATTTTAATGTTAAAGGTTAAGCTTTTGAATTCATGAAAAAATGTGACCCAGTTTTATGAGCGTCGACATCATCATCATCATCATCATCATCATCATTACCACCACCACCAACACCATCATCATCATCATCATCACCACCACCACCACCATCGTCATCATCATCATCGTGTAGTATCATCATCAACAATTTTATACGTCTACTGGAAATTCTTGGTTTCTAGCAATCTAATTCAAAACAGCTGGTCTTCTTTTTCACTACAATGCCCTCAATCCCCACCAGCCACGGCTTGGAGATAATCACATCGTAAGACGAGGCACTAGAATAATTTCCACGCTCATCATCATCATCATTATCAGGCTTTATCCGTCCACTGATAAACATAAGCCTCTCTCAATGAACGCCAAAACTACCGATCCCTGGCCACTCGCATTCAACCCGGACCGGCCACTGCACTGTCTAGATAAATAAATGAAAAAGACACTTCTATGGGTTAAAAACCTATGAGGGAAATCTAATCGTGTTTTTCTATCCCAGTTCATAGGAATATAAAATTATTAAAAATTGTTATTTTTCATAATATACTAAAATTTCATACTCTGCTTACAAAATCAACCCATACATTATGATGTATATACGTCATTAAATACAAGTTTACCTAAAATCTAGCGACCAACACACCTTGTACAACATAAACTCAATATTTCGAGTATTATTTAGTCAGCGGCATTACGAACAGTACAGGGAACAAAACACCAAAGTAGTTAGGAAGCTCTTTGCACTGTCTCAGTCCCATGTTGAAAACACTCTGAGTTCCGACCTGAGTTTCATAATTCTATTATCTGTTTTACAGACTGACTTATGCATTCAGATATCAAGTGTTGAAATCTCGGGATTGTAAAGCAAAGAGCAAATGATCAACGCATGTAATATTTCACACTACCTACTACCAAAAATACACAATATATTGAAATAAAATATGCCTACATAAAGAAACTACAAAAAAGTTTCGAACATTCCAATAGAAATAGAATTCCAAATTTAAATAAAATAAATTAAAAATTTAGCCATTTTGTGGTCGTCCTATTTCGTATTTGAAATTGAATATGGCTTATAGTATTTTTTCTAGTCAAGTCCTTTCTTGTGAAAGTTGTAAAAAAATATGTGATTCGCCATTTTATGATTGCGGCCATTTTAAACCTATTTTCAACAAACATAATATTAGGTCGTACAAAAAGTAGTACACTCGCAACTAATAATAAAATTGACGTTCCAAACATTAAAAAACAAAATTGGTTCATCCATTCGTAAGCTATGAAACCGCAGATAGACAAACACACATAAACATACACTTTAAATTTTTCAGTTATAATACCACTGACCCCAGTTATGTTTAGGTTATACAAATAGTGCCAACATAATATTATTGCCGACATAAATAAGTATAGTAATAGGTATTACTTACAGTTGACGTTCAATGTGATGCGCTTGCTGACTGCAGGTGGCACGTCATTGGACGCGATGCAAAGGAACGCCCCCATCTGCCGCCGGTCCACACGCCACAGCGGCATCGAACTGCCTACGTAGCTTTCCACTGCAGATCAAATTCATTTGGTTAAAAAGCATTAGAATTTGAATTTAGAATTTTAGAATTTCAATTTGAATTTAGCATTTGGAATATTATATTAGTAGATATCATGATTGAAAATTAAATTAAAATTAACAATGATCCAGTTAGTAAGGGTTTAGAAGTTGGAGTCTTTAATTCGAACCTGGTATGTGTAAAAATGATTAAGGATTTAATTCAGGATTAAGTTTAACTCTAACTCGTAGCTCGATCAGCTACGAGAAACTGAATATGTTCTCTTATCAGAATTTTGAGGAAAAATTTATACCCAGTAGTCGTTTCATTATCATCAGCCTTTATCCCTCCACTGCTGAACATAGGCCTCCCTCAGTGAACGTAAAGACGACCGATCCCTTGCCACACTTGCCGCTGCACGGAGATAGTTCTCCCACCTGGTTAATGGCCGACAATCATTTCATCTACCTAAACGCGGCCCCCACTCTTTAACCGTATTGGCCCATCGGCCATTCGAATCCGCTAGTAGCAGTTTAGCTATAGTTTATTTGTAAGTAGTATTTACCCCTACGCCCGGTTTCCGAAAGGCTGATCAACGCAAAAATTAACAAATCAACTATCAAGTCTCTTGTTAAGTATCAAATAAGTTGCTAGAAGCATGGTTATATCATGGACTTAACTTACCGAATTTGATCAGCCTATCAAGCTGTGAAATTTGACTCTAGAATCGCACGTTAACCGCCATTAACAGCAATATTAGTTGACATACACTTTGACCAATGTTTCAGAAACCGCGTTAATATTGTATAGACTTATTTTCTTTATTTTTGAGTTATAATCGTTAAGGCCATTTCAAGCAATTATAAGAGGAAAATAAACTTTATAACTCATAATTATGAAGAATATGGAAATATCAATTTTAAATGTCACCTACATATAAAATTACAAGAAAAATCGAAGACTTAAATATCCAATGACACTGTGACCTTTAAATATTGAATGGTTCCTGTTGAAAGGAATATTAATAGATATTGATTGATGCTATGTAAAAACAATATAGTAAAGTATTTTATGCGAAATTATATTAGGAATTTTTGTACAGGGGTTCGTCTTAATTGAAGGCGAATGGGGGGAGGATGTATCGGCCGTCTTGGCGTTTATTGTTAATTTGTGGGAGGTGAGCTGCATGGATGCACCTACCACCATCTTGCTTGTATCTCCTGTGAAACAGCTTTGCTGTTTCGAAGAGAAGGGTAAGACAGTTGAAATTTCTGATTAAAAATCGTAAGACTCAGGATAAGGCAGACTTTTTGGTTGGTGAAAATCTTATAAGTCGTGTCACTTAAATGCTAATGTGACATTATAACGTCAAAATAACAAGTGCTTGTTCCCCGGGTGTTTAAAAAGCATTTAAATGAGACAAATAGACACCCACGTATGTTTTGTACACACAGCGTTTTTAATGCGTTTTTATATCAAGCACTGTTGGATTTTCGTTGAATGTTGGACGTTATATCAAATTTAGCTTGCGGAGCTCACAACTCGCGTCAATGTCAAGATTTGACGCGACGCTTATTAAACGCTCGTATGAACGGGGCCTTACCGTCAGGTGTCACATCTACCAGTTTGTCTATCTAACTAACAGGAAAATTATCATTAGTGGATGAAAACAGATACAAAATTATGATGATGGTGATACTTATACGGGTCAAAATAGAGTCCAAAATTGACAGTTTCAAGCGAGGCCTTAATCTATCAGCTTAACGGGCCTATAAAGCTTGTGAAACTGTCTGCTCGGAGAGGTTATTGAATATTTTTTAACAAAAATATCCTGTAAAATATAAAATATGGAGATCCTCATATTAAATTAATATACTAGCATGTAAAAATTAACAGCAATGTATCGAAGCGAGAGATTTGATCTTTAATATCCTTAGAAAACCTGATATTATCAACATATTTTGAATCAGGAATCTTAAAAACCTCGGGAGGAACAATTGCAAAAAACCAAGCTTGAAAAGGTTCCTTACATAAACGCATTTATAATTTGCATGCATGCCTTATAAGGCTAGAACTTTTTGTCTTATTGAAGTGAAACTTCTTTAGAATCGTTGTGATTTCAAACCGGATGCAACGGAAAAAACGACAGGTAAGAGACACAAATACAAAAATGTGTAGGAAAAGAATGAGACAGAAATATACATACTATTTTATATTATTGGTCCCTCCTCTTTGTCCCATATGCCTGTAATTAGTGTGTATGTATATCGCACACTGTTTCATACTTGCTTGTATTTGAGCATTTAACGTGTGTTTCACTTCTATTCTTCTTTCTTCTTCTTTTTTTGTTAATCTATTTATTAAACTTTTGAATATAAAATGTCGAATTTTGAATTTTGAAATTGAAAATATTGAATTTATAAGCACACATCTTATATTATTCATTATTTATATTCATTACATATCGTACATTTTTTCTTCATTCATTATTTTACTCACAGCATAATGTAACATACCTGTTGCGTAAAACGCTGTTACATAATAAATGTATGAAATTTATTTTCCTTATTCATACCTGAGCTTCTGTATAACATTTACAAACTGAATTTCATAACAACATATTAGATGTAATACGTTGATCTTTTTTCTATCTTTCATATTTTTTTTCCTGTATCATAATACTTTTATCTAATAATAATATAAATTAATGTTATTATAATAATATTATGTTATAATATTATTATATTGGCACTTAGCACAACTCACACATGGTCTGATGTCTCATATTAAGGCAACCAGACATAATACATACTTATCTTCTAAAGACAGCCATATTATTGATAAATTGACAGACACAGAACAAATAATCATGCCCATCACACAAATATCTGTTCGGGATGAGAATCAAACCACTTTCTGGTTTAACCTTCAAGGTCCTAAACCTGACCACTAGAATCCAGTGTTTCCCAAACCCTTTTTTTTCCTAGACCCCTTTCAAACTTTTCTTGCATCAGGTGGACCCCTAGTTGACCTTTGTTTTTGCTCGCTTAAAGGTATTTCATTATAATAGTAAAATTCTTCGTGGTTGAATTGCTCATTGGTTCTTCACTATCGAAACCAAAATAATTTTCTTAATTTTCATGGACCCCGCTTACGATAGTGGACCCCCTTCGAGTCTTCCGTGGACCCTTGGGGGTACACCTGGACCACTTTGAGAATCACTGCACTAGACCAACATGCCAGCTACATAATATATTATAATAATCCTTGCTTGATACTTTTATTCTTAACTAGCTGTTACCCGCAGCTTCGCCCGCGTGAACTTAGGTTTACGGATTTATCATGTTTGATGACGATCATTTTCCATTTCAATAATGACTAAGTTTTTGTATTAAAATGGATATAATATGGTATCTTGAATATAAAGACATATTATATTCCTTCGCAGACTTTCTGCATGCATATTTACTATTTAGGATACTATTACAAATTACACTGCCCTCTCAAATCACGGCAACACGATTTATTTTCTTGCGTATTATTTTGATATTGCCATATCTTCTAAAGTATTCATTTAATTTGCATGATGTAAAGGGGGAAAATAATCTTCATTAAGTGCTCCAGCTAATTAACTGATTTAAAATGATAAGGATTCATACCGTATTTGTGTAAATAACTTTCAAATTATCGCGTTATAATTGTCCAATTTTTAAAGTATTAAATGGATATAGTATGATATCCCTAAGAGATAGACATACGCCATCGCGGACTTTTTTATAGACCTATTTAAGATACACAATTCCATCATACATTATTTTGTTACATCTCAAAGGGTTTAGGCAGCGTTTTCGTTGGAAACTTCCAGACGGCCAACTTTTTTCCGACACCTCCTATAAATATTGTTATATCTTAGCCAATGTATATAAAAACTTAATAAATTATGTACATAAACCTTCCTCTTGAATTGTCCTATCCATTAAAGAAAACCGCTTCAAAATCCGTTGCGTAGTTTTAAAGATTTAAGCGTACAAAGGGATATAGGGACAGAAAAAACGACTTTGTTTTATAATATGTAGTGATACTATTTTTCATGCATAAATAATATCTACATAACCTTTAGGAAAAGTGCGTACTGATATTTGAAGTGCCGGCAACGCTCCTTCAATCAGTCAAGTGTAACGGGTATAAATCGGTGTCACTGATTATTTACCACGTGGAGAGCTGATCGTTTTTGACTTCTAAAATCTGTTCTAAAAATATGTTTGTATCATAAAGTACATTATTTATATATTTTGTACTTTGTACTGTGTAAAAAAATTTTTGAAGTGAAACTTCTTTAGAATCGTTGTGATTTCAAACCGGATGCAACGGAAAAAACGACAAGTAAGAGACACAGATACAAAAGAGCGAGAGAGCAAATGTCGGGGTGTATGTATATAAGTATATTGCAGACAGTTTAATACTTGCTTGTAATTGAGCATTTAACATGTGTTTCACTTCTATCGTGTGTGAATCGCACACACACCTTTTTTTTAAATGTTTTCTTTTTATTACCATTATCTATTCGTTTATCATTATACTTATCGATTTTAGGCGCATTACATTTCTGAACGTTATGGTAAAGCATTGACTAAAACTTCCTTTCAAAAAATATTTAAAGTATAAAAAATTTAAAGATTCTACATGAAAATTTTCTTAAAGAATTTTATCCATATTTTTTTTCAATAATATTTTTTTTTTTTTTAATTATTTTTAAACTTAATATTTATAGAAATAGCTTGATATACACTAAATTTATTATAACTAGAATGGTACATTACAGATTTGGATAACAGCATCCAGCATTCATCTCGTCCATTTCCCAGAAATAAAGGTCCAATTTGCGAAACTGACGAAGCGGTTGATTAAGTCGTGTCTTTTATTTTTGACCGAAGCCAGCTTATTCGGCTCCGATCGCTAAAACTCTTTGCAACTATTATCTCAAAGAGCTTTTGACAAATATTCGAATCAATATCACTGAAGTATGCATTTTTGTGCTGAGGGGATTGGCCGTCTCAGTATTCATCAAAAGGTATTTATCCGGCGATGGACGGAGAAGAGAGGGAGGACGGAGGGAGAGATTATGATAATGCCTCGTTTGTCTGTTCGTCATATATCATCATCGGCCTTTATCCGTCCACTTCAAAACATACGTCCTGTCAATGAACGTTAAGACGACTCTCTCTTTTTGTGGATTAAAGTAAGGGAAACAATGGGGTCGGCATATTCTTAGGAATAAAACCCCTGATTGTAATAAGAATAAAAAGGGACAGGTATTTTTCGTAGGTAACAAAGTCAAAGTCAACATTTTTCACTTAAAAAATTATGTCAATTCGTCGCTCCGTTTTGCCATGAAAGACGGACAAACAAACACACACTTTCACATTTATAATATTAAATAGATAAAAACACTGTAGCTACGATATATTCTCAATTTGATGAGCCCAAGTATTGTATTGATTTTCGTCATATTGTTACGCTCTATCGCCCACGGCTGAGCCGCTGTTCTCGATCTTTCCATAGATACTGCGAATAATATTTTCTTAGTAAATAATACAAAAAACATCCCCTAGCGTAGCGGTAATAACTTATTCCCACTGGAAACTTGAAACTGTCATTCGATTGAATTGTGGAGAAAGATTGCGAGTATACTATCATCGGAATTTGTGTTTGAAAATTTCGATATTTTTTACTAGATTAGTTTTTATTAGAGAACGTATAAACGTGACACTTTCAGAGGGGGGTGGTGGGGTCTACCAAAATTACAACGCTAGGTCACAGGGGCAAGAGTGTGATTGTTCTTAGGTTAGGTTAGGTTAGTTTTAGATAGATTGTTCTATTTGTTTTAGATTGTTCTTAGGTTTTTGTCACATAGTCAATATAATCTCAAAAAAAGTCGAGCTATTTTCAAATGTGACGCTTTAAAATCACATCAAAAGCAGTCGTGAGCCTATTTTTTAAAGTGAAACTTTTATTGCATCGTCTTTTTTGTCTGCGTGTTGCATGTCGCGTGATGGTCCGCCGCGGACTGTATAGTCTGTTACTTATTTGTGCCAGTGCTCCATATTTTAGATTTTTATAACCTTAATATAATATTATTCCAAAAATTTTTAGTTAAATGTATATATATATATTATAAGTAATGTGTTTTTTTTTTACTTTTACCGTGGTTTTATAAAACCACACAATCCTTTAATATTTTAACTTTATGTTTGTAAAACACACACTTCTTGACTGTCTACTACTTGAGAATTCGAGGGAGTAGAAGGGGTCTTAACAAATGCTTCAAGGTCACGTGCTGACCCTTACATAGATAATTAAATAAATATCAAAATAATCAAAAACAACTTATAAACTAAAGAAATGTCTTAAAACGTTTCTGCAGTATTTTTTATATTTATCCTAATATTTATTTATCGGTCTCGTTTTGTGAAATTTTCCAGTATTTACCTGTTACGGTTCAAAAGAAAACTTGACAAACGAACAGACAGAAAAGTCTCAGTAATAAAGCCCTAAAAAGTTTTATGGTTTTGTTCAATGGAAGTTAGAAAATATTATATTAATGTTATTGCCAAGCGGCTGGGTTTCAATATAAAAATATTACACAAAGCAAGTTTATTTAGGAACATAGCATACACATACATACAATAATCTATAATTGTATGAAAATGGCTATAATTGACTGAGATTTTTATATGACGCTATTACGCGCATCAAAAATTCGAATAATGGTAATATAAAAAAGACGTGTGGCACTCGGGGACTGCCGCGGTAATGCTATTGCATAGCATTTTGTATCAACTTATGCAATTATAATTATTTATTTATTTTAATTATTAATGCAGTATTTCTTTTTCTTTGATATTAATTCAAGTTACACTTTTTGAGCGTGGTGACCGATAAGAAAACATTTTTTTTTCCTTTATTAAATAAATAAAAAAATATAAATATTTTAAACAATATTAACTAATATTGTTTAAAATATTTTTATTATTTTACAATACATGTGTTATATTTTATTGTTATTCGTGCGAGCTTCGTAGTGTCGTACAATACGTCTAGTTGCAAGCACACAAACACCGTGTCGAAGACTGCCGAAAAGAAACGACGTTAGACGATGCATGGCCTTCAAGTCACACCTCCGTGCCCGTCGGAGTGGGGAGCGTTAGGTTTTATTTTCGTTACGGAATTTCTGTACTCGGTCCCCGCGCTCAAGGCCCGCGATAGAAGCTATGCAATAGCTTAATGGCGTTCATTGAGGGAGGCCTATGTTCAGCAGTGGACGAGTAAAGGCTGATGATGATGATGTTGATGCTGATTATGATGATGATATATTATTAATAATATCTTTTTACGTTAAAACCAGTTTTATTAAACTGTTTTTACAATAATATTTGCATATACATTTTAAACACTCGAAACTTTTGTATCTGCATGAATTATTAATAAGTAAATTCTAATTTGCTTAAAGTAACTTTAATTGTTTACTTATTATACATTCATACTAATAATTATTCTATGTAAACTCAGACATTATTTTATTATTGAAATACAATTGAAACTTTACAATTGTTTTTGTCTAATTTTCCTGAAAATGGCTTATTAATTAGGTTACTTTATAACTAAATACACAACCTAATTGGAAAAGCTTCTAGCCTGTACTGTTCCTTAAACTTGGCAAAGGCCAGCCAAAACATCGATGCCCTTCACAGACATCTACTCAATACTTGGTTTATGTGATTGATCATTTAAATATCCTCTTTGGCTGGCACCGACTCCAAAAGTACCCAATTTTAAATAATATACTTTTACTTCACTTAAGTATTTCAATATTATTTTAAATTTTTTAGTTGTATATAAATTAAGGTATAGTTTTGAAGTCGGTTTTTGGTTTTTTATTTAAAATTAATTTTATTTGAAAATGGATTGTATTTAAGTTCATTTTATCTATTTATCTAATTCTTTTTTTGCTGTATTAGCTATCGTCAGGACAATGTATGAAAACTGATGATGATGAGTCACGGGTATGGGCAGGACATCATTTTCCGGGTTCCCATTTTCATGCTTGTTTATAATTGTCAAAAATAGAGTCTTGATAAGATAGAGTGTAATTGTCTAAAATTGATTTTGAATACGAAAAAGGCTTTGAATAGTTAACATTGCTTGGTACTGAGAGGTTTTATATAATACAGAATTTTGATTGAAAATAAGCTTTTTTTAATGATTAAACACATAAACTGATTGCATAAACTGAGTCCAGCAGGGAAGTTAGTGTCCACCGTTTTTCTATTTTATCAGTTACAAGTTTCAAAATCAACTCATCTGCCGTGACGGGAAATGGCACGACGCTTTCATATCTACTTTGTTTCAACAACCTATGTTGAACATCTGCCTAGCGTCCCAGGAAGTTAACGTTTTTTTGTGTGCTGTTAGTGATAATCAAAAAATGCTTTTTTTGTTTACCTGCCTGTTATAAATATACCAATATTCATTATTAAGACACAAATAACGAGATGAAATAAGATGTTAACGCTAATTGGACATAATTAGGAATACAAGGATAATAATAATTGTGCAATTTGACGGTATGAGCAAAAATAGAACTCTTTTAATGATCATGACAAATAATTATAATAGCTATTAAGGGCCTGTTTCACAATCTCCAGATAAGTTCCGAATAGGCTATTCACAACATATTTGACAGATAGAGTATGGAGTATCTGTCAAATATGTTGCCTCTTCGGAACTTATCTGGATATTGTGAAACAGGCTCTAAAAATGATATCGAGTGATTGACGGATTTCTTGGAAGATTAGGAGTGAAATACTGAATAATATTTAATAGCCAAGCTAACCAAACTCAGTGGTAGGTTTGTTAGGACTTGAGTTGCGGTTAGGCTCTCACAAACTGAGACGTGGACGCTACCTGGAAGTGTGAGAGGAAGAAGCCATGACGACGTTTGTGACGTTCCTCGAAACAGGATCTCCAACAGTAGATGGAATATGATAATGATGATGATGATGAGAGGAGTGATATGTGACGTTACGTGACGTCAATATTCCCGTCACGTGGGCCTAACGACGTGTCACGTCGCTAAACTCTCGCTAATGCCATCTGTTACAGCGGCCATGTAAAAATGTCACTTATATGCTATGATGATAGGCGTAAAAAATATATTTGCATAAAGAATTATCTTTTTGTATCTACATAATAATTTATGTTATCTTTTATATCTTACATATGTTTATTTATAATGTTTATTTATAACAGTATAGGAGCTCGTGGCGCAGTTGTAACAGCCGCGCGGATCGATCCACCAGGTTAAGCAACGCTTGCCGAGATTGGTCCGTGGATGGGTGACCATCTTTACATACCGAGACTCCTCCGTGCCTCGGAAAGCACGTTAAGCCGTTGGTTCCGGCTGTCATTCGTGGATCTTTGACAGTCGTTACGGGTCGTCAGAAGCCCGAGAATCTGACAACCAGTCTAACCGCGGGGTACCGTATCACCCAGCTACTGGGTTGTGAATATCCGACAGCAGTCGCTCCATGTAAAATACTGGTATTCAGCTGAATCCGGTTAGACTGGAAGCCGACTCCAATATATAGTTGGGAAAAGGCTAGGATGATGATGATGTTTATTTATAACTGGCACATGGCAACTGGCATAATATACTTCTTACTCTCTTTTACTTAGGCATAAAACTTAGCCTTACTTTATAAAAATCTGATAATTTAGTAAGAGTTAGTGTCATTCCTACAGCTGTCTTGTGGGGGGCATGGTACGTCTCGCTCACATATCGGCGTATATTGACAGCCAAGCTGTCGATATGGTTCGTGCGGTTTGTGAATTACGGGGCCTAATGGGCTTGAGAGAGGGGTAGGGAAAAGGAGGGCAACCTATCTGGATAAACTTTGGTTGTGTCGTTGGTAGTAATCAAAATCTTAAATATATATATTAATATAATATATATTTTTTAATAATAATATGTTGGGATAACTTATAGACGGCCATCTGATCCCAAACTAAGCATGTTCTTATGGTAACCAGACAGCTGATACACTACTTATATATTTCTAAATATATACATATTATAGATAAATTACGCCCAGACACAAAACAAATGATCATGCTCATCACACAAATATTTGTCCTGAGTGGGAATCGAACCAACGACCTTCTGGCTTAGCAGACAGGGTCACTATCCACTAGACCAAAAGGCCAATATGTATTTTCTGTTGTCTTTTCTGGTTCTTTGAGAATTTACCGCGGGACCAGATTGACGTGGTGTGAAGCGATGGATATTATTATAGTGTGTACAGTATAAAGGGGTGTCTGCGTGTCTGTTATCGCCCATCCCTGAGGGTCGTGCGTGACTCGGGCCGGGCTCACAGTCAATATGAGATAATCACTTAAGTGGGTCGATAGTACACGGTGGAAGAGCATTTATCATGATGGTACCTACTTAGATATCTAAGTCTAAGGCTAGGCACTAACTCGTTTGTACTATGTGCATTATACTGGTTAATCTAATATAGGTATAAACTTAGATCATTAATATGTCTAGATGGAGTGTCGCCCTACAGTCAAAACAAAAAAAAAATTGGCCAACATTTTCAAAGATGTGTTCGTGAATAGTGATACCAGCTACTACAGTTCTCCCATAATCATCCTTTTTAATCTCGTTACATTTCAACACAAACCTTCATTATAAATAAAAACAATAATGCGTAACAATTCATGCGTATTCTATGACAGCGGGACGGATACTAAACACGGAGAAAGCATTAATAGGCTAACAGTTAGCCGCTATTTTTTTGGACGTGCTTTCCGCGCGACACTCTATCCAGACATATTATTGACCTAAGGGTATAAAATTCTCGTTTCACGGGGAGCGTAATTGAACAACTCCGAAACGACCGATTTTTATGAAATTTTATATACATATTCAGTAGATCTGAGATTCAGTCAAAATCTATTTTTCACTTCCCTAAATGATAATTTGATATTTTTATGAATTTTCTTGTTTTTATTTTTTTACGATACAGCATACAAAAATACATATAACCTTAAATTTTCACCCCTCTACGATCAACCCCTTATTTTTTTATTGCAATTTCAATTTTCGCAGAGCGAAATCTGTCGGGGCATCTTAAATAAGATCAATAACAGACGAACTCGGGATAGTGATAATGAAATTATAATTAAAATAAGTAATAGTCATTGATACCGCAGAGTTTGAATACGAAAGTATTCAACCAATGCGTTCTCCCCGTGATGACCTACGGGGCCGAAACGTGGCCTCTTAATTTACGACTGGTCCGCAAGTTTGCCGTGGTTTAACGTGCTATGGAGCGTGCAATGCTGGGTGTTTCTTTGGCAGATAGGATTCGAAACGAATACCTTCGCCAGAGAACTAAAGTTACCGATATCACGCAAAGAATTAGCACGTTGAAGTGGCAATGGGCTGGTCACGCACTCAGAAGAACGGATGGCCGATGGGCCATTAAGGTTCAAGAGTGGAGGCCGTGCTTAGGTAGACGAAGTATTGGTCGGCCATTAACCGGATGGGAAGACGATCTCCGTGCAGTGGCAGGTCCGCGTTGGATGCGAGTAGCAAGGGATCGGTCGTCTTGGCGTTCATTGAGGGAGGCCTATCTTCAGCAGTGAACGGATAAAGGCTTATGATGATGATGAATAGTCATTGAATAATAAATAGGATCAATAAATATTAACTTTACCCTAATCTATTGTTTTACCTAACGCCAATTAACCGTTCGTCTATTTGAACTCATAAAGGAAGATCCTGATTCCTGTCATCATTAAATCCCCGATCCAAAATTTTCTCTTAAATTAAAATTCGCCATTACGTCCCTTTGTTGAAATTATAAAAGAAAAAAACTTATAGTATCGGATGAATGGATAAATACACTAATTAACATCGCTCTAAGTCTTTGTCAAAGTAACTGTTTACTTTTATCTCGAGCGAATTTTACGCATTATTTCCACTGTGAAAATTTTAAAGTAAACGTTTTTTAAGTCTATGGTCATAATTTACAATTATTGGAATAAAAAAAAAATTAAAATCTCAGTCACTTCTATGTTTATTGAGATCTATATAGTAAGAAAAAGGACATTAATGTGCACATTGTTACAGAGATATTATAATGTAGTAGAAGTGCTATTTTACTTTTTCATAATTATTGATGTCATAAAAAAGTTTAGTTAAATATCAGCGCTTAAAATAAAAATAACGAATGATTAAACCCCATTCTATATAAGTATGTCTATAAAACGAAATTCAATTAATAAATATATATCCAAATCCAGGTAACTGGAGTTCTCATGGGATTACAAGAAAACTTGTTCATAAGAAAATGGATATAAAAATATACCTTTATTTTTATGCAGAGCATATTAAAGAACATTCCAGATAAAAATACGTTCCAATGGGAAATTACAAGGCTTATTAAATATTTTGCCCCAAAAATAGTTTTATTATTCTCATTTAGAGTTAATGATTATTAAGTCAATATATTCTGTTAAATATATTATTTCGTTTATATTATAGAGAGTTAAGGTAAGGAGAATCATTTCTGGGATAAAAAGTGTCCACTGAATTAAACTCGAATTATTATTTAATTATTTTTGCTGGACACTTTCCAATTAAACATAAGAGATAGTCCTCCTTATACTTCATAGTTTGTGTATTATTATGTACCTACCTAACATCATTAATATGTCCAGATAGAGTCTACAATCAAAACAAAAAAAAACTGGCCAACATTTTCAAAGATGTGTTCGTGAATAGTAATACCAGCTACTACAGTTCTCCCATAATCATCCTTTTTAATCTCGTTACACTTCACAAACCTTCATAATAAATAAAAACAATAATGCGTAACAATTCATGCGTATTCTATGACAGCGGGACGGATACTAAACACGGAGAAAGCATTTAGAGGCCAACAGTTGGACGCTATTTTTTTGGACATGTTTTCCGCGCGACACTCTATCTATTATTGATCTAAGGTACCTACCTAAATGTGTATTTTTTTCGTGACAATATCGCGTAGAGCGCGGAATTGAAATTCCGTAATATATAAAATCGAGCTCCAACCTGTGTTATAGGTAAACCTTCACCAATTAGGCCATAGTAACTTATTTTTGATCTATCCTTTATAATCACCAAAAAAGCATCTAAAAATTTACCTTTATCAAAATCCCGTGATTGTGGTTTCTTGAGTAGGATTGGTTCATGGTCTTCCCTCCTCCAGGTGATCTTTGGGGGCGGGTGGCCGGTGGCCTTACAGGTCAGGGTAGCGTTCTCCAACTCCTGCACTGACACGTCACTGGAAGTGTCATCGCTGACTATGTCCGGGGGCACTGTTGACAAAGATTAATAAGATAACTGTGAGTATTTGAGTGTTTTCTTTATTTTTTACGTTCTATTAGACCTTATTCCTAAGGTGAAATATCGGAAGGTAAACTAATATTAACAGAACACTTCGTATAGCTAGTGCACTATAATTTACAAAAGTACAACCAACATTATTTCTTTAGTCAAACAGCTTTGCTGTGTTATTTAAAGTCAGCACAGCAGTGCAATCACCATATTAACTCTCAGGGCAGGTATCTCATAAACTAAACTAAACTAACCTTATTTATGCTCATTTGATATATCAAAAGTCGTGTTACACAAAAAAACTTTTTGCTATTAAATTCGTAGGAGATAAAATGTATCTTATCTTACTAATACCTAAACGTGAAAGTTTGTTAGTATATATGTTTGTTACTCTTTCACGTAAAAACTTTTGAATGGATTTTAATGAAACCTAACAATAATAATAGCTTATATATCAGAATAACACATAGGCATCGACCACATAACCCATAGACTCCTAATAACAGGGGAACGGGTTCTGGCGACACATCTGACTTATAGTTCCGATGTAAGCCGTAAACAATGTACTCAAACTATCGTGTCGTCTCATTCTTTCCCGTTGCGAAATATGTATATCCATTTCTTTTTAACGTTCCGTGATTGGTAATGTATGACATTGAATTAGCTAATCACAGCATTGCAAGCCCTTTCGTCTCACCTCAGCTAGTTGCCAGAATACATTTACTAATACGAAAAATCAAACATTAGGAGTCTATAGGTTGTGCGGTCGATGCACATAGGCTATAATTTATCACCGTACTTCCACGGAAATGGGAAGTATACGGCTGAAACCGCGGGGGCTGCTAGGATAAAATAAATTACTAGAAATTAAGCCATCCATTACTTGTAGTGGGCAAACAAAGAGGTTTCAAGCGACATTTTTAACAATGCCCATGCTCACAACCACATAAGCGCTGATGACTGACGACTGGCCTGATGACTCGTCATTGAACCGGGAATGTCAATAAAACCGTCATTAAGTAGCTTCTCGTGTAATAATGGAACTTCGTTGAAATGGTGTTGAATAAGATTTTTTGCATTCCAAATGTTTCAGAAACTTTACTTTTTTTTTTGTTTAGTTTGACCATCTTTTCAGCTACGATATTTCAGTAGTTATGGGCTTAACCTCAAATGTGGAAGGGTCCGGGTTTGATCTTGACCCCCAACTCTCTTGGTGCCTTAAAATGGGGGTTTCTAAATTTCTAAGTACACCTTGAACCAAAACCATCGCTTTCTCATCGGTGAAGGAAATATGAAAAAAAATGGGGGTTTCTAAACTTCTAAGTACACCCTGAACCAAAACCATCGCTTTCTCATCGGTGAAGGAAATATGGAAGAAGTTGTGTTATGTTCACCAACCCGCATTGGGCCAGTGCATTAGTGAACTATGTTAAGATATCAGAATTAATTGTAATTGCACAATTATCAATCAGTGATGCCAACTTGGGGGTTTTTCCCCTAAATTTAAGGGGAAGAATTTAGTAAAGGGGATTTTTTAGGGTAAAAAAATTCTTAGGAATATGAACTTTTATTTAGACTTTTTATTTATTTCAAAAAGGGATTTAGGGATTTTAAAAAAAGGCTTGGGGAAAAAAATAAAGCAGCTGGCATCACTGTTATCAATGTACCAAATATATCAATGACAAAACAAAACACAGAAAAAAAGAAAAAAAAATAGTTTAAACACATCAGATATATAAAATTACTTTACTCTTAAACTGGTCCTACTTTAATCATAGTTTTTATTATTCATTTACTTAAAAATATACAGCGACTCAAATAAAATAATCTGTATAAAGGCCCGAGAAGAAATCTCCGTCTATCTCAATGTGAGGAGATCTTAGGTCACCCGGTATTCCATTGTTCTCTGATAAGCTAAAGTACTGCAAATTCTTTGAGCATTCTATTTTCGACAATAATAGAGATATTTAAAAGAATTTTATCGAAAACCTGTTTTTGAACAAAACATAATTTTTATATTTTATTTGAAGTTTCCAAGAATAAAAAAGAATTCCAAGTAGTAGAAAAGAGAGAGAGAGAGAGAAAGAGAGAGAATCCTCTCTTAGAAATATAAATAAAAGTAGAAGATAAGCAGATCAGGCGTTATTCGATATATGACATTATTATTTCTGGCCTGTGTAGCTCCAAGTATAGGTTAGGTAATAGGGAGAGAGAATCCACCCTACACATAGATTAATAATAAGTAAAAGTAGAAGATCAGCACATCAGGCGTTACTCGAAACAGGCAAATTTTGACAATAATCATACTGGTCCGGGAGCGAGGTGAAAATTTGGTTTTGGTTACCTCCCGAGAGATAATTCGTGAGACGTATCAGAGAAAAGTTAGAGTCATTTTCTTTTCGAACAGTTCGGATCATGTTCGAGTCACCAGCTGACGTACAATGTACCAGGTCATAACCAGCTGATTATTTTTTTCGTTGAGATATTGGGTTAGTTACAATTTAACAAATATTTGAGCTGAGAGAAAATGACTGATTTTATTTTCCTTCATGCGTGGGCTCCCACCGCTCATCCCCCCAACCGCGCGCCAGCTGACGTTCGCGAGGCTTTGTGGTACTATGTACTGATGCATTTTTCTAAATATGGCTTGAGAGGAACTTGGTCATGTAGACCTGTCACTGGCTCCCGGGCTACGCGCGGATTGACAACAAAAAATACATGTCGACCTGAAATAAGTCCTATAACGAAAAGCCTCAACTCTATAAATACCTGGCAAGGGATTGTTGGCAAAACCTAAAAGTGGATTAATACCTATGGGAAATATGCCAGCTCCTACGGACTTTTTGACCTTCACAACTACACAATAAGTCGATTCATAAAGGAAAGACAAACAAGGCGAAATTGGCAAATTTCTAATTTTGCCGGAGTAAATACGCTTTGAGGATTTATTAATTTCATATAAGGGTAGGACCTAACATCGCCTAGTGTTTCTAGACATGCATTTTTTTTTATCTAAGTGCTTTTGGAGATAATTGCATTCGAATAAACCCTTTTTACCCTGTCTATTATTATCATTATTTAAGCCTTTTATTTAATTTCTATATTAACTTATAATATAAATAATAATATTAATATCTATGGACGCTTTTACATCACGTCAATCTGGTGCTGTGGTAAGATTCCGAAGAACTTGTGTTATGGGTACCAGACAACGGAATAATATTATATTATATTAAAGACTTTTATTCTGTAAAACACTTATTTAATACACACCCATGAACCAGGAACACAGATTTAATTTAGTTTACTGGTAGTATCTTCCCTTTCCCTTTAGAACCCGCTATCTTCGGCTTGAGCGCTAACACGCTAACCATTCGACCACAGAGGTTGTCCCTCTACATAATACTTGTTCCGAATATTCTACAATGTTACACTTTCAATATAAGATCCGGCCGCTAAAGTGGTAACGGGTTCAAATCCCGCCAGGTACAGATATTTTTATGATGATTATAGATAATAATAATAATATATTTTACCGGAACATGGTGATGTTGTATATTCTGTGTATTTATATAAATTTACTAGCAGCGCCCCGCGGCTTCACCATCGTACTTATCATTCCTTATCATTCTGAAGTATGAACTATATATTATTGTAAAGTTTCATTTAAATGTATTTAGTAGTTTTTACGTGAAATAGTAACAAACATCCATACTTACAAACTTTCACGTTTATAATATTAATTTATTTCCATACCTACAATCACAAGAATAACATAAAATATAAGAAAATGATACAAAGACCGCAACCAGACAACAATGCTTCTAAAGAAGCATTGACTAGAAAAGTTTAGTTTATACCATACTAGCTGTTGCCCGCAGCTTCGCCTGCGTTGACTAAGATTTACAACGGGATCAAGTAGTACGCGAAATAACATTTTTTACACCTTGTGTCCGAAAAACCTAAATATCTTACGGAACCCTATTTTTATCAGAATAAAATTTAGCCTATGTTACTCGTGGATAATGTAGCTTCCGAATGGTGAAAGAATTTTTGAAATCGGTCCAGTACTTATTGAGCCTATTCAGTACAAACATACAAACTTACAAAAATAGGTACAAATCTTTCCTCTTTATAATATTAAGTATAGATATAGATATAGACAAAATACCCTCTACAAAACTTCAGCTATAGTGAAAATGTAAAATTTAAGCATTCACAAAACTCGCTAATATCAAAATATCAATAGACGCTTAAAGGATCAAACTGAAGCAAATTGCCTATGTGTCAATGCCCTCTCCTGTCTAAACTGTCATTGGCAACTTAATTTCTTCACCGTGCTAAATCCGCCATGATGAATTGATATATAGCTCTGACGTGAATGAAATATGGATTATTGGTATTATCCAGATACAGATGGTTATTCAGATACAGATGGTTTTAAATTGCATTAAATGTAAATTTGTTTGGAATTTTTGGATAAGTCCATGCGATGTTTCGTTGGTTATTTTCTATTGCACTAAGTAGAAACGGTTGTTATTGGTTATTTTTGTAGTGTATTTCGAAATTTTGATTTAAAAGGATTTTTTTTGTGTTGGTCGAAAGGCAAACTGGCAAATACTCCACCATTGTTTGTAACATGAATCAAATTCATATTCAGCATAAAAAATAGCGCAGACGAAGTCACATGATTTGTCTCGATGAAATGTATTTGTTTTCCTCTCTCGTCAAAGTGATAGTGAATAGACACAATTTTGACACAGACAATTTTGTAACAGATGGAGGACCAATAAGCTAGCTACAACCCAGGACACATCGCACTGTCGAAGAATTAGAATTCATTAGAATTTTTGGCTGAGTACCTTTCACTACTGTAGCAGTTTTTTATCCAAAAAAGTGTCCATTTTCGTTTTTTTTTCTCTTCTGCTAATTATTATTATGGAACTATATGTATTATACTTTGAAAGTTTCAGAAATAATAGTAATCCTACTTATTTAGTCAGCCATTAACCAGGTGGAAAAACGATCTCCGTGGAGTGGCCAGTCCGTGTTAAGCGTGGCAAGAAATCGTCTTGGCGCTCATTGAGGGAGACCTATGGTAAACGGTGGACGGATAAAGGCTGATGATGATAACAATAATGAGGCTAAAAATAAAAATCGTTACCAAAAGTAAAGAATTTGGATCAACAGTGTGAGAAACTGGGAAATTGTTATTGCAAATAGAATCTCCATCGACTTTCAATAAAGTAATTGATCCAACACAAGCAAGTTCCAAAATTAAAGTTAAATCACATTTCATTTTTCACTAAAACTAAAACAAGTTTCTCGGGCACCTGGCTGAAAAGAAACAGCTGTAAAAACTAATCTTGGTCCGTTCGAATATGGAACAAGTTTAAAATTGAAAAAGGTCCCGATCGCCATGCAAATCGCGCGCAAATAAAACTGGATTGCCAAACTTTCAGCGGTTGGCATACGTCAGTTTCCAAACTGTGCTGGTGTAATGAGAAAAGGTAATTTGTGATCCAATAAAGTTCGCTTCTGGCATTTTGTGGTTTTCTACACGTGGAAATGCATGGACGAAATAAAATGTAGTTTTGTTGTGACGTTGTTCATTTGACATATAGATATTTTATATTTAACTAAGTGTGAACTGAAACATTGTACCAGGGCAGAAGCATAGACAACAGAATGGTTGTCTTGTAGTCATAAGACGAGTGATCACCAAGTTCTATCTATACTTACAAACTTTCACGTTTATAATATTAATTTATTTCCATGCCTACAATCACAAGAATAACATAAAATATAAGAAAATGATACAAACACCGCAACCAGAATAGGTAAATAGGTCTCAAAATATATTTTTCGAAAATGTTGATAATGATATTGACTTAAACGTTCTTTATTTTAACTGATAAATAAAAATCAATACCTGTTTACAAATCAAAAGTTTATTTCTATTTAACGATCATTATTCGGTTCAATGTAATGTGTACTAAAATAAATAGGATATAAATAGTAACGGAAACCCCAATACCAAAAGTAAATAAAAATATATAACATAAAAAGGTTACAGCCGAAGGTCCATTCTGTCCAAACTTTATTACAGCCACTAGGTAGAATTACTATGACTTCAGTGTAATATATAAATATTCAAGTAGGACGAATATCATTACACATCAGTTTTAAGAGAGATTTGTGTGGTACCTGAATTGCAACCGTATCTATTTTCTATATAGTCCATAATAAAACGCACGAGGCTTAATACCAGCGTTTTCGAACTAAGCAAACTAGAAGATGAACTAATATTAGGAGCTTAAAGGCCCAAAAGTATTAAGGTCCAAGAAGATTTGACTCCACGCCAATCAATACCTCTGTCTTAATCTATATGAAGCTCAGCGTCTTAAGCTACATTTTTAAATGTACAATAGCTTTGTGGAAGAAACCGGCACATGCAGGAGCACATAACATCATCAGTAAGGGGGATGCGCTGTCCGGTCTGCATACACATGGCATGCCTATTTATTCGGTTGAAAATCTTTTTTATAGCATAGGAGAGCAAACGAACACTCGAAGCCTTTTGGCAAATATCGACGCTATATATAATATTATATTCAGATGCGTTACCCTCTTTCCCCCAACCCCCCTAATGGGCCATCGAAAACTCACAAACCACACGAAACGCGACAGCACCGTGCCCGGTACGATTCGGTTGCAAAGCAGCATGGCACCTCCTTCATTAAAAGTGTTTCGGGAAACAAAGCAGCGCAGTCAGTGAGAAATTCCATCTTACATATTATAGGCAACACATGAATGAGTTTCCAGATTATCATGATCCCTGTTGAATGCGATTGGCAAAGGAAGGTCTTAGCGTCCATTGACGCCTATATATAACAACAATAATATTAATAATATTTATGGACTTTTTTACACCACGTCAACCGGGTCCCGTGATATGTTCTCGAAGAGACTTGTTTTACGCGCACCAGACAATGGAAATACAATCATATAAAACACATATTTATTACACATTCATGATCCAGGAATGTTCCTGGATCTTTTTTGAAAGAAATCTTTTTAGAAACTTTTTTGTTCCCTGTCGAGATTCGAACGTGCTACCTCCGGCTTGAGCGTTAACGCGCTAACCATTGAGCCACAGAGGTCGTCAACCAGCACATATAACAGTGTAGTGATGATGATGATGTTGATGATGCCTGTATGATGATCTCAGCATTAAAACATCTGCAATCATGGAAACCTAGTCATATAATCCCACTAACTAAATTGATCCCCCACAAATCGTTTCTATTTGTCTTTCTGTCATCTTATATTAAAGGAATTCCAAAACAACGTTCCCAACGAAACACGTTCACATAATCCGAACTGTAAGTGTATATTCTATATTTTTATATAACATATATTCCTGTAACTTTATTTTCTCCCCAACTTTCCGAGGAAATGTTTAATGTTGAATTTTTATTTTTATTCCCTTTGAGTGCGCGAAGACGCCGAGTGTCGCGTTTCGCTCGCAAAATTTTCATTTTCAAATGTAATATATGTTGTTTTTGCTTCGCGAATTGATATCAAATGGTTTTAGATATTTCTAGTTCGGTATTGCTTTTTTAATTAACATATCTTCGGAAGCCCTCAGGTTGTATTGGTTTTAACATTTTTTATGTTTTTTGTTCAGAATTTAATTTTGATGTTGTGTTTGACTGTTTTGGATGGAAATTCAAATTGCTTCCCACAAGTTATATTATCATTGATTAATTATTTTTTTGTATACGCAAGTCTTTTTCCTAGTACAGAGTGGGTACATTTAGATCATTTATATTTTACTTACACTCAGATGTTGGATGATGTTCATAAATATTTATATATTATAATATAATATATTTTTATTTTTATATATTATAATATTAATACATAATATTTTCTTCACCGAGGGGCTCGCAGATAATACTTGTGTTTTATTAGTTTTATTAGCTTTATTAAAAGAAAATTAATAATAGTTTAAAAAAACTAAAAAAATACGCTCTTATAGAAAATCCAACTAAAAATAGAAAGTAAATCTTAATTAATTGTATTTAAAAATAGTGTAAGAAAAGATGATTGTATTGTAAAAAAGCATAGAGTGAATGGTATCAATAGTTATAAATCTATACTAATATAAAAAGGAAAGATTTGATTTTGACACAGACACCCCGGATCTCCGGAAAATAAATATGCCTAAAATAAGTATGCCTTTCGGGTAAATCCGACGTTTGAAAAAGTTTCAAACCATATTCAAAGATTCCGTTACATACGAACATACATACGTCAGAAGCTAATAAAAACGTATTAAAAACATTCATAAAGTTTCGTTAATCATATAATTGCAACGCGTTCCATTCGAGAAGATCCCAAAACCATGAAGATCAAATATAATACAAAACTATCGAAGAAGAAAGTATTTTATCACACATGATTTTATCCCGGGCTTATCCTTATATTCCGCCGTTTTCTCGTTCTTGTCAACCCAAGTGACACCAGCCTCAATAAAGTATAGAACAAGTTGAAATTGAAAAAGGAATCCCGGCCCGGCATGCAAATACGACTACAATATTGCTAAATTCTCCAACAGCCCGACTGGCCGGAATTTTTATATCCTAAGCGATTTGGGATCTAAAATTTTATTTTTCCCCAGTGTCTAATTTGTTATTAGGTTTTGATTAAGGGCCGGTTGTTTCAAATCATCTTAACCTAAGAGACTTCGTTAAGTTTTAACGTCAAAAACAAAGTCAAAGAATTTATTGCTACTAAGTGTGAAAAGGTTCTTAAACAAACTTATCTCTCTCCTTTTACAAGCATTGCAATATGTTTGTAGAGACCTAACCGACTTGCGACTTGTCTGGTAATAACAACGCTCTTTAGTCTTTAACGTTCGTTACCGCCATCTTTAACGATTACATATTCATTAAAATCGGTCGATGCAACCCGCTCTAAATCAATTTTCGTATGTTGATTTTGTTTTAATTTTGTTCTGTCTAAATTGTGGATGTAACCTAAAGTTGTGATAACCAAAACACATACTTGAGTTAAAAATTGATGAAACAAGAAATGTGTAATAATATGAAACTTATATTTTTTTCAACTCACAGATTTAATTAACGATCATTGAGTGAACAATAAATAAAATATCATTCTTCTTTATTGTAGAGATTCGATGAGTCCACTATTCAGTTTTTTTTTTCCAATCGGAATTATTGTTACAACTATTTATAACGGGTTATTAACCATGTCTTTTTTTTGCATAGCTCAATATTTCAATATTGTCTACGAATGTCTTGTTCACAAATGATTACATTAAAAGAATTACAATATAATTTAAAAAATTATAAACTAATTACATAATATTATAAAAAAAAATAATAATCTAATAATAATAAATAATCTAAAACTATAATCCTTAAAAATATAAATATTATATTATAATAACTAAAATATATTATTAAAAGGCGTCCCTTTAGGCAATGTTCCGAAGATACTGGCGGCGTTTCCCCTTTGAATTGCTAAACTAATTCTTTGTCCGAGGTAGCTGCCAGCTCTTCGGTCTCCTGTGATGTCGACTAACCTTTTTGCTATTTCCTTAAAAAGCCTTAAAGCGTTAGGACCCCACGGACCAAGGGTCTCGACACCGAATGGGACAAAATCATATTCAGCGCCTAGAACCCTATATTTGCAAGCTTTAGTTTTTTCAGCCGCTTCACAGGCCGCACCAGCTCTGTTGCTGGTTCCATGTAGATGGGAAGGGGCCAGCGTGTCTGAACAGGTTGCATCCCATACCAGCACCCTGCCCATCTTCCATGGAATCAAACTCATACCGTCCGGTCTCTTGCCATCGTCTCTTGCAATACCAGGCGGCTCAAGTAAACTTGGCACGTTGACGGTGGCAAGGGACCGGCGTATGATATCGTTGAGTGCAGCATGTCTCGAGAAGCGGCCTGCACTTTTTTTGGCATGATAGTCCGTGATGTCCTAGCTTGTCGACATCACTGCCACAGGGACATTTATGAGGAACGCAGACCGGAACCCCAAGCCGTAGACAGGTTGCGATTCGGAGCGTGTCAGGCTCAAGAAATGTTCCTGTATTTGAAGAAGGGTACGCGTGAAGCCAGTAGCCGGCCTCATGTGTACCCGAGGCCAAAAGCCTAGCACGCGCCGAACCTGTACTACAGCTCAAAAGATTGTCGTAAATCATTTTACAATTTATGTCATCCCAACTCCTCTGTGAATTTGGAGAAACTGGAAAATTTTGACCTGGGCATGCAATTAAGAACGCGTTTCTAGCTTCTTCCAAGCCAGCAATCACAAAGTTTGAAGGGGATGCCCTTAAAATTGTACTTATGAGATTTGCTGAGCTATGGACAGAAGATAGGAAGGCAGGTAAAGCGACACTGGAAATTTTGCGAATCCCTAACCCACCATAACGGATGGGTAGGGATGCTTGGGACCATGATTGTTCGTTGAGTTGCATATTTAGAATCGATTCCAAAGTAATTTTTATTAAGTCATCAACTTGTATCAAAAGTTCTGGGTGATTCCAAAAAGAGCAGCAACGGAGCAAATATGTAAATTTTGGGACGAAAAGACAGAATTTTAAGATGCAAATTGCATAATGTGGACTAATTTCAAGGAGACGGTCAGCAGAATTTTTAAATTTAGTAATTGAATTATTGATATATTCGGAAATAGATTCATCAAAAATTGGAGAACCTAAAAGGTAAAGGGAATCACTCTTAACTATTTTAATATTTGGAGCCAAAATATTAAATTTTTGTTTTACGTCGTTTAAATTTAAGTCGCGGTTATTTATAAAAAGTTCGCATTTGCTAAAATTGAGCTCCAAACCAATGGCTTTAAATTTATTTTTGATAGAAAAAAGGTCTGACAAAACAGTATCCACATCACCTCCTAGGGTTCCGTCGTCCAAATACCAAACGTTGAATTTAGAATTTAAATTTTTTATTATCGGATTTATAGCCAAACTAAAAATTGCAGGCCCAAGGGGATCACCCTGTTGACAACCTACTTCCGAGGATAATTCATTAGAACGATATAACAATTTTGTTGGGTCGGCGTAACTCAGAAGAAGATAATTGTATATTTCCGGTATGTTTTTTTTTATTTCTGTCAGCAGGGTATCCCTATTTACCGAATTGAATGCATTTTTGACATCAATTTTGAGCAACACGTCTGGCTGACCGTAAGTTAGGAAAGAGCGTAGGGCATGGACGGCTGCCTCACACCCTCCTTTTACACCGAAGCCTAACTGTACGGGTTCAAATTCTGAATTGAATTTTGGTAAAATATGTCGAACAGCAATTTTGGAGGCCAGACGTCGAAGTGTTGAACCAACAGCAATTGGTCTCACCCCTCCGTCCTTTTTAGTGAGGGCAATGAGGTTTGCGCCGAAAAGAATGGGAACAATTTCTGGATTGACATTACCGGAATACATAAAGTTGATTAATTTAGTAATCGAATTTAGAAGTTGCTCACCTGCATCACCCACCGAATGCGATGTTAAATCTTTCAAATGTTGGGGTGAGATTCCATCCAAACCTGCAGCCGAACCTGTTTTAAAAGATAAAATGGCATTCGAAACATCTTTGCTTTGAATTTGAAGGCACGCTTGCCCTGCTGTTGGTGGGTCGAGAAAATATGGGCTCACTGGAGCTGGAGGATGTTTCGTCCGTAAGGCCTGAAGGGTGTCAGGGGTATCTGGTGATAGCACATCGTTGGAGAACAAAAGGCGGGCGGCACCTTTGAGATCTCCGTCACTGATTTTGTTTTCAATGAGTTTTTTGCGATTAAAATGGGCATCGTGTTTGATTAGTGGTGCAGGAGAAGGCAAGGAGCTCAAAACACAGTTATTCTTAATCTTTTGTGTTAAAGATAAATTCGGTTCATCAGTTTTTATTACATGTAGTATGCTGTATGAAAATAAAAATAGGTTCTGCCAGTCTTGTATACCATTGCTTATGTAACATTTCTGGATTAAATGTGACAAATGTGTAGCAACAGTTATTCGAGCTCCTCGAGGTATTCTTTTCACTATGGGTATACTATTTTTCAATTGGCTAAGATAAGTGTGGAAAGAAGTTGATGCGTTGTCTACATCAGTAGGTGTACTTGGAAAAATGGGATTGATGTCTGAAGGTGAACTGATTTGGCTATTACATTTCCTGTGTATTTTTGTAGTATGTATGTTTAGACCTTTGAGAGATTTGAATGATTGGTTGCACTGTATACATGTATGGGTCGTGTTCGACGTGCCATCACAAGATTGGGTCACGGACTGCATTCACAAAACTCACTTTAATACAAAAAACTTAAAACAAATAAAGAGAATACAATAAAGTAACTTAAAAAGTACACAGAAAATATTTAAAAAAAAAAAGAAAAATAAAAATAAAAACTAAGTATAATATTACGACGGCTGATTGTTTTTGTTGCAAGACATGATGTTCATGTAATTAGCGGCCTTAGCAAACCGCGCACTTTTTATATAATAAGTGTCTTATATTATCTTTGATTCGTTAATAATTGATTATTACTTCTAAGTTCTAACTTCATCCAACCAAGAATAGTCCATCACAATATACGCCAACTGATCAAATTATAATATGTACGTGGATTAAGTTTTTCAAACAAACACAATAGAAAACTGCTCCAGAAAAGTACTTCACTGAAGTAATACTGAAATACTGAAAAATAATTGATTATATGAAATCAGAAAAAACACAACTTTGACGTTTCCCACCGCACAAAGATTTTCTTCTATTTTATGCTAATGTTCTAGCAGATAGTTCCATAAAATGTTATAATTCATATGTTGTTCTCCCAAATTGATAAATTATCACGCTGAATATGTTATAGGAGTATTTAAAATAAAATATATTGCAATTAAAATATTGTGGTGTGTCTTGTTTGACATTTCTTTTTTTTTTAATTTCACAAATTAACTTTGCAAAATAAAGATAAAAAACATGGTAAAAGTCCCTTTTAAATAATATTGTTAAGGAAAATAACCATGGTAATTTAAAATCCCGTACGGAATTATTGTGTTTTGAAAAAAATACTTACTTCATAATTTTTTTTCATTATGATGAGTGGAATTCGCGTAAACATAAAACAATTAAAGTACTTACTATTAAAATATGGTCTCAAGACACAGCTGTTGTTGCGTACATAATATTATTGCGACATAAAACTGATTAAAATTTATATAAAAATATCTCGTCCATTGAAACATCCATCCTGATAATGATACTGTTTATATATTGAGTACATCGTTAAATCGATAAATATTCAATAGCCAAATATTAAAAATACATTTATTACTATATCCAGAATGCCTCACATAAAAAATTAAATAATTTTCTATTTTGAAAATCGCAAATAAGTCAATTAGAGGAAAGAGCGCAGTCATGCATCACTAGGCAAATGTAATTAAAAATGCAAACCTTTTAAAGCGTAAAAATACATTCTCAAAGAGTTTTAGTTTTTATTCAACTTTGTTATGAGAATTTTGCTTTGATTCTTGTAATTTTGAGCCTGTTTTCGCTGTGTAATCATGCTTATTTTTTGCTCACATAAGCTCTAAAAAGACAGGAAAACAAAACGACGACATTTACTTTTGTGAAAATATTCCTACATTGCTCGTGTCCAGCTTCAAATGCTCTTAATAAGCCTTTTTTATATTAACGTCCGTAATTTCAAAGTTGCAGAGCCTTATGACCACATTTTGTGACATTTTTGTTCAAAAAAGTTTTTGCTGATAAACGTAATGGACAATTTACTATCTCGCAACATTTCAGTATATAATAATATAGTGCATGAAAATTTATTTATCTTTTGTTTTCATTCTATTTTTAATAATACAATGGTAATAATTGTAAAATGGTAATGGTCTGATGGAAACTGAAAAACTCACATAAAATCAGCGTAAAGTCACAGCTAAGCTGTCGCGTTTCGTGCGGTTTGTGAGTTTCCAATGGCCCATTAGGGGGCATAGGGTAAAGGAGGGCAGCGCATCTGCATAATCTCTGGTTAAGTGGATGTTAATGGGCATCGATTGTCGCAAGGTTTTGACTGTTTGTTTGCCTTCCTATGCTATATAAAAAAAAATCTAGACCTAACACAAAATTAAAATTTCTTAATTTAGAATTTCTTACTCAAAAGTTTTAGTGATTGATCAACAAACGTTCTACTTGTACATCTACTTGGCTTTGGAGATATCAGAATACATTATTATTGAGATTAACAGTTGAATAATATGCTGAGTTATCAAAGCAATGTTTCAAAATTCTAAAGTTTTGGTGCTATTAACAAACATCTACTCATCAACATTAGCTTTCGGAATATTTTACATAATAATAAATAATCTAAAACTATAATCCTTAAATTTATATATTACATTATAACTAAGATTAACAATATTAGACATAAATCAAAACAATGTTTGTATAGTTATTAGAGACTTGCGTTTTGAATATTTAAATCGAATCGTGAATCGTCTCGCCCCGGTGACCGATCGATTCATTTTCTTACGTGCCCCAGAAACGATTGCTTCGAGCGTTAAATATATTCACTCTTCAAATAACAATTTGAACGATTTGTGTGAGTTTTAGCATCAATAGTTTTTTTTAATTTGTATGAAATTTTACAATCGGCTTTAATAATATTATTTGAAATAACTTTTAGATTCTCTATTTCAAAAGTTAGAAAAAATATACAGTATGCATCATATCATTTTGACCATCATCATCAGCCTTTAACCGGCCACTGCCCTTCAATGAGCGCCAACATGACCAACCCCTTGCCGTTCGCATCTAACGCGGACCGGCCACTGCGCGGAGAACGACCTTATAATATACTTCGTCTACCTAAGTTATTATATTAATATAATTATAATTTTAAAGGAGGTGGAGTAGCAAACCGTATGAAATCCGACAGAACATCTGTTGCGTTTCTTCTTCTTCTTTCTGTGAGTTTCCGATGGTCGATTGGGGTGAGGGAATAGTACATCTGCATAGCCTTTGATTGCTTTCTTATGACATAAAAAAGACACACCAATTGCTAAATTTGAATCTATTACGCTTAGATCATTAATACAATTACTACAATCGAAACAAAAAGAACAGGCCAACATTTTCAAAGATGTGTTCGTGAATAGTGATACCAGCTACTACAGTTCTCCCATAATCATCCTTTTTAATCTCGTTACACTTCAACACAAACCTTCATTATAAATAAAAACAATAATGCGTAACAATTCATGCGAATTCTATGACAGCGGGACGGATACTAAACACAGAGAAATCATTTAGAGGCCAACATTTAACCGCTATTTTTTGGACGTGTTTTCCGCGCGACACTCTAGACATATTATTGATCTAAGCTATTACGAATATAATATCTCCAAAATTAGTGCTATATTGCTAAATTATAACCATGTTCGCTGTTCGTCTTACTAACATAATTTAGTCCACTCAAATTCTAGTAAAATATATTCTTAAAATGCAGTCTTCCGTTCCGTTATGACAGCACGTGCTGCGCATGCTAAGAATGTTTGCTCAACGGTTATAGGGTCGGGAGTGGTTCTATTGGAAACCGTGAGGGCATTTAAATGGAATAACTGAATTGAAGTTAAGGTTAGAAAATATTTGTGAACTTTTCGTATAAATGTCATCTCAAATGTATGATATCAAATGGAGATATTTTACAAATACAAATACAAATGCACAATATTTGAAATCAAATTAATAAAAAATAGTCGCGTGTGAAAAACAGCTTTTTCGCATTATTTACTTACTTTCTAACAAAACAAAAAAAAATGAAAATGAAAACGATAGGTACAAATTATTTTCGAATAAATAAACGTCATAGCCAATAGCGCTGAAAAAATAAATTTGGGAAAATATACATTATATTATGTATATGAAAATAAATAACAATATCAGCTGGTACATTATATCTCATCTTTAATGAATCTTATGAAAAATATTGAAATAATAATAATGTTCAAAATTTCTATATACTATTTTTCGCACCAAAAATGAAACCAAATCATTTTATATCCTAGATATCTACTATTTTTAAAATGCCTTTGTTTTGCACAATTTACGGCCAAACTATAGTAGTGCAGTATTGATAACTCACTCAAGGTATCCCAGAATTCGTATTACACTTCTAAATTCCTAAAACAAATTGATCCCGGAAGAACGAAACCAATACGAGTATACCTCTTTATTTATTGATAAGCACCACTTATCCGCCCCAGAAAATTCGAGGTGGGGCAGAATTTATGAGGACACGTAGATATAATCCACTCACCTTAATAGACCGTAATTTACTTGTACACGTATCATTGCTTTGAAAATTAGACCTACGCTCCTATTTCTTGATATTTGGATTTTATTACAAGAGGCAAATGGGTAGCAATCACTCAAAGTTGCTTCATTTGTATGATTTGGATTTCGAATAAAAAAAAATCAGCCTAAAATTTGCCTGTACATACTGGGTAGTGGGGGTAGCGACGGTGGTTTAGACTCTAGGTATGGACTCAGCTTCTCGTGCGAGAAGTTCTAGGGTCGATCCTTGAAATAGGTTTTTCTAAATTTTTTTAGTGCATCCACGCAAACACGAGACCATCGCTCGCACATAGGTAAAAGAAAACATCGTGAGGAAAAGATGAGATTGGAAGTCTTTGAAGGTGTGTCAAGTTCACCAACCAGATTTCGAAGTGGAGATCAGTGCCCAGCTGTGGGACATAATACAATGTGGGTTGTTTACTTTATTAAATAATGGGCTAATGTCGCTTGGAACCGGCAGAAGGTAAATGAAATCAGTTCAATTTGAATAATTATAAAAAAAGAAAAAAATACTGAATCGAAGGAAAAAGATATTGATGGGATATATTTGACAAAAAATTCTCCTAATGACGGTGGTAAAGATAAATAAACCTTCCAAAAAGGATTGCTGCTTGGGTATCGCCATTTCTCTTCCGTGCAACAGCTTTGCTGTGTTTACAAACAGAAGGGACAGGCAGGCAGTCTAACTACCGGCACCAAGACCTTACATCCTATATCTCAGGATAGACAGCATATAAATGAGTTGTCTGGGACAGTTCCAAATAAACCCACCATAGTTCAGGTTCCTTGTCATAGCGGTGGGGCTCAGTAGCCCAGGTTGAACCCAACACCTTGGGCAAAGCGAATTGAGCCGAGGGGGCTCTTTACCCCTCTTATAAGAAGAGGGGGTAAAAGAGCAGGGGACAAGGGGTGATGACGGGAACTTTACCTCATTGTACTGTCCCGACGTTGGAAGGGGTTGTTTTGTGGTGCGGGACGACCCTTCTGTAGAGGTGGCGCTAGTCGAGGTGCCCTGTTGCAGATCACAGATCCGGAGCACCTCACCAAAGGCGGAATTGGTGGCACTCACCGGGTTTTAGTAGGTAGAGCTGCGTCCACTTACCATATTTCGGGCATAGCGAGTCCCACATACCCGCCTGGGGAGACTCCCTCCCCAGCGGGATGCCTCAGCGCATTTCCCGTTTAAACTAGTATATGTTCGTGCATGACGTCGACCACTTGTCATCAGGTGGTGCATCTAAGAGTGACATAGATGGGAAATATTGCTTAGGATTTGTCATAAAATACTTACCAAAAACATCGATACAGCCAATTTGCCAGGTCATAGTCGGCTGGGTATTTATCTGGCACATGTAGCAGCCGCGGTCTTCAGCGCGCAGTGGCCTGATCCGAAGTTGCCAGGTCCGTGGTGAGTCCAGGCTGACAGCGTATCTTGAGCCTAGGACTGCTCGCTCGTGCATCGTCAACACTGTCTGGTCTTCCGCCCGCAACCATCCCACCTGTGAACAATTATAATTTAGTATCTCTAAAACGAGCTTATATGAATTTTATCGCGAGTTACTAAGTTTTTAACATGTCCGACGTTTTGAATACTTTACTGTGATTGCGGCCTTAATACTTTTCTTAAGAAGAGGGCAAACGAATACTCTAATAGGATTATTAAGTGATATCGACGTCCCTATATTATATATACCTAGACACCGGCTGAGATTGGTTGCCCTTGCCGGCCTTACAAATTTGAGGATGCAATTTCCTTTTTTCTTTTTCATCTTCATGCATTGCAATTTCCATAACATTTTGTTGGAGAAGATAGAAACGAGATTGTGTGGTTTTATAAAACCACGGTATCTAAAAGTGAAACTTTTTTTCACATTATAGACATTTAACAAACAAAATAGCGTGGTGCACTGGCACAAATGAGACTTTATACACTACACGGTCAGCTGATGTGAACTATAGGCCATATTGGCCTCCGACCGTCACGCGACATGCAACACACAGACGAAAAAGTTTGAGACGATGTTATAAAAGTTTCACTTTAAAAATTGGCAGTCTAGTGTGGCCTACTGAACAAAGGTGATCAATGTTGCCTAACCATAAGTGGGCTAACCCGAGATTTGAACTTATTGTAACAGGCATATTGAGTTTTCCTTACAGACCGTAATTATTGTTTGGAAGTAAAGCTATTTAACGAATTAATTAACCACAATGATGGTGTCCGGTCAAAGGACGCGGCGCTTCGTTTATCTTACCGCATTTGGACTTTTATTCATTAAGAGCAAACCTTCTATGGAGGCCTTTGTTTGAAAGTGGACGGATAAAGGCTGATGATTAAGATGATGATGATGAAGCCCATTGATGAAGCATCGGTTAAACTTGTTAGATTAATGTGATCTATATTAATAATACTAGCTGTTACCCGCAGCTTCGCCCGCGTGAATCTAAGATTTACGGATTTATCATGTCTGATGATGATCATTTTCTATTTTATAATAATTACATACTAAGTTTTTGTATTAAAATGGATATAATATGTTATCTTGAAAATAAAGACTTATATCCCTTCGCAGATTTTTGTAGGCATATTTAGGATACTATTATTATAATATTATTCCACCATAATATTATGTTGATCATATTACGTCTGCTAGAGTTAATACACTACGGACTTAGACACCAGACAACCGCCCGTGCGAATCACGCCAACACGATTTATTTTCTTGTGCATTATTTTGATTTTGCCATATCTCCTAAAGTATTCATTTAATTTGCATGATGTAAAGGGCAAAAATAATCTTCATGAAATGCTCAAGCTAATTAATTGATTAAAAATGATAAGTATTCATATCGTATTTGTGTAAATAACTTTTAAACTATCGCGTTATAATTGCCCATTTTTTTAAAGTATTAAATGGATATAGTATGATATCCCTAAGAGATAGACATATTCCATCGTGGACTTTTTTGTAGACCTATTTAAGATACATAATTCCACCATACATTATTTTGTTATATCTCAAACGGTTTAGGCAGCGTTTTCGTTGAAAACTCCCAGACGGCCTATTTTTTTCCGACACCTCCAACAATTATTGTTATATCTTAGCTAATGTATATAAAAACTTAATAAATTGTGTACATAAACCTTCCTCTTGAATTGTCCTATCCATTAAAAAAACCGCATTACAATCCGTTGCGTAGTTTTAAAGATTTAAGCGTACAAAGGGATATAGGGACAGAAAAAGCGACTTTGTTTTATAATATGTAGTGATAAGGATGTAATGTTGGCTAGTTTGGATATAATATGTCGGAGAAAACCAATATAAAATATCTCTTTTAATAAAAACATATGTCATCCTCATAATATCCATTCTCTACTAAATATAAGCCCCTCTCAATGAACGCCAAGACAAAAATAAAATGTATATTAAAAGTAAATATATAATTATTACTAAAATAGTTATCCTCCCCAAAACTCTTTTAAACGAGTTATTTACCATGCTTTTGGGTTTTATACCGCGTTGCTATATATTAGCATGTATTGCCCTGACATAAATGTAATTACTATATAAGATAATGTATTTATTCAATAAAGGAGTATTATACCGGCGCCCGAATCTTACACACGCCAACATCCTCACGTAGCGACCCTGCCACCTCACAAGCAAATGTTTCATGAGACAAAAATTGTAGACAAAAACGAAAATAATAAACATATTATGCCGTTTAAGATCTATTATAGTTTTAGTAGCGGAAAACGATAGAAGTGAATCACGCGTTAAATGCTTAAATACAAGCAAGTATTAAACAGTGTGCAATATACATACACACCGACACTTGCTATCTCGCTCTAGTGTATTTGTGTCTCTTACCTGTCGTTTTTTCCGTTGCATCCGGTTTGAAATCACAACTATCCTAAAAAAGTTTGACTTCAAAAATGTTAATTTAAAATCTACAGACTTATTAGTCGAGATTCGGATACATATTATTATGTGAGCTAACGTTGCTGCGGGCAACAGCCCGCTTAACCAGCCAGCCTGCAACTAAGAACTAAGTGCCCTTTAGTACTGAATATTTTTAACTGCGAAGGAATTTTGTAATTAAAACTACTTCCTCAAGGTTTCGAATACTTTGAAACGAGCATGTTCAATACAAATATCTAAGAAAACCACAAACTGTACGAAGTTTTTCAGCTGCTATGAGTGAAATTCGCGCAAGGAATAATTAAATATAAAAAGTTTTATAAGGGCTCTACAAATTACAAAAGAATGACAATTTTTTTTCACATTTTAAAAACAAGCGATCATTAAAATGAAAATAGTATACAATAAATAAACTGCGAAAAGTTTCAGCTCAAAATAAAATATCCTTAATTATGACTAAGTCAGTCACATGAATTGTGTTAGATCATTATTTTAACTGTGCCAATATTGCTCAATTCTCATGAGATTTTGCTACATAATCTGTATAATATAACATATTATAATAATATTATGTTTTCTTATCACTTATCAAGATCATTATCAGATGGTTAAAATAGGTCTGCGTCTTGTCCGATTCCAAGGTAGAGCAAAATTTGCTTTGAAAAGACGTTTACAAGTATACTGTATGGTGACACGCCGCGTCAAATAGTCGCTTGAATAGTATTGTGGAAAGGAAGGTTTGTTTTATTTCTCAAAATTCTTCAGAATTACCAAGGGATTCGCAAAGCCCTATTTTATAAGTTCTGCACAATATGACAATGGCTGGCATTTTGAATCTACGTGAGTTGTACTGTGTGTAACTACTGTGTAATTCTTCATTCGTTAAACTAATAATCCGTACCCATTATTAGTACCCATTATTGGAATAAGCAAAAAACGTATCATTCATGATGGCTAAATTCAGAAAAAATTTCAAACAGTCCCTAAGCTTTTCAGCGGAAGAAAAGCATAGAGGTATCGTATTTCCTTAAAAACTCCTTTGTAAATAGAGCAGCAACGATTTGCAACCATTACAAGTGAGATTGTACACGAAACTGCAAGCTGGCTCGACGCCTGTGTCATAACAATGCAAAAATCAGCTGCATCCCCCTTGTTTACGGTACACAGCTCGCATGTTAATATCACACATGCAGGGACACAGAGCGGGCAATGCAGTAGGTTATTTGGGGCAAAATGTAGATTGGAATTGTTAGACCCGTGAAAATTTTCAATGTTAAAGTATAACATCGAAAATTTTTATTTTGATATGCATTTTCATAATTTGGATACATGGACTATGACTATAATATCAATAATAGAAAACGGTGTAAAATTTTTAAAATCGTATTTCTTTTTCTTATAGTATAAGTAGTAAGTAAAGTATTTTATTCTAATTTTGTTAATTGTTGTTGAATAACGATCTCATTATTTGGCCATGTTTAACTGTGAATACATTATATATACAATCATTAATGTTCGTTTGCAATATAATTTATGAAATTATGCGTTATTCGATTTTTTTATACTTTACTTATTTTCCGTAAAGTCAATTAAAGGTCTGTGTAGTGTTTTGACAAACGGACTTTTGACTGTCCTGGAACTTACTTGTTTTGGCGGGAAATAAAAGAGGTTAACATCTACATAATACATTTACATAATCGATAGAGACTAAGTGAATTACAATGTTTCATTTCATCAAACTACTTGTTTCTTTACTTTAAGTATCAACCCTTATATGTCCCACTGCTGGGCACGGGTCTTCTTCCTCGAAATCAGGCGAGGAGGGTAATGGGCCAATAGTTCACCGCGCTGGCCCAGTGCGGATTGGTGAACTTCACATACCTTCAAAGACTTTCAATCTCATCAGGTATGCAGGTTTCCTCACGATGTTTTCCTTCACCGTTGAGCGAACGATGGTCTCGTGTGCACTTAGAAATTTAGAAAAACCCATTTCAAGGCACACACGGACGGGTCAGGATCGAACCCGGAACCCCTCGCGTAAGAGGCCGAGTCCGTCCACCACTGGACCACCGTCGCTCTTTACTTACTATTCGTAATTATATTCCGCCGTAACTATAAGAACTAGTTGGCGCTATTTGCTGTGGATACTGAGGTTTAAGTTGCTTTTAAATAAATCACTTATTCCGTAAAATAAACATAAAATTTCCGGTAAATTATTCACAAAAAAAACTTTCATTAGCAAATTTTTTAAGTTTTAATATAAAATACTTAAGGACTTTATACATTACGCTAGTGTAGCAGTAATGGTAATAACGGGCTGTCAAACACGATGGTTTAACTACATGTACGTTGTAACGCCATCGCGATAACAAATTAATTATTGTGCCATGCAACCTTTATGGTCGAACCTTTATGGTGTGACCGACTAAACTGCAATAAGCACGGTAAGTTTGATAGTAAATGGTAAGTCTAATAATAAATGGTAGGTCTTGGTAAGCGATCATTATCATCATCATCAGCCTTTATCCGTCCACTGCTGAACATAGGCTATGGTAAGCGATGGTAGTGACTATTTTGTAAAATCTATTTATGTACGCTCGAGTTCTTTCGTGGTTGGCTTGAGTTCTATTTGGACTTTGTTTTTTGTAGCCGCTGTTGTTAGTGAGAGATGAGTATGACAGAGGTTTAATTATTTATATCAAATGCAAGTTTAATATATTATACCAATTTTATGACTACAGCCAGATAATAAAAATTAATAAAAAATGTTGCAATTCCATAAAAAATCTCGTTTGGACAGCCTGATTCCCTCATGAAAAACGAAAGTAAAATTAGTCCATAGATCATTCATGCATTAATCTGAGCCCGCTACTGCAACTCAAAATAAATCTACCCTAAAATTATAAAAAAGAAAAACTTTGTTTGTTTGTTTGTTTGTTTGGTTGTAATGAATAGGCTCAAAAAGTACTGGACCGATTTCAATAATTCTTTCGCCGTTTGAAAGCTACATTATCCACGAGTAACATAGGCTAAATTTATATTTCTCATCTTACGGAACCCATTTTTTTTTTCAGAAAAAAAATGGGTTCCGTAAGATATTTGGGTTTTTCGGACATAAGGTATAAAAAATCACCCAGAAAAGTTACTTATTTTGCGTACTAAGATCCCGTTGTAAATCTTAGTTAACGCAGGCGAAGCTGCGGGCAACAGCTAGTATACTATAAACGTTGCGAAACAATAATAAGATACGATACTAAATCCATACTTACTACAGGTACAGGTTACAGTATTCAACTGATAGTATTGATCTTACTAATAACTAGGTAATAGTGAAATGAATACTTTAAAAACTTGATAAAAAAGGTAAAATATTTTTTTCAATAATTATTGAAATTAGCTTAGAAAGTAATCTGTTTTTTTTATATTGTAAAAGTTAACTATTATAAAAAATGCAGTAATTGTTTTTTTTTGTGGATTTGACTTACTACTTTTTATTGTCTGTGGTGCTAAGAACGTCTTATATTTCCTTGTCCCACGAACCTTTTGTTTTTCTTTACGCCCGCTGATTTCTTTTGTTTTTTTTTTTTGTCTACGATTAGTCTCTTTTGTTTCGACACTCCTATTGTTTATTATGAAATCCAATTTGCTGTCAGTGATTGAGAGCCTAACGAAATCGTCTTAATACTCACTGTGCAATTAATTTGCCAAAATTACATAAACGATAAGGAAAATTAGGTGATTTTTTAAAACATTGTTCCGCAAAACAAAGGCGTTATGATAAATAACTCCAGATTCTTTGTTAGCGTTTTATTTATTAATACAGTGTCCATTATTCCATGTTATAAATAGAAAAATTCCAAGCTAAATATCGAGTCGGACTTACAACCTTTATTAATTGGAATAATGTTTTCTTGAAAGTAATAAAAATATATATTGCTCGGTGGTTTGACTTTTATTTGAATCGAATTACTTAAAAGTTAATATACTTAATACTATATATATAGAATACTAGCTGTTGCACGCAGCTTCGCCTGCGTCAACTAAGATTTAAAACGGGTCTCTGACTTTTTGTAAATTTACAGGTAAGGAGGATATTGGGCCATAGTTCACCGATGCGGCCAGCGCATGCAATGCGGGTTTCTATACTTGACACATCTTTAAATATGGTGCACTTAAATATGTAGCGGTATATTTGATCATATTAGAAAAGAAAAGTAGCCAGGGTGATATTAACTCCCCACCATGGTTCAAGCCTTGTCGTGGCGGTGGCGCTCAGTAGCCCAGGGTGACCCCAACACCTTGGGTGAAGCAAATTGAGCCGACTCGAGGGGGCTCTTTGTATCCCTCTTATTAGATGTTGGGAGTGGTTGTTCTGTGGTGCGGGGCAACCGCTCTGTGGAGGTGGTGTCCGTCCCCTGAGGGACTGACTAGCCGTCGAGGTGCCCTGTTGCTTGTAGAAGCGCATTTCCCGGCGTAAAAGAAAAAAAAGGGTGATAGTATCTAATAATGTTAGCTATCTTCCAGTAAAAAAATCTTCGAAAAAGTTCCAGTCGTTGCGGAAATTGGCTACAATAACAAACATATATTTTTAATACTCTTGATAATAAACAGTTTAAACTATTTAAAACAAGACATATAACTCGCTAAATCACGATTGCTCCACGAAAGTCGATATTCCCACAGTATCTACCAATTACCGATCTCTTTCCACTCAACTTAGAGCTAGTTGAGTGGAAATAGATCAGTAATCTTAGCGTCGGTACTTATATTGGTATTGCGTGCTGGTACGCTGAGCGAGTGATTACGAGGAGTCACTGTTAATCAGCGTCTCACCATTGCTGTAATGGTTAATTAACTTATAATATAAATTAACATACTACAACTACAACTACTACTACAACTATATAAATTAACAAATTAATAGTTAGTAGAATCAGGCGTTACTTTGCGGAAATCCATTAAAAAAAAAGTTATTAAATTATATATTAATTGGCAATCCCGCCGAGGCATCCAGGATGTAGACTCGACGTCTTGGCGAAACGTGCGTAGATTTTATGGTGGTGGTCTTTTATGGTAGTGTGTGTGGTGGTAGTGCATGCCAGTGTACGCATATGCAGTGTGGGAAAGGAGGGCGGTGCTATATGCAAGCATATGCGTGCACCCACACATTTACTATACAGACTGCATGGTTCGCGGGATATTGCTAATTAATATATAATTTAATAACTTTTTTTGGTATGACAAATGCTGAGTGGCTGCCTCTATTCAAAGTCAAAGTCAAAGTCAATTTTTTTTATTCAAAATAGTACAATCAAAGTATCTTTTTGAAAGTCAATTGAGTCTACCATATTGTTCAAAATATTAATACTGTAAGCTGTATATGGCTGCAATGTCTGTTTAAGTTAGTTTTTAATTATTCTGTCTTGATATATGTTGTTGTGAACAATAAAATATGTTTCTTTCTTCTTTCTTATATGGAAATCTGAATGCAGCAGTGAACGGATAAAGGCTGATGATGATGTTAGTTTTCCATAACGAACAAAAACTTCAATTTTATTTATTTGTGAAACTTTAAATAAAAAAAGATCGAAGTACATTTTACACCGTTTCCATTTCCAATGTCTAAGATAAACAATTTTGTATTTTTAATAATTGATTACAGAGTGGGAGTCCCTTTAATTAGAGACCTTTAAAGACGGACGGGGCTAATAACAATTCATTTAATTAACAATCTTTATTGGAAACCTTTATATGAAGTTACCTACGCATACTTAATTTATCGGTATTTTAGTATTTAATTACATCATTTTTTCTAACGGCTACTGTATTATTAGTTTAATTAATGGTATGGTTTTTTTTTTTTACAATTAACACCAGGGGAGCCTAGGTAAAATGCCATTAAGAAAGCGAAGTTCGAAATGATATAATGTATAGGATGGACCACGTGATTAAGCGCGGCCTTATGTCAATCCCATACATTTTATCATTTTCGAACTTCGCTTACGCTTTCTTAATGGCATTTTGATTAGGCCCCCAGGAGCTTAGAAAAAGTAACATTAAAAAAAACGATTACGAAGTTCGAAAAGAATAAAGTATATGGGATTGACATAATTCGCGCTAAATTCAAGGTCAATCGTTATTTCGGACTGACTTTGAAGAGAACATTTGGACCCAGACTTGAACTTCGAGTCTAGGGTCAGACGAACATATTGGGTGGCAGTTCATCAATGCGAAGATTCGATGGAAGGCGGTAGAAATCAGGCATTACCGGCATGTACTTACGACGTTTTACGTCCACGTCGTGCACGCTCAGCAGTGGACAATGGCCATGCAACGGACAATGATGATGAATTTGCAGACCTCTGTGGCTCAATGGTTAGTGCGTTGGCGCTCAAGCCGGAGGTAGGGGGTTCGAATCCCGCCAGGGAACAAAAAAGTTTTCAGTGTTCCTGGGTCATGGATGTGTATTAAATATGTGTATTATATAATAAATAATCTTAAATATAAGTATTAATATAAAACGTATTAAATATATGTATTTCCGTTGTCTGGTACCCGTAACACAAGTCTCTTCGAGTACTTACAACGGGACCAGATTGACGTGGTGTAAAAGCGTCCACAGATATATCATTATTATCATGATACAATCTATATTTATGTCAAACATGAAAATCCATTAAGTAGTTTCTTCATCATCATCATCTCAGCCCATAGCCGTCCACTGCTGGATATAGGCCTCTCCATGGTTCTCCAGCGCGACCGGTCCATTGCCACCTGCATCCAACGAGGCCCAGCGGTTTTCACTAGGTCGTCGGTCCATCTGGTAGATGGCCGTCCCACGCTGCGTTTGGTGGTACGTGGTCTCCACTCCAGGATCTTTTTGCCCCATCGGCCGTCCGATCTTCGCACTATGTGGCCCGCCCATTGCCACTTCAGCTTGCTAATCCTACGGGATATGTCGGCAACTTTCGTTCTTCTACGGATCTCCTCATTCCTGACTCGATCCCGTAGAGAAATACCGAGCATAGCGCTCTCCATAGCTCGCTGAGCGACTTTGAGCCTAAGTAGTTTAGCTGATTAAAAAACAAAACCCATTTTCCCATACAGCATCCTAGTCTAAAACATATTTCCTTGAAAGTTTTAGTGAAACATTGTAACCTAGTAGTAAACTTATCCACGGCGCTGCGAAAAACCGCTGTAATCAAAACGAGTGGTGCCCGAGGGACGTCACGAAGGCCGCTGTTATTACTACTTTCATTACTACACTACACTTACATAAAATATCACATACATCTTGAGGACTAGTGAAAACACTTGTGCCTATATTCTTGGGAACATCAATAATATAAAGGTTCCGCATTACGTAACGCTGGAACGAAGAATTTATAAGATTAAAAATCTTTTTAATGTTTGTTAGATTAATTGCAAACGAACAGATAATCCGGTGGTGGTCAGCGTCGCACATAAACATAAATTAACCAGAGACTAAACCGAGCAATTCCTTCGTATGTCGCCTTTTTATTCTTTAACGCCGGGAAATGCGCCCAGGAATCCCGCGGGTGAAAGCTGATAAGTGGACGCAGCTCTACCCACTAAAACCCAGCGAGTGCCACTAATGCCGCTTTTGGTGAGGTGCCCTGGATTTAAAAGCAACAGGGCACCTGGGCGACTAGTCAGTCCCTCAGGGGACCGACGCCACCTCCACAGAGGGGTTGCCTCGCACCATAGAACAAGGTCCCAACGTCGGGACAGTACAATGAGGTGAGATTCCCGGCCTCACCTCTTGCGCTCTGCTCTTTTGCCCCCTCTTCTTATAAGAGGGACACAAAGAGTCTCCTCGGCTCAATTCGCTTTGCCCACGATGTTGGGGTCACCCTGGGCTACTGAGCCCCACCGCCACGACAAAACCTGAACCATGGTGAGGATTCGTATGTTGCCTAAGCAATTACAATGCCTGTGCTGACTTTCTTTTCAAAAAACTCAAAAGCAGTGTCATGGAAAAAATAAATAAGAAAAATGTTGGTACCCATGCTGACAAGAACGCGGCAAAAGCAGAGACATGCTATGCTGTCATATCGATCAAGTTGATTTTAAAACCAGTGAGTTCCAATAAATGTATCACAGCAAAACCTTTTAAAAACAAATCGTTTATTGGTTATTGTTTTAGTTCACATAAAATCCTAATATTGATCTTTTATGATGGGCTTTGCAGCTAAATTTGTAATGATGGTTCACAACTGCTGTCGCTTACGCCAGTATTATGTGAGAGAGAGGTACCACCCATCGTGCCATCACAATTTACTGCAATGCAGCAGGCATTACCTATAACCGACCACTCGTTCTAAAGATTTGCGTGTCGAAATCAGTAACGCTTCTGCTTTATTAGTATTAGCAATTAAACCCGTTTTAAACTAGAGCTATAAAATAATTATAACTAAGCTGAACTGCGAAACCAACCTCACAACGCTAGTAACTATTACTGATTCTATCTGTGTGACGCTCTTTAACGCCAAAACTACTAAACATATTATAATAACATTTAGTAACCCATAATCTGGAGGCTTATTTACAATGCGAAAAGTTGTAAAGGGTAAATGGCAGGGCGGTGAAAGATCGTCTCGAAATGTCGTCATTTTTTAAAGCTGGAAACTTGGAACTTAATTTTTAGGCTCTTGATTATATAAATAAATACTACATTCAGAGTAAGTTAAAGTATTACATTTAAGGGAAAAAAAGTAAAAAAGAGCATTAAAGTTTCTATATTTTACCATTTTTGGCTAGAAGGCCATAAAAATTCTATGGCTTATGTTTTATTTAAATACGGCAAAAAAAAAACAAAAATAGTAATCGACCAAGATAGGTAAAATGTTAACCAAAGTCTTCCTCCCGTACGAAGTCGCGGGGACAGCTAGAACCAAAATAAACCACGTCAGGCAAACAATGCTAAGTTCTAAACTAGGAGGCAAGATATGGTCTTTACTGACGTTGCATCTTACTAATATTTATACCTCTTTGTCTCCTAACTCACTTGGAACAATTAGATTCGTGTGTAATTTAAAGTTTTGCTCAACTTGATACCTAGTTAGAATTGGTGTTTCTGGAATTACTTTTGTTTTATTGTGATGACTTTTGTTTTCTGAATATGCGAAACATGCTGAGATGAAACTGTGAGGTCAATGTGTTCTCGAAACTTCTATAAATAAGGTTATTAGGTTAGTATAATTAGGGTATAGATAGATAAAGCCTGGAGTCGATTTGCGCGTGTTGGCCTTTATTAAATATTTTTTTGCTTAACCACTGAAAAATAATGTACCTATTATTTATTTCAACGCTAGTGATAAAACCAGACTCTCCGCTCTCTTTGTTAACGCATTGGATGCATTTTGCTTCGTTCGAGGTGAACTCGAACTAAGCATATGCTTAGTTCGAGGTGAACTCGAACTAAGCATATGCTTAGTTCGAGGCCACGTTCGTCATTTTTTGAGGGTACCGTATATTTAGTCAAGAGGAACACCTCAAGCGAAAGCGAAGTTTTTTCACATATCAAGGTCCTGCGCCACCGTAAGCCAGTCAGCTTGGTATGCGTCAAGAATCTAGATCGTCGCGCCATCTTTTTCGGGACCGACCTCAGCGACGTCGTGCAATGGACGACCAAACCTCTACTTTCTTTTTTATTATTTCTATCGCTTACTTGGTGCTTTCATAAAATACATTTGATGTAAATTTTTCAGGGACCAATATATATATAAATACGCCATACTTAACTTTATATAAAACTTAATGAGCCGCGATAAAATCCGTAAAAGTTGTTTCATTATAATGTACACCCATTATCTTGTCTTGTTACTTTAAATCTTTTTGTTAGAGTCTTAGGATGTACTTTCTAAAGTAACTACTTTAGACAAACCCATTTCAAGGCACACATGGGGGGTCAGGATCGAACCTATCTCTCGCATAAGAGGCGGAGTCCACCCACCACTGGGCCATCGTCGCTCTTAGGTACTTACTTTATGCTTCCCGAGGTTTGTCACAGAGCATCCCAGGACAGCCTCTCTGCCGAGGAAGAAGGTGTGGTTGCCGATCGGTCGCTCGAACGCTGGCTCCTCTGTGAATCTTTTTGTTGTTTGCGAATCTGGAACAAAATAAATATAATATATAAGTAATAAAAATGAATGTTGCTCGACTATTTCGCCAAATGTTTTTTTTTTTGTATATCCCTTAACGGTAGCAGAAACAATAATTACCGGGAACCCAATATTAACGTCTTGGACAGGACGAAGTCTGTAGGGGCAGCTAGTTATCTATAATAATAGGCAAAGGTTTGTAAGTTTTTTGTTATTTGTTGCTCTTTTACGTAAAGTCTACTGAATGGATTTTTATGAAACAATAAATAATCTAGCTTTCAATTCAGAATAAGACCATAATATTATATTTCAATTTATCCCCATACTCCCACGGGAACTGGAAGTACGTGGGTGAAGCCGCGGAGCGGTACTAATTTTTCTTATTAAACGGCCGGAATTTAATTTCCCGAGATCGTTATTGAGTACAAATAATACTGTATTTCGAACAAGTTACTTTGGCTTCATAACAATGGAATATAAATTTTCGTTGGGGTAGACAAACTTTTAAGATAAGATAATGACCTCCGTGTAATCTTCGCTGGTCCCGGTTAGGTGTGAGTAGTAAGGGGTCAGTCATCTTGTCGATCAATGGAAGCCTTCACCCAGCAAAGTTGATAATGAGGTTAACAAAAATAGAAATGATGCAAAGCATTTCTTAATAATTACTCCTAAATCACCCCCCACCAGAAATAGGGGGGGACAATTCCTCCACCATCGCTTTCTGGTTTCATTCTGGTTGTCTGTCATTTTAATGTTCACACTTATCACATAAGATGTAGTGCTATTGCTGAAAAAACTAAATTGAACCGGTACGACCAGGGTTGAGCTTTTCATATCCGGCGGAAAGTGACAGCTGTGCTGTCGCATTTCATGGCTTCGTCGGCTTGTGAGATATGGGTGGCCTATTAGGGATATGGAAAACATATATGCATATATTCTAGTTATGTGAATGTGGGTGTCAGAAATCACCATAGGCTTCGACTGTTTGTTTGCAAGGCACTAGCTGTTGCACGCAGCTTCGCTTGCATTAACTATGATTTAATCGGGTCCCTAACTTTTTGAAAATTTAATACACAGCCTATGTTCACCGGGGATAGTGTAGCTTTACAACACTAAAATAATTTTTCAAATCGTTCAAGTAGTTTCGGAGTCTATTCAATACAAACAAACAATCAAATCTTTTCCCTTTATAATATTAGTATAGATTAAAAAATCTACTATCTTTACAACAAGTCTTCAACATAATTATCTCGTAGCCAACTTTTCTCATGGTAACAATGCTCTTAGTGTTAATGTACCTTGTGTACAAAGATACCGCAAGCCCGCTTAGAACGCTCAGACAATCTTATTAACATAAACGTAGACTGATATTAGGATTCTTGAAAATGATAACGCGGAGAAACCTTGGGGACAAAAGGTAAATAGATTGCTATCTGGGACCACAGTGTTATCGAGATAGAATCGTAAATGCCTAAAATACTAGGACATACGCGACCTAGAGTCTATGAAAGATAGTAAGAGTTTATGACTGATAAGCTCGAGATTTGAAAATCGAACCATAGTTCAAAAGTGGATGACAATGCACGAAAATATGAAAAAAAGACAAAATAATTAACTACGAAATAACAAATTGTACCTCTATGCTGGTATTAAAACTTTATTATTCCTAGCTGTTGCCCGCGGCTTCGCCCGCGTTAGCAAAAAAATATATTTTTAATGTGTCCTATGTTACTTGCAGGTCCGCGTTGGATGCGAGTAGTAAGGGATTGGTCATCTTGGCGTTCGTTGAGCGGGGCTTATATTCAGCAGTGGACAGATAAAGGCTGATGATACTGATGTTGCTTCTAGTACCTCCGAGAATATGAGTGCCTACAAAGTTTCATGATGATCAATCGAGTAGTTTTTGCGTGAAAGCGTAACAAACATCTACGCTTTCTTAATTATAATATTAAGTAAGGATATTTGTTAGGATATTAGTTAGGACTAGCTGTTGGCTGCAGCTTCGCCCGCGTTAACGTTAGTTTACATACAGTCATAATATTAAGACTGACGATAATTAATGAGTTAACACAATATTATATTCTGTCAATCGATAAACAATTCTGTATTACATTAGATTGATTTAACCGCGCAAAAATATGTTTTTGGCTTTTCTGTGTGTTGCTGAAAACTACATTAAATTCCGTTGAGCAGTTAAAAAAATCGAAATTAACAGACAGTGGCTTGTTTTATTTCTGTTTTAGCGGAGTGTGATCTGACTGTTGCATGGCTTAGTATCATGCGTTCGAATCTAATATATTAAGCAATCATTTTCGATTAGTTTATAATATTAAAAATGCCGGAAGCATGCTTGTGTGTGCCTAAACCAATTTTTAAAAAAAATACATTTAGGTAATAAACATAATACAAACGCTAGGCTTTAGTCAAAGTTCGCTTTGTTCAAATTATAAGGGTAATGATTTTTTTTTTATGACAGCGGCATTTTTTCTAAAAGTAATTATCATAAAAGGCATTCTATGACATTTATTCTTTGTAAATCAAAATGGCGATCAATTGTCGACCTTATTAGGGAAGATTAAAGTTCGCAGTTGTCTGACCCATAATGGCCTTTGTTATTAAGGTTAAGAAGTTGTGAACTTAAAGTTACTTTGAAGGCGTTTTGTAAATGAGTATAATTAAATTATAGGAGTTATAGGACTTATTTGAGATAATTATAAAGATATGGCCTACTTAGTATAATGTACAAGATGATGCGTATTTAGGGTGCCGTACTCAAAGGGTAAAAACGGGACCCTATTACTAATACTTCGCTGTCCGTCCATCCGTCTGTCACCAGGCTGTAGCTCAAGAACCATAACAGCTAGACCGTTGAAATTTTCACAGATTGTGTATTTTCGTTGCCGCTATAGCAACAAATACTAAAAACAAATTAATAATAAAAAAAAATAAGGAGGCCCGCATACAAAAACGTAATAATTTAGCCCTAAGTCACTCGCCGAGCTAGATCTCAAGAACCGTAACAGTTAAAATTTGCACAGATTATGTATTTTTATTGTGGCTACAACAAGCAATACTAAAGTCAAAATAATATAGATAATTAAGGGAGGTACATACAACAGAGTAGTCGTTGGCATTTTTTGCTGTATCCCATGAACCGTAATAGTAAGGAGGTTAAAATTTTCACAGATGTTGTATTTTTATAGCCACAAAAAAAACACTATACTTAAGGGGGGCTTCCATACAACAAAAGTATTTTTTTACCGTTTTTCTGGTACGGAACCCTTCGTGCGCGAGGCCGCCTCGTACTTGGGCGGTTTTTTAATTTGCCCATCTATTAAGAACATAATATTTAGTCTGAGATATATGTTTTGTGCAACGCTTGATTGAATGCCACGGTTGGAAAAGGTTCGTCCCTTTAAAGTCAACATAACGTTAAGACGAGACCTTTGAATTTTTGGCAGTGTGCCTCTTCCTATTGTAAGCAATATCAGCTAACTACGTGAATAAATTTTTATATGTTATTTTGCAGCATATATTCTAATAAACTGGGATAGGTGAACACGACTTGTAAAAATCTCCCAAATATACTTTCATTTCAAAGACAAAGGAGTGCCCTTTTTTATTTTTCTACTTATTCCTGAACTACATATATGTATTTTATACTTCGAAATTATCAAAGGCGATAGTAATACTAGTCATCTAGAAAATTGGGATAAATCATGTTATTTTGTTGTGTAGTTTATTTTATATAACTTATTTTATACTTTTGCCGCTTACGACGCATACGCGTTTCGTTTGGGTTTACCTCCGTGCTCACAAAAAGCAGACAAACAGAGAAGGTAATTAAGCAATCTCATTGAAACTGTATAAATGGGCGGAGTAAAGGTGGAAATTAGGAGTCTTAAATCTTTTACTGAGTTTTTAAAATTCCAAGACACGATAAATATATTGACTTGTCAGTCTAGTGGTTAGTGACCCTAACTGCTAAGCAAGAAGATCGTATATTCGATCCCCGTCTAGGATAAATGTTTGCATGATGGGCATGATCATAATATTTTGTTATGTGTCTGGGCGTCATTTTAATCTATAATATCGAGTTTGTAATTAGAATTACTATAATATAAGTATGTATCAGTTTTTTACCTAATTCGATAGCGCAGCACATTATTATAATCATTATTGTTGAACTCAACGAATTTGAACTTTGTTATCGAACATTTAAACATATTTTTCAATGCAACAATCTTCTTTAGGACAAAGTTTCAAAAGGCCATATTATATTATGCTCAGGGTGAATCAATTTAGAAATTGACGAACGCTTTCATTCCGTTACTATTCAATAATTTTCCTGCGGTACTTAGTTCCAAACGAACAGAAGGAAGATAGGTAATATAATAAAGCACATGGCATAGACATCATTAAGGTCTTTTATATTTTTTGTAATCTATTATTTAATATATTATATAATATCGTGTGCTATTTTTCATATTCCAGCGGTAGCACTTATAAATTATGTTTACCGGCGTCAGCCATATTTACTATGGCTATCTGACAATGTTGACCCAAACCATTTTGCTGCATCCTTGAACCACACTTTAGTTTATCATTGTTATTAACTAATCTATATGTTTGTAATCAAGAAAGCTTTCTTCCTTTTCTTTTCACCACACTGGAGTTACCTTTCCTGTGGGCTAAGTTATGGTCTCGTGGCATTACGCTGCTTGCCCTTTTGTCGAAATGCAGGAAGCATAAGGCGAGGAAATCATTAGGAGGTAGCTCATCTACAGTGAACGTGAGCTAAGGAATTTCAAATAAAGAATAACTAACAAACTTGTTTTATATTTGTACGAATTCCCCTTAATATAGCACAAGTTTCACGGATTTTACAGTTTATTATGTTTTTATTCCGGACGCTTGAAATACTTTACAGCGATCACGGGACGAGTAAAATGTTATACCGTGATAAAATCCATAAAACATAGTTTCATCACATACTAGCTGTTGCCTGCCACTTCGCCTGCGTTAACTTAGATTTATCTTTTCATGATTGATAATAAGTATATTTATAGTATGTGTTTATTCAGTGTAGTAGTGTATATATATAGTCTGTGTTTATTCAGTGTAGACGTTGCTACCTAGCTGTTCCTACCTAGTGATTTTTTTTAAATCAGGCTACTGGCCATAGTTCACCGACGCGCTGGCCCAGTATGGGTTGTTGAACTTCACAAACCCTAAAAGACTTTTCAGCTACCGTCATTTCTTCCTAAGCTACCGTTATACCGTTACTCCTTCAGGTCTACCGATCCTCCGTGTTCCTGAACATTGACTCCACCATATAATCCCACTAACCATCAAGTCTAAGCCCTTTTTTTTTGATGACGCAGCGGAAATCCTTTTCGGACCATACCTTGAGTAGGCACGCTGGCGTGTTTTGGGACTCACATTGGGTGCACTAACCCACTAAAACCGCTGCGTGAGCCTTCAGCTGCTACCTGAGGGACCCGGATCTACAGGCGACGGGAAACCCTCGGCGACAGACTGGTCCCGGCAAGACCAGATTCTCCACAATAAAAACTGCGCGGATACGTTTTGGCAGTCCCCACGACGTCGTGTCTAACGGGGCCCGGGTACCAATCCCGAGCCTGACACGAGCACAGGGGTGTCAATTCTAACCCCTGAACCAACCAACCAACAAGCCTGACACATCAGTACTCTATTTTACACTCACCGAATCAAATTCAAATGCAAGTGCAATTTTGGCAGTCGTATTTCACACCTAATATACCGCGCTCTATTACTTGGACGGAAACTTTGAGCCCTGAATTTTAATGCGATACTCCTGTTTGCGTTTTGAATATAAAACTTTTAAGATGATACTGCATTGTGGGAAATGCATTAATGCACCTGACGATTGGAAGGTAGTATCCACTAGCATTGCTGCTGCTACTACTACTACTACTACTACTACTACTACTACTACGACTACGACTACTACTATTGTTGATAAACGTAGGAGGTAGTGCAGTGTAGGTTGATGGGCGTCGATAGTTGCAAGGATTCGACTGTTCGTTGGCCCTTCTATGCTATAAAATTACGCGTCGAAAATTTCAAAAGCCCTAAAACCCTTTGATCTGTGCCACAAAAACTTACAACGTTAATACCACAGTCGAAATTACCACAGGCTAGGTGAAGAAGATGCTTAAAAACCACTTAGAGAGTCTGATTCTAGGCAGCGTGCAGGAAAAAACTACACCCAAAACGGTACGACACCCAAATACGTTTGAGATATATGCCAGGATACATTTAGTGGCCAAACTTATAAAACCGTTTGCGTTGGTGAAAAAGGTATAACATTTTGAAAATATCCCCAAATTAAAGTTTCCGTTGAAGCCGTCTCCCGGATCTCAATAATTCATGAGGCTGACTATACGAGCGAGTGTATTTCACGAGAACGTCACCAGTTTTATGGTGGAATAAAATACGGACACGTTTCTTGTATAGTGCGTAAGTTATCAACGTGTCCTCGTGTTTATTTACGTTTATTATCTCATCGTTCATTGATAGAGGCCTATGCTGTGAACGGAGAAAGGCTGATGATATCTACATCTACACTAATATTATAAAGAGGAAAACTTCGAATTCACTTGAACACATAAATATTTCATCAAAATCGGTCTAGCCGTTCAATTAACATAGAAAAATGATATCCCCCTCGCATGGTTTCGAGGAGGAGACCCGTGCCCAGCAGTGGGATTATGAGGGTTGATAGTTTTACACCTATTAATATAGTTTATTAAGGGAGAGGTATTAACTGTATACCCTCCGGAACGGCCGTCTTACCATTCAATGAAAGAGGCATATGCCCAGCGATGGACCATTTACTACTTCATCAACCGCTGAACGTCTTGGCGTTCATTAAAGGAGGCCTATCTCCCTCAATAAGACATACGATAAAACGAATCTTTTATATTTTGAAACTTTTCCTGTAATATTTCTTGAGAAACTAAAACTGTTTAAAATATAAATTCATATTTCAGTTTTTTGTCTGTTTGTTTGTTTGGTTGTAATGAATAGGCTCAAAAAGTACTGGACCGATTTCAAAACTTCTTTCACCGTTTGAAAGCTACACGAGTAACATAGCCTAAATTTTATTCTGGAAAAAACTAGGGTTCCGTAAGACATTCGGGGTTTTCGGACACAAGATAAAAAATCAACTAGAAAAGTTACTTATTTTGCGTACTAAGATCCCGTCGTAAATCTTAGTTAACGCAGGCGAAGCTGCGGGCAACAGCTAATATAAAATAAAGGCCATAGAATTATAGAAAATATTCAAATTTGAAATGAATAATTATAAATTTAATTTTATATTTAAATCCATTGCGAAGTTTGCAAAAAAGAATTCGGTATAAGGGGAGGTATTAATTGTATACCCTCCGGAACGGCCGTCTCAGCGTTCAATGAAGGAGGCCTATGCGCAGCGGTGGACCATTTTCTATTATATCAACTGCTGAACGTCTTGACATTCACTAAGGGAGGCTTATCTCCCTCAATAAGACGTAAAATCAAATGAATCTTACGTATTTTGAAACTTTTTTTGTAATATTTGCTGACGATATTATTAAATAAAGGCCATAGGATTATAGAAAATATTCCAATTTGAAATGAATAATTATAAATTTAATTTTATATTCAAATCCATTTCGAAATTTAAAAAACAGGAATTCGGTATAAGGACCTTTAAATAGGTTGAAAAAGAATTTCCTTGTCAGTAACATTAAATGTAAAATAAATTAAAAACTGAATATAACATAGAATTTTTAATTAATATGCTTATTTTCATTACTATTTAAAACGGGAGATTTTACCATGCTTTTTAACCTTATTTTTCGGAGCTCAATATTTTGAAATCGCTACGAATGTCATGTTCACGTGGCATCATTTATAAAAAAAATATGGTAAATATCGCGTTTTAAATAGTTTTAATAACTCAATATAATCCAATATCAATAGATGGCGCTTTATAAACAAGAACTGTTGCTATAAAAGCAGGACGAGATAGTAAATTTTACTATAATATTATAAATGTTTGTTTTTATGTGGAATAAAATATGTATACGTTTTATAAGGTTTATACGCTATAAAAGGTTCTGTTGCCGGAAGTTTTTCGGAAATCGGAATTTTACAACACATAAAATGTAATATTATGTTCTGGTGTTTGCCTTCATCATTATCAGCTTTTATCCGTCTATTGCAAAAAAATTACTACTAAAGATTTAAATACCCCTCGGATGGTTTTTCGGTTGGAGCTATGCTAATGGCACTAGTGGCTTTATGTTTATGTTTATGACTGGTGGGCTTTATGTTGTGATGAGAAAAAATGGGGGTAGGCAACCGCCAGCCATGGAGTGACTTCCACGGCTTCATGGCGTCGGGTTCACTCTTGGATAGTAGGTATGTACCTAGTTTCTTCTGAGAGATAGTGAGAGAGTGAATATAGATCACAAAGAACTTCTAAATTAATTTTATTTTGACTGGCCTGTTGGTCTAGTGGTTAACGACCCTGACTGCTAAACCAGAAGGTCGTGGGGTCGATTCCCACCCAGGACAAATGTTTGTTTGATGAGCATGATCATTTGTTCTGTGTCTGGGCGTATTTAATCTATAATATATATTTAGAAATATATAAGTAGTGTATCAGCTGTCTGGTTACCATAAGAACAGGCTTTGCCTAGTTTGGGATCAGATGGCCGTGTGTGAGTTGTCCCAACATATTATTATTATTACAATCCAGTATAATAATTCCCTCGCCTTATTCCGAGGAGGAGACCCGTAGCCAACAGTGGGTTATGGGTTGATTTAAAGATAAACTAGTTTTTGATCATACTCAACGACGACCACTTACCACCACCACGTTAGGCTATAAAAAAGTCCCTCACCTAGCGGTTTTAGTGGGGGAGTGCACCCAATGCAAGTCCCTACACACGCCAGCGCGCCTACCCAAGGCCCTGGTAGGGTCCGAAAAGGATTTCCGCTACGTCATCAAAAAAAAAGGCTAAAAAAAGTCTTTATAATAATATGATAAATCCGAACACCTGTTTATATGTAATAAACAGCCAGCTTTACCTTATTTGTTAGAGTCGGGTATGCCTGATACATAATATAGAGAAATAATCTTTAAATAAAATATTTTATTTAAGTCACAGCTGTTATTAAAAAAAACTAATTGAGAACCTCCTTCTTTTATTGAAGTCGGTTAAAAACAAGATGTGTGTGCGATTCACACACGATAGAAGTGTAACTTCAGGAAATCGACAAAAGAATGAGATGAATATAAATATATAACAAGGGTAGGATAATTACAAAGTTTATTTGTTTAAAAATGAAAGTATTTTGATTAATTTTAAAAAAATATTTTATTTTTTAATTAACATAATATGTTACATAATTTATTGCTTAAGTTATATTAATATATATGCTATATAAGTAATATTTTTGTAAGTATATAAAATAGTATGTATATTTCTGTTTAATTCTTTGCTGGCTTCATTCTACACATTTTTGTATTTATGTCTCTTACCAGTCGTTTTTTCCGTTTTATCCGGTTTGAAATCACAACGATTCTAAAGAAGTTTCACTGCAATAACGAAATTCGTATACACCAGAACAATAGTAAAATTACGCTTCACACACGATCTTATTCTCGGAGAATGTATATGAATATTTTGTAAGCTTAAAATTTAAATTATTCAAAACTTATGCAAAGGCGGAGCGGCTTTTCAGACACAATTAACATACAAAACCCCTCCAAATGACGTTCTTACGACACGATACGGTTTTAACGGACGGGAAAAGTAACATGTGTTTACCTGTAGCTCATTACCATAATTATATTCATATATTTGGCCTCTTGCAATAAACACCGCGACGGCTGATTAACCAGATGGAAAGACGATTTCCGTATAGTGACCGTCCGTTGGGATACGATTGACGAAGCATTGGTCGTCTTGGCAGGCCTATATGCAAAGTGAACAATTAAAGGATGATAATGATGAAAAATTCATGAGATATTAGTAAGAGTAAAAAAATCACCTCATAATATATGAGGAACATAAGATTTATGTCCAGCAGTGGACGGGCAAAGCCTGATGATTATGTCATAGCTTTAATCAAAAGTTATTCAATATTGTTATAGGTAGTCGCTAATCAATATTTTTTTGACGACCTCTGTGGCTCAATGGTTAGCGCGTTGCCGTTCAAGCCGGAGTTAGCGGGTTCGAATCGCGGCAGGGAACAAAAAAGTTTCTGTGTTCCTGGGTCATGGATGTGTATTAAATATGTGTATTATGTAATAAAAAATCTTAAATATAAGTATGAATATAAAACGTATTAAATATTTGTATTTTTGTTGTCTGGTACCACAAGTATTTTACGTACGTGTTAAGTATGTTCGAGTACTTACCACGGGACCAGATTGACGTGGTATAAAAAGCGTCCATAGATATTATTATATTATAATATTATGTTGTTCACATCGATGGATATGATTACAATTATTTATAAATTAGTTACTGATTTAGTCGTCATTATCATCAGTTATTTTAACTAGGTACTTACTATGATAACTAGAGGACGCGACGGACGCTATCCTGCTAAAAACTCAGTCTAGCCGTTCAATTAACATGATGATGATATCCCCCTCGCCTGGTTTCGAGGAGGAGACCCGTGCCTAACAGTGGGACATAATACAAGGGTTGATACGTTTACACCTATTAATATAATTTATTAAAGGGGAGGTATTAATTCTCTCTCCAGATCGGCCGTCTTAGCGTTCAATTTAAGAGACATATGCCCAGCGGTGGACCATTTACTACTTCATCAACTGCTGAACGTCTTGGCGTTCATTAAAGGAGGCCTATCTCCCTCAATAAGACATACGATAAAACGAATCTTTTATATTTTGAAACTTTTCCTGTAATATTTCTTGAGAAACTAAAACTGTTTAAAATATAAATTCATATTTCAGTTTTTTTACTCTATTGTCTTTCGGAAACTTCGTTGCAGTCCATGATTTGCGGAGTTTTCAACCTGCAAACTGAAGGCGGCGTTTTAAAGTTGGACTTCGATTTAGCTATTTTTTAATGTTTGGACAACTCATACACGGCCATCTTATCCCAAGGGAGCCTGTATACTGCCATAACTGATAAATACTCATATATTTCTTATTACGTATTATAGATAAATTACAAACACAGACATAAGAAAAGATCATGGTCATCACACAATGATTTGTCCTGGTTAGGAATCGAACTCATGACCTTCTGGTTCAGCTTGGGGTCACTAACCACCAGACCAAAAGGCCAGTCTACAGCTCCATCCTGTCACGCTATTTTGATTTTAATTATTTCACGTGTTTAGTTTTAATAAATCAGACTTAATGGATAAGTACCCAACATTACATATATTAAAATTATTTAAAACGGTATATTCTCAGAGAACTTGAACAAGCATTCTCAAACCGAATCTGTCTATAGCCATCATCATCATCAACATCAACACAGGCTTTCCTCAATGAATGGGTCTCCCCAGGCGGGTATGTGGGACTCGCTGCGCTCAAACGCTGGTAAGTGGACGCAGCTCTACCCACTAAAACCCGGCGAGTGCCACCAATACCGCCTTTGGTAAGATGCCCCAGATCTACAAGCAACAGGCAACCTCGACGGCTAGTCAGTCCCTCAGGGGACCGACACCATATCCACAGAGGGGTTGCCCCACACCACTGAATAACCCCTCCCAACGTCGGGACAGTATAATGAAGCGAAGTTTCTGTCCTCGCCCCTTGCCCCCCGCTCTTTTGCCCCCTCTTCTTATAAGAGGGGGAGCCCTCTTAGCTCAATTCGCTTTGCCCAAGGTGCTGGGTTCACCCTAGGTTACTGAGCCCCACCGCCACGACAAGGCTTGAACCATGTTAGGGAGATATTTATCAGATAGTGTAACCTAGCCAAATAAAAAAAAAGTCCGTTGCCTCGCAACTTTACAACTTTACAACTAGTCTCGACTAGCACTGCGTTTTTTTTTGTTTTTCCTTTCACACCGTGAAACCTACGTCATTGAGTTTCGCGGAGTAACTAGAATGACATAGGTATTTCATTTGCGGAATTATTTTTTCCCCCGAGGAAAACGGTAGGTAATATAAATTTATTTTACTCAAATTGAGCATTCCACGGACTTGTAGAGAATACAGGATTTAACAGCTTAGTATGTGAACAGCGTTGCCTATGACATTAAAGAAGAATCCAGCAGTAGGATAGGGCATAAGAAGTGAAGAGTGATGATGAATGCATGGGAATTTTTATGGGAAGACTATCTCCATGCAGCGGCCGATCCGTGTTTGCGAGTGGAAAGGGAACGGTCGTCTTGGCCTTCATTGAGGAAGTCTTTATTCAGCAGTGGATGGATAAAAGCTGATGATGATGAAGATGAAGATATTTTCAACAAAATAAGAATCGACCGTGAATTCAAAATGGAGTTATTGATTAACGTTAAATGAATTCTTGAAGGCCAAGTCGTATTAGCATTTGGTGACAGGTGCGAGGTGACGCCGACCCCGACAATTTGAACTGAATCCAAAAAATATCTATTGAAAGCCTCCTTGAAACAATCCAGACAAAGAAAATGTAATACACAAAGAACGTAAGACATAACGAACGCAAAGAACGCAAAAAAACAAAGTGTAAAATTTTTTTTTATAATAATTTTTATACTGGCACAGCTCAACAATATTTTGTTTTTGAATCGATTTTGATGATTTTTCGGTCACTCCTAAATACTACAGAAGCAATAAACATTCATAATAAGTTTCTACTTTACTATTAACACTTTTATAGGTAAAGGGTTTTCAAAATCGGTTCAGTATATCACAAACTTTAGCAGCTTTTTATACATATATTTTTATATACATTTTATTTATTACAGTCGAAGCCTTGCGACTATCGACGCCCATTAACATCAACACAACCAGAGGTTATGCAGGTGCGTTGCCTTCTTTTTCCCCCCGAATAGGCCACCGGAAACTCGAAAACCGCGGGAAACGCGACAGAATAGCTGTGCTTTAAGCCGATATTAATATTAGTATAGATTACTCTAGACAAAATCACAAAATCATTATTATCATTATCATCTTCTTCTTCTTCTTTATCATCATCATCATCATTATCATCATCATCATCATTAGTCTCAATCCATCCACTGCTGATCATATCCCCAAGACATCCCTTATCACTCACATCCAATAGAGTCACTAGAGCATATAAAAATACGTACTTCAAAATCACAAAACTTATCAATAATTAATATGCTCTTCGCGTGTGGACGAATATTGATTGTGATGATGAGAAAATTAATCTTAAAGTAATTTCTGTTCTTAAAGAGCTTTCGCAAATAAAAGCCTGAGGTCAAAAGGCAGTTTACGTTTTAAGAGAAAATTGAAAGGCGATTTAATTCCTCCAGGCATTTTTCGTGTAAAGTTGTGTGCTGGCGTTTTATCGCTGTTTTTTCCAGTCAATTTAAAATTATATGCTCACTAATTATATATGAGCAATGGTCTCGTGGGTGTGGGCACGGTTAGTGAGAGATCGGGGTTCGATCCCGTCCCTCTGTGATGCCTTGAAGTTAGCGTTGCCAGGCGCTGTCAGGATAAATTCAGATAGGTAGGCTTTTCGGAGCGGCGATGGTCCAGTGGCGGATGGACTCGGCCTCTTATGCGAGAGGTTCCGGGTTCGATCCTAACCCCCCGTGTGTGCCTTGAAATGGGTTTTTCTAAATTTGATGGTGAAGGAAAACATCGTGAGGAAACCTACATGCCTGATGAGATTGGAAGTCTTTGAAGGTATGTGAAGTTCACCAACCCATTACCCTCCTCGCCTGATTTCGAGGAGGAGACCCGTGCCCAGTAGTTGATACTTTACTTTTTTTTGGCTTTTTGATTGCGTATCTGACTAAAATAATTGTTGTCCGGCTTTTTTTTTACTTTTTACACGTCGCAAATGAGCCAACCACATCAGTCTTAGACTAATACTGATTTGGCATTCGATTTTATTTATTGGTTCTCTAGAATTTAACAAAATTTATGATACCAATCAAAAAGCTTGATTTTACATAAAAAAAATTTGTCATACGTATGAATACAGAGACAAAATTCACAACAATGTTGGGTGTCCGGTCTTTCTACCCAAATGTCCGGCTTTCCGGCTATTAGGTTGGCGACCTGGCAACCCTTCTTAAAATGAGATTTTTCTAGATTTCTAAGTGCCCGCCATTTTGGATACTCTATTTATATAAATCGCGATCTATAAAAAAATAATTCGCATAATCACACATTTTGGGTTAACGCAGCGTGATTATAAATAATCATAACACGTTCCATTTCACGGAAAATGTGATAATGTTGCCATGCGATAAAAAACATGCTCGCGAAATTTACTGGACGTAATTGTTTGAAACCATACGGTCCGTTTGACGTAACAATTTTAACGCTCTTTCGAAAATATCAAAGCCTTTGTTACAATATGAATAAACAGCTTAAATTTTTTAGCAACATAAAATAACATTTTTTTGTGTCCGTCCTTCTTAATTGTGTTTTTTATGTTAGTTGAATCACCTGATGGCAAGTGGTTGACGTCGCCCATTATATTAGCTGGAGTCCTTGTGTTTTGAGACATAAGATGCTTAAGTCCTGGTACTAGTAATGACAATTCCTATCTAGCCCTTCTCTCGGAATCAAAAATCAATACAAGTATCGAAATAATTATTTAATTCCAGGTTTATAAGTACAAAAATAGATTTTAAAAAATGGATGGATATGTGTAATGGATAGATTAAATTTAGAATTTTCATCATTTAAGTGCCTTATAGTGGGTTTTCTGAATTCCTAAGTGCACCCTAAACACAAGACCATCGCTCGTACACCGGTGAAGGAAAACATCGTGAGGAAATCTGCATGTCTGATGAGATTAAAAGCATTTGAAGGTGTGTGAAGTTCACCAACCCGCATTGGGCCAGCGAATCGGTGAACTATGGCCCAATATAATTTCGAGGATGAGACCGGTGCCCAGCAGTGGGATACATAGAGGTTAATTTACTTTTTTCATAATAAACTTATAAACAACGCTTTGACATTGGCAATTTCTATGGGAGTACATATGTAAAAGAAGGAGACGAAGAACTAAAATACGTCACTGTCAAATTAAATCCTCTTTGGACAGAGACATACTGTGTTGCCTACATGATAATTTCTATAGAAAACAGAAAACTCTGGGTCCTAGTTGCGTTCACCCTGTACCTCAAGTTACAAGATCATACATGCATAAACGTTCATACATATTTATGTAACAACTCCACAATTCGCTATGAACATCGGGTAGCCGGGACATTCATGGGTTAAGGTCTTACAAAATACATGTCTGTATTTGTGTGACCGAGTATTTTTTGCCCAATTAGATAGGCAACCTGTATCTGTGGTATTTGGTTAACGCAGCCAAAAAAATCCCCGAGCACATAACTACATGAAATAAAGTCAGTCATAACTTAACTCTCCACTAACCTGTGGCGGACAGGCAAAGAGGGTGTTGGACCATAGCTTTCCCTGGAACCATTGAACCCGGGACCTCTCGCATAAGAGACTGAGTCCACCCACCATGGAACCATCGTCGCTAATAAGGACGCAGAATACTCTATAATATAATGTCAGCTCTCATAATAAATGAAGATCTACGCGAGTTTATTTAGGGCTTTGACTTACAAAATATCATTAGGGTCATATTATAAGGGTCTATACAAGCATGGGATCAAAATAGATAATCATTTAATGAGACGCTGAGTATCTTTCAATATAATTAAACTATTCTGAGATTTGTATCTAATTTGTAGTAAATTTAAACTATTTTTTTATGATTTCAATAAAGATTTTAAATGATAATCGATAGTATGAAGTTACTGAGTACACATACGGGGTGTCCCACGGCTATGACACATGTAGGGAAAGTACCTTGAATATTGGAGCTAGAACATTTTACTGAAAGGAGACATTAAAAAAAAAAAGTGTGTGCGTGTAACCTTTACGCGCGAGTGAAGTAAACCTTCCGACCGCTCTCGGCCAACGTGTACGTGCCTTTACAGTAAATATACTCACTACCAATATTGGACTTACTAATATATAACTACTATATCCATGCGAACAATGCAAGTTACTATTTTTGAATATAGAATGAGAGTTACTTCCGTCTTTGCCCACTAGTCGCGCCTGAAGAAGTTTTACAAATCACTATTTTAAATATGGAACACTGAGCGTTACTTCCGTCAGAAAAAATATCTGAGTTACACCCTAATCGCGCCTAAAAAAGTTTTACTTCAAAAAAAATATTGTAAACTGCATTCATGGATATTTAAATAATTACATGGTTCAACAGTGGGACGCCCTATAGAAACAGCTAGGTGATAATCTTTTACTAATATTTAAAGCTAAAGAAAGAATATGTTTGTTTTAACGCGCTAATCTCAGGAACTACAAGTCGGATTTAAAAGATTCTTTCCAGTTTAGATAACCAAACTCTAGTCTAAAAATATGTGATCTTACCAGTCAAATAATCGTGGGCTAAATCAATTTTAAACACTTATACGAAAGGTAAATATTTCGTAGCTACGCTATACTATATTAAAAAAAACGATAACGAAGTTCGAAAATAATAAAATGTATGGGATTGACATAAGTCGCGCTAAATCACGTGGTCAATCGTTATCGTAACAAAATCACAAACTATCCATTGGATTATATATCGTTATTATCAATATCATAATAACTAGTAAATTGTCATTGATAACTCAGAGACGATGACGAATTTCCGTATCTTTACGCTACGAAACGATACTACTTTATCTAAGCCCTCAGAAAACAGAATACACAACCAAGTTTAGTTATTCACATGGGAACCATCAGTGTGTAAGAATTTATAATTTCCATTTATCGCGCTGTCCTTGGTTATAACTTCAAAACTAGATCAGTCACTTAATCCTCGGGATTGTTGTAAAACATTATTACATAGGTTTTCATTGCTTATTAAAATTAAAACATAAAGCGTGTAAACCTTTTACTGAATGCAAATTTTATGTTTTTTCCCTTCCCGTTATTTTATCTTCTTGTCTCTGATGACCGATTATACAGAATTAGCTGTCAAGTTTGAATCAGTCATAATACATGGTTCCGTAGTTTGATTTTTTTTATTTAAGATAGACAAACTGGTGACATGTCATTTGGATTTAGCCCAGACTTATTAATAGGTTTATCCTTGAGCCAGTTATGGTAAATAAGAAACATTTCATTCCAAAACACAGCAAAGCTGGTTGATGGGTTTGATATAAGAAATAATTGGTATGATCACACAGCACATCTCTCCCACGTGTTTTCTTTTTTTTTTTAAAGCATAAGAGGGCAAACGAACAGTCGAAGCCTTGCGACTATCGACGCCCATTAACATCCACATAACCAGAGGTTATGCAGATGCGTTGCAATTCTATTCCCTATCCCCTCCAAGGGCCATCGAAAAGTCACAAACCGCACGAAACGCGACAGCATAGTTGCCATTTTACGCCAGTATTATGTGTGCGAGAGGTACCACCGTGGTCGTGCCGGCCCAATTTGGTTGCAAAGCAGCATAGCACTACCTCTTACTACTTGCATCCAACACGTATCGGCCACTGCGCGGAAAAATTCTACCCACCTTTATGGCCGGCTAACACTTCATCTATCTAAACGCGGCCTCTACTCTTAAAAGTTTGAACCTTATTGACCCATTAGGCATCCGTTCTTCTGAATGTGTGACCAACCCACTGTCACTTCAACAAGCTAATTTGTCGCGTTATATCGGTAACTTTAGTTCTCTGTCATATTTACCAAGTATTGCACTTTTGTTTCGCGATTATTTTACATGTTTTAGTGACGACCTCTGTGGGTGGTTAGCGCGTTGGCGCACAAGCCGGAGGTAGCGGGTTCGAATCTCGCCAGGGAACACAAAAAGTTTCCGCGTTCCTGGGTCACGAATGTGTATTAAATATGTGTAAATATAATAAATAATCTTAAATATAAGTATTAATATAAAAAGTATTAAATATATATATTTCCGTTGTCTGGTACCCGTAACACAAGTCTCTTCGGGAACTTAGCACGGGACCAGATTGACGTGGTGTAAAAAGCGTCCAATAGATATTATTATTATCATTTGTTATGAACAGCTTTAACATCCATTATTTTCTAAGCCTCTTTCAATCAACAAAGACTAACCGTCTACAGAGTACAGACCACTTAAACACACAAACTTAAATTAAAGAGAAGTAAGATCTATCCACAAACTCTGCATAAATTATTCGCCCAAGCGACTAAGTAATGAGTAAGAAAGACAAACATAATGTTACCTTGTTTACTCGAACTGTGAGGAACTTTGGCCATATTCGACTGTATACAGCTAGTACACATCACGTTCGTATGATCTACATGAAAATATATCCAACATAATAAGAAGATATTATAAAACTAAAATTACGTTTATAATATTAAGATATATTTATAATAATAATATAATATATTTTATGGACGCTTTTTACACCACGTCAATCTGGTCCCGTGCTAAGTTCTTGAAGAGACTTGTGTTACGGGTACCAGACAACGTAAATACATAATATATATATCCATGAACCAGGAACACAAAAACTTTTTTGGTCCCTGGCGAGATTCGAATCCGCTTCCTCTGGGCTTGAGCGCCAACGCGCTAACCACTGAGCCACAGAGATCGTCAAGATAATAAGAAGAAGAATAAAACTATAATTACGTATTGGTTAGCAATGTTTATAATATTAAGGGCCTGTTTCACAATCTAAAGTTCCCAATAGGCTATCGGCAACATATTTGACAGATAGTGTATGGAGTATCTTACAAATATCCGTCAAATATGTTGCCGATAGCCTATTGGGAACTTAACTGGAGATTGTAAAACAGGCCCTAAGATAAGTAGGTACTGTCAGTGATATCGCTCGGAGCGAGTGATCTCGACGAACTACTGAAAATCAGCGCACAAAGTTGAGTAGCTACCGCTATTGACTTACTAATATTATAAATGCGAAAATTTGTAATTATGTCTGTTATTCTTTCACGTAAAAACTAATCAATGAATTTTCATGAAACTTTACAATAATATAGCTTATACATTAGAATAACACATAGGCTATAATTTATCACCGTATTCGGGAATGGGAAATACGCGGGAGAAACCGCAGGGCGCTGCTAGTTCACAATATTATATATGTCAGACATCTGTGCGATTAGTCTCTTGGTTTTTTTTTTTTTGACTTGGTTTGTTTTTTTTAAGGTTTTTGAAAATGTGTTTTGAATATAATAAAATAGTCCATCTCTGTAAATATGATCAACATATTTATTTTTTGATGCTCTTTAGCTCTAATAATTCCCTACTCTTTCTTACTAAGCACGTAAAGCACGTTAACCCGTTGGTCCCGGCTGTCATTCGTGAATCTTTGACAGTCGTTACGGGTCGTCAGAAGCCCGAGAATCTAACAAACAGTTACTGGGTTGTGGAGGTCAGATAAGCAGTCGCTCCATTTAAATGCTACCAGCATTAGCTGAATCCGGTTACACTCGAAGCCGACCCCAAAATATAGTTTGAGAAAGGCTTAGCAGACGGTTATATTATGCACAGCCTTAAGAGAAAACACTATAATAATATACCAATAAAAGATACATACCTTTGAGAGCCATAGTGGGTAGTAGAGTCAGTGCTTGGAGCATCGACCAAAAGAAAGACCTTTCGGTCCTCATCCCGTCACACGAACTGTCCACCAGGTATCATCCGAAACAGTACATCTTCAAACTTTCGTGAGTTCATTTATTTCACTAATGGTTCATATATTATGCCAGTTTATTTGTCTGTCGATGTGAAAATAATGATAAAAATGCAATGAGATATAATTCTTATCTAATAGAGTATAGGTAGATAATAGAGTATATTTTTGAAGTAGTAATTTCTTTAGCCGCGTCGATTACTTTTTGGTAGGGATAAATATTAATAGCTCGAGTCACCGGCATGCTAACGTGATATTCATCATCATCATCAGCCTCTATCCGTCCACTGCTGACGACCGATATTATGACATCATTATAAATTTTTAATCTTTATTTTTGTATTATAATTCTAAATTTCGTAATTCTAAATAATAAGTTTTAATGGCTGCTACCTTTTAAAGGAAAAGTGAAATTGATATTATAATATGCTTGCTGGGTGTTGCCGGCCTTTTTAATATGAGCTTAAGCTTAATAAAAAAAAAATTAAGTATTTCGCTTAATCTCCAGAATTCTACTGAGAATAAAAAAATATTTGCTTACCCAGTTTTGGGGACATTGATATTTTAGAGAAGAGCAGTTATTGTATGAAAAATTTACTCTATTGTCGTTTGTTTGAAAAATATATTCCTTAAAGCAATTTACTTTTTCAATGAATACGATATTATACACATCGGTAAATTATCACGCTGAGCCCTAAACCAGGTCTAAGAGACCTACTCTCTGTCTCGTTTTAAATGTGGCACAGGGTACATATTTACTTTATATTTTATAATAGATTTTTTTTATGAATTTTAATCAATACGATACACATCGAGCAAGTTATAATAAAATGAAATATTCTATTTTGGCCAATACCAATGACAAATATTTATGATTTCTGAAATTACATCCACCTCAATTAAGGCTAAATGGACCGAATGACAAATTTTCAATAAATTAATATTATGTTTACATGTTGGTTTTCCATGTCCGGATTTCCAGTGTTTATGTTGTATCATATTCTTATTAACTAAAAAAAATATGACAGTCATAAAACCCTTCATATCTTATATAGAAATCCTTACCCAGATTAAAGATACTACTTAAGTACTCTCGTCGTTAATATCTTTTAAGATATTATATTAAAAACAAAACCGGCGGATAAATTTTGGTGACTCTTAATTATTATTTACTATTATGATCACACCTTGAGCTGTAGATTCATCATCATCATCAGCCTTTATCCGTCCACAGCTGAACATAGTCCTCCCTCAAAACTCCAAGATGACCGATCCCTCAAGCAATAGTTGTAGACATTTTTTTAGTATTCAATGATTATGTGACGTAATATTATATTATGACGATTTCGAATCAAAATAATTAATTCTAAATTATCGAGAAAAACGGATGCGTAGAAGTTTGAGTATTGGAAGAAGAGAGAATATAATTTAATATATTTTAGAATGAGTAGATGATAATTCATATTGCCAATACATATTTTATTTCAATTAAATGAATATTCAATCAGCCCTATTGTCAATATAATTGAATTGTGTTGTTGAAACAATAGTGTTGAAAAACGACAAAATAAAAACTTTAATAATATTGTATCGTTTCATTTCAATCATTGTTTCAGTTTGAGCGAATTGATTGAAGCCAATTAGATTGGGTTCCTCTTTTTTCAATAACGAACCCATTGTCGCTGTGCGCTATTAATATTTATGCGAATTTTCAATATAGTTTCTTACTATTGTTGAAATATTTATGACATTTTGTATTGTGTTGAAAATGTAAAAAAAAATAACTATTATGAAAAAAACCATAAAAAGGATATTTAATATTATTTTAATGGTAAATTATATATAAACGATCTATATGAAGACAATTTACGTTAGCAATGTGTTAGAAAATAATAGATGAACACTACAATTTTCACTCTAAAAATTAATTACAACGATTCAAAAACACATTATACAAATCACGTCCACTAACATCGATTCCAGTCCACTCACACCGATCCCAGTCCACTAACATCAATACCAGTTCACTAACATCAATCCCAGTTCACTAACATCGCAACAAGTCGCGACTTGTAAGGGGAATGTCGTAGTAACACGCGTCCGGCCCGCACCGACACCCGTAGCACACTGACTGTGCCGTAGCACACAGCTACGCCGTAGACGGGCTACGTAACACCGCATGAAAAGGTTACAGCTCAAACGTTTAAACCTTACGCCTTTTGCATGAATACGAATGCGAATGTGTTTTGTTTCCTTTTCGCTGTTCTATTTCGAAAACAAAGACTTGTTTGGCCTCTCTTCCTTGGGGATGTTTTTTTTGTAATTGTTCCTTTATGTATGCACGTGGAGAGTTTTGTTAATTTCACGCTTTTAATCATCATGATCAGCAACACGTATCATATTATACTGTAATAAACCTGCCTGTTGTTGCCTTCGCGTTCTTAATTCATAGATTGAGTTGTGTTAAGCGGATTTAACTCGCAATTGCGAACTTATGGCAGTAGTAAGATACTGTAATACCAATACAATACGCGTAGTTCTGAATTATCACCGTGGCACAAATATTGATTTCATCACATGTATGTTTAAGAGAGATATGTAATGAGAGATGGGGGGGCCATCTTCATACTGAAGCTTGGAGTTTCGTTCGAGTTCGAGACCAGTTAATTCCTTGATATCGTCAAACCATTTTCGCCTTGGTCTTCCTGGTGGTTTTCTACCCGGTATCTTGCCCTCGAGGATTGTCCGTAGGAATTCGAAGACGAAACCTCTTTGCATGTTAAGTTTTTCAAAATAAGCATGGAGGCAACGCCGTGTTAACGGTTGCTGGCTTTTTTACAACTGGAAATACATAACTGCTTTACTAAGTATAATCCGTGCAACAAAAATTTATAACGATGTGTCTTACTCAAAAGTTATATAATATTATGTACGAGAGACATTATTATTGCAACAGATTTGCCTAAAAATAATAATAATATCTACGGACACTTTCTACACCATGTCAATCTGGTCCCGTGGTAAGTTCTCGGAGAACTTGCGTTACGGATACCAGACACCGGAAATATATTTAGTACTTTTATATTAATACATTTATTTAATATTTTTTATTATATCTTACACATCTTTAATACAAAATACAAATCCATAGCCCAGAAATACGGTTTATTTTTGTTCTTTGGCGGGATTCGAACGCACTACCATAAAATAATTACCATGTTTTCATCATCGCATCATCATCATTATCATCAGTCTTTATCTGTCAACTGCTTAAACTGTAGTCACTTAAAACATGGTAAATGATAATATTGACAATCATCAACTTAATATTCCAAAAATATAATGTCAAATGTAGAGGGCAATCCTAATGTACCCCTTTGCTAACATTTCAGGACGTCGTAACTTTACTAGATCGGGGTTCGATTCCAAATTTCTAAATATTTTCCAATTCCATATCTAAACAGCTCAACATAAATGACAACCACAAATAAATGTGATATAAGTATTAAAGCTGCCATTTGTGGCGGGTTTACAACATAAGGCCCGAGCCGAGGAATACCGCAGCGCTATATCGACACATTATGTTATTGTGAAATTGTTGTAATGATTATAATGTTAACTTATTTCGAATCAAATCATTCATCATCATATTAAATCATCTTATCTTAATTCGTTCCCATTCGTCTTAACTAATCTCAATTCACCTCAATTCATTTCAATTCATCTCAATTCATATTAATTCATTTTAATTTATATCGATTCACCTAAATCCATTTCAATTTAGAGAATTCAAAATTCATTTCAATTCAATGAATTCAAAATTCACCTCAATTTAATGAATTCAAAATTCATCTCAATTCATGTTTTGTTCTAGAATCATTCTATCTCACCTCATTATATCTTCACTGATTATTTGCTTTGGTTTTTCGCTTCGACACTTCGACTCTATGAAATCTTGTGAATTACGTCACAAGATTTCATAGAGTCGAAGTGTCGAAGCGAAAAACCTCCTCGCCTCTGATCTTCGTCAAGGTCCGATGACCTTGTCATGTCATCCTGTAGATTATATTACACGATGAAGCATGTCTGTCTTGTACGTCGTTTCGTAAGTGTCGAAGGCAATGGGCTTATATACATCAATACCGGACGGAACCTATGAATAATCATTATTGAATAGATTCATTGATTCTGTATGGATATCAATCCCATTCAGTAACAGGATAGCCAGAATACTTGAGATTATTGGTCTCACTGCATGTAGTTCAGGATGACCCCAACACCTTGGGCGAAGCGAATTGAGCCGAGGGCTCTTTGTACCCCTCTTATAAGAAGAGGGGACAACAGAGCAGTGAGTAAGGGCTGAGGATGGGAACCTTTTCGTATTGTCCAGACGTTAGTAGTGGTTGTTCTATGGTGTAGGGCAACCGCTCTGAGAAGGTGGCGTCGGTAAGACCCACTCCCCAGTGGGATGCGTCAGTGCATTTTCCGGCGTATGAGAAAAAAAAAGGTCACTGCATAATAACGTTTGTAGGCCATAAAATAGGCCATAATCAGTGTCGAACTCATTTATTGGTGACGTTGAAATTATCTCAGCTCAAAAATCCATCAAACCACACTTAATAAAAAGTCCCATTTTTTCTGCTTACATTGGCTCCCGTCTTCCCAAAGTACCCCGCGATATTAACGCCCCAAAACAACAACCATTTCCGAACCAAACTGAAAAAGCTTTACATAAATATGAACCAACTTATCACACTGCGTTGTCAATTAGTGACGTAAACAGCCCCTTATACAAGGGGCACTAGTGATGGTGCCCAAACTTTGAACCCTATGAGGCAGTGATAGATTCCATATTGCATGGGAGTCCGGGAGTTTTATTATCCATTGTAAAAGCTCGGTAACTATGAATATTTGTGTATAATTAATTTATGAGTTTATTTTTGTTTGTCTCGTATTATCTTGGCTGTTGATGGTGACACGCTTTGTAATGAAATGTAATAATTTTTCATGAAGCTTTTTCAGCTTTTATCATTTTGGTTTTTAATAAAGTTTGTCAAAAGAATTTCACGATCTGACGTAGATTTGGTATAAAGAGAGTGACAGAATATGGAATATATTAGATTTATGTCTACCGAGTTTTAAGATTGTTCTATGTAGCATGCTATGCTGGGTGTTTTTTGGCAGATAGGATTCGGAACGAAGACTTCCGCTAGAGAACTAAAGTTACCAATATCACGCGAAGAATAACCTCGTTGAAGTGGCAGTAGGCTGGTCACACACTCAGAAGAACGGATGACCGATGGACCAATAAGGTTCAATAAATGTAAGCAATTCACGAGTTGCGTTTCGAGTATTTCGAGTATTCGGTCATAAGTCTCATAAAACGCCATTTGTAAGGCTATATAGTAATTGATACAGCCTTTTACGGATCACAAATATTTAATTTTTCCGTCAACAAAAACACTATCCATCACAATAACTCGTTGACCCGAAATTGTTGGGTCGATACGGTGACCATACCGGCAGTCCAGATCAGGACAAATTGGAGTAAAATAAAATGGAAAGGGTATTTCGTAAATGTTATTTTATCATTGCCTACTATTTGATTTGCCCTCGAAGGCTGTTTTTATATTAAGATCTGGACACAGTCACAAAATGGGAGGTAGTCTACATAAAGGATGTTTACTACTTAACACAATTAGGTACACAAAATTATTGAATACGTTTTGATTATATTTTATGTATACATCATAGTATACTTTTGTCCTTGCTGCTAGCCTAGGGATAAATTGGAGTGAAATAAAGGTATCCAATAAATGTTATCTTATTATTGCCTACTCAAATTTTGCCTTTTTTGGTTGAGCGAGGCATAACAAAGGAACCACGTTATGTCAAAAAAACCAAATTACTTGCCAGATGTGATAAAACTAAAATGATAAAATTATTATTTTTTATGTTTTGCTAATGTTTATTTAATAATAAGGTAATGCCATGCTGCTATACAGCCGAATCGGGCCAGCATCCCGCATTCACAATCCCGGCTTAAAAGCTATGTTTTTGCGTTGCGTGCGCCTTGTAAGTTTTTGGAGGTCTTGGTAAAAGAAGGGCCACGCATCTACATAACCTTCGGTTACGTAGATCTCTATGTTTGTTGGTAGTCACCATAAGATTATGACTTTATCGGCCTTATTCGCGTGCTATAATGTTAAAGGCAAATTTCAGTTCTAAGAATAATTGCTTTGCCTTATTATGGAATAAATATATGATGGTGGTTGCCATTAAATCGAATTGTTTTTGTAATTGAAAAAAGTTTTACGTTAATTGTATAATTTCCTATCATCATCATCAGCCTCCACTGCTGAACATGGGCCTTCTCAATGAACGCCAAGACGGCCCATCTTAGGCCACTTATATTTTCAATTAAATTTTCTATTACTTCTTCACAAATACTTTGACGTTGCCGCGTATGTATTATTATAAAATATAATTTATTTGTCTAAATCAGGCAACAAAACATAAAACATAATTACATTCCTGGCATGGAATAAATTATAAAATGATTTATACATTCGAAGGGACTTACTGGAAAAGTAATTAGCAAAATTTAATGAAACTTTTTTAGTATCCTCAAAACGCTGTAGACATTTTTTATTTATATTTTATATTTGAAACGATCTGTCTAGCAATAAAAAAAACATTAGTAAAAACATTACAAACGACTAAAAGTAAAAAGGTTCGTTTTAGAAATAAAAGAGAAGCAACATCATATTATTATTTTATAATGAAACAACTTTTAAGGATTTTTTTTTTTTATATTTATTATTATTTATTCATTTTCTTATATGACCGACGTTTCGGATATTTTACGCCAACCATGGTCACGGGAGGCCAGATACTTTAATCGACTAAAAAAAAGTCATTTTTATAAGTTGCGATGGATATTCTAAAAACTGTTATATTATAAATAAGGAATGCAGAGATCCCTAAAATTGTATTGGGTCCAACATCAGATATTGACAAAATTTACACGGGTAGCGTCATGTTTTACTGTTCAGTTAACAGTAACGAGATTTCTACCAAATTAGTTCTTATCATTAATTATTCTTAAACAGAATTATATTAGGTAAAACTTTAAAGTCATAGTCAGTCATAATGTATTAAAATGTTATAAGAAATATTATATATCTACACTATTTTATAAAAACAAGACGCCATCTACTGGGTTCAAAAGTGTGGACTTCAAATTATCCAGTTCTTTTTCTTTTATTTTTATTCAGTGTTTATCTAGATCTTAATATAATATAGGTATAAGACTCAAGACTGTAGGCCGCATTTAAGTAGACGGAGTGTCGGCCATGTATCAAGGCATCAGCCATTTTGGCGTTCTTTGAAGGAGGTCTATGTTCTGCAGTGGATGGATCTAAACTCGTCGTTATTTGTATGGTAACGATAATATAATGTTTGCCAACGTTCATTTGCGTTGTTATGATACAAATATTACATACGTAAATCGTTGAGCTTTCAATTGAAAATAGCCGTGTCCCCTAAAATCTCTAGCGGTTCAAGATCGTTGATAAGCACTGCTATTCACGTTTCTACTAATTCATTAACACATTATCTACAAGTTTGGTTTTCGATAGCATAAAACAGGTGCAAGTAATAATAACCCCACCATGGTTCAAGCCTTGTCGTGGCGGTGGCTCAGTAGCATAGGGTGAGCTTAACACCTTGGGCGAAACTAATTGAGCCCAGGGAGCTCTTTGTATGAATCTAGTACCCTCTAATAAGAAGAGGAGGCAAAAGAGCAGGGGGCAAGGAGCGAGGATGGGAACCTCGCCTCATTGTACTGTCCTGACGGTGGGAGGGGTTGTTCTGTGATGCGGGGCAACCCGTCTGTGGAGATGGCGTTGGCCCCCTGAGGGGACTGACTGGCCGTCAAGGTGCCCTGTGCTAGTAGATCCGGGGCGCCTCACCAAATGCGGCATTGGTGGCACTCGCCGGGTTTTAGTGGGTAGAGTTGCATCCATTTACCAGCTTTCGGGCGCAGCGAGTCCCACATACCCGCCTGGGAAGACCCACTCCCCTGCGAGATGCGTCAGTGTATCTCCCGGCGTTAAATAATAATAATAAAGTAAAAAAATAATGATTTGATTTTTCAAATTATCCCAAGCCAAACTTAAATTAATATGCTGTGTGACGTTTGGGTTCAATTTTGACATTTTAAGAAAGGCAACACTAGAAATTATTATCATATATATCAATATTCGCGGAGTCGCATTTTGTGTAGCGCGCGATAAGGTACAAAAATATTTTATTTTAATCGTTAAATGAAAACCACTTTCTACACCATAATATACACCACTGTGATTAATTTTTATTAATCAATCAAAAAATAAATATTTGTTTACAAATAATACATAATATACAATTGCTCGAATGTAAATTTTTATCGAGATTTTCTTTTAAATGTATTTCTAAGACAATACAAGATTCTTATATTTTTCTTTGCTTTTACATTAATAATTTTCCTTAAAAACTGTATAATTAAGCCTTTTTCAATTATATACAGCGCCTTAAGTCATAGGCTAACTCAGTAATGAGTTTCTGATTGACTAAGCTGGTCCAGCAAATCCACGTTGCCTTCTTGCCTACTGACATGAAAACTGTCCGATATAACACATGACGTGTGGTCGCCACATAACTATACGGAACCAGTATTTTAACATGTTGTTTATTTTTAGCAAACATGTGGGCAGTGAAATATATATCATGATTTTTCGCAATAAAAATAAATCCATAATAACTTAAGCTTCATATTTTTATATTGACAGTGAGGTCGACCGAAGTTAGTGGAAGTAATGTTTTTTTTTTAATTTACAACATAAAAATACACATAAATGAGTCAAAAAATATGAGCCCTTATATGTCCCACTGCTGTGCACGGATCCCTCCTCGAAATCAGGTGAGGAGGATGTTAGTAGTAGGTTAGGTTCACCGTAACGCTGGCCCAATAGGGATTGTTGAACTTGACGTACCTTCAAACACTTTTAATCTTATTAAGTATGCAGGTTCCCTCGCGATGTTTTCCTTTAAGTGTGAGCAAGCGATGAGCTCGTGTTAAGGAACTTAGAAAACCCCATTTGAAGGCACCACAGGGCTTAGGATAGAACCCGGGACCTCTCGCTCAAGTGACCGAGTAGATATACACTGGACCATCTGCATCTCAAGTGTATGATCAGCTATGCTCTGAATTGTTCTTTCTGTTTTTATAAATCTCTCCACAATTTATAGCTGCAGTTTAACACCTCATTTTTGTAACACAAACACACTTACGTAACACCGCTTCTACCGAAACCAACGAACTTATTTCAAGAAACTCAAGACAGAGTTCTTATTCAAAAGTCCTGTATTTATCATGGCGATTGTATCAGGACTCCTAGTATTTTCAAAAATCAAAGGCAACTCGAGTACTAATTATCCATTTGATTGCTGATTTCCACAGAAAAGTAATTTAGATGATAACTGTATTGACAGTTTTAGGCAACTGTTTAAATTACAAGCTTCCAAAAAAATTATAAAATACAAGTAGCGATTGCGAAAACGTATTGTAGTTCACAGAAAGAGGCATAATATGATATTGATGATTAAGCACAGATTAAGCATATGTCCGCTTTTCTATACGAGTATGATTCAACTAAACCTGAAGCTTCAATAAGCGAATACTTTTCACAAGTACAGCTATCTGTTACAGGGACAAAGTTGTAACAATATTGTATCGAAACTATAAAGGTAATTACGCATGTAGCAAGTTAACGAAACTTCGGTCATTAAGAGTAGGCCACTGTAGAGAGCCCGTTATATCTACCGTGACAAGGTGGGACTGGAGGTCGCAAGTTATGGACTGAAAGCGGTTAAGGCATTGTGGAGATCGGAGGACTATAGAACAAATTTTCGAAGGTTACTGATGAGAAAGAGAGGGAGAAGTATAGAGATAAAGATGCACCGCACTCCCATCTGTACAGATATTACGATCCTGCTTAGTGCTTGCGTGAAATAGTTTAGTGTTTTGGACAGAAAGGCGGTGTAATATATTTCATGTAAACCTACAACCTTACGTCACAGGATGGCAATGTGTGGACGAGTAGCTTCGGCTGGTCCCTGGTCAATTATGTTCGTAGGTGGGCACTTTCCTAAAATTATCTCGCTTATCTGTTTGTGTTTCGTCCAAAACTTTAAATGAGTCGAAAATCACAAACACTTCTTCTTCTTCTTTTATTTTTGGCATGCGATCGCCTTTTGAAACACTTCGTCATTTGACATTTTCAATGACATTAGTTTTTCTTTTATGAAAATAAAAAGTATAAAGCGTCGGTTTATTTTTGTAAGAACACATGACCAACGTAAAAGACCTGTGATACGCTTAATATTAAATAGAAAACCTTAATAATGAAAAACGCTTGAGCCGGTCGTTTGTACCACCCACTAATTGTATAGGTACGCAAACTGCCGAACTTCTGGCTATTATGTCAAAACAAGTTTCATTGGAGCCTTTCGTTATGTGTTTCGCTTTTGCGAGCACGTACTGAGGGGCTCATTTTTCAAATCCCTTCTAATTAAATATTCCTACATTATTCAGGATTCCATCAAAGTTGCCCTGTTATTTTCCCGCTTTCTACTTTACGGCAATTACTGGCTCTTACAAAACTGGAACGTTATCATTATTTGAAAGAAAGTAAAAAATATAAAATTTTCCAAGTGATGCAAAGTGGAACAAGCGCATATCGACCTTTTTTTTCGAAGTGACAGTGGAACAACAGTGGAAATATATTGTATTAGGATTTTTTGCTAACATGTCTCTAGTTAAAAAGATCACATCTCTAACTCGGCATGCACCCACTATAATAGATGACATGTAAATTATGGTATGTGTCTAAAAGTTTTGAATATAATATGTATTTCCGTTGTTTGCTACCCGTAACACAAGTCTCGTCGAGGACTTACCACGGGACCAGATTGACGTGGTGTGAAAAATAGATTTATGAATGAACCCACATATTATGCCACATATTATGAACCATACATAATATTAGTAACAGGGTCAGACGTACGCTAAAACAACACCGCCACCTATGGGTCTCGAAATAATAGTATCTCTCAAGAAAACCAATTACGCATTGTGCAAAATTTCATATTTTCAAGTCAACCGAGCTGTTGTAGCTATATGCTGACTATCAATGCCCTCCAATGGTCCAGCGGAAACCAACGAACTGCGACAGCATAGTTGTCATTTTACGCCGGTATTATGTGAGCGAGAGTTACCCGGTTGTGCCGGGCCAATTAGGTTACAAAGCTGCGTGGCACTATCTCTTACATTAAAAAAGTGTGTAGTTTTAGAGTTAATAGCGAACAATCAATGGACCTATCACTTGATCTTGGATTTACAGCGTATTATTATCCCAGCTATTACTATTATTATTATTATTATTTTAAATTGTATATGTAGAATATTATATTATATTATAAAAATCTTATTCGCATGTTGTGCATAATATATTATAGTGATGCAAAATACATATTTTCTTTTGTGACTAGGGCCTGTTTCACAATCTCCAGTTAAGTGCCCAATAGGCTATCGGCAACATATTTGACAGATAGAGTATGGAGTATCTGTCAAGTATCTGTCAAATATGTTGCCGATATCCTATTGGGAACTTATCTGGAGATTGTGAAACAGGCCCTTAGATTTGTATCATGTAACTGTGCGAAATAATAAATAAATAAATTATCTCCAGCATACAAACTGACAAACCTGTAAATTATTTTAGTGATAGATATAATGCCGTACCTAATTCTTTTCGTCTATATTCGTGTTATAGCCTTTAGAAGCCATGCTTTAAGCCTTCCAAGTCCCACCACTTCATTACTATGTCATTAAGTAGTAGTTAAAGACTTTCTCCGAACTGCATCTTTCGCATGTGTGTGACTTGGATTCCCAAAAGTTGTCCGACCGATCGACTTGGAAAGCTATCCTGTCTATTGCCTTCTCGGAATCTATAACTTGTCCTTTGATCAGTTAATACGTGTTCCCAAATACGTTACTTGTGAATTCCTTATCCGTCTGAGGATTTTAGGCAAATATTTTTAATCTATTAAAGTTAATGTCGGCCATTCGTTCTTCTGGGTGCGTGACCAGCCAATTGCCACTAAGGTTCAGGAGTGGAGGCCGCGTTTAGGTAGACGAAGTGTTGGTCGGCCATTAACCAGATAAGAAGACGATCTGTCCGTGTTGTCTCATTCCGTGTTGGATACGAGTAGCCAGAGATCGGTCGTCTTGGCGTTCATTGAGGGAGGCCTATGTTCAGCAGGGGACGGATAAAGGCTGATGATGAAGATGATGATGATGATGAAAGTTAATATAACGTTTATAATAGTTTAATAGATCTAATCATGATTTTTATAAAACATTAGCCACCTAATTAAAAACAAAAATTTGTGTGCGATTCACACACGATAGAATTGAAACACGTTAAATGCTCAAATACAAGCAAGTATTAAACAGTGTGCAATATACATACACACCGACATTTGCTCTCTCGCTCTTTTGTATTTGTGTCCCTTACCTGTCGTTTTTTCCGTTGCATCCGGTTTGAAATCACAACGATTCTAAAGAACTTTCACTTCAAAAACATGGGGAAGATATTAAGACAGTGGCGCCATCTGTGCAAAATTGATCGTACCAACTCAGAAACCTTTGTGGGCTCATACACAACAACTTTGCTTAAGATTATTACGTTTCATTATAGAACATAAAGATTCATGTTAATTTATATATTTTAATATGGAACATGGACATGACAAAAGTCATGTTGTCAGCACATTCTCCCTGGGCCGGCTAACGTCGATGGCATAACTCTCTAAGCCGTGCAAGTGTATTAATAGTGTATTAATCTAATATTTTTAGTAATTATTATTATTATTAATATATTATATTATAATAAGTCTAAAAGTTTTTTTTTTTCAATGATTCATTTTTAATTAAGTATATTTGTTAATTGAATTATTTTACTAATAATTCTATTAACTGTAAGTTCACAAACAGAATTTACATTACAAATAACAAAACTATATCTAAAATTATAATAAATAAAAACTAAAATTAACTATGCAAAGTTTACTTAATACAAACCATTATTTTTATAGTTACACCGCCTTTTATTATCTATGGTTTCCGAATTTCTAGCACAAGAAAAAAAAACATCCTTGTCATCAAAATTTGGAACATTAATTCTAATTTCGAAAACCCCGCCCAAAACAATCTCACTCACAATTTACCGCGCCATTTCCCGGAGGAAATATAAATAGAGTATTGAAATATAGCTATAGTGTATCGAAATCCTCTTGCCCGAGTAATGTTTAGACAACCAGAGCTAATAGAGCTTCCTTACCCCCCTGTACGTTACTTGTACAGGGCCATGAAGGTGGTTCAGTGCACAGTTCCTGGACCAGGTTACGCTGGCCACGCTAAACGATCGGTGCCACCGGAGCTACTTATGACTATGAATATTTATAACATATTAGCCGATCGCTTTTGCTGCCGTTGCTTAAGGGTTAGGAAAAATATACCTGTAATGAGATTGGCATACATTTTGTGTGTCAATGTAAATAAGAAATGAAACTTTGAAAAACACTAAGGGATAATTAGGTCAGTATTGAACATAATATGTGTAGATTATTTTAAACTAGCTGTTGCACACAGTTTCGCTCGCGTTACCAAAAATAACTTCCTTTTTTAAATTGTATCCTATGTAACTTGTAGTACCTCCGAGAATATGACGTGTACAAAGTCTCATGATGATCGGTTGAGTAGTTTTCGCGTGGAAGCGTAACAAATATCCATACATTCACATTTCTCCACTCCCCCCCCCCTCTAGTAAAACGTCTAAATCGGTTCCGTTCTTTGATATTGTATATCCTGTCTCCTACTGTATACTTATGTATACAAGCAAGATGGCGGTACCCATGCAGAATCCCCCCCTCTAGTTAAACGTCTAAATCGGTGACGTTCTTAGATATTGTCTGCCCTGTCTCCTACTGTATACTTATATATACGTTATGTATTAGTTATCTCCTAGGTATTAGAATATCTATTACGTTTAAAGGTAGGAAGCTCCTTAAATGCAAATTATAAATGTTTATATTAAGAATTCAATCTATATTATAATTGGATTGCCTCTTGGAAGTACATAGTGTATTTTCTTTTAATATATTAGAAATACTTTAAGATAAACCAATTTGAAAATCTTTGAGTTTGTTGTGTCTTACCTTTTGAACTCACTAAGAAAAGTATAATAGTTATTTAAAAATTAACAAACAATTTAAAGACTCATTCACTTCAATATTATTTAGAAACATAATACATTTTTACACTATTACTAGCTGTCACAACAGAGTTCGTTCTGCCAAAAGTACATTTTTTTAAAGTTGCTGTTAAAAAAATAGGAGTTGATTGTAGAAGCGTGAAAATTTAGGGTTGTATGTATTTTCAATGCCACATTATAAAAAAGAAAATAGAAAATTTTGTGAATAAAATAAAAAACAATATTAATTATACACTTATATTTTTTCTTGTTTTTTGATGATTCTCAGATATGCACATTTTTTTTTAAATCGGTCCAGCCGTTTCGGAGGAGTTTGTTAACCAATACCGTGACATGAGAATTTTATAATATAAAATATGATTATTACAAAAAAATATTTGATTTACTGTCGTAAACAAAGGGACAAATTTGAGAAATTGTTTCACCTCAAGAGAGCCACATTATCAGTTAGTGACAGTTATTATAAATGGTTTACCTGTGCAAAGCAGAAAGGTATCGCTAGTTCAATATTAACGGACTTGCCTTGTGTTTTTTATTTAAATTAACAAAAATAATTAAAATTATATACAAAGAGAGTAATATTATATTTATTAAAAAATTGCACAATATTCTAAATTTTTTACAATATAATACTTGCAAGCAAAATTATAAAATACATTATGTTTTCACTAGCTCATTTAGAAAACACAACATATCGATTTTACGTATTTAGTAAGATTTAAAAGAAATAATAAATTTCGGGTATTTTTGTAGTAGTCTAAGATACGGTATATAAAACGACCTTCACTGAGATACTTATTTGATGAAACATATTTTATATTCAATTTAATATGTCAAAAAACATATTGCTAAATAAAAATGCTCTAGTATCGATTTACCTTTACACGTGGCAACCCGAGAGTTGTGATCAGAAAATAATAGGCAACCTAATGTCAGCATATTCTATGGGCTTCATACTTCCGATCGGTATAGAATTAATTGTCAAATAATCAAACAGGAGAAATGTTTTAATTTTTTTTAATTATTAATTAATCATATCTTGGATTGAATTTTCTTAGGCAACCCATATGCAACATATTTATTGATATATTTAATTAAATATAAAATACGTTCCATCAAATAAGCATCTCGGTGAAGATCGTTTTGTATACCGTATCCTATGCTATAGTTATATCTCTTATTATTGTAGCATTCGTTCAGAGCAGTTTTGTGAACATTTATTTTAAATTTCCAAAAAATTCTAACCCAGTCTTTTTGCATATTTTAAACATTTCTTATTTTGAATATAGTTCTACTTTAACAAGCTTTCGTGACTTTTAAAATACGTTTCCCTTAAATGATAAAAAGTTTTAACTTAAATTTAAATAATTCAAAACACAGATATTTACAGTTTTTTTATTGTTATATTCTTAAGCGCCACCTGCAAGAACTTGCAGCAGCTTGCTGTCAATACCGAAATTTCTAGTCGAATCATTTTCAAGTTCTTCATTTAAGGTATTTGAAACACCATCATCATCAACCAAATTGCTAGCAGGTTCTTCTCCTTCGCCTGGAGTTCCTTCAGTGCTATTGGTAGCTGCTGCACCATTTTCTGAAGTTGGAGTTTGTGTCGTTGTCCCACTATTGATAGTTTCAGACACTGGAGGTGATATAGTCGTAGTTTCACTTGTTTCTGTTGTTGTACTAGTTGTACTAGTCAGATCGTTGATTTCATCGATTAAACTATTTTTCTGACTAGCCAAAACTAGTGTGGATACGAATAATGAAAAGCACAGTAGACTGAGTAATACTATGATCTTATTGTTGAGCACCCATCCCAAAAATCTGTCGCAGTAATATCTGCAATTCATTATGATATTAATTCACAATTCAACAAAAAATACAACTTATTATCTTCACAATATTTGAACGACTGTCTCTCTCTTATTTTTTATCCAGTTCGATTTTGATAACAATAGATTTGATATCAGAGAGGCTAATCCAGATATCTAAACAAACTATGTCTTATTATTGAAAGCATAACGTTCATTTTTGCATAATTTGTTATTATCGTTTATTACACGTATCAATAACTAGTATACTAGTAACATAGATATTATGTGAACATATTTTTTCGCTGTAGGCTGAGTTGTTTTAATATTTTTATTAGACCAGTGCCGAGGCCTTTGAAAATCGTAAAAAGTTACACAAATGTTTAGTGAAATAAAACCCATCCGAAAACAAAGAGAATATTATAACAAAATGAAAGATAAAATAAATTACGTGCGATATGAGGCCGGGAAAATGGGAAAGAGTTAAGGATAAAAAACGGATTATCTAGATTCACTGCTAAACTATAAGTTCTATAGAAAAATGATATAATATATATAGCATTTAGTATATTATGTTTGGATAAATTTTAAATCTAGGATATTTTCGTTTTTGCTCAAAGTTGAAAGCTAGTCTGCAACACATGACGACATCGAATATACTTTTTTAATTTAAGTATAATCCATATTAATCTAAGTTAAGCAATCCTTGAATTCCAACCACTTATTTTATTTCGTAAAAGCAAACCAAAATAAACATTAACTCAAAAGATTAGTGCACAAAGTCAAGAGCGCGGAGCATAAAAATGGAAATCAAATTTTCCATCGAACAGGGGCCCCCGGGAAATCACACTCAAGCGTCGCACCTGATTTCACGTGTGCAAATATATTGATGGCCCAACGAAGCCCAACGAGGCCCTACATCTCGTATCATTTTGTACATTAACGAGAATAAGCCTAAAGTAATTTTGCCCCGCTTTTGCCTGTGTGACAAATTAAGGACATTCAATTTTATAATATCCATATATGTTATTACCGGGAGAGGTTATCAGAGTACCATATTTTTTGTAAGCTTTGCGCTGGTAAAATGGTGAGAAGCTTAAGGTAAAATGGTAGAGAAGGCGGAACAGATTATTTTCAAAAAAAGGTAGTTTTCCTCAAGAGAGTTGTTTAAAATCATACGCTAAACACGCATACTCAGAGAGTACAGTACATTTATCAGATATACATTATTGTGATTAAAATTAATGTACATCGACAACTCCTATTATAAACATCATGAAACATAATATTCCATGGTTTTTGTCGTAAAGAGGGTACAAATGGGAACGCCAATTTTTTTTTACAAAGCATTTCCTTCATTATTTGACGACCTCTGAGGTTCAATGGTCAGCGCCTTGACGTTCAAGCTAGAGGTAGCGGGTTCGAATCTCGCCAGGGAACAAAAAAGTTTCTGTGTTCCTGGGTCATGGATGTGTATTGTATAATAAAAATCCTAAATATATGTATTTAGTATAAAAAGTATTAATTATATAATATGTATTTCCGTTGTCTGGTATCCGTAACACAAGTTCTTCGGAAACTTAACGCGGGACCAGATTGGCGTGGTGTAACAGCATCCATAGATAATATTATTATTATTATTTACCATTTTACTAGAAATATTTTGTTGAAGTTTAATTTACTGAGTTCATAATATTATTGGCGATGATTGGTAGATATTCGCGTAATCAATAAAATTTTATTTATTATAATTCATTTTTTGCACTGTAATAAATACACATACCTATGTATAAATATTTCACAAGAAACGCTTATCAATTCAGATAAATACCGATTTTAGAATTCACTAAGATAAGATTATTTATAAAAAGAATAGAAATATGTATTACATGAAACACTAGTAACTACACCAAACATTCGTAGTTTTTTTTCGAAAGGTCTAGACTTTTAGACCAGATGGCCTTTAAGCTCAATCGGTAGGTAGGTGAGCAGATGGCTCACCTAGTAAAATTTGAAAAGGGGGTACAAACATTCATAGATTATAAACACTAACTAGGTAAAGGTGCTATGCTGGGTGTTTCTTTGGCAGATAGGATTCGAAACGAAGACCTTCGCCAGAGAACTAAAGTTACCGATATCACGCGAAGAATAAGCACGTTGAAGTGGCAATGGGCTGGTCACGCACTTAGAAGAACGGATTGCCGATGGGCCATAAAGGTTCAAGAGTGGAGGCCGCGTTTAGGTAGACGAAGTGTTGGTCGGCCATTAACCAGATGGGAAGACGATCTCCGTGCAGTGGCAGGTCCGCTTTGGATGCGAGTAGCAAGGGATCGGTCGTCTTGGCGTTCATTGAGGGAGGCCTATGTTCAGCAGTGGACGGATAAAGGCTGATGATGATGATGATGAGGTAAAGTTAAATGACTGAAGAATCAACCCATATATTTCCCAATGCTGGTTGAATCTTCTCCTTGAAAATAGGTGGAGACAGATGGGTCCCATAGTTAAGCCCAATTGGTGAACTCACAAAACTTTAAAGACTTTTTATTTCATCAGGTAAGTTTCTAATCTCCTGTTCGGATCCACTTAGGAAGCTTCGAAAATCACATTTCATACACCACACGAAATCAGGATCGAACTCATATCTCTCAAGAGGGCGGCCCCATATCCGCTGTACTATCGTGTCAATGAACATGATTTTTATAAATGACTAGCTGTTGCCGTTCGCCTGCGTCAACTAAGATTTAAAACGGGTCCCTAACTTTTTTGATAATTTAAAATAGCCTAAGTTCACCGGGGATAGTGTAGCTTCCCAACAGTGAAAGAACTTTTCAAATCGATCAAGTCGTTTCGGAGCCTATTCAATACAAATATACAATCAAATCTTTCCTCTTAATAATATTAGTATTTGTTGTGATATTATTATAGTAAAGTAAGAAAAGACGTGTTTATATTAGCTTGTTTATATTTGAAGTACAATGTAACCTATTAACATAGAAGGAATTAAAGAATTTTGAATACTAAAGAATAATAATAATAATTTATAAAAGCCAGTATTATTATAACACACCCCCTTAATCAAAATTCTCAAAAATAAATCACAAGTGTAATTATAAAAATTTAACTCAAAATATACCAATACAAAAAATAAGAAAATGTATACTAAGTTTTTAAGTAAACGTGTAAAAATATATTTACACTAAACCTAAGCCTAGTACACATCTACCATGTGCCACACGCTGCAATGGTTTCGTTAGTATGTCAGCGAGCATATCACATGATTTGGTATATTTTAACCTAACCGAATTATCACCAATCTTTTCTCTAATAAAGTGATATCTGGTATCTATATGCTTCGTCCTATGGTGGTGTATAGGATTTAAGGCCAAACTCAGTGCACTCCAGTATTAATGAACTTTCCTTTGATACTTCGTTAAGTAATTTCGATTTTACCAATTCGATGGTAACATTTACGTTACTATTTTCGAGGGCCATAATCAATGGATCATATTTCGACGTTAGACCTCCCAACAGAATAGCAGCAATGGACGCATCATCTATTATTTTGTCTATATCTGCTAAATCTTGGGCAGTGGAAATAACAGAGTTGATATACGACTCAATATTATTGTCATAGTCTTCAAGTCTCAACCTATATAATTTCCTTTCTAAATGTAAACGTCGACCCATGCCTTTATCCTTATATGCATTTTGCAATGCCTTCCATGCTTCAGCTGCCTTCGTAGCACTTCGTACATGCGTAATTGCTGAACCTTCAAGGGTAAGGCAAATTTTTGTTAGTGCCTTCTGATCGTTCTTCGTCTTTATGACATTCGGAACGTCTATCCCTGTTGGGTAGCCAATAATTGCTTCCCACAATTCCTCATGCATAAGGTAGTTACGCATTTTAAATTTCCAAGTACTATACCCGTCTCTATTATGTAGGGTAAACGATGGAATTGATGAACTACGCATACCTCGTTCATTTGTATCTCCATTTGAGTTCGGCATCTTCAAACAACTAAACACGCTTCACTTTTATTAAATAAGCAAATACTTTTACTATATTCGTGCTGATAACGAATTGTTGTGATATTATTATAGTAAAGTAAGAAAAGACGTGTTTATATTAGCTTGTTTATATTTGAAGTACAATGTAACCTATTAACATAGAAGGAATTAAAGAATTTTGAATACTAAAGAATAATAATAATAATTTATAAAAGCCAGTATTATTATAACAGTATTGACTATCAGCGTCCCGTGATTTCACCCGCGTACTTCCCGTTCCTGTGGGAGTATGGGAATAAATTATAGCCCATGTGTTATTCTGATGTATAAGCTATATTACTGTAAAGTTTCATTAAAATCCATTCAGTAGTTTTTGCGTGAAAGAGTAACAAACATCCATCCGTTTTTTACAAACTTTCGCCTTTATAATATTAGTAGGAAAAGCAGGAAAATTATTTTGAACAACTTATTGCTTCTTCATCTCTAGCACGCTTTGTCAGGAAAATCGACTTTATTGAAGTAACACTTTATTTTTTTTTATCACAAGCTGCTGCCCGCAACTTTATCCGTATTTACACACTGCTGACATATTGTTGATAATGACAAAGCTACTCCTTATAGGTCTTCCAGTAAAAGTACCGTTTAAGTCGTCCGATCGTTTCAGAGGTTAGCACGACAGACAATTCTTCTTCTTTCTCTTCAAAATCTTTTTATGAATATTATATTTATATTTTATGTAAAGCTGATAATATGATACAAACAGACAATTCTATTTATTTTATAGATGAATATTGACTCACCACGTTTTGTTTGTCTCTCTGTCCCGCTAAGCTATACAACGTAATAATAATTGCACAATAATAAGCAAGAATTTTCGTAATATTTTTATTAGTGATTGGCTATTATATTATAGTAATAGTATGAACCCTTATATGTTCCACCGCTGGGCATGGGTCTCCTCCTCGAAATCAGGCGAGGAGGGTAATGGGCCAATAGTCCACCGCGCTGGCCCAGTGCGGATTGGTGAACTTCACATACCTTCAAAGACTTCCAATCTCATCAGGCATGCAGGTTTCCTCACGATGTTTTCCATTGCATTTAGATATTTAGATTGGCTATTGCTAGACCAAAACTGACCATTTTCGTAATGTATCCGAAGTGCCGGGAATAAAAATCCTAATAATTTCCAATGAAATCCGTTATATATTGAACAAGTAAAAATCCACTTCCGAACCGTGTTATCTTCGGTTAATCAATATTTCCATTATCACGCCTGATAACGTGTTCAAACTTAATACTTTGTGTTTTGCAATTGATGTATTTTTCCATATATTTACTCTGGTAAATTAGACTGTACTGGACGCGGGCTGATGATCTTTTTTGATGGTTAGACTAACTAGCTCTTGCTTGTTTGTCTGTTCGTGAGAAAATCATAGATAAAACTGTTCATTTGTCACCTGATAATAAGTGATAAATATACTTTGTGTTTTCTATCTATTTTTTTCTTTTACGCCTATCGTAAGACAAACGATGTTAAGGCTCGTCGCCAGTAGTTACACTGCCAAGTTACTGAGCTATCTATTTGATACATTCATAATCATCAGCCCGCTAGTTGACTCTGGACCATGTAAAACACAAGTTGTATATTTAAGGAACTGCGGGCTCAGTGTCGCCTTGGATTTACAACTGTACTCGAATCGATGGTGACTATTTTTACAGTCTAAGATACGCCTTATAATATCAGCTATCTGCCCGTGAAAGTCCTATCAAAATCGGCCGAGCAGTTACAGACATAAGAATAAACAGACACAAAAGAATTTCAAAAATTGTTTTATTAATACAGGGGTTTAAACTTAAAAAAACTATAGTACTATAAGTAAACTATATAGGATAGTTTCATAATATGGATTTTGTGAAATGTTATTATGTTAATTACTAACTATAAACTAGCTGTTGCTTGTGTATTCGCTCCCGTCAACTTAAATTTACGTACGTATCCGGACTAAAGATACTTCTTATAGCTTGAGTAACTCCTCATTACTTCACCTATCTGCCAATGAAAGTCTTGTAAAAATCGGCCTACCCATTACAGAGATGGACCAAAACAAACAAACAGACAGATAACATGCATGCATTTAGTAAAACGTGGTTATTTTAATATTATACACAGATACTCCAATTGTTTATATGACTATACGATTCAGAGAACATTAGTCATTGGAAGAAAAGTGATAAATACAAATGATTCAGATACGATTGGATGATGATTAGCAATCTGTTATTGACTTCCGTGAATTTTTGATAAAAAAAATTCGAGACACCTGATTGTATGTGGTTAACGTTATCGTTAATTAATGCGTGTCGTTTCCTTAGATTGCAGTGAGGACAAGTACACACTTTCCCTCAAAGAGAAGCTTTACACACGCGCGTACCCTCACCGAATGCCGTGATAGAACCGCGCTCCTATGGTTTCTTCGTAGACTTGAATTTGGCATGCTCATTTCTATTTAACGTCTTACACTCAACGTTTAAATCTAACAGTCCAATCCAAAAAAGCATCACGCGTTTTTTAACACTCAGTAAAAAAGCACTCTTGCTAACGGGACCTAAATCTATACGAAAGCGTTTTAAATCGCGGCGCTTTTTAATCGAGCATCGATGGATTTTCGACGTTGAGCGTAGGACGTTAGACCGAATTCAGCATACGGAGCTCATAATTCACGCAACGCTATGTATATAGGTTACCAAACCAAAATAAAGTAATTTAAAAACGCTAGCTACACTTTCTTTATCAGTGAATGACGTACTACTGATAATCCTTGAATGATTCTTTTATCAATATTATCAGCCTCTCAAACCGAACCAACGGCAAATATAACTCCCCGTTTACATAAGATAATCATGTGTGTACGATACAATAACAAAACGTGGTGGAATAGCTAATACTCATTACTATTTATATGTCTTAACACTGAGCGAGAGGTACCACCCCGATCGTGCGGGCATCATTCGGCTGCAAAGCAGCATCATTCGGCTGCAAAGCAGCATCATTCGGCTGCAAAGCAGCATTATTCTTTTTTTTTTTTGATGACGCAGCGTAAATCCATTTCGGACGGCGTGTGTGGGGACTCGCATTGGATGCACTACCCCACTAAAACCGCTGCGTGAGCCTTCAGACCTACCTGAGGGACCCGGATCTACAGGCGACGGGAAATCCTTAGCGACAGACTGGTCCCGGCAAGACCAGATTTTCCACAATAGAGGGACTGCCTGGCTACGACTTGGCAGTCCCCACGACGTCGTGTCGCTAACGGGGCCCGGGTTCCCACAACCGAACTTGATACGAGCACAGGGGCTTTATTGAAGGCGCATTAGGTAGCGCCTCCGACGCACCCCTGTTCATCGTCTACGGGGGGAAGTATCATTCGCGGCCTTCTCTCAGCATCAATCTTACTAAAACTAAAAATAACACCAATTCTTTATCACACATATTTTTGTTTTCTTATGTTTACGCGAATTTCACTCATTATAATGAAACAAATTTACGGATTTTATCGCGGTTTATTAAGTTTTTCACAAGCCCGAGAATCAAACCCGCAGCCTTTCAAGTTTAACATTCCAATATATTCATTAAAATAAACTAACTAAGCAGAGTCGCGATGGAACTGAGTATATTTTGATCTGTTGATTCAGACGCTGGAAGCTGCGGAGATTGAATCGCTATCTTAATTTTACAGGTGGATTGGGGGATTTCCCCTTATTTATCACAATCCTATAGATTCTGAAGCAATTGATAATTATATTAACAGTTAATTTAGTACGGACAATTATGAAATTGTGGCGGGCCAATCACAGCGCCACATTCCTGAATCGCGCTATCGGAATTCTGCAGTCCGATTGCTATATATACACCGTCTGACACGATAGCTAGTGGGCTTCGGCCTGGCCGAGCATTGCACTACGCTCGGTCGGAGATCTCCCTTTGGGGCCAACCACCATATTCCCACATTGGTGACCCTCGACAGAACACGCCTCCTTCTGGACATTCATCATCATCACTCCCCACCCCTCCGCACCACGCCAGCCAGCTTCAAGCCTCTTCGGGTACTTCGACCATTAGCCTCAACGCACCGCGGCCTGGTCGAACCCTAACCGGCTTCAACGGGCTATCGCACTACCACGACCGGTCAGCAAGCAGAGCACTCATCTCTCCTGGTCAGCAGCATGTAGTATCAGCCCCGCACGGCAGCAGCACTCCGACTCACTGGAGCCCCGTGCAAGCAGCAGCACAGTTCCGACTCACTGGGACTCACTGGCACTGGCGACTCAAGCAGGAGACTCAAGATATCGACCTCCGGTCTTCGGGGGGGAGTGATGTGGCGGGCCAATCACAGCGCCACATTCCTGAATCGCGCTATCGGAATTCTGCAGTCCGATTGCTATATATACACCGTCTGACACGATAGCTAGTGGGCTTCGGCCTGGCCGAGCATTGCACTACGCTCGGTCGGAGATCTCCCTTTGGGGCCAACCACCATATTCCCACAAAATATTGACATTACCTTATCATGGAGGCTTAAAAGCAATATCAAAACTCGCTGATGAGACCAAGTGATGCGTTAGTACTACTTTGCGTTGCTTATGCTAATGCTTCTTCTTCTTCTTAGCGTGTCGATGGCTTCCTAAATTTTATCCGCCCAGAACTCAGCTACAAGTATTCCATTCAGCCATCAGTAGCGTCCATTAAACCCTACAATGTGCAGGTGGTAGGGCACGCAGGACACGACATGAGATGGTCCATTGTTTGTGGGACGGCACCACACATGCACTCCATATTGGCGGGGTCTGTGAATCCCCACCGAACAAGGTTATCAGAGCTCCAGCCGACCTGAGTTCTAAGTCTGTTCAAACACTTCCAGGTCGGCCACGGCAGCTCGTGTCCAGGTGGGGTATTCTCTTATGTTGTAATGTTGCTGAAAGTATCCAATGCGTTAAAATAAAATACCACCATCTTGCTTGTTACCGGTGGAAGTTATGTGTAATCTATTATTGACTTAAAAGTGTAGTTAACCTCTGAGTTTACTCGTATAAGCTCTTAAGAACCTAAAATATGTTTAAAATATTTTCATATTGTGCGAAAGTTTTCATGGTGTGACAAAAACGTTAAAATTTATTAAACTGTACAAGGCTAATATGATCAAGATCATTCTTCGCCACTCTAGACAATGGTGTATTTGTTCACGCCACAAGACAACTTCTAATTTTAAAAAACAAATCTACAAAAGTCTACTAATTGATTAAAAAAATAACCTTGTATATAATCATCATCATCATCAGCCCATTCCTGACCTTTAACGTAAGCATTGGTTAAATATGTTATAGAGAATTATGAATAATTCGTACTACGCTAAAAACCTCGAAACTTTGGAAATCGTCATTTTGAATGTGAACTCTGATTAAATTGTGGGTTGCCGCAGAGGGCAACGCCATGGAAGTTTAAAGGAATTATGAATTTCATTTCCACATAACGGCCAGGCACATATTTGTTTAAAACTAATATAGCTTTCAGCTATCACCGCCCAATCCTCTAGCAAATGACGCGCCTTGGTAGTAAAATAGATTGGGATGGCACGACGTCTAACGGTATGACATCAATGGCAGATCGAACCAAAATATATTATTCAAATTGCTATCGGTCCTAAGCCTTATGATTGTAAATACGTTTCTCGGCAGTTAAGTCAATCGGAATTCCACAGCTTGTCACGGCATATGTTATTGCATTGTTGAGACAAACGGCGTGTCGTCGATTACTCTTAGGCCATTCACACGAGTGTTTTTTGTCGAGCGCTAAAAAAGCGTTTGAATGAGAAAATAGAATACCCATGTATTTTCTCACACGAAAGCGTTTTTAAAGCGCGGCGATTTTTATCTAGCACAGCCCCCTGATTCTGTAAAAGTCATTTTCTAGGCTGTGCGCCGCGACGAGCTCGTCTCGGCGCACAGCGTTGACGTTGCTAGGGCGTTTGATATGGTTTGATAAGCTTAGTGAATACCAAGTTGAATTTACAGCACTGTCACAGCGTTGCGACAGCGCTGCGTTTTTTACAGAATAGCACTGCTGATATATTTTCGACGTTGAACGTTGGACGTAGCTTGCAACTCACACTAACGTCGGTATTTAACGCGACGCTTATAAAGCACTCATGCAAACGGGGCCTTAGAATACTGAAACAAAAATTTATAATAATAATCTGTATGTAACAACGTCTAGTCACTTATAAAGTATTGTGCATTTCACTCAGGCCAAAATAACTAATAAAATTAGGTTTAAAAGTCATAATCGAATCGAAAGCGATCGAAGCGTAAACGAACAGAAACCGATTGTCTAAGTATTTAAAAATATTGTTATAAGCCTAATGTATAAAATTATTGTTATGGTTTTATGGGTTTGTCATGTATTTTAACGAATTCATTGTATATTAAATAAATATGAATGTATCACGCATCTAAGTATCGTCAAAAACGCATTTATTTACCCTTATTCACTAACCCATTTATTTTATAATCGTTCGTAAGAAGTAAACTCCTGTCGTGCGTCGGAGCTGACACACGCACTTTTTTGTTAAATTAGGTGTACACGCTAAAAATACGTAATTGAAATCCAAATCCCCGTATGAAGCCATCTCCATAATCACAGCGAGGGGAGCACTTCGTAAATTTGAATAAAAGTGAAATTACGTCGCATTAGCCTTTTGTATTACGATGAATATTCTGCGCACAGCTTCTCAATCGTATTAGAGATTGTTTTACATTAGATATTTTAGATTTTTTCTATTTTTACGGTTCTGATTTAACTATGATTTGCTACTAGCTAATTTAAGAACAAAAATGCTTGTCTGTAAAGTCGGTTTGCTTGTTCCCTCATTTGTGTACGACGATCCAGTGGTGGATGGACTCGGCCTCTTATGCGAGAGGTTCCGGGTTCGATCGAGGGTTTCAATAAATTTCTAGGTGCACCTAAACACGAGACCATCGCTCGCTCACCGGTGAAGGAAAATATCGTGAGGAAACCTGCATGCCTGATGAAATTGAAAGTCTTTGAATTATCCTCCTCGCCTGATTTCGAGAAGGGGACCCGTGGCCAGCAGTGGAACATAAAGGGTTGATACTTTTAAAGTCAGTTTTTGCGGACGGTAGTTGGACGTGACAACGTCAAACATTACATGTGGCATGAACCGAACTGAGCCGATCGCTCGAGCCGATCATGCCTCTATCTCGTTCGTGCCGCACTCTCGCGGCAGAACGCTACATGACGTCATCTTTTCGTGCATGCTGCCCGTAATATCGAGTTATCGAGTTATTAGACGTTATCACGTCAAAAAAATTGTGAACGAAAGAAATTACATCTCTGTTTGAATCTGACCGATATGAGCGACGTTGCTTTATGAGCGATGATGGTAAAGTGTGCATGAGCTTGGCCTATTGATACTTGAGGTCAGACTGTTGTCCGCAGCTCGATGCTTGTGCGCCTATTTGCGTGCTGTGAGCCTGAAGCACTCCCCACTGCCAGTTAGGCTCTCGCAAGAATGCTGTCTATGGGCTTCTCCTCTTGACTGAGAAGTTCCGGGTTCAATCCTGACCGCGTGGTACCATGAAATTTTCCAAATTTTATACTTTACAGCAACGTTCAATTTTTTTTTACCGGATAATTTTGAATAACTTTGTAACGTTGGGACTTCTGATATCTCGCTCCTTCGTGTCCATGGTTGCTTTGTAGGGTAAGTATGTGAAAAACTTGATAGATGGCGGTAAAATCCTTAAGAAGTGGTTATACTTTATTAATTAATAAGTAAAATTCGTAGTAAATTAGAAAACAATGTAAATAGGTTCAGGTATTGACGTTTTTGTTCAATATCGAAACACTCTTTTAGCCACTTGCGTTGTTTTTTTCTTGTTTTATTTATCATACATTTCTTTCAAATTTTTTTTTCTTCCGTTGGTATCTATTAAAATAATTCGTGCATCATAATAAAACACATCAAAACCCGGTGTGTATAATTACGTGATTTATTATGTATGGTGTGAAAAACCCTATTATTGGACACATGGCGTACATGTCGGACCAAAAAGGTTTTAATTATGTTAATCACCAAAATATGTTGGGGGTTTTTGAATACGGTAGACTACCGTGTCGGGATACCGTGGAGCGCTCCCATGGGTGATACCATCCTGAATGTCTCCCGGAAAAACCTTTGGTAGTTAGGGGAGGACATAACTAAACTCCAGGATAAACATCGCGTGAATAAATTCCTGTCTAAGTTGCATTCATCATAATCATCAGCCTTTATCCGTCCGCTGTTAAACATAGGCCTCCGTCATTGAACGCAAAGACGACCGATCTCTTGACACTCGCATTCAACATTTTCTCGTTTTCGTTGCATTCGTTTGTGTTAGAAGGCGATACTAACCAATTCCTTGAGTTGACGTATGCCTTACATAAATAAATGGCAGGCATAGACTTCCGACAGAAGTTGGAACTTATAAGTTAGATTCATAAAATACTAGCTTTTGCCCGCGGCTTTGCCTGAGTTATTAAAAAAATCGTTTCTTTTTTGTATGTATTCTATGCTACTTCTAGCTTCTCCGAGAATATTTGTACAGTTTCATGATGATCAGCTGAGTTGTTTTCCCGTAAAAGTTACAAACAAAGGAATGTGTGTAACGCTTTCACGGGAAAACGTTTTAATTTTTTTTTTTCACGTTTATAATATTGGCATAGACAAAATTGTTATAAAAATATTTAAATTTCATGATGACGTCGCAATGTCATATTGGCATGTCGGTGACGCGAACTTTTAAGATATTCCCCTACCAAAAAGTGACCAACGCAGCTAAAGAAGTTTTTCTTACAAAAATTGTTGCTCTCATCTTTGAGTGTGTTAGTTCTAAGTTAATGTCACAACATCATCATCATCATCATCATTGCAATCTTAGCCGCCTAGCAGCGGACGGTAGAAAGTTGATAATGTTGATGTTGAACGGTTATAAGAGTCGTATAGCGGTTATAAACGCAGGCAAAGTCGCGTGCGTAATAATGCAATATTTTATAAAGGTAATTTAGTCCTTATTGGGTCTGTATAATAAAGCATTACATAATAAAACAGTAGGTATATAATTATGAAATAATTATGTATAATAAGTAGTTTTGTTTTAATTGTCTCTGATATAGTGATTTAGTGGTTTGTTTTTTCGTAACTAATGAGCGGTTACCAGTATATTAACCCGCTCAGCACCCTTAGACAAGCGGCATATGCGTCGATTCTATTCCTTTTTCTCGCTAACTCATAGGGTTGCTGCAAATCTTTTGAAGAACGTTTATTAAGATATACAAAGTATATGGTTTTGTTTGTAAAAAAGTTTAACAACCTCTATACTTCGTATAAAAATAACATTATTATTATAATATTTCTTGATTTTTTTTAATGTCGTAAGCTAGTGTAAGTACTAAGTACCGTACAGTAAGTATTCTTTTCTAAGGGGGACGAATAACATACGTTTTAGACGTTTTTATATATGTGTCTTAATAAACGTTCTTCAAAAATTTTGCAGCAACCCTATGAGTTAGCGAGAAAACGCGAAGGAATAGAATCGGCGCGTATGCCACTTATCTAGGGTGCTGATCATCATGTAACTGACTATCATTATTATGGAACCGTATATGTCCATTTTTTTACCCCAATTTTAAATAAGGAACACTAAGAAGCGAAAACACATTATATTAAAAGTACTCCATACGACCTCAACGACTAAGTTTTCATTTAATTGACTACATTCACGGAATAATATTAGAGACTCCGAACCCAAGAATTTACTGAATTCATCCAAATACTAAGTTTAAGTATTCAGTTGAATTCACCCGAATACCTTTTGAATTCTGCATTCTTTCCCAAATATCATGGCCGCCGATCAGTTAGATTCGTGAGGGGACTAATTCTGGTGTATTCAGTGATTCTGTCTGTTAAACCCTTTCATGTCCATTATAAGATAGATTTTGTTTCGAAAAAGGATAAGCTATTATCGCCAAAAAGAGGCAGGTATACATATCTACGGCGTTGGAACTGTCTCATTCTCTATATTCATTTTTATTTGAAAAAAAGGAATGCAGTTAAGCAGTGTGTGCTGATGGTGGTGCATGCGAATGTACGCATATGCAGTGTGGGAAAGGAGGGCGGTGCTATATGCATGCATGTGCACTCACACTTAACATAAAGATTGCATGGTTCGCGGGATATTGCTAATTAATATATAATTTAGCATCTTTTTTAAAAAGGAATGCAATCAGAAAAAAATCAGTACAGCCGATGCAAGGGGTTGTTATCGTGCTTTTTAGTATTTACTTTCAGTTATACAATATAATAATAGTCACAAAGCTTAAAAATATCTCTTATTAGATTATAATATACATAATCAATAAAGAAAAAGTATGATAATATATTTTAGAAATCGCATACATAGTTTGTGAGAAAGCACATTAAGAAACAAAATATATCTTTATATTTAGTTATTAGAATGTAAGCGAAAGGGTCCAAGTTCGATCCTGACCCACTGTGGTGTCTTGAAATAGATTTTATCTAAATTTTTAAGTGCACCTCAATACGAGACAATCGCTCACTCACTGTTAAAGGAAGACATCGTGAGCATACCTGTATGTTTGATGAGATTGAATATTCTAGAAAGTGTGAAGTTCACTAACCCGCATTAAGCAAGCGCTTACTATGGCCCGATACCCTCCTCGCCTGATTTCGAGGAGACTCGTGCCCATCAGTGAGACATATTGTATGTGGTGACACTTTAAGACAGTGTTATAGCAACTTACGAATTCTCAAGCGCCACTTAAGTACTTGAGGGCTGCTCAAACTACTAAGCACGCCTTAAATCTGTAGCGGACCAATTTTTATCAAATTGTCAGCATCTCATAATTTTGAGTTGCGTTTGAGTATTCGGGCATAAGAGATCTTGTTGGTCGGCGTCCCATGATTTTTGGAACGAAGTTCCTTACGGCAGGCTTGGAGGGGATAGGGATTTTGCTGCGCGACCGAACTGAAAAAAATGTGATAGTAAAACCGTAAGAAAAAGTGAGTGGAATAAAAAGCGTTAAATGAGACGTGCGCAGGCGCGACAGTCGCATACACAAGCGAGTAGTGTATAATACCTTTCTTTTTAGCCGAAGGAAATTCGTTCCTACCTGGGTCTGGACACCACACTTCTTTTTTTTTTATTAAAATAAAGTCAAAGTTACACATTACAACACAATATTGTGTATGCTAATTGCATTCGAGTATTATTCGAGTATTAATCGAGAAACATCTGTGGAATAGCAATACCAATCGGAATACTACACAAGCAGCGAATGCCATCATTTTCATTATGAGCCGATCTACACCCGGGCTGCAGAACCGTGCATTAATTTAGGTCGTGCAGCTAGGAATAAGTTGTGTTCTGATACGGTAAATCATATCTTAAATATCGAAGTAACGATTTTTTAAACGCTATAATAAAGTTAGCTTTGTAAATTGCAGCTGGCTGAACTGATTTACGTCAAATTTTGGCAATGTGCTTATTTTGATATTTAAATTATATACATTGTATTGTGATGACGCGGGGATACGACCTGCCATTGCATTGTCATCATCGTTATTATCATCATCAGCCTTTATCCGTCCACTGCTAAGGCCTACCTTAATGAATGCCAAGACAACCGATCCCTTGACACTCGCATCCAATACAGACCGGCCACTGCACGGAGATCGTCTTCCCACTTGGTTAATGGCCGACCAACTATTCGTCCACCTAAACGCGTCCATTATTGAACTATTTATATTAGATTTTTAGTTATTTTTAGTAACTTTAGTTTTTAGTTATTTATTTATAGTTTTAGACTATTATACTAAAAAAGTCATAATAACATGACTGTAGATCTACACTTAATATTATAAATGTGAAAGTAGGGATGTTGGTTACGCTTTCACGCAAAAACTACTCAACCAATCATCTTGAAACTTTGTTCACATATTTTCGGTGATACTACAATAATTAACATGGGATATATTTCATCATCATCATCATCATCAGCCTTTATCCGTTCACTACTGAACATAGGCCTCCCTCAATGAACGCCAAGACGATATATTTAAAAATAGAAAATTTTGTGGTAGATGATTTTGAATGAGTTCAAGTTCAAGAAGTTCTTTTTGCAAATTCCATTTTTAGAAGAAAATATCAGCACATGTGTAACAGCATTTTACTTTTCGTATTCACTATCCCTTATTACAAACCAAATATCTTATTACCTCCATATCGAATAGCAGACGTCACAATCACACCAATTACAGGAATAAATGATTCGCCGTCGACCGTCTCCTGTTCGGAAATTAATTGCCCGTCACGTGCCTATTACCCGGGAATTCCTCGTCTCATGAGTGAGAGGTAAAGATCTCAGTCGGAAGGTAATGCTAAGGACTAGTTATAGACGTACGACTTTAAGATTGTTATGTACTGCAAAAAAAAAGCTTTAAGTGTGATTGACACACGATAGAAGTGAAACACACGTTAAATGCTCAAATACAAGCAAGTATTAAACAGTGTACAATATACATATTACATACACACCAACATTTGCTGTCTCGCTCTTTTGTATTTGTTGCTCTTACCTGTCGTTTCTTCCGTTGCATCCGGTTTGAAATCACAACGATTCTAAAGAAGTTTCACTTCAAAATTTAAAAGTTATAAATGAGACATTTAAAACCATGTTTTTACATTTTTATTTGGTGAGGCTCAATTTTTAAGTATTGCTTATGAATGTCTTTTTCACGAGTCAAAATGTGCTACTTGAACAAAATATGCTAAAAGCGTGTAATTATTATTTACTAGCAGCGCCCCGCGGTTTTACCCGCGAGCTTTCCATTCCCGTGGGATTTCGGTGATAAATTATAGCCTATGTGTTATTAAGATATATATGCTATATAATTGTAAAGTTTAATTAAAATCCAATCAGTAGTTTTTACGTAAAAGAGGAACAAACATCCATACTAACAAACTTTCAAAATTATAATATTAGTAGGATATTACGTCAAACGTAAGGTATAACAAGGTTAAAAAATATGTTATAATATACTACCTTCTCTGCTAGTATTCTGTGTATGTATTTATATTCTGTACCTCAAAATAATCTATAGTCTGTACTACAATTAATACAACTTGCAACTTATAAATATATACAAATATTACAAGAATATGTAGTTGTAATAAGAAATTAAAGTCTAGGATTCTATAATAATTAATGCTTCATTCAAATTCAGTCTTTTGATAGATCTAGAGCACCTATTTATAGGCAGAAGTCTTGATGGTTATTATTTCGGGTAGATGCCGTCTGAACCAAATTAGTTCCAAACCACAAGGCGTTCAATTCATATTTGGTGATGAATATATTTTGATGCGCCACAAAAATGATCAGTTAACCTCTATTAAGATGGAATGACTCCAATAAGACGATGCAGCTATCATCCGTCTCTCCTTTTAATTGTTTTTCTTTTTTGTGAATGATTGGGAAACTATAATATTTTGCTTGTGTACTTCAAAATTCTAAATACGTTAGTAATGCAACTAGCGAATTGGGTGAAATTGTTTTATTTACTTGCGTAGTTCATTTATTCTTTACTTTTTTGTTGTGTTCATTAGAGGCGCCTCTGTCTTTTCCACTTTCCACTCCTTCTATACCCACGGAAGTAAATTAAGCTATGTTATCAACGTGGCAAGACGACCTCTGTGGCTCAATGGCTAGGGCGTTGGCGCTCAAGCTGGGGGTAGCGGGTTCGAATCTCGCCAGTGAACAAAAAAGTTTTCTGTCTTCCTGGGTCATGGATGTGTATTAAATTTGTGTATTATATAATAAAAATCTTAAATATAATATGTATTAATATAAAAAATATTAAATATATGTATTTCCGTTGTCTGGTACCCGTAACACAAGTTCTTCGGAAACTTAGCACGGGACCAGATTGACGTGGTGTAAAAGCGTCCATAAATATTGTTATTGTCATCGAAATTATGTGTAACTTGCAAAGCGAGTGAAAACTTCGGGTGTCTCATATCACCAACAAAATAGTATGTACTTATCTTCAAAACAACTTATTGAGCTTTGAGTCAATCAGAGTGCCTACTATACACGCTCATGGCTCGGTAAAAACCACATTATTATTATGGCAATATAAATTCCAACTCCTTAATAACTTGGCAACGTTAGTTTGCTTTATTAATATTATATTATTAAGTATAACATATGCCTTAATGGTCTCTTTGAGTTTAGATTACTTTTAGAGATGATCTGAGAGTGTTTTATATAAATGTACAATGCTATCATCATTATCAGCGTTCTTCTGTTCGTTAATCAATGGTCTGTATCAATGAATGGTAAAATAGTTCCACCACTCGAATATAACATGTGTCCACTATAGACAGACAATTACGTCCGGTTTCTGAAACTTTGGTCAAAGTGTATGGCTAATATGGCTCTTAATGGCGGTTAACATGCGATTCTAGAGTCAAAATTGACAGCTTTATGTTGTAGTTATGTCAACTGACAAGCTGGTCAAATTAAATAATTTAACTATGCTTCTAGCAACTCATTTGAAACTTAACAAGAGAATTGATAGTGTATTTGTTAATTTTCGCACCGGCCACTGCACGGAGATCGTCTTCCCACCTGGTTAATGGCCGACCAATCCTCCGTCTTCCTAAACGCGGCCTCCACTTATAAGCCATAGTCCATCGGCCATCCGTCCTCCTGAGTGACCAAGAATGCCACTTCAACGAGCAATCGATTTGTGGACGTGGGGGGGGGGTTAAATTATTATATAACTGGGACGCCCCCCGCCATCACCTGCGCTGTTCTCATTCTCGTATAAAAACGGAAATAAAAATATATATATGCTTAGGTTAAAACCGCACGGTAGAAGTGAAAACTATTGAATAATTTATAATAACAATTATAATATAATAATAATATGGACGCCTTTACACTACGTCAATCTGGTCCCGTGCTAAGTTCTCGAAGAAACTTGTGTTACGGGTACCAGACAACGGATATATATTTATTACTTTTATTATATACATATATTTAAGATTTTTATTATATTATACACATATTTAAAGAAAAATCCCCTATTTACGAAATAAAGATTTTTATTTGTTTATTTATATTTAAATAATATACCTATAATACACATCCATGACCCAGGAACATAGATTTTTTTTATCCTGTGCGGGATTCGAACCCGTTTCCTCCGGGCTTGAGCGCCAACGCGCTGACCACTGAGCCACAGAGGTCGTCTACAGTTATTATAATATATGAATTGAATAAAGTAAACACAGCCACATGGTAGTGAATTGCAGCACTATATTTTTCCTCACTCTTCCACATCTGAGCGTGACGGATCGGCCTCACTCACTGCCTACTAAAAAGTATGTGTGCGATATACGAATATGCGCCAAACGAAGTTTTTACTTCAAAAATGCCTATGCCGTCTTAGAGAGAGTGTAGCTTTATTTAGTGAAATAATTGTTAGAATTAGTTAGGTGTTAGCCTGAACCCCACCATGGTTCAGGCCTCGTCGTATCAGTGGGGCTCAGTTTCAGTTCAGGGTGAGGCCAAAACTTCGAGCGAATCGAATTGGGCCGAGGGGCCTCTTGGTATAAGAAGAGAGGGCAAAAAAGCAGGGGGTAAGGGTGAGGACAGGTACCTCACCTCAATGTACTGTCCCGACGTTGGGAGGGGTTGTTCTGTGGTGCGGGACAATCCGGTGTTAGCCAGAAAAACGAACAATCATCCATTTCTGTTTTTTTTGTAAAGGTAACAGTCGCTTATCACATAAGAATGGCGACCATAACTTAATATATTACAATATACCTATAATATATAATATAGGCACCTGAACGCCCGTAAAGAAATTTGGGAATATATCTACTTAAATTCTATCTTTACCGATAAATTATTTCGTTAAATTAAGCATGAATAAACAGTTCACTTAGAATCGGTATTCATTTTCATTAAGTCTTTTGCGTATTTGATTCCGCTCTTTGACCATAACATAAAAAAATCTTATCAAATATGATTTTATTTAATGAATATCCTTATCATTGATAGTAGGGAATATAGCGAAACGTAGCGATAAAATTATAACTTCCTTGCACAACTCAACCGAGCGAGATATCTAATTGTAGGAACTACACTCGAAACCAGCTCACGTCTTGTGCTTATTACCAATCAATGCACTCTTGTATGATGCGACTGTCAATGAGAAACCTTTCAAGCTTTTAATTAATAACGATAATTAGATCAATCATTATCGATCAAAATACAGGATCTTTCAGAGTAGCAGTACGAGTGAAGTACTCGTTATCTTATTCTCTTGAGAATACAGGAATAATTATAGCCTATGTACTATTCTGGTATGTAAGCTATATTATTGTAAAGTTTTATCAAAATCCCTTTTGTATTTTTTTCATGAAAATGTAACAAAAATATTATAATGGATATATTCATACATTTTTACAACTTTATCTTATGCTAGCTGTTGCCGGCGGCCTTTTTTTAATGTGTCTTAGGTCATTTCTGGTACCTTCGAGAATATATGTACAAAGTTTCATGATGCTCGATTGAGCTGTTTTCGCGTGACAGCGTAACAAACATTCCTACTTTCACATATTTTATAATATTTAAGTAAGAGCTACCGGTCCTAGCACTTACTTAAAATATAAAGTATTCGAGCGACGACGGTCCAATAGGTATGGTCTCTTATGCGAGAGGTTCCGGGTTCGATCCTGACATCCTGTAATGCCTTGAAATGGGTTTGTCTACATTTTTACGTGCACCATAAAAAAACACGAGACCATCGCTCGCTCACAGGTAAAGGAAAACATCGTGAGGAAACCTGAATGCCTGATGAGATTGAAAGTCTCTGAAGGTATTATAATTTATTTAATATATTAATGGTATATTGGTGAACTATAGCCCAATATCCCTCCTGGCCTGATTTGGCGAAGGAGACCCTTGCCCAGCGGTAGGACATTTATGGGTTGATACTTTTTTACTTTACTTGCGTTGAGGATCAAAACTTATTCTAAATAGTCATTTTATTATTATTGTGTGTCATTATGAAGTGTCATAACATACCGTGTTTGTGATAACTTTTTTATATTAGTAGTGCAGTCAAGAGTGTGCCATATTTAGAATATATTATAAGGTTAAGCGACTGTTAAACTGCGAGGCTCGGACAAAATGATGTGCAACGATTAAACTGTGAACCCTCACCGCAATTTAACATCGATGATTTACTCTTGTTGTATTTATATAAGATTGTGGTTTTTAATTATAATTTACACTTATTGTAAGAAGAAAACTAATAGACTAAAATAAATAGTTCCTTAGGTTAGGTTTCTCCCGCGTACTTCCCGTTCCCGTGGGAGTACGGAGATAAATATTAACGTTCATAAAACCTGTATGATAGTCAATTCGCGCGGCTTTTATTGCTTATTGATATGCAGATGCATAATATCAATAAGCATGCATGTATTTGCCTACATCTGGCTTGGTCATAAAGACCAGGTAGAGTCCATGTGGTTTCAACCAGGTAACCTATTTGTTCTAACCGAATCATCACAATTATCATCATCAGCATCATCGCCGGCTTCTACCTAACCCCTGTTTAACACAAGCCTACAAAACTTATTATAAAAAGAAATAAAATTCAAGAGGCCCATTCATTAGAGGGAATATTTGAAAACAAAAAAAGCACAAAAACATTTGAATGTTCATAATTATATTCATTCGAAATGTCCGGATGCTGTGAAACTAATTAAAAACGAGCGGTAAATCAAAACAGCTTAAATAACCAAGGTAAATGACCGGGTTAATTCTAAAAAGGCACATCGTAACACTCGCTTCCATTCGAATTCTAGAGAAAGCTTTTTTCCGAATGAAGGCGGAATTATAAATATACAGCAAAATTAAGAAAATGTATTTTAAGAAGATGACCATTAAAACCCTCATAACAAGCACAAAATATTTATATCAAAAAATTTAAGCTGTATATAATGATTTATACCCATTTGCTTTAATGTGAAAACTACAGTAAACTATGACCTTAATTATTATTGTAATAAGTTATTTATTTTTTATATTGTATAAGTTAAATAATAGCCCTCGCAACGCGTAGTACTTAAGCAGCAGTATTATAGCTTACTAAAGTTAGGAGGTGACAGTAAACTAATAACATAATATAAGTAATTAATATTATATATATACAATATATTACATTTTTTCTTAATGTTGTTACTACTTATAAACTTTGTAATTTTCTTTTTTATTTTTTATAAATGTTTATTTTCGAAAAGAATAGGAGCACTCTATTTATGATTGTGTGTTTTTTAATAATTAGGTGTCTTAATTATGTGTAACCAAATTTGTATTTAATCATGTTTTTACTATTTTTATTTTTCTTTTACTTTTTGTGACGTTTATATTGTTTCGTGGCTTCACTAAATGGCATCAGCGGAAGACCAGTGCTGGAATCACCACCAGGAAACACTGAGTTGAGGCCAATTTGTGAACATCTTATTGAATAAATTTTGTATTAGTGTAATTTAAATAATTGTTCACAAATAAATATTTCTTTCTTTCTAAACTTATTACTTGTAAGTACAAACCAGTAACTGTCGCAAATCATTAACAAAATGTAGTGACCCGTAATTCCAGTCCAAAACCGTGTGATCTGCTAATGAAAACAGAATACATTTGCTTCTCAAATGCTCTTTGCGGTTAATCAATACCACGTGTTTTAGGTGTCCTCACTGAATTCACGTTGTGCTAGTGCAATTATCAATTTAAACTGAAACCAATAAATAAATAATCAAAATCTGTACGACTGAATATAATTATAAATTTCATATGTACGTTTAATACTGTAATAATATTTTTATAACTATAATATAATAATAACTATGGTGATTGGAAGACTGCTGTATATATAGTATTCAAAAAGTAAACGTGTAAAAGTTTTAATAAACTTTTTATTATACAGAATTAAATTCGCAAAAAACTGAAAATAAAAAATAAAAATACGATTCTGCGGTTTTTTTTTAGCTGGCACCAACTTCTTTCATTTTATTATTGGCTTTACATAAATTAATTGTATGTGATTGTACCGAATGCTCCTGTTAAATTTTTTTATAGTGCATTTTTGAAAATGGAACATGAAAATCCAAATCCTAAAACTTGATAATAAATCTGTAGAAACCGTTTTTAGCTGCTGTAAACTTGACATTATATGAATTCGTCTTGTAACTTTAAATATAGGTTTTAACATGTTTGTATTAATTAACGCAAATCACGGTCGAGTTCAGCGTTTGGTTGTTCCTCCATTGTTGGGGATAATTTAATATACTACAAAAGTCCGGCCACATATTGAATTGTTATTTTGTTACGTGTCATAATAATAATTGTATATTTTAGTACGACTATGCCTAGGGTTATGTTCTTTACTTGACTGCTCAGTCACACTGCCATAATTTCTTTAATACTATCCTATTGTGTTATATTGAATTTTCACTAAAATGGCCTGATAAGAATACAGATAGAGAATGGAGTATCTGTCAAGTATCTGTCAAATATGTTGCCGATAGCCTATTCGCAACTTATCTGGAGATTATGAAACAGGCCCTAAGGTAAGTGACATCTCTTATTGTTAAATTTTGAATATACTATTATGTTTATTATAATTTTTATTTTTATCTTAATGAGCTCTATATTTTGACGTTGTGCATGCTTTGTGAGTTTTGTTCAAGCGAACGTTTGAGTCTCGACTTTTTTACAAATGAGTTGTATAACTCATTTGTAAAAAAGGCCTACATAAATAAAATAAAACCGTGTCTAATCTATAGTTTTTGATAGATTAATCCGAGAACACAACCATTTTTAATCTTTCCTTTGTATTTTTTAAAACACAAATAGTCTTTAATTGCTTTGAACACAAATCGGATTTACAATATCAAGGAGAAATAACAGCTACAAATAACGAAATTCCCACATTCAGTGGCAAAATGTATTAAAGAAATAGTGTGTCAGGAAATAGGGCGGGAAGCAATCGAAGCTTCTTTCGTAAATTCGGAATTTAGGAAGAGCTGAATTTGGGCAGGTGTGGGGTCAGTTAAGGGGCCGGTGGAAGAGCTGAATTGGTAGGTGTGGGGCCGGTTAGGGGTCATTGGAAGTGCTGACCAGGGGATGACCAGGGGAGGCACGATACACTGACGAGTGAAGGACACGACCATGTAATGTGTTGACTTGTGATATTTATATTGGTGTTAGTTTTTTATTGGGAATTGTATACTGACAAAAAATTATTTATTTACACTATCTTAATATATATATTTCTTGTGTGCGTGTGTATGTGACTGAACTCTAAAAACTAAAGACTAAAAACTAAACTAAACTCTAAAAACTAAACTAAAGATTTGTCATTTTGACAGTTAACTACAGCTCCGTTCATACTTATTCTTTAAAAATAAATTAAAGCTTGTAGTGCAGTAGAAAGTAAATAAATATGTTACATTAATCGTAATTGTGGTGTAGAATTGTTATCTAAGGAATCGCAAGCCAGGATCCGAAAAAAATTAGATATAACTCACAACAAAGAATATCTTGAATTCAGAGTGCTGGTGTAGTAATGAAGAAATATTCTCGTTCAAGATCAGTGATATTAGCATAATTGTCCCAGATAAGTGTTATTGAAGTTATAATACTGTTCTAATTGTGACATAAAATCGAGAAATAATAACAGCTTTAGTGAGGGTAAACTTAAAACATTTTTATTAAACGCAAGACCAACGGTGTTTACATCGCGGCGCAGCGGTCGAACGGGCGGCGGCATTGTATGGATTTACGTACAATTTTCTCAATACACTGAGTTCAAATCCCAGCTGAACATTCGTTTTTTTTTTTTTCTTTTTTTACATTTTTTCTTTTTTTTTTATTGTTTATTGAAGTACGCATACCACATAATAAATTATTGAAGCAATTCATCGAAATTTTGTTTTTCTTTTTTATATCAAAATGTCATCATCTGCTAAGAATACTGATTATGTAACCAAGCGTCGTCCTGCGCCCGCAGCATCCAATAAAAGTCCCTCAAATGAAGCGCCTATTTCCAAGGAAGATATACGCAATGTGTTTAGGGAAGAGTTTGCGGCGATGCGAGAATCTTTGGTTTTGGAATTTCAAAATACGCTTAAAGACATGGTCAAGTCAGAATTAAGATCAATCAGGGAAGACATATCTGCACTTGACAAAAGTGTAAGTTTTTTAAGCAAGGAATATGACTCATTTAAGAAAGATTGGTTATCTTATGGTAAATCCATACATGATTTAGAATCGCAGAACTTAAAACTCGCTGATACCGTCCGCGATCTTACATTTAGATTGGAGGCTATGGAAATTATAAATAGATCTTCTAACCTGGAGTTGCAATGTGTACCTGAACACAAGAACGAAAACTTGGTTACCACTGTTGTTCAGCTATCAAAAATTGTCGGATGTGAATTGAAAGAGAACGAAATCCACCATTGTACTCGCGTTGCCAAACTAAATAAGGAAGATAAACGTCCTCGGTCAATTATTATAAAACTTTCATCTCCCCGTATTCGAGATACATTACTAGCTGGTGTCATTAAATTCAACAAATCAAATCCTACGGACAAGTTGAATACGAGTCATCTCGGTATGTCGGGAGATAGGCGCCCTATTTTCGTGAGTGAACATCTCTCTCCTAGCAATAAAAAACTTCATGCAGCTGCACGTATTATGGCCAAAGAAAAGGGATATAAATTTGTTTGGACCAAGAATGGTCGTGTCTTTGTCAGAAAATCTGAAAGCTCACCATTTATATATATTAAGGATAAGGTTACACTGGATAAGCTTTCTTAAAATTACAATATGTTATTTTTTCAGTAAAGGACTAATGTGTATATTTTAATAGCATTCACTCAGTTAAAAGTATATTATCAGAATGTAAGAGGCTTACGTACCAAGACACAGGATTTTTATTGTAATGTTTCTAGTTGTAACTTTGATATTGTGATTTTAACGGAAACCTGGTTAAATAGCAGTGTATATGATTGTGAATTGTTTGATGGTAGTCAATACAGGGTATATAGAAGGGATCGCGAGAGTTCGGGCTTCCATGGTCATAAAGATGGCGGTGGTGTACTTATAGCCGTCTCAAAACGATTTCAGTCATTTCGTCTGATGGATAGGGAAAGTTCTTGCGAAGATTTATATATAAATGTGCAACTTTCTAATTATTTAAATGTTGTTTTCTGTGCCGTTTACATTCCACCTCCTGTTAACCGTGGCATACTTGAACATTTCTTGGATAATTTTAATTCAGTATCCGAAAATATAGGTAATATTTGTATAGCGGGTGATTTCAACATGAGTTGTATCGATTGGCCTGTGGTTGGTTCAGGAAATGTACCTATTTACGGTTCATCGTCGCTTAGCCAGCTACTTGTTGATTTCGTTTCTTTAAACAATTTCGTTCAATATAATAACGTCTATAACAATAGGCTGAAAGTATTGGATCTGATTCTGTGCAATTTTCCAAATATAAACGTGAGTTCTTCTGTCTTTCCTTTGGTCCAAATCGATTCTTTTCATATACCCCTAGACATTTCGATTTCCTTTAATAACGCTCTTTTTCTACAGCCGAATAATAAAATGACTAGGAGTAATTTTTATAAGGGTGACTATGAGAAGATCATTTCTGAAATGAATAAATTAAATTGGGTTAGTATATTTTCTGAGTGTAAGGATGTTAATGATATGGTAGATTTGTTTTATGAGATATTGAATAATTTAATTACTAAATTCGTGCCCATGACTAAGCTTCACATGAAATCAAGACCAATATGGTTTTCTCAAGAATTAATACGGTTAAATAAGGAAAAACTTAAATTGCTCCATAGGTACAAAAAGTATAAAAACCCTCTTGATGAAATTTCGTTAAATATTTTGAACAAAAGATGTAGGACTTTAACACGCGCGTGCTACAACAAATACATATTGAATGTTGAATCACAAATAAGCAACAATCCTAAGTATTTCTGGTCATACTTGAAACACAGGAATTCTAATGGCTATCCTAATAAAATGACATATAACAATATTTCTAGTACAAATGGTTCAGAAATTTGCAATTTTTTCGCTAGTCACTTTTCTTCTTCATATTCTTGTATGCAATCTGATTTTGAAGTAGTTGATTTCAACGACACTGTAAGCTCTGACTATTGTATAAATACAATTGGTTCTTTGTATATATCTAAACATAAGATATATCGGTACTTAAAAACTCTTGACTCTAAAAAGGGAGCAGGGAATGATGGCATTCCTAGTTATTTCGTGAGAAAATGCTATTCGGTTTTAACCTTGCCGTTGTATTTGATTTATAATAAGTCTTTATCGACCGGTATTTTTCCAACTAGGTGGAAAACTGCCAAGGTGGTGCCAGTGTTCAAGAAGGGCAGTCAAGAATTGGTGTCAAATTACAGACCAATATCTATACTTGATGTGTTTGCCAAAATATTTGAAGCGCTAATCTACCCATATTTAAAATCTTATTTCAAGCAATATATTGTTGAGGACCAGCACGGGTTTACTGAGGGGAGATCGTGTATTACTAACTTGGTTACCTACTACAATTACCTCGTTAATGCTGTTGATGCTGGATATGAGGTGGATGCATTATACACTGATTTTTCTAATGCATTTGATCGTGTCAATCATAATACCCTTATTTTAAAATTGAAGAAATACGGTATATTCGGAAATCAGTTGAGGTGGTTTGCTTCATATTTAAGTAACAGACATCAATATGTGGTCGCTAAAGGTTTCAGTTCTACAACCTACATGGTCACATCAGGTGTTCCACAAGGTTCGCACTTGGGCCCATGGTTGTTTAATATATTCATTAATGATGTGAGTTCTTTTATTAGATCTAGTCAATCTTTTTTATTCGCTGATGACCTTAAATTATGTAAAATCATAAAGACTCCTGAAGATTCTTTATCTCTACAAAATGATTTATTAGAGCTAACCCAATGGTGTGAAAATAATGGCATGGTTTTAAATAATAATAAGTGCAAACATGTTAAATTTAGTCGCAGAATTCACACTTACGAAACATCTTATCTTTTATATGGATCCCCTTTAACCAAGTGTGATATTATCTCTGATCTTGGTATAACATTTGACGCCAAACTCACATTTGTGCCACATTTTGATATTATATGTAATAAAGCATCTAAAATGCTTGGCTTTGTAATGAGATATACTAGGAACTTTAAATATCCTCGTACTAAAATCTTATTATACTGCGCATACGTAAGAAGTGTACTTGAATATGGTAGTGTAATTTGGGCTCCTCATTACACTGTTCATCAGCTGCGCATAGAAAGATTGCAGAAAAGATTTTTAAGATATCTTTCTCGCCCATGTCGTGTTCTGGGTAAGCTTCCTTCCTACGAAGATAAGCTTAAGTTATTTAAAATGCACTCTTTAAGCGATAGGAGACATGTTCTTGACATGATTTTCCTGTTTAAAGTTTTAAGAGGTCAGATCGATTGCCCTGCTCTGTTAAGATTATTTGGCTTCCGTGTTCCTTCGCATTTACCTCGACGTCCCTTAGGTCTCTTAAGTGTTCCGGCTGCTAGAACTAACTTAAAACAGAAGTATACTGTATCAAGATTATGTAAAAATTTTAATACTTTGAGTGCCTCTGTGGATATATTTAACGACAGTCTCAATGTTTTCAAAACTGCTGTGTTTAACCACGTTTCCAACGTTTCTAATGTTAGGTAATCTGTATTAACTTATTAAAAAAAAAAAATGTAACTTTGATCTACCATGACTGCCTTGTATTGTCGGTGGTTAGTGGTTGTTTTTATTCTCTTTATTTTTTCTAAGCTTTGTTAACTGTCTCTTTTTGTTTGCGAATGCTGTGACACCTATATGCAGTGCAATATATCACGAGAATATTATGTTTTGATAATTTACATATGTAAGTATTTATTGTAACTGTAACTGGCTGTCCTAAATAAATAAATAAATAAATAAATAAACTCCTCCTAAACGACTGGACCAATTTTGATGAAATTTTTTGTGTGTGTTCGTGGAGATTCGAGAATGGTTTAGATTCACAAATCAGACCGGCAGATGGCGCTGCAGTCGGTATCTAGGTTATTGATCTGTACTGCCACTATCGATTCGTATCTAAAGGATAACGTCTGTGGGGTCCGCTAGTATCATATAAATAGGTAATGTTCAAACAACTAGTTCTGTCGTTCAGGTGTTTTTGTATTATTATTTTACCCTCATTAAAAATTATATGATTTTTTTTAGATCATCATCATCATCATCAGCCTCTCACCATCCACTGCTGAACATAGGCATCTCTCTGCGAACTCCAAGACGACCGATCCCTTGCACCTGTATCTAACATAAATATCGTCTTCCCACTTCACAACCTCCACTCTTCAATCTTCATCATCATCATCATCATCATCATCATCATCATCATCATCATCATCATCATCATCATCATCATCATCATCGTCATCATCATCATCATGATCATTAGCCTTTATCCGTTCACTGCTGAAGATAGGCCACCCTCAATGAACGCCAAGACGACCGATCCCTTGCTACTCGCATCCAACGCGGACCTGCCTCTGCACGCACATCGTCTTCCCATCTGGTTAATGGCCGACCAACACTTCATCTACCTAAACGCTAATTTATTGCAGTTTTTTAAATAGGAGTGTATTTTTTGTGATTTCAAGAACCTTTTTAAAGTGAAGTGTTTTCAGTGACCACAACCAATTAACTTAAGAAAATAAGACATAAAATTGCACAACTCCACGTTTTCGTGGTCACAAATCTCAATGGATTGTTGGAAATTTGACATAAAATTTGCATGAGTCTTGTTTTTCGGGCTGATTTGTAAGTAGCACTTGTGAAGGGAAAGACAATCGGGATAGGGTATCGGCTTTAGTTTGTAATACAATTTGTTTCACGAAGAGAGCCGAAAATCCAATTCCTGGCATTTCGTGTATGGCCATTCATTTTCGATGTGGTGGGATTATAATTTCTGGTGTTGAACCTTTCGTAAATAATAAAGATAAGATAAGATATAGATAAAATAAGAGAGCCGCAACCTTAAGATGAGCCGAATTTTTTGTCAGAATACCTTTAGCAAATTAAGTGAACCATGACTAAATGTTGAGTATGATGTTTTTTGTCATAATGTATTCTAATGAAATCAAATAGGACAATTTGATAAGTAAAGAATTCCTGTATAAATTTCTTTTTAAAAAATGTCATTTTTTCCATTTTTTTTTTTTGTAAATTAATATTGGAGACATATTTAATTCATACTTCATAAATATGTTTTAGTAACAATAGTAAAACATAAAGTAAAGCATCAATACGTACGTTCCACTGCTGAAATAAGGCAAGTGGTTATTGGACTGTACTTCGCCGATGCCTGGGTTGGTGAACTTCACACACATCAAGGACTTTTTATCACATTAGGCATGCAGGTTTCCTCGCGTTGTCTTCTTTTACCGGTGAGTTAGCGATGGTCTGGCATTTTTAAGGTGTACTTAAAAATTTAGATAAATCCATTATGCTACTTATTAGTTTTTTCATATTTTTGTTGCGTATGCTAGTTGCTAGTGTAGCATTGCTTGTGATTATAATATGAATTGTCTTAAATGTTAAATTTTTCATTTTAGTATCTAGTACTTATATAAAGTACAAGTGGTTATAATGAAACAATTTGTACGGATTTTATCGCGATTTTTCTTAAGACTCTTACATACCCGTTTAGGATACTTTCCAGCACTCACGGTCACGGGAGGACTTAGTTATTTTTTATTTGTTTTATACTTATAATTGGAATTAGCATACACATAAGAAAAGCAATATATTTGACTAAATTCTCAAACCAATTCTATTAAAGTTGGGTAAAAATAAATCGGTGCTTAAAATTTCATCGCCATTCTATCTGATTGAAATCAGGTGAAACAATAATATGAAACTGAGAGGGCCCTCGGGAAATCAGAGGGCAGTGACAAATCTTCGTAAAGGTGATTCTATTTACCCGCATAAACTCAATTTATGGCACTCTATGTTATTTGTTTTATATAGCTCTGGACCGCTACACGCATCGGTTCTCGATTGATGATCATTGCTTACTAAAAGATCGGTCTCACTAGATTGAAAGTACTAAAGATATCTATCTAAAAGCTTGTTTATATTATACTATCTGTTGCCCGCGGCTTCGCTCGCGTTAAATTCGGAGTAGCGCAGTTCCGTACGTACGTATAGTAAACACAGACAGATTTTTTTGAACTATCCTGCGAACTTTCATCTCCTATGCCATGCCAATATAAAAATGTTAAAACGGTGGAACAATTATAAATGGTTATTTAATTCTTATCAAGTGCCTAAATGCAAAGATTAATGGCGTCATTTTCTATATATAATGACGAACTTCCACACAAATTTTCATCCCCTTTTAAAACCCCCCTAAGCTTATTTTCGCGACAATAAGTCCTTTCTGAAGCTATAATATATCCCTGTTCCAAATTTCATCAAAACCGGTTCAGTAGTTTAGGCGTGAAAGTGTAACAGACAGACAGACAAAGTAACTTTCGCATTTATAATATTAGTAAGAATTGTGTTAAAAAGTTCATGAGAGGTATGGGTAAAATAAGTCATAATTGTATGCTAAAATTAGTCACAAAACAAATTCATTATTCACATACTTATTAGGCTAAAAGTATACCTTATTATATTAAAACCGAGAAAGCTCGTTGCAAGTTACGTAAGAGAAACTTATGGAGTTACTTAGTGGAGGTGGTATGCCACAGTGGCATTGTTACGGGTTTATTAGCAGTCCCCGCCACAGTGAGTGTTACAGTGTATTTATATACTAAGGTAATACCTACTGAGGTACTTACTGTTATGACTACTTTCACTACGAACCACATGTTACCATGGCGAGAGAATTAAATTTAATTTTCATAATTTAATGCTACGACTAATAATACTCTACATTCTATGGTAGCACTGCTACGAGTTTACTCCTACTTTCAAACTACCGTGGCAATGCTACGAATATACCCACAGCAAAAAGTACCAACCATCGCTACCAATAGCCTTAGTTTAATGCTACGACAATTATAAATAGTAACTAGCTGCCCCGATAGACTTCGTTCTGCCAAAATGAAAATTGCAATTAAAAAACAGGGGTTGATCGTAGATGAGTGAAAATTTAAGGTTGTATTCATTTTTGTATTTTGTATCATAAAATAATAAAAACAAAAAAAAGTTAAAAGAGTAAAAAAAATAGTGTGGGTCACCCTTATCATTTCGAGGGATTAAAAATAGATATTGGCCGATTCTCAGACCTACCCAATATGCACCCAAAATTTTATAAAAATCGATAGAGATGTTGTGGAAGAGGATGATAACTAACACTGTGACACGAGAATTGTACTTCTATACTACCGTAGCAGTGCTACGAATTTACCCTCAGCATAAAGTACCAAGCATCGCTACAACTATAGTCTTAGTTTCATACTACGAATATAGAGTTATTGTCATATGTCGTAGCACTACTACTTATAGTTCTACGAATAATTAAACGAAGATGCCGTTGTAACGTATCAAAAAGCCTACAATACTTTAAAAGAATCCCATGACACAATATAAAAACGTACTTAAAGTTTATTGTATATGAATATTTTTAGAAGATAATAAAACTGGAGTTATCACCCATAAACGGCTTTGTGAATTTGAAATGTATCGTGCAGTTCGTTATAAATCAGCTTGTGAATGGTTGCTCCAACCAATGGACATCTGCCTCCAGTGTATGAACGGTATTGTCACGCTGATCTCATTGGAATTGGATTTTTCGAACGTCAATTTTATGGATGACTTAGAATATAAAATGTTTTTTATATGAGAGATATATTTATTTTGAAACAAGTAGAGAATGAAATATAAAAGTATTTTTTGTATATAAATGATAAGTTTTAAGTGATATTCATAGACATCCGCAACATCAGAGGATTATGAGATGCGCTGCCTTTCAAATATGTGTACGCTAATTTATTTCTGTAGTTGACGCTTTTGTTTCGATTCTTAACTGCCAAAGATGTTTCTATGAACACTCAGTAATTTACATATTGTTTTCTTTTGTTTACGCCAATCACAATCATTACAATTAAACAACTTTTAAGGATTTTATCGCGGTTTATTAAGTTTTTACATGATATTTCAGATACTTTACAGCAACCATGGTCACGAACACAATGATACTACTGAATAAAATAGAGAAAAAAAAATAGAGAATACTGAACAAAAATAATAATAATAATCATAAATGTAGAGATTAAATATCATTTTCTTAGTGTATATTTTTTTTTCATTCTTCTAATCTCTAGTTCTCTACATTTAAACTTTCGTCAAGAGCTAATCTGACGAATCATCTCCAAACTATTTTATTACATGTAACAACACTAATAATTTACTGTCCTTCCAATAAAGAGGCTGGCAAACGATTAGGTGGAATCCATTGGTCGTTAAACGTTAATCTATTTTTTGCAGTTTTATAAAACTATTTTATTGCTTAGGTGAAATATTGGGTCACATTCTGTTTTGTGCTTGAACGCGTTAAATTTTATTTATAACACTGAATTTTTTTCGAATAAAAGTCATCTTAAGCCATGTAGTAGTTGAATCGAAATAATAGTAAAAAAAAATATGTCTATTAAACTAATACAGCATACTTTAATGACGACATCTGTGGCTCAATGGTTAGCGCGTTGGCGCTCAAACCCGAGGTAGCTGGTTTAAGTCTCGCCAGGGAACTACCTTGGTCATGAATGTGTATTATATAATAAAAATCTTAAATATAAATAAAAAAAGTATTAAATATATGTATTTTCGTTATCTGGTACCCGTAACACAAGTCTCTTCGAGAACTTACCACGGGACCAGATTGACGTGGTGTAAATGTGTCCAAAGATATTATTATTATTTGATGGCAGGCAGAATTAAAAACTTTCACTTGCTGTCACGTTATAAATCATCATCATCATCATCAGCCTCTATCCGTCCACTGCTGAACATAGGCCTCCCTCAATGAACGCCAAGACGACCGATCCCTACGTTAAAAATATATTAATTAAAATGCAAACCAAGATGGCCGACAGATCTTTGAAATATATTATATTCAGATGCAAGTACATTATTATTATTATATTAACGTGATGAATCTAATTCTCGACGCCAGTTTCAGCCCGGCATAAGCTTCTTTTACAATTCTTAACTTTTCCGTACGTCGGACGTCGGAAGCAGGATCGCCGAGAAAATAGAATTAAAGTAGATTTAAAAAGATGCGCCCGACGATACAAATTAGATTTTTCAAACTTAATTATATTTTATTTTCTTGTCAAATTTTATTTACGAAGTAAATGAGGTATATTTTAGATTGTCCGCAGAAATAATGTGTGGATCACGTCAGGGTCACCATTGTGGATCACGTCGGGGTCACCATTTGTGGATCACTTGGATGCTACCATCATTAAAACAAGCTTTATTAACATATAAGTTTGTATTGAAAATAATCAGTTTTAAATATAGCATAAAATATAACTAAAACTATTGTTCACAATCAACCGTTATTAATAAGCCACACTATTTTATTAGGCCTTGTCAAATTATTATTATTGTACGCTAAGAAATTCGTAAGCCACAAATGCAATTCGCTCTTTAAAAAATGTGAGGTTGCTGGCAGGGCCGAGTCCCTCGCTAAAGGCGGTTGCAGTGGCTTAAGTTCAGGTAGGGCACTCCTTAGTACCTCATAGGGTTAAGCACCTACCAAAATATCCTGACTACATGTATACGAGATCCGTGCGTTGTATAAAATGCCATTATTGTTGACTCTAGACACTTAAAGATTTAGTTATTATTATAAAAAATATAATAATATATTTAACACAAACACTTACGCACACAGGCAAAAACACAACTTATTGATAACATTCAGCATGACGTCATACCTAATGTGTATTTTTTAGGTTGTTATTAAATTGTAATCCTATATTAGCACATTATATTAATAAAATATGATAATTAGAATAAGATAAAATTTAAAGCTGTTGGATTAACAAATAAATAAATACGGTCCAAACAGAAACATGAGTGGCCCACCATTTTGTTTTTCGATTTTATCCAATTTAAAATTTCCTTTATATATACAGATACAATAATTTAATATTGACAACTTTGTTTGGTATTAATAAGTTTAAACGACGAATACTCAGCAAACTCAACCACGTTTCAGTCGACTAGGCAGTTAGACTGTGTTGCAGTTATATTAAACAAATTATATTTACACTTTATATTTACTACCACAATTTTGTTATTGGTCTATTTATTTATATTAGTTAAAACCTGTAGAATTGCACTCTTATTTTTAAACTCTAACTTAAATATGAATGTTAAATCATTTGTCCGTTTATTAATGAATATAAGTATGTTTTATGGAAAGTAGTTGTATATTTGCCGCGTTCAACATAAATAATTAAATAATAATTGTGTTAAGTAAGCTATGACCGAACGTAATTAGTTCTTGTGTCTAGATTAGATTATTGTATACTAACAGCGCCGCGTGGTGTCACATGGCTACTTTCCATTCCCTTGGGAATACGGGGATAAATTATAGCCTGTGTGTTAATCTGATGTATAAGCTATATTATTGTAAAGTTTCATAAAAATCCATTCAGTAGTTTTAACGTGAAAGAGCAACAAGCATCCATCTATCCATATATTCTGACAAACTTTCGTATTTATAAAATAAGTAGGATTATTGCAAAACTATATTCGGTCCTAATAAATAAACTTTAAGCGCTTTCAGTTTTCAAATATCATATTACTCAGCGTCACGTTCAGATACGTGGATATGAATTTCTTTGATGTTTATTCTGCTTATAAACTTTACTACTCATAAATAACCGGTATTGATATCTTTTATAGGTTCATTTTATCGAGACTTGTCCGTGATCTGCGATATATAATACTGGCAGCGTCAAGCGGTTTCACTCGCGTCCTGGGAGTACAGAGATTAATTATAGCTTACCTATGTGCTATCTCGTGTGTTAGCTATATTGTTTTAAAGTTTCATCAAAATCCATTCAGTAGTTTTTACGTGAAAGGGCAACAAACATCCAAGTGTATGTTTCTCAATAAATGTTCATTCCATTCAAACATTCATAATTCACAATCAACGTCAGATAAACTCGCGTAACGTCATTTTTACATCGTCAAGTCAAATGTTCAAATTGGTTAATCACAAATTAATAAAGAAAAATAAATTTAAAACCAATTTCCATAATAAGTAAAAAATTGCAAAACACGTGATGAACTTCCCCTCAAAGGGGGGGGGGGGCAATCTCACAAATAATATGACCAAGGACAGGCCAGAAAGTACAATTAGCAGTGTTATAATAAATAAATTATTTTAAAAGCTAATATTTTGATCGCCCGGATTTAACTAAAGTGAATACATATTTTATGTATATTTAAATGTGATCTCCAAGTTTTCCACTTTACGTAAGGGGAGGCCACGGTGTTCCCCCCAGGATGAGTTGCAGTGTATTTATCCAGCGCCGTTTGTGTTGGTGTCAAACGAGCCCTTATTTGTGTAGCCGAAGGGCTGTCTAGGGGTTTGCTTTGTGTTCAAATTGTTCAAATTGTTTTCATTTATTTAAATTTTTGCTTGTCTTTCGTAATGGGTGTATGTATTTTCTGATCTTAGCGTGCCTGGCTGATGAGCGGTAGAGCATCAGGAAACATGCATGCCTCGCCCTGCCATCCATGCAAAGACTAAAAGTTCTTGAAGGTATGTGAAGTTCATCAACCCGCATTGAGCCAGCGCATCGGTGAACTATGGCCCAGTGCTTTCCTCGCCTGATTTCGAGGAGCAGACCCGTGCCTGACAGTGGGACATGTGTATATGGGTCGATACTTTACTTTTTTCACTTTATGTATCGGTTATTTCTACTAGGTATTACGTATATGAATGTACAAAGTTTTTTGAAGAACTTTTTCGTTTTTAAACCTAACGATTATTTATAAAATACATCATAAATAAACGTCTATGACCCGGTGTAGCCATCTATATTACCATATTCATCATACAAATTATTTGCACTTACCGGGATTCAAAGCTGCGATCGCCGCGTAAAGTGGTCAGAAGCCTGACCACCAGACCAACCAGCCGTCAGATGATTGCAAACCACTGGCAGCATTGGCCGGATGTGACGTTAAATTTAAATTATAGACTTCCGGTGGATGTGTAACGGATGTGCTATTCGTGGAGATAATGTTGATTAATAATTGAAGTATACCATTGATCTAGAATGCATGATTAATTACGCTTATAATTATGTTGAATTACAACGACATTTTAATCGGGTACCCTGGAATTATACTGCCGCGGAAAGCATTTTCCACTTTTCTTAACAACCTACATTATGTATGTAAATAAAATCAGGATAAGAGGACGGGACATCATCCCGTGGGATAGGAATTCAATTATCCTTGTTTATAAACAAATTACAAATATTAATGAGCGAAGGGTGAAATGAGTGTGGAAATTAATTTGAGAGTTCATTACATTTAGAGGCTGACAATACCTAATTTTGCCAAAATTGATGTTAATTAAGCTATTTAAAAAAACTATTTGTTCTAGTACCTACAAAAAAATTATTATATCAACATCCTACTTCCTACTTCTTACTAATATTATAGGCAAATGTAAAAGTTTGTAAGTATGGATGTTTGTTACTGTTTCACGTAAAAACTACTGAAGGAATTTTAATGAAACTTAAAAACAATATCAAAATAACACATAGGCTTTCATTTATCCCTGCACTTCTATGGAAATGGGAAGTGCGCCGGTGAAACCGCGGGGCGCTTCTTGTTCAATATATTGTTATAATATTATAACAACTTTTGCGGATTTTATCGCGGATTATTTAGTTTTTTATAAGCCCGACGTTTTGGATACTTTACAGCAACCATGGTCATTATAATTCGTGAAATTCGCGTAAACATAAAGGATAAATAAATATTCATCATATTTCTAAGATCGTGGCAGGACTCTATACATAAATAGCTGAAATCGAAAAAATAGCAAAGATTAGTTTAAAAACGATTAAAATCAATGAGAGTTTATCAGTGAGAGGATGTTATTAATGATGAAATAAAATCCATCGGTTTCAAGTAATATAGGATATGTCACTGCGAACTTTGTGGGCCATCGTAACTTCTTGAAGTTATTGGTTCATTATCTAAGGAGGCTTAATGGCCGATATGTTTATGTCCTTTAAAGCTCGGGGGAGGCTGCGGGGAATAAGTAATTATAGCGGCGCCGTAAATTTCTTTTACACTAAAACCTTTTTTTACACACAGACTATTTGATAACTGCTTAAGGCTATCATAGAATTAGTGTACTAGCATTGGCTAAGTATAATAAATAGCAATGGCTTTTGGACATTTTCGGTTTATGATACAATAATTTTACGTGATATTGTCAATGCATCACAAACCGGGCGCTCGGAAAGTGAGCATGAATCATGCTTTTTCGTGCATACACCCGGCTCCCATCGCTTTATAAAACGTTATCAGGTCCAAAACGAAGGAGACTTTACAACAAGTCCTACAAAATATAGATTAAAACCTTGTAAAGACTCATAAGAACACTTAGACATAACTATATGGAGGAGATAAATTCTTCGACGTGCATTTTGCGCTGCTCTTTGAAATTTTTATCTTAACTTCCTTGCTAATTTTATAAATGGTTCAGTCTGTTTATTTGTTCCTTCACGTCGGAACCGAGCATCAGATTAACGTAATTATTTTCACTGAGATAGCTGAAGAATCGAAAAGTAAAACATCTCTTTTTCAGCGAACGACTAATTACCTCGGGAAAAATGTACCTAAATGGATTATATACTAGTGCTAAATTTAACGTGGCTCCCTACTTTTTTATCTTTGGATTTGAATTCCATTAAGGGACATAATGTGCTCATTCTTTATTATTGTATTAGGGCCTGTTTCACAATCTCCAGATAAGTTCCGAATAGGCTATCGGAAACATATTTGACAGATACTCCATACTCTAACTGTCAAATATGTTGCCGATAGCCTATTCGGAACTTATCTGGAGATTGTGAAACAGGCCCTTAATATAATTACATACTAGTGATGAAAAGAGTACGTTTACGTTTATTAAAATTTTCAAAGAGCGACGATGGTCCAGTGGGTAATAGGATCGGCCTCTTGGGTGAGGGGCCTGGGTTCAATCCTGACCCACTGTGGTGTCTTGATTAGGTTTTGTATTTCTAAATCCATCTGAACACGAGAATATCACTCGCTCGCCGCTGATGTCCACCGCTGAACACCGTAAGGAAACCTGCATGCCTTTTTTTTTTTTTTTCGCCGGGAAATGCTCTTACGCATCCCACGGGGGAGCAGGGGCTCCCCAGGCGGGTATGTGGGACTCGCTGCGCCCGAAAGATGGTAGATGGATGCAGCCTCTACCCACTAAAACCCGGCGGCACTCCTTCTCTCCGTCATACTACTGAGCCACGGGATGGCGTTGGCGTACTCCGTTAAAGTTTTTGAAGGTGTGTAGTTCACCAAACCGCCTTGGACATTGGTGAACTATGGCCCGATCCTCGCGGGACTTTGCGAAGTACTAGTACTACGTATAAGGGTTAATTCAAATTCAAATTATTGATTTCAAACATGAGGTCCAAACTAGTAATACTTTATTTTACTTTTTTTAAGATTTAGAAATTACTGAAATTTTAGATACTATTATTTACTGATTTGCTATATGTTTTCGCCCGCAAAAGCTATCACTATTTCCAGTCTAATGATAGGTATATTATATTTTTTTTTATTATATTATTGTCTGCGACCCAGTCTAACCGCGGGGTGCCGTATCACCCAGTTACTTGGTAAAATACTGGTATTCAGCTGAATCCGGTTAGACTGGAAGCCGACCCCAATATATTGTTAGGAAAAGGCTGCCAATACGATGATGATGATGATGCCTTGCGACTATCGACGCCCAGTAACATCCACACAGCCGAAGCTATGCAGATGCGTTGCCCTCCTTTTCCCTATCCCCCCAATGGGCCACCGGAAACTCTCAAACCACACGAATCGCGACAGCATAGCTATTACTTCACGACAATTTCATGTGTGCCAGAGGTACCACTCTGGTCGTGCCGGCCCAATTTGACTGCAAAGCAGCATGGCACTAACTCTTACAATTAAATAGACTCGATATAATATTTGTCGATAGTTGTCTTAAGAGAGGTGTAGGATATTGCTCTGTAAAAGTCGTCATCACAGGTGAAGCCGAAACATCCGGAGCGAGCGAAACTTTCTTTGAGTTCCTTGAAAAAACATGAGTTAAATTCACCAGAGTTTCTCAGGCAAAAATGACGGAGCAATGCGAGTTGTCTCTCACCCGTGATATTAAATTTTATCATTTCGCCGGCCATGTTGAAATATCTTTGTTTAACAGACCGTTAGTAAGTCGTTTCAGGTAGTTTTTCGTGCGGAATTTATTAGTGGTGCTGCCGTTTTTAAATGTTTCACCATTCTGGTCGCCTTGCTGACAATAGTTTTCAAATTAAATCCGCACACTTTTAGTATATATTTTAACCTAATTTTTTCACGCTTCATTTTAGCTTTCATAATTATCATCCTTAATTGTTAGACGTAGGCCAATTTAATGCAATAAAAGCACACAATTAGAAGGAGACACTGTGAAGATGGTCGTTCCATTTTTCTGTAGGTCACTGACCCTTCAGAGTGGATCCTTCACTAGAATCTGACATAATCTAAATTCTTGGTAATCGATATTATTCTTCGATCGATATTAAACTTTAAAGTGTCATACCGATATGAAATTTTACAATGTGTAATCTAAGACAATAATAATATAATAATAAACAAATTTAAAGTTAGATGAAAAACTGAGCCTGAGAAAAGGCTATCACATCCAAGGGAGGTAGTAGGCGAATTACAAATTGTATTTTAACAAATCGATTGTTGAGATACCATTCGAGCGTAGCGATTTGGGGTCGATTTTTTATATTATTTAGTTTTATTTTTATTTTTAGTTTGATATAAGTATATAGTTTATTAAGTAGTTTTAGTATATTTTTGTATAAATATGATAATATTGAATTGATAATTATAAATAACATTCAATAGAACAAATAAAAGTATGTGCGGTAAAATAAATTCATTGTATATTTAATCAAAATAAATGTTTCACAGATGCTCTAAGTTTAAAAAAATGCATGTATTTACCATGTATTTACCCTTATTCACGTAATCCATTTATGTTATAATCGTTCGTAAGGAGTAAACTCCTGTCGTGCGTCAGAGCTGACACACACTCTTTTTACCAAATTACATATTATAACATGGAAAATGTGAGAAATGGCCAGAAATTTGTAGGATATTAATAAATAAAAATTTCTAGCTCCACATTTCATTTTTATGTTAGATAAAATTTTCCTTTTTTTTGCACTAAGTAAATTAAATGTTTAAAGGATTAAAAGAAAGTATATAAAAATAAAGAAAGCCCGCAATGCGGCGGAGCTTAGACCTAAAGGTAATTAGTGCCCCTGACCGATCCATTACTGCACTTTGCTGCACTTCGGTACACTTTGGTATACTCTGCTGCAGATAACTCACTACTCACTATTTCTTGAATCGCCTTTAAGAAATAGGGAATTCTTTATTTAGTCCTAATTGACAGAAAAGGTTTTTACGTTAAATAAATTTATTTATTAGCTTTACTTACGTTTCTCGTTCATTGAACTCGTGGATCTGAGTAATAATTTGAAGAGATTTTAAAAGTAAGATAAAAATAAGCTAAGAAAATTTATAGCAGTATATGAAAAATACTCGTATATGACTACCTCTGTAAGCCCTATGGCGCTCAAGCCAGGCGGGTTCGAATCCCGCCAAGGAAAAAAGTTTGTGTGCTATGGGTCACAGATGTACCTGTAAAACAAGTTCTTCGTAAATATACCACAGTACTAGATTGACATGGTGAAACACATACACAAAAGTCTCAATACTTATTTACATACCGAGACTCCTCCGTGCCTCGGAAAGCACGTTAAGCTGTTGGTCCCGGCTATCATCCGTGGGTCTTTGACAGTCGTCACGAGTCGTCAGAAGCCCGAGAGTCCGACAACCAGCTTTACCACGGGTTACCGTATCACCCAGTTACTGAGTTGTGGAGATGAGCTAAGCAGCCGCTCCATGTAAAATATTGGTATTCAGCTGAATCCGGTTACACTGGAAGCCGACCCCAAAATGATATAGTTGGGAAAGGTCTAGGTAGATGATGATACAAGATCGGTCGTCTTGGAATTCAATAAGTATTTGGCATTCATACAGCAGATGCTGCAGGGATAGAGCAGGGCGGATATGGGTTGATGATCATGATGATGTAGTCATACGAATAAAGTAGTTTTTAAAGACAATAAATCAACTACCTTATAAAAGAATATACTAAGATGTTTTCAAATATAAAATGACATCACAATTAGTACAGGAGCTGAAAAAGCTTAAGACTTAAGATGAAATTACCTTCACGGACGGTATTGAGAGCGCTGAAAGAAAATTCTCAGATGCTGCATTTTCACAAACAAGGTTTTAAAATATAAAATGATTTTATTTCTGCAATCAGCCAATGACAATGCTAAAAATACCGTTCGTAATAAAAATCCAATTTGTTTTTTATCCAGTAACTTTTGTATTTATATAAAGTAGACAATTAAATTAAGATAATCCAGAGTGAATATAAGATTTTAAATGAACATGTTTTATTATTACAGATATTTATTATTACAGCGAATGAACATGATATTATGAAGCAGGCATTCGAAGATAGTGCCGAATAGTTACTTGTATCACGAAGACTAATGTTTTGAGATTCGTGTTTTGGAACTCCGTTGAGATGTGGCAAGGGATCGGTCGTCTTGGCGTTCATTGATTGACGCATATATTCAGTAGTGGACGGATAAACGCTGATGATGATGAGAATCGAATCTTTTTTATGGATCAAATACTACGCGCTACTGACACACGATGACACACAAAAAACAAATCCACCAAAGCATTACACATCATATCACATTATAACGTCGCTTTCGTATTGTGCTGTCTTTCTCTCTCTCTATTTAAGAGCTTTGCTCTTGTCGGTGGAGTATTCGCCACTCACTTCTCTTCTCTGCCAACACCTTAACCTCCTGATACGACATAACCTGTACTTTCTCCTTTAGCTGTCACTTTACGCCACTGTGTGCCCAGTCGTAACGGCCCAATTCGGCTTCAGGGTAGAATAGCACTTCAAGGTTTCGAATTGGCTCATTATCTCGAAACTTAATGTTATGTTAAATCTCGATATTAGTAATTACACTGCCTGTTATTAGTAACACAACTCTAAAATAACCGTTAGACAGGAGCGTATCCTTTCCACCGGTAAACTATTAAACTTATACCTGCCTGCCTGTACTTAATAAATTAAAAAATCCAATTAATCCCAGTAGATAAAGTTGAGTGTTAATGAAATACCGAAATCATGGCTTCACTTCATCGATGATTTCCCGATGGTGTATCGCTGTTTTTAATTTAGTTTCGTTGGAATTTCTCATGATTTCATTTTATTTTTAGGGTTCCATATGACGATAAAAAGTGGCTGGTCTAGCCAGTCCAACCATACCAGGTTAGAACCTGTATAATAGCCAATATAGCAATGTTTCGTTTCATTAGGTTCAGATCTAAATATGATCTAGCCTTTTTAGGCCTACCAGTTCCTCGATTCACTAATCAACCAGTTAGTTTATTAATTGGCCGCTAAGTTGGCTGATCGGTTGGCCTAACAATTGATCAATCAGTTGGACAACCGGTTAGCCAACGAGTTGGTCGATCAATTGGCTAATCAGTTGGCTGACAAGTTGGTCAACCAGTTGGTAGATCAGTTTGCCGATAAGTTGGCTTAACAGTTGGATGAATAATTGTAAAAATCCATCAAAATGCATTTGCGCCATAAGTTTGTCAACCAGTTCGTCAATTAGTTGGCCGATCATATTTTAATCAATTAATAATTAAGTTATTCATTTGACCAGTTATTCGATCAGTTGGCCGATCAGTTGACCAACCACTTGCTTGATCAGTTGGCTGATTAGTAGGCCAAACAGTTGATCAATCAGTTGACCGATCAGTTGGTTAACCAGTTGATCGATCACTTGACTGACCAATTGATCGATCAGTTGCTCAACCAGATGCTCATCGAGTTTGTGAGTTTAAGTAGCATACCAGGTACTTAAAAGATCTCAACTCCCTAGCTATTTATTATAAAATGGTACAATTCATGCGAAGACTTCGACAACACAGCATAACATTTCTGCGCTTACAAATACATTCAAAGACAGAGACAAAGGCACAGAATATTAGGGTGAAAGCTACTCGGTTACTAGTTCGAGACGCTTAAAAATTTATATCACTGAATTAATGAATTCACGAATTCTCGCAGATCCATAAAGTTACATAATTCCTAAGCCGTTGTACCGTTATTGGACCCTAGACGAGGAATTAGATGTTTAAATAGAATTAACAAGCACAAAAGCTAAAGCTTTTTTACCTTTCAACGATAAAGCCCGGTTAATTCCCGTTATATTTCTGCCGAGCTAAAACTTGTTACACGAGAGGATGTTTGTGAAGCATGGAAACTGTTTCAACATAAATTATTTCACGTTTAACAATGTGTTACGCTTATTTTAGCTCGGTTTTTAATGCACTTGCCATTTATTTCGCGTGTATTGCAATGAAATGGGGATCGTTGAAGCAATGGATGGACTTGAAGTGCTAGTTTGACTGGTGGGGCAATAGGGTATTATTTACTAGCTGTTGCGCGCGGCATTACCCGCCTTAGTACAAACAATTCCTTTTTTTCAACATATCCTATGTTACTTCTAGTACCTCCGAAAAGGTACAAAGTTTTATCAAAAGTTTTTACAAAGTTTGATCGGTTAAGTAGTTTTCACGTGAATGCGTTACAAACATCCCTACTTTCACATTTATAATATTAGTAAGGATTTTAAAAATCATCATCGATTTGTACATGTCCCACTGCTGGGCACTCTTACATATGAAGATAGCTCTCCTCCTCTAAATAAAGGGGATCCTGCATCTCAAACGCGTATTTTTTTTATTACCTAGATACTCTTGACTAGTTTTTTTTGACTTATTTCAAGTGTACAATTAATTACCTACGAAATAAAGATGTTTTTGATTTGATTTGATTTGATTTAAATCTGGCTTGGAGAGAAAAACGAGATAGAAGAGAAGAAGAGATAGATTAAATAAACGTTCTCTTCTTCAGATTCCCACCCATCGTACCGACTTTTATTACTACTCTTTTACTGTACATTCCGTTAGACTTTGGAACTCTCTACCCTACGAAATTCGCGACTGTAAAACACTGCCACTGTTTAAGAAAAGAGTAAGAGAATACTACCTAAATCAATGCTAGCTTTATTATAGAACTTAAATTTATTTTATATGCGTATTGGAATATGTTATAGTATGTATTAAAATATTATATATTGTTTGTTTTTCTCCTTTTTTTAAATTGTATATATGTATAATATTAGAAGAGTATGTATGTATTCATTTATGTGTATTTAAGTAAGTATATATTTAGTATAATATATATTGTACACGCTAATCTTGCAGCTGTTTTATAATTTTCCTGTGGCAGGACTACTGGAAGAGATCCCATCATGGGATAAGTAGTACCATAAAAGTACAATAAAAGGAAATACTGGCACAAGACTCAAAATATTATGCCTTAAGCAATATGTGGATTAGTTGCCTGGCCAGGTAACTTGTTTGTCTTCGCTTGACGCTGATCACTTTCCAGTAAGTGGCTCATCAGTTCGTCTAATTGTCCAACTATCGTTAAAAAAAATAGTTCGACTATACGCTGGCCCAATGAGTTAGTCGTAGTCTTCAAAAACTTTTTTGCTTGGTTTCCTCACGATGTTTCCCTTCATTTGAGCGAGCGATGCTCTCATGTTCAGTTCTGCACCCCTAGACAAGTGGCGTTTACTCGCTAACTCCATAGGGTTGCTGCAAAATTTTTCAAGAACGTTTATTAAGACACATAAAGTGTATGGTTTTGTTTGTAAAAACGTCTAAAAACGTATGTAATTCGTTCCCTCTAGAAGAGTGCGTTAAACGCTAAACGAATATAATAGAAAAGAATACTTATTGTATGGGAATTAACTAGCTTACGATATTAAAAAAAAATTCAAGAAATATTATAACAATAATATTCGTTTGAAACGAAGTACAGAGGTTGTTAAACGTTTTAAAAAACTAAACCATATTCATTATGTATCTTAATAGACGTTCTTAAAAAAAATTGCAGCAACCCTATGGAGTTAGCGAGTAAACGCAAAAGAATAGAAGCGAGCGTTTGCCACTTGTCTAGAGGGGCAGTTCAGTTCAAAAACCCATTTCAAGATATTACCATTCATCAGTTGGGGGTCGAATATATAGGATCGAACCCGAATCAGTTAAGAGGACTAGCCTATATATAGCCTATATACCCACTGATATCGTAGCTGGGAACAAAGTATCATGAAATAATTTAGTTGAGCCTCCACAGTTGATTCAGACGCCCCCGGGGCACTGCCATTGGTTCGTTAATGATCTAGTTAGCCCGCAAATTCAATAACCTGAGGCGTAGTTTAAATATGTATTCAGGTTATTTTGAAACCCCGCCTAAAATCCTATTAAATTATAACATAGTAATATTATAATTTACTATCAGTGCCCCGCGGTTTCCCCCGCCTACTTCCCGTACACGTGGGAGTACGGTGATAAATAGCCTATGTTATTCTGATGTTATAAGCTATATTATTGTAAAGTTTCAACAAAATACATTCAGTAATTTTTACGTGAAAGAGTAATAAACATCCATACTTACAAACTTTCAAGTTTATAATATTAGGAAGTAAGATAACTTAGCCGCGTGTGGCAAGGTCGTCTTGGCGTTCATTGAGGATGCCCTATATTCAACATAGGATGGATAAAAGCTGCCCTTCAAAGGTTCAAGCCTTATCGTGGCGGTGAGGCTCAGTAGCCTAGAGTAAGCCCAGCGAGCCTTGAGCGAAGCGAATTGAGCGGAGGGGGCTATTTGTACCCCTCTTATAGGAAGAGGGGACAACAGAGCAGGGGGCGAGGTGTGAGGGTGGGGACCTCAAGACGTTCATGACGTTGGGTTGTTCTGTGGTACGGGGCAACCGCTTTGTGGAGGTGGCGTCGGTCCCCTGAGGGACTGACTAGCCGTCAAAGTGCCCTGTTGCTTGCAGATCCGGAGCACCTCATCAAAGGCGGCAGTGGTGGTACTCGCCGGGTTTTAGTGGGTAGAGCTGCGTCCACTTACCATCTTTCGGGCGCAGCGAGTCCCACATACCCGCCTGAGGAGACCAAAAAGAGAGAAAAAAAAAGAAAAAGCAAGCCTATAGCCTATAGCCTTCCTCAATAAACGAGCTATCTAAAACTGAAAGAATCATTCAAATATCAATAGTTCCTGAGATTAGCGCGTTCAAACAAACAAACTCTTTATACATTTGTATGAAATAAACGCAAACATAAATATATAAACGATCATCTATACATATAATAAATTTGTAGAGGAGTCGTTTCTGTACATTGAAAATATTTAAAAAAAGAATAGCCTGGGTGTTAAAGAATTACTAACAGAATCCATTTCCAGCATTTTTGGAATTTTTGTCTGTATGTCTGTTTGTCTGTTTGTCTGTTTAGTTGTGCACGCATCACGCGAAAACTACAAAACCAGTGTAAATAAATTTTATCCATAAAAATTTAGCGTAACTTAGAGTAACATTTAGTTTTTGTTTCATCGCAATCGCTTCACTCTATCAAAAGATATATGTATTTGAAATGTAGCTAAATAAGATACTTAACAAATAGGATCAGATCAACGCCATCTATTGACCATTTACGGCAGCTTTCAATATCCTATCTATCATAAAATTTTCTTATCTATCTTGAAATTTTGACCATTTTCTTAGAAAATCTGTCAAAATTTTAAGATATATAAGAAAATTTTAAGATAGGATATTGAAAGCCGCCGTTATAGTACCGATTTATTGACGATTTACAGTACCGACTTACAAGTAGGTATGTAGGTTGTCAACAGATGGCGTTGCATGTATCTGATCCTATTTGTTAAGTTTAACGAATTTGTTATTATATTTTGTTAAAACCTCAAAACGTTGGAAAGGAATAGTAATCCTTACTAATATTATAAATGCGAAAGTAACTTTGTCTGTCTGTCTGGCTGTTACGCTTTCACGCCTAAACCACTTAACCGATTTTGATGAAATTTGGTACAGAGATAAACTAGAGCTTGGAAAAGGACATAGTCTATTTTTTATCGCGTAAAAAAGCTTAGGGGGGGTTTAAAAAGGGGATGAAAGTTTATATGGAAGTTTGTCATTATACATAGAAGATGACGCCCTAAAACTTTGTATTTAGGCACTTAATAAGAATTAAATAACCATGATTAATTAATTGTTCCACCGTTTTTAAGGTTTTCGCCTATATGAGCATTACATAGGAGATGAAAGTTATTAGGGTAGTTCAAAAAAAAATCTAGGTTGCGTTGGCGCAGTGCGACGTAGTGTGGGAAATGTCGCTATATTGCTACCCGAACATGCAGACACGTGAGAGCATTTTTCAGCTGTAACAATTTCGATTTGTTCATAGAATTTTGCTTTCGTTAATGTTCTTAATATATTCGGCGAAATGCAATGTTTCATGTATTGTTATTTGTATTTAATTATATGTTATTGAATGGAAAAAAGGGGGCTGCTATATGTGCACGTTCTAATAAAGCTTAAAAAAGAAGATGTGGCCCATCCAAATAGATAAAGAATTGTATGACACTATTATCCAAAACATGGTACACGGTCCCTGTGGTGTTAGAAATTCAGCCTCGCAATACACGAACATTGGAAAATGCACAAGGATTTTCACTAATCAGTTGATAAAAGAAACTGTGCAAAATGACAATGGCTACCCGTTGTACAGGCGCACAGCGCCCGAAGACGATGGCCGAACAGTTACAATTAAGACTCGATCTGGAGCGAACGAACCTTAGACGTCCCATATTTGCCTATTTTATATAAAATTTTCAATGCCCATATTAATATAGAAGCCTGTAGCTCTGTCCGCGCAATCAAATATACAAATATATAAACAAAGGAATTGACAGGCTATAATATTTAATCTCAGGAATGAAGGTGGAGCACATCTTCAGAATGAAGTGCAAACATTTCAAGCAGGACGTTACGTCAGCAGTAATAAAGTAGCGTGGCGGCTCCTTAGCTTCCTCTTGCCTAAAAGACATCCAACAGTAACCTATCTTGCTGTACACTTAGAAAATGAAGAGTGCATATATTTTACCGAGAACAATTTCCAAGAAAAAGTATCTACAAAGCCCAAAACAACATTAACAGCCTTTTTTCATCTTTGTCAGGGCGATTCCTTTGCCAAAACGTGTTTCTGTGCTAAAATCTCCCGTTGTTATACCTGAAACACATCTACAAAGGACTGCGAACGCCGTTTTCAATGTCTGTTGAAAATTGGCCCAGAATGAAATCATCTGATGCCCTTGGTCATGTGTACACCGTCCACGATACTAATTTTGAATGTTTCTGTTTACGTTTGCTGCTACACCAAATTCAGGGTCCTATAAGCTATAATGATCTTAAAATTGTCAACGGCCAGAAATTCGGAACATATAGAGAAGCATGTGAAACTCTGGGTCTGTTAGAGAATGATAATCACTGAGACGAAATTATAAAGGAAGCTGTCCAGTGCAAATCACCAGCCAAAATCAGAGACCTTTATGCAACCCCTTATAATATTATCATCTTGCGGGCTATCTTATCCTAATGAATTATGGAACAAATATAAAGAGTACATGGCGGAAGACATTTTGCGTAGGCTACATTAGACACACAGGGACATGATATACAATGAACACATTTATCATCATCAGCATAACGAAGCCCCTGGAAAAATTTAAGACAAAGTAATGGCTATAGTGGATAAGCGTTTGAATGAATTTGGAATGATTAGCCCTCGGAGAACGAACGAAAATGAACTATCAGATGAGATTATACGAGAAATAAACTATGACATACCAGCTTTGCAGCAGCAAGTAGCTGAATTTATACCCAAATTACTACCAGAACAAAAACGAGTATTTGACGAAGTGTTGCAGCTAACAGAACCTGGGAATGGCGCGCTACTCTTTGATCTCACCCAGGAAGATTCACCTATCTGTAATTTTAGTAAAAATAGCGCATGGCATGCTATTGCACGTCAGTGCAAAATCTTGGTGTGGGATGAAAGTACGCACAAAAAAGGGTAGAAACACTAAATTGAACGCTCCGGGATTTGCGCAACAGTACCTATGTTATTTTAATTTTAATTTTTATTTATGGGAGAGATGGTGGTTTTATTGGCTGGTGATTTCCGCCAAACGTTAGCAGTCATTCAGAAGGGGACATTTGCAGACGAAATTAAAGCATGTGTCAAGTCGTTCACTATATGGGCCACCGTAATGAAGTTCAGTTTGACTACAAATATGATGACACAAATGCTGGCAACCATGCCGAAACACTATTTAAAATAGGAGATGGTCGGCTAGAAACTAATGTAGAGGGCTGATTCAATTAGTACACAGTGGTTTAGAATTAGTTGCAAGTGTTTACCCAGACTTACAAAACAATATACAAGAAAATCAATATTAATGTGAAAAAGCAATTTTAGCATCTAAAAATGATATTATCAACTAAGTAAATCCTGACATATAAGTAAGAGTAAAGTACTAGGACAGGTACAACAGAGTATTTATCAATAGACACAGTTATGGTACAGAAAAGAGCATATCATATCCCGTAGAGTTTCTAAATTCGCTTGAGCTGTCAGATGCACCCTCACAAAAGCTTAAATTAAAACTAGGTGTCCCAGTCATGCTCATGTGAAATTTGGATGCCTGAGACTACATATGTAATGACAATTTTTCTAATTGACAATTGTATGTAGCATGCTCGCGTGTGTCCAATGCCCAGAATGTCTACATTCTATCCCCATGGCATGGAAAGACAATATATAATATTGTTTACAATAGTTTATTAACTGTTCCGAGTTGTCTTCTTTGTTCTAAATCAGGAAAGGGGAACTGCGCTACTCCAAATTTTACGCGAGCGAAGCCGCGGGCAATAGCTAGTATTAAATAGTCAGATTTATCTAGAATGGTGCAATATCCGCTCATTTATATGCGTCTCTATTTTAGTCGGTTTATATTTTCTCGTCGTTTGATCTGCGCGGTTACTGAGGTTTTTGCATAATTATGCCGTTCAAGGTACTTGTACGTTTTTATTTTTCAATCCACAATATTTTTTTCCCTCCCTTTTTAATGATATCGAACCTTTTGTCTTAATACCAAACGAGCGAAATATATCTGAATGGGAATCTTATTGTTTTATCGGGAAACTCATTAATAATGCTATAATTCTTTAATATATTGTTTTGTATTGAAACCACTGTTTACGGACTTTATCATATTAATAGATGAATAAAATAATGTAATAACTATTTATTGAACATTTTATCTTGTTTTACATTAATGTTTGTATTGTAGTATCAACCCTTTATGTCCCACTGCTAGGCACCTCCTCGAAATCAGGCTGGGAGGGTAATGGGCCAGTAGTTCACCGCGCTGGCCCAGTGCGGGCTGGTGAGCTTCACATACCTTCAAAGACTTTTAATCTCATCAGGCAGGTTTCCTCACGATGTTTTCCTTTACCGGTGAGCGAGCAATGGTCTCGTGTTTGAGACCTTTAGAAATTTAGAAAAACCCATTTCAAGGCACACACGGGAGGGTCAGGATCGAACCCGGAACCACTCGCATATGAGGCCGAGTCCATCCACCACTGGACCATCGTCGCTGTTGTATTGTAAGCAGCGACGTATTGTAGGGCCTAGGCTGTCCCCCCGTACCTAAGAACTAATTCCATAACATTTAACCATTGTTGCTGTAAATTATCCGAAACATCTCCTACTAACCAACCAAAATCGATTTTCTAGCTGGTTCTTCCTATCGAAACGACCAACCCGAACCGTGCACCATTTTCATCGTTTTACAAGTGCCCAACTGAGCCAAAGTTTATTTATTTATTAACCTGTATTCGTTCACTGTCACAGACCTCTTTCAATAAACGCCAAGTATTTATTTTCTGTCGATTCTTTCGTTTAATTCCAAGATGGCCGATCGCACGAACATTTTGAGTTGCGTTGATTCCAATGCATTTCCTTGCCAAGAGTCATATTTAATTAATATTTGGATACCTCTATTATCATTAACCTTTTCCGGTCTATTTCTCTACATATTACTTTTTAAATTAATGTTAAGAGAGCATACTCCACTTGTATGCAAGTGGAACCAGAGATCGTACTCTCATATTCTTAGAGGTTGATCTCCATCTTCCGTACTATGGTTATTTTTATATCTGGATTCTCATATAAGACTTTTTTAATCCTATCCTCTGGTCAAGAGCCTAACACTCTCAGGTAGATCGCTAACGTTAATGGTTCTGAGATTATAAATTTAACAGCACTGCTATTTGCAACATGCGCTTAGACTAATCTCTTATTAAAAGTCCCCTGTATTCAAACCAAAGAGAACTCTATTTTATTAAACTTAAGGTTAATATTGAATTGATAGGAATAAATATAAAATTCTTGTTGCTTATGCTGCCGTATGCTATATGAGTCCAGGAGATTGCTAGCATATTGAGTTAAGTTGACATCCTTAAGTATGTTTTAAAATATTCTTAGAGCATTTATTATTCTTAACTATTGGTAGTTCAATTATCGTAGTTTTTCCCAGTCTACGGGTATTTTCATTTTAAGATTTTTAGGGGAAAGAATTTAAGATTTTTAGGGGAAAACATATTTGGAATTTTGCATATGTTTTTGCCTGGGTTACGATAGCATCCGTAATAAGAATTCTCCACGCAGGAAAGGGTAATTTCATAATTTTGAAACGTATTTTCCTTGAAAGTTAAATAAAGTAATTTTGTATAGCACTTTCAGAGCCAAATAAAAGGTTATGAAAATGCCTGAATGCTATCGTGCACGGCTTTAAAAGTCTTTAGGATAATTTGTTAGAATAAAGGAAAAGGAATTTTCCCCGTATGGAAACCGTAAGTTACATAAAAAAGTAAAGCATCAAGGCCATGTATGTCCCAATGTCTCCTCCTCGAAATCAGGTAAGGAGGGTAGTAGGCCTTAGTTCACCGATACGATGGCCAAATGCGGGTTGTTGAATTGTCTCTGTATTGAAAATAAACGATTACTACAACATATAAAAATACATACAATCCAAAATTTTCACCCCTCTGCGATCAACCCTCATTTTTTAATAGAAAAATTAGTACTTTTGGCAGAACGAAGTCTGTCGGGGCAGCTAGTTATAATGTATCCACAGCACATTTTTTACTACGATATCACCGATCTAGGTTAAAATCGTGTGATTGGTAATATTATATAATATTGGCCATCAAAACAGGAGTCCAAAAATTTCAAACAAATTGCTTTGGTCACTCAGCCGTATACACATGGGGCCCGGCCGATATGAAGAGTATTTGATTAATCAATAAACCAATAATACTCGGAAAATGTATAAAATTGTACCCTAACTGGAAACAATCATTTAATTAATAATGAAAACTTTCTTTGAATAATAATTGGAAGTCAATTTTATTTTATTAATCACAAAATTCAACCTCTGTTTTAGATCAATATGTGGGAATGCGGATCTGAATCCTGGAATCATATTTAAATATTAAAATGCGTACCATTCCTATGAATACACTTACGTGTGCTTACAGGTTCATCATGTCTATAGTTACCTACTATGTGTACTTATAGAGTACACAATATCAAGATATTATGTTGTATTAGAATGGCTGACTCAATGTATATGATCTATATTTTATTCAATTTAAAAAAAATATATAAAATCTTAAGTTGAAAATATATCGATGTAAAATATATTTTTTTCATATTTTATAGCTTATTAAGTTTTTGCCGGCCCATATTTGGATCCCTATAATCCACTGCTAAAGATAGGTATCCCTCAATGAACGCCAAGACGAACGATCCCTTGCCACTCGCATCCAACACGGACCTGCCACTGCACAGAGATCGTCTTCCCACCTGGTTAATGGCCGACCAACACTTCCTCTACCTAAACGCGGCCTCCACTCTTGAACCTTATTGCCTTATACCTTATGCCTTGGTCCATCGACCATTCATTATCTTTAGTGTGTAACCACTAAAGAGTCCATATCAGTAACTTTAGGTCTCTGGCGGATGTTTTCATTTAGAATCATATCTGCCAAATAAACAGAAAGCATAGCATGCTCCATAACACATTGAGCTACGGTAAATTTTCGGACTAGTCGTTTTAGAGACCATTTTTGGATCCTTGAACGCAACCATGTTCGCGGGAGGACTAAATCATTGATCTTTGCGTGGTTCATATAGATCTCTGTCATATAATATTATCTGTGTCATTAAGCCCGTCATAATCAAGGTAAGCCGGAGCTATTCAGATCACATGCTCACAAACATGATTGCATATCGAATATGACTATAACACTTCTAATGGTTTGTCAGAAGTTTCGGCAGCTGGATCTTAACAAGGCCCTTAGTGAAATTATGGACCAAGTCAGCAGTGCCCGACTTGAGTTGGACGGCTCTGACCGTTTGGCTGACGGGCTGCCGGAATAAACGTCACGCATGTGAGGTACGAAGTTTTGGACGTTCTTATTATTTCCGTAATATGTTTTTTAAAGTGAAAATTTTATGACATCTTCTCAAACTTTTTCGTCTGCGTGTTGCATGTCGCGTGACGGTCGGGGCGGCGCCTATAGTTAGCATCAGCTGACCACGTAGTGTATAGACTATTACTTATTTGTGCCAGTGCTCCACGTTTTTTAAATGTTAATAATAATTTGTTTGTTAAATGTTAAACCACACAATCTTTTTTTTTCTCTAAAGAAAAAATAAATCACTCACCAAACAGCTCAACAGAAATGGACGAAAGCTTGAACTAAAAGATTGTGAATAAATAGTAAGTGCCTTGCCAATGGCAACTAACCGACTAACTAACAAACGTTTCTTATTCTATTATCAATAGTAGCACTTAATTCCTTAAAAAATTTGCTAAATCTGTTCAGTGCCTAATGTTACTGATATTCATACATTAATGACAAAAGTAAGAAAAGAAAGAGGCAAGTAAAATAGTAAAAACCTAATTTGAGTAATGAGAGTCCAGTGGTTATGGGCTCGGGATCGGAGTAAGACGCGCGGTTCGATCCTGACTCCCTCTGGTGCCTTGAAATCAAGTTTTTCTAAATTTCTAATTGCACTGGAGCACGAGTTCATCACTCGCTCACCGGTGAAGGAAAACACCGGTTTTGAAGGTGTGTGTAGTTCATCGGTGAACAATGGCCCATTACCCTCCTCGCTTGATTTCGAGGTGACCCGCACCCAGCAGTATGATATATAGGGGTTGATATTTTACTTTTCTTTTACTTTTTCTTTGCTTTTTCTTTCGATTCGCTTTCGCCGTGCAGTAATGGCATGTGTCTCTATAATCTCGTCGTTTCTTTAAAAATATTTTCTGTGTATATAACAAACCTCATCCCTCTTTCGTGTGTCCGTCATTTCAATTTTAAGGACTGCTTCAAACTGGAATTCCGTTCGACATCCGCAAATCGAGGACACCGGGATGTCATGACAACCAGCATACAGCCGCTCCAGAACACATCATACAACCTGCAGTGGAGTAACCATAGCTAGGTAAATTATATAAAGCCAAAAATATCCTAAATTAACTGTAGCACGTGGGTGTGTGTTAGGCTCGAGTGCTGGTATAATACTCGTTTATTAGATAAATACATTATCTTATATACTAATTACATAATACATAAGGGGCATTATATTTTAATATTGCTGTTTTCACGGGTCACAAGTTATTAATTGATTTTATTTGGTAGATATACCATAAGTAACCACGAAATAGACTTTTGCTAAAAAATATGTCCAATTAGAACAAAAAATTATAAAGAAAAAAGATTTGATTGTTTCTTTGTAAAAGGCTCCGAAACTACTTGACCGATGTGAAAAATTATTTCACTGTTGGGAAGCTACACTATCCCCGGTGAACATAGGCTATATTAAATTTTCAAAAAAGTTAGAGACCCGTATTAAAACTAAGTTCACGCAGGCGAAGACGCGTGCAACAGCTAGCTACATATATTATTATTATAAAATTTATATTTTGTTGCACTTGTAATAATTCATTAATATACGAAAATATCAGAACAGTAGTATAGTTACATTTTATTTTCAAATATGATATTAATTTGAAATGGCTCATGGTAACTATAAATTTACTCATGAGTTATTTTTTTACACTTTAGTCTCCATAATAAACACAGTTAAAAATATGATTCTCAATTCGTATATATTTTCATTTGATTTTTTAAGTATCTTTGTATTTTTACAATAATTCCCTTCCATTTTTATTAATCACGTGATGAAAAAATATAAGTTAATTTTGATATGAAATTCACGATAGAAGCTTGAGTCGAAAAATCGTACGTTAGGAGTTTTAGGAATGTTCGGAAGGCTTTTAGGGATTAAAACATAAATCGTCCGAAGGCTAACGAGCGACGAGGTCACGATGAGTGATCATCTTTATCAAGCCTTTGAAGCTGCAGGAGGAAATAGAGCCTCTGATTAGCGTTTGTTTTAAGGTAGAAAAGTAGTCTTGAATCTTAAACTAAACGAATAGAAAATAAAAAGATGTGTGTGTGTGTGTGTGTGTGTGTGTGTGTGTGTGTGTGTGTGTGTGATTCACATACGATATAAGTGAAACACACGTTAAATGCTCAAATACAAGCAAGTATTTGGCAGTGTACAATATACACACACACCGACATTTTGTTGTTCTCTCGCTCTTTTGTATTTGTGTCTCTTACCTGTCGTTTTTTCCGTTGCATCCGGTTTGAAATCACAACGATTCTAAAGAGTACACTTCAATAAAAATGAATCCTTATAGAAATAAGCTACTTTGCGTTACCTTTTATAAATTATGGGTTCTAATCCTAAATCCTTACTAATATTATAAATGTGAAAGCGTGGATGTTTGTTACGCTTTCACGCGAAAACCACTCAACCGATCATCATGAAACTTTGTACACATATTCTCGGAGGTATTACAAGTAACATAGGATACATAAAAAAAGGAAATTCTTGCGGGCGAAGTCGTAGGCAACAGTTAGCAATATAACAAATATGAAAGTAGGTATGTTTGTTACGCTTTCATGCGGAAACTACTCAACCGATCATCATGAAACTTTGTACTCATATTCTCGTAGGTACTAGAAGTAACATAGGATACATAAAAAAAATGTTTTTTTTTTGCTAACCCGGGTTGAATGTGCGGGCAACAGCTAGTATTATATTATGTTTCACATCTTCCAGGTGTCCCGTACCAGAAATTTTAGGGTGTTATAGTATCGTTAGAACTGTTATTTGACGGAGAAGATACAGTCTCTACGTAAAATAATAGTTATTAGGTTACTTATATTGTCTTTCTCCTAAAAGAGAAATGTTTATACTCTAATTAAATTAAATTAGTTTCTTGGCAATAACGTGGAGTGTTCCAGAAATTGGAAATTCATTTGAACGTTTCTTTTATAAATAAGGCTTTTGTCCGCGGCTTCGCCCGCGTCAAGTTAGATTTACCAATGTAAATATTTTTTTCATTAAAAGTATCCCATTTTACTTCTAAGACCTCCAAGAATTATCCATATAATATAACCATCGGTGAACTATGGCCCATTACCCTCCTCGCCTGATTTTGAGGAGGAGACCCGTGCCCAGCAGTGGGACATATAAGGGTTAATACTTTACTTTTTTTTACCTCCAAGAATATGTGTACAAAGTTTTACGATGATTTTTAAGAGGTTAGTTAGTTTTTGCGTGAAAGCATAACAAACAAACTTACATTCACATTTATAATATTAGTAGTGATACTAATTGTACATTTTAGATGCGACCAACGTTATGCGACGTTTAAATAAACGCTGAGTTTCAATCACGCGAGCAATATTACTGTTTGTTTTAAAAATCTCGTATGTTTTATTAATTGTTGAGGTTATTCTTTGGGTCTTATTATTTTTGATTCGCTAGAAAATGGCATTTTCTTTATTTCACATTTATTACATTACACATATTATATATATATCTAGAAATCTGGTCGGCTTGGTTGCAAGCCCGTGGGTTTTTAGCGGTCACGCATAAATTACGTCCCGCCTTAAGAAGTTAAGGGTTAAAAAGTGTAATGTTTGTGACATGGGGTGGATGTTGGTCCAAAATGGCGTCACGTCCCATTTTTACCGAAAAGGATATTAATAAATATGAAACTAATTTTGGGACAGCTGTTTAAATTGACGGTCGGTTGGTCGAGTGGTTTGGCTGGTGGATACTAATCAAACGATCATCATGAAACTTTGTACACGATATTATATTTTCAGAGATACTAGAAGTAACATAGGATACATTAAAAAAAGGAATGTTTATGCCAACGCGGGTGAAGCCGCGAGCAACAGCTAGTTTAAGCGCGACTAGGGAGTAGCTCAGATTTTTTTCTGACGGAAGTAACGCTCAGTGTTCCATATTTAAAATTGTGATTTGTAAAACTTTTTAAGGCGCGACTAGTGGGCAACTGACTGATTAAATATTTCTGACGGAAATACCTAACTCTCATTCTATATTCAAAAATAGTAAATCGCATTGGTCGTGAGTTATAATACTCACCAATGCAACATAGGTAAATTGTAAACACTGCTGTACACGTTGGCAAAGCGCGGTCGATGCGTGAGTTCGGACAACGACCAACATGTTTTGGGCGTTGTGGCAACTAAGAACAACTGCAATTACTAGTGGCAAAGATCATAATAAATTACTTATAAATTGTGAAGGTTTACTTCAATAGTCCGTAAAGGTTACACGCACACACTTTTTTTTATATATAAAAAAGGACGTTTTATCATCTCATAGCATGGAGGGAGATTCTTCTATTGATTGCTGCCTTGACAAATATTTATTACCACTATGATAAATATAACAAACGAAGTCACGGGCTAAATAAAGCTGTAAAAACAATACGCTTTTATAAGCGAGTTCTATTCCCCGTTCAGAAACTCGTCCTGTAAGTCGCGGTTCCCGAGGGAGCTGTTTCGGATAAACGCTAGTTCTAAGCACTTTACGATACGAAGCAAAACATTATGTGCTTTATAAGTATACTATGTTGTTACGCTTTACTTACTCTCAGTCGGACTACTAGCAATTTTTATAGTAAAGTAAAGTATTAACCCTTTAATGTCCCACTGCTGGGCACGGATCTCCTCCTCGAAATCAGGCGAGGAGGGTAATAGTTCACCGATGCGCTGGCCCAGTGCGGGTTGCTGAACTTCACACACCTTCAAAGACTTTCAATCTCATCAGGCATGCAGGTTTCCTCGCGATGTTTTACTTCACCGGTGAGCGTGCAATGGTCTCGTGTTTGGGGTGCATTTAGAAATTTAGAAAAATCTATTTCAAGGCACACACGGGGGTCAGATTCGAACCCAGAACCTCTCACATAAGAGGCCGAGTCCATCCATCACTGGATTAAATGAAACTCTAATGAGATCACAATATAATGGCAGTCGAGTTATATAACAGCGTATAGCAATTTTTATAATATAATAATACCAGCAGCGCCCCGCGGTTTCACCCGTGTACTTCCCATTCTCGTGGGAGTACAGGGATAAATTATAGCTTATGTGTTATTCTGATGTGTAGGCTATATTATTGTAAAGTTTCATTAAAATCCATTCAGTAGTTTTTACGTGAAAGAATAACAAACATCCATTCATCGATCCATACTTACAAACTTTCGCGTTTATAATATTAATAGGATTAGCGTCTTGGCGTTCATTGAGGGAGGCCTTTGTTCAGCAGTGGACAGATAAAGGCTGATAAAGGAGAGACGAGGGTCTCTCGCTCGAGAAACCGAACCCATCCCCACAGAACCATCGTCTCTCAAAATATATAAAAGTACACAGACTCATCTAAAGGTATTTAAGCTAAAAGCTATCTTAAATGAAATAACTTCTGACATTCAACCTCCCTCATCAATAAGGTTAACAAAAACAATTTTAACCTGGTTAAGGAAGTCTTAAGACCCCTTAAGTCTTTCCTAATCCGGCCTTCGAAGTTACTGTAAGGCTAAAACGGACCGATGTTAGAAATGATAAGTGAGAGAAACGTGTTAGGAAAAATTGCTTTCTATTTTGTTCTAATTTAGTTCTTATCGATTCGTCTTTAGAGGTGATTGGGATTAAATCGAAAATAAAACTCCATCTACTGGTTATATTGAAAAGACTTTTACTGATTTGTATTTATTTTATTGACGTTTCGGATACTTTACAACCTTGGTCCTCGTAATAAAAAAAAAATGGTTTTTTATGTTTTTTACGACCAGCTTAAAAAATAGGTTGTAAAAAAATACATACAATACAATTACGACAATATGTATGCAGATATTTGTAGACATTAAATTTATTTCTCCGTGGTGCATCGCGTGGCACAGCGGCTTCCCGTGGCTCTTCTATGCTCTCTTTCTATTGACTTTTGTTAGTCACTTCAATCCTGTACTGTCTCCCGTTTAACCGGGATGGGAAGCTGGAAATATTTCCCACTATTCTTGAATTCTTTTGATGATATACCCAGAGCTCCCTGTGATCAATGGTTCAGAGTGAAACAATGTGGAATGCCGTCGCTACATACTGCGAATACGTGATGCACGCAAAAGAGGTAGCAGAAAGGGAAAGAGAAGCTCTTGCATCGAATCCCTCTCGCAGAAGACGTACTAGGCGCCGGAGAAGAGCGCATAACGACCTCTGGCCGCCGTAAATAGCTGGCCTGTAGGCGTCGGATGTAGGGCGGTCCGTCGCCTCAACACCAAACAGGCTCGAGAAGGTGGCGCGCTGTGTTCCGCGTGCGCCTCTCAGGGGAACTCAGTAGAGTACAAACTGTGAAGGGACCTGCCATTGACAGGTCAAGGACTGCAGGCGGGGGATCTGGTGAATGCAAGAGTGCGTACCCCGTACCCCGCCTATAGGTCAGACGAGGAACACCGGGGTGCTTTTAGCAGGTTAAAGTCCTGCACACCCCCTTCGCTCAGCCAAAGCGGAGGGATAGTCCATGAGGATTTTACACCCCGAAAAAAAAAAAAAAAAAAAAAAAGGGCTCCCTGTGATCGTATCAACTGTTCTGAAAACAATTCATATTCCGAATGTAGGAACAAATGACGTAAGCATTTAAAACCCCAAAATGCACCAAAGGCCAGAAATAAATCGCCATATCGCCGGCTTTATTATAAATTGTCATACGTTTTTCATTTAACCCTCCACTCGACGCCGTGATTGGGATAAAAATACCCCTTTAATCAATGTAACCCAAATACAAGATTGCAGGTTTGACATGATATGCGATACGTGATAAGTACTGGTTTTTGTGATTTACAGAATGTTTTTGTTGGAATTGAGCTTTGCATTTGTGAAGATGGATGAGGTTTTCATCAGAGTCAATTTTAATATTTTGTTTTTTTTTCAACGTTACATTTAGTTGGCTATGTATTGAACTTGAACTTTTGCCATAAATGTTAAGAATTTAACGAAAACAAAAAAAGTCAGCTATGAAAGTACTCTGAGTGCAGTGATCACTTATAACTAGATGAACTGACTCAAATAATTCAGACGTACATACAAGCACAATTCTTAAGAATTTTTTGTGGCGACTTTATTGGAGACAAGTCTACAGTTCGCACTCGCTCGCTCTCGTAGGCTCATACGCTGGGGACATCGCGGTGTCCCTCTCGTCACGCCGCCAAGCGGACGTTTACATCGAAAAGTTTGTCCTCAAAGCGCTCATAAGAACTGTCCTTCTATACTACGTCTGAATTCTTTGACTGACTGTACATTTACCGTCTTCTAAAAGATATTATACTATTATACTACTACTACTAAGATAGACCTTCCTTTTCACTAGTAGTAGATTGTGTGTAAGTATGTATTATCATAAAGATTCATCAAATTACATTGTATAGTGTCTGCGTGTAGTAGGTAACAAACATACACCAATCCATTCTTACAAACATTTATTAATAATATTTGTAGAATTTATATATAATAAAGATTATTATTATTATTATTATTACTTTAATTAATTGCATAATATTAATCGGCTAAACCGATAATACCTTCTGATATGAGTTTGGTATCCAACAATGGACCTAGAAGTATTGTACGCGGTATTGTGGGCTGATAGCATTTATATAAGAATAGGCCGTCAATAATATCGTATCTATTGTAGTGCTTACTACATCCAACATCATCATCAGCGAGGCGGCCTTTCATCCATGTTCCATCCATATTTGCTAGATGCTGCCTCTGGTGCGAGGGAAGCGTTATACCACGTGCTGTGACAATATCATTATTAGCATCACCATTAAGATGGTCCATGGACCAACCTCTCTGCAAGCGTTACTTAACCTGATGAACCGATCCGCGCGGCTATTACCACTGAGCCACGAGCTCCCACCTGGTTAATGGCCGACCAACACTTCATCTATCTAAATGCGACTTTCACTCTTGAACCTTAATGGCCCATCGGCCATCCGTTCTCCTGAGTGTGTGACTATCTCATTGCCACTTCAATATGCTTATTCTTCGCATGATATCGGTAACTTTAGTTCTCTGGCGGAGGTCTTCGTTTCGAATTCTATCTGTCAAAGTAACACTTAGCATAGCACGCTCAATATCAAGTTGAGTTACGGCAAATATTCGGACCAGTAGTAAATTAAGATGCCACGTTAAGGCGTAGGTCATAACGGGAAGAACGCATTGGTTTCGTCTTCAAACTCTGCGGTATAGACGACGTGAGAATATGGCTACGCAAACCTTATTTAAATGACGTCCGAACCGGAATTTATTAAATAATAAATCCATTCCAATGTTATATTAAATTTGTTTATTCCCGTAATTAAATCCGAGGACACACAAAAGAAACAATATCACACAAGGAAAACGATATGTATACAAAAGAATTGTTTACTCGGGCTATATATAACAATATTGCCATACGTAATAATACGCAATAATATCGTCTAATAACGGAACCTTTGATTTAGTGGCAGCCCCAAACGTATGAAATAAAATTGTTTGTGGTGTACAGTCGGCGAGAGAATTCGATAATTAATATGCTCCCGAATGTAGCAATATGTACGGGAAAATATGGAAATCTTATTGTTTTAGGAGGAAAACTATGGGATTCGTATATTTGGAAGTATGATCCTTTTTTTGTTGGGAATTTTTGATATCATTATTTTTAGGGATATGCCGGAATCCTATTCGATTCGATCGTAAACGATTAGTGTAAATTTCCCGGATTGATTTTAACTCCCAATAAGTGTAACTTTTTCTACTTATTGCGTAGCAATATTAATAGTATTCAAACTCCTAAATTTTCAAAAACCATAGCTAGTAGATTTATTAGACTACAAGCCCATGAAGAAAAAAAAACCTGTGAAATGACCCAACGTGAATAACGCTTAGAAGGCTGGTACTATATCAGAAAATAGCTCTGAACTAGCTCATAGGGAATAAATGGAATTTCCCAAAAATAAGTGAGGAATTACGACCAATAATTGATCACGTACGGCTTCTTTCTTAGTCTATAGATGATTAAAAATTAATGTCGAAAAACCTATATCTACTCATCAAGCGTATTGGGACAAATCATGTTATTTACTTGTGTAGTTTATTTTATATAATTTATTTTATACTTTCGCCGCTTATGCGCATCTTATCAGTAACACAGTCGTAGACTATAGTGGACGTGTGACGTGGTTATCATGACTAAGTGCGTCATCATGGGTAAAAGCTAAAAGCCCCAAAGGAAGATCTCCGATGCTTGAAATGATATTAGCAGTTTTTGAAGAACGGACATATTATTCTAGTAACGTAGAGTTTTTCATCAAATCACGCTGTATATCGCGGCGAATTGTAAAACTCTAATAGCGCGATTCAGGACTGTAGTAAAGATTGGTCCACCACAAGCCTGTGATTCACGCTATCGTGTAGTGTTATTCATAATAGGTATAATACAGATACATAATAAATATCTAATATATAAAATTCTCGTGTCACAAGTGTCCAGGACACGAAGTACAGCGCATCATGAATAAACAACTATACCAGACAATAAACACGAAATATTTGACCGCAAGTGTACTAAAGCGATATATAAATCTGATTGGCTATAAACGTCCTAACGGCCGATGTTTATTGGTCAGTATTTCGACAGTGTTTGATATTATGAGATATTTACTGGCCGATACGGGACACCTGCACAGACGGACAGAACAATTTGTTCGTTTTTATATTGCGGGAAAGACATTATAGGTTTTTGGCAATTTATGATTAAGCGTTCCGTATTTAATGTTGATTCCAGAGTTAAGTTAGCTTTTGCATGTTTTTTTTATCCCTTGAGCTATGCACTCCCTAGTGTCACAGTACTCCCGAACGCATAGGGTCATTCAAACCAATTCATAGTCTGTCTAATCCATATAAAACCCAACCCGACCGATATAATAATAATAATAATAATAATAATCATCATTTATTTCAGGCACTTTGGCTCATAGATATATACCTTACAGACTAACATATATTATTATATTACATTATTGTTAGTATATTTAAACCCTAAAACTATGTTAGTAATCTTCCTAGCACTACGTTTTCGTGCGTTCCGGTGGTACTTGTCCACGGAAGCGACGGAACACCACATCCTGAGGACAGAAGTCTTCGCATAGTACCTCCGGCATATAAGCGTTCTTTGCATAGTTATGCCTTAGGAAGTACTGTGACACCTCATAGTATTGTTTGTAAAAACGGATGTAAATCATAATAGGCATGATGACAAATTTTGAAAAACTACTCTACAATGTTATTACGTATCTACTTTATCCAAAATTAATATTATGTCTGCAAAAAAATAAAGTTTACAAGGAAAAAACGACCTTTTAAAAATACATTTTAAATTTTGCACCAAAACACTAGAATAGTAATGGCGTCTGTTTATGACGTCACATTTTCGTAAACATTTGACAGTTCGCACGCTTGGCAAGCCTCGGCAAACCCTCACACATGTGGATACAGAGTTTGTCTTGGCTTGCGTAGGTTTGCAAGGACTTGTAGCCGATCCGACGAGTGTCGGTATTGTGCACAAATCAAAGGGAATTTGCCGCAAACACTTGCGACGCGTCCACATGTTTGTGCCTTGTGGAGGTTTGGAGTTTGCGGTAAGCCACAAACGTGTGGTAGTGGTATTACAAAATCGTGACGTCACGATTTTATGGTTGGTGTTTGACCTAATATGGCGGATTATCATTTTTTGTAGTTTTATTTTTATTAAAATAAAAAAAAAATCACACATGTAAATTAAAAGTAAGTGATTTATTTAGTGTCTCTGTCCTATATATTGATATTAAATTATAATTTCAGTGATTCTTAGGTACTGTCATCATGCCTATTATTGCAATTTTCATGAACATTTTAAACAGCCGAATGTTTCAATCTTTCTATTAAATAACATGTTCGATTCCTCTTCTAGTCCCAAATGCATGCATCCATTATTGCATTTTGCTAGTTCACTGTGAACGTCTAATCAATCAACACCTGGCAGAATTCCATGACTGAGAGATGTATCGACTTTTGTGAATTCACATATAGGAACCACACAACATGTCTCAAAAGTAGTACATAAGTTTCAGCGGTGGAACAATTCAACTTATTATCTCTTTTTTTTACGCCGGGAAACGCACTGAGGCATCCCATTGGGGAGTGTCTCCCCAGGTGGATATGTGGGACTCGCTGCGCCCGAAAGATGGTAAGTGAACGCAGCTCTACCCACTAAAACTCGAATGCCACCTATGCCGCCTTTAGTGAGGTGCCCCGGATCTTCAAGTAACAGGGCTCCTCGATGGCTAGTCAGTCCCTCGGGGGACCGACGTCACCTCCACAGAGGGGTTGCCCTGCACCACAGAACGACCAATGAGGCGAGGTTCCCATCCTCGCCCTTTGCCCCCTGCCCCCCCTCTTATAAGAGGGGTGCCCTAGGCTACTAAGCCCCACCGCCACGACAAGGCTTGAACCATGGTGAGGACCATTACGATGCCTCCCGCGTAACAGCTCAGCTGTGTTTTAGAAAAATAACAGAGCAATCAGTGGAACTACCAACACCAAGTCTTACCAGCATGCGCCATAGCATTAACACGTCAACGGCCTTTTAATGTCGCAGTGGAAATATATACACCATACTAGGGCCTCGGGTGGGCACACTGGCGTCCGTGGAGACTCGTATTGGGGTGCACTTACCCACTAAAATAAGGGCCTTTGTAAGGGACCCGATCTGCAGGTAACAGGATCACCTCAGCATAGGCGTTACAGCATAGGCAGCAATGGCCTTGGCAAGGCCAGATTCTTCAGATGCGCGTCAAAAGCCGAGCTAATCTTGAGATACATTTTTATTTTCATGGTCAACGTTAACCACTGCGATAATATTTGAAATGTGTTAACAGTTTTCTCCACATGTTATCAATTACGCATTATAAAGAACATAATTTAAGCTTTAGCGTAAACTGGTTTTACATAATATATCTTATTTTCATAATATATAGTTACTTATATATTATACTTTTTCCTAACTTACTTTTTATTAGATATATATTTCGGGTACCTATATTATATTGATAGTCAGGGATACATTTCAATAAAACATTTATAGATTACCATTTATTTTTGCAATCAAAACCAACCCTTCCCACCGTTAAGGGCTTTAGATAAATTCCCAAGCTAAAAGCCTGCTGCGTGGAATATTCAATAAACAAAATCGGAATGCTCTACAAAACTAACGGAAGTGGACGTAAGCTTAAAAATCGATGTCAAAACATTTATCGGGACACGATTCGATGCGATGTCGGAGAGCGTCCATGGCTTTTGTTTTGTCATGTTGCATATTTGATTTCGAGTTTAGTAATTAAAGTTAGAATAATTAAACAGAATCCTGTAGAAGGATGTTGGCCATTAATTCCCTAAATGGTACAGGTGGAGGGGTCTCGCTCCCTAGGTGTCCAGGGAAAATGGAAGGGGATCTACGTTGGTGAGGCAAAAATGTGATACATAATAGGCTATTTGACACTATGAAAAATAATGATGCTGCTATTGCCATCCGTAAACAACAAATTTGAAAAGTAATTTGAATTTAAAACACTAAAAATTTTAACACAAAAAACCGCGATTTACGTCGCATGATAAGCCTTTTTTCTACTTTTACGCCTAGAAATTCACTAACGCATCTCCCAAGAGAATGGGTTTCCCCAGGCGGGTATGTGGGACTCGCTGCGCCCGAAAGATGGTAAGTGGACGCAGCTCTTAAGCCCCGCGAGTGCCACCACTGCCGTCTTTGGTGAGATGCCTCGGATCTACAAGCAACAGGGCACCTCGATAGCTAGTCAGTCCCTAAGGGGACCGACGCCACCTCCACAGGGCCATTGCCCCGCACCACAGAACAACCACTCCCAACGTCTGGACAGTACGATGAGGTGAAGTTCCCATCCTCACCCCTTGCCCCCTGCTCTGTTGTCCCCTCTTCTTATAAGAGGAGTACAAAGAGCCTCCTCGGCTCAATTTGCTTCGCCCAAGATGTTGGGATCACCCTGGCCTACTGAGCCCACGTCGCACGATAAGCCTTGCTTATAGGTTCTTATTCAGATAACGTTATGTACTGCGAGTCTGCCGCCAATTTTGCCACTTTCCTAATCCCACTAGCATGCGACATGTCGTAAGATATATTTTCAGTTTAAAAAGCCGTGAGTCCATTCGGAATTCCGCTGGTCTGTCAATTTGTCCGGCAGTTTGTAAATCATTCACGTCCGCGCCCGCTGCACACAATATGCTGTGTAGGTTTTACCTAATTACTATATACACTGTATACCACAATGTGGTCGGACATTTATTAACAGAATAGGGCACGTAAGCCATGTCAGAGCACACGCCCGACGACAATAGCAGGGAGTCGAAGTGGTCGCCGTGACGGAAATGGGTTTTGAGCATTATACATAAATATATCACTATATTATACTAAAAGTATTATAATATAGATGCACTGGCTGGTTCTACAATAAAATACTTGTTACGGCTTCATAGTTTATTTAGGCAACCTTATTAGGTAATGGTAGGCAGACGACTGCTCGCGCAGGAGGGTCGCCTGTCCTCGTTATACAATATATTACAATGTTGCAATCTTAGCTGACACTACAGTTTACTACTGCGAAATACATATATGTCTGTATGTCCCAACTAATATACACTACAATAATTTGATGTCTGTTGTAGGAAACTTCGAGAAAATCGGCCCTAGAAATAAATGTTATAGCACTTTGTTCAAAAGGTTATACAATATTAAGTCTATATACTATCGGATAGGTTTTTCAACGAAGGTACGACGGCGATCTCCTGCAACTGGATATAAAGACATCTTTGAATTAAAACATAAATGAAATTCAGCCTAGCAAGTTTGCGTAAAAGGGGCTAAGGGATACTTGTTTTATTATAGCTTAGTACCCGGATGACCGCACTTTGCTCAGTTAAGTTGATTATTGAAAACACGAATAAAGCGACATTTTCTAAAAGCGAATCCTAGCTAGAAGTATCGCCTCGAAACTCCATGTACTAAATTTATATTTATACAATACTAAATTTCACGAAAATCGAGAGAGAAAACACAAGAATTGCTCGTTTAAGGGTACGATACGATTAACAGCGCCCCGCGGATTCACCCGCGTACTTTCCATTCCTCTAGGACTACGTGGATAAATGTATGTGTTATTTTAATCTATAAGCTATACTCTTTTTAAATTTTATCAAAATGTATTTAGTAGTTTTTGGGTAGGAGAGTAACAAACATATAAAAAAGGTAAAAAAGGTAATTTGATGAAAGGTGGTAATTATTTTCTTATTAATATAAGGGTGTTTCATTGTTGGCCCAAGCCAGAATTTTACTCGAGTCCTCCTGGGGCTAGATCCATAGATAGCCTAGATATAGGCTAAGATTATAAACGGCTCTCAAAAAGTGATAATGAAAAGTTATTGAAGCTCAGCGTCTCACCATTGCCGTGGCAAACACTGGGTACCTCTATTGCTTGCAACATCAATATCTCTTTGAAACTACATTACAATCATGTTTTAATTTCTTGTTAACATCATTAAAACATTTCTCTTTCTTTCTTCTTTCTTTGAAACACCAAATTCTTGAAATAAATGACTATAAAAGTTTAGTTGTTTTTATGGTCATTTATTTTTGGGAAAATACAACGTGGCCTATCTTTGAAGACGAAGCAAAAGGTATGTTGCCTAATGCAATTTACAAACCAGAATTTCCTGCCATTTGCAATAATTTAATGAAGACACAACTTCTGTCATAATATTATGTGATACATTTTCATCATAATATGCCTAGTTTTTCTCATCTATATTTGGGGGTGTGTTCCAATCTAACCGGAATCAACTAAATACCAATATATTAAATGAAGCGACTGTCTATTTAATCTCCACAACCCTGTTAATAATACGGTAATTCACGGTAAGGCTGGTTGTTAGACCTTCGGGATTCTGACAACCAGTAACGACTTCAAAGATACATGACAGCTCGGATCAACGGCGTAGCTTTCTGATGCGCGGAGGAGTCTCGTTACGTAAAGATGTTTTACCACGGATCAATCCTGCTAAGCGTAGCTTAATCTAATTCCACGAGCTAGGTTACTTTATATATAAAGCTGAAGAGTTTATTTGTTTAAACGCGCTCATCTCAGGAACTACTGGTTGGATTTCAATGATCCTCTCTGTGTTAAATGATCCATTTATCAAGGAAGGCTATAATCTATATATTAACCGTTGTATCCGATAAGATGCCATTGTATATGTTAGTAAACGCAGGCAAAGCTTCGGGCAACAGCTAGTGTATAATATACACTATACTCCGCTAACTCAACGACCAAAAGTGGATCTTGGACCCAAAATGATACCACCACGCCCTGTCCTTAGCGATCTCCTCCCAGTTTACAGCGCCCTCAGTACCTAGGTCTTTTAGTAGATGGTCTTTAAGCTACGAATATTCCATGTTGCTAGTCAGATGTCTATTTTTCAGTATGTAATATACTTAATTTTAATTTGTTGCCGTTACTTATCCGAAACTTCGGGCAAGTAAATATATCTAGTTGAAATAGATACGGTGAGTAAATAGCAGCTAACAATGAAACCCAACGCTAATAGATCCAACAAGCTGAACTCAATGCAGACGGATTTATCGGATTCAATTCCGGGGTAATTAAAACACTTCCCTTTTTTAAGCAATTTTAGCCGGCGAAGTTACAGGGATATAAATTTTAGACCCTCTTTTTTCAGTTATTTATGCGACAATCTCCATTTTTGGTGTTTAGTTTAAAATTAACAAAAGTATCATAAGCGTTTGCCGGTGTAAGGATATTGTGCATTGTGGCCTATATGATAAATTGTGAACAAGAGCTGAGGACTTTGAATATATTTATTTAATTTTTAATATTTTTACTTTATTATACATACGTAGCAATGGTATTCAGCAGTGGATGGAGAGGCTTATGATGATGTTGGATGTCCAACACAGATAGCAGATTTTACGATAAGTTATTCTGCGTATTATATTTATAAAAATAAATACTATATCACTGTAATATCATTTGTACCTTCACTTGTATGTTTATATATGAAAGAAAATTTTCTGAAAGATTAAAGGGGCATGTTGAGTTATTTCTAAAATAAAATATGTAATTACTGGCTCAGAGACTTAAAATATTATGTGTTCAAAATTAGAATAGGCAACACATTGCCTGGAGCTATCCAAATAAACTATTTTAGGTACTTTTTTACTATTTATATCCTATTAGATGGCGCGTTAAAAAAACTTTAAATTTCGCACAAACGTAATACAGAAATATGGCATATCTATCACCAACTAGACTCAGTTCAGAAGACATTTATTATCCGGGAGGGTGGATGAATATTCAAATGAATCCAGGGCTATCGGTGTCAGGGGCGTGCTGTCTGTACTTTATAGTCGCTGTGGAAAGAAAGGAGAATTTAATTTACTTTATGGAATCTTCTCGGTTATTACATTTATATTGTTGCTTGTGAACATCTGCACAAATATATCAAATATTTGCGTGTTTGGTTTTGGTTCATTAATGCGGTTCACGTGCGGATCTTTGTGCAGCACATGTTGGATGTGAGTGGCAATTGAATCGGGCTGTCGAGTCGAGCTGGCGTTCACTGCGGGAGGTCTAGATTCAACAGTGGACGGAAAAAGCTACTAATGATTATGAAGTTCAGCTTAAGAGGTAATTTTGAAATCTCATATGTGGATTTGATCAACCTGTATAAAAAAATATATCAAATATTTGCGTGTTTGGTTTTGGTTCATTAATGCGGTTCACGTGCGGATCTTTGTGCAGCACATGTTGGATGTGAGTGGCAATTGAATCGGGCTGTCGAGTCGAGCTGGCGTTCACTGCGGGAGGTCTAGATTCAACAGTGGACGGAAAAAGCTACTAATGATTATGAAGTTCAGCTTAAGAGGTAATTTTGAAATCTCATATGTGGATTTGATCAACCTTGGCTTGAGCCTCGTCTTTAACTTTAGCTTTGGCTTAGTCTTCAGCTTTAACTTTAGATTTGCCTTCAGCTTTAACTTTAGCTTCACTTTCTGCTTCCATTTTGGCTTCGTCTTCAGCTTTAATTTTGGATTCGTCTTTAACTTTAACTACGGTTTTGACTTTAGCTTTAAAATGCTTGAAACACCAAAGATAGTATTTGAAGGTTTCCAGCTCTGTATACGTGTTTTCAAACTCGCTAATGGCAAGTCAAAACTCGTGTGAAAATAAAATATAATTCAAGTCGGGCATAATGATCGATTGGTCAGCATTAGTGCTCGTTAAGATCGAAACAGCTTTCACAAAAACACTTTCCAAACCGAAACCGATGACTTGGCGATATTTTTTTTTCTGTTCAGCATTCATTTTAGTTTCAAATATTACATGACTAGTGTTAATATAGGTATATCCATTATTTAGACCAAGTAAAGCTTCTAATTTTATCGTAAAAAAATAAATGTAAGCAATTTCTTCTTATTAGAAGTACGTTTATTATGTGTACTTTGTTAGTTTTACTCCAAGAGAAGATGATGAAGAGCTGATGATAATAATGGATTATTTTTGGAATATGACTATTTAGTACAATTTTTAACAATAGAATAACAAATAATCTGACAAAAAATATAAGTAATACCTTTTATTGAAACTAAATATCGTATATATTGTTAGAATTGATTATAATTAAATCACATTTTTCTTACTATTAAAATATTTTAAACCACAGAAAATAATAAAAACTTCGTGTCCATCCATCAGGTGGATCATAATCATCATATCAACAGGTTTGTCCATAGATGAGTGACCATCTCTACGTAAAAAGACTCCTCTGTGCGTCGGAAAGCACATTAAGCCGTGAATCCCGGCTGTCATTCTTACATCTTTGACAGTCGTTATGGGTCGTCAGGTGCTCGAAAATCTGACAACCAATCTTACCACGGAGTACTCTCCAGTTACAGTCACGGAGGTCAAATAGACAGTAGCGTCATTTAAAATAATGTTATTAAACTACATCCAGCTAGACTAGAAGCCAACAAAAGGCCAAAAGAAGGAAAAGCATGCCTCTAACCATCTTACAATAACCAAATATATAACATGATGTGCAATCAACGCGATAACAGACAAAATTAATCGGCTAAAACTTTGAAACCACAAAATGTGTATATTCCAAGTAAAAATTAATTAAGGAAAGTTCATAAAAAACGGTAAAGTGTTTTAAAATATCAACAGATAAATACGGACGTCACGAGTAAAGTTGATAGGAGTTTGTAATTAAGTAGAAAACTTGAACGTAACATAAAAACTTAAAATAATTCGTGAAAATCAGCGCTTGTGGATTTTTCACACTTTTTCCTAAAGTGAATTCCTGCTTTTTTATATTTCAATTTCGAGGCCATTTTTAATGTAAGCATTATGTTCGCGCCTTGGCAGTAAAATCGACTTGAATGTCGTGATGGCAAGAGTATATTATCATCATCATCATCATCATCATCATCACTATTTTTTTTCAAAAATCAAAATCATTTTTTTTTATTTAAAGTAGTACCATCAAAGTATCTTTTTGAACGTTAATTGAGTCTACCACCGGTTCCAAAGCAAGCCCACTGAGAAGAACCGGCGAAACAAACTCAGTGAAACGAGTCTTTTCAAATATTCAACATGATCATCATCATGATCACGATCATCACCATCATCATTATCATGACCCCTACCCGTCCACTGCTCAACATAGACCTCTCAAAAAACGCCACGATGTCTGTCTCTTGCCGCTCGCATGTAACACGGACCTGCCACTGCACGGAGTATCTTCCCACCTGGTTAATGGCCGACCAACACTTCGTGTACCTAAACGCGGCATCCACTCTTGAACCTCTCTGTCTTAGCCCATCGATATATATTATGTAAGGTATCTATTATATTATATTGTAATATGTGGATGTATAATATGATTTGTTTTACCGTTTCTTTTCAGTGGTCTTGCTTTGGAATCGGTGGTAGACTCATTTGACGTTCAAAAAGATACTTTAGTGGTACTATTTTGAATAAAAAACTTTGATTTTAATTTGATTTCAATCTTGATACACTAATTACACAGTACATAATATTAAGGCATAATAGTATATTATCTTCCTAGGACACCCCACTTGTTCTTATCTATATTTGGTTATAATGGTCTATTACCTCAAATGTGTTTCAAATCGCGTGCCGTGATTGCCAATTTTTTTTCTTACTCTCGACTCCCGTATAATCAAGACAACAAAAACAACAATGACCCTTAAATATGACCATAGGGAGTGCTGGAATTTGAAATAGGAAGAAGGAATTTTAATCTGCCACCAAAAATCGGGGGCTAATAATAATATTAACAGGCTGAAAAACATTTTATGAACATCTTTATTATAAATATCAGAATGCGCCTTTACCTAAAATACCTCTTTATAAATTTGCATTCTGATGAACTAAAAAAGACACCATCTATAAAACTCTTAGATTAATCATATGTCTAGACTCTAGATGGAGTGTCGCCCTACAATCGAAACAAAAATAACAGGCCAACATTTTCAAAATGTGTTCGTGAATAGTGATACCAGCTACTACAGTTCTCCCATAATCATCCTTTTTAATCTCGTTACACTTCAACTCAAACCTTCATAATAAATAAAAACAATAATGCGTAAAAATTCATGCGTATTCTATGACAGCGGGACAGATACTAAACACGGAGAAAGCATTTAGAGGCCAACAGTTGGACGCTATTTTTTTGGACGTGTTTTCCGCGCGACACTCTATCTAAAATAATCTACAAATATTGGGATTACAAAGAACGGTTATAAGAGCTCAAATATTCGTTATACCTATTCGTACAACCTCTCTAGCCTAAAGCCTACTGTCAGCTAGAGATTAACCTAGTTATTTTGTTTATAATATTAATAATTTTATAATTACGGCAATAATTCGGCGATTGTTTTCTTATGTTTACGCAAATTTTACTCATTAAAATAAAATAACTTTTACGTTTTTTTTTATATGGGTTTTTATCGTGATTAAGTTTTTTAAATATGCTCGAGCTCGACGTTTCGGTTTTATCGCGGTTAGTATTTTTTTTAAGGCTGACGTTTCGGATACTTTACAGCATTCATTCATTTTTTTTTCCGCTGTCTTACATTTTGTAAAGGATTTGATGGTATTGTTGGTTTACGGAAAGAAAGTACGTGTGTTTCCTCTAAGCGTTTATTCAGAAGTCTCTAAAACTGTCAGATTTATTCTATATATTACTTTTAAAATTAAACAAATATAAAAACGGCCAGCATGGTAAATAAATATGATATAAGTATAAAAACTTTATGCACTAATATGCCTCAACACATTTGCCTACAGTATTTAGTGAAAACATTATTATATTGCTCTTAAATATCAACAGAAATCGATGTTCGTTCACTCTAATTAGGCGGTCAGTAAAATATCAAAATCTCAAAATTAAAAAAATCTACTTGGTTTAACAATCAATTATTTATTGAAAAAAACTCGACTGCGGAAATTGTCTATTTTATTCAGAAAATAATTTTGGTCCAAGGGCCAAAGCCTTCGTTGCCCCGAGGCCTTCAGACATCTAAATTCGGCCCTGAACCATCTATTGTAATTTTTTTTAAAGATGCTAATTGCTAATAATGGCTACTTATCTCATTTCCATAGAGAGAGTCATAATGCTAAAACCACCTGACCTCGGAGCAAATTAGAATATACGGAGCAAGGCTTACGTGTACCAAATATTTTACTCGTAATCCCGTCGGAGTGTTTTCAAGACGTCTTGTTTATGTGTCTAGACTAGACTGACTGTGGTCTGGAATTGTTTTAGGTAAATCCAATACGAGGCTGACATGCTAGTTTATTTAGACCTGGCAGCGGGCCGAGTTTTAAATGTCCTGGTTTGGGCATGCATGTTTGATTGCACGAAAGGTATTGACACGACCCCTAAATTTGTCTGAAATGGATTTTTCAATGTGAGGAAGATCAACTATAGGAAATAGTTTTCACCAACATGGAGTTCAGATTAACAAAATAATCTGACTTTGGAAGTCCGCCTGTATGCTTAGATATTAATATAACAGTTCAAAATGTTTATATACGCTTTTTTTCCTTAAGATTGGAAGCACGAATGTTGGCCCTTATGTTATATTATTATTATACTATTATTTACATAATTAATCTGAACCCGGTACACGTTGTCCTATCCTTCTCCGGTCCTGTCATATTGATTTTTTTCTACTATAATTCTTCTCAGGATTACCAATTCAAGGAAAAGAATTATCTAATTTGATGCAGTGGTATTTACTTACACGCGTACGCGTACATTCATTTCATGGATTCATTTTTATTTATATAAATAGGTTGATAACAGCCAAATTGCCCAATTAGTTAGAAAAATAAGTCAACAAAAGCGTCTGAAAAGAAAATATATTGCAAGGACTCTCTTATTGAATTGTCCAAAAGTTCTTATTATTATTGGCCAAGACAAAATGTATATCAAAGACAAACAAAAGTCCATTGTACTCACATAAAAATATATCATCGGAGCACGTAAAATGAAAGAAAGGCAAAAATAAAAGTTCCATTCTGAAATGGAACATCAAAATTCGCGAGAAACAATCGCTCACGTTTTGTATCTAGACAAAAGATGTTTGCCAGCTCCAGGCGGGTTGTGTCTTGAACACGTTTTCACCAACCTACAATGAACCTTTCCACCTATCACTTCACACCCCGCAGTGTGGGATTCGTACATTCGCGGAGTTCTTCGCAAAATGGACACTTTACACATGTCTCGGGCATGATATACAGGGTGTTTTCTAAAGAGAACTGCGCCGTGTCATGTATCCATCTGATGTCATCATCTTTAAACGTTGTGGCTCTTTTCTCGTTAGCTGGGTAAAGTTTTCTTAATATTTATGTATCTTAAATCAGAATATCTTTGGTATTTTTTTCGATATGTTATTATTTATACACACCATGTGCATAATGTTGCCATATTATTCACTGTAATAATCTGAACTTATTCCGATTTCAAATTTGAATATGGTATTAAAGTAACCTACATAAAATAATAATGCATAATTTATAATAATTCAAAGTATAGTTTATAATAAGTTACTCGTATTTGTCCCACCGATAGAATGAATGTCCCACGGATCTTTTACTCGAACTGTTCGAAATTCCAAAAATTAAAGATATATAATCTTACAAGACGCGCCTCGCGGTTCCACCCGCGTAATTCCCATTCCCGTGGGAGTACGGTGATAAATTATAGCCTATGTACTATTCTGATGTACAAGCTATATTATTGTAAAGTTTCATTATAATCCATTCCGTAGTTTTTACGTGAAAGAGTAACAAACATCCATACTTACAAACTTTCGCGTTTATAATATTAGTAAGATCATGCATGTTTCCACACCATGTTTTTCTTCACCTGTATGGTGTAAAAATATAATGTGCATCCTTATAGGTGTCTCCTACAAGGTTACATAAATAATGTTTGATTTTAGCAACCTAATACCTATCTATTACAAAATGAGCAGTTTTTCGGATTCAGTTCATACCATATAATTTTACTGTGTTTAAGTATATTCATCGATTTGACCCTGGAATTTATTTTAAGCAAATATACATTTCGTAAAATATGAACATTGGCCAAATGATCTCTAAATCCTAACAGATATCCAAGGGTCTTGACATTTATTGAGAAATATCTTTATCATAAAACGATAAAATACGTGTCGAATAATAATGACAAAATGTGTCTATTTATACTCCAATAAAAAGGTCGATTAGTCGATAGCTTTTTCTAACACGTTGCTTTCCAGCATATATTTTTAAAAATCGAATATCAAAAAAAGTTGTTTTGGTGTTTGTTTGTAAAGACGAGACAATCAAATTTATGGTGTACCTATCACTATAATGTGAGCCACGATGGTCCAGTGGGTATGAGCTGGGCCTCTTGAGCGAGAGGTTCCGAGTTCGATCCTGATGTGCCTTGAAATGGTTTTTTTCCAAAATTTCTAAGTGCACCCCAAACACGAGACCATCCAGTGAAGGAAAACATCGTGAGGAAACCTGCATGCCTGATAAGATTGATAGTCTTTGAAGGTATGTGAAGTTCACCAACCCGCACTGGGCCAGCGCGTCGGTTAACTATGCCCCACTCCTCGCCTAATTTGGAGCAGGAGATCTGTGCCCAGAAGTGGGACATATATAGTTCACCGATACGCTGGCCCAATGCGGGTGGGAAAACTTAACACATCTTTAAAGACAAAGACTTCAATCTCATCAGGCATGCAGGTGTCCTCACGATGTTTTCATTCGCCGGTGTGCGAGTTATAGTCTCGTATTCAGAGTACACTTAGAAATTCAAAAACCAGGCACCACAGGATCGAACCCGGACCTCACACAAGAGGCTCATACCCACTGGACCATCGCCGCTAAAATTATACAACTAATATATATTAAAGTTTGCATAATCAAAAGTATGAACAAGCTATAAGCTCGTGCGCATATATCAATGTAACTGAGTCACCATATTTCGTTTAAAATCAAATATAGAACATTCTACTCGAATTCTATATCATGGTTATCACAAACATGGAGTTCATCATGGCTATGTGATGGCTAAAACTTGCATGGCAAAGAGCGTGAAAACTTGCGCCATCTGCTGTCGCTGATAGTTGAGCATTCCTCACGTTTGATTTATAGACGTACTAAAAGCAACACTTCAAGTTGTGCCCACGGGATTTGTGGTGTCGAACATGAGCGGTAGCGTTTATTATATCAGAAATGGCAGGGCTTCTTTATGATAGATTTCGTTGAATTTATCGAATTTATTTATTAAATGTAATATATTTATATATTTTCATCGATTAAATAAATGCGATCAGCCATATAAAAGATATTAATATGAAATAAGAGCTTAAGTTCGGAAAGTCAAACTTTTTTATTTTTATGGGTCAACAAAAGCTCATTCAATATTATTTTTTTCGGAATCCTTTCTTTACTGTTAATAAAAGTTTATCAAAAATACCATCATTAGACTATAAAGATATATTGATGAAACGTAGAAACAAAAAGAACTTCCATTAAATGTACCGCAAAGTATGTGATTAAGAAGGATAATCGATGTTGACCAAAATGAATTAATTAAATTAAAGTGAAACGCCATAATATTTTAAAATATTACATTTAAAAGAAAACACCGTATTAGATTTAGCTTGATCCAAACGTCATTACTGATTAAATATAATAAGATTTTGAGATTTTATTGTTAAATTCTCCACAGCGTCTTTTAGTTTCTTTATACAATAACAGTTTTCATAATTTTATCAATGAATACGTGCCAAGAGATAATAAAGAAATATATGAATTTAAATTTACCAATAGCTTAATCACTATCAAATAAACTTCATATCGAATCGCTAATATGGCTGTAATAGTCAAACAAATCATTACTGTCGTAACATTTCAAATAACCAATTTCAGCTGAAACTCGCTGATATCGATTTTATGCGGGCCAATAGTCGTAAATAAGGATAAACGCCAATGGCTTGTCCCACACCCAGTGACGTAACGCTTCGAACAAGAAACCACAACTGCAATATGTTGACAGAAAAACCGTGGACGAAGTAAAATGTTACAATTTGTTACAAAGCAATTTTACAGTTACACTTACAAACAAGTTTTTACAGTTCCCATTTCAACACAAATGTTGCTTATTAACGGAGTCGGGTTTTAGTGTTGAGGTAACACAAGGTAATACAATTTATGCCAATGTAACAAAAAGAAGAAGAGGAACATAGCATGTAAATTCATAAAATTTGTCACGCGTTTAGTAACAATTAAATTATTACAAAAAGAAAATAACGACTACGACAGAAAAGGCAGCATGGCCTCTGGTCTTAGTCTGTTCCAATAGGAACGAAGAAAAAAATTATCGCGCGTTTTTTGCCTGTCTATCACGCACAGGTCTCTAGGTACCATCATCTCTAATTCTTCCACCAAAGAGATATTAGCCATGAATAGAAGAAATGTAGCACATCAATTGGCACCAAAACGGTCTCGTGTGTCGAGATAAACAAAATATATGGAGAGGTAGCCTTCAGACAAAGACAAAGATATGCAAGACATAAATACTGAAAGAAAGCGATTGTACCGTTCTATAAAACGAGCTAGGTTACGCGGAATTGTTTGTTATGAGAATAATATTATGTAATATCTACTATGGACGGTTTTTAACCCACGTCAATCGGGTCCCGTGGTAAATTCCCCAAGAACTTGTGTTACGGGTACCAAACAAGGGAACTATTTCAGGTTATAATGAAACATCTTTTACGGATTTTATCGCGGTTTATTGAGTTTTTATGAGCCCGAGGTTTTGGAGATTTTACAGCAACTACGGTCACGGAAGGACTGTCAGACCATGGTTGCTTTAAAGTATCCGAAACGTCGGGCTCATAAAAAACTAGATAAACCGCGATTAAATCTGTAAATTGTTTCATTATAATGAGTGAAATTCGCGTAAACATAAGAAAAAATATATTTCAGGTTTGTATTATATTATTATACACATATTTATTGCACATTCGTGATCCAGGAATACAGAAAACTTAATTCCCTGGCAGGATTCGAACCCGCTATCCGGCTTAAGCGCCAACGCGCTAACCTTTGAGTCGCAGAAAACGTCTACCCGTAATGCATTTTAAGTGTATTGAAGTTCTGCTTAAAAGATCTGTGATGTTTTTCCGTATAAAGAATACACAAACGTAAAAATTACTTATAAAAATCATATCTTTTCTTACGTTTCTTCGTTATTTCAGAAACCATGAATTTTCAAAATATTCAGGCTCAAAAAGTTATGCACCGAACATTTATGTGCTTTGAAAACAGTCTGTTGACATACAGATATAGAAACGGACAAAAGAAAAAGGATAGAAGGCAGCAGAGAAGAAAAAAGGAAAAAAGTGAATAATCCTACCTCAAACTTCGTCCAAGGTATGAAACAGTAAAAACACAATGCAAACCACCTGGCGTAAAGGTAAAAAAGTATCTCAAAAAACATAAAGGAGCATTCTTATACCTGATAGTGTATGCAAATTTCACGTCGGAGGCGAAATAACGATAATATATGGTAATGTGGTCTCGAGACATAATTAATGGCCTTTTTCACCTCCGCAATAACCTAATTACCATGCTTTGAGATGAGTAAGAGAGGTAGGGACGACTTAGGGGCCTTAAAGAAAAGAGCATACTTAAAGAAAGACACTACAATGAAAACTTCTTTTACACTTTTTCTACTTTTTTTTTTTTTACAATTACAAATTAAACGATCGGTTTCGTCAGAGTCATCATCAGGTGTTAGCGGTCGTTTAATTTGTATTTGTAAAAATTTATAAAAAAAAAATAGTCAAAAAAGTGTAAAAGAAGGTTTCATGCTATGCTGGGTTTTTCTTTGGCAGATAGGATTCGAAACGAAGAGAACTAAAATTACCGATATAACGCGAAGTATATGCACGTTGAAGTAGCAATGGGCTGGTCAAGCACGCAGAAGAACGGAAGGCCGATGGGCCATTAAGGTTCAAGAGTGGAGGCCGCGTTTAGGTAGACGTAGCGTTCGTCGGCCATTAACCAGATGGGACGACGATATCCGTGCAGGGGCAGGTCCGCGTTGGATGCAAGTAGCAAGGGATCGGTCGTCTTGGCATCCAAACTAATGAGTGATTTCCCTTAATAATATAACATTTATTGATTACAACCTTTATCTACCATGTCGTGTATTATGTATTTACATCCTTAGGGCCTGTTTCACAATCTCCAGTTAAGTGCCCAATAGGCTATCGGCAACATATTTGACAGATACTCCATACTCTATCTGTCAAATATGTTGCCGATAGCCTATTGGGAACTTAACTGGAGATTGTGAAACAGGCCCTTAGAATTTAATACATACATAAATACTGGTATTACAAATGCGAACGCTCGCTCGCTTCGTCGGTCATACCTTCACAGTTCTCACACCCATAGCTTATATCACGTTGTTTCTCAAAATAATCCTTATGAATACATAAAAACTAAGTACATGTACGAGCAAAAAGCTTATCAATTTTAAATGTTTAGTAAATTATGTTTTTAAAGAGCAAGTGTAAGTTGACAATCAACTAGGTGGAAGGACGATTCGTGAATTGGCTGGTCTGTATTGGATACTAGTGGCAAGAGAGCCGTCTTGGTGTTCATCGAAGGAGGCCTATGTACAATAGTGGACGGATAGAGGCTGAAGATGATAATGGCGATGAAGTGTTTACTAAGTATATTTTACGAAGCTGTGTAGTTCACATGTAAGAGGGATTTTTTTAAAGTACTCATCAGATTTTTAATTAGACGCTGTCGTTGACTAATACGGATGACATAGGATGATTTAATCATCATCATGAATCATGAATTAATTAATCATCTTCAGGCCGAATATGGCTGCAATCTGCGGGCAAACCTACGGGATACAGTTAGTATATCTACATAATTAAGAAAAACATAAAGAAACATTTTCGATTGAATGTAAGTACACAAAGGGGATTACAACCACTGAGTTTGTTTCGCTTATTCTTAACAGTGGACTTGCCTTTTACAATTATCTAATGTAGCAAGTCAACGAAAAGTTGACGTATATAACTACTCTGTTGGTTATGCATTAAAATAAAATTTAACATCTAGAAAACTTTACTCGGCAGTTAGAAATGCCCTAAAAACATCGAATTTAAACACAACACTTATTAAAATTGCACTAAAACTCATTAGGTTTAAATAAAAACGTAGGAAGGTAGCGAGGCGTTACAAAAAGCACTAATGGTAGATCTTGTAATGGACGCTAGAAGTTTTAATATACGACTCTGTAACGGAACAGGCAAGTTTCTCTGACTCAGTGCGGTCTCGGACATACAGCGAATGTTCGCGAACAAGTCTTGTGCGATTGCTGATTGCAGTCATCCTGAGAATACGTCGGTGTCGGTGCAAATAGTGCGTTGATTATGTGTTGGTTTTTACTATAGTGTATGGTGCAAGTGCACGCTAATGCAGTGTGAGAAGAAGATATCAGCAAATTAGCTTTGTGCTAAAACTAAAGGAAAGGCATGCACAAATTTTGAAATTCATTGGAATGACAGTGGCGCCATCTGCTGAAAACTGTTTGTACCAACTCGGAAACCGTGAGCTCATGCATAACAACTTTGCTAAAGATCATCACAATATAATTAAAATAATATGACCTTTTGTTTTATTGGGACCTTAATTATTTGTTGGTGTAAGAAAGTAATAGTCATATTCAAAATTATTATCAGACAATTACAATTTGTATCGATTGCAATTTACTAGTATATATATATATATATATGACATATAATATATCTAGATTCCAGATTTATAAGCAACTAGCTACTACCCGAGGCTTTGCCTGCGTTAGCAAAAAAATCCCTGTTTTATGTATCCTATCTTACTAGCAGTACCTCCGAAAATATGTGGACAAAGTTTCATGATGATCGATTGAGAAGTTTTCGCGTTAAAGCGTAACACACATCCCTACTTTTCACTTAGGTACTTATTATAATATTAGTATAAATTGAACTTGGCAGAATTATTTAAGTAAACAGAATTTTTAGACTGCACGTCACGCAGAAACGTCGAATTTCGCAATGACGCTTGCGATGTTACTTTAACTTAACACGGCCAAGTAACATTGCGCTTGATGAATTTCGTAGCTAGCGTTAACTTTTTCTTCTGTCTTTTTTCTTTTTCACTTGTCATCAATAAAAAACTCGGATGCTGATAAATAATAGAAGTTGAAGAAAATAAATAAAAGAAAATAATAGAAGTTGGAGGGTAGTAAAGTAAGGATTTAATTAATTCCAACTTCACGAATAACATTTTCTGACATAAATTTTACGAGTTTTTTACCTGTGACGTTGTTAACAACTTTATGATTAGCATTAAAGATAAATTCGCACTGAGGCGATAAAGAATATAAAGCTATCTTTAAATACAAAACTAGATTGATAATACCAAATTCATACCTAAATTTTCATTAGATTTACTGTCTTATCCAATATAATGACATTTATTTGACCTTTTTTTTCTTTAACGCCGGGAAATACGCAAGGCATTACGTCAAGGGTTCCCGACCCCCTGCTCTTTTGCCCGATCTTCTTATAAGGGGGGTACAAAGAGCTCCCTTGGCTCAATTAGCTTCGCCTAAGGTGTTGGGGTCACCCTAGGCTACTAAGCCCCACCGCCACTACAAGGCCTGAACTATGAAGGGGATATTTATTTCACCTAACGTACCGGCTGCTTAACCAGACTTCGTTCTACCAAAAGTTAAATTATTAAAAAATCGTTATTATAAACCAGCGATTGATCGTAAAAGGATTAAAATTTTAAATTGTATGCATTTTTCAATGCTAAATAATATCAAAATAAAGATATAAAAATTGTCAATATAAAAAAAATGGGATATGGAGAACAGGAATTTGACAATTCTAAGACCCACTAAATTTCGGAGGAATTTAAAAAATATATATACCTACATTCTAGCTGTTGTCCGCAGCTTCGAACGCGTTGATTAACATTGACAACTTGATCTTAGCGGGATAAAATATAGCCTATAAACCTTCTCAGATAAATGGACTATCTAACACTGCACACAAACCAATAGTTTCTGATATTAGCGCGTTCAAATGAACTCAGCTTTAAGTATATAAGTATAAGTGATGACTTTTCATTGTATTGGTGTTAGTTTCAAATCAGAAGAGTTGTTCTAAGATTATCAGCATCGAAACTCACAAACTCATTTACTTTAGTATCGGAGTTCAAAAGTTCTAACAATTATCGAGTAGTAAGTATCAATAGTACGCGGCACACTACACGTGTTCACTCGTTCGGAAATTAAAAACATGGCCCGCGAACTTTTAAAGGGAAAACTTTAACGTCCCAGTCAATGTCTGCCGTAAAACCTCTTTATTGCCCCCAAGTTAACAATTCCGCGCCCACTTTATCTTTAAATAAGATAATTATAAAGTTTACTCACCAAAATACTTTATTAATTCAATTGAGAATTTCTTTATTTATTGGCATTGCTTAACTTTTAATGCGGCATTATGTTTGCGTGGCCAGGTTTGAATTTTATTTTTCAGCTGGGGGGGTTAGAGGGTGACGATGTCTAGTACAAGGTGATTTAGTGTAACTTATATTTAATTCAAAATTCTATTTTTGTTTTAATACCTACCGACAACTTTTTTATTTATGTATCAATGTTGTAATACAACAAAATCTTTTTTTTTTCTTTTTTTTTTTCGGATATAGCTAATGGCCCTAATGCTTCGTCGGAAGTGGGATGAGCTGGTTGGTATCACCCAGTGATATAGTAAGTGGGGTGTTGTCCCCCGCCAGCCGTGGAGTGTGACTTTCACGGCTTCATGGCGTCGGGTTTGTACCTTTCCGTCGGATAAAACAACAAAATCGTTCAAATCAATAACGTATTTCATTATTTTATCCTGATCATCAAAATCATCAGAATAAAATAAAATTATTATTAAAATATCAAAAGTAAAAAAAAAAATATTAAAACTTTCTTTTTCCTCTTGCTGTCACTTCAATTAACTTGCTACTGTTTATTAAAAATTGGGACTGTGATAATTAAATTAAGCTTTAATGTTAAAAATAGTTATTTGTGCAACAAGAGAGCAAAGTTGTTTTTTGTTTCGAGTACTGAATTTGAGTCCCGAGCAAGCGAAGGATTCTATGATTGATTCACGAGCGTAGCGAGTGATTCAAAGTTAGAATCCTGAGCGTAGTGAGGGACTCAACAGCACGAGATGCAAAAAACTTTGCTCTCATATTGCACACATAATTTTTCACCTCAGCAGTGAGAACACATATTACTTAGGAGACATAGAAATGAACAGCAATAGATTGAAATAACGCTTAACACATTACGCTATAAACTATTTTTATTTTCATTCCCGCTATTTTTTAAATTGCATTTTATTACCGCGTCCCTGATGTTTATTTTTCAAATATAACATTGGATAAAACATAATATAAAAGCTTTATTTTTAAGATTTCTTCTTCTTCTTCTTCTTCTTCTTCTTCTATAACATTGTTGAATAAAAATGTATTGGTTTTATGTCAATTTTATAAATTTTTAATATTTTTAATAAAAATTTTTAATAAAAGACCCATTTTTAATAAAAATGGGTCTGGTTAATAACCAGACCCATTTTTATTAAAATCTAATTATAAATTAAACAAAAAATAATATTTGAAAATAACGTAATTTCTTTATTAGAAATATATTTAAAGTTATTTTTCATTCAATCTAAAAGGAAACTCATGCGTTTCCGAACGTGTTTTCTTTGAGGTCGAATTCCAAAATCAAATTTCGAGGGGGTTTGTTTTTTACTCGCTTTTTTATTTGTGTCTGTCTCTTTCACATGCATGGATGTGAATGAGACAGAGCACAGTAAAACTCGAATTTTTCAAATTTATGGCTGAACAATGGCAATTCGTGGCACTGAAGATTGAAAAATTAAAAAGCTACTTTGCCTCACGCTCGAATCAAAATCGCATTTTGTTCACTGTTGACTCGCAGCAAAAGCGGCATGTTTGAGCTGCTGAGGTGAAAATATAATTATGTACGATATGGAATTATTAAGACAAAGAAGCATCATTGTTGAAGGTTACAATGAACTTATATTTATTATTAGACTTTTTTACTTTTAAGCTATTGCATAGCTTCTATCGCGGGCCTTGAGCGCGGGGACCGAGTACAGAAATTCCGTAACGAAAATAAAAACCTAACGCTCCCCACTCCGACGGGCACGGAGGTGTGGCCGAAAAGAAACGACGTTAGACGATGCATGCATCGTCTAACGTCGTTTCTTTTCGGCAGTCTTCGACACGGTGTTTGTGTGCTTGCAACTAGACGTATTGTACGACACTACGAAGCTCGCACGAATAACAATAAAATATAACACATGTATTGTAAAATAATAAAAATATTTTAAACAATATTAGTTAATATTGTTTAAAATATTTATATTTTTTTATTTATTTAATAAAGGAAAAAAAAATGTTTTCTTATCGGTCACCACGCTCAAAAAGTGTAACTTGAATTAATATCAAAGAAAAAGAAATACTGCATTAATAATTAAAATAAATAAATAATTATAATTGCATAAGTTGATACAAAATGCTATGCAATAGCATTACCGCGGCAGTCCCCGAGTGCCACACGTCTTTTTTAATTTATTTTATTACAGAATAATAATTTAGTTTTACTATTACTTTATTTTAGGAATCTTTTTTATAGTGTCCTATTTTTTTTTAAACATTTCGATGTCATCAATTAAATATTGCCAACACAATAGTGCAAGGATTTAGTAAGGATTTAACAGCATAGTAATTTGTGGAAAAACTGCCTCCGGGAGACATGTCCGTGTCCCCAGGGATCAGGTAGACGGCTTTGCTGTGATGAATGACCGGCCAGCGTTGCCCCTCCGCCCATAAATCATTTAAACTTATAGTAGTAAATGTCGGAATAAATGTTGAATATAATTTTTGATGGTCTTTTGTTTTGCGCGCCTTTTAATATCTAACACTCCTTATTCTTACAAGTTGAGGAAAACTATACAGGTTGTTACACGATATCTAAAGTTTATGTGAATTTTAATGAAACAACTTTCTACCACCACCACCACCATCATCATCATCATCATCATCACAACTACCACCACCGACAAAATAATAGAAACACATAGGTACCCTTAATATTAAGAAATACAACCCTAAATTTTCCTCCTTCTATCACTAACCCCTATATTTTAATAGCGATACTTTTGGCAGAATGAAGTCTGTCGGGACAGCTAGAAGGTATACAAAATTCTTGTTGCCAAACCACTCCGAAACGGCTTGACCGATTCTCATGAAATTTTGTGTTCATATCGGGTAGGTCTGATCATCTGATCAGACATCTACATCTTAACTTTTATATTTATTTTTTACATGATAATTTTTATTTCTTACAATACCTACAGGATTCAAAAATACATACAACTGTAAATGTTTATACTTTTACAATAAACCCCTTTTTAGCAGTGATATTACTTTTGGCAGAATGGAGTCATGAGGCAGCTGGTATGAAAATCTCGTCAAAACTCCCAGGCGAAAAGGCTTCATCCATTTCACAATAGGTTTTATACGTGCGCTGAATAAGGGAGTGAGTAAAAAGTGGGCACCTGCATATATCGGGGGCTCTTTACACGAGAGGGGGTAGAAACGGTCCACCGTTATATTCGTGTCGATTGGTCATAAGGTAGGTGGCGATTTGGATAGCAAACGTTCTTTCAATTCGTTGATTAACTTTAAACTGGGCAATGAAGATAGAAAACCAGAATAGAAAAAATAATAATATAATTAGAAATAGAAAAACTTGTTCTATTTAAAGTGATAACTTCTTATGGTGAAATAAACTGGCCCCGTAGACAAGTGGCAAACGCTCTCATTCTATTCAGTCGATATAAGCCCATAAGATTGTTGTAAAAACTTTGAAGAACGTTTATTCAGACACATAAAGTATAATATGGTTTTGTTTGTAAAAACATCTAAAAACGTATGTACTTCGATTAAAACGAATATTATTATTATAATATACCTTGAGTCAAATAACATGTCGTTAGCTAGTGTCATGCGGTTCCACGCTCTTATTGGCTGACTGATAGCCATTGATTGGCCGATGGGACACACAGATGCCTGATTGGTTGAAATGCTATTAAATCAGTGATAAATCATTGCACAGTTTCGGATTCGGATCGTATGTGGCTCACATGGCTACTCTATCCAGTTATAAAAATGGTAACCAGAGATTGTTGATGGTAGCTCTATAATCATCATCATCATGATTTAATATAGGAATTCCTCATTAAATACGAATGTCTGGATTTTCATCGAATAATAAAATTGTACTCGCACTGCGTGTTTCAATAAATTTCTGTTAAGGAATTTAATATAAATCCAAGGGTGAAAAGGGCTTGCCTCATAACCCATTATTAGGGTTGCCCAAATATTATGTTAATCCTAAATCGATTCTTCTTAGTCATGATGGCTGTAACTATGCTGTTTATTTTGTGGATATCATAAATCTAGTTTTTATGTTAGTTGGGTGGGCAAACTGGCAGACACGCCACTAAGTGGTCAGGGTTGCCAATTAATGTAAGCTTACTTTTTTTTTTCTTTAACGCCGGGAAAAGTGCTGAGGCATCCCGCGGGGAAGTGGGTTCCCCCGACGGGTATGTGGGACTCGCTGCGCCCGAAAGCTGGTAAGTGGACGCAGCTCTACCCACCAAACATTTATTGACAAAACTCTTTGTTTTTATTATTTTATGATACAGCATAAAAAATGCGTACAGCCCTAATTTTTCACCCCTCTACGACCAACCCCTATTCTATTATAGCAATAGTACTTTTGGCGGAACGGAGACTCCGTTCTAGGCAGCTAGTATACAATAAAACTTATTGAATTTTAACGTCGAGGTGCTCTGTTGCTAGCAGATTCGGGGCACCTCATCAAAAGCGGCATTGTTGGCACTCGCCGGGTTTTAGTGGGTAGAGCTGCGTCCACTTGCCATCTTTCGGGCGCAGCGAGTCTGACATACCCGCCTGGGGAGACCCACTCCCCTGCGGGATGCGTCAGTGCCTTTCCCGGCTTAAAAAAAAGTATAGTTGGATCATGGATGCCTACGTCTAACAGTAGACGAAGAAAGGTTGATAATTATTATAAAATTGACAATCCATAAACATCAATTTAAAAACTATCCCAAAGATCCAAGCCGTACCAATTATAGGAGTATTTATATACAATATACGAGTATAACATATTACCGCGGCTTTATTTATAAAGGACCTGCGCATACAACTACTGTTGATATTAATTAACACATGCTTTATTATATCTAATTATTACTATCAGACCATCCTAAATATATATAATATAGTTGACCGCAAAGATGGAATCTCTTGAATCAACAAAATGTGAAGTCTCAGAATTTACAAAGCTGATGCAATGAGCGACGATGGTCCAGTGGTGGATGGACTTGGTCTCTTATGCGAGAGGTCCGGGTACGATCCTGACCCCCCCGTGTGTGCCTTGAAATGGGTTTTTCTAATTTCTAAGTGCACCCCAAACACGAGACCATCGGTCGCTCATCGGTGAAGGAAAACATCGTGAGGAAACCTGCATGCCTGATGAGATTGAAAGTCTATGAAGATATGTGAAGTTCACCAACCCGCACTGGGCCAGCGCGGTGAACTATTGGCCCATTACCCTCCTCGCCTGATTTCGAGGAGGAGACCCGTGCCCAACAGTGGGACATAAAGGGTTGATACTTTACTTGACTATGCAATAAGAACAAGTGGCTGTGTATAATATAGTCAATAAAGTTAGGTGTATCTTAGGATTCCAGCAGCCACGACTCAGCGGTCTCCTAGGACATGCCGCTGTGACTTGTCTAAGACTCGAAACTATATCGGTTGTAATAAAACATCTGCGGGCCTAGCCAAAATGCCATTAGGAAAGCGTTAGCGAAGTTCGAAAATGATAATATGTATTGAATTGAGATAAGGCCGCGCTTAATCACGTGGTTTATTAGTCAATTTAATAGTGTTAGTATAGGGAAACAGTTGCGCAATTATAGTAGAACGCTTACTTAAAATGATGTAAAGGTACACATAATATTATAATAATAATAATAACTATGGACGCTTTTTACACCACGTCAATCTGGTCCCGTGCTAAGTTCTCGAAGAGACTTGTGTTACGGGTACCAGACAACGGAAATACATATATTTAATACTTTTTTATATTAATACATATTATATTTAAGATTTTTATTATATAATACACAAATTTACTCGCTAACCACTGAGCCACAGAGATCGTCAACATAACACAATATAGGACACTTACTACACTACACCGCGTCGGATCTTTTTTTTTTTTTTTTTGCAGGCTTGTATGTGAGGCAAAAACTAGTAAGCTCCGCGCTATTTAATTTCATTATAATGAATTTAGTTCGAGAGATTTTGAAGGTATTTTGTATTAATAATTCAAGATTCAAATACGTCTTGACAAAAATAATATATCTTAATATATATAAATCTCGTGTCACAATGTTTGTCCTCAATGGACTCCTAAACCACTTAACTGATTTTAATGTTTTTTCTTTTAAAATGTGTGCTTTTCTCCAACTTAAAAGATAGGATAGTTTATTTCTCAAATTTGAGATTGCAATTTTATTTATTGCAAATTAATTGTTTTGACAGAACGAAGTCTGTCGAGTCCGCTAGTTTGTATATATTTTCTAATATTAGTCGAATGTCTAGAGAACTGGATTAGCCCGATAATGCACCAGCAACATAATAAAATTTAATCAAAACCCTGGTCTGTATTTGCATAGCTCTCTAAACATCGCGAGATTTTGCGACCCTCAAATTTGCATCGAAATGAGCGTAAAAATTCCCAGACCCTCATTAGGGACTTCTCCCTGTATTCTTTTGTCTAAGCTCGTATCCGACGTCTTGTCCAGTTCCAGTTATTTTTATATTAAAATCGTATTGTGTATTTGCGAGCAAATGTTTTAAGCGCGTCTCAAATGCAAATACAAAGGGAAATTCTAAATTCATGTCTTTTATGTAAATCGTTTATGTTAAATGGCGAAATTAATCTTGAAAATGGGAAACGAGAGAAAACAAGATAATATTTTTTTTGGTTCTGTGATCTTATGTTCTATATTTCACCAGATTAATGATAATAAAACACTAATGGCGGCTGTACACTCTCACTCTTACTCTAAAGCGCGAGAGTGTAGATGGTAACACTCTCCGCCTTTGACTGACATTTATAAATATAATAGGCGGACCTAGAGGCCTCGGGCAAGTACTTTTCAAATAATAAAATAATTCAAAATTATAAATCGCAAGATTCCTTTTTTAAATTCATATTTGACACTGGCAGAATGTCGCAAAAGGCGATCGTATGCCAAAAATAAAATAAGAAGAAGAAGACATAGCGAGTGTCCTTGTGCGAGACTGTGCAGTAATTGTACAATTGTTTCTTACATTATTTCTGACATTTCAGATAGTTAAATAGTGATATCCTTTTTATTTATTTCATTTTCGGATATAATGTCGCACTCAGCCCGCAAATATCGTTCGACTTATTTCAACTGGTATCCCAATTTTTAAGTAACTGCTGTCATGTTTACAGCATTGGTATGTAATATTCCAGGCTGCTAATGAAACTTTAGCACTCGCATCGACTGAAAGCTTGTAGCTTGTAAGCCATTCATATGACATATCATCCTCATCATCATCATCAGCCTTTATTCGTCCACTGCTGAACACAGGCACATTAAATATACCCCAGGCAAATTTAACACAGGAAGTGTATGTCTTTGTTTCTTACACATCAAAATTCACATCAAAATTCCAGGCTACTCCTATGAATGATAAGGATTGGATGTATACCTGATATTTGAGGCTAAAAGTTATTAATTGTGATCTAAGTTATAGCCCACAAATCCACTTTCCTACGTATTATCTGAAATTAAAACGTGTAAGCCACTGAATTGTTTGCACTCGATATTCCAGGCTAATATACCGCTTAACCTACACTTCATGTTTTCTACAGTATCGTGTGTACCTTATATTCCAGGCAAATGTTCTACACTTAGCCCACAAATCTCGTTTCCTACATTGTATCTGACATTCCAACTGGCGAGCCACTGTACCGCATCTGATATTCCAGGCGCGCATTTTTCCCACTCTACATTTCCGCAAAGCAAACTCGGGGACATCGGAATGCCGCGCTTGTCCTGCTTTATTACATTACGCTTATGTTATAAGCGCGAGCGTAATCTAATTGCGTTAGTTGTATTTTATTTTTGACGTATATGTCCCCATTATGTAATTCACTAATGAACCTACATGTGAACTGATATGTAATGTATGAAAAATATATAATGTTCCATTTGTTTAACATCTCTCTTATCCATTACGAAAACTTAACAGTATATAAAGGTCTAAAAGTCTAATTATTATATGCTGAAAATTATGTGTTTAGGCTTATACAAAATACTACTTCTATCAATTAATAGGACATTTTAAAATAAATAGAAACAGATTGAAATAACCAGCCACACACGCACTAAGCATGCACTACAAAAATATATAAAGATTTTGGAAATATTTACAAAAGCATATTTTATTCTTCATGGATTTTATTGTCATATTTATTGTTTTTATTGCTCTTATTTTGCGTTATTAACGCAACTAAAATAGTTTTGTCACAGATATAACGTCAACAAACTGGAATTTGAAACATTTTACTATTTTTCCTTTTTATTTTATGTTAAGATATTTTCTTGTTTTATTTTTATTGATTTCTTTCTTATCGGAGAGGTGGACTTTGTTCAATGTTCAAATATTCTGCTAATCGTTTTTATTACTGTAAAAAAGTGAAAAGTCAGCAACACATAGGCGCAAACTACTTTTTAAGTTCTAGAAGATTATAGACAGGCAATTTTTACCCCTGGATTACCTACCTAAACACACATCTGATAATTGACACAAACAAACAAAAAGATACCTAAAAAGCACCGATCGCTTATGCCTTGTCACAGGTGTTTAAAGTTGCATGACCCAGTGGCGGGAAAGAATTCCAAAACTATTTCCCTTTGTTTATAAACGTTTTATTCGGAATATCGCAAAGTTTTCTAATACACGCGCGTGTTTCATTTGTGAATAAACTTTACAAAGGAATTATGTTAACAACGAGCTGACATTTGATTGTTGCGTTCGTATTGTCTGGATAAACGCTTTTATTGTGGCAATAGAAATAATGTTTATTTATTAACTGTTATAGTCTACAAATCTATAAATAATAGTTAATAAAAACTAAAAACACGCTTTTTATAGAAACCCAAACTAAAAAATAGAAAATAAATTTTAATAAATTTAAATTAAGAATAGTGTTAAAAATTTCAATAACTATAAATTAATAATAGTGTAAATAAAAAGCAAATATTTTATTTTAAAAAATGCGTGGGGTGCTTTTCAAGATATTATCAAAATGATAATCACTCTACTCATATATGTCAATAAAATATTTATAACTATATTGACACCATGCACCCCACGCTTTTTTTAAAATAAAATATTTGCTTTTTATTTACACTATTATTAATTTATAGTTATTGAAATTTTTAACACTATTCTTAATTTAAATTTATTAAAATTTATTTTCTATTTTTTAGTTTGGGTTTCTATAAAAAGCGTGTTTTTAGTTTTTATTAACTATTATTTATTTTTTACTTTTTGGTAATTATTTATAAATATTATAAATACGGGGAATCAGAGTTCGATTTCGGAGTGGGAGCCTGAGAAACGGCTACCGGAACCAAGGAAGGCCGCAGGCGCGCAGATTACCCACGGAGAGTTACATACTGACATACTGACATACTGACAAACTGACAAACTGACAAACTGACAAACTGACAAACTGACAAACTGACAAACTGACAAACTGACAAACTGACATACAAGTGAAGCTAATAAAAAGCGTGTAAAAAGAAATGGACTTTAAATGTAAAAAATTCGTAAATAATAACAGTCGTTTACAATCGGGCTATCAAATACAAATCATTTTTTGACGTGACAACATCTAATAACTCAATATTACGGGCAGCATACACGAAAAAGATTACGTCATGTAGCGTTCCGAAAGCGAGAGCGAGGCACGAACGAGAGAGAGGCATGATCGGCTCGAGCGATCGGCTCAGTTCGGTTCGTCTTGTATGTAATGTTTGATGGCTGGTCCTTACGTACGTCCTACTTTACAGACAACCATGTTTTTTTTTCAAACAGTAGCTCCAAATATTTGGAAATCACAGGGAACATAAAAGTTGGCATTTAATTGTCCAATCGTTGAAAAAAAACATTCAATGGCTTTCAGTTTTAAAACCATTATATTGAAAAATATGTTGAAACCAATGGAATTCGAATGGAAAACATTTTACTGACCTGTTGAATATTTTTGTTAAATAAGATTGTGTTGATTAATGTTTTTGCTTGTACTATCCCTGGATGTAAAATGATAAATCTCGATGCCACTACTCTGCCTGTCCTGAACTTCTTCCTGAAACACGGCAAAGTCGTTTCATGGAAGAATTAAGCAGTAATACGATAGCCTAGGAAAACATCGTGAGGAAACCTGCATGCCTGATGAGATTGAAAGTATTTGAAGGTATGTGAAGTTCACCAACTCGCATTGGGCCAGCGCATCGGTGAACTTATGGTCCATTATCCTCCTCGCTTATTTCGAGGAGGAGACCCGTTGCCAGCAATGGGACATATAAGGGTTCATACTTTACTTTTTTACGATAGCCTCTATGGCTGCGCTATGCTGGCTCTACGACCTTTAACATACCGTTAATAAAAAATAAAAAAACAAAAATCGCAGAACATGCAAAAAAAAATTGATTTTGGAAGCTTGTCGCGATTTTCACGCTTTTGGTAACCCCAAAATGCACACAAATAAGCATACTTAGTATACATATAGATCATAGAAATCATTCCGTAGCGATGATACGATTTCTATGATTTTTATCCGCGCAAAGTGCTCAACAAAAGTTTTCACTTCTAAAATACGCACGAGAAAATCTGAAGTGACAAAATGCAAATTTCAATTTCTCACTCTAACTGTAATATAATAGAAGCGAACCGTGAACCGACTGGGGCATGAAATATAGATTATGCGTTTGACCTCTCTAATCTGACTTTATCTGGCATGAATTGATCCTTAATGCTCTTATGAGATGAAAATTTTTATTCTCTTCAATAGAACGTTTTTATTGTCGTTCAAGGTGTTTATTCAGTTTTATGCTTTGAATCCACATTATAGAAGACTATTATTAAATCGTGTGAGTGACTTTATGGGCTTGTCTATTGCGTGGGCCGATTGTGACTCTCTGTCGCTCGTTCCGCTCTCGCTTGCACTTGGAACGCCTCAGAGCCGAGGTAGCGCCACATGAGTCATGTTTTTTCATGCGTGCAGCCGGCTCCATCGAATTATAAGACGTTGTCATGTCAAAGACAATATATAAAGTAAGATTATTAAAGTTATCTTTATGTTTATTAAAAGCAACCTGCCTGCTGCAGTGGACGGGACTACCATCGCAACTGCGGAATACTTCTTCAAAATCCGACGAGGATGATTTTAGCCGTATATCCGTGGGTTAGTTAACTTTACGCACCCCAAAAACTAGCCACAGCTTCGCCAGTGAGCAAGCAATATTTGCAAGCTCTTGGTAGCTTCTCACGTTTCCTTTAAATTACACATAAAACTTGAACTTCTTGTTATTTACTTTCCGAATAAAGCATATAAAACACCAAACTTGGTTTTCAGGCTACAATTCAAGTTTACTGTAAACTGCCTGTTAAACTTTATAAGTTGTTTCGGAGAATGTTACAGAAATATTATTATATTGTAAGTGTAAGTAAGTTTGAGACGTTCCCTGAAATCCGATCCAGATTCTTCATCATCATCATCCATTCACTGATAGCCTCTTTTATAACCTCTAAAAATGCTAATTCATGTCTCTCACGACATCTTTAGGCGACGATGGTCCAGTGGTGGATGGACTCGGCCTCTTATGCGAGATGTTCCGGGTTCGATCCTGATCCCCGTGTGTGCCTTGAAATAATAATAAATAATAATAATAAATGACACTTTATTGCACACCAAAAACATAATACAATATACAAATATTAAAACTAGAAATGAGAGCACAAATGGCGGTCTTATCGCTAAAGCGATCTCTTCCAGACAACCTTTGAGCATAGGAGTGACATAGAAACAAGTACGAAGGCGGAGTAGAGTAAGTGCATAAATTAACAGAAGAACGTAATAAATATAAATATATACACATGTTCTATACATATACATACATACACATATCTACGATGTATAGATATTATGCAATGGGTTTTCTAAATTCCTAAGTGCATTCCAAACACGAGACCATCGCTCACTCACCGGTGAAAAAACATCGTGAGGAAACCTGCATGCCTGATGAGATTGAAAGTCTTTGAAGGTATGTGAAGTTCACCAACCCGCATTGAGCCAGCGCATCGGTGAACTATGGCCCATTACCCTCCTCGCCTTATTTCGAGGAGGAGGCCCGTGCCCTGGAATTTTACAGCAACCATAGTCATAAAGGACACATTAAAAATCAAATGTAAACATCAATAACTTAGTTAATAAATGTTATGTGTACTATGTATTAATAGCGTAATTGTTTCACAAATAAATATTTTTTTCTTTCTTTCAATATTCTTAAGACCGGTGATATCTAACGAATCTGAATAAAACTGGACGCGAAGTTCATGTATAGTCATGAGAAGGGTTCGGTTAGCCACAGGCCAGACCATTTAATGGTTAGTTACTGTATTATGTAATGCTCTAGCTCGTAAAGGGACAATAAGTTTAATTTACCACTTTAATTCGAACTCACAACGGGAGAATTGATTTTTAAATTTCCTTTATTATTAAAACTACCGTACTAATCGATAAAGAAAAACATCTTGAGGTAACTAGCATGCATATTTTTTGCCACCTATTTAACCTTAAGTATATACTGCTATTAGCGCCCCGCGGTTTCACCCGCGTACTTCGCATTCCCGTGGGAGTTCAAGGATAAATTATAGTCTATGTGCTATTCTGATGTATGAGATTCTGATAATATTACTGTAAAGTTTCATCCATCCAAATCCATTTAGTAGTTTTTTACGTGAAAGAGTAACAAACATCACTCACAAACTTTTGCCTTTATAATATTAGTAGGATACTTTAGGTTATACTATCTATATTATATATTCTACTTTATAACTATAAATAGCTATTTCGGCCCTGCCAAGTTAATTCATTAACACGTTAAAGTAACGTCAATAACAAGTTTCATTTTATCCAGTGTTTACGTGCGACTGAAACGTTTTACCGCTGAAGCAACAGCAACTTCATTTTGATTCAGTGCTAATACTATTGACGAGTGAGCCATTATTATCCAGCCAACTAAAATGTTTTAGCGTTAAATCAACGCATACTTCAATTTTTTTATCGCGTATGTCGTACACGTTATACGATTTATACGCCAAAATAGCGCATTAAAGTAACTCCAAGTTGTGTCATTTTTATCTATTAATTAAATAGTATGACTTAAACGTTTTGGCGTTGAGTCAACGCCAACTTTATATATTTTCATCTCATGTACGACTAATACTATTAAATGCCAAAATAGCGTATTAAATTAACTCCAAGTTGTGTCATTTTTATCTATTAATTAAATAGTATGACTTAAACCTTTTGGCGTTGAGTCAACGCCAACTTTATATATTTTCATCCCATGTACGACTAATACTATTAAATGCCAAAATAGCGTATTAAAGTAACTCCAAGTTGTGTCATTTTTATCTATTAATTAAATAGTATGACTTAAACCTTTCGGCGTTGAGTCAACGTCAAAGAGTCAAATTAAAATTATACGATTAAAATGCCAAAATAGCGTATTAAAGCAACGCCAAATTGAGTCATTTTTATCCAGCGTATATACAACTCAACGGTTTTGGCGTTCCATGTTTCCTGCATTAAGCCGTTCCAACGATAAGACATTATTCAAATTCAGTTATAGATGATCGAAGTTCCCCGTAATAGCCCCATTGAGTTCCACCACTAAGTGCACTACCAATTACGCCTCGTTCGGGTTCCGCACTTCAATAGAAATAATGGCGAACGGATTTTAACCTACATTGATCATTACAGTGTGCAGTGTTCTTAAAATCGATTAAGACTATCCAATTTATCAACACTAGTTAGTGTTAGTTTAAATTTGTATTGATAGATTGTAATTTATCTGTAATATGTATTTAGAAATATATAAGTAGTGTATCAGTTGTCTGGTTACCATAAGAACAGGCTTTGCCTAGTTTTCCCACCATGGTTCAAGCCTTGTCGTGGCGGTGGGGCTCAGTAGCCTAGGGTGAGCCCAACACCTTGGGCGAAGCGAATTTAGTCAAGGGGGCTCTTTGTACCCCTCTTATAAGAAGAGGGGGCAAAAGAGCAGGGGGCAAGGGGCGAGGATGGGAACCTCGCCTCATTGTACTGTCCTGACGGTGTGAGGGGTTGTTCTGTGGTGTGGTGTGACAACCCCTCTGCAAAGGTGGTGTTGGCCCCCAGAGGGGACCGACTGGCCGTCGAGGTGCCCTGTGCTAGTAGATCCGGGGCACCTCACCAAAGGCGGCATTGGTGGCACTCGCCGGGTTTTAGTGGGTAGAGCTGCGTCCACTTACCATCTTTCGGGCGCAGCGAGTCCCACATACCCGCCTGGGAAGACCCACTCCCCTGCGGGATGCGTCAGTACATTTCCCGGCGTTAAAGAAAAAAAAAAGCTTTGCCTAGTTTGGGATCAGATGGACGCGTGTGAGTTGTCCCAACATATTATTATTATTATATTGTAGTTTAGTGATGCGAAAAATGATTTATTAGTAGTACGAAATTTCGACCCCCACTTTTTATAAGAGTAATAATATTTTAGATTATTTAAAAATATACGTAACTAGCAGCGCCCCTCGGTTTCATCCACGTACTTCCATTCCTGTGAGAGGTGTGTAGAGGGGTTATCCGGTATTATTCTGATGTGGAAGCTTTATTTTTGTAAGGTTTTATTAAAAATCATTCAGTACTTTTTTCTCATTCTGATGTATAAGCTATATTATTATTTATAATTCTGATGTATAAGCTATATTATTATTAAGTTTCATTAAAATCAATTCAGTATAGTTTTTGCGTGAATGAGTAACAAACATCCATACATACATCTATACATCCTCACATTTTTTGTTTCAACTCATTGTAAACTCATCCTTAGGACCTACTTTTTCGTAACGTAACGAAATAGTTATCTAAAATAAGCAAAACAAAGTTCGCAATTGTAAATGGCTTATTATAAACTAGAACAGAGAATACATACGCATTTCATACATTCTTTGCAAATGTAATTAAAAAAGAAACATTGATTTCAACTTGTTGTTTTTCCAAAATAGACTGAAGTATCTTCTGTCTCGAAAAAGTAGTTCCACTATCGAAACACGTCCACATTGATTTTAACTTAAAAAGAAACGGCAGAGGCGTCAAACAAACATCCAATAAGCGACAAGTTAGTGATGCCGTTAATAAAATCTTACGGGTGCGTTCTTTACTTTAATCGAATTTAATATAAAACGTAACTAAAGAGTAATAACGAAAATGTTTATGTATCCGACTCACTTTCTTTTTTGCGTTTAAGTAGGTTTTTTATTAAGAGAACCCCACATTAAGATGTTTTTAATAAAAACAACATGAAATCATTCTAAATATTACCCACAAATAAATAATTTTAATGGTACAAATTAAATTTTATGAAGTCTTAAAACATGAAATGTGGAGGGTGGCAAAAATTTTTTATATGGAGAGTAAAAATATAGTTTTTCTAAAAAACGTTTAATATATTAAATAAAATAAAAATACGATTTTATTTATTTTAATTTTCAAAGAGAACTAGTTTTCCTTTACATTCATGTTTTTTTTTCTTTGTTTTACAGGCTAAAACTTTTCTTTTTTTTTAGGCACTTTTCTTTTTAGTCAAATGGACAATTATTTTGGTAAATACTCAAATAGGTGTTTTATATTTTATTGTCAACAATTGATTACATGTTCTGCTTCTCGTTTAAAAAATCGGTTGTCTGTAATGTCGGTTAACTGATGATCGTTGAACGTGACAACGTCATAAGAAAATACTGATGGGCCGATTGTGCCTCTCTGTCGCTCGTTCCGCTCTCGCTTGCACTTGGAACGCCTCAGAGCGAGGTAACGCCACATGAGTCATGTTTCTTCATGCGTGCAGCCGGCTCCATCAAATTATAAGACATTGTCACGTCAAAAACAATATATAAAATAAGATTATTAAAGTTATCTTTATGTTTATTAAAAGAAACCTGTCTGCTGCAGTGGACGGGACTACCATCGCAACTGCGGAATACTTCTTCAAAATCCGACGAGGATGATTTTAACCGTATATCCGTGGGTTAGTAAACTTTACGCACCCCAAAAACTAGCCACAACTTCGCCAGTGAGCAAGCAATATTTGCAAGCTCTTGGTAGCTTCTCACGTTTCCATTAAAATATGATACACATAAAACTTCTTGTTATTTACTTTCCTAATAAAGCATATAAAACACCAAACTTGGTTTTCAGGCTACAATTCAAGTTTACTGTAAACTGCCTGTTAAACTTTATAAGTTGTTTCGGAGAATGTTACAGAAATATTATTATATTGTAAGTGTAAGTAAGTTTGAGACGTTCCCTGAAATCCGATCCAGATTCTTCATCATCATCATCCATTCACTGATAGCCTCTTTTATTAACCTCTAAAAATGCTAATTCATGTCTCTCATGACATCTTAACCAATTCTTACTTTAATTAAAAATTTTATTGGCATCATGACGGGCGACGATGGTCCAGTGGTGGATGGACTCGGCCTCTTATGCGAGATGTTCCGGGTTCGATCCTGATCCCCGTGTGTGCCTTGAAATGGGTTTTTCTAATTTCTAAGTGCACTCCAAACACGAGACCATCGCTCGCTCACGGAAAAACATCGTGAGGAAACCTGCATGCCTGATGAGATTGAAAGTCTTTAAAGGTATGTGAAGTTCACCAACCCGCATTGAGCCAGCGCATCGGTGAACTATGGCCCATTACCCTCCTCGCCTTATTTCGAGGAGGAGGCCCGTGCCCTGGAATTTTACAGCAACCATAGTCATAAAGGACACATTAAAAATCAAATGTAAACATCAATAACTTAGTTAATAAATGTTATGTGTACTATGTATTGATGGCGTAATTGTTTCACAAATTAATATTTTTTTCTTTCTTTCAATATTCTTAAGACCGGTGATATCTAACGAACCTGAATAAAACTGGACGCGAAGTTCATGTATAGTCATGAGAAGGGTTCGGTTAGCCACAGGCCAGACCATTAGAGATGTAAAGAACTCGAGTCTTTGAGTCTTAATTCGATAGACTCGGCTCAATTTTACAAGACTCGGTGTGCTAACAAAACTCAGAGCTATGAGTCGACCCGAGCTCCAGTCCTTTTTCGAAGACTCGAGCGCCAAAATAGAACTCGTATTTCAAAAAAGCTCGAGTCTTAAAAAAGAAACTCACGTCTCAAAAAGAACTCAAGTCTTAAAAAGAGCTCGAGCGTATCGAGTCTTGAGCGTAATAAGGTTGATTTATTTAAAATACATAGTTTATGTGGCAACATGCTAAATGTGGCCTTTAGGCATGGCATTATTATGTTCTGTGTACCTCAAGAGGGATAAAAACGCGACACTTATTTGTTATGTGGGTACGGAACAATATTTATTGCTTTTTATTTTACGCTTTTTTTTGCTTTTTTTTTTTTGCTTTTTCTTTTTTAATATTAGACGTTACAAAAATAATTAAATTACTATTATATCTCACAAAGTTACATATTTTATTTCCTGTTTATTTATAAAGGAACTCCAAATGGAAAAGAACTTGAGCGCGACTCGTCGCGTAAAACGACTCGAGCGCGAATCAAGACTCGAGCGCCATGTTGCGCTCGTGTCTTTATTTAGACTTAAGTGCTCGAGTCTGGGGTTCTTGGTATAACGAGTCGAGCTGTGCAATTTGTCAGCCGAGTCTAAAATTTAAGACTCAAAAGGCTCGAGTTCTTTACATCTCTACAGACCATTTAATGGTTAGTTACTGTATTATGTAATGTTATAGCTCGTAAAGGGACAATAAGTTTAATTTACCACTTTAATTCGAACTCACTTCAGGAGAATTGATTTTTAAATTTCCTTTATTATTAAAACTACCGTACTAATCGATAAAGAAAAACATCTTGAGGTAACTAGCATGCATACTTTTTGCCACCTATTTAACCTTAAGTATATACTGCTATTAGCGCCCCGCGGTTTCACCCGCGTACTTCGCATTCCCGTGGGAGTTCAAGGATAAATTATAGTCTATGTGCTATTCTGATGTATGAGATTCTGATAATATTACTGTAAAGTTTCATCCATCCAAATCCATTTAGTAGTTTTTTACGTGAAAGAGTAACAAACATCACTCACAAACTTTTGCCTTTATAATATTAGTAGGATACTTTAGGTTATACTATCTATATTATATATTCTACTTTATAACTATAAATAGCTATTTCGGCCCTGCCAAGTTAATTCATTAACACGTTAAAGCAACGTCAATAACAAGTTTCATTTTATCCAGTGTTTACGTGCGACTGAAACGTTTTACCGCTGAAGCAACAGCAACTTCATTTTGATTCAGTGCTAATACTATTGACGAGTGAGCCATTATTATCCAGCCAACTAAAATGTTTTAGCGTTAAATCAACGCATACTTCAAATTTTTTTATCGCGTATGTCGTACACGTAATACGATTTATACGCCAAAATAGCGCATTAAAGTAACTCCAAGTTGTGTCATTTTTATCTATTAATTAAATAGTATGACTTAAACCTTTTGGCGTTGAGTCAACGCCAACTTTATATATTTTCATCCCATGTACGACTAATACTATTAAATGCTAAAATAGCGTATTAAATTAACTCCAAGTTGTGTCATTTTTATCTATTAATTAAATAGTATGACTCAAACCTTTTGGCGTTGAGTCAACGCCAACTTTATATATTTTCATCCCATGTACGACTAATACTATTAAATGCTAAAATAGCGTATTAAATTAACTCCAAGTTGTGTCATTTTTATCTATTAATTAAATAGTATGACTCAAACCTTTTGGCGTTGAGTCAACGCCAACTTTATATATTTTCATCCCATGTACGACTAATACTATTAAATGCCAAAATAGCGTATTAAAGTAACTCCAAGTTGTGTCATTTTTATCTATTAATTAAATAGTATGACTTAAACCTTTTGGCGTTGAGTCAACGTCAAAGAGTCAACTAATATTATACGATTGAAATCTAATAGCGTATTAAAGCAACCCCAAATTGAGTCATTTTTATCCAGCGTATACACAACTCAACGGTTTTGGCGTTCCATGTTTCCTGCATTAAGCCGTTCCAACGATAAGACATTATTCAAATTCAGTTATAGATGATCGAAGTTCCCCGTAATAGCCCCATTGAGTTCCACCACTAAGTGCACTACCAATTACGCCTCGTTCGGGTTCCGCACTTCAATAGAAATAATGGCGAACGGATTTTAACCTACATTGATCATTACACTCGCTGCAGTGTTCTTAAAATCGATTAAGACTATCCAATTTATCAACACTAGTCAGTGTTAGTTTAAATTTGTATTGATAGATTGTAATTTATCTATAATATGTATTTAGAAATATATAAGTAGTGTATCAGTTGTCTGGTTACCATAAGAACAGGCTTTGCCTAGTTCCCCCACCATGGTTCAAGCCTTGTCGTGGCGGTGGGGCTCAGTAGCCTAGGGTGAGCCCAACACCTTGGGCGAAGCTAATTTAGTCAAGGGGGCTCTTTGTACCCCTCTTATAAGAAGAGGGGGCAAAAGAGCAGGGGGCAAGGGGCGAGGATGGCAACCTCGCCTCATTGTACTGTCCTGACGGTGTGAGGGGTTGTTCTGTGGTGCGAGACAACCCCTCTGCGAAGGTGGTGTTGGCCCCCTGAGGGGACCGCTGGCCGTCGAGGTGCCCTGTGCTAGTAGATCCGGGGCACCTCACCAAAGGCGGCATTGGTGGCACTCGCCGGGTTTTAGTGGGTAGAGCTGCGCCCACTTACCATCTTTCGGGCGCAGCGAGTCCCCCATACCCGCCTGGGGAGACCTACTCCCCTGCGGGATGCGTCAGTGCATTTCCCGGCGTTAAAGAAAAAAAAAAGCTTTGCCCAGTTTGGGATCAGATGGGCGCGTGTGAGTGGTCCCAACATATTATTATTATTATTATATTGTAGTTTAGTGATGCGAAAAATGATTTATTAGTAGTACGAAATTTCGACCCCCACTTTTTATAAGAGTAATAATATTTTAGATTATTTAAAAATATACGTAACTAGCAGCGCCCCTCGGTTTCATCCACGTACTTCCATTCCTGTGAGGGGTGTGTAGAGGGGTTATCTGGTATTATTCTGATGTGGAAGCTTTATTTTTGTAAGGTTTTATTAAAAAACATTCAGTACTTTTTGTGTGGAAAAGTAGCAAATAAAAATCCATAGGCTCTTAAAATTTCGCGTTTATATGAGTAGGCTGCAGATATAGATTTTGTTATAAAGGAAGCTAAAGACATGTCATTACTCTGATCATTGATAGTTCGTTCAAATGTGAGCATCTTGTATAGCAAGACTCGCTTACAGAAACTAGAAGTATTTAATTGATCTTATAAGCGAGTCCAATAAGAAAACCAAGATTACATCGCAAGACTCATTTTTAAACATGAGCGAAAAAAGTACAAATATGAGACCATAATATTGAAGAACATTATTACCAAGACCAGTTTTTTTTTTTAAATCACTAGTTTCTTTTAATTATTAGATATATCTCTAAAAAAAATATCGCACCTCAGTTTTTTTTCTTTTGTTGGCAATGTTAGGTTGTCAGACAATCTGGCAGACAAGAAGAAGAAGACAAGTTTACCAAAGACTATCCCAATAAATTATCATTTGTTACTTATCCTAAGACATACGATGGTCCATTGGGTATGGACTCTGCCTCTAATGCGAGAGGTTCCGGTTTCGATTCCGACCCACGTGTGCCTTGAAATGGGCTTTTCTAAATTTTTAAGCGCACCCTTAGCACGAGACCATCTTTCGCTCAACGACAAAGGAAAACGTCGTGAGCATACCTGCATGCCATGATTAAAAGTCTTTGAAGGTGTGTGAAGTTCACCAACTCGCACTGGGCCAGCGCGGTAAACTATTGGCCCATTACCCTCCTCGCCTGATTTCGAGGAGTTCACTACGGCTCACACTCACAGGCCCTTTCCTCGCCTATTTCGAGGAGGTGACCCTTGCCCTGCAGTGGGATGTAAATGGGTTGATACTACTACTACTGAGACATGAGATGTTTAGGCTCTATTCCAATTACACAGCACATTCTGCTTTTCTGTCTGTAACGCAATAAAACTGTTTCACGGGAGAAATAAGCATGCATGGGTTCATGATTCATGATACTAATTCACATGCAGATGCGTTTCCCGCCAGTGAATCTACCTGCTCTATATATTATACGAAAGAACTGCCAATAGTTAACGAGTCAAAACAATACTTGACTATGTTCAAACACACGCTATCATTAAAACTTTAGACTTTTATTTAACTCATTACAAAAATAGTAAGACTTCATGGAAATGGCGCGTCTGCGGCAAGAACAATTTCACTCCGACTACAGCCTTAACTAGATCACTCTTGTTCTGGTCTGGATATTCAACCTAACTTTAACGTCCATATGGACTATAATGTAGCATTTTGTATTTTATTACTGTATGGTGGAATAAAACAGCTGAAATAAAACTTATTTCAGAGTAGATCAGACCATTGAATGAAAACTTTAAAATGTCCGGCTCGAAGGACCATACTCTATTTTGATCTTTAGCATTGATTTTTAAAAAAATATTCTGTATATCAAAGAATGAACTTACTCTATTTTCTAATGTGCTTATTATATTTTTAATTTTTAATTACTATAACGTTTGAATTCATTAAATGTTGTAATCTATTAATAACCATATACCTACATCTCCCAAAAAACTTCAGCAACTTACTTACATATGACTAGTCTTCATCTTCTCACTAATAGAAGTCAATTTAGCTGAAAAATCTGTTTTATTTTAACAATATACCAATCTTTTTTTTCTGAAACGACTAAATAATTCATATTTCTTATGTTTCTCGCACATAAGAGCTGGTCCCTGCCGTATCATCAAGGATGGTATTCAATACATTTCGAATAAAATAAGCCCCAGTGTTAACTTCATCGGTAGTGGGGTGAGCCGGTTGGCATCACCCTGTGATATAGTAAGTGGGGGGTTGCCCCCCGACAGCCGTGGAGTGTGACTTTCACGGCTTCATTGCATCGGGTTTGTTCCTGTGGCGGGTCTCTGCCTCACCACCGTCGAATGAAATGCCCCAGCTACCACATGTAATTTGACAGCTAGTGTCATACCCATACAATAAGTATTCTATTCTATTCTATTCTATTCATTTAGCGTTTGTTCCACATGCCTAGGGGGGCAGGATAGAATCATCGTACAGTAATACGAGTATCAAATTAAAAAACAACCAAACTTGGACTTTCTGCTAACAAAGGCTCCAAGCACACGACTCTGCAGCTCCGCGGAGTTACCGAACAATTTTCATGTTGTGTCAACGCTCTGATTGATATAGTTTCGCACTCCATATCTCCAACAGCTTATTATCCTTGGAATAAATAGACTACAAAGTTAAGGATAAGGTTAGAACAGTGTTCTTACTGGTACTGAGACATACTATCCAAGTCTAAGGATAGGTAACGCGTATGTCCTAGCTGAGCTTGTTAATTGTTCATTGGCTACACTGACAGCTTACTATCACAGCTGAATGTGTGTGTATCTGCTAGTTTGTGTATTGAAATAAGACAAAAAAAGTCCGAACGTACGAAGTACACATGACAGAAGTCAAACTTTAATTTCTAATATTTAACTACCAAACCAATAGCATTGCTTCATGCTACGTTCGCCCTTTCTCACTCTCTCTCAATCGGTCTCAATCGCTCTCTCCCTCTTCGACAACGTTGCACATCTTCGTGGCGCAATTCATTCGTAAAAATTTTACCTCATGCGCGTAAAGAAGTTTCACTTCAATAATCCTTAAGTTGAACCAAATCTGGATGTTACCTCTTGAATCCTTTGTTTTTACGTATTTTATTCCATATTCTGTTAAGGATTGTTATAAATTATGAGATTAATACAGATAAAAGAACTCTGGAGGAGCAGAGACGACTGTATACAGGCAAAGGAGGCGATGCCAACAAGCGACCCACGTGTCTCTCGTCAACTAATGGCCTGTTCAGAACCTGTGAACAGGCAATTTAAAATGTCAAAGTCACTATAACAAACATGTTTTCACTATAGGTGTCATGGACAGTCTGCTATGTAGAGCCTGCGTAGCGGAGGAAGAAACAGCAGACCATCAATTACTGAAGTGCACAGGAGTAGCACCACTACGGGCTGCCCATCTCGGAAGTCCGAGAGCGCTCCTGGAGCTCTGCGCCGATGTCAAGAGACTGCTAGCATTCCTACGGGAGCTTAACTGGCAGGAGGGAGTGCTTCAGGCTCACAGCACGCAAAATAGGCGCACAAGCGTCGAGTTGCGTATACCAGACCGAACTCAAGTATCAAGTAAGCCTGACAGGCATCCCGTCAGTGCTGGATTTACGTATAGACCCGTGAGGCCCGGGCCTAGGGCGGCATGATTTGAGGGGCGCCAAAATTTCAGAGACGAAAAAAGTAAAGCCTGCCTTTGAAAATGAGTTTGGATTAATTTTTTAAAGAATTGTCTATAGAATATACCTATAACAATTCACTTTTTTATTTACTTTTCAGTCTATGAATAAGATTATGTTTTTTAAAGATTAATAGGGATGTTGACACATGTTACAAATTCATGTAAAGTTATGTTTTACATATTAAATACAGTATTTGAAAACCTAACATAACATTTAAAAAGTCTACTTATTTGTCTTAAAATTTAGAAAATTAATTTAAAATGCGTTATTTATCATGCATTATCACGTGACTATAAACGCCAATACAATAAACATTGAGCTAAGTACAAACTCGCCTAACATAGCGCAAGCTCTGAATGCGGTGTGTGACGTAATGACGCTTGGAGCGTTTTAAGGGCAATTTTAAAAACTATTTTTCTTTATTTAATTTTTTGTTAAAATTGGACATATTTCTTTACAAAAGTATTTTTTTCGTGTTTACCTATAGTATATCTATCAAATAAAATCAATTAAAAAAATAGTCAACATCCCTATTATAGTCTTTACCGAATGATGTTCTTTACTTTTTGTTTCATAATTGAATATCACATGCATATAAAGCTTTTAAAAATGACTAAATCTTAATAATTTCGCCCTCGCCCAGCAGTGGGACATAGTATAAGGGTTGATACTTTACTTTTTTCTAGCATTAAGGGCGGCAAAATAAACAGGGCCTAGGGCGGCGTCAAGCCTCAATCGGTCACTGCATCCCGTGACGTCAAAATTGTAATTTAAAACTATTAATTTAACGTATTATAATTGAGAAGTAAATTGACTCAATTGCGATGCGTATGACGAGACATTCATTCAATTATGTGCCATCGCTTAACATCTAACTCAGTACAGCCATAATGCTATTACGATGTACATAAATTACTGTAGAAAATTTTTCAATATAAAAATGTTGAATAGAATGGAAAAAGTAACTTTATTTTACATAATCACAAAAATATGTATAATGGTTTAGCGCCTATGAAAAAAAAAATAAGCTCCTAAGACTAGCCTAATATTATTTATGATTTGTCATAAAATAAAGATGGCGGCACCCAAGCAAAATGGCGCATGGCACAAGAACGATTCTCTCAAGCAAGCAAGAGGTAGTGCCATGCTGCATTGCGGCTGTATCGGACCGGAATTTCTGAGGTGGTATCCTTCGACAGCTATGCTGCCTTTTCTAGCGGTTTTTGAAAAAAAAATTGCTGGTAAATAGAGGGCAACACATCTGCATATTTTAATGTGCATTTTAATGTTGTTTAATGTCTATGGTCGTCAACAGTCAGTAGTTTGTCTCCTATTTACAATAAACAAGCCAATGAAACTAGTTAGGTATTATTCGAATCCATGATGAGTTGAAAATATATACTATGGATTTCCCTCTTATCACATAATAGTATTATTTCTCACGTTCCCTAACGAACTAAATGTAATAAGCAGATGCCCACATAATATAATTAGGGATACAATATTATATTTAGGATTAGGTACGTATCGCGGCAAAATAATTATTTTACTAAATTCTTGATTATAATGACTAACACGACCTGTCTGGACTGAAAGTAACTAATCGTGACGTAATAAGACACCAAACGAGACCATCGCTCGCTCACCGGTGAAGGAAAACATCGTGAGGATACCTGCATGCCTGATGACATTAAAAGTCTTTGAAAGTGTGAATTCACAAACCTGCACTGGGTCAGCGCGGTGAACTGTTGGCCCATTCCTCGCCTGATTTCGAGGAGGAGACCCGTGAATAGCAGTGGGACATGAAGAGTTAATAACCTTACTATTTTTATAGAACATAATTTTAACAAACAATATCCAGCATTTGCTCAAACTACGTTCAAACACGAACAATCCTTGTAAGTGCGAACTCATCTATAAAATTACATCACCCAAGTGGTCCACGCGCTTCAATAATTAAAACATCGTCATTACACATCTCCCGTCTCACTAATTGCACAAAGTTTTCTGCCCATCTCATTAAAACTATTCAAATTCTCCGAGACGCGTCGTCAGGCTTTTCGTGGCTTTGTAAGATTCACTGGATGGGTTTAGAATGAAAGTTTATTATGTTTAGTTTTTTTTTTTTGCCAGTCAGTAAAAAGGCGCTGACCGAGGCATAGAGGCATCACTATTAAAATATACCTTTTGTCTGATTTGTCTGATTTTTAGTCTCAACAAGGGAAAAATCGGTAGGTATCCTGTTTTGAACAAATTCCTTTTATCTCTAAGTCCTGTGCTTTACATGGATGATTCTTAATTTTAAAAAAAATCCTGGTTTTTGGCTCTAAAATAGTTCGACCAAGAAGGAAACTTCACTATTTGTTTCCACATTTCTTTTAGTTTTACGCAAATTATGGCAAGTGCCTGTTCGGTTTGGGAATCTAATCAAAAACTTTGATTGGATTCGTGTCCAAAGTATTCGTGACCCGTAATGACACATAACCTATATTCCATCATTAGAGAAGCAAGGTGTTCGCATCTCAGTCAAGACATTGCATATTATAAAAATATTGCTCAAAACGAGACATAACGTGATCTTTAATGTGATTTTAATATCTGGATGTGGATATAATGTATAAGACACTATGCTTTAATTTTAAGAGTCCTAAGCAATTCCTAAGAAAATTGCATGTGAAAAAGGCTGAGTATATAATAATAATATAATATTCTTTTGTTCGTTGAGAATTTAGAATACTACATTATCACTTTACAAGTCACTGTCGTTCGTATCATTGGCAAAAATACTTCAAAAAAACATTTTGAACATTAAACATTTTTCATTTAGAATCGAGTCAAGATTAGAATTCGAATTGGAATTCCAAGTATCGTAATGGAATTAAATATCCTAATGTGGACAAAATAAGATCTGGAATAAGAGTACTTATACTTTATTTAACCTCGAGCATTTTAGGCTCGTATTCAATTTGAAAAGCTTTGGAAAGCTTCGGGAGGAATTTCCATGTATTAAAATTCGTCGGCGTCGCAACTCGTCGGGGACCTAATGACGTATTTGCATCGAAAAAGAGTTCCAATTGAAATCGGGAATATCGGAATATCTTAAAAACCGCGGATAAACAATTCAAATTATGGATCCTGGTTTCGTACGATGTCTACAGGACTTGCTTTTTTACCTTTTGCTGGGACAAAAAAGCTTCATATTTTTAATGCTGACAATGGCACTATATTTATATTTACTGGGAAGTGAAATATATAATAGACACATAATTATTATGAGAAACAAGGGTCACCTAATAATAATTAAAACACAAAATATTATATTCTTTTTTTTTTCTTTATCGTCGGGAAATGCACTGACGCATCCCGCAGGGGAGTGGGTCTCCCCAGGCGGGTATGTGGGACTCACTGCGCCAAAAAGCTGATAAATGGGCGCAGCTTTACCCACTAAAACCCGGCGAGTGCCACCAATGCTGCCTTTGGTGAGGCGCCCCGGATCTACTAGGACAGGGCACCTCGACGGCCAGTCAGCCCCCTCAGGGGGCCAACGCCACCTCCACAGACGGGTTGCCACGCACCAGAGAACAACCCCTCCCACCGTCAGGACAGTACAATAAGGCGAGGTTCCCCCCGTCCCTTGCCCCTACTCTTTTGCCCCTCTTCTTATAAGAGGGGTACAAAGAGCTCCCTTGGCTCAATTAGCTTCGCCCAGGGCGGTGTTGGGCTCACTGAGCCCCACCGCCACGACAAGGCTTGAACTATGGTGGGGAAAATATTATATCTAATACGTCTGAAGCTAATAAAAGCGTAAAAATATTATGTACGTTCAACAAAGTGACATTATATAATTTTGTTCCTTTGTAATAGGGATATCTAAATGAAAATACTTAGATAAGCCTCACAGTACTAAAGGACAGAATGCCTAATATAAGTGGTCGGGACCAGACGAAAATAATATCAAATAGAGCGCGGGGTGCATAAATCAATATTAATAAAGGCCGTGGACAATGAAGGAATTCTTTGGATGTAATTTAATAACAAGATGGCGGTTCCTTCTTCTTCTAATCATATTCGTTTTTTTTTTTGCCACAATAACTATTTTTTTGCCACAATACTTTCTGTAATAGAAGATATTGCTTTGTTCGATTTTCGCTTATTGATATAAAAATGTTAGGATAAAGCGAAGGAGTAAGGAATATGGATTACAAGCTGTTGCACGCAGCTTCGCACGCTTTTATTTATATTTATAGACGTATCGGAACTGATGGTAATCATTTTTTTTTCTTTATTATAACTCTTAAGCAAACAAAGCGGATATTACTGCCATGTTTTTTTTATTTATTTATCTCATGTTGTAAACAGCATGAAAATCTATGTTGTGTTTTTTATTTTTTCGCGTATAGACAGACACATTAATTTATAGTACTTAATGATGATAATGATGGTGAGTGAGAGGAGCTCGTGCAGTGGTAACAGCCGCGAGGATCGATTCACCAGGCTAAGCAACGCTTGCCGAGGTTGGTCCGTGGATGGGTGACCACTGATCATCCTGACATACCGAGACTCCTCCGTGTCTCGGAAAGCATTTTAAGTCGTTGGTCCCAGTTGTCATTAATTTATGTCTGACAAGCGTCGTCAGAAGCCTGAGAGTCTGACGACCAGTTTGACCACGGGATACTATCACCCAGTCACTGGGATGTGGAGGTCAGATAAGTAGCTCCATTCCACGACCAACGTTGTCACGGGAGGACTCCTCCCACCATGTTGTATCATTATAATTGGTGAAATTCGCCTTTACATAAGAAAACAATACTGTATTCTTTAAAGCTGCATTTTTCACGTCCCTCGAAATGCTTTTCCTCCATTAAAATAAATTTCATTGCCAATATTAGAATGTGACGATTTTCTAGCAACAATTGCATAACTCTAAACAGTGGTTACATTGGCACATGCGATTCGAATTTAACATAAATCCTAGTCATATACAAACGAATTCCAACCTTATATACAGGTAATAGAGACGCATATAGGGTTGAAGCTTTTGTATATACAGCCTTTAAAGATAGCAAAAGTTCTGCATACTTACATCGAATATTCGAGAAGCAAATTCACATAATAATAATTTGTAAGGTCCGGCAAGTACCCTAATGTCAGAAAACATACAATTTATAAAGTTGAAAAGTTCTGTTTACTAATATGATTTTACAGCAAACAGATAATGTAAAAATTGTAGTAGATTTAAATCTTATGATAATATTACATAAATAATTGAAATCTGAGACAGATAATAAAAAAATATGCTAAATAAAAAATTAATGTTGAAAGGAGATGGTCCAAAATTGTATGGGACGTTGGTGTACTTTTGTACACATAATGATATAAAGGAAAATAAATATTCAAACAGTTTTAATATGTTCATGTCCATTAAATTCTTTTTAATTTCAGCGTAAGCATAATTTAATATTTCCAAGATATGCAACACTACATGATATAACAATGGCGTATGAATATTTTCTTTGGCATTTATGCCTATAAATCTATGTTAAAATAAAAAGTCCAAGTCGTCAAAATATCCTCAAAAATGCAAAAAACACATTCACGAGTTAACAACTCCATAACAAAGCTTTAAATAGATACAAATAGTTACGAAAGTACCATGAGTGACGCCATTTTTCAATAATGACGTTTAAGTAATAGCCGCCATCCTTGTGTGGAATAGCTAATATTTGAAAAACTGGATAATTTTTTTATTTTTTTGCACGTAACTTATTACGATAAACTAATTTATTTTATTTTTAATGAAATCTATGTATATTTATTTATTTATAGTATACTGTACAAGACTACACCAGAAATGGACCGTCTCCTTTATAGAGATAATTAATTAATAATAATAATAATAGATAATTAATTATATAAAATGTATCTCTCTCTCTATCAATCAATAATGATAAAGCGCTAAAATACTTTCTAAATTTATGGAAAAATAATTTTTTTGCTTGTCTAGAATTTTACATCCTTATCATTGAGAAAAGAGCTACCAAGAAAAAATATGGATATTACATCAATATCACTATATATAATACTAGCTGTTGCCCGCAGCTTCGCCTGCGTTAACTAAGGTTTACAACGGGATCTTAGCGGGATGATATATCTTTACCGATAAATGGTCTATCTAACACTGAAATGTTTCATTAAAATCCGACCGATAGTTCCTGATATTAGCGAGTTCAAATAAACAAACTCTTTAGCTTCATATCTTAAGGATTAAAAGCATGAGTAATATAAACGCGTTTAAATGTAGTCCAAAAAATTCAAAATATCTAAATAAAAAAATGGTTATTGTGCCTCACTCGACATAGATAGGTATAACGTGTCGCGGACTTTTTTGTAGATAATTATAAGATCTACAATTAATTAGAACATTCTATGGTTCTATCTTTTATAATTTAGGCAGCGTACGTAAAATAAGTAACTTTTCTGGTTGATTTTTTACACCTTGTGTCCGAAAACCCCAAATATCTTACGAAACCCTATTTTTTTCAGAATAAAATTTAGCCTATGTTACTCGTGGATAAAGTAGCTTTCGAATGGTGAAAGAATTTTTGAAATCGGTCCAGTACTTTTGAGCCTATTCATTGCAACCAAACAAACAAACAAAGTTTTCCTCTTTATAATATTAGTGTAGCCTAGCTGTTACCCGCAGCTTTGCCTGCGTCAACTAAGATTTGGAGCGGAAACTGCATGGAATAATATTATATTGTGCATGTATTATGCATTACCTTCCTCTAGTGTAGAAAAATTATAATTCAATGCTAACACTTTGTATTTAATGCTCGTGTAAAAAGAAAATATTTTAGCCCTGCGTTTATTGTATGCTTCAATATTATCTTATTTGATATTTAATTTTAATTATTAATTAATACACTGCCATTCGATGAACGCTGAGACAGCCGATTGTTAGGCTTATCGGTTGGCACGTTCGAATCCCGGTATTAATCAATATTATTCAAATTCATAATAAATACTGTTTATCATACAAAAAGCTTCTCTTTAGTATGACAATTTAGATTTACAGCCGCATCTTGATTTATCATCACCATTATCATCATGATCATCATCATCATCATTATAAAAAAAAGTTTCAACCCTTTATGTCCCACTGCTGGGCACGGGTCTCCTCCTCGAAATCAGGCGAGGAGGTTAATGGGCCATAGTTCACCACGCTGGTCCAGCGTGGGTTGGTGAAATTCACATATCTTCAAAGACTTACAATCTCATCAGGCATATAGGTTTCCACACGATGTTCTTCTTCACCGGTGAGCGAGTGATGGTCTCGTGTTTGGGGTGCACTTAGAAATTTAGAAGAACCCATTTCAAGGCACACACGGGGGGGTCAGGATCGAACCCGGAACCTCTCGCATAAGAGGCAGAGTCCATCCACCACTGGACCATCATCGCTCGTATTGTATAGATAATAAAAATATTTTTTGAGAAAGATGCTCGAAAAAAGTGGTTTCTTTGGTGAAAATGATTTGTTTCAATATCATTACGAATCGTATTGTTGGCAATGGCGTCACGTACTCACGTTTTATAAAATATTACATAGATCAGACATCACAGGCCAAAGAATCAAATAGAACGGCAAAAACCCGTGCTATAAACCTTTTTCAAACGGCACGTCTGGTAAAAATCGACGGCATTGTATCTGGCTCTCCGCCATCAATCACTCCCGCCCAAATCCCTCTTTTTACCCCCACATCTCATGTACAGCCTAAAAAAGGATATATTAAAGGCTTATATTAAGCTTATATTAAAGGCGCATTGGCCACCGAAATTGGAAATTCAATGTGAAATGAACAAACCGAACTAAAAGATGAGGTCCATTGAACGTGCGGTGATTACATTGGTTTTTTTATTAGCTACTAGCTGTTAACCGCAGCTTTGCCTGCGTTAACTTAGATTTACAACGGGATCTTAGTACGCAAAATAACATTTTTTACACCTTGTGTCCGAAAAACCAAAATATCTTACGAAACCCTATTTTTATCAGATTAAAATTTAGCCTTTGTTACTCGTGGATAATGTAGCTTTCGAATGGTGAAAGAATTTTTGAAATCGGTCCAGTACTTTTTGAGCCTATTCATTACAACCAAACAAACAAACAAAGTTTTCCTCTTTATAATATTAGTGTAGCCTAGCTGTTACCCGCAGCTTTGCCTGCGTCAACTAAGATTTAGAACGGAATCTGCATGGAATAATATTATATTGTGCATGTATTATGCATTACCTTACTCTTGAATGGTTCTATGCATTAAAAACCGCATCAAAATCTTTTACGTACTTTTAAAATTTAAGCATACATACAAAGGAAGCGACTGTACTTTATTCTATGTAAAGATTTAGTATAACACATTAAAATACTTATTTACAGCTATAAAAAAGTCTATTAACACTTCATTTTACTATAATTTAATATGTATATTTCATAGATAAAAAATTGCAACAAATTTTTAATATTAGACACGGAATCGGTCTTCTTGGCGTTCAATGAAAGAAGGCTATGTGTGTCCCATGAAGCCCATAGTGGAGAATAAAGGCTGATGATGATGATTATGAAACAACAAGTCAAATGGCTAAATATTCTTCTTGAAAAAAAAGTCTGTTTGAAATATGTGCTCCCAAAAGGCTAAAAAAATCTTTATCATCTGTTTCGCATTAAAAAGCTTTAAACAAAACATCCACAATATTAAGAGAAAAGAAAATTCCCAAGATGGCCGCTAAAAATACATCTTCTGAAACTCCAGTATGGATTCTTAATAGCAACATTAAGACTTTAATTATTCCGCTCAAATTAATGACCCCCTTACTCATTCTAAGTACCGAATCAGGGGGGAGGTTAAAAATTGGCCCGGTTTTTTTTTTGTTATGACCTTGCCTTGAAATATTACCCTTTATCTGTAACTTCAAGAATTGCCTAAATTAAAAGTTGGAAAAGGAATTAAGTAAGGTATTAAAATAAAGGTAAGTAAGGTATTAAATTAAGGTATCAAAATAATAATAATAATAATAATGTTTATTATTATTATTATTATTATTCAGCTCAAAAGTCGGGGACGTCCATCGAAAGTTCAAATTTGACGAGAGGGGGTTCTTATTGATAATGTCCTTGATTGTTAGACTAAGATATAATAATAATTTAACTAGTCCAACTGAGAAATAATATTTATTATAAGTGAAAATCGCTTACACATTAGAGCAGAAGGTATGCTCTCGACGCAAGAATGAAATATCTAAAATATTATAACAACAGAATTTATTTGTCGCAACCGAACGTAATTGTGGACTGTTTTGGCGGGAAAATGTGACAGTTCGTTAGCCGCGAATGTTGAAAATAGAAAAGATACGGTAACGGGAAAGTGAAAAAAAATGGAAGCCATAATGAGACAGGCTATATGACACACGAATGGAAAAAAAACTTTTGATATTTTCTTTGCGTTTTATAAAGTTGGGCGCACATTTGAACTTAAAATTCGTTTAAGCGTTTTAGAATCCTTACATTTTCCATAGCCAACACCTGACTTGTGAATTAACCTCATGAATAAGGAACATTATTATAAAGAAATCGCAGTGAAATCTCCGCTTGTATTCAAATTCCGTAGATGGTCAATACGTTGTCTTTGAGTAAGTAACGTTATAAAATTAACAGAAGGTCCATAGGTTGTTTCTTTTGAGACAAATGATAGGTTGTCTAGTCATCGCCACTGTTGCCTAAAACAAAACTAAGCTATTCAACACATACGCGTAAGCTTGAATGCTAACAATATATCAACTCTCCTAGTAAAATATTTATTATTTTTATAAAGCTACTATCTTGTTAACACAATTGTGAATTTCAGTTGCCAGCTACACCTTTACTTTTGCTAGTTCAGCAAAAAAAACTGGTTTTTCCCGGTGGAGAAATGACGCTGGCCATATTTGTGTGTATTGCCCATAACAGTGTGTACTGTTGCCAAAATATCTAAATATACAATTTCGGCAAAAATGCCGAGTAGTGCATATTAACGCTGACAGAAAAAATGCCTCGTTTGATGATAATATTTTTGGCATTCATAGTACTTACCATAATATGCGGAAGATAATTCAAACAAAAATATTACATAAGGTACTTAAAATGCTGACATATGAGGCTATATCGTACGAAAATACTACGTGTTATGGATTTTCATATAAGCAAATTATATTATAATAATATTTACTATATGAAAGACGTGTAAAGCGCGCCAAAATAAGTGCGCCAAATATTATGTCCATCACTATTTACACGTGTGTCACTTTTGGCGCGTTTGTTTTTTCACTTGCACACTTACCGTGTACGATTACCTTTAAAATTATTAGGATGGAAAAAATTATGGCAGCTCGCTTTGACGTTTTCAAGATCGCAGGTAGCTTTTTGTGTGACATAAATATTATAATTTGAAGTTTTTATTATCTATACATGCACATATAAATGTAAATAAAATGGGAGTGTCTGTTTGTAATATTAATATAACCGCTATTTACTACAAACATATGAAGAATATAAACGTTCATAATACTTATACCAAATTACTTTTTTTACAATTTTGTCTGTCTGTCTGTTTGTTCTGACTTCTAAGTAATCTTTTACCGTTAGGCTAATACTAGTAGCTTAAGCTATAAAAATAATCAACATCAAAAAAACGGATACGTTCTTAAATCGAAGTTTATCTAATACGTTCTTAAATCTAAATCTATACTAATGCGGGCGAAGCCGCGGACAATAGCTAGAAAAACATGTTTCCCTTTTATTTTATTTTTAAATATAGTTAAATTATAGTAACATAACTTCCAATTTGACGACTTCTGTGGCTCAGTGGTTAGCGCGTTGGCGCACAAGCCGGAGGTAGCGGGTTCGAATCTCGCCAGGGAACACAAAAAAGCTTCTGTGTTCCTGGGTCATGGATGTGTATTACTTATAATATGTATACTATATAATAAAAATCTGAAATATAAGTATTTTAAAAGGATTATACTTGCACACTTACAACTTATATTTCCTCCCATTTTGAATTATGCGAGCTTTAATAATCACACAATAACACTAAAGATCAGTTGAATAAACTGGAGCGCTTGAATTCATACATTAAATTTATTTTTGGACTGGGTGAATTCGACCATTTTGTGTCGAAATTCACATCTACTCGAAAATGGCTTCCTTTCCGGTCTCGTCTTAACTCCCTTGTTCTTCATTTCCTCTGCAATATCTTGTTTCATCCTAAATATCCTGGCTACCAGTACCTTCACCCCGGCACCCGAAAATAATTTGCACGTTCAATCCGCTCATCTCACAAAGTTAATGAGATTATTTACTTAATTTATTTTCATGCGGAAAGAAGAGACAAAAGACAGTGGTGCCGCTAATAAACACAAACGCGTATGCGGCATAAGCGGCGAAAGTTTATAATAAATCATATAAAATAAATGACATAAGTAAATAACATGATTTTTCCCAACTTGCTAGATATGTAGCACTATTATCGTTTCTGAAAATATCTGATTATGAATAAATATCGTCCCGGAATAAGCAAAAAGGACACTGGAATTAAAATGTTTGCGGAAAAATTTTACCAATCGCGATTTTCTATCCCAGTTCGTTAAAATATAGATTGGAAAATAGCACACTGAAACGCCATTTGCGTATTTAACTTACTTTGCTTACAATAAGTAAAGGTATACTGCTTAAAAACTCAATAAAAGTTGATCCTAAAACTTGATCAACAATCATTTCTGTTTCCGAATCTGTTTATCACCAGCAATTCAACACTAATATCAAATATGACCAGCTAAAATCGCCCTCTCAATTTTATATCGCCATATTTTCATTTGGAGGCTAAAATGTGCAAATTACCAAAATCCCTTTATCGGTTTTAGCGTTAACAAGTCTGAATGGTTCCTGTAATGAACATCTGTGGGCTTTAGCCTCACGGGCTAATCGGATTCCTTTATGGGCTACGTGTTGGCGACGTCACAAACAAACCGTAACATTTACCGTTTAATATCTAGTATTTACCGGTATATCGTAGGGTTGTCGCAAATATCAATTAAATTTATGATTATCGGTTTCAATAAAGTAAGATGGTAAGTTTATGTAATTCATTTATTCCATTTGCAAGTAGAATATTATATTTATCGTACACGCTATTCGCCTAAAATCGGATCTTACTAATATTACAAGTCACAACTGTTAACTTGTTAATTACGTAACTTGCAATAAACAAAATATATGATATTTCTATGACAGCTATATAAGGTTTTTTTAAAGCGCCTGTGTTAAACAGATAGAAAGTATCAGACTTGGTATTATATTTTCTAAAGCTCTAGAATAACCCAAATCTAAAAAGTCACAAACGTGCTCTTCATTCTGACTTTTCTACCGCAAAAAAATTGCTAAAACAAAGGATTTTTTATAATTACAAAACGTAGAACCAAAAAACGCTGAACGAGAAATTGGAAATGAGAAAACTAAAAAGTGCACGTTAACGACATCGCTAAGATGGAAAAACCGGAAAACCGGTGAAACGGTAAAAACCGGTAAACCGGGAAAGATGAAACGATGCGAGTATCTGAAAAAACCGGTGTTTTATCAAAGCAACGTTATAATGATTGAACAATTTTAATCGACAATATCCGAATATTTGACCGAACATTTCCGAAAGAAATGTAACGGCGCTCTATGCAAAGGTAAATAGTTAGTGCCATTGCTGCATTGCAGTCGAATTGGACTGGCACGTCCGGAATAATAAGCTCATATAATAGTTAATACTGGCGTAGAATGACAGCTATGCTGTCGCGTTCCATGCGGTTTGTGTGGTGGGATAGAGAAAAGGAGGGCAATACTGTACAAAGTACTCTCCCTATAATATTAATCAACTGTAAAGCGATTTTATGATAATATAATAAACATTGTTTACTGTAGTTGAGTCCGTTCTGATTGTCCTTTTGTTCGTTTTTATATTATTATTGTCTTTATCGTTGAAATCATGGATTTTACACAATGGACTTTAAATAACCTTTGAAATGATATGTAAAATATCGATGTAGAGAAACACTAGGGGCTCCAATATACACGAAGTATTTACATCAATAAATAAAAAATAATATCTACCATAACCGCATAACATAAAATGGGGGCTTACTATTTAGCAAAAAAATAACTAAATGCAAGAAAACCCCGGTGATTGCGCAAGGCATTTTCACTGTTATAAAAAAAAGAATTAAAATTTATTAAAAATAATTATTAAAATAATCATAATGAGCACCGGACATGACTGTAAAACTCAAAAACGCGAGCGAAGCTACGGGCAACAGTTAGTATACGATAATAACAGTGGTGTGAAATAGGAGATTATAATATATAATGAGGGAATTCAAGTAGGAATTTTATATATGGGAGCGCAGATGCGAAGGAAGCTAGTATTTCATATAATATTTGAAAATGTCAATACTCTGTTTGTCGTGTAACGTGTATTTACGTGATAAATATAACGTAAGGCCAAGACACGCTCATGAACTGAAGCGGTTATAAGACGGTGTTCCGCAGCGTTGGTAAAAACGCTTATTTAATAACTGACACCCGTATTCGCAAACAATACTTTAATGTGTCACAGTAAGAAACAATACTATGCAAAGAACTCGTCTATCTATGCGCTTCTCCTCCTCGGTTTTATATGGGTTTGTCAGACGCACACTTGCGGATTTAATTTAAGTATGGTCTATGAATTGGTTGGAATGACCCTATGAGTTCGGGAGTACTTTACTTTACTATTATGAAACAGGCCTTGATAATAGGAACTATAAAACAACAGTGGTGACTCCAACCACATCCTATATTGACCAACCTCACCAATAGACAACAGCTTCAGCAAAGCGCACCGCACGCTCAACCGCCAGCACCGCTCGTGAACATAGCAGCAGCCGCAACGTCTACATTCGCATGGTATTTTAATATTTGACAAGTGTGCAAACATAAATGGCGAAGGAGGAATTTATTAAATATTAGCAGAGCAGGGCCAAGGTGATGTGTGGGGGGTCACAAAATGTGAAACATATTGGAATCACGGAGAATTTCGAATTATATTAAAGCACTCTTGCTTTATATTCTTTTTGTTTCTAGAATTTATACGGTACAGACTCTTCGAAATAAGAGGACTAATTCTGGTCGTAATCAGTGCTTAGAATACCTTCATCTACATCGTCATCATCATCATCATCAGTCTTTATCCGTCCACTGCCACTCTCTGCCAAACGCTGACTATTTACCATCATTTGGCTCATCTGCCCTTTTGGCTCTCTCTCTCTCTCTCTCTCTCTCTCTCTCTCTCTCTCTTTCTATTTAATAAATCTTGATATTACTTATGGACTGTTATTTTGAAAACATATTTCTAAAAAAAATCTCTACAGTAATAATCCGCAAAGCTATCATTAAAATTTACATTCTAACAATTGTATCTTGATGAAATCATTAACTGTGATACAATATAGTAATATACTAAGGCTAACCGCTGTTTTATTTAAAGCTACTACAATAAGACTTTTTACACTTTTTCCACTATTTATTTTATATATTATTACAATTACAATTTAACGACCGGTTGAGACAAAGTCATCAGGTTATATTTATTTATTTAAATAAGATATTTAAAAAAATACTAATTAATATACTCAATTACAATATAAACAAAACATGGTACCTACCATAGAAATATTAAGAACATTTCAAATATATTATGTATATACCAACACTGTCTTTTCGCTTCTCTTTCATTTCTACGTAGAGTGACAGTGACTTCCAAGCCAATAGTCCCCGACTTCGTTTGCTTCACCCACACAAATACATTTAGAAGTTGTCTATTCACAACGCCTTAATACTCTAGTTATTTATAACTTACAAATACGTATTGACATTTCAGCATTAATGCTCTTAAATTCTGTTTTCAAGAGAAATTATGAATCTAAAAATAAAAAAAGTAAAGTAAAGTATCAACCCTTATATGTCCCACTGCTGGGCACGGGTAATGGGCCAATAGTCCACCGCGCTGGCCCAGTGCGGATTGGTGAACTTCACATACCTTCAAAGACTTTCAATCTCATTAGGCATGCAGGTTTCCTCACGATGTTTTCCTTCCGGTGAGCGAACGATGGTCTCGAGTGCACTTAGAAATTTAGAAAAACTCATTTCAAGGCACACACGGACCGGGTCAGGATCGAACCCGGAACCCCTCGCGTAAGAGGCCGAGTCCGTCCACCACTGGACCACCGTCGCTCAAAATATATTTCTATATTTATAATTTTCCACGTCTTAAGCACAAGTTATGAAATAGACGAACCGAGAAGTAACACTTCTTACCGACGAAACATTTCCTTGGGAAATATATAAACAGAATATGAATTAATTTTAAAATACAATAGTTTCTTTTGTCGTGGCAACTTCTAATAACTTGATATTACGGAGAGCATGCACGAAAAAGATGACGTCATGTTGCTGATAAGATGAGAGAGGCATGATCGATCGGCTTAGTTCGGTTCGTGCTGTAATTTTTGACGTTGGCACGTCAAACGTAAGCCGACTTTGCAGACAACCATTTTGTTTTTATCTACGTGTAAACGCGAAAGTTCGTAAGTATGGATGTGTGTTACCCTTTCACGTAAAAACTACTGAATGGATTTCCATGAAGCTTTACAATAATATAGCTTATACACCAGAATAGCACATAGGCTATAATTTATAGATGCACTCCCACCGGAATGAGGAGCACGCGGGTGAAACCGTGGGACGCTGCTTGTATAATATAAGACGATAAAATTTAAATGTCAAGACAAACATAAATGGCACTTAACAGAAACTCACAAAATGCACTAAAAATTAACCTTAAACCTCTTATCAAATTGACATGACGCTAACCATTTACAATCAGCTTGTCTGCCACTTTACCTATCTTACATACTAAAACATAGAGAATAATAAAAAATAACAGTATGAATAAACCAGGCTATATTAACATCAGGCACAAGCAAAGCCAAGCGCACCAACTAGTACATAATAGTCCGCACCGGTGTCTATTAAGCACAGCATCACAGTACAATAATAATAACAATAAAAATTAGTGCTGAGACATCGCACGGAATAAACATAACAATAAAAACAAAATGAACTGGCAAGATGCGGAACAGCGTGGAGACAATCCGTGGCACGGGAGTCTTTAACGCCTTTTATACAGTTTTTGTTTTGGCTTCACAGTTTACAGTGATTAATATTAAATGTATTTATTAAAGCTGAAAAGTTTGTTTTCACTAATCTCTTGTGGGATCACTCGCTGAGAAACACACTCATAACTTTGAAAAACTACTCACAAAATTCTAAATTTGATAAAACGAAGAAACAAGTGGCGCATTATCGCCATCATGAAAGTTTTTGGCCGATATTTGGATATTTTATGGCAAAAGTGACTGAGACCATGATTGTAGAAGATAAACTATCACAGTATCTTTATTTCCTGGAAACTTTATTTATATGTGCTGTTTTCAAAAATTGAAAATAGAATACAACTAATAATATTATTTTGTCAGAAAAAAAATGTATACTCACAACCAATGGAGGTTTCTATTTCAAAAAAGGGTACTTGAACTTGGCTTGACACGCTGCCGCGTGTCTAGATAAGTATATAAATTATATAATATAGAATAACAAGGGACAACTTAGCGTTCGTCTTGACCTCTATCAAAGACGGCTTATGTTCACCAGTGGGCGGATAAAGGCTGATGATGATGATAAAAAAGCGTGACCTTCGTCCCAAAAAATTAAATACTTAAGACCAGTTCAAATTCCGAGTTACCCTCTAGTCGCACATAAACAAGTTTTGCTTTTCAAATACCATAAATTTGAAACAAATATCATTTTTACAGAAAAAGACTGACGTCTTTACAAACTTTTCAGTCATAATTAGAAACAATATACCATGCTACATTTCAATTCAAATCCCCAATTATCCTGTGTAAAGGGAATGTTAGGTAAAACGGGGAGCTAATATCTTTCCGAAGCGATGAATTCCCGTAAAGTTAACATCAAGTAACAATCAACAAGAAAGTTGCTCACTTATCTTAAATTAGCAGACGCACCTTCCCGACTTAACTCGATACGAACTTTTAGATTGTTAACTTGATTTGATAAATGCCTTTTATAATGTTACATTTTGAATATTGTATTTAGATTGACAGTTTCTTCTTCTGCCTCGATATAGCTATTAGCATAGGATACGGTATATAAAACGACCTTCACCGAGATGCTTATTTGATGGAACGTATTTTATATTAAATTTAATATGTCAATAAACACGTTGCTTATGGATTGCCTAAAAAAATCATTCCAGGATATGATTAATTAATATAATAATAAGAAAAAAAATTAAACATTTCTCCGGTTTGATTATTTGACAAATTCTATACCAATTGAAAGTATGAAGCCCATAGAATATGCTGACATTAGGTTGTCTATTATTCTGGTCACAACTCTCGGGTTGCCACGTGTTAACAGGTAAATCGATACTAGAGCATTTTGCACCGGTCTGATTATTGAATTAAAATTAAATGACATCAAAGATTATTTCATTATGAATACGGTGGTAAAGGGTTGTCTGCGAAAAATCAGTTCCGAATTTTGAAAATCATATCCTGAACTTATTTTTTTAGGCAACCCATATGCAACATGTTTATTGGCATTTTAAATTAAATATAAAATAAGTTTCATGAAATAAGCATCTCGGTGAAGGTCGTTTTATATACCGTATCTCAGACTATATATTATAAACCACGCAGCTATGGCTACTCTGTTTGTATGTCGTACTAGCACGTGAAGCACACATTTGACAAGAATTTTAAAAGCAAAAGTTGTCAAACACAATGCAAGCAGTGCTCATGATCTTAGACAAAAATACATTTAACGAAATGAATACAGTTACTTTTAAATAAAAGACCAAAACTGACTTCAAAACTATACCTTTATATTATGTATAATTATACAATTTTAAATAATATCTAAATGCTTCGAAATAAAGTAGCAGACAACAAAAATATATTTATTACTTTATACGTATATTTAAGATTTTTTTATATAATACACATATTTAATACACATTGAAAAAAAACAGAAAACTTTTTTGTTTCCGTGGATTCAAAGCCGCTACGTCCCGGCTTGAGTGCCAACGCGCTAACCATTGAGCTACAGAGGTCGTCAAAAAATGTGTTTTGAAGACATCAGTCCACTCATAAAGATATTTAATCTTCTCTCTCTTTTTTTCTCGATTAGAGGCCATTTCAAAGCGATGTCAGAACGTCACTTCGAAAAGGCACTTCTCCACCCGAACCCACTCGTCGTGAGTGCGGCAAACTACACCCCCGATAGCTTAGCACCTAATAAGTCTAGGTTACCTAAGAATGTCATAACCGATCCTGTTGATAAAATCACAGAACTGTTAAAGCGCGACGCTGAAGCGCGACGTAAGCTACAACACACACTCAGACATAACACAGCCGGTGTTAGGCACACATTCACACCGCATGGGCCCCGGGGTCGTATGCGACGTCGAACCCTACACTCCGTTGACCAGTTGATCCGGATCAACCGCGACAGCATAGGCTCAGATCAGCTACGAGTCGACACCAATATAGACCGTGTAATCACCGATAGCACTCTGCTATCGGCAGCTTGCTCGGGTCCCGCGCTTGACCCGCCTCCCCCGCTACCGGGGGAGGGGAGGGCCGGCCCTCACGATAGGTTTCTAACGTCACCCGTTCCAAACCAGTCGACCGTAGCTGACCAAGTTAGGTACAAACCCGACGCCATGAACATGGCGGGGGGCAACCCCCCAAATTATAACGTCATAGGATGATCCAACCGGATCATCCCATTTCCGATGACGCATAACGGTCACTAGGACCATTAGCATAGATCCAACCGAAAAAAAAAAAAAAACTCTTTTTTGTGCTCATATTCATGTCATACGTTTCCCTAAAAACTGTTTAATACGGCCTATTTTTACTATACACAGAGCCTTAATTAATATAATGTATGCTAAAATGTCTGTAGTACCTACATAAGAGATTTCAGATTCACAATTCAATTTAATATAATATTTTTTTGCAAACGCTTGGCTGAATTGAGATATACAAATTTTTTAACGTACTTTAGAAATGTTTTAAAATATGTTTGCTAATTTCACGAATGAATCACATCAGTGATCTACAAAAGGGTTAATTACCTAATTTAAATATATGATTCATAATTTTTATTAATTTAAGATTTCTTTATTTATTTATGTTACTAAAAACGCAACATCAGTTTCTTTGTGATTTAGCTCATCATTAATTTGTGACTCGTATTTTTAAATTCAATGTTTTTCAGCCTTTTTCATTACACAGCCCTCTTAATAATATAAAAAATGCAACCCCCATACATACTTACAGGATTACGAAACAGGTTCTAAGCCATATTTTAGTATGAAAAAATAACGAATCCATATAAACACGATATACTAATTTATTTATTTTTAAAATTAGGTATCGGCTAAAACCCGGATATAATTTGCCTCTGCTAAATAATATTGTTTTCAATGTTTATAACTATTTTATTTTATCAGTTTTTTTTTCTTTTTTTTTTTATATCGAGGCTTCGCGACCCCGGCGACCCACTCACTGAGACATCACGACCCCCCAGGGAGTTACGCTCCACACGTTGAAAACGCTGTTTTTATGTAAGTAGGTATGTGAATTCATATATTAAATGAATATTAATTTATTTAATTCAAAATATTAATAAACAAAATTACTAATATAAATGAAATTTTATTTTTAGAAGTGAAGTTTTGAGTTTTACTGAAGAAAAGTAGCCGAAAATATAAAACGTCTTATTCCTTATTTGTTAATTTACGTTTCGTTATTCCTGCCACAAAACTGTGGCATTTCCTCAAATGTATGTTGCAAACAAAACAGAGCCATCTGTACGAGCGACCGAAAACTACAGGAAACAAATCTTGGTTCTGATCTTTACCATGTTCAGAAATTTTGTAAGATATTTTTAGCGCAAATATTTATGTAAGAATTTGTTTTAAATTTTCAAATATTATAATTATAATATTAAATTATTGAAAACGAGACATCAAGGTCCAATGAGTCATGCATATTTTATCCTGATATGGTAACGAGAAGTATTTTTTTAAGATTCTTCAAAAAATGGCCTCGGGGTCTGGTGTTAGTGAAACTTGCGTTGTATCCCACAGACTGCATTTAAGACAAATGCATCCAAAACTAGATAGACTATCTACCAACTACCTAAAACGAATCACAGTATATTTCCGACACAGACGGAAAAGATGGAGACAATCCCGAAAATACTTGTATTCACTGTCAAAAAGAGGGAAATTGTAACACTTTCAATGCTATCGCACTGCCTACGCTACTGTGGTGGCCAGAGATAGCAAGAAAAGCCGACGTAACCTCGTAATAAAGTATGTAACGACCAAAATATCAGAACTATTTAAGTGTAAATAACATCATAAACTGAATCCTTGAATATGTTTTAACTTTACTTCTGCAATGGATCAGCGCAAATTGCTGGAACCACTTCTCTCCTCGTCTGTTGAAAAAAATTAAAATTAATTTAATAATTTATGTAAATATAAGTCAACAAAACCGACTTAAATTTTAATTTATTATATGAATGCATATTTTTTTGCTAACTACACATTCAAACTGAAAAATTATTGAGTCATATTTACATATTTTCTTAGTATAAATACAAAATTACATACAAGAGTCAACATTTTAATAATTGCCAATTGTGAGAACAAGACACAATGGTGCGTGCACGCAAGTACGTTGTAAAAAAACATTTCGTTGGCCTTCCAAATCCTGAGGATTATGAAATAGTCGAGCACGAGCTTCCAGAAATACAAGATGGAGAAATCCTCCTGAAAGCAGAATGGTTAAGCGTAGATCCATACATGCGAGTATTCAATTCTACCTTTACCGTACCATATGATCAATTTGGATTTCAAGTTGGACTGGTATTGGAGTCCAAGGACCCTCAATTCCCAGAAGGCACTAGAGTAGTATCACATGCAGGTTGGTGTGATTACTGTATACTTAATGTTTCCAAATTCACTCACCCGTTTGAGATTGCATACAAACTCCCTGAAATGCAAGGCCTACCTCATTCACTTGCAATTGGCGCCGCTGGAATGGTTGGAGCTACTGCATATTTTGGACTTTTGAATATTTGCGATCCAAAACCTGGTGAAACTCTGGTCGTGACCGTTGCAGCTGGTGCTGTGGGATCGTTGGTTGGACAGATAGGAAAGATCAAAGGCTGCAGAGTTATAGGTATCACGGGATCTGATGAGAAAGTGAAATGGCTAGAAAATGAATTGGGTTTTGACAAAGCTTTTAATTACAAAACCACAGATATCAAAAAAGCTCTAAATGAAGCAGCACCAGATGGGATAGATTGCTATTTTGATAACGTTGGAGGTGAAATAAGCAGCGTTATTGTAAGTCAAATGAATCGCTTCGGAAGAGTTTCTGTTTGTGGATGTATTAGTGTATATAACTCAGACACAAATAATTTTCCAAAGGCTTCAATCATTCAGAAAGATATGTTCTTTAAAGAACTAAAATTTGAAGGTTTTATAGTGTTGCGATGGATTAATGAATGGTCAAAAGCGATAACAGAAATCATTGAATGGATTAAAAGTGGTGAAATCAAAGTTAAAGAACATGTTATAGAAGGATTCGATAAGACATTTGATGCTTTTATGAGAATGATGTCTGGTGAAAATATGGGAAAGACAGTTGTAAAAATTTAAACCACTTTATAACCACATAAATATGTAAGAAACATTCTTAATCTTTTAAATAATGACCTTTAGGGCCTGTTTCACAATCTCTAGTTAAGTTCCCTACAGGCTATCAGCAACATATTTGACGGATATTTGACAGATACTCCATACTCTACCTGTCAAATATGTTGCCGATAGCCTATTGGGAACTTAACTGGAGATTGTGAAACAGGCCCTTAAAGATTAAGAATGTTTAATATTATTATGTCTTGTATACTTAGTGATGAATGATAAAATGATTACATAGTATAAAAGTCACGTTAGATAAGTTTGATCTCAATATATCACTTTTTCGCCAAAATCTCTATTGGATAAGGATGTAAAGAATTTAGCGCATTTAAAATAACCTCCATTGCGTCTTTTCTAAATAAAAAAAAACAATTAAAAACTTGGTTGCTTGGTCGGTATGTAATTAACATTTCAGAAATTTAAGTTAGAATTTTTATTGCATAATTTGCATATTACATAATATAATAATAATGATAATCTTTATATGAAAAAAATCATTTTTATTAGTAGCTTTGAAAAGTGAGTCGCCGGTATTATTTACAAATTAAAATTTATTTACTTACTAGGGTAAAACCGGGATAGATGCCCCACTTTTTGAAATAGCCACCTAATTTGAAAAATATTAATTTTATAGAAATAATTTCTATTAATATAACTAGCCTAATCCTCTATGTTGAATTACTGTTACTTTTTTTTAACCTATCAAATATAGATTTTGTAGAAACGAGCTTTTCGTGAACCCTTTTTTTTGGGGATAGATGCCTACCTATATGGATAGTTGCCCCACCATGAAAATACCGATAGGGATAGATGCCTGCAGAGCAGGATAGATGCCCTTTATATCTTGTAAGTCCTAAAACAGCAATTATCTCGAAGGAATATGGGTCATAATAATAAAAAATATTTTATATATTTTTTTAATCGTTATTATTACAAAATAATTCTAAAAATCATACAAATGATAATAAGTATAGTGTAGAATATTTAAAGTTTTCTTTATCACACAATTCAGTGTCATTTCATTTGTTATCGTCATTTTCACTAAAAAATATTTTATTTTGTTTTTTATTTTTATTTTTGCGTCTCGTTGTTTATTGGTGGCTCCCTTTTTTATGTTTTTTTCTCTATTATTTGGTAGATTTAGTCTCGATTTTCTTGTCTAACTTAGTTTTTATTTATTTTTTCTTTCTTTTAGCCACATCCTTCTTGTGTTTTATATGTATGTTTCTTTGTATTCAAAATATCTGCTGATTGTTTTGCCCTCTTAGCCATGGTCAAAGGAATTTTGGAAGAGGTGATGTTCCTATTAGAATTTTCGAAAGTGTCTGCCAAAGTCAGTAAAAAGATCAAATATAAAATATACAAATACAAAACCAGACATAAAAGTATACACTAAAACAGACACTAAAATATTTTAAGAATATATCTTTATTTCATATAATATGGTTCATGGGGGATAGACGCCCCTTAGGGCATCTATACCTCGAAAAATCAGGGCAACTATCCTTTTTGATGGGGATAGATGCCAAATTATTTTTAAAATAAATTGTAAACAAAATAGTATTTATTTACACCTATATGCCGAGTTAATGAACCTGTATATTGATGTTATAAAAGATATAACGGATTTTATTACAAATTATAAAGTTATGCAACGCTAAATACTAACCTTTCAATCTTTTACGTGTTTGTGAAGTTCGCTGCGGATATAATCGGACTCACACGCGAAATGCATTCTCACCCCAGGATTGTTCTTGGGTAAATAATGTGCAGGGCGATTGCGGCTCCTACTTATACAATTAATTTTCAGTCGCGAGTTTGGGAAGTTAGGTTTTTAGAACATGAGGCATCTATCCCGCTGCGGCATCTATCCCGGTTTTACCCTAATTATTGTAAAATTGCGTATCACTTTTGAACTTAGAATTTACATAGATTTATATCTTTTTCTCTTCTCGTAATTAAAAACCTCTAATACGGCACATGAAGATTTAGTTATTGATTGATTCTACGTTATCTTTGACGTTTGGTGTCCCACAAGGATACATGATTGGGTTTATGTTACTTTATACTCGTTTTTACTTTGATTTTATTGGCTTAAATTTTTTATGTATTAATTTTGTTGTGGTTCAAATTTGTTTCGTGCGCACACGAGAATAACCCAAGATGTGCATTTCCTTCCTGTGCTGGTTACCGGGAAGAAATCGCTCTAAAGCGATAAGGCCGCCAATTGTACCTATTTACTGTAATATTATGTTATTGTATAAATTATGTGTGCTGTGCAATAAAGTATATTATTAAATTAGTATTAATTAAAATAATTTTAATACAGTCTGCAAAGAGATTGTACAGTTCACAGTCTTTAATTACGTGAGAATTATTTTTAATGTATGTATGTATTATTTTTTACAATGACAATAATAAATTGTATCACATGAGAGCAACTGCTAAATCATAGAGTAATTTGATACTTGTGCTAAATGCTTATAAGATACAAATGCGACAGACGCATTACCCTCGTCGCCTGATTTCGAAGGGGAAACCCGTACCCACCTTTTCAAAGGTTTCCTCTTGGTGGACTACCAGATTGCTTTCTGTAAAGCAAAAGCGAATTCGACTCAGGCTTTCTCTCCAACGCATGGAGATGTTCAAACGATGCTGGATTCACCACTATACTCCAGAGTAAAATATATATTTTTAAAACATAAGAAACAATACACTAGAATATTATTTTGGCTCCTAAACAAGATCTTATTTTTCATAGCGCTGTAAAATATAGTGGCGTTGTTCCCGCCAATTTTCACCCGCAAGTTATTACGTCATATCTGTTCTCTTCCAAATGAGCATGCCTCACGAATAGAGATGTAAAGAACTCGAGCCTTTTGAGTCTTAAATTTTAGACTCGGCTGACAAATTGCACAGCTCGACTCGTTATACCAAGAACCCCAGACTCGAGCACTTAAGTCTAAATAAAGACACGAGCGCAACATGGCGCTCGAGTCTTGATTCGCGCTCGAGTCGTTTTACGCGACGAGTCGCGCTCAAGTTCTTTTCCATTTGGAGTTCCTTTATAAATAAACAGGAAATAAAATATGTAACTTTGTGAGATATAATAGTAATTTAATTATTTTTGTAACGTCTAATATTAAAAAAGAAAAAGCAAAAAAAAAAAAGCAAAAAAAAGCGTAAAATAAAAAGCAATAAATATTGTTCCGTACCCACATAACAAATAAGTGTCGCGTTTTTATCCCTCTTGAGGTACACAGAACATAATAATGCCATGCCTAAAGGCCACATTTAGCATGTTGCCACATAAACTATGTATTTTAAATAAATCAACCTTATTACGCTCAAGACTCGATACGCTCGAGCTCTTTTTAAGACTTGAGTTCTTTTTGAGACGTGAGTTTCTTTTTTAAGACTCGAGCTTTTTTGAAATACGAGTTCTATTTTGGCGCTCGAGTCTTCGAAAAAGGACTGGAGCTCGGGTCGACTCATAGCTCTGAGTTTTGTTAGCACACCGAGTCTTGTAAAATTGAGCCGAGTCTATCGAATTAAGACTCAAAGACTCGAGTTCTTTACATCTCTACTCACGAATGCTAGCTACACTAGTATAAATTGCATTAAATTCTTTACCTTATACGGCTTTCTTTGCAAACGTGTATACTGTCGGTTTTTTTTTTGTGGTTAGAGAAATCTAAATAATTATTTATTAGATATTTATATGATGCGAACATATTCATCATCAGCTTAGTCTCTTCCCAACTATATATTGGGGTCGGCTTCCAGTCTATCCGGATTCAGCTGAATACCAGTATTTTACATGGAGCGACTGCTGTCGGACCTCCCCAACCCAGTAACTGGGTGATACGGTACCCCGCGGTTAGACTGGTTGTCAGTCTCTCGGGCTTCTGAAGACCCGTAACGACTGTCAAAGATCCACGAATGACAGCCGGGACCAACGGCTTAACGTGCTTTCCGAGGCACGGAGGAGTCTCGGTATGTAAAAATGGTCACCCATCCACGGACCAACCTCGGCAAGCGTTGCTTACTGCGCCACGAGCTCCTCCAATGATGCGAAAATATTATGGACCATTAAAGATAAGCATCTTTAATGAACCTAATATATAAAATATACAGGGCTTGAAGATATTTCATTTCTTATTCTAGCACACTTTTCGAGCGACCATGGTCCAGTGGTGATGGACTCGGCCTCTTATGCGAGAGGTTACAGGTTCGATCCTGACCCTCGTGTGCCTTGAAATGGGTTTTTTTTAATGACTAAATTCACCCTAAGCACGAGACCATCGCTCACTGGTAAAAGAAAACGCCGTGAGGAAACCTGCATGCCTGATAAGATTGGGAGACTTTGAATACCTTAAAGGTGAAGTTCACTAACCCATGGCATCGGTGAACTATTTCCCATTGCACTCCTCGCCTGATTACGAGGAGGTGACCCGAGAGTGGGACAAATATGGGTTGATACTTTATACTTTTAGCACACTTTTATTCTGTAGGCTAAAAAATATTAGCATTACGATCATTGACAAAAGTTATACCAAAGATATAATATCTAATACAGCCTCTCGCTGATGAAGTGTCGGTTTCATACAAAGTTATTGTTGCCGAAACTCCGTCGCGGGATGTCGGCGCTCGAGGAGCGGATGTCAGAGTGGAGAGCGGCGCGTCAAAGGCCGGATATGACAATTCGGCGCAGGGCTGCCAATGCAAAAAACATTTAAAAAAGATAAACTGAATTCGCTTTGTGCTGCGCCTTGTAATCGTAGGCTTAATAAGACATTTATCACATTTAATCATTGAATACACAATAGCTATCGTTTATTATTATTTTGCTAAGAAATAGAAAAAAAACTTGAAAGACACGAATGAATAGTTAAAGTAATTCGAATCGTGTCAGAATAAATACCTTCACGCTTTTATGTTTACAGTTTTTATAATTATGTGCCGTGTAAGTGTGTATTAGATTAAGTACGTGTAGCAGTGTTGAAAAAAATTTAATTAATGTTCATTCTATTCCATTAATAAATACAGTTTAAGAATATAATATGTATATCATTTTCATTAAACGTAAAAAAGTAAAAACAGCCAGCCCTGAACATCGCCATCTTGAAAGTCATCTCGAGATGAGCGGAGTGTGAACGGTTTTTTGATCAATAATCTTGACCTACATGTTATGGTATATTAATGATATATGACCCCAGGATAAAGGCTCACAGGAAAAGAGACCTTTCTTCGATGAAAGAGAGAGGGAGACACTGATGGGTCATCTCATGATAAGAGGATGGAATAATGTATAGTGATCTAGTGACAATGACGATGATAATATATTATGTAATCTTGTCTGTCCGTCTGTATTTACAAGAATAGCTGGCTTTTCTAGGGTTACGAAAACGTTCTTTTTACTGGTATAGATATGATAAGGATAAAGTCCGGACTAACGTAGAATTTTACATTCTGTATAAATTGTTAAAATGGTACAGAAAAAGACTAATCTACATCTAATCTAAATCTAAAATTCTAAATCTATTTTTTTTTAATTAAAATTGTTTTACTGTGTTGATGACTGATTGTAGATGCCTGATGAAGGTTCAATAAAAGACCGAAACGTCGCAAATTTAACGAAGTGTTTGAACTGACATCTCACTGTCCACTTTCATGCGAATCAGATAATCTATTAAATTATAAGTTCTCGACTAGACCACAACTATGTGACTCCCCCCTCACGCCAAAGCTGGATCCACTCTTGGATGAAACACATACAGACAGTGTATCCTACGCGCTAATAGATTAGGATGTTCCGAATTCAAATACAATAGTTGAAATAACAGTTGGCTGGTAACAGTCCGATGGTCCAATAAGGTTCGAGAGTGGAGGCCGCGTTTACGTGGACGAAAAGACGGTCTATTATCCAGATGGGAAGGCGAACTCCGTGCAGTGACCTATCCGGATTTGATGCGAGTGGTAAGAGATCGATCGACAGATAAAGGCTGGTAATGATGGTGATGATGCTGTTGATGATGATGGTGGTGATGATGATGATGATGATGATGATGGTGGTGGTGATGATGATGATGATGATGATGACGACGACGATGATAGCCTATACTAATAAAATACACCATTACTGAAGTTATAATAGGCTATTTATCATGTTTTTTTAGATTTGAAATACAGCTAACAGCTAGACTTTAGCTAGAGTTACATATTATAGCATTTTCGCACGCGAAATGTTGCAAACAATACCGTGCGATTTCCACACGAAATGGCCGTTCACATATCGTTTGTGGTTTCCGCGCGAAATGCTTTACTATTCATATAATGTTGCGATACACTAGTCCTTACGGTTTTTAATTATTTATACATCATCATCAGCCTTTATCCGTCCACTGCTGAACATAGGCCTCCCTCAATAAACGCCAAGACGACCGATCCCTTGCCACTCGCATCCAACGCGGACCACCACTGCACGGAGATCGTCTTCCCATCTGGTTAATGGCCAACCAACACTTCGTCTACCTAACGCGGCCTCCACTCTTGAACCTTATTTTCCCATCGGCCATCCGTACTTATGCTTATATTTGTACTTTTTTCAAAAGACTGGGCGAATAGATATTCGGTTCAACTAGTGATCGACAACCATAGACAGCCTCTATACCAGAGGATTAGCGAATGTGTTGCCAGCCTTTTAATTTTCGTACGCTCTTTTTTTAAAGTTCCAATATCAAATTCATATTGTGGGATATACTATGATGAAAGGCCCCAAAAGGAGATTTCCGACCTAGCGAGGTACAATGCTCGGCCAGGCCGAAGCACACTAGCTATCGTGTCAAATGTCTTTAGCGCTTTTATAACGAGTGCTAAAAAGCGTTTGAATGGGACAAATGGATACCCATGTATCTGTTCAAGCGATAGCGTTTTTAAAGCGGGGCGCTTTTTTGTCAAGTGCTATTCGATTTTCGATGTTGAATGTTTGACGTCGAATGGAGCATACCAAGCTCGCAATGTCGGGTCCTACCGCAACGCTTTTGAAGCGTTCATGCGAACGGGATCTTAGGTTTTCAATGTAGAGTGTTTGACGTTAAATCGAATTAAGCATGTCAAACACGCAACTCGATTCAACGTCGGGCGCGACGCTTTTTTAACGCTCGTACGAACGGATGCTTAGTGATAGCTCAATGACACATCATTATCACATCAAAATGAAACATCAAAAATCTCTCTCCTAAAAAAAATATTGTAAGATTGCTACCTACCAGATTCTCTCATCTCTCGTGTCTTGACCTCTTGATGTGCAAGGATTTATTAACAACTTAATAAATTTACGCTTAATTATAAGACTTGTTTAATTAATTATATTTATGTTCCATGTGCAACCATTGTGCAAAATATTATTTCTTGGTAAATTCAAGTTACCCTTTAAATCTTTTAAATAGTTTTTTTTTTTTATAAATGTTATATGAGTTAAATTGGACCTCTGAAATGTGTTCAATCAAACAGCTAAATTATTTTCCGGAACTGGGCAACTTATTTTTACTTTGGTGTCTTATAGGACACCAATGTAATGCAATAATGAGTATACACACTAACATTATAATGATGTATGTTGTATGGTTTGTGTTTTTGTGTGTGAGAGGATCTGTGAGTCTAGTAACTGAACTTTTACCTATAGAAGGCTAAAATAGAACCCTACGTTATTTGTGAGTGACAGGCTATAATTTGTCCCCGTACTCCCGCGGGAATGGGAAGTACGCGGGTGGAACCGCGGGGTTACGCTTGTATTTAAAGAAATATCCTAGAAGATTAGGTAAAGATAATATCTTTTGACTAATACCATCTATCTTAACTCAATTTCACAATTAAAGTAGTTTAAAATTATTGATTTATGATTAAAACGTGTTTTACTTTTATTTTACAGATCAGGGTCCACAAATAGGTTTAAAACAGAAACATGGATTTAACCGACAACCTCGGTTAGCGCGTTGGCGCTCAAGCCTGAGGTAGCGGGTTCGAATCTCGCCAGGGAACACAAAAGTTTCTGTGTTCCTGGGTCATGGATATGTATTAAAGTGTATTATATATAATAAAAATCTTAAATATATTATGTATTTTTATAAAAGTATTAAATGTATTTCCGTTGTCCTACCCGTAACACAAGTTCTTCGGAAACTTAGCACGGGACCAGATTGACGTGGTGTAAAAGGGTCAATTTAAAAAAACATTTATGCCTTTTAATTCTAAAAACACTAGTTAGATATTTTAAACGTTTGGACTTGAATAATTCATCGGGTTGGAGAACTTCACACACCTTCAAAGACTTTCAATCTCATCAGGCATGCAGGTTTCCTCACGATGTTTTCCTTCACCGGTGAGCGAGCGATGGTCTCGTGTTCAGGGTGCACTGGTAAATTAGAATCGAAGCCGGACTCTCTCGCTCTAAACCGAGTCCAAACCCAATGGACCATCGTCGCCAGATTCAAAATAGTACTGTAAAAAGAATCATCAAAATCGATTCACCCAGTCAAAAGTTATGAGGTAACAATAATTATAAAAATAAAACATACAGTCGAATTGATAACCTCCTCCTTTTTTTGAAGTCGATTAAAAAGAAAGACGATCACCGCGCAGTGGCCGGTCCGTGTCTGATGCGAATGGCGAGGGATCGGTCGTCTTGGCGTTCATCAAAGGACAATATTCGGCAGTGGACGGATAGAGGATGATGATAAATTTAAACGAGAAAGTTTATATGGATGTTTGTTACACTTTATGTAAACTACTTACCTACGCGGTCGAACCTCTGCCGGTGCTTAATAAAACCTTTTTTTTTTAATTTAAAACGTTTAATAGGTCAAAAATGAGGTATTTAAATTAAGAACATCGTGGTATTTTAAAATAACTTATACCTCTTCGTGCATACAACTAAATCGTCTCCTCCTTTTTTGGATCCAATCACATTTTTCTGTATTGATTGCACTAAAAGAAATTGATAACATTAAATTATAAACATTAAGGGCCTGTTTCACAACCTCCAGATAAGTGCCGGATATGCTATTCACAACATATTTAATTTGACAGATAGAGTATGGAGTGTCTGTCAAATATATTGCGGATAGTCTATCCGGTACTTATCAGGAAGTGGTGAAACAGAGCCTGATACAATTAATGGACCTGTAATGGATAAAGCCATTTATAAAATTTTAACATTTAAAGGCCTATATCTAACAGGTTTTTAATGTTATTTAAATAGCTAGATTGGCAGGCAAGACATCTGATTGTAAGTATTCGACATCTGAAACTGGCTTAGACAACTCATTTATTAGACATGAGACGTGAACAGAGCCGTAAATAGGGCGGTGCCACCGGTGCCCAGGCACAGGGCGTAGGCTCTGGGGGGCGCAAGAATGGCCAGACCAGACAGGACTATTATTTTTTTCGGTTTGCCAAGGGCGCAAAAAAGGCTATTTACGGCTCTGGACGTGAAGTGTCGATGCCAGTAGTTATCTACCTGTGTTGCCAATCTCTCCTTACACAATCCACAATAATATATTTCTTTGATTCAAGGATGCCACTATTAATGTCATTTTCGAGGCAACGCATTAATTCAATTTCCATGTTCTTTTTTTGTTAATTTCCATTTCCGAAATCATCAAACCCTTGCCTAATTTCAAGAAAGAAACCCGCGAAATAATGAACTACATAATAAAATATCAAATTATCTATACATAAAAAATAATGTTCGTCTGTATGTTCTTTATAAATAATCGTAAAACATGCATTTGATCGTGTGATGATCTTTAGCAAATTGTCCATGAGCCCACGAAGGTATCCGAGTTGGTACGAACAATTGTCAACAGATGACGCCTCTGTCATTCCAATGAATTTCAATATTTGTGTAATGTCTTAAGTCTTTCTTTCAAATTTATTTTAGATAGTGGCGTAGCAACACGCGCTGGTTACAGCTAGTTTAAGTATTTAAATACATAAATCATATGTAGTGCAGACTATCAGATAGTATTTTTACAAATTCAGATGCTAATCCAAACCAACCTATACAAACCAGACTCACCAGTGTCCACCGCGACTGGCAGAAAATTTTGAATTCTCAGCTTTTTCAGTAACTTTTTATTAGCCTTATAGAAATTAGCTCGCCTGTCCGAACCCATTTTGATGGCCAGCCCAAAGTCCTTTAGCCGAATCCTTAGCACGCTATTAGATGTGATGATACGCTTCCACAACTTGCACGTGTGTACAGCATTTGATAAAGATGTGTTGTCTAAATATCTGAAAAACATAAAATATAAAAAGCCCAACTCGATGGAAAAAAGTAGATATTATTGAAACGGTAAAACAAGTACGCCCGGTTTCCGAAAGGCTGATCAACGCAAAAATTAACACATCAACTGTCAGATGCTAGAAGCATGATAAAATTACTTAATTAAATCAGCCTGTCAGTACTCAGTTGACATAGCCACTATATTGAAAAGCTGTCAAATTTGACTCTAGAATAGAATCGTATGTTAACCGCCATTAACAGCCATGCTAGTTGACATACAACCAACTATTCATATATACCAACGTTTCAGAAACCGGTATTATTACACAAGGTATTATTATTTTATATTATACGTATTATTATTTCGTTATTTTAAGTTTAAAAAATAATCATGTTTCTTTTTTTTTCTAGTCGTGTGAAGTCGAATGGATTATTATGAAACTTTAGTGTAGTATAGCTTACACACCAGCATAACACATAGGCTATAACTTATCCATGTAGAACCACGGGAATGGGAAATACGCGGGTAAAAACGCGAGACGCTGCTTGTTAAGAATAAAATACGCAAAATTTAAAAGTGTATAAATCTAAGATATTTTCATAAATGTCTCATTAATAGCGCCTAATGTCTAATTAAAAATAAATAATTTAATCCTTTTGATACTACGAAAATATTTTCCCGCCTTTATTTAATTTTAAAGTTAGCGAAAATAATAATATTATAAATTTAGTATGTGGCCAGAGCGTCTCACGGCTATAATATAATAATTGAAAAAAAACCTTGAATATTGTAGACGGAACGTTTTACTGAAAGTGCTAAAACTTTTTATTTTTTGTATTATACCAATCGAAAGGCTTCATTATAAGAATTATTTTTTTGCTAAATAGCATAGTGTCGGAAATAAAAGGAAGACCAAACCAATAATAGTATCACGGCTATTATTCTAAATACAAATTTTCTAATCTTGCAATATTAGCTCTTTGTATTTTTCTTCAATATTAATTGTGAATAAACAATTATGTACTTATGATAATAATTTTGCTGTTTATCTATAATTCTAATAGATAAATACCGAAATTGAAGTAAACAAAGTCTGTCTTATCTTTCCTTTTTATCTAATATATTTTGATGCAATACTCTAATGATAATCTATAATAATATTATGTTATGTAGATACTAAGGTTATAATGTATAAGCCGGTTTAGATGTAATTGTAATACAACTACTCTAACAAAAATAAATAAAAAATAAATAGACATTTTTTTTATCCTCGCGAAAACAACATCAAAGCTGTCTACATAATTTGATTATTATGACCTTCACGAACGCCCCTAAATTCATGCCCTACATAAAAATATTACTTACAAAAATATTTTCCAAGACAACTCCAAAGGCAAAGAAGATACGGCATCACGTCGGGTCTCCACTAAAATATTTGGGCCGAATATAAAAACACCTTTGTCAAACATAGTGACGGTATTTATAAAAAATATTATTAGCGAATAACCGCGGAAAAGTTCACTTTATCCCCCATTATGGGCTTAGATTATTAATATGTCTAGATGGAGTGTCGCCTTACAATCAAAACAAATAGAATAGGCCAACATTTTCAAATATGTGTTCGAAATTAGTGATACCAGCTACTACAGTTCTCCCATAAATCACCTCCCACAATTAAAAAATAGACTAATGAAAAAATATAAGTGTTAGGTGGTTGTCATTATATTCAATTTAAGTAACACTATTATTTTTATTAAATATAATATATAATTTCTTATATCAATAAAAAGCACATTACTACTCTACTATAATCTAATATCTATAATAATATTTAGCTTTATAGGTAAATAGTAAATACAGTGGTATTTGGAAATATGAAGCAAAAGATCACAGATATTAAGGATGATTTTTTAATCTATATTAATACATAACTATAAAGAGGAAAGATTTGTTTGTTTATTTTCCTGATTTGAAAAATTCTTACACCGATAGAGATTCATATCATCAGCTAGTAACATAGGCTATATTATTATACATATATTTATTCCCGTATTTACATGGGTGATAACGCGGTATACGGCTAATTACAAATAAGCATGTTAAAGAAAGAAGTTTTTGAGAAAAGGAAAACCAATGTTTTATGAATTGCGGGTATAGTATGTTTTAAAAAAAATATCTCCTTAGAGGGTGTAGACCATGTTAAAACTCTTAAAATGTCCACCATAATTACCTTCGAATATCAACATAACAAGTTTTTATTGCACAATAATTTAAAATTTGTATTTACAATTTGTATAACAAAATTTTAATTATAAAATGTGATATTACGGTTATAATATTATTATTGTCACTTTCATTGTATCAATAAATAAAGGAAAAAAATGAAACCTTAATTTTATTTTGGGAATTCTGAGTATGATTGGGCAACACACACATGCGCCAATGGCGCACAACATGCAAAATGGCGAACAACAATAATATTTTATTTTCAAAAAATTTTATTACACTATTCAGCTTGAATGATTGCTATATAATGATAAAATATCGATGGTAAGTACTTTCTTCATAATTTTTGATCATCCTTTTTAATCTCGGCCGTGGCGGAACTACAAGGTGACAGGGATGGCAAAATGCCACGGGCCCCCGACCTAAGAGGGCCCCGGGCCCTGGCCCAAGAGGACACGGGCTCAGAAATAAATTCTAACGTGACTATTTTTACTGGTGGAGGGCCCCATCCCAAAAATTTGCCACGGGCCCCAGATGGTATAGTTACGCCACTGAATCTCGGCACACTTTTACCACACAAACCGTAATTATAAATAAAAACAATAATGCGTAGCAATTCATGCGTATTCAATGTCAGCGGGACTGATACTAAACACGGAGAAAGCATTTAGTGGCTAGCAGCTAGCCATTATTTTTTTGTACAGGTTTTCCGCGCGACACTCTATGTAGACATATTATTGATCTAAGATTATGGGTTATGCTTTTTCTAAACTTTTTCAGTTTCAAAATTATAAAAATGGTTTTACAACATTTGTGCAACATTTAAGTACAGGTGCCATACCTTCATGCAGTACCTTCATACTGTATTAAATTTTCAATAAAATCAATCTCAATCTTATAACTACTATAATATTATTATTAATGTCTTATTTATTAATAATTACAATAATAATTTATTATTTCTGTATAATTAATAAACATGTAGATGTGCTTAAGTGACATCTGTGAAAATTTTTATGTACTGCTTACCAACAACCTTTAGTAAAATTATTTCAGCAAAATATAATACCTTACCCAGGTAAAAAATAGATGGCTCGTTTTCCTATTAATTCGTGTCGCAAAAGAATGGTGAGAATAAAATGTAATTTATTATATAATATTATTGTTATTGTAACATAATATTGATGTGTGTATGAGCATTTTACTAAAATGATGGCAATATTATCGATGACAATATTATTAAGTATAGTCTATCATTTCTATTTATTTATTTTAGTCTGAGGGATGAAAATAAATCAATATATGATAAAAAAATAATTATGTATATAATATATTATAATATTATAGCAATTAGAATAATAAGTCATCAACCACTGAAGGATACGACCGTATAAGTAAATTTTATATTAGTATTATCTTGAAATTGGAATATTTAAAACGATAAATAAATTAATATTAAGCGTTAAAAATATTTTGGGTAATATTGTTAACACAAGAGCATATTATTTATAATATTATGTGTTTATCTTTTCTTACATTATTTTCTAGGTATTTTTTACAATTTTATGCATTGAGGATACTTATCTAAATATTTTTATATAATATTTAGAATTTTAGAAGAATAAAAACAAAGTAAAAAAAGAAATTTTAATTTAAGCATTTGCTTTAGTTTTGGGCAAATAAGTGTGACGATGTCATAATTTTGTAACGAAGAAGATGGAAAATCAGATTGGCAACATTATAGAAATCAACAAGCGGCTGTACTTCGCTCGCATTTTGCAAATTTTGTGAAAGTACCTATTTCAATAAAGAAGTTTTTAAAATTTATATCAATCTTTCATATAAAAACGTATTATTACTTATTACTTATATACTCATTCGTGCTCTTACTTGGATATGCATTTATTTACCACTTCGTTGATGTGATACTTAGCAGCTAAAACGCGCCAGATTTAGACTAATTACTGCAATACTATATAATTTTCAATGGAGAATTCAAGTGATAATGTCCAAGAGATGGAAACTACTTCGGGAAAAACAGGTAAAATCATAATATTCATACTAATTTCATTTATAATTAATTGGTTCACGGTGTAAAAACCGACATATGAACGACGAATATGACATTTTACTTTGACGTTATCGGTTTTTTTAATTACAGCTTGAATCGATATAATATACAATGACTACTGTTATCATGTCATGATACAAACGTTATTATCATTTTCTACTATATTAAATGGAAAATTGAGTTATAATATAATTATATTTGAACATAACCTATAATATAAACAAATTGTTTATCATTATTTTATCAATATCTAATAGAAATATGCTTATATCCTATAACTTTGAAATGTATATAAAATAGTTTACCGAATATAGAATTCTAAATGAAGTATTTATGAAAATAAGAATTTTGTCTTTTTTTTGGTTGAACTGGTAATGACCTAGGAGACTCATGACAGGCATTTATAAAACTAGACATAGATATATTATATATATGCTGAGATTTAAAATGTCTAGATTTCTTAATTAAAATTTGGAATGCTATGTTCTTTTTATGAGAGTAAAAATAGAATAACAAATGATAATTTTTGTTGCCAATTTAAATAACTTAGGTAAAATATCATATTTTTTGTTTTGGTGATTTATTCAAGCTACAAAGTTTTTATTGTTTCATATTTGATGAAAGTTGCAGTCTGTAATGTAACAACTTTTACAGATTTTGTCACAGCTTATTGAGTATTTTAACTCATTATAAAACCGTATTGGTTGAAAATCAGATAAGCAATTAATTAATTGACACTGAGACTTTCTGTTTTCTAAAACAATTCTAATAAGTAAAAGTTTGCAGTATAAAATATGAAAATTTTGCACACGGAAAGCATTTGCAGAATTTATATTTATTAATATACTATGCGGTTTCACCCGCATACTTCCCATTGCTGTGGGTATGGGGAGGGGCGCTTTATTGTCAAAGTTTCATCAAAATCCATACAGTAGTTTCTGCATAAAAAATTTACAATGTCACCCACATAGCTATATCCTTAGCTATGCCACATGAAGGGAAAGTACCTACAATATTGTAGATAGAACATTTTACTGAAAGAAGACATTATTTGAAAAAAAAAAACAATTTAAACTGCATTCATAGATATTTAAATAGGTACGTGGTTGAATCGGGAATCAAACCCATTACATGAGAAAAATCTGCAGCTTTATCATACCGATTGAAAGGCTTCATCATAAGGATTATTTTTGCTAAATAACATAGTGTCAAAAATAAGAAGGTCATGAGTTCACAAAATTTATATGATGATAATGATGATGACGGTCAAGCAGTTATTAATTTGCTGTTAATTAATAGTAAATATTTAAAAAAAAAAAATAGTCTAAAAACATACTTTTTTAATCATCAGAGAACCAGTCAAACAGATATTTGGTGTAAGTAGTTATGAACACCCATCGGCTAAAAAAACCTGATCTAGTCCCAACATAGTCCTAATAAATATATTCTACTGTAATTTTAAAACCAATATGGTTTGATGCAGGTGATTGTCCATCTAGGTGTTCATTGAAAGAGGTCTATGTATAGCTATGGACGGTTAAAAACACTGATAATGATTATAATGAAACAAATTACAGATTTTATTGCGGTTTATAAAAAACCTAAAGTTTTGGATGCTTTGCAGCAATCATGATCACTGGAGGATTGTGAACAGTATGACAGTCCTCCCGAGACCATGGTAGCTGTAAAGTATTCGAAACGTCGGGCTTGTAAAAAACTTAATAAACTGCGATAAAATCCGTAAATTTATTTCATTATTTAAACATAAATTTATTTCATATACAAGTAAAATTCACGTAAACATAAGAAAAGAGTACTAATAATGATGATGAATGTTAAATATCAACAATATTTATAAGTTTAGTTTGATTTAGTCCTGATGTTTAATTTAAGAGCCATAGCTAATTTTGTATTAGATTTAGATAATAATAGAAGAGCTCACCTTGATATTTAATTTAACATAAATCATTGTGAAGGCCACTTGATACAAGTTGTGGAGGTCATCGTCTAGGCTTATTAGAAACAATTTGCTAGCATGTCCGTGCAAGTCTGTACATGTTTAAAACTACATTGTGGAATGAGGATTGAGGATGTTCAATGCCATTGAGACACCAACTGAGATAATTTCCTACTGTACTATGTAATTTATTTATTTTGAAAATAACATTGGTATACAATATTTATATTTTGAGGGTTTTTTTATTCAAAAGAATAAAAGGAAATATTCTTATAATATTAAAAAGTATTCTACTCTTCCGATTAAGCGTAAATGCCTTTTGGTCATCAGTATAGGTCCATTAGAAAAAAATATTTAAAAAGTTTTGAAATTCACACTTGGTTTTTTAACCCCAACTGAATCTCTAGAAGATTGTTCTTCTGATGAAAACCTATGCATTTGTGTCTCTGGTAATCATATTTTTTTCCAACATTCCTTACTGATCAGTGCTTAAGTGCTTAATAGTCTGTTAATAGTCTACGTAGTCTGTTCCTTGTTTAATATAAATGTCAATTTTTATACAGAATCGGAAACTCCTGAGTCTGAAACACTTGAAGCAAATCCAAGTGATATATCCCAAACACTATTCCCCGAGAGTCCTGTTTATGAACCAGAAGAGGATTTAAAATTGGGAATCACGGAGGTAAAGGTTTTATATTTTTATATAAAAACTAGCTGCCCTTCTGCCAAAAGTACTGATATGGCTGTTAAAAATACTGGTTGACCTTAGAGAAGTGAAAATTAAGTGTTGTATATATTTTAATATGCTGATACAGCATATAAAAAAAAAACAAAAAAAACATTTGTTAATATTAAATAAATAAATATTTTGGAGTGGAGCCACCCTTATCATTTAGGGTGATGAAAAATAGATGTCGGCCGATTCTCAGACCTACACACAAAATGCAGCCCACTCCCAGAGATGCACACAAAATTTTATAAAAATCCGTCGAGCCTTTTCAGAGGAGTATGAGGATGACTTTTATATATTGAATTACATTATGACTTAGACAGATGTTAAGGACATATCAGTTATCAAATTTCTAAATAGGATTTAACAATCTACGCATACATGTAAAAAAAAATAGGAAATGAGAGCCCTTTATAAAATTATAATATTCTTATTTTACTTACTGTTACATGTTTCACACATTTAATAATAATATCTATGTACGCTTTTATACCACGTCAATCTGGTCCCTTGGTGAGTTTTCGAGGAATTTGTATTATGGGTACCGGACAACGGAAATACATATATTTCATATTTTTTATATTAATACATAATATATTTAAGATTTTTCTTATATTGTACATATCCGTGACCCAGAAATACAGAAACATTTTGTTCCCTTGCGGGATTAGAACCCGCTACCTCCCGCCTTGAGCTCCAACGCGTTAACCATTGAGCCATAGAGGTTGTTAGTATAGCAGTAGTACAAATATAGCGAACATAGTCAAGTGCTAATATTAAAATAAATACTTATTAAGTAGTTTAGTGTATAAATATCATTATATTTATACATTACACTACTTAATGTATGTAATAATGGTGTAGATGTGTGCTATAAGTTTTGTCAGTGTGAACCGTTGACAAGGGCAAACACTAATAATTGAAAATCTATTAATCTTTATTTGTTTAATTATTTAATCTTATATATAAAATTCTCGTGTCACAGTTTTCATTACCAACTCCTCCAAAATGGGTCGACCGATTTTTATGATTTTTTTTATGCATATTAAATAGGTCTGAGAATCTGATACTATTTTTCATACCCTTAACCAAACCTATTTTTATAGTGATCTATTCTGAATATTATACTAACACTAATTGTTAGCACAATTTTCAGAAATCAGAATAGTTTTTATATTGATATAACACCATCTAGTAGGATATTGTAATAATTGTGTTGTAGTTACTTTACTTAACTTAGTGGGTACACGATAGATGGCGCTTTTCATATTTAATTATTGCACAGTTTTAAAGAAACAGAAAATTAGAATGTTATTTATTCAGTTAATTTAAATATGTTTAGATAAAGAATAGAACTATTTGTAAAAATTACAAATCATTCAATGGTGGGAGTAATGCGCTGTGCCTCGATCCCGACTACATATTATGTACCACCAAGTTGCTTGTTTCTCACGTAAATCTTTTCGGAGAGAAGTTCAGGATGGGCAGTGTAGTTACTGGCATAGACACTTAACATCTTATATCTCAGGATGGGCAACACATGAATAAGTTACCTGGACTAGTTCCAGGTGAACTAGTTAATATTTATGGGCGACGTTGATCAGATACGATCCAGTGTCAGTATGTCTATTTATGTAACATTAAAAAATATTTAAACTATTTAAAACTGGATATTTACAATTTTTTCAATAATATTTCGCCTAGCTCGATATTTCTACATTGTCTACGAATGTCTTGTTCACGGGACCGTTAGAAATTATCTATACTTTCATTAAAAATCATTTATCTACAAAATAAACATGTACAATGTATACATTTGAAAAATAATTTTGTCATTTAACAGATACAAAACATCATCACTCCAGAACAGCAAATAAAAGGTAATATGAAATAAAATGCTTTTCTAAAAAATAATTTATTAAATTCAATATATTTTACTATATTCAATGTTTACAGACAATGAACAAGCTTCGCACGCTAAGAGGAAGTTGTCCGAAGACACATCTGACAGTATTGCTAAGATACAAAAATTGGACAAAACTGAAGATGAAGCAGCGGTACTAACAGAAACTTTGGACCAAGAAGTGTCTAATATCACTGATTTAGCGAAACGTAAGTTTGGAGATGTAGCCTCTAGACTTCGCAGTCCTCGTTCCAGTCCAAGGAAAGTAACGAAGCGCAGTAACAGCGTCGAAGTAGCCCCCAAAACACCAAAAACTCCAAAATCCCGATCGGCTAGTGTTGATATATCGAAAACTCGTAAAACACCCCGAAGAGGCCAATTAGAACTATTTAAGGATGAAGCCATCAAAGAAGACATACAAGAAATGATTACAGACGCAACTAAAAATAAAGCTGATGAAGAAATCTTTAAAGAGGATACATCTGTTAAAAATCCGGATAATAAAGAAGAGAATTCAGAAACACTCAACGACTCTCAAAATTTCCACTTAGTTCTTTCACCAACGCCTGAGGAAATATCCGAAATCGAAACCAAAACCAACTACAATAGTGAACCGGTCGTGGTGAAAGACAGAGTTGAAATCCTTGAAGTGGACAAAATTGAGAAAGCCAAAAGCGAAGGCTACCATTATTCAGAGCTTACCAATTATCGTCTCAATTTTAAAGATAAAGGAAGGACAACTGATCAGGAAAGCACCGACAGCGTTTCATCTATAAGCTTAGAGAGTCCCGAAAACATACCGAATGTTGCTTCGAAACTCATATCGAAACTGAGCAATGGTAACTCCTCGACGCCAACGGAAATCGATAGCAAATCTCAAAATACACCTGACATGACACAGAGTAATTTAAACAAAGCGAAGAAGGGTAAAAACGATTTGTTCCGTACAAGCAACACGACAACACCTTCAACTATTTCTCCCCTCCAAAACGGGCATAGTATACCCATAGCTACTCCTCAGCTCCCTGTTTTTGATATCCACGTGAGCCAAAGCGAAGATTGCGAGTTTCTTTCACTGTATGTGGTGAGAACGGACAATGATGTCGGTATGGATATGTGTAAAGAATACCAAAGAGTATCAAAAAGATTCACTATTGATCCATATATGGCAGATGTGTCGGTGAATAACTCGCCTTCCAGCGTCACCAGTGTCGGAATGATCAATTTACCGAATAGAACCTCTTTCGCATCTACCGTCAGTTCCACATCTACATCGAGCAATCGGACCAGCGACGGTGCTTTCGTCGTACCCCAACCTCCTCGGAAATCCGTCTCCAATCCGTCAACCTCTGTTAAGGGATATGAAGCTCTAATGAAGAAACTCCACGACATATTTTCGCATATCAGAGAAGTTTCCGTCGATGAGATTAATAGAAGTATCGGCGAGGATAAAATATCAGTTGGTATCCAAGCGTCGCTCTCGTCAAACGAAACTAATCCGCTCAGCAACGGCAACGCTAGTCCCGAAGAAGTTAGCAAATGCGATAAAACCACGCCAAAGAGTTCCCTCAAGAAGTCCAGAGTAAGAGGACGTAGACCGATCGCCGGGAAGACGAAACGAGCTCTCTTGCCCACCCAGGAGGAGGAACCTGAATTTATCCAGGGTATGAATTCACCGGAAATGATACCGACCAACGGTGATTCGGGGAATCAGTCGCCGAATAAGTCGCCTAAAGAGGAGAAACCATTGACTCTTGGAACTCCAAAGTCGATTGCGAAGCTGAAACAAAAGCGACGTCCTACGTCTCCTAGACCGGCCACTCCGGTAGATAAGGCCCTCATCAAAACCGAATATCCAGGATATCCACCTGACACGGTAGTGCTAGCCAAATGGGTGGACAAGCGTTATTACTCTGGGAAGGTTCTAGAAATAACCGAACCGAACAAATACCTGATCAAATTCGACGATGGACACAGCAAGGCCCTCTTGGACGAGTTCATAATATTCGGGGATTTGAAGAAGCTGCCTTTGCAAGGGCAGTCTGTTTACGCGATGGTGGATGAAGAGCAGAATTATGAGCCGGGACTGGTTTTGGAAATCGAAGAGAACGAAAGCGGCACGGTCACCTACCGATGCACTACTGACGGGTTGGTATTTGATTTCATATTTAATTTAAACTATTTAAAACGGGATATTAAAAATGTTTTTTGTTATTACTTCGCGGAGCTCGATATTACACTGTCTACGAATGTCATGTTCACGATACTGACAGACTGATTTAATTTTCTTTATTGATTTCAATAAAATATTTATATTTGATTGCCACCAAGGGCTCGACCTCTTGAGCAAGAGGTTCCGGGTTCAATCATGACCCCTCCAGAGGTGCCTTGAAATGGATTTTTCTAAATTTCTAAGTGCACCCTAAAAACACCAGACCATCGCTCGCTCACCGGTGAAGGAAAACATCGTAAGGAAACCTGCATAGCAGGTATGTGAAGTTCACCAACTCGCATTGAGCCAGCGCATCGGTCAACTATGGCCCAATACACCCTCCTCGCGTGATTTCGAGGAGGAGACCCGTGCCCAGCAGTTGGACATATATGGGTTGATACTGATAACACCAATATTTCTTTCTTATCTTTTTCTTTATTTCTTTTGCAAAGTAACTTTCCGGAAAGAAAAGCGTAATGAATTTTTTAAATGAAAAATTAATAAATATTATTTAACAATGACACTACGTTAACCTATTCCCTAGTGAGTTCGCAAGAACTAGTATTAAAGAACGATTACTATTAACGTTAATAAATTCTGACAGACGGCGGATATCTACATTTATCATACAAATTATCTGCACCTGGAAGGATTCGAACCAGCTACCGTGCGTGCCAAAAGTGTCCACACTGCTGGGCACGGGTCTCCTCCTCGAAATCAGGCGAGGAGGGTAGTGGGCCATAGTTCACCGATGCGCTGGCCCAATGCGGGTTGGTGAACTTCACATACCTTCAAAGATTTTCAATCCCATCAGGCATACAGGTTTCCTCACGATGTTTTCCTTCACCGGTGAGCGAGCGATGGTCTCATATGTGCACTTAGAAATTTAGAAAAACCCATTTCAAGGCACACACGGACGGGTCAGGATCGAACCCGGAACTTCTCGTATAAGAGACCGAGTCTCACCATTGGACCATCGTCGCGGCTTTTACATAGGAAATAATTAAAATATATTGTACCATACGCCAGGGACACGATAGTGATGGTGACAGCCAGCGAGCTGTACCTGACGGAGGACCAGGCGCGGTCGCTGAAGGAGTGGGCGCGGGCCAAGTCGCCCGCCACGCCGACCACGCCGCGGCGACGGCATCTGCGGGAACTGGACCTGGACAACATCATACAGGTGCGACTTCAACACATTAGCTGAACCATGCAAATACAGAGGTCTAGACTCCGAATATGATTTTGTCCCATTCGGTGTCGACTGTCGAGACCAGCGATGTTATAAATATGATATTTCGGATACGGATATAGAAATGATTAATATACCGGATACGGATACGGATATGAAATTATTACGGATTATCCGTTATTTTCGGATAATTTCGGTTTCGGATATTAAATTTTGAAGGAATTTCATAAGTAAATAATAAATGTTTCATGTTTCATTTGGTAGAAACAAAAATCAGTCACAAATGTTGAGTGTTTTCTACCTAAAATGAAGTTTTAACAAAATTGTTATTATACTTAATCAGTAATTATATTAATGCAAATAAACTGCCCCTGCCGATCAAAACGACCTGTCATAATGTGGTAGGCTCCGCGCCTATCCGAATCTTTTACTTCGGATTCGGATACGGTTACGGATGTTATTTTATATCGGATATCCGATAGTTTCGGTTACGATTCATTTCAAATAATATCAAATATTCATTACAGGGACCCAGAAGCGCTCGCAGTCGAGACAAGGGAAACTCTAGCGCTAAGAAGAGGGTAGCCTCCCCCAAGAGCCCTAAAGCGTCCACCTCAGGTAAGCTGGTAAAAATAAGACAGTGATCGAAACTGTAGTGATCAAAATAATTACAACCATAATCTATATTCGTCTGACGATGACAGCATGAGATTATGGATCACTTAAGTCTAAGGTTTCCTCGAAATTAGGCGAGGAGAGTTTTTGGCTACCGTTCGCCTATGTCATAAACTTGTAGGTCCCACAAAGAAGACCCGTAGATCTTGAAGTTAAGCAAGTAGGATATTTGGCCTTACAAAAGCCCGTCCTCTAAAAAGTAGTTCATCTTCTCGAATCTGAGCTTAGAGCGTATTAGGTCATATGGCCCATGACCCATAGCCGATCAAAACTTCTAATTTTATCAGCTGAATTGAAATTTTCACGATATTTTCTTTAAAAAGACGTCGGATAAATATTATATGCACGATAAAATCCATAAAATATTTGCCAGGGTAGAACAGATCCAATATCACACCTGATTACAGGTGTCAAAACCAAGAGCGCTCCGGTGGGACGCAAGAGGCTGGCAAGTGAGAGCAGTGAGATCAGTGAGAGCAGCAACTCCGCACCGCCCGCGCGACTCGAGGAGGTGGCTGGAGTGGAACCGGAGCTGCAGCGCACCCCGAGGAAGGTGGATGGCGTTAAAGGTGAGAGGACAGACGAGTTAGCAAAAGAGAGATAGGCTAAGATGGAGAAAATAGCTGAAGTAGAGATTGAACTTCCGTGTTCGTTATGGAAGGTCGACGGTCTAAAAGGTGAGTGGAGAGACAGGTTAGCAAAAGAGAGATAGTCTAGTATAGAGAAAGTAGTTGAACTGTACGTTATGAAGGTGTCAAAATGGAAAGAAAGAAAGGTTAGCAACAGGAAGATAGAGTTGAAGGCCTTAACCCTTGAGAACGTCTTAACCCCGTATGCCGTGACAATAAACGGCATGGCGGTGTCGTGATGTCCCCACTACCGTTTCTAGTATCCTTTTATGCGCCCTTATAATTAATTTCTATATTATATTTTAGCCGGCCCGCTCCAACTGAAAGGCGCCGCCAAACAGAACGTAGGCAAGAAGAACTCCAAGCTGGCCAAGTTCGAGAACGACGAAGACACGGTGTCCATGCTGGGACCGATACCCAACCCGGAAAGCAAGATATTCGCGGGGATGCATTTCCTGTTGACGTGCAACGACTCGCCGAAACCGAAATGCAGCAATGGTGATAAGGTGAGAGATACCGGTGAAAATGCAGGCTCTTCTATTGACCCCGCCACGGTTTAGGTCTTGTCGTGGGTGGGGCTCAGTAGCCCAGGATGACCCCAACACCTTGGGCGAAGCGAATTGAGCCGAGGGGGCTCTTTGTACCCCTCTTCTTATAAGAGGAGGCAAGGGGCGTGGACGGGAACCTCGCCTTATTGTGCTGTCCCGAAGTTGCGAGGGGTTGTTCTGTGTGGCGTTCCTCAGGGGACCGACTAGCCGTCCAGGTGCCCTGTTGCTAGCAGATCCGGGGCCCATCACCAAAGGCGGCATTGTTGGCACTCGCCGGATTTTAGTGGGTAGAGCTGCGTCCACTTACCAGCTTTCGGGCGCAGCGAGTTCCCTGGCGAGACCCATTCCGCCACGGGATGCCTCAGCACATTTCCCGGCGTTAAAGAAAAAAAAAGGCTCTTCTCTTCTATTGATATCCGATGCAGATAAATAAAATTATCTCTAAAATACACACACAAAAAAACTATATAAGTAACGCCCGAATTTTCAAACGCCACTTGAATGTTTTGATGCTCCTCAAACTACAAAGCACGCCTAAAATCCATATTTCATCAAAATGTAAGCAGCTCCCAAATTTGAGGTGCGTTTGTGTATTCGGGCATAATTTGTTATCCATGAGCCGTCCGTTCATTCATATTCAGCTGTCTTGGCGTTTATTTGAAGAGGCCTATATCGGGCAGTGGATGAAAAAAAGTTAATGGTGATGGTCCTTCGAGTCGGAACTTGTACTTTTGACAAAACTTTTTCTTTATTTTATGCATTTTACTAGCTTATCTTTTACTTATTCATTTAGTTTTGACAAATTAACCTTGTTTAGTTCCTAACCTAACCTAACTAACCTAAGTTTTACCAACCTCATACACTATTTTTGTATTGTTAACAATATTTTCCTTACTGATTTTCTTGTTTTACTTATACAGTCGCAAAAAACAAAACAAGACTCGTCTGACGATGACAGCGAGATGTCCGCCATGGCTGGGACCGACACGGAGGATCTCGTGTTCTGTCCGCGCCCCTTCAACAAGGAACGGCTTAAGGAGCAACTCGAGTCCGGCGGAGGGATTGTACATAGGTAACAAATACAGTTACTTTATATTAGATATACAGGGTGTTTTTTGAACGCTTTGAAAAACAAAGAGGTGTGATATAAGTGTAGGCGTGGCCTGACATGATAGAAGTGAAAATAACGCGAAATAAAAAAAAATTGTCTTTTGTAACTTTTTTTTTGGTATAATCCCGTTTGGTAAATGTTAGGATGCAGACCTTTGATGGCAATGCTTTAAATTAATCGTTTTTTGAATAAAACAGAAATGTAACAGCTGACTCACTGCCGCGTCGCCCGAGGTGTACGAACTCCCGCACCGCGCGACTCGCGGTCAGCGTGTGCCAAAATTTTCTTAATAAAACGTTTCTGAGATAAATGGTTATAGGCAGTATATAAATAGTACATTATAAGGGCCTGTTTCACAATCTCCTGATAAGTTCCCAATAGGCTATCGGCAACATATTTGACAGATAGAGTATGGAGTATCTGTCTAATATCTTGCCGATAGCCTATTGGGTACTTATCTGGAGATTATGAAACAGGCCCTTAGGCTTATATCTTACAAAGCGTTCCAAATTCACCCGGTATAATAATATTAAACAAACAATATGATTTTGTTGTGATATTATTATAGTAAAGTAAGAAAAGACGTGTTTATATTAGCATGTTTATATTTGAAGTACAATGTAACCTAGTAACGTATAATGATTAAAGAATTTTGAATACAAAAGAATAATAATAATAATTTATAAAAGCCAGTATTATTATTATAACACACCCCCTTAATCAAAATTCTCAAAAATAAATTACAAGTGTAATTATAAAGAAAATTTAACTCAAAATATACCAATACAAAAAATAAGAAAATGTATACTAAGTTTTTAAGTAAACGTGTAAAAATATATTTACACTAAACCTAAGCCTAGTACACATCTACCATGTGCCACACGCTGCAATGGTTTCGTTAGTATGTCAGCGAGCATATCACATGATTTGGTATATTTTAACCTAACCGAATTATCACCAATCTTTTCTCTAATAAAGTGATATCTGGTATCTATATGCTTCGTCCTATGGTGGTGTATAGGATTTAAGGCCAAACTCAGTGCACTCTGACTATCGGTACATATAGTTACAGTATCAGATAATAACTTTTTCCTTACCATAGGGTCTGAAATTAATTCAGTGATAAACCTCTTTAAATAAATCGCTTCTTTGGTAGCTTCTGTTATTGCCATATACTCTGCTTCTGCTGAGGATAAGGCTACGGTTTTCTGCTTCCGCGAAGCCCATGATACCGGACCGCCTGCTAATTTGAAACAGTAACCCGTATAAGAACGGCGATCTATATTACAGTTAGCCCAATCGGCATCGGAAAATCCTACAAGGGGCATACTAGATTTTTTATAACTAATCGAGTAATCTAAAGTGCCTTTTAAATATTGTAGGACTCTCTTCGCAGCTAACCAGTGACTCTTGTTGTACCGAGTATTAAACTGACTCAGGTAACTAGTCACGTATGCGATGTCTGGACGAGTATTAACACTCAGAAACATGAGACAACCAATTAATTCTTGATAGGGATACATTTCCTGATTATGATCACTATCACTGCTGGTACTAACCTCCAGTTTTCCCGATAGTGGAGTTGTACAAGTTTTACAATTCTCCATTCCAAACTTTTGCAAGATATTTTTAATATAATTTTTCTGATGAATTTTTATTTCATCATTTTCCTTGACAATATTCAAGCCAAGATAATAACTTAGTTTTCCTAAATCTTTTAATGAAAAATATTTTTGTAAGTCATTTTTGACGATGTCAAACGTTTTGTCATTACTATAAAACACAATTATGTCATCGACAAAGACTGCAAATAAAACCAACTCATTTCCAAAAAGTTTGGTATAAACACACGAATCAGATGAAGTCTTTACAAAACCAAAAGATGATAAAGTTTCATCTAATTTGATATTCCAGGCACGTGGAGCTTGTTTAAGTCCATACAAGGATTTTTGTAAGAGACATACTTGGTTCTCTTGACCTTTTACTTTAAAACCTTGAGGTTGCTCCATGTAGACCTTCTCAAGCAAATCTCCATTTAAAAATGCCGTGTCTACGTCAATGTGACGCATTTTCAAATTCAATTCGGATGCAAGTGCCAGTAGAGTGCGCAAAGAAGAGTGCCGCACGACAGGAGCAAACGTCTCGAAATAGTCTACACCTGGCGTCTGGGTGAATCCCTTAGCGACCAGTCTAGCTTTGTATTTACCAACATTTCCTTGTGAATCTTTCTTCAATTTATAAACCCATTTACATGGTATAACTTTATTGTTTTCTCTGTCAACCAATTTCCATGTCTTCAACTTCATCAATGAGTTGTATTCCTCTGACATAGCTATCTGCCACTTTTCAACATCTTCAGCCTGTAAAGCATCGTTATAAGTTCTCGGCTCATTTAACAATTCATTAGAAACTTGGTATGAGAAGTAATCAGGAGGTTTCCGGTCTCTTGATGGATATCTCATACCAAGTTTCTAATGAATTGTTAAATGAGCCGATTGTTGTGATATTATTATAGTAAAGTAAGAAAAGACGTGTTTATATTAGCATGTTTATATTTGAAGTACGATGTAACCTAGTAACATAGAATGATTTAAGAATTTTGAATACTAAAGAATAATAATATGATTTATAAAAGCCAGTATTATTATAACACACCCCCTTAATCAAAATTCTCAAAAATAAATTACAAGTGTAATTATAAAGAAAATTTAACTCAAAATATACCAATACAAAAAATAAGAAAATGTATACTAAGTTTTTAAATAAACGTGTAAAAATATATTTACACTAAACCTAAGCCTAGTACACATCTACCATGTGCCACACGCTGCAATGGTTTCGTAAGTATGTCAGCGAGCATATCACATGATTTGGTATATTTTAACCTAACCGAATTATCACCAATCTTTTCTCTAATAAAGTGATATCTGGTATCTATATGCTTCGTCCTATGGTGGTGTATAGGATTTAAGGCCAAAACTCAGTGCACTCCAGTATTGATGAACTTTCCTTTGATACTTCGTTAAGTAATTTCGATTTTACCAATTCGGTGGTAACATTTACATTACTATTTTCGAGGGCCATAATCAATGGATCATATTTCGACGTCAGACCTCCCAACAGAATAGCAGCAATGGACGCATCATCTATTATTTTGTCTATATCTGCTAAATCTTGGGCAGTGGAAATAACAGAGTTGATATACGACTCAATATTATTGTCGCAGTTTTCAAGTCTCAACCTATATAATTTCCTTTCTAAATGTAAACGCCGACCCATTCCTTTATCCTCATAAGCATTTTGTAATGCTTTCCATGCTTCAACTGCCTTCGTAGCACTTCGTTCATGCGTAATTGCTGAACCTTCAAGGGTAAGGCAAATTTTTGTTAGTGCCTTCTGATCGTTCTTCGTCTTTATGACATTCGGAACGTCTATCCCTGTTGGGTAGCCAATAATTGCTTCCCACAATTCCTATATTCCAAGTACTATACCCGTCTATTATGTAGGGTAAACGATGGAATTGATGAACTACGCATACCTCGTTCATTTGTATCTCCATTTGAGTTCGGCATCTTTAAACAACTAAACACGCTTCACTTTTATTGAATAAGCAAATACTTTTACTATATTCGTGCTGATAACGAATTGTTGTGATATTATTATAGTAAAGTAAGAAAAGACGTGTTTATATTAGCATGTTTATATTTGAAGTACAATGTAACCTAGTAACGTATAATGATTAAAGAATTTTGAATACAAAAGAATAATAATAATAATTTATAAAAGCCAGTATTATTATTATAACAGATTTTAAGTTAACATTGTACATAGGTGTATCATTCTTTCAATACTAAAATTATATATTAAAAAAATATATGTTTTATACTATTATTTCGCAAAGAAACTTTTTATTTATTAAGCAAACCTACATAGCTAATCTCAAATTTAATCATTGTGAAGTATGAGAATGTAACCAAATTTGCAAAAGATGCTTTTTCTCGCTTATTATTGCATCTGCATAACCTCTGGTTATTTGGATGTTAATGGGCGTCGATAGTCGCAAGGCTATTAATGCTTTAAAAAAATCTATATAAAAAAAGGTGTGTGTGCGATTCACACACGATAGAAGTGAAACACACATTAAATTCTCAAATAAAAATAAGTACTAAACAGTGTACAATATACATACACACCGACATTTGCTCTCTCGCTCCTTTGTGTTTGTGTCTCTTACCTGTCGTTTTTTTCGTTGCATCCGGTTTGAAATCACAACGATTCTAAAGAAGTTTCGCTTCAATAAGTACTAAACAGTGTACAATATACATACACACTGACATTTGCTCTCTCGCTCTTTTGTATTTGTGTCTCTTACCTGTCGTTTTTTCCGTTGCATCCGGTTTGAAATCACAACGATTCTAAAGAAGTTTCACTTCAAAACATTTTAGCCACTTCGATGACGTGCCGCGGCAGGCGTACGGCGCGTGCACGCTGGTGGCGCCTCGGCCCTGCCTCACCGCCAAGTACGTGCTGTGCCTGGCAGCGGGCGTGCGCGCCGTCAGCCACGCCTGGGTCATCGCCGCGTGCGCCGGCGCACCGCCAGACCCCGACGCGCATGCGCTGCCCGCTGGCTGGTCGCTGCTGCGGCGACGGTTCTGTCCCTGGGTACTCAATGACGTAATAAACTGAGGGCCTGTTTCACCACTTCCTGATAGAGTATGGAGTATCTGTCAAATATGTTGTGGATAGCCTATCCGGCACTTGGCATCGGAATCAGGAAGTGGTGAAACAGGCCCTAAATTATAAATGATGGCCGATGCGGCCATGTCAACATTATTTATAGTATTGTTGCATTAATTATCTGGTAGAGTAACATCATTACAATTACTACATTCTTATTCAAATCAAATCAATATATCTTTATTTCGTTGATAAGAACTTGTACACTTGAAATACGTCAGAAAAGTATATTATGTAGTAGAAATAGTCAACAAAAAGTAAAGAAAAAAAAACTCGTTCGAAATGCAGGATTCCCTAAAAAAATTAGTAGTAATTGCTCTTTTGTGAACAAATTAAATTCATAATTTATATTAGATACATCATGTAAAAACTTAAGAGTGAATGTCTTATTCCCAAGGTGTATTATTACGTATTATCATCATCTTACAATTTCTTTTAAGAGTCTGTAATGAATGCTTAAGAAATGTCTCTCTTATAAAATGAAAGAAATGTCTTTTGTTGCAATAACTTTTATTATTTTTATTGTTTACTAAAATATCTAATGTTTTCAGACGCAGTCATCAGGCAAGAGGAACACAACAATATTCAAGGACAAAGTGATATTACTATGCGGCGACCAGGACTTTGTAAAGTTCTGGGACAGTGTTTGCACACTAGCCGGAGCATCCACCCGAGTTGTCAACGAGGAAGACCTAAACATGTCCAATGCATATGTGCTGGTGACGGACTGGGAGTGTCCCCACGAAGTACAGAACAAAGCAAATGAAGACAGTGTCCCCTTGGTCTCCACTACTTGGATCAACCAGTGCTTGATTGAGGGCAGGCTCCTGTCCCCCACCGGACATGAGCGGTTCTCATTTATGTATGCAGAGCCCGAATGATCCTGGGACTTTAAGAAAGTGCTCATTATACGTGAAAACTGACACATAGTGAGTGTGCGAAGTGACGCTTAGTGTATAGTGGGTTGTGATGACAGGTTTTTGAAGGTGGGATTAGTACCTTTAAATAGACAGTTGTATGAACAATAAATGTCTGACTATGTACACCACAGTAATGACTTAAATCATGAAACTATATTCATTTATTTTTTTTTATTTCATCTGCAATACTTTGATATTGCAATCTGAGTGACTACTCAAAAATATCATTGCCAAAAAAATTATTCAGTCATGACTATGGGCCATGATCACAGAAGAAAAAGTTTTCCTGATCATGACTTACCTGATGATCACATAAGGAGACATTAATGATTTGGCCACATCTTTTACTTAGGGCTAGGTCAAATTTTGATGTCGGAGTTTGTACCTAAGTACTAAAGGCTTAAAACCAAAATGCTATGATGATTTTTGTAAAATACATTTTACTATGATATTATATTAATACTATGTGTAAATGACCTATCATTTTTGAACCATAACAAAGAAAAACTTGGACTTGTGTAGATTGTAAGTTAGAGGTAATGGAAATTATGTGCTGGAAATATTTGCTACTATATTGAAGGTGAATATTTCAATGTTAATGAAAAATGTTATTTATTTCAATATATGCATATATTATGCCTGATTTTAAACAGACCTGTGGCTAACAGGACTTAAGTTATTTACATGCATTTTTCAATATGAAAAACTATTAATTGTTTCGAATTATATCGTTAAATCACTGTAGAGGCTTAGAACATCTTAATTAATTATAAATATAAGATGGCTTAAACCATATAATTTAAATGTACATAGTAATAGTTAACTTATTTCATTAATAAATTGCCTTTACTGTTGAATTTGGCAAAAACTAATATAATGGCTTAAAAGTAAAAACTGATTTTGTACAACAGACATTAATAGATTTTTGAAAATGTAAGGGATCTCATAAAGCCACGAAACCCACAACTTTAAAAGTCACATTAAAAATATTTTTCAAATAAGTTGAAAAATGATTCGAGTAGTGATAGTTTTTAATACCATTGCCAAATCTTTGGATTTCGGGATTGATAATTCTATCTCATAGAATGTGTATATAAAATAAATGCAGCATCAATGTAAGCCAAAATTAACGCAGTTTTGAGGGAAATATTGTCATAAATATAGAAAATGTATATTATTATATTTTCTAAATATATTTACTAATATAAAGTCTGACTGACGTTGGTAGGATACTAATATCCTACCATTAACGTCTAATTAAGGTGTAGATAGTAAGATTAGATAAAACCTCATGTCATAGATTATAGTGGGTGAGGCATCGATAAACGGAATGTAACACTTCCCTGCAAAAAAGAGGGAAACCTTTATATCTATGCCAATGAAATAAAGTAACGAATATATTGCTAATAATAATATATTTCCATAAAATTAAGGCTTTCTCCTACTGAGGGAACTACATTCTAGAAAAAGTACTGATCATTGTTTGTTAATACATATTACATATTAATTACGATCATATTTATGTAAATGAAAAAAATAGGATAAAATATTGCTAAGTTGGAACAAAATTAATAGAATGATAATATGGATTGAGATCTCGGTATTTAATAAGATATTTGTGATGATTTTGTATTATTTTCCTGACAGCATAGAATGCGTTTACTAAATTAGCTATATTTTAGCGACAGTACATCTGATGTATATACTTAATTTTTATGTTTTAGTATTTTAATGAAACTTAATTTACCGCTTTTTATATTATTTATACATTTAAAAAGTACAGAATAAACAATCAATATTTGTTTTGTTTCGATTTTTTTATAAATTTCAGTTTTTATTACTAAATACAAAATGGCCGCCGCCGTCAGTGTCCGTAAATTGAATTTAGAATAATCATGTGTGTGTAATTGTTTCATAGTAAATTTATGAAACGGGACAAATATACAAAACTAATATAAGCTCTTCATATATGTTGTATAGATGTAATTGTTGTAAAATTTCTTCAAGTGACCTTTAGCCTGTAAATGCCGATTATATTATAAGGTTTTTTTATTGACCTGAGTTTGCGATGACCTCTTGTTTTGCATTTGTAAGGTTTTTTTTGACATTTGTTTTACTTGTTTATTTCATTATAAGTATTGTTAATGAATCTGGTAGATTGTCTTGTGTAAACTAATAATAAATATGGTGAATAAAAATCACTTGCCTTATTATAACGCCATCTCTCGTTGAATTCCGACATCAGTATACCAATGTATACACTTTATTTTAACTGTCATCATCATCATCATCATCATCATCATCATCAGCCTTTATCCGTCCACTGCTGGACATAGGCCTCCCTGACTGAACGCCAAGATGACCGACCCCTAATACCCCTCGCATCCAACACGGACCGGCTGGACTGGTTAATGACCAACACTTCGTCTACCTAAACGCGGCCTCTGTATTATAATCTGTAGCTAATAAAAATCAAAGGAAATATAAATGCACACGCCACACAGCCAGTAGCAGCTTACTTTTCATTCGGAATTTTGGAGAAATAATACATTGTTTTATTTTGTATAAAACTTTGTCCTTGTGTAGAAGCGACATCTAGTTTGAACATAAATAACTTCTACAATCATTATAATATCTAAAATTTATTTTTTCGCCAAAAAAAGGAGAATTATTATAAAAATTATTAAGACTAAATGAATAGATCGTTGAAAGTAAATAAATTAATAAATATTCTACATACAACCAGTGACATCTGTTTCTATTCAATTGTACTTTAACTTTGTCAGTTCTCTAATAATGTCAACAGATGTCACTACACAGCATAATATATATTTTTCTTTGTTTCCTAATTTAATACAATATTATAATCTAATATGGTATAAATCTTCTATCCCATTAATGCGTATTTTATTATACATCTTATTGCTATTGTACTCTGGTCAACATACTATATATTATTTTTGATTCACCAAGACATACAGTATTTGCTTACCTACCAATTGAATAAGTTTTAAATTAAGAATTCCATTTTTAAGCACGCTTAAATTTTGGAACATTGTTTCGTTCGGTAATCAAGTCAGCTATTTACATACAATGGTTATTTAGTATTCGTTGCTTAATAAAAATACATACATTATCGTGAACAATACTGACCTAGGGGTGAGATGATGACTTTTCACCACGGGTGTATCGTGTAACCCTAGTGGAGGGCCTGGTTTAAAGGTTACATGTATATAAGCGACTAATAATTTTATATCAATGCAGTCCTTGGCAGACCAGTTAGTGGGAATACCTGACCTAGGAATTTTCTTGGTCTAGTGTGGCTGTATATGGTGTTCTCCTGTGTCGTGTTTCGAGTGTAAAAAGTGTACGTAACGCGTCCTGTGATTTTACGTGGATGTGTAATAATGTAATGTGATGTAAACGTGACCATCACTCACTCACTTGTGAAGGTAAACATCGTGAGGAAACCTGAATGCCTGATTAGATTGAAAGTCTTTGAAGGTATGTGAAGTTCACCAACCCGCACTGGGCCAGCGCATCGGTGAACTATGCCCCATTACCTTCCTCGCCTGATTTCGAGGAGGAGACCCGGGCCCAGCAGTGCGGCATAAAGGGTTGATAGTTTGATACTTAACCTTTTTTTACACATATTGCCATTAATCTTTGCACCCCATAAAGACAGTTAGATATTTATTTATCATTTCAGCATTTATCCTTCTACTGTTGAACATAGGCCTCCCACAATGAACGCCAAACCGATCCCTTGTCATTTAGTATTTACAAAATATTAATGCAACACAATTTAAACAAGCTCTACATACTGCGCACTTCGCCTGGTCAAAGATTATCGCACTCACATAAATATGATAGCGGTGACATCTAATGTCAGATGCGTTTGTTATTCCAACTATAATAATTACGATAATATCAACATTTTCATGACTAAATAATTGAACCGGTGGTTAGACTCCGTTGGAGACACGATTGACCCTCGAGGTGTGCCAGAGGTGGGTGTCACAATATTAAGACATCGAACGGACTTGTCTCCGCCAAAGAATTTAGACGTAAGAATAGAAGAACAGTTCTTATGAGCACTTTGAGTGCAAACTCTGCGATGTAAACGGCCGCTTGGCGGCGTGACGAGAGGGACACCGCGATGTCCCCAGCATATTAGCCTACGAGAACGAGCGAGTGCGAACTAAGCCCGCTGGGGACATGTCCCCAATAAAGTCGTCACAAAAAATCCTTAAGAACTGTTCTTCTATATACGTCTGAATTATTTTTCTCCGCTGAGCCTCATCACCGCGATTCTTGGGAACGATGAGTTAATGGAGATGACAGCCGGGCCCTAGCAGGAGTATGGTCTTGCGGCGGGGCCAACCTGTCGCTGAAGGGATCCTGTTGCCTGCAGCAGACCTTAAGCAGCTGAAAGCGCTCGCAGTGGTTTTCGTTAGGTTTGAGTCTGAGAGTACACACTGGATTAAAGTCCAAATATGGTGAAGAACCCAGCCTCGAGCGAGGTTCCGGTTTCAATCTTGTTATGCGTGCCTTGAAATGGGTTTTAATGGGTAGGAGGAGGAATCCTGAGGAACAGGAGGCACATCGTGAGGAAACCTGCATGCCTGATGAGATTTGAAAGTCTTTGAAGGTATGTGAAGTTCATCAACCCGCACTGGGCCAGCGCAGCCAACTATGGCCCATTACCCTCCTCGCCTGATTTCGAGACCCGTGCCCAGCAGTGGGACAATGATATTATTAATTGGGTTGGTTGATACTTTACTTTCACCTTTTTACTGTAGACAAAGAAGACGGTATCGCCTAGCTATACTTAATATAATATTATGAGCTACAGATAAGTGTAATTAATGTGAAACGTGTAACAGTTGCCTTGTTTGTGTTGTGTTATCATCTGACATCACACTTATATAAAGAATGACTAGCCGGCCCCGCGGTTATGCTCGCCTGAAAAAACCTTTACAATATTCATCCTTAATAAATAATTTACTTCTCATATACCACCGCTTGTTTCGGAGTTAACAGGGTAAACAAACAAAATATTCTGCTTTTCTACGTCTTAGGTCCCGTTTGCATGAGCGGTTTTTAAACGTCGCGTTAAATCCCGACGTTGGCGGGTAGCAAGCTCCCCATGCTAAATTCGATTTAACATCCAATGCTTTAAGTCGAAAATCCAACAGTACAGGCAAACTGTCAGACGTGTCACCACCTGGTAAGTGGTCGACATCACCCATCAACATAAACTAGATCTACACCCTTATTCACAAACAATACTATGAGGTGTCACAGTACTCCCGAACGCATAGGGTCATTCAAAACAATTCATAAACATACATAAATATATAAATAAATTCATATAAATACATAAATACATAAATGAAATCCGCAACTGTGCGTCTGTCAAACCCATATAAAACCCGACTATTGACACCAGGAGCGCATAGATAGAGGCGTTCTTTGCATTGTATTGTTTCATTACTTAGCCAAGTACGCTTCTTGAATACGGGTGTAGGACCTGGAACATGACGTCCATATTGTACTAAACTCGAATATAAGTATAGTATAATATACTATAAAATATTTATTTTGGTCATAGGCAACTTTTTATTTGCAGCAAACAATTTAGTGTTATCTCTCAATAAAGATAAAGTTCTCCCCGCTATATCTTTGGCTATATATTATACGATTTTTCGTTACTGGGGTAAATATCTTGATGATAAAAAATAGGAGTCCCGAGGGATGAGTTGTCACTTATCGGGAATGGAGAGCCGAAAATACATTAGCGATAACTGTTTTTATAACCACGAGATAAACATTAGGATATTTTATGTTTGGTCTTGAGTTTTTTAGCTTCTTGTATGTGTGAAATAAAGATAAGAAATATGGGAAATATATTTAGAAAATAGGAGTACAGTAAAGTAACTAAAATATTAAGAAAAATCATCTTTAGTATAGTATTTATTACATTACAAAATAGATACCTTAATATTTTACTAAATTGAACAATGCGTTTGTATGGTGTACCTAACTGTTATTATAATCTTATTAAAATAAACTTAATATTGGGGTGGTACAATAAAATAAGTTAAATCTGTATAACTTTCACGTGTTTTAGTTTAAAATTACAATTATACTAACAATATCTAATTTGTTAAAAATATTTAACTAGTTGTTGCTAAAAAACTAACATAATATTATGTAAGTATATATAATATTATTCAGAGGTTTTACAAATTTAACAGAACCACCTACGTTCTTATATTGCAATTAATTGCTTTCTTATGTTTACGCGAATTTCACTCATTATAAAATAACAACTTTTACGGATTTTATCGCGGTTTATTTAGTTTTTTACAAGCCCGATGTTTCGGATACTTTACAGCCACCATGGACACAGCTCATAAAAAACTAAATAAGCCGCGATAAATTAGCTAAAAGTTATTTCATTATTACCTACGTTCTTATTCCTACATAAATTTTAACTATCCTACTTAAATCCTACAACTGACCTACAAAAAAGAAATAAGTAGTTTCTTTAGTTCTACTCTTTTAAGAAAGTATTTTTCATTTATTATGATTCCCGTGGCGTCTCCATCGTTTTCATATAGTGTTTCATGATTCAGCGCTTTGACGAGGTGCTAATCAGGGAGGTGGATGCTCCGCCAATGGCGGCCCAGCGCGGGGTCACGACCCCGCCAATCACGCGGGGCGCCGCCCTGCTATCCGCTGAAACATTACTTTGGTATACTGCTATGTGAGCGAGGAGGTTCTAGATGGTTACTTTATTCATTCTCGGTCATTCATTCATCTCTATCATACATTCGTTAATTTCTTCATTCTTTTATTCATATTATATTAAGGGCCTGTTTCACAATCTCCTGTTAAGTTCCCGATAGGCTATCGGCAACAACTGGAGATTGTGAAACAGGCCCTAAGATCAGAAACCGATAATAATGAAGAATGTTGAGGTGTTGTGAGATTCTGATGCTCTATACTTCGTTCATTTCACTATTCCGTTCTTTAATTCATTCATTCATTCACAGTCAACATAAAACTATGAAATGCGCTGAGCTAGTGAGTGAATCAATGATTCATTGATCCGTTTACTAGGCATTTTTCCGCTCTCCCCGTAGCATACTACTATAGTTTTTTATATTCGCGTAATCAGTAACTTAGAGTACTACTAATTGAGTTCGAGTCCAAGCTGGGCCTTTAGGTCATGCTGGGACCCGGTACACAAATTTTTTTGGCTCTTTTGAAAATATGAGAAACAGGATTCTGATGCCATGATAATTATATTAACTTTGGTTAACCTTTCAATTAAATTACATTAATATCATAGTTCCTGGACCAGGGAATTATTTTTTGGATGTAGTCAGGGTATTTGGGTAGATCTACTATATTAGTATAGTAAGAAACTCTGTTGGGTTGCTCTTTTTAAAATAAAGTTAAGAATTTTTATAAACATTCTACTACTACTTACTGCACACTAGCCTAAGATTAATGAGTAGGTAAATTTAGACCCCGCAGCATCCAAAACAAACCAGAGGATGTTAATAAAAGGAAAGAAAATCAGCTAGGTAGAAATCGCATAACACGACCAGCCACCACAGCAGCACCTCCACACAGGCCAGGACGCGTGAGCCAGCGTCAACCTCTCTCAACCGCCAACCACATATTAGAGGGAATTGGAAGACCCTTAGACCCATAGAATTAGGCTATGATGTTTGATTTGTGCAAGTTGCAGCAAATCGGCCGTCTTCGCGTTCATTAATAGAGGTTTGGTAATATCTGATGATGAAACGCCTACCACTTATTAGCCTTATTATATTACAGTTTAGCATAATGACCTAAATGCTTATTCCTCGTGTCACCGACCCGAAGCAGTACAAGTGGTGTGTCAACAGCTGACACACCAATCTTGTTACAAAGCATTTACGGGGCTTATGCGGTACACCTGACTTAGGCGGCCTCAATTCTTGGCTAGACAGTTTCCTAAGCCATCTTCTCTAACTGAAGGTAGGTACTAACTTAAGAATTTGGTTTCAAATCAATTTTGCGAAACTGAACAAGGAGGATGTTCAGCAGTGGACGGCTGATCATCATGATGATGATGATGATGATGATGATGATAAGACAATTAGTGTTCTTCATTATTTCAATATAAAATTTTCAATTATTATCAACGACACTATAATTCTACTTTCCTCGCCTTTATTAATAATACTATTCTATTAACTTCACTTTACTTATGAAGGGGATGAATTCTATCACATAGTTAAACTAAAGTAAAAACTAAAGGGGAATGGCGCGGGGCCGGGGGATGTTATTGATCCTCGCGCGCAAGACGACAAAAGACTTGCGACTTTAAAGGACCTCCTGAGGTTACCGACGAATACACGACATTACGAAAAAAATACTACATTCATATGTACGTTCAAATAAACTTGTCTTATGCCACTACAGTGAAAAGCAGTCAAATTTGTCTCTAGAATCGTATGTTAACCGCCATTAACGACCATATTAGTTGTTATATTTCAGAAACAGGGCGTTAGCTCGATACTTTACAGCAACTGTCACTGAAATTCGCTTAATGTTTTAAAAAACAATACAAAAATTAAAAAATAATATTTTTTTAGTGTTCAATAATTAATGATAATTTTATCAGTATTACTATACTTACTGTCAAAATAAGAGTCATGTTAGTTGACATACACTTTGACCAACGTTTCAGAAACCGGGCGATAATCAGGCATGCAGGTTTCTTCGCGATGTTTTCCTTCACCGATACGAGCGACGGTCTTACATTTAGAGTGCGCTTAGTGAGTTAAAAAAATATATTTCAAGGCACCAGAGGATCAGCCCTTAAACAAGTGGCAAACGCTAAACGAATAGAAATAGAATAGAATACTTATTGTATGGGAATAACAATAGCTGCTCAAATTACATGTCGTAAACTAGTGTCATTCCCATACAATAAGTATTCTATTCTATTTCTATTCGTTTAACGTTTTCCACTTGTCTAGGGGGGCAGGAATAACAGGATTGAACCCGTATCCTTCTACTCAAGAGTTCGGGTTCTTCCCCTAGATCGTTTGTCGTTGTATGCTTATGATATTATATATTAAGAACTAACAGAAACAAGAGTAATTAAAACATATTAAACCATATACATGTATGGGTCGGCGAGATCAAAGGCAAAAGAGCTCGTTTCAGTGAGGTCTTTCAGCCCTAATGAGGGTAGGGGGTAGTTTTTTGTTTACCGTTTGTTTTTGTTTGCTCGTCGTTTGATGTGCTGCTTGTGGGGTTTGGGGGTATTAATAAAGAACGGCTTTAAGGCTGTATGTGAGGTCACTTTTAATGGACCGATTTTTGTTATATTCTATGGGTCTTAGAGCTATGGGTATTTTGAATTTACTTTTTAGTATCGTATCTATTTTAATTGCCTGATTTTTGTTATTTTCTATAGATGTTTTGAATTTATTTTAGTAAGGGCCTGTTTCACAATCTCCCGTTAAGTTCCCTATAGGCTATAGGCAACATATTTGACAGATGTTTGACAGATACTCCATACTCTATCTGTCAAACATCTGTCAAATATGTTCCCTATAGCCTATAGGGAACTTAACGGGAGATTGTGAAACAGGCCCTAAGTATATATTTTAATGGCCTGATTTTTGTTATATTCTATTGGTATTTTGAATTTATTTTATTATCTATTTTATTATGACTCCGTGTAGTGAGTAAAATCAAATTAAAAATTTTTTCATTCAAAATAGCACCAACAAAGTATCTCTTGAAACGACAATTGAGTCTACCGTCCTTACAAAGATGAATTCATTGAAAATAATTGGCGAAACAAACTCAGTTGAACTAATCTTTTTATAATAGTAATCTATTTATTGCAAGAATGCAGTGTTACAGAGATCTTAGTAATTCAATAAAAATGTTCTTGTACATTTTGCCATTCATATTATTTTATATACAATATGTTTTCCTGAGTAGCACTTATGTATTTTGCATGCCCGCAATGTATACATACACGCTATAAACACACGCTGAGCGCAAGTCGCGCGCGCGCGTGAGATCGTACACAACGCGCGACGCGGCTGTGAGTCAGCTGTTACATTTCTGTTTTATTCAGAAAACGATTATTTTAAAGCATTATCATCAAATGTCTGTATCATTATATTTACCAAACCGGATTCTACAAAAAATAAATAAAAAAGACAACCAAAAAAAAAGTTTATAATTTCTCGTTTCTTTCACTTCTATCATGCCAGGCCGCGCATACATCATATCTCTTCGTTTTTCAAAGCGTTTAAAAAACACCGTGTACACACATTATTCATAGATAATGCAGAGAAGTTTGTTTTCTTTAAACGCTGCCAATTATTGGGAACGTCTATTTGTTTTGGTGTTGTATTTTTATTTTTAATATCTTATGAAGCTAGTGTATTACATTTAGATTCTAGACCATCAATATCATCATCTAAATAAGTTAACGTGCAACAGTTAAACTAACCACGGCAACAGTAACGTACACATCGTTATAATGAAACAACTTTTACGGATTTTATCGCGGTTTATTTAGTTTTTTACAATCCCGACGTTTCGGACACTTTACAGCGACCATGGTCACGGGAGGACTGAGGTGTCAGATGTCCTACTGTTACAAAAGTTATTCGAAACTACCCTATGATACAACAATATTTTTATTTAGTCCTATCTATGCAAAAGGTGCTAACTGAGTCTTTAGTCTGTGACATATTATTATGCTTGGATTTAGATTTTATTATTTTTATTATGGGATCCCAAGCAGATGGTAGTGGCCAGCCATCTTCTCTATTGAAATTAGGATGTTTTTTAATTTCAATAGCCTCGCGAATCATCCTTGGTTGGAATCGGTGTTCTTTTGCGAGGACCTGTGGTTTATCAAATCTGATATAATGGCGGGCATTATCTAGGCTATGTTCACAGATTGCTGACTTAGTATAGCGACGGTGTTTTAAGTCAGCTATATGTTCTTTAACGCGAGTTTTAATTGATCTTTTAGTTTGACCTATGTAAGAGAGACCACAGTCACAATCAAGCTTATAAACTCCTGCATCTTGTAAGGGTATATGACACTTGACAGATGGTAAGAATTGACCTATCTTTTTTGGCGGCTTGAAATAAGTTTTAATAGAAGCTCGCTTTAGGATGTAGCCAATCTTGTCAGTGACTCCCTTCATAAATGGCAGCACAGCAGGTACTCGCTCGACGGTGGTTGGTTTCACACGTTCACTGCGATGGAGCCGCGGTACCCGAAGCTTGTTGTCCCGCAGTACTTGCTTGACATGTTGAAGCTCGGTCTCCAAGTGCTGCTCATCACAGATCCCTTGTGCTCTCTGAAACAAAGATTTACCCACGGTAGCTAACTGTGTTGGATGGTGGTGTGATTCGCCGTTTAAGTACCTATTAGTATGGGTATGTTTCCTATATACTGTATGGCTTAAGGTATTATTGGGATTACGGATAACTAATACATCTAAGAAAGCCAGAGTATTATTGGCCTCTAATTCCATTGTGAATTGAATTTTATTATTGATGGAATTAAGATGGTCTAGGAATATGGTTACTTTATCAGATGGTAATATTGTGAAAGTATCATCTACGTACCGCTTGTAGAACCTGGGTGTAATGGGTGAAGTGTGCAGAGCAGTCTCCTCGAAGTCCTCCATAAATATGTTGGCAACAACAGGGGATACTGGTGAGCCCATCGCTACCCCATCTACTTGCTTGTAGAACTGACTATTCCACAACATGTAGCCAGATGTAAGGCAGTGTTTAAGAAGTTCAGCATATTCCATTGGCATGTTATTCTCTCTTAGCTTCCTTGATACAATATTGATGCAATCTTCAACAGGTAAGCATGTAAAAAGTGATTGCACATCAAAACTGACCATAGTTTCATTGTCGTTGAGATGTAGGTGTTTGATCTCACTGACAAAATGGTAGGAATCCCTTGTATGTGCTCTGGTTTGTCCACGCAATGGCGAAAGTACATGGGCCACATGTTTAGCCAGTCTGTAGGTTGGTGAGTCGATCTGGCTTACAATTGGGCGTAGTGGAGCGTTAGCCTTGTGTATTTTTGGCAACCCATACAGTTTAGGTGGTTTTGGGCAAGAAGGAATCAAAGATTTGACGTCCAGATTTAATGACTCGGAGTACTTTTTAATTAGGTCACAGGTGTTTTTCAAAACCTTGTTGGTTGGGTCGGTTTTGATATACTTATAAGTGCTTTCATCCGATAATAGTTGTTGAATTTTATCATTATAATCTGACGTATCCATCACAACCGTTGCATTACCTTTATCCGCACGAAGAACTGTTAATTCACGTTTGTTCCGGAGGTTTAATAAGGCCTTTAATTGTTCGCGAGGAAGATTTAGTCTCGGCACAGAACTTCGTCGCAGTGCGGACGATATGTCTTGTCTGATCGCCTCCGAATCTTCCTTCTTTATATTATTTTTCGAGAGGCAGTCCTCAACGTTACAAATTATTTCTTCGAATGGAATTTTGCACGGTGTAACAGCGAAATTTAATCCTTTTCAAAAATAACGAACGGAACAAGACGATCTCTGTAGCCGGTCCGTTTTGGATACGAGTGGCAAGGGATCGGTCATCTTGGCGTTCATTGAGGGAGGCTTGATGATGGATGTTTATGTGAATTTCACTCATTTTAACCATAAAATATCGGGCATGTAAAATGTTAATAGCCGCGAAATTATACGTCAAAGTTGATTCATTTTAATAATTGATTACTTCATATAAACGGCAATAATAAATGATAAATCGAATGATCAATATTAAAAAAAGATGTGGTGTCGTGGGACACCAGGTAGGAACGAAGTTCCTTGGGCTAAAAAGAAAGGTATTATACACTACTCGCTTGTGTATGCGACTGTCGCGCCTGCGCACGTCTCATTTAACGGTTTTATTTTCTACGGATTTTTTCTTACGGTTTTACTATCACATTTTTTTCAGTTCGGTCGCGCAGCAAAATCCCTATTCCCTCCAAGCCTGCCATAAGGAACTTCGTTCCAAAAAAAAAACTGGCAATCATAGGGATTACCGGTAAAAATTAAAAATTAACCTTACTAATATTATAAATGTGAAAGCAGGTTTGTTACACTTACACGCGAAAACTACTCAACCGATCATCATGAAACACAATTCTCGGAGGTTCTAGAACAGGATACATTTAATGTCAATGGCTTGGCTAAACCATACAAATACAAGGGTCTAGACTGCGAATATGATTTTGTCTCATTCGGTGTCGAGACCCCTAGTCGTGGGGTCCTAGTGCTGTAACGCTCTTTAAGGAAAAAGCGAAAAGGTTAGTCGACATCACAAGAAACCGAAGAGCTGGCAGCTATCTCGGACAAAAAATTAGTCCAGCTATTCAAAGGGAGAACGCTGCCAGTATCTTCGGGACTTTGCCTAAGGGGACTCCTTATAATAATATCATATTTAGTTATTATATTTTTTTTTTAGTTTTAGGTTAAGGGTCTGTTTCACAATATACTATTAAAGTACCCTATAGCTATATGACGCATAAATTAACTGACAAATAAATCTTCTAGTTAGTCTTGATTGGGTTTCACCATCATCTTCCCTATAAATTTATTTGGCAGATCCCTATTTGGCACTTACAGGTTAGTAGGCTTGGCAGCCTCGCATTTCATGGTTCCATTTTACGATTAATGTGTTTTAGAAAAACATTCCATGTTGTAAATATACATGAAAATATGTTTTTATAATTTAAATGTATGTATCATACCATCTTTATACCTTTTATTTACATAGACCTTGTATATAATTTTATCCCTTAATTATTAAACGATCAAAACACAATTTAAATTATTTTGCATATCACTGTTACCGGAACGTCAAATTGTCAAATGTCGTGAAGCTGTCAACCGCGTATATATCTGTCAACTAATTTATCTGACAGATGAATTTGCTAATGGCCAGTTGATCCGACCTATAGTTTACAGGGAACTTTATTAGCCAAATATTGCTATTTGTCAATTGTGAAACAAAAACGTTGTAGTTATGTGGTAAATATGTTGCAAATAGCTTAATTGGAACTTTATTAGGACATTGTGAAACAGACCCTTATTGTATTATTATCTAATTTCGACTCAATATAATTTAATATAATTTTAGTGCCTATCTAAGCCTATTTAAAATAAAATGTTTTGGTTTCCATTCGAACGTTAGTGAAGTCCACAGTTAGGGTGATGTCTGTAAATTGAACGTGGATTCTAATTGAGAGGCTCTGTACACTGAAATGACCGTCGATTGATTAGTCTGGTATCTGATATTCCATCTAAATACTGTTAATTAATTGCAATGGTGTACAGGTTACTGTGGGTACAGGTTCAAATATAGGGACCTCTTTTCATTAATTAAATTTAATAAAATATGTGTCTTATATTCACTCTAGCTGATTACTTGGAGTTGGTTAACCGGGTGTGATATCGTTTACTAATAATATATTATTATGAAGCTGAAGAGGTTGTTTGTTTGGATCCGCTAATCTCAGGAACTATTGGTCAGATTTGAAAGATTATTTCAGTTGTAGATGTATAGAGGAAGGCTTTAAGGCTACTTTCATCTCGATAAGATGTCATTGTAAATCTTAAAGAAGGAGAAGCTGCGGGCAACTGTTTATTATAAACATAATCCTACTAATAAAAAGTTTGTAAGTATGTTTGTTACTCTTTCACGTAAAACTACTGAATGGATTTTAATGAAACTTTACAGTAATATAGCTTATACATTAGAATAACACATAGGCTATAATTTTTCCCTGTACCCACGGGAATGGAAATTACGTAGGTGAAACCGCGGGGCATTGCTAGTCGTAACATAAAAATAAAGTTCTTATGATATGTATTCAGTCCGACCCTGAACTTAGGCTAAGTCGTTGAAATGGCGATTTCGAAACCATTTAACTGTTTTATTTCAGGTTAACCAAAACAATTTGCTACCTATACAAATTTTAATCCACTAAAATTATCATTGCTTTCAACGAAATTCCAATCTAGACTACAAAATACATATGGTACGAAAATATTGAAAAATTCAAATTGCTGTGCAAACATTGATCGATTCTTCACGCTTAAATCTCGATTGTAAACAGTTTAAATAGGCACACAGACTGAAGCGAACGGGGTGGCTTCGAGTGCTTTATAATGCCACAGTATTATACACCCACCACCCTGACAAGACCCCCGTAAACCCGCTCACCTACCCCTCGCGGTGCCGAGATTTTTATGATCAGGGCGGCGGGGGAGGCCTCGCTTATCTGGCCCATGCGTTTACGAATTGTCAACTCTTCAAGTGGTAGAAAATCGCATTAAGTTGAGCATGAGCTTATTTCGTGGGTTTAGTTCTGGAGAGCTTTTCATTAATCATTGTTCAGTTTAAATATAATACACTTATATCATTACTAAAAATAAATATTAAAAACGGTATATTTGGCACATAAATCTTGTACCTTATAACCACGACCTCTGGATAATCTTATCTATCTATTATAATATATAATTTCCGTGTCACGATGTTTGTCCGGCATGAACTCCGAAACTACTGAACCGATTTTAAAGCTTTTTCTTTTAAAATGTGTGCTTTTCTCCAACTTGAAAGATAGGATAGTTTATTTTTCGAATTTTAGGTAAAATAGGTTGGAACAAAAACGGCTACATTACCAAATCTCAGAAACGACTGGGGACCAAGCCAAAAAGCCATTAAGTAAGCGTTAGCGAAGTTCGAAATGTATAGGATGGACCACGTGATTAAGCGCGGCCTTATGTCAATCCCATACATTTTATCATTTTCGAACTTCGCTACCGCTTTCTTATTGGCATTTTGGCTAAGCCACCTGGTCGAATTTGAAAGATTCTTTCAGTTTTACATAGCCCATTTATTACGGAAGGCTATATCCCGCTAAGATTTCGTTGTAAATCTAAGCTAACGCAAGTGAAGCATATATTATAAATACTAGGACTTAATGTAGTAATTCTTATACATAAGTCAAAATAACCATATTTCGTCACTAGATGCGGCCATCTGGAATCGTCAGACTGACAGACATAATTCGAACAGAAGCCGTAGTATGGCCGCCAAGTTTGTCAAATACAAGAATATCTGGCATTCCTGTAAAAAGTTCACAACCCGAAGGGCGGAACCACCTGTGCCGCATATTTTGGTGACATTCTGAATAAAGTGTGTCCCGATAATGAAGTTAAAAGATTTTAGACATTTTTATTATTTGTACGACAACATGATCAGAAACATATACAAATAATGTTAACGTGAAACATACGCGGTTTGTTGAATAATCTTGTAGTCTACAAGAAAAAATTAGTTTTAAACTTTGCCTAATCAACCCGTAATGAAAATAAGTTATGTGTTCTTAAAGTCAGGAAAAAGCAAGTAATGTTAGCTAATAATAAAATGTGGTTGATTGAAAATAGCTACATTCGAGTGTAAGGTTTATTAACAGATATCATCTATATTAGAACAGATGTTAACACAGCCTAGCCATGAACTGTTCAGATCCGGCTTGAAGGACCACAAAATATGTACGGGCCGAGACGAACAATACAATCTTTGGTTCGTAGATAAAGCAGTTAATAATATGATGGAAATGTTAAGGGTATATTTCAACATATAAAGTATACTTTATGTGCCAAAACAACATAACCAAATCATTCCATTTGCCAACACTCTGTGTAACACCATGTGACCCCGTGGGAACCCCGCGTTCCTCTCGATATAATATATACCAACCAGGAAATAACTGTTTTTGTCCAGCCCGGAATACGGAATAGTTCTTAAATTATCTTACAATATTTGGCATAGCTTTAACCTATTGCACACCTATTTAAAAGGACCAAATATTTGATTACATAAGTGAGAAACTTTATCGAAAATGCGATATTTATTGAAGTGAAACTTCTTTAGAATCGTTGTGATTTCAAACCGGAAGCAACGGAAAAAACGACAGGTAAGAGACACAAATACAAAAGAGCGAGAGAGCAAATGTCGGTGTGTATGTATATTGTACACTGCTTAATACTTGCTTGTATTTGAGAATTTAACGTGTGTTTCACTTCTATCGTGTGTGAATCGCATACACACCTTTTTTTTACCTGCGAAACATGTTTTGACGCAGGAAAACCGTGGTTGGTCTTCGTAAAATATTATATATAAATACGTCATTCGCGTCAAAAACGGTGGTCTGTAAAATTGGTTTACGGACGATATTTTTACGTGATATTATATAATAATAATATATTGCGTCACAAGCCGAACTCTCAGGCCGATCATGCCTCTCATCGCTCGTTCTGTGCTCTCGTTTGTTCGCTCGGCTCTATCGGAACGTGAGTCTGAGTCATGATTTTCTGTGCGTGCAACCGGCTTTCTTCGATTTCTAAGGCTTTAGAAACAAAACTTCATGCGACTGCACGGCCTTAAGCAGTGACCGATTTAGGCTTGATGCCGCCCTAGGCCCTGTTTATTTTGCCGCCCTTAATGCTGGAAAAAGTAAAGTATCAACCCTTATATTATGTCCCACTGCTGGGCCAGGGCGAAATTAATAAGATTTAGTCATTTTTAAAAGCTTTATATGCATGTAATATTCAGTAATGAAACAAAAAGTAAAGAACATCATTCGGTAAAGACTATAATTAATCTTTAAAAAAACATAATCTTATTCATAGACTGAAAAGTAAATAAAAAAAGTGAATCGTTATAGGTATATTCTATAGAGAATTCTTTACAAAAATTAATCCAAACTCATTTTCAAAGGCAGTCTTCTTTACTTTTTTCGTCTCTGAAATTTTGGCGCCCCTCAAATAACAAATCATGCCGCCCTATGCCTGGGCCTCACGGGCCTATACGTAAATCCAGCACTGGCCTTAAGTAACTCAACAAATGGTAAACACCAAATGATCTGATGGTTGATACAATCTTACTAGCCCCGATGGACGAGAGTCCAAATCTGCTTTTATACTGACAACCAATTTAAGCAGAAGGATTCAGGAATAGGTAATGGATTCAGCAATATAAAATACAGACTAACGCCAGGTTTAATCTGAGGATTCCGTTTTTTTTTTGGCAGAAAACTTATTTTGGCACACGGCAGTCAGTTTTTATGTAGACTGCGAATGAGACTAAACCGTCACTCATGTCTCATGTCTAAGGATGGTCAACACATGAATGAGTTGCCTGCGTTAGTCTGAGATTAACTTGTTTGTTTTGATGGGTGACGTTGGCCATTTAACATGGAGCTTGTCTGCCCGTATGCCTTCCGGACCAACATTAAAAATAGACCAAACAATGGTGGCCACTCGTCACTAGTAGGCAATAACGGGGTAATCAGAGTTGACTTTTCATCAGGTGGTTCATGTCCCACCATAAAAACAATTCGCACCACGTGTGAGCCGTGGGAACACACCACAGGTGGTGGGGTGTCACCAACAAATCACTCACCGGAAAACGAGGGTTGGCAAAAAATTGACTAATTCCTATCGGAGTTATTATTTTGATTTTGTCTATATTAATAATGATTTTAACCCTATTTATCTATTTGGGCGTGTTGGATGCGAGTGGCAAGGGATCGGTTATCGTGGCGTTCATTGAGGGAGGCCTATGTTCAGCAGTGGACGGATAGTGGAAAGACTGATGATGATGATGATGATGATAATGATGATAATGACGATGACGATGATGGAGATGATGATGATGATGACGACGATGGTGATGATGATAATGATGATGATGATGATGATGATGCCGATGATGAATGACTTAAAAGAGCTAAAACGTTCGATCCCATATTGAATTAACGAGTGGCTATGAACTATGAATATGAGGACTTCATGATTTCTATAATGATTTCTAAGGATTTTAACCGCGCCATTTAGAGTCCTTTGATGCTAATTTGGACAGCGAAACAGCTATACACCGGAAAAGAAATGGACTGGTACATCATCATTAGTAGATCCTTCTTCCGTCCAGATTGAATTTATAATTTAATCTATCTTGGCACAATATTAGCAAATTAACATAAAATCATCAACGTAATATAAAACCCGGTGAAACTTACCTATGTCTATTAAACTATTACTAAACAGTACAATATATGTTCTGATTTTATATGTAACAATTATCTTGCATGGCAACATAAAACACCCGGTCAAATGTAGGTTTAGGAACGAAATCTAGATTTAGGTTATTACCTAACTTCATCATTATATTGAATGAGATCTATAACACAGTGATGACAGTAAAGTGAGGAAGTAAACGATTCTTCATCAGATTCCAAACATAAAACCCCATTAAAATTATGTTAATTACAATACAAAACTAAATTAAGACTTATGATAACGCAATAGAGTTGATTTTTGGTTTTTCTGAAATTTAAATTGAATTAGTTAAGTTTTTAACTGTGGAATTAATCTGGTAGCATGTGCTAGTTAATTTATTACCTGGTGCTGGAGACATCTTACTGCTGCGGGTTTTATTTATGATCAATCATTAGCGTCACTATCAACCAAAAACTAATCTCATAAAGCGGAAGAGTTTGTTTGTTTGAACGCGTTAATCTCAGAAACTGACAGTTACATTTAGAACAATCTTTAAGTAAATGGAAGCTTATATAAACTTAAAAGAAGATCTACTTATAGTGGACCTCAACTACAGTTTTTTTAAATTAATCTTTTTTTAAAAAAAGTCCTTGTAATGACAGTAAAAAAAGAACTTATCTATTATATATAATCAATTTCCCTCATGGTCGCAATGACTCTACCCCTGAACGGCCCCATATTGTGTCCAGCCAGGCTAGGTTTCGTCGCTACTGGCTATACTGTCGAATCTTCTCTTCAAATGTTGGCAAAACTTAACACAATAATAATAAACAACCACCAACATAATAATATAAATTAACCTTAAATGTTTATAAATAAGAAAATATTCAAATTATCTCTTTAACGACACTATCAATTAGAAGCGGCCCCAGGCTTGCCTCAAGGCACGCCGCCCACATGGGCTTTTTTTCCACGACAATTACTAAGCTCGATACAATTAATTGTCACTTTCACACCCGTGTCATCCTTCGAATTGCTGTAAACGCTTACAATAATGACCAATGTCCCTTTATGTTTTTGTAATTGATGTACCACGGACATAGGTCACAAATAAATAAAAACACGCTAAACTAGACTCTATCGTATGTGTAATAGAAATGGCGCCCTTTTGCGCAACTGAATGTCAAATTGTCAATATGACATCTCAATATCATCTGACAGTTGCGGTCGGCCATCTTGATTTGCGTGAATGTCCACCCACGAACGGGACAACGTATTATTGCCATTAAATTGATATTTAGCGGTAAATTACCATTGTATGTTTCATGGCGGAAGTAATATTTTATTTGTAATACATTTGTTAACATAGCGCAGTTACGGACACGTGTTGAGATGAAAAAGATTTTTTTTAGATGGGTCACATTAGCCCATGGTTGTCAAGTATAAAACGCATTAATTGATCTATTCATCAAATCAGCACAAAAATAATTTATAGCTTAATAAATATTACATTTATAACAATATATTCAATTAATATACTCTAGATTGTAATTAATAAAACTAAAGTCATATTCTAAAGCAAGTGCTACTGACACGCTAAACAGGTAAATACTTATTTTTTATATTTTATAAAAGAGCTTTAAAAATTTTACTTCAAGTATGGTTATAAACTTTCTAGACTATTCTATGTACCAACCTATTCAATATTGAAAAAGGCAATCCGATTAAGTTCCTTACAACTTCTTAAGCTTTCACCGCACCGTGAGGTTTCCCACAAACTTGAACATACCTCATTCAATTACACTCACCAAATATAGTCAATACTCCTTAGTCAGTACTTCAGTCCATAAAGTAAGGCTTTTTAATTTTGTAAGTTTTCGACCCCCATACTCATTATAAATAAACATACTTTTAGAATTCCAAAATAAAAAAAAATACACAGCCTAACGTGGCATGGTATCCACTCACTGTGTCAGTTTAAGTCGTACGAATATAAATATTTGACGTGATAGACGTGATTTATGTTAAAGAAAATCATAAAAACACGATGTTGATCAAAATTTATAAAGCTTTTATATTTTTCCAGGTAGTTTGTCAAACTATTAAGCGTACGCAAAGCTACATCAAATATAATTTCACCAAAAGATAATTTAGCTGAATATATTTTGACCCTCGCCTTCCAAAAATCCATCATTAAAAAAAATAAAGTCAAACGAATGGCGGAAATGACCTTAACCTTCCGTTTCCTTTATTATGGCAACATTAATTTATTTTAAATAATCTAAGCCCTGTTACAAGGGTTTAAGGATTTTAATCCATTGAATAGAGAATGACTTCGGTATATTTTGTAATGATGGTTTATTAATTTAAGGAATTTCCATAAATAACACGGCTGATAATGGTTTTACATTACAGGGGAGGATCCCTGAAAACATGTGCGATTGTTGGCGAAATGAAAAATCTGTGCGCGCTCAGAATTTATTTAAAAAAAAAAGTTGCCACCATTTTATTTTTGTCAGTTTAGGTAATATAGTCATCGCCACTTTTAAAGACCTGCGACTAATGGCCGAACTAAATTTGACAACATTGACATCTTGACGTCTGTCTGGAGTAAGAAGTTGTGATATTTTAAATTGTTTTACGTGAAATATGGAGCATATAATATAAAGTGAGGTGTAAAAAGTGAAGGCCGTAAAATGATCATTAAAGTGAAATAATTTTGTGAATTAGAAAGTAAAAATAAACAACAATTAATCCCGTTGAATAAAATGTTTATAAATGTCACTGCCATGACAGGTAAATTTTAGAGATGCCAGAGTCACTTATTTTTGCCTAATTTATGGTTAAAATATTATCATTAACTCTATACCTACATTTATCTTATGATATTTTATATGAATATAAATACAAGGTAAAAGAATTAAATCCTTGCTTAGATTCATTATATTTTCAGGTGTTTCTGTAAAAAAGGTCGAATAACAAAAGGAGTAACAATGGCAGCAATTACTTCTGAGAAAATCGTCACTCCTGGCAAAAGCCGAACACATCCGAAGAAGCTTGTTTTAGATGAATTCTACTAATCGGTTATACGTAAAAAATACGAATGAAATATTTACAAAAAAAAAATGTTTTATTTTACTAAAACCTGGCAGGGAGATTTTTATTTTGCTTAACATTATTCCTGAAGAATTTATAAAATAAATTGCTGACAATAAACGCAGTATCGAAACGTTTAAAAGTTTGATAAATTTTTTTCAGAAAATGTAGCAATTTTTTTATAAATCACGAATTAATAAACTCTCTAATATTAATAAGACTTCTACTAACCGTGTTCCATTTCGAACATTATGAAGCCCATGAAACCCTGAGATTTTTATTATTGTTCAAACAAATGGACTCCATTTTTTTTTCGAAATCAAATCCTTAACCTGTCACCAAATCTTTATCAACTATGTTTGATCGGAGTGAAAAGCAAAAGTAGGTAACGGGACACCTCGCACGTGCGACTTCCTTCCCAAACCACTTCCACTGGGGTCAGCATCTTGGGGTTGGATGGGGTCTTACATCAAGGGTTTCACTGTCCAATGACTTTTATTTCATACAAATCCTAGTACCAAACTTATCCTCAGTGTACTGGAAGTGTCTCATGGATTCACCCTCGTACTCACTTCCTACTCCCGTGACGGGATAGTTTTAGCCTATATATTATTCTGAAGTGTAAGCTATATTATTTCATCCGAAGGTAGTGAGGCAGTGACCCGCCACAGGAACATACCCGACGTCATGAAGCAGTGGAAGTAACACTCCACGGCTGCCGGGGGGCAACCCTCCACTTACTATATCACAGGATGAAGCCAATGACTCACCCCACTACCGAAGAAGCATTAGGGTATAAGGCCATTAGCATAGCTCCATCCGAAAAAAAAGCTATATTATTGTAAAGTTTCATCAAATTTCTTTCTGTAGTTTTTGTGTGAATGACAAACATGTATGTTTATGACAAACAAACATGGTTGTAACCATGCATCCATATCTGGCATTTTTTAAGTGCTTGGATGGAGGCAAACGTGTTGTTTGGAAGGAGGCAAACGTGTTGACGAGCTACCGGTAAGTGGCAAGCTTTGATGGTATCTAAGCCAGGGTACTGGTAACGCTAGCTGGCCTCCACGGCCCCTGTGACGTTTATAAAATAGAATAAAAACATCAATGTTTCTGTGGGTTGACGTTAGTTTTCAACAATTTTATCAAAAGAGAATTAGCCTCTTGTCTAGAGGGGCCGTCGTACCTATAGGAAACTGTAAGTAAGCAGTAAAACTGTTGCCTGAGATGTAAGCTAAACTGCTAAACTGCAGTATTCCTGCAGATGAGGGGTGGTAAATCGCATCCCTGTCAGAGGACAGAGACGTAAATCGCCAGATGATGGTGACTCTCCATAATACACGATAGCCATTTGTCCAGTTCGGATGTTTTTATCCCAATGTAAAAGCTACTCCATTTCAGTAACCGCTTTTATTTAAAATCACACTAAAATTGTCGAAGTATTTCCGGGCAAAGCCGCGATTTAATAAATAAAACATAATATTATTGTGACTGTATCGTTTTATATAAAACTTATGTTAATACAATCACTTTTGGACTCTAAATATTTTGGCTACTATAAAATTCATAAGAAATGAGCGTACTATAAAAGACAATTCGTAAGCGACTTCCCGCCATATTAGCATATTTTTTAAACATTCGTCCACAAGGCACAGGAAAAAACGCCGTATGCCACGGTAATAGGAACAGGGAAATCTGTACGAATACTGGCTGTTTTTTTATTTCGTACCAAATAATCGCTAAGATATGGAAGTGTGGGTAAGTTTTGTCGTTTTTACAACCGCATTTGGGGCTTTGCTTACGGGGTGGATTTGAAAAGGTTATTTTATTCATAACTTAAAATATTTATTCAAAATAGCTCCTGGAATGGATATAAAGTTTTTGTTTAAAATGTCTATGATTCTTTAATGGCTTCTATTATCGATGGTATATTGATGAACTTTGTATTAAAAAGTTAACATCGATGACACAGAAGTTGTGAATGACATTTAAAATTCCTTGTTGGAATTTGAACTTATAGACAGATTCCTCGATTCATTATCCTATATAGTTTATATTTGGTTCTAAGGCTTCGCTGGTGGGAGGGATAATCTGTGCCCTGCTCCCGGCTGCTTGCCATCCTGCTTGTTTCTCCTGTGAAACAGCTTTGCTCTGTTTCGGAGAAAAAGGCAAGAGCCAAGACGGATGCAATTACTGACACTAAAAAATCACATCTTACTGTCAGGATAGACACCACATTATTATGTTGCCTAGGCTAGTTTCAGGTAAACTAATTAGGTGGGCTCAGTAGCCCAGGGTGACCTCAACACTTTAGGCGAAGCGAATTGAGCCGAGGGGGCTCTTTGTATCCCTTTGGGTGAGGATGTGAACCTCACCTCATCGTACTGTCCCGACGTTGGGAGTGGTTGTTCTGTGGTGCGGGGCAACCGAGGTGGCGTCGGTCTCCCGAGGGACTGACTAGCCGTCGAGGTGCCCTGTTGCTTGTAGATCCGGGACACCTCACCAAAGGCGGCATTGGTGGCACTCGCCGGGTTTTAGTGGGTAGAGCTGCGTCCACTTACCATCTTTCGGGCGCAGCGAGTCCCACATACCCGCCTGGGGAGACCCACTCCCCTGCGGGATGCGTCAGTGAATTTCCCGGCGTAAAAGAAAAGAGGTAAACTAATTAGGTACTTTATGGGTGACGTCAACCACTTCCCATCAGGTGACACGTCTGTCAGTTTGTCAGTCCAACTAACAAAAAATAACATACAAATAATTATAAGCTCCAGAAAACTGAATTATTATTTTTTTTCAATCACAAAGACAAGCTGACAGAAGCCATTAATTAATAAATCTTATATCTAAATAATTCTCCTTACTTCTATTATACCTAAATGTGAAAGAAATGTTTGTTACGTTTTTATGCGAAAACTACTCAACCGATCATCATGAAACTTTGTACACATAGTCTCGAAAGTACTAGAAGTAACATAAAATACATTTTAAAAAAGTATTTATTTGCTAACGCGGGCGAAGTGGGTGGCAACAGCTAGTAATATTATAAAAGCGAAGTTTGGGTGGCTGGATGTTTAGATGTTTACTTCTTCTTTCACGCAAAAGCTACTAAATGGATTTTGATGAAACTTGAATATAGTTTACACATCTATAATAATACATAGGCTATAATTTATCATAAGAGAGGAAGTACGCATGTAACACCACATTGCTCTACTAGTTTAATAATATAATAAACATTTCTTGCTAATACTGTCTGTCTATCACAAAACGACGATGTAAAATTCAAATCTAGTTTCATGCCCAATATCGCACGACTAAATGTCGCGGAACGCATCCAATTCGGTTTTTGAAAAAAAAATCCCTGATTTACCGCCGGAACGCGGGGAGTACGCCGTGACCGATCCATTCAATTTTCTTTTTCCAGAATATTCCCTGTGCCATAAAATTGTGTCAAAAATGAATAATGGCCGTGCAAAAAGTTTAAATTAAATTGGACGGTATAACGGTGATTTTTGTAAATGGTTTATGTTAATCATTATAAGTGTTAGTTTTATTATGTAATTAAATTTATTCTCTAATTTTATCTAATTTTTCTAATATTTCTCTCCTATTGCAAATCCGAAAGGATTAACTAAAGAGGAGGAAAAAGCATAATCATATTTGAGAGGCAACGCACCTACTAATCTCCTGGTTTTACTTACCTTTCGCTATCACCATCAGATGAACCGACTGTTAGTCCTCTCTTCTATATAAAAATTAAGCAAAAAAAACCTATGCAGAAACCCGGCTTTGACCGATTATAATAAATGGAACGTCCATCGATTATGCGCCATTTAAATCGATTTCAAAAAGAAGGGTTGAGTATATTCGACGACTTTTAAATTTCTTTTTAAATATTTAGAATGTTGTTAAATGAGCGGCGCTGCTGAAGTTAATTCTACCAATTTACTGCTAGAGTCAGAAGTCCCTATTTCAACTAGAAAACACTAGACTTACCTTTTTTCTTCGCAATCGCATCATATAATATCGCATTAGTAAGTAATTCTCATCATTAGCGACTTTCTGACTCGATCTCAGTAGGACGCGACGAGAGATGAGCCACCTGCTCATGCCCCACCATGGTTCAAGTCTTGTCGTGGTGGTAGGGCTCAGTAGCCCAGGGTGACCCCAACACCTTGGGTGAAACGAATTGAGCCGAGGGGGCTCTTATAAGAAGAGAGAGAGAGAAGAAGGGGCAAGGGGTGAGGATGGGAACCTCACCTCATCGTACTGTCCCGACGTTGGGAGTGGTTGTTCTGTGGTACGGAACAACCGCTATGTGGAGGTGGCGTCGGTCCCCTGAGGGACTGACTAGCCGTTGAGGTGCCCTGTTGCTTGTAGATCCGGGGCACCTCATCAAAGGCGGCAGTGGTGGCGCTCGCTGGGTTTTAGTGGGTAGAGCTGCGTCCACTTACCATCTTTCGGGCGCAGCGAGTCCCACATACCCGCCTGGGGAGACCCACTCTCCCGCGGGATGCCTAAGCTCATTTCCCGGCGTTGAAGAAAAAAAAATGTACCAGACAAGGGAAATACATAATTATATTTAATACTCTTTATATTTAATACACATCCATGACCCAGAAACACAAACTTTTTTTGGGCTTGTGCGCCAATGCGCTATCCACTGAGCCACAGAGATCGTCTATGGTCTCTCTTACTCTTGAAATTCATTGAACACTTCCGAAAATAGTTTGTTTATCGTACATTATGTAGAGCTTTAACAGTTATCTGAGACCGAAACGGATCTCTTACATTAATGGGTGATATTTTTTACTCATGGGTGGGGTTAAAGGTGGGCAGTGCTAGTGGCGGGCGTCTGCTGATGACGAGGCACTTCGTGGGGGGAGAGGGAAGATGCTATTCCTGGATGTAAACGCGAGAGGAACGAGCTTTAGGAGTTTAAAAAACGGACAAGCGTGATTCAGTTCCGCGTGCCGAAAGTCTTAAAAAATCAACAAATTTGAATTTTTTTTCCTGTAAAATGTATATGTATAAAGGTCTTGACTTTAAGGCCTTTTACTTAAATGACCTTTAAGCTCAATCGATAGGTAGGTGAGCAGATGGCTCACCTAGAAATCAGCTACGCAGACAATTGTGCAATACGATGTAGGAAAAGTTCCTACTATCTCTCGTCTCAATTTCAAGGACGATTCTAGCTTTACCAAGGAAGATTCTAGATTACTTTATTTGTTAGTTAAATTTAGCAATTAAACGTGCCTACGTTTTAAATTTATAAGGGCCTGTTTCACAATCTCCCTTTAAGTTCCCTATAGGCTATTGGCAACATATTTGACAGATAGAGTATGGAGTATCTGTCAAACATCTGTCAAATATGTTGCCAATAGCCTATAGGGAACTTAAAGGGAGATTGTGAAACAGGCCCTAAGTTAATTTTGTAGAAAAATAGACCCTATTTTAAAGATAAAAGCACTTTAATAAAAAAAAACACAGCTAATATTATATAGTAATAGTTTTATGCTTGACCGTCCGTCGGTTTATTCCTGCACGTAAAGCGCTGGTATAGAGATTACCACAGCTTCCACATACAAACACTTATCACGATAATTATGATTAAATAAAAATAGACGCCATTTTATTTCCGCATGTTCTTGTAATCAGTAAGTAACTTTTAGCTCAATCGGTAGGTATCACTATTTCAAGATAGGCTGTTTGCGTTGCCTGACTAGGCGATAGTAGACATCACGTGATGTTAATTGGTTAACGTCACCCATTACACGTGATTTCAATATGACCCGTACAATGCAATAACCTAACCCTAGAAGAAAGATGACATCACGGTACTAATAATAACAAACATATTTATAATCGAAACAACAAAGCGTGTAAAAAATGTCTGGAACTTTATGGAACGTCCACTGCTGAAAGGCCTCTCTCAATGAACGCCAAAACGACCAATCCCATACTTTGTAAATCCCTTGGCCTAAAACTCGTATACTCATATTTACTATCTTTTCAGTCTATTTTAAAAGCATTTACTTCGAGTCCCGTCTATTTTAGCAATTCACTAAAATGGCTATGTTATAACATAATAACTTCCACAAACTGCTCCCCAATGATCGCCTCTGCCAGTTTATGATCACGGAGACGTGGAAGCAAATCACCCGAACACTAAAATAAACAAATTTTCAAACAAAAAACTCATTCCCCACAATTAAAAAAGCCCAAGTTATTTGGATATCCATAAATACCCGCCCTGAGATATATCTTCCTGGCTTTTTACTGGATAGTGATGGGAGATAAGTTTTATGCGTTTTAAAATGTTTATTATCTATGGTTTATGCAAATTCATATTTTTTATAGTCATAATATTAAACAAATTTGTACATCAAAAAAATATCCATGTAAAGCTCTATTGGTGTGTCTTAAAAATTATACCATATTAAAACTTCTTAGACTCAGGAAAATTAAAAAAAAAATCTGACGGAAGTAGCGCTCAGTATTCTATATTCAAAAATAATAACTTGCATACACATAGTCGTAAGCATAGTCTTAAGTGGCATAGATCATGAATTAGGATTATTTATTTTAATTTTTTATTGCGCGTAAAGATTACACGGACTAACTTTTTTTAATGTATTCTTTATTTTTTTTTAGTTATAGATATTTATTGATTGTGAATTTGAATATTACGGTGACGCGTGACTTTCAAGTCTTTTAAATATTACACGAGTTTTACTCTTATTGAACGTTCTTACAGATGGACTGTCTTTACGGGATCTTCATAGTATGCAAAATTCGAAAGTGTACTAAACTTAAACAATACGATATTATCAGTATAAAAGGTGTTTAATTTTTTTATAACGTTGGATAGAACAGCGTCATCACGTTGGCAAACTCGTTTACCCTAGCCAGAACCAGAACTCTTTCCAACGGGCTATTACCGTGCAAACACTTCAACATTGAAATGATTAATAGCATCCCGTTCAAGTATAGAAATACATTCTGGAAGTGTAAGGGCCAACTAGATGGGGTATGTAGCCGGTCGAAAATAAATATGTCATTCACATAATAAATTGATACCTTGAAAACGACACATTGATAATTTCTTCGATAAAATAATACTGCAAAAAAAAAAACATTTTTTTGTTTTTTGTTTTTTTTTTTTTACAGTCAGTGATGTACTTTATCGAATCTGAATTATAATACCGAAATGATGAAATATTCGGAGTTTACTGCCACGTCGTACTATCGATACTATATTACACGCGCACAACACTATAATTGTATTTTACAAGGCGCATTGTATTTATTTGGTTTTCAAATCCACACTCGCGTTAGCGTCGGCATAAATTTCGGCGCTTCCGACAAACGTCATCCAATGACACTTCGAAATAAGAATAGACGTTGACTTTTTTATTATTATTAATTCTATATTTCAAATTTGGATGTTCAAATGAAATACTGGCCGTTTACAAGAGTAAAGGAATCTATGTTAATAAAGCGGAATAGTTTTTTTACGAGATTAACCTGCGGAGTTACTGGACAGATTTGAAGAATTCTTTCACACACAATCAAATTATTATTGAGGATGGTGAAAGTCTTTTTGTTCTTGAAAGAAAAAAGAAGATTCTTGAGAAATAGTTAATGTATAAAATCTTCTTCATATTAAAATATATATTTGTGGTGCTTAACGCGTTTATAGTCTTATCGAGGCCCCAAATTTCGGCAATGTTTCAGTTGCCATGATCACTGGAAGACTTAGTGCCTGTTTCACAATCCCCAGATAAGTTCCGCATAGGCTATCGGCAACATATTTGACAGATACTCCATATTATTTATTCTATCTATTCCTATATGTTAAAAAGTACTCTGTGCTCCATACTCTATCTGTCAAATATGTTGCCGATAGCCTATTTGGAACTTATCTGGTGATTGTGAAACAGGCCCTTATTCATTACTTCTGCCTTCATCGTTCGTGTAGTTTACGTACGCGTACTCTTAGATTTATAGCCGTATGATAAGATGATGATTATTATATAGCCTAGATTACCTTTTATAACATCATCTATCTCCCAGTGAAAGTCCCTTCAAAATCGGTACAGTCGTTGCAGAGATTAGCCGGCACAAACAGACAGGTGGAAAGTGAAAAAAAAATCGTTTAATATGTACCGTATATACAATATACTTTAATGAAAAGCGGTTCATATAGTATTCAACAGACAAACAGTCACTCCAATTTTATTTATCTGTGCACACGTCAGATGAGTTTAGTAACTGGTTTGATCCGCTTTGGTCCTGCCTCGTGCCAGAAATTATCATCTCAATAGGAGCACATTACAATGGACAGATTGTATCTTCCTCTCTTTCTCTCTCTGATCGCTCTGTCATGATTGAGGATGGTGTTCATCTTTGAAGGTGGATGGTTCACTCATGCGGATAACTTGCCTCCATCGGTGCCTATCCAGTCTCTGACCAGTAAAACTTTTCTGAGGGCGGGAGGGAGGATCTTTTCTATAATAAACTGAATGTAAAGTAACGGTTTATATTTTTTTGTACGTTAAAATTGACTATGTAGGTTATACGGAAACATACTGATAAATATGATTTATCAGATCACCTTCCAATTTTCAGGTGGCAAGCCAAAACGTGACCATAAAGAGATTTTCCTGCGTTTCTTGTGTTAGAAATATCGTTGGAGCCGTTCCCGAAATTCAGATTTGGTGGATGGATTGTATGGATATGTAAAAAAAATTGCTCGTTTAAAGGTATACGATTCGATATAAGATAGTTTATCTCACCAGCTATTATACTGACTGTCCTTCCTTCTTTCAGAAAGTTGTTAAACAGAAGAAAAGAATAATAGCAGCCACGAGCACACCGCAGCGACCCCATCTTTGGAATTCTTCTATTCTAGAGTAAGCTCTTTAAAACGTGTTACGGATGCAAGTAACGGTAATGAATTAAAGAAAATATTATCATCATCATCAGCCATCTACCGTCTACTGCTAAACTCCTAAGTCCGCCCCAGTGGTCATCAAGTCAGCCAATTTATTGCTACTCGCTACACAGATATGATCTTCTCATCTGGTTAATGGTCGACCAACATTTCATCTACCGCGGCCTCCACTCTTTGAGCTTATATTTTTTTGTATCCTTTTAACAAGTCGCTTCGAAATTTAAATGTCCAACGAATTTTGGAGAAAAGGTCAAAAATCCATTGTCACACACAAAAGATTGATAGTTTAACAAGTGATATACCCTATTCAAGATATTCCACTTTCCAAGTACAAGAAACATCATTCCGCGAATTCTCACAATCGAACCAGTCACATTAATTATAAATCACATTGTAAAGGTCAATTCTTGACCCGTGAGAAAGGTTGGCAAGAAAAAACTAAAATAATGATTCCATATTTAAAATCGCGACCCTAAAATTTGAATATCCCCTATATCCGTTGAGAAAACATGCCTTTGTGTTGGGCCTGGTCAGCTTTTGTGTCCAAATATATTCTGTCGCATGGCGCATCGTATTATTATTCCGGCAGGTGCGACTGGTCGCTGGACACAAACAGAACTGACCTTCGTTCATTAGTGTTGCCAACATCGCGATTATTTTCGGCCAGTGGTTTTTTTTTTATTTGCATAAAATATAGAAAATATTGATCGTAATTTAAACTGTCCCAGCCATAAAGTATTGCATATTCTAATGTGAGGACAAAATAATTTTTGATTATTATTATTTTACGCACTCAGGAGAAAGAATGACCGATTGGCCATTAAGGTTCAAGAGTTAGGGCCGCGTTTAGGTAGACGAAGTGTTGGTCGGCCATTAACCAGGTCACAGGTGGGAAGACGATCTCCGTGCAGTAGCCGGTCCGTGTTGGGTGCGAGTGGCAAGGGATCGGTCCGTCTTGGTGTTCATTGAACAATTATGTTCAGCAGTGGACCGATAAAGGCTGATGATAATGACTATTATTATTATTTTGCGAGCTGAACCCGGCAAATTAATCATTTCTATATCAATAGACTAGCTGTTGCACGCAGTTTCACCTGCGTCAGCTAAGTTTTAATACGGCTCCCTTACTTTTTGAAAATGTAATATAGCCTAAGTTCACCGGGGATTGTGTAGCTTCTCAACAGTGAAAGAATTTTTCAAATCGGTCGAGTAGTTTCGGAGCCTATTCAAAACAAATAAACAATCAAATATTTCCTCTTTATAATATTAGCATAGATTATAAAACAAATATAATAACGACAAAACCGATTAAAAAAATAAAATTTTAATCGTCCATAATGATTCATATTGTAACATTGTTTTTTTTTATATTACCTAGTTGATAATATAGATGAACTGGCAAAAGATAAATGCTAGTAAAAGTAATAGCCACTTCACGTCCTGGTGATTCTATATTCGATATTATTATTAAAAATAGTGATAAATGTCACTGGCAGTAATTATACTGCTTGAGAATCATGATTCTTCTATGTAGGACATCAAGCTTAGAAGTAGAAAAAAATAGAAGGTTATCCGACCTAGCTCTAAGCACTCAGCACCTATCCCAAAAACTACAAGCCGCCTACGTTTACAAATATCAAAATTATCAAATCTCAACATAGCACTTCGTCAGAAATGGCGCCAATATTAATTAGCTTTGATATTTTTATTATTTCATGTTATTAATTAGCTAATGGCAGCGGTGCGGTTATGAGAACTAATGGAAGACATCATAACACACTTTTATCGGCTTACAAATTAGAAATGTAAAATGAAATTAACATTTTTGATTACTATCAGATATTACCGAAAACATCACCTTGTTGTAAACATATATAAATCTAAAGATATTTTTGCAAATCTAAGGATGATAGAAATTTATAGATTTTCAGAGGCAGTTTTGGAACTTTTGGAACGAAGTTTTTTCCGGAGCATAGCGGAGGGGTATCGTAGCCGGCAAAAAATGTCCGTAATTAGTCTATGTATATTGTATAATGTTAAAATCAGAGTCTAATTTTTAGTCTGTGATGACTGTTATCATTATTGCAGTTTGCTATTATTTTTATGTCATTATATGTATAAGTACTGAATATAATGGTTGTTTCTTTGTATAGAATTATCATATACTTTTAAAAATCATTGTAAACAAAATGAAACTATTAAAATAATTTTGTAAAGTACTTAGTCTTTTTTATTTTTATCTATAAAAAATCATAATAAAAAATTTATACTTACCCGAATATTATTTTCTTCATACCTCAATATATAACTTGAAATTAATATTTTTATAATAAGGAACTTATTATTTATACACCGTTCTTTTTTATTATATGGCGATTTCACGCGTGTAATTAATGAGTTTTAGCACTTGCATAGATTTTTTCTGGCGGTAACACAAACGCAAGTTTTAGAAAAAGCTCTTTGTAAGCACCCATCATATTGATGACTTGATTAGACTTGGAAGCATATTTGAACTCAGGAGCTTTTTCTTTAGAACTTGTTAAATAAGAATTATTTAAAAATTATATTATGATTCCCTGTAAGTACATTCTACTTTTTAGAAACGACCTTTTATTCAAAGACGCGTTTTAAACGTGGGTAGCAATTTTTTAGAATACTCGGATATTTTTATACAATTTGCTATATTTTATTTAAAAATAACATAAAATCTGTGTATACAAAACCTCTTTGCTAAAAATGCCGCCATAACGCCACACCATAAACAAACACTTTGTCTATTCATAGTTGCCGTGTATGCTCTCGATTTTCCCCAAAAAGCGAAATTTCCACAAACGGTCATCAATCAAAGGAGATTACATTGATCTTCGCCGCTTTAATCATATCGCTCTTCGTCCAGTGGGACTTGGGAGTCTGTATATTTTAACCATATTGCCAATATTTTGCCATTTTTTGTATAGATCTTCCGCCTTGGATCGTGTGAGTAATATAACGTTTTTAACCCTTTTAATAAATACCAGGGGGAGGGTTTATTGAAAGGAGGTTTAATATTGTCGGTCATAGAGAATTATCGTTACGTTTAAGTTGAACAAAGAATCTATAAATTGTATCAACCCTTTATGTCCCACTGCTGGGCACGGGTCTCCTCCTCGAAATCAGACGTGCAGGTTTCCTCACGATGTTTTCCTTCACCGGTGAGCGAGCGATGGTCTCGTGTTTGGGGTGCACTTAGAAATTCAGAAAAATCCATTTTAAGGCACACACACGTTCAGGATCGAACCCGGAACCTCTCGCATAAGAGGCCGAGTCCATCCACCACTGGACCATCGTCGCTCTACAAGAATCTGTAATCAGTTTTAACGTGATTATTGTTCTATTGAAGTAGGAATAAAATATTAATAGTTAATTAAATCGCAACGATTAATAGCGGCAATGGCTCAGTGAGTTTAGACTCAGTCTCTTGATCGATAGAATCCGGGTTTGATTCTGACCCTCTGTTTGCCTTGAAATGGAGTTTTCTAAATTTCTATGTAGAGAAACATCGTGAGGAAACCTGCAAGACTGATGACATTAAAAGTCTTTGAAGGTGTGTGAAGTTCACCAACCAGAATTGGGCTATGGTCTATGGCCCTAAACTATGGCCTAATACCCTCATTTCGAGGTCACCCGCGCCGAGCGCTGCTCGGTCCTAGTGCACTTATAATATGGATTGATACTCTATTTTCATTTACTTTACTTCACTTTTCTAAATACACACATATTATAGATCTAATCATCTAGACACAGAACAAATGATGAAGCTTATCACACAAACATTAGTCCTGGATGAGAATCGAACCAACGACTTTCCGGTTTAGCAGTCAGGTCAGTTATCAGTTGATAAGCCGTGAGAACTATCAAGACTATTTAAATATGGCTGAGAGTATAAATACGTTCGCAGTGAGATAGTGCGATCAAACTTTACGGCCCTCGAAAACCTAAAGGGTGGCTAGGAGACTGTGTCCATGGTACATTGGATTCCAATTATATTCGAGAAGAATCATATATTTTATCTACAGTAATGTAGCGTTTGTTTTCTTATGTTTTCGCGAATTTCACTCATTATTATTATGAATCAACTTTTACGGATTTTATCGCGGCTTTTTCCTTTTTTGTAAGCTCGTGAGGGAAATCCAAAATAAACATCCTGTTATAATAATACTGGCTTTTATAAATCATATTATTATTCGTTAGTATTCAAAATTCTTAAATCATTCTATGTTACTAGGTTACATTGTACTTCAAATATAAACAAGTTAATATAAACACGTCTTTTCTTACTTTACTATAATAATATCACAACAATTCGTTATCAGCACGAATATAGTAAAAGTATTTGCTTATTCGAGAAAAGTGTTACGTGTTTAGTTGTTTAAAGATGCCGAACTCAAATGGAGATACAAATGAACGAGGTATGCGTAGTTCATCAATTCCATCGTTTACCCTACATAATAGACGGGTATAGTACTTGGAATATAGGAATTGTGGGAAGCAATTATTGGCTACCCAACAGGGATAGACGTTCCGAATGTCATAAAGACGAAGAACGATCAGAAGGCACTAACAAAAATTTGCCTTACCCTTGAAGGTTCAGCAATTACGCATGTACGAAGTGCTACGAAGGCAGCTGAAGCATGGAAGGCATTACAAAATGCTTATGAGGATAAAGGAATGGGTCGGCGTTTACATTTAGAAAGGAAATTATATAGGTTGAGACTTGAAGACTGCGACAATAATATTAAGTCGTATATCAACTCTGTTATTTCCACTGCCCAAGATTTAGCAGATATAGACAAAATAATAGATGATGCGTCCATTGCTGCTATTCTGTTGGGAGGTCTAACGTCGAAATATGATCCATTGATTATGGCCCTCGAAAATAGTAATGTGAATGTTACCACCGAATTGGTAAAATCGAAATTACTTAACGAAGTATCAAAGGAAAGTTCATCAATACTGGAGTGCACTGAGTTTGGCCTTAAATCCTATACACCACCATAGGACGAAGCATATAGATACCAGATATCACTTTATTAGAGAAAAGATTGGTGATAATTCGGTTAGGTTAAAATATACCAAATCATGTGATATGCTCGCTGACATACTAACGAAACCATTGCAGCGTGTGGCACATGGTAGATGTGTACTAGGCTTAGGTTTAGTGTAAATATATTTTTACACGTTTACTTTAAAAACTTAGTATTTCTTATTTTTTGTATTGGTATATTTTGAGTTAAATTTTCTTTATAATTACACTTGTAATTTATTTTTGAGAATTTTGATTAAGGGGGTGTGTTATAATAATACTGGCTTTTATAAATCATATTATTATTCGTTAGTATTCAAAATTCTTAAATCATTCTATGTTACTAGGTTACATTGTACTTCAAATATAAACATGCTAATATAAACACGTCTTTTCTTACTTTACTATAATAATATCACAACACATCCTAATTTAGTAGAGAAGATGGCTGGCCACTACCATCTGCTTAAAGGATCTCATAATAAAAATAATAAAATCAAAATCCAAGCATAATATGTTACAAGGTTACAGGCTAAAAACTCAGTTAGCACTTTCTGCATAGATAGGACTAAATAAAATATTGATGTATCCTTAGATCATTAATATGTCATATTATTGATCTAAGGATGTATCATAGGGTAGTTTCGAATAACTTTGTAACAGTAGGACGTCTGACACCTCAGTTCTCCCGTGACCATGGTTGCTGTAAAGTATCCGAAACGTCGGGCATACAAAAACCAAATGAGCCGCGATAAAATCTGTAAAAGTTTTTTCATTATAATGAGTGTGGGATATCTTGGTTTGGGTATGGGTGGGTATAAAACAGTTTCTTCCAAACTACTTTTATCCAGTCCTACTTTAGACCAGTAACTTAGCCTAAATCGCTTGTTGGTTAAGTAGTCAGGACTCACTGAGGCCACAGGTTTAAGCCCCATGTCTAAAAATCCCATACAAATTTTATGACCGTGGTGGAATGAATTATTAATCTCTAAATTAAATAGTCTTACAACAATGCTTAGAAATTAGAGTATCAAATGCAAAAACTAATTTTAAAATTCTTCTTGTACTTCCAAACATTATCGTATTCAAAGAACACCATAGCTTTATTACATAAGTACAGTTATTGGCAATCAACATTAAATATAATAATTAATGAAACATAATAATGTATAAACAGACAAATTAATTGTAACTTTTACTTTCACGTCGTTAAACGCTTTCACAGTACGGCTTATGACCATAGAATATTATCCACATAACATGAGAACTATATTATTTATCTTCAATCATTTACGGAAGAAATAAAACTAGTTACATTTTTAAATTGAGTTTACTGAACAAGAACGCTTAGCGTTTATTTTTAAAATATAAAACAAAAAAAATGTAAATATTGCTAACAATATACAAAAAAATCATAGATTAACTTTCAGATGCTTGAAATCTCTGTTCAACTTTAAAGAGACAGTTATAGAGAACATATTAAATATACCTACGAACTTATTTTTACTGTAGGCACTGTTTAACGACTAGTTTAGTCTTGAATTAGACTTTCGTAAGTTATATATTAATCCTAGGTCTGAGTATTAAATTCAATAGAAAAAATTATTGTTTGTCTGTTGTCGTAGTAGGCTTACATGTAGCGCGAACCGAACTGAGCCGATCGCTCGAGCCGATCATCCCTCTCTCTCGTTCGTGCCGCTGTCTCGCTTTCGGAACGCTACATGACGTCATCATTTTCGTGCATGCTGCCCGTAATAGCAAGTTAGACATTATCACGTCAAAAAAAAAACGATTATTACCCTTTAAAAATATACCAATTATAACCTGGGTACAGTTATATTATCAAGGAAATTCTAACCGCCCGTGCAAAACGCCGTGCCGCATAACAAAGGGTACAGTCGTATCAGATGTAGGAAGGGTTACTGATCCGGGTAAGCTGATCGGTAAAATATGCCCACGCCCCAGGATCTTCCAACCCTGAATATGCTGATGGGATGATATGAGATCAGTGGATCATCGTTGGTTTTTATGTCACAGATTACACAAAGGATTTAGAGGCCGTTCCTTTGATTCTTAAAGACTCTTTTTTTTGGACTATGATATAGGCAAAAAGAACTGGACTCTGCTTCCGCTGCATTCTCACTAATATTATAAATGAAAATAGGGATGTTTGTTACGCTTTCACGCGTAAACTACTTAAGCGATCATCATAAAACTTTGTACACACATTCTCGAAGGTACTAGAAGTAACATAGGATACATTTTACTCGCCTTCGTAATTAAATATAGGTATGTTTTAGAGAGTTAAGATATAACCATTGCTAAAGTTACATTTAGAATTACCAGAAAACATCGTCATTATTGACAGAGTCTTTAATTAAGATTTTTAAAAACCTTATTACCTTATTATTATTATTAAAACACTTGTTTTAGTGGTTTTGATATTGTTTTTTGGGTATTTTATGGTGAGAAGGACGCACTATACCACTCTTCCGTGTACGATTGTGGTAGGTACCCGTCCTATGCTGACTTTTTTGTCACCCTTTTTTTGCTATTTTCAGGACAGGCAATTTCTATCATCTAGACTTATCGGGACTATGATATCCCGGGATCATTTATTAACAATATCCTATACTAGCAGTGCCCCGCGGTTTCACCCGCGTACTTCCCATTCCTGTGGGATTACAGGTATAAATTATAGCCTATGTGTTATTCGGATATATAAGCTATATTATTGTAAAAAAAAGTATCAACCCTTTATGTCCCACTGCTGAGCACGGGTCTCCTCCTCTAAATCAGGCGAGGAGGGTAATGGGCCAATAGTTCACCGCGCTGGCCCAGTGCGGGTTGGTGAACTTCACATACCTTCAAAGACTTTCAATCTCATCAGGCATGCAGGTTTCCTCACGATGTTTTCCTTCACCGATGAGCGAGCGATGGTCTCGTGTTTAGGGTGCACTTAGAAATTAGAAAAACCCATTACAAGGCACACACGGGGGGGTCCGGATCGAACCCGGACCTCTCGCTTAAGAGGCCGAGTCCATCGACCACTGGACCATCGTCGCTATATTATTATTGTAAAGTTTTATTAAAATTCATTCAGTAACTTTTACGTGAAAGAGTAACAAACATCCATATTTTCAAACTTTCACGTTTATAATAATATTAGTAAGAAGTAAGATAATAATAATAACCTTTTTTCTACGACGTCTATGAGCATTGAAAACAATATTAACATCCTTCATAAATATTTATCATTACTTAAAAAACATTTTCTTCAAATATACGACTTATAAAATTCACCACAAGAAATATAGACCAGTGTCCGAGATATTTTACATTGCAATTTTATTTATAGCGAAATTATACGGCTCGTGAGAATAGGAGAGACATGCAGGGATAGCTGAGGAGCAGGATTAGTGTAGATTTTTGTATATATCAATAATAGACACAACTGTATAACTTTTCAATAACGTCCAACAAAACTTTTCTAGAATAATACGTCCTTGCTGCACGGGTCTCCTCCTCGAAATCAGTCGAGGAAAATCTTAGGTCCTAATTCACCGATATGCTGGCACCATGTGGGTTGGTAAACCTCACTCACCCTTATATATTTTAATCTCAGTATTGTATGTAGGTAGGTAATAACAGATCTGTTTATTCGATTCCATATAGTTGCTAAAAAGTTGATTACAAGAAAAAAGACATTTCGAATCCTTAAATTTATTACGGGGTTTTATTTTTATTTCTTACTTATTATAACTTAAATTATCTATTAAAAAATATCTATAAAAAAAGAATTTTTTTTAGACTTCTAAAAAAACATAAGTATTCAAAAAAAAATTAGAATTCTTCAATTTAAAATTGTTCAACCGTCACCAGATATTTTCGTTTAATATTAATATGTTGAGCATCCCTTGCCCTTTGATGGATCGGGGTATTGAGGCAATATTTTAAGACTGCCCTGTCTCCGGATCATCGGCATTGATCGAAGGGTTCCACTTATGGATATTACACGAGTATTACATAGTTTTACATATTACAACCGTGAATCTTACATTTTTGCCTTACATTGTAATGAGTAATTTCGAATATATAAAATGAGTTTAGTGTTTTTTTTAATAATTTATCTTTATGCTTTACACATTTGCACTAATTTTGAACTAAAATAATTAGATAGTATCATAATGAAGATTTCGAGGTAACAGGGATCGGCGGTCTCAGCGTTCGTTTAGGGGGGCTTTTTTCTGATAATAGATTGACAGTTATACTGTAAATCTGAGTGAGAAAAATAAAATACATTCGTAAATTTATACAAATTAAAAAAATCGCAATAATTGACAAGAACCAGCTTTAATAATTGTACTACAAACAAATTCTTTACCCTTAAACATTTGAAGGTAATCCAAAATTTAAAAAGTAACGACCATTTTTTTATGTCCAACAGACACCGGTTCAATTTGCTTTATTAAAAAGTTATGAAAACATTTCGTCCACACACAGACAGACAATAGCTTTCCTCAAGTCCGGTCCCCTGGCATGGTAAGTTTTATGGGCGTGAGACACTTACCTTAAAAATAGAGCTTGTTAGCGGTCACTCATGTATTACAAAAAAATATGCGATTTTTTTTCCTTTTTTTTGTGTGTAAAAACTTTTTTTGTGTACACGCTAATTTTACAACGTTAATAATATGTTTGAAAGATTTACAACATACTGTAGTATTTTTAAGAATGTATTTCAAGTATTTTTAATAATAATTATGCGTGGACTTGAGTGAAAGGGCCGGGTTTGTTCCTGAACCCTACGGTGTCTTGATTTTTTTTTTCTAAACTTCTAAGTCCAATGAGATTAAAAGTCTTAGAAGGTATGTGAAGTTCACTAGCCAGGGCCAGCGCGTCGGTGAACTATAGCTCAAAGTTCCTCGCTTGATTTCGAGGATGCCCGTGCCCATCAGAGAAAATACTTAGAGAGATTAATACTTTACTTTCTACTACATACAGAGATTAATACTTTACTTTTTACTTTTAACACAGGACTAACAACATAATATTTTTTTTTCATACTTGTTAATAATATTTAAGATTGTATTTTTCGGCTATAATTTCAAATGAATGTACTGCTTACTTACATTTGCCAGCAGATTGATTTTAGAAACTTGAACCAGCTAGTACAAAGATATACACTCCGTGATATGCATATTTTTTATGACCTGCTTGAACTTTCTCCTGTTAAACTAAGCTTTAGGATGTGTGTAATTGTTTTATTTAGCTTAAATGTTACTGACATAGCCATGTAGGATTATAAGTCTTATTAAATAATGCAGAAAAAACTTTTTTGTAAAAGAACATTAGGAATTTAAGAAAGATAAGATATATTTTTAAGCGGCCATTAACCAGATGTAAAGACGATCTCCGTGCAGTGGCAAGTCCGTTTTGGATGCGAGTGGTAAGGGATCGGTCGTCTGGGCGTTTATTGAGGGAGGCCTATGTTCAGTAGTGGACTGATAAAGGCTGATGATGATGATGAAGATATATTTTTAATGAAATAAGCAGACATTACAATTTAGTAGGGAGAATTAAAAAAATGACTAAGTTGGCCACTATTTTCCATTTTGGTTTTATCCATTATTATAATGTCCATCAGATTTAGTGTATAAATAGACTTAAAATCAGTCCATTAAAAACCTTAATCTTCAAAAATGATCAGTCTATTTAAAGATAAAATCTGCATGTCCAAGGCGTCAATTCAAGGTGCATTGTCAAACACCGGCACATAACATAATTGCTCTTGCCCCTGTCCGAAAAAAAAAAACAGTTCCATATTCAAAACACTGTATCGATTTATCGGGTGTCCTTTGTGATTTTCGAACGAAATCCCTTATTAGCCAAACTCGACGACGGTTCCCATGACCGGCGGATTTCGTTTTTTGAATTATTCCTTGCGGACGGCCATTGTTGCGTTCGGAAGTGGATTAGTTCCGATGTGGACATTTTAATAAGAAAACATTTTCGCATATTTAAACGTCTCCCCTTGTTACGCTTTACTTTAAATTTAAGAATGTCACTGGAATTATGGACGATACGGGCTATAATTTAAAAATATTCTTTTTTCTTTTTAATTTTATGTTATTCTGTCAAGTTTAAAATTGGAACTATTTTGGTCGTATAGCTTTTGACAGCTGATGAATGTATTTTGTGTATATAATTTAACATATTTTGCAATATTTTGGTTAAATTGTAAGTTTATTCTTTAGGTAAGAACTACACAACTAAATGTTCTAATAGAATACAAAAAATATAGAATAACAAAATAGAAGGGATCGGAAAGTCTGAGTGTTTAGTGAAATCATATCATCATCATCATAAGCTTTTGTGAAAAATGTCTCCTTTTTACGCGGCCGATGCGGAAATCTTAATTTTTTTTTCTAATTTTCGTGTACAACTTTGACCTTGATAACATCCATTATTCTTGGAAATACAAAGAAACACATGCATTTTAAAGTCTGGTAGTCCAGCGCATCTCCTCGTCAATTTTCGAGGAGACGCGTGCGAGCGTGTATAAACAAATGTTAATACTGGTAATAAGCTAACCTGTAAATGCTGGGTTAAAAAATCCCCCTCATCAATGGGTCTCTTATTACCAGTAGATAGATATGGCAGATAACCCGCCAGCGACTGTTAAATACACCCTCGGTGGTTTAGGGTTGAACGGGAACAAATTTTATATCAACAAAAATGTTTTTTATGACAAAACTATTTTTTTATACATTTAATAATATACATAATTATAATCATTACTAACTTTTTTCTTTTATTATATTAAGTACTTACATAATAATATTATACTTGAATTTTGGACACGAAAAATATAAAATATTTAAAACAATAATAATGAATTATTTTATCGCCAAAAATTACTTTTTTACCAATATACTAGCGGACCCCACAGACGTTGTCCTTTAGATACGAATCGATAGTGGCAGTACAGATCAATAACCTAGATACCGACTGCAGCGCCATCTGCCGGTCTGATTTGTGAATCTAAACCATCCTCGAATCTACTTGAACACACACAAAGAAAATCACTCAAATCGGTCCAGTCGTTTAGGAGGAGTTCAGTCACATACACACGCACACAAGAAATATATATATTAAGATATGAACGAATACCCTCGGACTAGGCGCTTTCAAGTTAGTTTTAGGCAATGATATTATATTAAAATTTAATATCATTGGTTTTAGGAATATCAAATAAATACTTACATATTTTGTGTTGTGTAATTTTTTTACTATGGTACAAAATCACTCCATAACCGTTTTCATTTGTTGAATAATTGGTACTGTCCCGACTCCCGATATTACTAACTTTTACTAAATTTTACTGATGGGAAGGACGCGATTTACCACCGACTGCAAGGAACCAACCATTTTGCTCGTTTCTCCATTGAAACAGCTTTGCTGTGTTTAAAATCTTATGTCTTATATCTAGGATAAGCAACACATAAGTTCATGGGTGACGTCAACTGCTTACCATCAGGTGACACGTTGTAAGTGTGTTTATTCAACTAACATAAAAAAATACTAACAAAAAAATACAAACAAAAAAATTTAATACTAACGAAAAAATACAAACAAAAAAAAATTACTAACAAAAAAAATACAAACAAAAAAAACTTCTTCTTCTTCTTGATTCAACTACAGCTTTCCATTTTTTCCGATCGGCGGCGACTGCGGTTATCTCCGACCAGCTTTTATCGAGAGAATTGGCCTTGACCACGGTCCTCTGCTAAGTTGACTTTGGTTGACCTCTCTTTCTTCCCACGGGAGAGTAATACATAGGCTGTTTCGCGAGAGTCCTTCTGTCGCAATGTGTCGCAAAAAAAAATACGAACATTAAATTAATATAAACGATCAATGTTAACTTATAACAATATGTACTTAATTATTAATTTGTATGGCTAATAGCTTAGTAGCTAGTGCCTTTCAATAAATTTAAAAATATATAAACGATCATTAAAAACCGCCAACCCTACGCAAACAAAGGTGGTGAGGCTACGAGTGACATAATAACCGACGGCTGATCGCTGATAAGCCATTAATTTAGCTCAAGTATCCTATTCTATACCGAAATTATACAAACCAAGCCATCCCGCAGAAAAATGCACAACATCCCTTATAACCAACCCATAGAGCCGAATCTCCGATAGAAATTCCTGAACGAATAGCAGTCAGAATTGGCGCGCGCGCGAAATTGATATGGTGTATTGTACAGAAATACAATGGTAATATTGTTTTTCAGCGGTTTGATGATGATTAGGTGGGTGCCCTTGAGGCTGGTATGATTGATTAATATTTAGATACGGCTGACTTCAAAGTTTTTGTCATTGGGGAAGATTTTCTGATAATATGTTTGTATGGAAATCGAAATGCTTTTGAAATGGAGAATCTTGTTTTGTTCTGGGTGTCCTTTAAGAACTTATTAACTATATTAGTCAAAACTAAAATAATAACATATACGACTAACCGCTTGCCCCCTTCTATAAAAATATATAATAATAAAATTCTAAGCTTGTATAACATAAAAATTGTTAAAATCATTTAATAGTTAGTCTTCATTACATATTTTAGGCCTTATAGGATGGACTTAAACATTATTTTTCAATATGATTGATATTTAATAATTGGATATTTAGGCCCGTATTCAAAGACGTGACTTGAGCGCTGATCGGTGCTTGATACTAGTTTTGGCGGTACTAAAATCTAGTATCAAGCGCCGATCAGCGCTCAAGTCACGTCTCTGAATACGGCCCTGAAAGGGTTTTTCAATTATACATCTAAAAGATTTCTCTATTTGTCTATGCTATTGAAGGAAATGTTGTGTTATCTACGGGCATACTACTAGCATTTTTGATATCTGCACGATTAGTGAATTAAAAGCTTTCTAATTAATATTACGAGTGACATAATAAATAGTATATAGAAAAAACTTTTTTATGGGAAGTACAAATCTTTTAAAATTTTAAACCATTTGTATCAAATATATGAAGATATTATAATTATTCAATAAAATATCAGTTTTAGAATAATTTAACTAATATATTTCCATAAATTAAATGCCTAGATGTATTATTTATGTATTTATGATTCATATGTACATTAGTATGACAGGACACACGTTTATAATCTACGGTTTGCGATCCTAATTGTCTATGGGTGACAGTTGTCAGTCAGTGACAATTGTGTTCGCAATTTAAATGAGTTTGGCGCCGTAAACATAATTGGGGTCACCTATGATTGCTAGTTCATATGATAACGTGTTGAAACGACAATTATACGTTTTAGCATATTATGAACGGGATAAAATGATTATCGACGTAGTAATTTTGTGCTTTAATTAAATGTTTGTTTTAAGAATACAGACGTGTGTTTTTCTGTATGAATACTATATATTATGTAACATAAAATATTTTATTTAAAGAATTCTAGCGTGGCAAATGTAAATAGAGAATAGAAGTCATATCAATTTCCTTATTATTAATAATCATCAGCTTGTACTTGTTTCGTAATTGCCTTTTTTTAAGCTAATGGTAGTCAATTTGTATAGCCCAGAAAAAAAAATTTTTCGCCATATTACGAAAAATTTGGGAATGTCTTCTGTTTGGACTATACCATCTCAGTGTTGCCGTATATAAAAATGGCGATACTAACACAGAGTTTATATATTTCTAGTCAGACTACAAATTTCATTACTTTAATAAAACAGAACGTAACATAAACAAGTTCTTAGTAAAAGCGGGACAGTGGCACCCAAACTAATCATCAACATATAATAAATAAATGAAAAGACATCTGAAACAGAATGATCTTACTGGTATACCAATAACCCAATGAAAAAAAACACTTCCAAGAGGAAATCTATCACACACGCAAAAACCACGGATCAAGGCCGACAATTTTGACAAATTTACGACGGTTTTTGCCGCGTTTTTTACCATTAATGGTTGCCATAAGTGAAACGGTTCTTGAGTTGGCGGTTTTTTTGTCTATGGATCTCGGATGAAATATATTCAACCTGCTTTAAGGTGTTAAGTCAATTTTATCGCATAGGGTTTCGTGTTTGACACATTGTCGGGACTGCGTTATCTGATATGAGGATAAATCTAACGGTCTTTTAAGCTATCTATATGCTCATGTAGTTTTATCAGTTAAAGAATAGCTGTGCGAGCTTGATGGATCTCCTGTTGTATGTGAGCATGAGATAGTGGTTTTTATTTATGTTTGTGGAGATAGGGAAACGGAATAGAGCTACTTGAAGTGGTCATTGTCTTGGCTTAGGATTTACGGTAGGAAGTTTTTGGGCGTTGCCTACCTGGAGAAAATAAATGGTAAGGTTTGATGCCAGAATATTCTATGGCATTGTATTGCATTTATAATATGAAGGTTCATACTTCATGACGTATATTTTTTATGTCTTATGAAGGTAGCCGAGCTGTCAGTGCCTTAGTGACCGACGCCCATAGACTACGCGACCAAAGGTTATGCACATGCGTTTCCTTTTCCGTATCCCTCATGGACCACCGGAAACTCACAAACCGCACGACACTCGACAGCATAGCTGTCATTTTACACAGGTATTATGAGTGAGAGGTTCCTCCCCGATCATACAATAGGTGGCTCTACCTCTTATCATTGATACCTACCTATTGATATAAAAAGAATATTATATTGTCTATGGTATTCCATAAGTAGCTATAAAATTTAAGGATGTTTATGAATTATTATCCTCAATTGTTGCAACCCATATACATCCCACTGCTGGGCACGTGTCTCCTCGAAATTAGACGAGGAGGGTATCGGACCATAGTTTACCGATGCGCTGCCGCGCTGGCCCAATCCGGGTTGGTAAACTTCACACACCTTCAAAGACTTTTAATCTCATCAGGCATGCTTCCTTACGATGTTTTTCTTCTCTGATAAGCGAGCGATGATTGTGTTTAGACACCACAGGTGGTCAGGATCGAACCCACACCCTCTCGCTCAAGTGGCCCATAACCACAGGACCGTCGTCGCTCGTCCTCAATTACGACATTATAATTTATTTATTTAACAATTTATTTTGGAGGGAGGCCTATGTTCAGCAGCGGACGGATAAAGGCTGATGATGATGATGATGTACAATTTGTGTACACTTAAATAGTTACAGTAGAAATTAACACATAATATAGATAAAGCTGGTACAAAGGTACTACTTATCCCATGATGGAATCTCTTCCAGTAGTCCTGCCACAGGAAAATTATAAAACAGCTGCAAGATTAGCGCCTACAATTATAATAATTTTAATCATAAATACTTTAATAAATAGTATATACTTACTAAAATAAACTTAAACCAATACATTATGTATGTATTCTCTTCTCTCTTGTCTCTTCTAATATTATAAATATATACTTACAATAAAAAATAAACAATATTATGTATTGTTATTGTATTTTAATTATCAGTGACATTAAAAAACATCGAACTAGTGTACGTAGGTACAAACATTTTTTTTTAAGCACACTAATTTCAATACCTTAATAAATCAATCAAATCAAATCAAATAATATTTATTTTGTAGGCAAATTACATAGCACTTGAAACATGTCAATTTTTTTTTTATAAGCTAATGCTAGATTCGCAAAGTAGCAGTTTTCCTCAGAGAAGAATCTAGCAAGAAACTCTGTAGGATTGCTCTTTTTAAAATATAGTTTTACAATTTTTGTAAATACATCTAAATAACAACATACTAATATACATATAAATAATAACAACATGCTAGTTACATAAATTAATTCACATTTGCCTAAAATAAATAAGTAAATAAATTTGGACCCCGCAATATCAAAACAAACAAGAGGATGTTAATAAAAAGAAAACAAAAAACCAAGCGAGGTAGAAACTGCATAACACGACCAGCCACCACAGCGGCACCTTCACATAGGCCAGGACGCGTGTGCCAGCGTCAACCTCTTCCACATATTAGAGGGAAGTGGAGGACCCATCACACAACGCCACCACTGCAATGGCATAAGCGAGCATGACATGTCATACGTTTCACCTTAATACAAGTTTAATTTATCATACTGCAGGCTCAAAATTTATATACATTCTAAATAAATACAGCTTGATAGAAGAGCAGTTCAATCCCAAGGATTTGCGTCATCGAAATAAATTACATAGCTATTAATAATACAAGAAGAGTAATTGAAGGTACATTATTTGTGTATTTGAAATTTTTCCCAATTACATTTGATACGGTTAACACAGCAATATAACCCTTTAAACCAAACTAAACGTCAAGTTACAATTGGTAACAAATTCAACTTAGCCCTTTATCCCAAATCTCGATAACCAGTTGCCACGTGCTCAGGCGCAGCATCCTAACCCTAATTAAGAATTCCCGTTAACCCTTGCGCGTGCCAGGATCACTTCGGCTTCATCTCCCTGCCGTTTATCTCGAGCCCTTTTCCTTTAAGGGTTAGGGAATCGTGCGCAGATTCTGTTATGTACCACGTGCCCTTTGTCGGGATAAAAAGGGATAAACCTTTTATGTAACCATAAATAAACCAGTAGGTACTGTACTGAACTTTTGTTCAAATATATTTATGAGAACATAAATAAGGCTAATATTATATACTAAAAACTAATTTATTTAGTTATGTAACTTCTTGTATTTTTTTTTTCAATCTTTCAAAGCGTGTAAAATTTAGGCACCTTCGAAATATTCCCAGAAGTTTCTGGAACACGTGGACCGTGGGACCACACATGTCGTAATCCTAAAACCAGATTCTCTTCATCAATATTCACAATATCAGCCGAAGCCCCTATTTCTTTATGTACAGGTTTTAACGACTTTTTTGCCCGAAAAGACGATGGTGACCCGTGACCTCTACTTCAGACCCTTTGAAATGTAAAAAATGGTGTCTCCACTTTGTTAGAACTTGAATGGCGTCTGAAGCGGATTCGACTTGGTTAGGGCAGTTAAAGACGTTACGTCTCCATGTTTTATGGGATGTATAATAAAAGGGAAGTATTATATAGAATATAATGTTTAAATAAATAAATAGGTATAACATATAGTTATAACAGTTTAACATTTAAGAAGAAACATTGATGTGTAGAAAGCATTTGCGTTTAATTAACGATTAAGTTCATTTTTTTTTTGTCAACTTAATAACCCTAAAATAATGATATGTTTTTTAAAACCTTTTAAGAATTAATATAAAGTTATATACACTACTCAATATATTTTAAACTAGCAGCAAGCAAATAAAAATTTTATGTTGGTTAAAAGAAGAAAAATGTCTTTACAATTTATAAAAAAAACTTGCAAAATTCTTCTTTATAGAAATTGAGTTAAAAGATCCAAGATTATTTTGAATAAAATTGCAATTTACTTTATACACATTTGTCTTGTTATATAATCATTCATCATTATTATCAGAAATCAATTAATAACTGAAAATTTAAATTATAGCCCATCTCACACGCGACATAATATAAAAACGTTGCGACACGTTTTTTTCACCAAAAAAATCCCTCAAAACTTCACACAATAGACCATACGCTCCCGTTAAGTAACCCAATTTCTGCACCGTAAATAAAAAGGAAAAAAAAACCCAAAAGATAACGGTCCTTTTTTTCTTTTTTTTTCCATGTCCGAGGACGTATGAATTAATTTATACAACGCCTCAATGCTTACACACAACGTGCGTATTGAGAGCGAAAATTAGCCCACATTGTACATTTTTTTACCTGTTTTACATTTTTGTACACTTTTTTTGCACTTTTGTATTTTTTTTTTACACTTTTTAATATTTTGTGACAATATTGACAGCTCGGCCCCGTTAAAATCGAGTATTTGTAAATAATCTTATTGTAAATTAATACCATTCTTAGAAACTTCGGAAGCTGATTGGCGTCTTTGTTGAAGTTTCTGAGGGTAATCTGATTTGAAAACAGACGGATTTTCTGCTTATAAATTTTAATTTTTTACCTTTGTTATCGGAAATTTAAAAATAGTATATTATACAGGGTGTAGAAAATCCGTTGAGCTTTTAGATTGACGGTTGAATGTAGATACCTACTTTTTGCTTGTTTGTTTAACGAAAACACATAAATACTTACATATATATTGCATACTAATAATATAAAAGGTATGAATGGCAGATAAGTCAAATGGCAATTAGCTTACTAAAAGTTATTAGAACGTAGTAGAAAGATGATTTTTAAAAAATTAAAAAAAAAAAAGTTTGCAATTACATTTAAGTTGACATATCTAAATTTCAATTCAATTAGTTTTAAGGCTTGTAACTTATTTATAATGATACAATAAAAATAACGAATCCAAAATATTATTTGTTAAACATTTATTTATATAAAGTTAGCCCGTTTTCCGAGATACGTAGGTAATATATTTTTGAAGTACATAAATAAAATATTAGTCTTAAGACATATAAAACATATTTAACCCCACAGTTCATGTATCAAGGTGTCAAAAGCACCCATTGCGGGTTATAAAGAAGCCAGCATCCGTCAGTTAAGGGTTAATCATTTGAACCCCGTTACCACGTGCTGATACACAAAAAGTTTACGAGATGAAAAGGATTTGAAGGTATTTACCACCCTTTAAAGTGGCTTCAAAAATTTAATTTCTATTTTTATGTTATTATGCTTTGGGAATTTTGATGTTTTGTCATCACTTGATAATATAATAAATAACATTTATTGTGCAGTTTTTTTATTATTATTGTGGTTTATATACTAGAGAATACCTAGTTTTAGTTTTACTACTAGAGTTTTAGTTTTAGTTGTTAAAAAAAGCTTTGATAGGTTTAATAACATTAGTATTGGCACACGTACGTTTTGTTAGTCTCTGCTATTACTTAATATCACAAACATATTTTTTTTTTACTTTTTACTGGTTACTTATCAGTGAATAATAAAATCAATATGCTTATTGCCACATGACATTATGTAAGTTTGTGTGAAATTTATATCATATTTCATCATCAACATATTTCAAGGGAGTAGGTATTATCAAAACACATTTTGGCGGCAATAATTTAGAATTGAAAACTTTTTTTCGCGTTTGGACCCGCAATGAAATAAATCAGTGGGGCTATTCTGTAAAACAACACTTCGATATCGAGCTTCACCTGAGTGATAGAGCTCACTTTACGTCACTTCGAAAGCGAACTTTATTGATATAGACAGATTAGTCGAGTTTAAAAAAATACAAATTCGTAAAATTCGTCATATCATCGCGGATTCCGCTTTCGAGATTCGAAAACGACCTTACAGAATAGCCCTACTGAACGAATAGAAAAACTTACAATATCTCAATTCTAGAGTTAACTCGAAGCTTATTCAGCTAATTATGTACCGTATTACGGATTTATTATATTGATTTGGTCCAGTCCGGTGGAGGGTCGGTGATTACCGATCAGAGTTTCCCCTGGGAAATATATCGGTGCGGGCAATCGACTTCTCCATTGTCTGGCTTCGTCTTTTTATTAGAAAAGTGACTATGTTTCATATCGTGGTTTTTCCCGGGCTATGATTCTATATCTACATCTACACTAATATTATAAAGAGGAAAACTTTGTTTGTTTGTTTGGTTGTAATGAATAGGCTCAAAAAGTACTGGACCAATTTCAAAAATTCTTTCACCGTTTGAAAGCTACATTATCCCCGAGTAACATAGGCTAAATTTTATTCTGGAAAAAAATGGGGTTCCGTAAGATATTTGGGTTTTACGGACACAAGGTGTAAAAAATCAACCAGAAAAGTTACTTATTTTGCGACTAAGATCCCGTTGTAAATCTTAGCTAACGCAGGCGAAGTTGCGGGCAACAGCTAGTTTGCTATAAGTTTTTTGAAGTTTACTCCTTAAGAACCGATTTTCATATATAAGGCCGGTTTATGAAAATCTATGGTAGTAAAATCAAACTACAATGTCACACGATGTTACACGATTTATTTAAAGATGTTGTTTAGCTTATTGCATTAAATTATTGTTGTTTATGTTTTTACAGTTTTTCTCATGTATTTTGACGAATTCTTTGTATTTTTAATAAATGTATCACGCATGCTCTAAGTATCATAAAAATACATTTATTTACCCTTATTCATTAATCCCTTTATTTTGTAATCGTTCGTTAAGAGTAAACTCCTGTCGTGCATCGGAGCTGATAAACACACTTTTTTTGTATGCTAGTTGGTATCTACTATGATAGCCTAATAAGTACGAGCTGTCAGTGATGTCGCTGAACGAGTGATCGCGAGGAGTCAATAAAACCAACGTATTATTGCTGTAATCGTGTGACAAATGCTGAGTAGCTATATCTATAAAACATACTATTTTGTTATTATAACGTGTTGATTTTTGCTGTGAACAATAAAAATAGTTTTCTTTCTTCATTCCTTCTAAATTCTAATATGATAGAATCTACCATTACCGTGTCTAAGTAGTAGATTTACTTGTCGTCCGATATCATACTATCTAAGTACTACATAAAAATACATATTATATACTGCTATACAGTTGTACGAAGTGGGACCATAGTAGCTGTAAAGTATCTTAAACGTCGTACTTAATAAAAAAAATGGATGTCTGTCAAATCGGTTAACGGACGGTAGTTTGACGTGACAACGTGAAACATTACATGCAGCACGAACCGAAATGAGCCGATCGTTCGAGCCGATCATACCTCTCTCACGTTCGTGCCGCACTCTCGCTGACGGAATGCTACATAACGTCACCTTTTTCGTGCACCCTGCCCGTAATCTCGAGTTATTAGACGTCGTTTCGTCAAAAAAACATTAAATTTATTGCATCTATTCCAATTAATCGAATCCGCACTTCAGAATTTGAAGCCGCGCCCTGTTCTAGAAAAATCCAGAAATGTACTCGACAGGATATGAACCCAGCACTATGGAATCATCGATGAAATTCATTCGACCCAAAATTGCACGCGAAATATTGTCGAAATATGAATATAATACTCGCGATGATCTGGTCAGGGGTGGGCAACCGTTGGTCGCGGTCGGCTGATGCGATTTTCCGCGTGGACGCCTCGCACTGCTTTCGCGCCCGGGTTTACTGGACCGCGATTAATGTGTGATGGATATTACATTTTATTAATATTTGTATATATATTTTATACTAACTGATGCCCGCAGCTTCGCCTGCGTTAACTAAGATTTACAACGGAATCTTAGCGGGATGATATATCTTTATCGATAAATGGGCTATCGAACACTGAAAGAAACATTCAACTTGTGTCCGAAAAACCCAAATATCTTACAGTAGCCTATGTTACTCGTGGATAATGTGGCTTTCGAATGGTGAAAGAATTTTTGAAATCGGTCCAGTACTTTTTGAGCCTATTCATTACAACCAAACAAACCAAAAAAAAGTTTTCCTCTTTATAATATTAGTGTAGAAGTGTAGATAAGGATGTTTGCAGTCAAGTTAATTTACTAACGGCAACACCGTTCTGATAATATTACGCGGCATTTTGTTGCGTTTTAAAAAGGAGCATAAGGTACTAGCACGAAGATTTACTATCTTACTCCTCAGGATAGGTAACATATACATGGATAAGTAAGTCTCAAGTGGGCGCATAGTAGTCGTGGACGAGTTTCACCATAACCAAATGGCACTTCTGTCAGTTTATCTGTCCAACTGATATAAGAGACGCGAAAACCAAAACAATTGATAGATGTAAGCATAAAAAATAGCAACCATTGTGCTCAAGTAACCGTGATAAAATTAGTAAAATCTGTTTCATTATAATGAACTAGCAGCGCCCCGCAGTTTCACCCGCGTACTTCTCCTTCCCGTGGGAGTACGGTGATAAATTTTAGCCTATGCGTTATTCTGATGTATACCTAAGCTATATTATTGTAAAGTTTCATCAAAATCCATTCAGTAGTTTTTACGTGAAAGATTAACGAACATCCATACTTACAAACTTTCACGTTTATAATATTAGTAAGACTAGTAAGATGAAATTTGCGTAAACCTAATATTAGAAAACAGTATAAAAAAGTCGTGCCTTGTCGTTTCAAACTTTGTCAAACATGAGGTAATAATCAATTTATGGGGGTGGAAGGGATCCCCCCGGCAGCTTGTTTTTCTCGTGAAACAGCTTTGCTATGTTTTGGAGGGAAGGGCTAGACAGCTTACTGGCACAGAGACTTTGCTAATTATGTCTCAGGATGAGCAACACATAAATGAGTGGTCTGAGCTAGTTCCAGGTAAACTAGCTTATGTAAATCGGCGACATCGACCACCTTGTATCAGGGTGGCACATTTGCCATTATGCCATAGTATCTATAGTAACAGAAAAAAAATCAAATCAAATCAAAAGTATTTAATGTACAAACAAACAAATAAACGGTTATGAATGCATAATTTTATTTTAATTGCCACTACTTTATCTTTAATTTATCTCACTTCGTGTATTATTTTATAAATATTATGTACAATGTATTATGATAACGAATAATTTTTTATTTTACGCAGTATAGAAAATTATCAAATTCATGAATATATCTGAAAAAAAAAATTAAATATGGCAAATTTTTAATGAGGATCAACCGTCTTGGTGTACATATAGAGGGGCCTATGCGATGATGATAATATAATATAATTATAAGTCATATAAAAATGTTTTCATATTACTTTCATCTGGCAAGGCTTATTTCTATATATTAATTCTGTTTGTGTATTTCTTCTTACATACCTAATATTTTTGTATTCATCCACTAGAAAAAAAATGTACGTGGCCGTGATACTCAGCAAAGAAATATTCAAATATTTTTAGTCCAGCCTTCGATGGCTGTCTTTTTAATAATAATAATAGCATATTGTTATTGTTCAATTATATTAAACTTAAGCTGTACATATCGATCATAACCCCTTTTTTAAATCAGTTAAATATTTTTCATTTATAAAATGTAATTAGAAACATAATTTCATACAAACTCCTTTAGTAGAAAAACTCCTAATAAGGAAACCCTTAACCACCCTAATAAGTATAATAAAAGAATCACGATCTTTGTGGCGAGGCGACCAATTGTGCGGCACCCCTGGCTGATCACCTAATTGGCTATACAGCGCTTTTTGTAAAACCACCCACACAGCCATCCATTGCGGGTTTCGTTTATGAAATTCAATGAAGTTCGAAACAAACCCAGCAATGTATGAAGTGGGATTACAGGGTGTTCATAATAGAAGCAAGCCTATAGGATTAAAGTGCAGTGATGGGATTTGGGGGGAAGTGGTGGATGCGTTTAATACATAATCTGGACGATTAGCCGAGGAGGTAAGGCGTGAGTGATATTGGATTTGACTATTCATTAAATTTAATAAAGTCTCATTTAGGCACCTTGTATAATGCAGGTGCATGTGGGGATTCCCGCTCAGCGGTCGTATATACATGGTCGTATGGATAGGGGTTGCTATATCTTACTAATATTATAAACGTGAAAGTTTGTGAGTATGGATGTTTGTTACTCTTTCACGTAAAACCTACTGAATGGATTTTAATGAAACTTTACAATAATATGTGTGTATGTATCAGAATAACACATATGCTATAATTCATCTTTATCCCCGTACTCCCACGGGAATGGGAAGTACGCGGGTGTAACCGTGGGGCGCTGCTAGTTAACCATATTTTGTAATATATAAGTTTAAATGATAAAGTACACATTTTTTCTGCACTGCTGCACTGATCCACTGCTGAACATAGGCCTCCCCCAATGAACGCCAAGACAACCGATCCCTTGCTACTCGCATCCAACACGGACCTGCCACATGGAGTTCGTCTTCCCATCTGGTTAATGGCCGACCAACACACATAAATTTATTAAATACTACTGAACTAAGTTCGCATTATAATGAAACTTTTAAACATTTTATCGCGGCTTATTGAGTTTTTACATGCCTTCCTTATCCCGTGACCATGGTTGCTGTAAAGTATCCGAAACTGTTTTACATAAGTACGAATATTTAAAAGCACCAAAAAATTACCGAAGTTCGGACGTTTTTTGTTTTCCCGTGAACTAACTTCTAATTAGGTTAAATCACATTAAAGACATTATTAAAATGCATTACAAAGAAGCTGTGAAGCAAAGTGTTTGATAGCTTAGAAATATTCGTTGGCGTATTCCTAAACCTTTCAATATTATGGTATGGTAGGTAATAGGTATCAATATTATGCCTACATGTCTAGTATTCGAACATATTACTCACTCTGATTTCAAGATACCTAAATAACAAAGTCCCTACATAGCCTACTGTCAGATGATCAAAGAAAGAGTAGCGAATGTTGACCCAGATGATTTAGGGCAGTCTCCCCTATATCTGAAGAATCTGGCCTTGCCGGGGCCAGTCTGTCCCTGAGGTGATCCTGTTGCTTGCGTATCCGGGACCCTATGCGGCTGAAGGCGCTCGCAGTGGTTTTAGTGAAGTAGTGACCCCAATATAATCCCCACACACGCCAGTATGCCTACTCGAGGCCCTGGTATGGTGCGAAATAATTTCCACTGCGACATAAAAAAAAAGATGATATAGGTAGCTGTACTGGTTCCGATTATCGAGGAAAACTTTAATACTCTTAGTTGATTCGATTTGCACGGTTTTTGTTAGCAAGCTTAGCACGAATGTAATCGTAAATCACGACAGTACCAAACCCATACAAATCAATTGGCGATACCACGTCAGGGTACGGACAGACGGATAATCTTATACGGTGGCATTTGTGAAAATAGGAATTGTTTTTTATTAGCAAAGCATTCGATAAAATATCGAGCGAACACCCGTATTCAAAAAGCGTACTTGGCTCTCTCTCTCTCTCTCTCTCTCTCTCTCTCTATTTAAGAGCTTTGCTCTTGTCGGTGGAGTATTCGCCACTCATTCCTCCTCTCCGCCAACACCTTTACCTCCTACGACATAACCTGTACCTTCTCCTTTATTTGTTGCATATAACTCCTTCTCGGTCTACCTCTTCCTCTTTTTCCATCAATCTTTCCCTCTATGATATTTTTTATAAACAAGTCATGTCGTATCAGGTGACCAATCAGATTTCCTCTTCGGTTCTCAACAGTTTTAATAATATTTCTTTCTTCTTCCACTATCTCCAAAACTTTTGCGTTTGTCACCATGTCTGTCCATTTTATCCCCTCCATCCTTCTCCGGCACTACATTTCAAAGGCTTCTAATCTTTTCCTATCTTTTTTACTTGGCTAAGTAATGAAAATACACTATGCAAAGAACGCCTCTATCTATGCGCTCCTGGTGTCAATAGTCGGGTTTTATATGGGTTTGACAGACGCACAGTGACGGATTTCATTAAGTGTTGTCTATAATTGGTTTGAATGACCCTATGCGTTCGGGAGTACTGTGTATAAGTATAATAGGTGAATACGAGTGCAAGTATTCAAAGTGAAAACTTAATAAACAGATATATAATACTAACTACCCTTAGGTAAGTACAGATAACAGTCCATGTTAGATGCGACTTTGCTAGTAGCGAGGAATAGGAAACTAGGATGGTAGGATTGATCGGCCATCAACCAGGTGGGAAGATGATCTCCGTACATTGGATGCGAGGGGTAAGGAATCGGTCATCTTGGCGTTAATTGAGGGAGAGCTGATGATGATGATGACCCTTACTTTGTTCGAAGTCGAAGACTTTTCATCCAAAACGTGTATGATATTTTCAATGCAACAGTTTTTGTCTAACTTCTACTATTCCATGTTTGAAGAAACACGTTGACATCAATCTATTTGTGGACAAACATGTTACTGTTTCATCATCATCATCAGCCTTTATCCGTCCACTGCTGAACATATTCGTTTCTTATCAATTTTTTTTTCTACAGCTATCAAATCATTATCTCTAAAGGTCTCGAAATATTATTAAATAGAATTATTGAGCTTTTGATTAAAAAAAAACTTGATTTTCCTAAAATTATATTATGCATTTTTTGGAACGAAGTTCCTTACGGCAGGCTTGGAGAGAAAGGGATTTTGCTGCGCGACCGAACTGAAAAAAACGTGATAGTAAAACCGTAAGAAAAAGTGCGTGGAATAAAAAATCGTTAAATGAGACGTGCGCAGGCGCGACAGTCGCATACACAAGCGAGTAGTGTATAATACCTTTCTCTTTCTCCCTCTTTCTTTTCGTTCTCTCATCCCTTCTCTTTCTTAACTTCGTTCCTACCTGGTGTCCCACGACACCAAATATTTTTTTTTTAATAAGACCAATATTTTCGGGGATCACTCAAGCTAAATTAATATTAAAACTGTCCACTGCACTATAATCAAGTGTGTTCGAGAACATTCTTCTAAATGAGATTAAGATATTCAAACAAACGTCTGCATTAATATGTGTAACATCTTGATTAAAATAATAAAGACAGTGCCCACTGTAGCCGTACACGCATCTGCCTGTTAGAATGTCCAAAACGAACATCCAAACAAACATATTTAAATGGCGATAAATCACTCAACTCCCATCACGCGACGGGATCAATTCGAAAAAAAAAACGAAGAGCGTCTGTTAAATCACTCGTTTGTCGTTTTGTCTGTCTGTCTGAGTGTAATTCGGGAAGGTCTCCTCGTTTTGTGCTCGTCAATCGCGTTTGGATATAAATTAACCGATTACAGTGTGTTTGAATATAAACTATTTTTTTATAACATTAGCTATTTCATCGTTATTCTTAGCGCGGATTGCGTCCACCGATTTTAACGAATATGTAATCGGCAATAGTGAGCAATGAGCGTTTTTAACAGACGTTAAAATTTAACGAAGTCTCATATGGTAACAGATGATTTGAAACAACCGACCCTTAGTCCAAGTAAATAGGTTTTTAAATCCGAATTTCGAGTTAAAGCTTGAATTTTCAATATAACTTTGAAAAATTTAAAAATGAACTGGGGTTTTTTTTCATGTCACCCCCGAGAAGAGGCGAAAAGTATAAAGTGTTTTTATTTTTATTTTGGGGAAACGGTAAGTCTTATAAGAAAAACCTTCAAAAAAAAGTTGTAAAGCGTAAAATTTTACATAAAAAGGTTCTTAAAACTTTAAAACTTTAAATTCAAGGTTTAATGCAGATTTAAATATCTATTTTCTAGGACCACTTTATATCTTTAAACAAGCAATTATTGTATATTGTCTACAATCTGAATCTCGGAAACGGCTCCAACGATTTTCGTGAAATTTAGTATACATGGAGTTTCGTGGGCAATCAATCGATCTAGTAAAGATTCATTTTTAGAAAATGTTGTTTTATATTATTATATAGCTAGTTCGTGACTTCTCTGGGAGGAAAACTTTATCATAATATCATCTATTTGGGTATCCAAAAAAAAAAAACAAAAAAAAAACCAAAGGCAACTACATAACTTTTTTGTATTTCAATTGCACATAATATAGTTTCTGAAAAATAAATCCTTGCAATGTTTATTTACTTTTATTTCAATCTCGTCTTTCAGTATGGTCTTATCATCGGCTTTGCAAGACTTGGCGATGCTGAAATATCGACGACCTGGCATTCATCCCATTTTAACATTTTTGATAGTAAAATAACCTACCATGTTAATTAATTATTTTATGTCCACAGATTACCGGACTTATCAGTTTCTTTCCTGGTTCAAATGGACGTTAATAGAGACTTTTTCTCCTTTACCATCTACGATCGCTTCTTCGCCGAAAACTGGGAGGATTAAAAAAACGAAGCGCGGTGGAGCCATCTTGTATCTTAAAAAAGAAACAAAAAGAAAGAAGACAGCAAAATCTTTACAACATACAATCTAAAGTGGTCGGATTTGAAAGATTCTTTCAGTGTTACAATAGTTATTTGTATTTTGTGCCACAAGAGAGCAAAGTTGTTTTTTGTTTCGAGTACTGAATTTGAGTCCCGTGCAAGCGAAGGATTCTATGATTGATTCACGAGCGTAGCGAGTGATTCAAAGTTAGAATCCTGAGCGTAGTGAGGGACTCAACAGCACGAGATGCAAAAAACTTTGCTCTCATGTTTACCCATTTATCAGGGAAGGCTATGTTTTATCCCGCTAAGATGCCGTTGTAACGCAGGCGAAGCTGATAGGCAGATAGGATTCGAAATGAAGACCTCCGCCAGAGAACGAAACTTACCGATATCCCGCGAAGAATGGGCTGGTCACGCACTCAAAAGAATGGATGGCTGATGGGCCATTAAGAGTGGAGGCCGCGTTTAGGTAGACGAAGTGTTGGTCGGCCATTAACCAGATGGGAAGACGATCTCCGTGCAGTGGCAGGCCTGCGTTGGATGCGAGTAACAAGGGATCGGTCGTCTTGGTGTTCATTGAAGGAGGCCGATGTTTAGCAGTGGACGGATAAAGGCGGGCAAATGCTAGTAATGAACATTTATTTAAAATAGTCTTGCATGATTACGTAATATTGAAATACATGTATCCTTGAGATATTTGTCTTGCTGCTAACCCATTTACAGAGATAACGGGGTCAAAGGTTATCGCGAGCAGGAGACACACACATGACTGCTTATCAGCAATGGCTTCCTCGTATCATATATTTATATATTTAGCTGTTGCCCGCTGCCTCTTACAGCTGTATCCCGGCTGATGATGATTATTTAAAAATGGAATCATACATTTCATAAATCTTTTTATGAAAGGAAAAATATTAAAAAATATCCATTATTCTTAACAGTTAACGCATGCAAAGCTGCGGGCAACAACTAGTCATATCACAAACTAAAGCTTGTTTTTTTTTTCAAATTCCTTAGTTAGGTATTATTTTGTCGGCTCTGAATATGAAACGAACATATAATCATACAATACAGGGAAGTCGACAAAATTGATTTGTTTGACCTTCTATAGTTCAGTTTACTTCTAGTAATGTGCTCATAATTATATGTATAAAACATTCAGAAACACAAGCGGACAAGCAAATTGTCCGGAACACAGAGAACAGTTCTGTAATAACGTTGCTAGCATATTGGCCATGGTAAAGATGAAAAACTAAAAAGCATTTTCTTGATTAAATGTTACCTAGATCCATTTTTACCTATTACCTTTTTGTTACCTAGATCCAGGATTACCTTTTTGACGTTGGAGTACCTGCGCCCAATTACCCCCCAGTGGGGGGGAGTGGAGGGAGGACCGACACACAGACACCGTTAGCACGATCGATGGGCCAGATGCCTTTGTACTTTGCGAAACTTGGCGACTCACGACGGAGTTTTTGAACGAAGAAGGTTTTATTAAGGGTTTTCAAATAAAACACCAAGGAAGATTCCTATCGGGATTTTTAAATTTAGAAGTTTTTAGACTCTAATAAATAATGGTTATTATTCTATAGGTATTTTATTTACATACCTATTTAAAATAAATGAGTTATAAATGATTTTTTCTTTGTGCTTTTGTGCTCACAAAAGCACGAATGTAATGTAATGCCATGTAATCGTATTTTTTTATCGATGGAGTTAATATTTGTTTTAATATAGTATTAAATATTTATTTTATGACATAATATAGTAATAATATGGTGACTAAAATAATACATTTTTGTTTTATTTAATCATTAATTTTTAAATCAACGATTCTAAATATTTTTGACTCACTTTACCAATTATGACTCATTGGAAATGCCCTGCAGTTTCACTCGCATAGGCCACATTCCCGTTGGGGTACAGGGATAAAGTGTAGCCTACCATCATCGTCATCATCATCATCAGCCTTTATCTATCAACTGCTGAACATAGGCCTCCCTCAATGAACGCCAAGACAACCGATATCTTGCTACTCGCATCCAACAAGAACCTTACACTACACGAAGATTTGTAGCCTGTATCACTAACAAATAACGTAGCCTTATATCGGTAAAAGATTTTTTTTAAATCAGCTTAGTATATCTAGAGATTACCCCCCACTAACTCACAAACTTTAGCTCTTTATAATTATAGGTAATAGCGAATTCGAAAGACGTTATTGTCCTGTAACATTTCGTAGTGAACCGAATTGAAAATCTAAACTATTCTTGAATCCATTGGAGAACACGGGAAATATCTCATTCAAATCGGTGCAGCCGTTTAGAAGGGGTTCAGTATACATACACGCGTACAGCAGAACCCTAACTAATATTATAAAATATGTTAGTAGGGATGTTTGTTACGCTTCCACGCGAAAACAACTTAACCGATCACCATGAAACTTTGTACACATTTTCGGAAGTACTAGAAGTAGCATAGGATATAGAAATCAAAAGTTTTCATCTAAGTCTACTTGTTAGAGTGAGTTTGTTTATTCCACTGAGTTTGTTTCGCCGGTTCTTCTCAGTGGGCTTACTTTGGAACCGGTGGTAGACTCAATTGACGTTCAAAAAGATACTTTGATGGTACTACTTTAATGGACTATTTTGAATGAAATTTTTGATTTTGACTCTAACGCGGGGAAAGCCGCGGCCAACAGCTAGTTATAGAGATATGAGGATAAGCCAAGTAGATTGGAATTAAAAATTATTATTATGGGAATTTTATCGTTTTTTCTTAAGATTTAATACTACATACACACACACACACAAAGATCCTTACAAACATACTAAAACTACCTTCAGGTAAAGAAGACTACAAACTCTATAAGAAAGCTTTAAAGCTCTTTTTTATTGAAAAGCTTTCACTAAATGAAAAGCTCTTATGTTATTACTCTACTGATTTCAGTAACGTGTACCTACATATAAAACGAACGAATTGAAAAATAATTCTCATAGATATGATGATAGTATTCTAAAAATATTATTTAGTTTTTATTTATATAATACGCTATATTCGATCTACTTTCGAAAGATTTCATATCAGTAATATTATCCTGAAATACGCCATCTTTGTTACGTTCGAATAATATAAGGAAGTTTTTAAGTCTAAGGGTTGAGGGTGAAGCGGGGTTGTCTAGGGCGGGTTAAAGGTCCGCCCGCCCACACCTCTACCGGCGGATGGAAGCCTTCATGCATATTATACGAAATGGACGTTCTTTGATACGAACTTTATGAATAATCGAGGTAAATAGATGAAGTTATTTAAGTAGTTAATACGTAAAATATATATACATGAATACAGGGGGTTTGCATTTAAATAAGTTTTATACTTCCATTTTAATACCCGTAAGTAATTGTTTTTTTTATTTTTTTATTCTGGAAACAGTCACACAATTAAAAGAATACAAACAACATATACATTAAAAGACTTAGAGTTCCATGGAAATAAGATATTTGACAAGAAAAGACACAGACACAAAGAAAACAATAATTGTATGTATATAAGTAGCATAGCAAAGAAAATTAATAAAATTACAGGATATACTGATATTTGAATGGAGTTAAGTAAGGTTTTGAACATAACACATTATACATAAGTTATTAGTATGACTTAAAATTATAATAATATATAAGTATTTTATAAGTAAAGAAAAGTAAATGAATAAATTTTTTTCTGTAGTTCTTGCCTGAAGACAGTTAAGCTATTACTAAATATATCTATTTCACTAAACTCATTATTGTATGCATTGACACTGCGCCTAAAGAAGTCATTGTTATATTATTAACTTCTATCATTATGTTCATATATTTATTAATAGTTCCAAAAGCCTCATGTCAGTCTTGATTTAATCATTATATAAATAAGTACTATTAATAGTAATTACAAAATGTACGCGTACAAAAAGCATTCACGTGGAAAATACTAGTTATTTATAGTTCGTAGTGTACAGCTGTTACTATTAATAGAAAAATGTGAAATTCATCCACAATAGCACGTGCTACCCGCTCGACGGCCGAGCGTCGAATGCGCAGGAGTGGCGCGCGCGGCGCCGCCCCGACACGCCCCCTGATCTAGATTCTAGATCACTATAGATCACCGTAGATCACTCGCATTCAATCAGGAACAATGTTGTTTCATTTGAACAGGGAATGGTTTTATTGTTATTTGTTGGTAATGTCTTTTTATGAACATTATATAGACGACTATTTTAATCGGAAACTTTTAATAAAATAGAGAACGTGTTTAAATAATTTACTGATTGATTTAAGTAAATAATATATTTAAATATAATCTATACTAATTATGATTTTCTACTCAAAAGCGTTTAACTGTCCTTATATATTTGATTACATGGTAATTTTTAGACGCATTGTTCTGTACCGATACAATGAAATTACGTTTATATTTAAATAAAAGTAAACTAAAAAAGGCAGTCTTACAGATCCATGGTGACTCTGATGATAACATTTTTTTTCAGGAAGGTAGGCTACAAAGTTCATAGCTATACTAATAATAAATATAATATGAATAATAACTTAGAAAAAAATTATTATGAATCAATCTTAGAATCTAAAAGGCAAGCCTGTTTCACTGACTCACATACACGCACAGCCGAAAGTATTATATGTACCCTAAGATATTTGACTACACCTACCAAAGAACATAAAATTAGGTAGGTACAGGGATTCCTTTCATGATGTAAATGAGCAATAAGATAGAAGATAAGATAGAAGAAGAGAGAAGAGAGAGAGATTTTTATACCCCTAAAGCGAATGAGGTAGAGTTTATAAGGAAAAACGACTAACTTACACGTAGACAACGACGCGGGCAAAAGCTAGTTAATATAGCTTTACAAACCTTAGGATGTGATGATGATGATGATGTTAGTTGATTTTGAAATTCTCTGTCACTTTGTTATGAAAATGGTGGAATACTTTATCAATCTGATGATAAGTTACGGCGGTTTTCAATATCCTATCTATCTTAATATTTTCTTATCTATCTTGAAATTTTGACACATTTTGTAAAAATTTTAAGATAGATAGGATATTGAAAACCGCCGTTAGTCGCATAATATTGCAGATAACTTAAATCCAGACTCAAACATCACTTAAATAAACCTGTCTAATCAACAGGCTTGACCACTCCGCTGGAAATAAAAAGGCTCCCAAGACGAGGAATATGGAGTATTGGCTTCAGTTTCAGGTACGGTCAGACAAAATACTGGGTGTGGTTTTAATTCGCTTAAAGTTATTTAGTTGCACTAAATTTAGAGTTTAAAAATATAGTTGCAATAAATATAGTCAATAAAAAAAAAACAATATTATGGTATGTTCTATCTAAAGTTAGATAATTTTGTATCTATAAATTATGTCTTAAGATGTAGAAACATAATTGTAGAGCTAAAATAACTAGAATTATAAAATGGAACTTTAAATATATGTTCATAAACTACAATTGTCATAGATAAATATTAATTTAATTAAGGTAAGTGAGTTCCCGTTCGCAGTGAATGGATAAAGGCTGATCATGATGATGATGAAGTGGATATAAAGAACAAAGATATAAATCTTTTTATCTTTACAAAAAGCCCTTTTCAATTGATGCGCAGTTTTCAAACATTTCTTATTTACAATAGCATCAATCAGCGTTGATTACGTAATCAATAATTTTCAGTGGGTACTAATACCGCATTGTTAAAGTTACTTCAAACAGTTCCAAAAACTCAATCCTGAACGCCGCGCCGTAGAACATTTCAACAGCGTAATTTCCTTGCCGACCGTACCGCTGAAAGATTTTCCCCCTGTGTGGGGCTGCGGGGGGAGGGCGCGGCGGAGGGGTCGGCCGAGGTGGCGGGGCCTTCGCTCCCTGCCCCCAGGCCACCGGGCCAATGGCGGAGCGGCGCGGCCTGGCCCGACCCGAGCTCAGTCGCGACTCAGCCGCGACCCTTGACACACGCGACGCGGTCTCACCCGGCCGCGACCGGCATCATCACGCACGGAGCGCTAGTGTACAGCGGGGTCGGCGGCCCGGGGCTCTGCCCTCCGCGGGGCCCCGACCTGCCACCCCTGGAGCTGGGTTTCCGCAGCGGCTGGCGGGAGGACGAGCTCCTGCCTTCGACTCCGGCGAGCCAGGCTGCGTCGACGCAGAGCGGCTCCTCCGCCACGGATAAGGGCCAGAATGTGGAGTGCGTCGTGTGCGGAGACAAGTCCTCCGGAAAGCACTACGGCCAGTTCACCTGCGAGGGTAGGTAGGAAGTGAAAGTGCAAGTGTTGTGCGGGTCAGCGGGTCACTGTGCCGGGAGGCCGTGAAGTCGATTCTAGTACTTGTGATCAAATTAACATATATTACGTACACGATATTAAAAATACATGTGATAAAACGACAAAAGTCTCATATAAAATGATCTCGCGGAAAAAAAAGTTTTCTGGCACTGGGGAAAAAAACTTTTTTTGTACAGTTTTCTATAACCGAATTCGGTTTTGATATTAGCATATTTATTGCAAAAATCGAATAAATTAAGGAGAAACAAATCCCCCCAACCTTATAATATCAATTAACATCATCTGACATCGCGACATCGCTAATAAAAGGCAATAAGACAAAGTTTTCTCAAACTGCCTGCCTCCAAAGATAACGCCTTACTTTTATGCTAATGAAGCAATTGCAGAATTGTTCCAACCGAGTTTGGTTTTCGGCAATTAATTTGTTGCGTGTAATAGTTTTCTAAGATGATTGAAAAGTAACATTATCTGCATATAAAAAAAAATATTTAAAAAAATGTAGAAAAAGTTTAAGAAATGTAACTTATTTAAACTAAAAGCTATTTTTAAACGATTTTGTTACAAATAGACAAATAATTTGATTCGCAAAATCATAAATAATAGAGAAAAATATAAAATAAAAAAAAACTTTTTCACTTTCCATACACACAAAAAAGTAGTAGTAATTTTTTTTTATTAACTGTATTTCTATTATAGTAGTAAAAAGTATTACTACTACACATTAAATCGTTCAAACTTGTAATACAATATAAAAAAATGTACTACGATTTAAATAAAAATCTCGGTAATAATTTTATTTTAAATATAGTGTTATCACAAAAATATACTTAAAAAAAATTATGAAATCCCAGTGTTGATTAAAAAACCGCATGACAATAGTTGATAGGGGAATTCCGTTCGGGGTAAGTCCAAATAAAATATTGTTAATTCGATAGCTTGCATAATTTTAACAAATTGTGTTTCATTGAATACCAAATTTAAAAAAAAATATAGTAAGTTTCATCAATTTGATTTATATTAGAAAAACTTTAATCATAATATTTTTTTATTATTTACAAAATAACATCACAATTCGTTTAATTTAAAAGAAAAACGTAATTAAATCTCGAAAAGAGTTAAATGTATAAAATTTGGCTTGCGTAAGACACAATATAATTATGAGTCCCAGACACGGTTCTAGTTCTAAAAAGATCTACTAAGTGCTAGTAACACTAAGTCTAAAATCAAAACTAATTACTGAGACGAGATTAGTGATATACTTTTAATTACGGACTAATCATACGGAAGGACCAGTCGAAGCTTATTACACGATGTAAATCAGGTTAATAAGCGATTAAGTCTCCGATACCCGCAGATAAAAAATAAATGGACCCTGGGAACACCGGCTTACAATATACTTTACTGTCATTACGTGAAAGTCAAACATCCTCGCGTAAATGCGAAAAACAAACGAGAGTAGGGAAATAATTATTGAAGAAAAGATCTTTTTATGAGTGCAAAAAATAAAAATAATTTAAAAATTGTTTGGTTATAAGTGGACAAAATATATTACTATTCTGATAAGCGCAGTGATTAAATAACCTTTTGCAATTTTTATTAGTGATAATTAATTTGAGTTCTATGCTCTTATGTTATATATAAATTCATGGGTTAAAATCTATAAACCGCGAAAAAAACCCGTAAATTAACACATTCGCGTTAAAAATAAAAGAAAAATATTGTAGAATATTTTACTTATTTATATGTTTCTTGAGTAATTTACGCGATCTTTTTGATTGACTCTATATCTCACGTATTCCGCTAAAATTCTCTATGCTTACCGTTTGATGGAGCCATGATTCTACAGTACCTGTCACTCAAGATGGCAAATGCCACTTGCCAACCATAACCACGTTTTATTGACAACTTTTGACGTGTTTTAAATTGTTACAATACGAAATAATGATATATATTTTTCTTATGATTACGCGAATCCATTGTCACAATGTAAGTCACAGCTTAAAGTATCCGAAACGTCGGACATGTAAAACTTAATAAACCACGATAAAATCCGTAAATATGTTTCATTATATAGGTATTTTGATCTGATTGAACTCGTGTTATGTTTGGAAGAATTGGTAATTAATCTTAATACATATAAATCTCGTGTCACAATGTTTGTCCTCAATGGACTCCTGAACCACTTAACTGATTTTAATGTTTTTTCTTTTAGAATGTGTGCTTTTCTCCAACTTAAAAGATAGGATAGTTTATTTCTCAAATTTGAGATTGCAATTTTATTTATTGCAAATTAATTGTTTTGACGGAACGAAGTCTGTCGAGTCCGCTAGTATTATTATAATATTTTCTTACTTACATAATATGAATTTAAGGTTTGTTTAATTTCTTGGCACAAAAACTATTAAGAGGATACCTGTAAAAGGTATTTACGTTTTCTTGTCATAATGGACATAGCGGTATAAGAATAAATAGGAGAACTCAGTGCAGATAAGCACTACTAAGCATAATATGTAAAAAGTAATGTAAAGTTCTATTAACGAAATCTTGCAAATCATATTATAACGTAAATCAAATTATAAGAAAACGATGTTATCGTGTGCAAAGTATGCATGTTAATTTAAGTTCCGACATTATTATAGGACTTTTATTCTATAATGAATAAATGGTATGGAAAATTATCAATTATTAAGTTTACATGTCCGACGTTTTGGGCACTTGGAAAATTGCGTAATTTTACTATTATTATTAAAAGATCAAACTCATTGAGTATTATCTTGTGGACTCTGTAACATATGTGTTTTTTAGTTGTTTGACATTCCTTTTTGTTTAAAACAAAAATAAAAAAAATAGATATATTTATAGTCATCATTATCGTCGCCATTACCTTTTTTTCTAGTTAGACATTATTTTAACGAACGCCACGACGTCCAGACTTTAGTTGCGGCTTATTATAATGTCTCTTGCGTTATAATTTTTTTAAGTTAGTGCTTTGGTGTTGCCCACTTTCGTAAAATGTTCACTAGGACAAACGACTTGTATGCAGCTCTTATTAAATAAAAGAAATATTTTTTAAACATGTTATGAAAGCAGTGCGGCAGCAACATTTTATTTGAGTAGATATCATTATTAAATATTATAGTTAATTAGTTAATTTCCAGGAATATTTATGTGAAAAAAGTATTAAGTTATTATCATATTCTTTATCTAATATAAATATTAAATCCATCATTAGAAGACCTAAGAAGCTAGATAATTATATGCATAAATCAAAAAATAAATTAGTCACATCTTTTTTAGATTTCCATATATTAAAACGCTTCAGATTTAATTTTTTTATGACAATTTATTACAAACAGAAGTAAGCGCAGTCATTTGTAATAAAGCTAATGATTTGTGTTTTCACACTACATTAACATTTTTTTACGTTTTTAAGATTTTACAAACCGACAAATGTGCCTGAGCTGAGGGTATACGGTCAACGTAGCGGGAAACGAATTACTTAAATATTTTAGTATTTTTTATCTTTAGTATCAAACCTAATATGCGAATCACTCAATGTGCGGTGCAGGTTCAATTCCTTAGTAGTAAATCATAATTTCATCAATGGATATCAAAATACAATCATATGCAAGTTTCTTGCTAATTGGCTTACGAAATATATTCATATGAATATTTTTAATTAATGCAATACAATAATTAAGTATATATAATACAATAATTAAGTACACCTTACGATAAAAAATAATTTTGTTCCGCATCATAATTATTGGCATAATGCGGCGAAAGCTAAAGTCTAAACGCGCTAAACAATAAAAAAAATCTTATCGAACTTGGCGCCAAAAAGGTCGCGACCCGATAGATAATTGCACAAATATGCCGGAATAAAAATGGTCGATGCAATTTATATAAATATTTTATTACTTTTTTCTAATTAGTGCACATTTAGCGTTTTCCTACCTAGGTTTTATAGATTATATTTACGCCAGCTTAAAGCAGCAGTACCTAAAGTCAAATCTTCTGACGTGAATTTAATAGCCACAAATTAGATATTACATAGCCAAAGAATTTAAATAAAGTTAAATGACAACTTCTTCTATTAGTATAATATAGTTTACGACAGACTTGATATTTGACATTGGCAATACACTAAGTGCGGTCCATTAAAAAAAAATATTCTTCTTCTTTCTCATTTTTGATGTTCGTGACCTTGCTGTATTTTGGGTAAATTTTTGGCATAGCTTACTGGGATTCGAATCCGCTACCGCCGCGTGACGTGTGTATTACACTCGACCAGCCGAATGTCAATTTTTAATTTTTGACGTGACAATGTCCAATAATAATATTACGGACAGTATGCACGAAAAAGATGACGTCGTGTAGCGTTCCGAAAGCGAGAGCGCGGCACAAACGAGAGCCATGATCGGCTCGGCTCAGTTCGGTTCGTGCTGCATGTAATGTTTGTTGTCACGTCAGACTACCGTCCGTAAACCGACTTTACAGACAACCAATTCTTTTAATGTCCTTGTAAGCTTATAAGTGTGATGAACGCAAGGTCAACGATAGACCTCCAAAATATCTAGTAGCTGTTTAATGGCGCGAAATTTCCATTTTGGAGTTAATTGATTAGTTAGATAAAATACCGGTCGCAGATTGCTAACTTGATATAAGTACAAAATTAATCTCCAAAATCAAAGTAAAAATGCATGTAAAAAGACAGGTTTAGACAAAGTAAGTAGGTAACATTAAAAAAACGATAACGAAGTTCGAAGAGAATGAAATCAATGATTGACATAAGCCGCGCTAAATCACGTGGTCAATCGTTATCGTTATCGCGAGTAGGTAGATAGTTATATTCGTAACAAAATCATAACCTTATTGATAATCGATCGTTATGGCCTATTGTCATTGGCTAGGAAATCGTTATAGATAGCTCAGAGACCATGACGAAGTTCGGTATCTTTTCGGTACAAAGCGATGTTACTTTATATCATTTGCATGGGTACCAGCTGCTTTTTCGTGAAACAGCTTTGCTGTGTTTTGGAGAGTAGGACAAGATGGATATTATTACTGGTAAAACTTACACCCGTGTTCAAGGAGCGTACTTAGCTAGGTAACGAAACAATACTATGCAAAGAACGCTTCTATTTATGCGCTCTCTGTTATCAATAGTCGGGTTTTATATGGGTTTGACAGACGCACAGTGGCGGATTTCATTTAAGTATTGTCTATGAATGGGTTTGAATGACACTATGAGTTCGGGAGTACTGTGACACCTTATAGTATTGTTTGAGAATACGGGTGTGTTAATATCTCAGGTTAACTTGTTTAAGTTGACGAGCGACGCTAACCACTCACCTAAACTAACATAAAAAATATATAAAATGTCTTGGAAATAGGTACCACCACAACCACGGAGGCATCCTCAGGATGTAGTCTGTACTTCATCATCTTTGCAGAAATGATGATTATTTGATAGGCTGATGATGATGATGATGATTGGTATTCATATAATATGGTTTTATAGCATCAAGATTGTACCTACACATTAGTGTGGGGCCAATAAACTGATATTTTGATATCGACAAACTTTATTGACACCTGATCCTCCGCTGTTAACATGCAACCTTGTCGCACTCAACACGACGCGCATGCTAAAGTGATCCCCATTGATATCTGGTTAGCTGTACATCGACAAGGTCCTTTCGAGTTAAATGCTCACCTCGTGACAACGCTAATCGCACTTGACACCTCTAGTGTTGTTATTCGATGGTTTTAATATCGATTTTATCGCTTTATAGCCATGTCACATATCACACAGCCATATTATTTAAGATTGAATTACATTTAAATATTTTTAGGAGAAACTGTGCCGAGAAACTTTACCTTTGTTAATATGTTATTTGAGATTTTTTTATGTACGTAATATCTTCTTTTAGAATTAGGATTGAACTAAATATTATTTCGTCGTAGGTGTGATAAAATTGTACACAGAGATGTCGATATGTAACAGCACTATGGTCCTTCCTAACCGGTCAGTTTATGGTATGTTTTGTCCGACGATACCGTGGCAGTTAACCCTATCTTTATGACCGACTCTAAACATAAGTGTCTCTCCGAACTTATTTATTTTTATCTCATTCGACTTTTTAAATTGAATCCACCATCGGCGCGTGTGTGGCACTCTTTCCCGCCACTAAACCTGTCAATAAAACGTTCGGACATTATGAATCATGCGACCTTATAATGAAATTTCGACTCTTTAATATATTATTGATGCGGTACAACACTACTCGTTTCGGTAAACATTAGTGCTTTGACGTTTACGGCCATTTCTATTATTTACGGCGGCCATCTTGTTAAGCAACTGTCAAATCCTTGATTGGAATGGATTTTTACTCTGTGAATACATTGTTTGTTGTAAAGTAGCTTTACTACGAATGGCCCCTGGAATTTTAGTTTGTATTGTGATATTTACGTCGAAAGATGATAGTAATCTAAACTTTCTTGCAATAGAACAAATATAAAAGATATTCGTTAAATCTTTGATAATGTATTTTATAAGAGGTAGTGCCATGTTTGCAGATAAATTGGACCAGCAAGATTGGGGTGATACCTCTCGCTCACCTGACATTGATGTAAATTGACAGTTATGCTGCTGAGTTTCATATAGCTTATGAGTTTTCGGTGGCACATATAGGGAAAGGAGGGTAACGCATCTGCTTAATCTCTGACTGTGTGGATGTGTATAGGTGTCGATAGTCGCTAAGGCTACGACCCCTAACCTCTTGTGCTGTTAAAAAGAGTATGGCATTAAATGAGAGCACTCATGTAATAGTTACAGATTCATTACTAAAATGTCCTTCATTTAGACTACAATTAAAATCATTTGATTTTTACAGACTAAAAAGAAAAATAACAGATAATTGAACTATTAATTCCTATATTATATATACGATTTAAGTCATTATAAAAGTCACATAAACATACTAAATATTAAAATTAAAGTAGTTTTTCGAAACTTCAATAATAATATTCGTTTAGAAACATTACAATTATAACGAGCGAATGTATTGCAGTCGTTCCCTTAATCATTCGATTAAGACAGGACAAAAGGAAGGATTAGATGAAAAATTATCTTTAACGAGTTCGACGGATCGGGACTTAATTATGTAAGTCCTGTTGGAACTCATTCACTGGATTTTATTTTCACATCATCAACAGCAGCATCATCATCATCATCAGCAAAAGCATCATTGTCTTTGATATTTTTTATATATCTGTTATAATATATTATTATCATCTAAATAAATAAATAAAATTGAAGTATCTGTTTGTAACATCAAATCACCATTAAATGAACAATTTTTCAGTAAATTGATATGAAAACTAATACGTTACGTACTTAGATATATATTTAAATCTTGTCTGGAATAGGGATGTTGACACATGTTATATTAAATACAGTATTCGAAAACCTAAAATAACATTTAAAATGTCTACTTATTTGTATTAAAATTTAGACAATTATTTTTAAATGTGTTATGTATTATATATTATCACGTGACTGCAAACGCCAATATAAGGCGATGACGTCACTGACCATTGAATTAAGTACAAACTGTCAACTCATAACATAGCGCGAGCTCTGTATGCGGTGTGTGACGGAATCACGGTTGCACGACAGCTTGGAACGTTTTAACGGCAATTTTGAAAACTATTTCTCTTTACATATTTTTTTGTTAAAATTGGACATATTTCTCAATAAAAGTGTTTTTTTTTTCGTGTTTACCTACGGTATGTCTATCAAATAAAATAAATTAAAAAAATCAACATGGTACCTTTTCGTTGATGTCGGATTTTGTTGATGGGACTTTTATTGGCATTTAGCTGATATTATAAGGCAAAGAACAATCATCGTCAATTCGTATACGGTTGTAAATCTAAGTTAGTGTGGGCGGAGCTGCTGGCAACAGCTACATTTATGTAAGCTTAGTGGTTCGCGAAATTCTACTAACAAATATATTAAATACTAGCTGCTGCCCACAGATTCGCCTGCGTTGAATACGATTCACCACAGCATTGCGTAATAATATAAGTTTGCCTTCGTCGATAAATGGGCTATAATAACAGTGAAAGAATCATTCAAATCCGACCAGTAGTTCATGAGATTAGCGCGTTCAAAAAACTCTCCAGCTTTATATATTAATATTTATATTATTATTATTTTCTTCATCATCATCATCTTGATATTTCGAACATAAGGCGCATCAGCACGTAAATATATTAAAACATTCTAGACAATTCTACCAAGTTAATTGTCACTGATAAATATTTCCTAAGTATGTCCAAAATTTTAATTAATTGCGTTCAAAGTGTCTAAAGATACATTTATTTTTAATCATCTATAAACTTAGACAAAAGCCGTATTAATAATTGGTCGTAATTCCTCACTTTTTCTGGGAAATTCCATTTACTCCCGTACTCTCCTGTACCGCTCAAAAATGACGGCATAGTGTTCAGAGCTATTTTCTGATATAGTACTAGCCTTCTAAGCGTTATTCACGTTGGGTCATTTTACAGGTTTTTTTTCTCCATGGGCTTGTAGTCTATACTGTTTTGATATCAATTTAAAAATGTGTGACAATGGAACAAAAATATTGGCAATATTCGTAGGTATATACAATTATTTTGTGTGTAGCTCTTTCGAGAATCGTTTAGACTCATAACTTAGTAAAAAAAAATTTTTAGTCTAGGATGTCTATACTAATATTATAAAGAGGAAAGATTTGTACCTATTTTTGTATGTTTGTATGTTTGTAATGAATAGGCTCAAAAAGTACTGGACCGATTTCATAAATTCTTTCACCATTCGGAAGCTACATTATCCACGAGTAACATAGGCTAAATTTTATTCTGATAAAAATAGGGTTCCGTAAGATATTTTGGTTTTTCGGACACACGGTGTAAAAAATGTTATTTCGCGTACTAAGATCCCGTTGTAAATCTTAGTTAACGCAGGCGAAGCTGCGGGCAACAGCTAGTCTTTAATATAACACCAAATCTCAAAATCAATGAATAAAATATTAGCTTAAAATATGTTTTTGCTTACATAAATTATCTAATATAATTCGTTATAAAAAATAATCTGTACATTAATTGTTTTATAATAACGAAACTTTAATTAAATAAGACTCTAGGGGTCAGGAATAGATGGCCTCGCTAATGACTTTGATGATTAATGATTCGTCCTGCAATTGATTTTATTAATCAATTTAAAATAACTATAGTAATTTGTGCGCGTGGAGTTGCGGGTTCAAATCCTTTTATAATATGCTTTGATTTGGTATCATTTTTAATATTGTACGTAAAAGGTATTCAAAATCAATTTAAATCATGTTCAAAAGGAATTCCACTGAATATCAGCGTAACAAACTTAGTGATAATCTTTTAAATATCTCGAACATAAGCCTCGTAGCGAAAGCCTTATTCCCAATTTGTAGTTCAATAGCAAACACATTAAGTAATGCTTTATGTAATGTATGTTTGATAAGAGTTAGGCTATATTCATCAGATTAAGCCACATTTCTAGCTTGTTTAATTTTTTTTTAACCTGAGAGTATGAGAGTATCAACGTTTTTATGTCCCACTGCTGGACACGGGTCTCCTCCTCGAAATCAGCCGAGGAGGGTAATGGGTCAATAGTTCACTGCGCTGGCCCAGTGCGGGTTGGTGAACTTCACATACCTTCAAAGACTTTCAATCTCATCAGGCACGAAGGTTTCCTCACGATGTTTTTCTTCTCCGGTGAGCGAGTGATGGTCTGGTGTTTGGGGTGCACTTAGAAATTAGAAAAAACCCATTTCAAGGCATCGGGGGATCAGGATCGAACCCGGAACTCGCATAAGAGGCCGAGTCCATCCACCACTGGACCATCGACGCTTTTTTAACCTGAAATATAGTTTTTAACACATACGATGTTTTACGCTGGAATCGAACCAGCGACATAATGAATTAACCTTGTGTAAAAACGTTAAATTAAAATATCTAGAACGTGGACCGGACATACTGGTGGCGTACTATAATCTCCGACTCATTAAAAGATCAATAATTGAGCAGAAATATTACTAACTCTGTGTTTTTATACATTTAGTCACAAAGTACGTAATAGTGTATATAAAGGTACCTAGTTTTTTTTTAATAACGATATCGTTAAGAATGGATACGATGGTTTTTGGTGTGAATCTATTAAGGCGCGTACACAGTAAAATTAACTCGTGTGCCGTGACGATAAACGACATGACGCTGTTACTCCGTGCGCGTGTTTTATTCATGTATTAGCTGTTGCCCGCGGCTTCGCCCGCGTTAGCAAAAAAAAAGTATTTGCCTTTAATGTAACCTATGTTACTTATAATTCCTCCGAGTATATTATGTACAAAGTTTAATGATGATCGATTGAGTAGTTTTCGCGTGAATACGTAACAAATATCCTTACTTTCACATTTATAATAGGTACTCGTATTAGTAAGGATATAAGAATAAAATTAAGAATATGTTCGATGAATTATTCTTTTGAGGTCCATAGTAGCTAGAAAGTATTTTGTATGTTCGTAATATAAAAACATTAATAAACAGTTATGTATAAAAAGAAATTAGAAGATAAGATTCAAACTTAAATTAGATTAAATTAGTATTATGTATTCAGAATCAAAAAAAAAATTGACAGCTACATTTGACATTGACGTATGAAACCATGAATGCCAATATAAAAACTAAACCTAGTTTATTTAATATAACCAAACAAAACTATGATTAACTCTGATATAGGCACAAGAGTCATTTTAAAGAAGGAGAATTAGGCTTCTAATATCCAAAACTCATTTTTATATAGACTTTAAAGACTCCTCGCGTAGTTTAGAGGATATCCAATAATTAATGTTTTAATGTGTTATCTGTTAAAAACAACGCCAAAATGATAAGGGGCGGCTTTTCGTGGTATTTCTCTCTGTTTCCTGCTAATTAGTGTTCTGGTCGACTCAATTGGGATAAAGGAATATAATAACCTTTACTATTGAGTAAAAACAATGGTTTTTTCCTCATTTTTTAAATCATCAACTTCCGAAGTAGATACATATTGTATTTGGAGCGTGGATGCTGTATTCAGTGTATGTAGGTACAAATTATATAAAACAAGAACCGCCATAGACTATAGACCCTAGTTTGTCTATGGTTGATCTTTGTGCGAATTTATTAATCTGTTCAGACCTTTATTTGAGATTTATTAACAAACTAGTAATCTTACGTATTTTAAATACATAGCCTTATACCTTTTCGATAGCCAATGTGAAAGGGCGCGAAAATGCCACGTTACCATAGAGTGTTTTTTTTTTAATAACACCAAGGTCACGATTAGGAATTCCAATATGCCTATGTCAAAACCACAACAGCAAACATATAATTATCTATAGCTTAAGTATCAATTTGTTTTTACCGCAATGTATAATCACCTTCCCTCGTCCTGTATCGCAATATCTTCAAAATTAGGACTAGATTTTGAGGACATAGCGATGTATAAAAGCCTAACTAAAACGCTTTACAATTATTCACCACGCTATCTATTATTCTGATCGAACTTTTCGGGTAGAAAAGCTAGATAGGTAGGATAATTCTAACACTGATATGTCATGTCAAACTAGTTATATGGCATGTGGCAATATGGCGAACTAGTTTTGTGTTATGACAAAGTTTCTTAATTTTCCGATAGAAAAGTTGAAATCTTATCTGACACTAAGGTGGCAATATCAGAGTTTACTAAAATGGACTTGATGTTAATTGTCTTTGACCATAGACTAGTTTGGCTATTTAAATATATTTCTAGCTGGTACCTACAGCTTGGACTCGAAGAACTCTTTTTTTTCAATTAAAAGAGCTAATCACCATAACAGTTACATTAAAATTACTAAAAGGTTCAACAGTTGACTTAACAAGTCCCGATGGTCATGGGTGAACCATTAGGAAAGACGATATCCGTACAGTGGTCGTGTTAGATAAGAGTATCAAGGGATCTTGTATTGGCATTCATTGGCTGATGATGATGAAATTATGATCGAGTGACCATCTGACTCATTAACGTTTAAGCTTGTGAAACACTAAACAATGTAGTATAATGTATCGACCCTATCATCGCGGCCACATTCGCAACGCCTGATATTCCCAACGATAATGGTAATTGGGTGGCGGAGGAACTCACGGGTGAGATAAATCTGGACTTTCTCCGTGAGGATGGCTTATCCAACCTAAACTACGGTGAGACATAAAAATCTCATGAGACACAATAAAAAAAATATATTAATCTTTAACACTGGCAGGTCCTAGTGTCAAAGAATAAAAACCTAAATGTATATGATATTATACGTGTTATCATTACTTAATATTATAAATGTCAAAGCGTGGATGCTTGTTACGCAAAAACGAATCGACGAATCATCATGAAACTTTGTACATATTCTGGGAGGTACTAGAAGTAACATAGGAAAAAAGGGATTTTTTTACTAACGCGGGCAACGCCGCGAGCAACAGCTAGTAATATGTTATCTTTAACACTGGCAGGTTGTAGAGTCAAAGAATGAAATCCTATACGTACATTTAATTCATTATACGTGTTATAAAATTCTACCTAAATGCCATCCTCTTCTGTTTACTGTTCTGTTTTTAAATATATAGACTATGCAATATAACTATGTGTGCAATAACTAAACAAAAAAAAATTTCAAGGGACTTGAAATTAAACGCTTATTAGTTTATCTTTCAAAAGGCAGGGCCTTGTGATCGCTTGCTAGATATAATATAATTGAAATTTTAGTAAAATAGTCCTCATATAATTAATTATATATATCCAATTTTTCTAGATGCTAAAATAATTGATATTCAATACAAAAGACCCACGTAAATAGGTGTAATTGGAGTCCCTGTAGATTTCCCTAAAGGACTAAGATTTGATCAATACGACTTTGGACCTTATACTTCGCAGACTAAAGTGGCAATTGGCGTAACTGGTATTTCAACTAGGTTTATAATCATGTTATTATTTGCTCTTTGATGCAAACGGCGATAAAATAAAGAGTTCACAAACTGTGACGACGGAAAAATATTTTATACGAGAATAGACAACTCGTTCTACAAAATCAGATAAGTATTTAAGACGCTATTGAAGCACACGCGAATACTACTGAAACAACAACTCTTTACTACAGTCGGATTTTTTACTATTTTTAACGTTGCCCACCTTTTCCCTATCCCCCCAATGGGCCACCGGAATCTCACAAACCGCACGAAAAGCGACAGCATAACCGTCACTTTACGTCGGTATTATGTGAGCAAGAGGTTCCTCCCCGGTCGTGCCGACCCAATTTGGCTGCAAAGCAGCATGACTACCTGTTACAAAATATTGATATACAAAGAATCCAACAGATATACAAAAAAAGTCATATAAGTTCATTATAAACGGTGAAATTCATGGTTAACATTAGAAAACTCTATGAGTCTAGCTTCCTGTGAACTTATACGTCCAATGATTTCAAACTATACAAAACTCGTTTTAGAATCGCGCAGTGTGCGCGCGGCCTTACCTTATCGGATGCTACGTGAGCTAACGGTACATGGAGATGCAACAAAATGTGAAAATATGCAGCCATTGTGTGTTCATGAATTCGGATGTGTTACGATATATTTTTACTAACAAATAGTAACCAATTAGTCGAAAATTGTTTTTTACTTAGTGAAAAAATAGTGGGTAAGTCGGCAATACTTTCGAGTTCTATTTGCATGTTAAATGCCGAAATTGCCGATAAAAGGCTGATAAGGTTAAGTTATTTAAAGTAAAGAATTTAAATAAAAGTTAATTGAATAATAAATAGCCAACCACAATAAGTATAGATTATTCGTAATTTGTTAATACTCCGAACGTTTGTAACAAACTATCTTTCATAATTAGCAATGTAAAATACGTATTTCGATTTAATAAAACAAACAAAAAACACTGTTTGTTCGTTACCTACAAATAAAAACTACTAATAAATATCTAAAGATTCAATAGCTTTAACAAAACTTTAAAATTATAATGTTGCATGTGATAAAAGTAAAATATTTTAACATTGAAAGCTTTTAAGTAAATTCGGAGATAATTCGAAAACATTTACATAATCTTTGTTTAGTAAGGTATGTAATAAAATGTATTATTATTATTGTATGAGCTTTAAGCTTTCTATATTCTTAAAAACTAATCGCCACAAATCAATAAGCTGTTGACATTTCATTATTAGTTATTAAAAAGAAAGTTTCAATTCGCCGACGAGTAAAATAAAAATTATGATTTGAAGCTTATTTAAACTTAAAACTTTGACATCAAATTTAACTTAAATTTTATGATTCTTAATTCTATTTGATTTTGATTTTGACATTAAATATTTGCTAAGCTACTTTATCGTCACCGTTACTTATTTTGACATTCCTATTTGATTAGATAAAGTCGTTTTTAGTTTAGTACCGGTATAAAATAGTATTCAAATTTTTCAAATATATTATACATATTATTTAAATAAGCATATTAATTTATAATTAACTGATAATGTGACGAAAAGGAACAAATTTTATTGTAAAATAAATTTATCTATCTTAATCGGTGAAATTTAACACTTCTTATATTGAAAATTATCTTTATGTGGCTTTTAACGAAAATTATGGGAGAGGCAATAAAATAAAAATCCAGTTTTCTTTTGCGTCCTAAGATTGGTTGTGGTATCTGCGACCCGCTATTTTGGACTAAGAACTTTATAAAAAAAACATTTGGACTATTTTCGTGACATTCATAAATATAAGTTATTAAAAAATGGATGGTAATTGGTATGATATCTATTTCTATTTATAGATACCAATAAAATAATTATAATATCTATGTACACTTACACCACCTCAATCTGGTCCCGTGGTAAATTCTCGAAGAACTTCTGTTACTGGTACTAGACATTGGAAATATATTTAATACTTTAATATTATACATATATTTAAGATTTTATTAAATAATACACATCCGTTTCCTGGCGGTATTCGAACTCAAGCTCGAGCGAAACGCTCAATAGCGTAACGTAAAATATATTTGCTCTGCATTTTAACTTTTCTAAACATGTAAATATTAATTTATTTTAGTCTCATTCATACTAATCTCTAAAGTCGGATAAAAAAAATCATCAAATAGTGTTACAAAATATTTATAAGGAAGGAATATTGCTGTATTTCGTTTTTTTTTTTTAATTTTAGGACAGATTAAATCGCGGAGGACTAAGAGGTCTTAATCCATGGCGCCAATTATAATATGTATATACAACTGATAGCCATTTCTGGAAATATTTGAATTATTAGGCCTCGTTCGGCAAGAGCGCTTATTAAACGAGCGTTATAAAAACGCATAAATGACACAAATGGATAACAATATTGTTCTTATTCATATAATAATAATAATAATATCTTTATTTGGCACAAATATTACATATTATAGTATATAATATTAGAATTGACAAACTAGTTAGTGCTTACACAAATTGCAAAACTTACAGTTCACAGGGGGCCCCAAACTAGGCAGTTCCTGTATCTTGGGGACCAGTAAATTATATTGTGTCTGATATATACAACGGTTTTAAGCGCAGCGCTTTTTAGTCAAATTCTGTTCGATTATCGACTTTAATCGTTGGCAATTAAATCGAATTGAGCATGCCGAACTCGTAACTTCGGGTTTTGACGCGACGCTTATTAAATTCTCGTGCGAACGGGGCCTTATCTTCATTCTATGTGTGTCTGATATATGTAATTATGTTAATACAATTAAATAATACTAAACATATTGTAATCTGACATCTGATTTAGTGTTTATCTCCAATTCCAATCGACCTACGTAAATTTAGAAATGTTTCATTTTAACATAACATATTGTGATTCTCGATTTTATTTATGATGATTATATTAATGTATATCATGTCAAATTAAGTAAAAACCATAAAAAATAAGTATAAAATTGTATACGAGTTCTGGTGAACGAGTTTCCTGTCGTTTATTGAAAGAGACCTATATCCAGTATTGGACGCAAAAAGCACGATAGTGATAATGATGATGATGATGATGACGATGATGACGATGATGATAATGATGATGATGATGATGGGTTTATGTATAATGTAATCTAAATTTGAACATTTCTCCCGCAGGCTGCAAATCGTTTTTCAAGAGATCCGTGAGGAGAAACCTGACTTACTCCTGTAGGGGGAACAGGAATTGCCCAATCGACCAACACCATAGAAACCAGTGCCAATACTGCAGACTGAGGAAATGTCTGAAGATGGGGATGAGGAGAGAAGGTGAGTTCATTCTTTAAAACCTAAAGCCGGAACCGCACGCTTGCCGAGGTTTGGCAAGCCCTCACAAATTCAAACGTGTGGATACAGAGTTGGTTTTAGCTTGCGTAGGTTTGCATGGGTTTGTGGCCGATCCAACGAGTGTCAGTTTTGTTCACAAATCAAAGGGAATTTGCCGCAAGCGCTTGCGATGAGTCCACATGCTTGTGACTTGTGGAGGTTTGGAGTTTGCGGCAAGCCACAAACGTGTGGATCCGGTATAAAATCTATCTTGACTAAAAACGACTAAATATTTCCATTGTGGACTAACAATTCACTAACATATTGTATTGAGATATTTGACGTGTGACTAAATATATCTTTTCTGTTTGCCGGTACATAGTGTTACTATGTAAGTACTATTATGTTATTACGGTCCTAAGTGACCGCTTCAAATCGCGTGACGCGGTCTACGATTTAAAAGTACCTTGAAATTTTATGTAATGTAACGTTTTCTTTGGTATTTTAGTCAGTGTATAAGTTTTAGTCGATTATTATGTGGCTCAGAATGAATTAAGATAAAACTACAAAAAATGGCAAGGAATATTATATTAAATTTATTATAACTGTAAGATAAAATTATTCGGAATGAGAAACTAAAATTATATTCTAATTAAACGAATCCTACAAATTTTATGGCAGTTTATTTTTTGACGGTCTTTGTGTATCATTAGGTAGTTTCTAATAACTTTGTAACATAAGGACGTCTGATACCTCAGTTTACCATGGTCGCTGTAAAGTATACAAAACGTTAAAAAAATGACAAACCGCGATAAACTCAACAAACAAACAAAAGAAAACAATAACATTACATTCTTAAGCTAAGTTACGATATCTAACCGAAACTAGGATTTCAAATGATCTACACAATATTTAAGATAACGATACGCATAAGATACTAGCTGGAAGTTAATTATTAGTTATTCCACCATTTATATTATGCTCTTAGAACAATATCGACAAAAGTCACTGCATCTGCACATGCAACTGTCATATTGCATAGAAATGCACACATCACACAGCATATAAAAAAGTAAAGTATCAACCCTTTATGTCCCACTGCTGGGCACAGGTCTCCTCGAAATCAGACGAGGAGGGTAATGGGCCAATAGTTCACCGCGTTGGCCCAGTGCGGATTGGTGAACTTCACATACCTTCGAAGACTATCAATCTCATCAGGCATGCAGGTTACCTCACGATGTTTTCCTTCACCGGTGAGCGAGCGATGGTCTCGTGTTTGGGGTGCACTTAGAAATTTAGAAAAACCCATTTCAAAGCACACACGGGGCGGTCAGGATTGAACCCGGAACCTCTCGCATAAGAGGCAGAGTCCATTCACCACTGGACCATCGTCGCTCAAGACACAGCATATAGTACATTAAAAATCTTATAAAGTGCACAGCTCGCAAACTTTAAACTATTGCTAAGAAATGCCCGTTATGTTGCGACAACAGTCGACAATTCTATATAAGGATATAAAAACTAAGGAATTACTCATTTTAATATATTTTCACTCGTGTTAAACTATTCGATATCCACGTGCCATAAAATTTTATTTGAAACGATCATTATTAACCCGTTAAGTAGCGAAAACCTACGCAATTCGAGTGAATTATGAGAGGTGAATATTTTAAGTTTATCTGAAACATATATTATATTACATTAGAATCTCCAACGAATACGGAATCGCTTTAATGACTGCTTTATCTATTTTATAATTATTGTCTACCCACAATGATTAAATTATGGCAAAGTTGTTTTGTTAGTGATAAGGCTATCTTGGTCGTATCGAAATTATGAGTAAGCTTTTAAGCTCAGTATTAAGGTATGGAAACTACGAACGAACGCTCGAAATGGTACACTCATGCTCTAAGCGAACCTCGCGGTGCTGTCAGTAAATGGCCTTTAAATTTTAAATTTCGAATTCAGATAGAGAAGGTTCTCTATCCGAATTCGAGTACCCCAAATACTTCACTACTTTATTTAATAAAATAACTAAGAACACAACATAACACTATCCCATACAAAATTAGTGACAAGATTAAAACATCACTCTTGTCTTGCATATTACATGGCCATTACTAAATCAATATAATAAAACCTTCATTGTATTGCCACTTATTACTATTAATTAAAAATTAATAATTGTTCCTAAGATTAGCGCGTTCAAGCAAACCCTCCAAGCCTTTTTTTCGCGATAAAGGTAGTCTATGTCCTTTCCCAAGCTCTGGCCTATATGCGTACAGAATTTCATAAAAATCGGTGCAGTGGCTTAGGCTTGAAAGCGTAAAAGACAGACAGAGTTACTTTCGCATTTATAGTATTAAGTAGGAAGTATTAAGATAATAATAATAATATGTCTTATACATCAGAATAACAGAGGCTATAATTTATAAAGATATTGCCCAAAAGTCCTGCGCAGACGCAGTCGCGGTTACCAGTTATTAAATAAATATAAAATCTAGCTTAAAATGTGAAGTCACTTGGCATAATATTTCCACACATCGCTGTAAAAAGGCTTATAATAATTATCCAAAACGTTTTCACTCATGTCTTTTCATCCAGTTAGAATTTAGATATTGTTCAAGGCAAAATTACATTTTTATACATTTGCAAACATTTTCTGTGGTGCTTAGAAATGGTTTTAGTCTTTTCTAAGTGCATTGGTCCATCGCTCGCTCATCGGTGAAGGAAAACATCGTGGAACCTGCATGCCTGATGAGATTGAACGATCCTGAAGGTGTGTGAAGTTCACCATCGCATTGGTTCAGCATCGGTGAACTATGGCTCAATACCTCGCCTGATTTCGAGGAGACCGGTGTCCAAAAGTGAGACAATGTAAAAAAAGCTTTAACCCATAAAGGATTAAAGCTTTTTTTACATTCGTTTCGTCATTCATCAGGACCACTACACATGGTATCGGACTGATCATGATAATTGCCACGGTAATTGTTTTATCGTTAAAGGACAGATATCTATTAAGTACTAAGTGTGAGGTAATTAGCCTAACCATTAATTTGAGTGTCATTTGTGGCCAAGGGCTAACTGAATAGCCGTTAACGAGCTAATCATTATCACCACGCTCGTGTGCTCTACATACTAGTGTCAATAGACGTACTCCATCATCAGGCTCTATCCCTGAACGAACTGAAAGGCCTCCCTGAATAAACGCCAAGATGGACGATCCCTTGCCACTCGCATCCAATACGGACTGGCGACTACACGGGACCAACACTTATAACGTTTTTTTCTAATAACATAGAAGGGCAAACGAACAGCCGAAGCCTTGCGACTATCGACGCCCATTAACATCCACATAACCGGAGGTTATGTGGATGCGTTGCCCTCCTTTTCCCTAAACCCTCAATGGGCCACAGGAAACTCACAAACCGTACGAAACGCGACAGCATAGCTGTCACTTTACTCCGATTTCATGTGAGCGACAGGTTCCTCCCTGGTCGTGCCGGCGCGATTTGGCTGCTAAGCAGCATGGCACTACCTCCTAAAAACGTCTACGTAAACACGGCTTCCACTCTTGAACTTTATTGCCGCCAATCGGCCATTAGTTATCTTAAGTGTGTCCAGCCTACTAACACTTCAATTCTTCGCGGTAGCTTTAGTTATTTACTTTCTTTAAAACTAAACAACGAATCTTAGATGTGTTGCCATCAACATTTGCGCTATTCGTTATTCTTTATTTAGCTTTTTTTTGCTTAGGAACCGGTGGTAGACTCAATTGACGTTCAAAAAGATACTTTGATGGTACTATTTTGAATAATAAAATTTGACTTTGACTTTGACTAATTAATCGTAATAGACTTAGGGGATCTCAAATTCGAATCCCTTCATAGACAGATTCTATCTCATAAATGTACCGTGTTTATCGTATATAATATACACACACACTAATAAGATTCAATAGCGAAGGCCGCGTTTAGATAGACGAAGTGGTGGTCGGCCATTAACCAGGTGGAAAGACGATCCGTGTTGGATGCGAGTTGCAATCGGTCATATTGGCGTTCATTGAATTGAATATTGTTGAAAGGCTATGTTATGAATAGATGAAGGCTGATGATGATGATGATATACATTTTTTTATACTATATAGTATAGTAGTAGTAAGTTAATGAACCTAGTAAAGTTAACGTGGTGTAATTGCCAAATATATTATTTCTACCATATTATCAGCATCTAATCTAGGTAGGTAGTATTTTTTCTACCATCATGCATTTAAAATACGAAACAATTAGTGTGAAATATGGTACGTATAGTATACCCCATGGTCAGGTTATGTGGTCGTCTTGGGGCAGGTTCAAGCGACCGGTCCGGGGTCAATATCACACCTGCTCATTACGGACCTTAGGATCGGATTAATATGGAGACTTAAATCATTATTACCCGAATAACATCATCGAATAACATGATTATTTTAATCAAATCATTTATATTAACTATCCCCTTTCCAAATTTAATCAAAATAAGATTATCGTTATTTATATATTTATTCTGTGCGTGTGTTTGTCACTGAACTCCTCCTAAACGGCTGGACCGATTTAAATGAAATTTTCTGTGTACCTTTAAGTGGATTTGAGGATAGTTTAGATTCACAAATCAGCCCGGCAGATGGCGCTGCGGTCGGTATCTAGGCTATTTATCTATAATGCAACTAAACGGCTTGATCGATTTGTATCTAAAGAACAGCGTCTGTTGGGTCCGATATATTATTTTATACATTGTTTAAGCACGAAAAATTAACAGACATTAACATTTTTTTATTTTATGCCCGAATAAAACGTTTCCCGCCAAAACGCTAAACAATGTAACTGAAACTGACCATAGACAAAAATAAAAAATATTTCGACCTCAAACGAGGGCATATCACCTTTGCACGTCATTAGTAACCCTTCCTTATGACGTAGGACCGGAAAGGACAAGTAACCGGGTCCCAGCCCTAACCTATTTCCAACAAACGATTTGTTTGTCAACAAAAGAAAGGTGCAAAAGGTCGTTTTTTATCTATAAGTGTGCTTCTTTGTTAATCTAAGCATCAACATTGAAGATCTAGAGATCGCTCTTCGCTTTGTTGTTTTTTCTGAGATGTTTTGTAAAACGTTTTAGTGGTTGAAAAGGCGCTACTATGATCGGCTTATCTGTTGTAATCGAATCTTTGTAATCGTTTCTTTCGTCAACTCTATTGTCGGCATAGTGCTCTATGGCTCCGAAGCTTTTGTTTTTGGTTTTTTTGTTCGAAATTCAAAATTCATTTCTTATATTTACAATACTTGGAGATATTTTTTAGCCTTTAAATGGCTCCATTTTCTAAATGTGAATAAACATGTTAAAGTAAAGCATTTTTTATTTAGTATTTAGTAAGTTATCTTTTATACGTAACGGGGGTTTAACCAAATTATTAATATTAACCATGACACATACGTTCATGGTTCATTTAACAAAAATAGATTGCATTTATAAACCGATGTTAATTCCTCAAAGAAGCGGTTTTTCGTCTCAAATAATATTACGCTTTACTAGGTCTTACAATAACATCCAACAAAACTCAACCTTTCCAAATTCTGAACTTGTTCTCTATGCAAATTGACCTTTTTAAATTAGATAGAAAAGATACCCTGAAAGTTATAGGCTGAATTTCAGTATATTAAAAGTTGTTTCACCCAACAAAAACATGTGATTTGGTGTATTTATCAAGGCTTTCAAGTATTGAAATAATTCTGGCTAGGTCACTCGCTTTTTAGGAGAACTGGAAATAATATGATTCTCCTATATTCCTTGATTAGATATTGATTCTAATTTCTAAGTTCCAACTTGAAATTGAAACGTTTGGCTGTTGACATTAAAAGTTGCGCCATTTTATTCTCCTCCTTCTTCTCCATATTATTATCGTTGTGCATTTGCCAAATGAATAGTATTGATTAATTAACAACATTAAAGGACCGGTTTGAGTGCATAAAATAAAAACCCCGCGCCAGCCGCGAACAATGGCGGACACCTTTTGTTTAGGGCACATCAATCAAAATACATTGTTTGGTGTGTCTTAATAAGTTTTTGTGCTGGACCGGTCATTTAGAAAGATTTTCGCCATTACGCTTTGTGGGGTACATTGTTTAAATACTTTTTTAGGCGCAATTTGCATTGCAAAGGGTTTTTGAGTTTTGACGGCCAATATGTCAAAATGTTGCACTGTATGTGTGTCTTTTTTACTAATGCTAAAAAAATCTATTTTAAGAATGTATTATATACTAAAATGGAATAACACATACACATATAATAAAACGCTCTTTAACATAAGTAGATCGTTAACAGGTTATAAAACGGACTACCAAAATAAAACAAAAATAAACCATAGAGAACCAAAAAAGAGCTTATATTAAATTACGTGACGCATTTTACGACGGCAGCACTGAGACCTTTAGAACAATTTGGAACATAACAATAAGCACCGCCATCACGCGACCAAGCGTAAAACTGTCCATCGACAATAGAATCTATCCATCCCACAAACCTTGTCAAAATCAACAACATTCCCATGGGCAAATTATCGCAATGTTTGCATCAATATAATAAACGCCTTGCAAACGCCTCGCAACTTTCAAAGGGGAAGAGCTTGGGGTGTCATTTAGCGTCTTAAGCCCAGGTGTGGTCATTGTTGACCAACTGACCATACACGTAACCGTGAGAAACACTGACCGTAAACATTAAAAAGACAAATTAATTTTCGTCCGACCAGCGTCGACTTCTTCGAATCCAGCGGAATGCCGAGATGTAATCATTTCTAGCGTAATAATTGTGACATGTTTCATACGATCCCGACCATAATGGAGTGTTCTGGGTAAATTTTATCTGTGGCAGTAAAGATATAATCTGTACGTGCCAACGCGTTCCCACGTCGCGAAAAATCAAAGAGCCCTATGGTCAAAAGTTTGACCGGAACATTAATATTTGAAAATATTGGACCGGTTTTGGCAAACCTTGCGACTAATTATGCTACCTTTTTGCACGATTTGCATGTGAACCAAGGGTTCAATAGATACTGCCATAATCTGTTATTGAAGGGTATTGTAACGTACCCTTTAGTTGTTAGAAATTCGATAGCTTTCCGCTACTAATTCTCTTTCAAGCATCACATTTCGTTGCGGTATTAAGTTAGTTCTTTGCATAACCGTCCGCTTTATTATTGAAATGGATATTCGATTACAATAAAACGATGAAACGTCTTAACCATAGATCCATTGAATAATTTACCATAAACAAAACAACTTATTCGATTTTTAAATTGATTCCACGAAATTTTAGAATTATTCTGAGATACACTTTTCAATTGGTGGTAGACTCAATTAACGTTCAAAAAGATACGTTGATGGTACTATTTTGAATAACAAAAAAAAAATGTCCTAATATGTGAGGAATTATTGTAAGCTTTAGGTAGACGAAGTGTTAGCCGGAAAGGCGATATCCATACAGTGGCAGATCCGTTTTGGATGCGAGTGGCAAGAAATCGGTGTTCAGCGGTGCACGAATACAGGTTGATGACGATGATATTGTTAAGAATGATTGTGTTGTTCCGCCCAAAAATTAAATAATTAATACACCTCATAATATGTAAAAGTTTTCCATCCAAGAGTACATCTTCTTTATATAATACGTCTGAGACGGCTTTCGTAAAATTTTGCAAATATATAGAATATCTAGATCTATAAAGACGAAGATACAGTAAGTAATATTTAATATCATCATCATAAGCCTCTACCCGTCCAGTCCTAAACATAGGCCTCCCTCAATGAACGCTAAGACGACCGATAACATGCACCAACCTCTGCACGGAAATCACCTTTTTTTTTTGAATTCATCATCGACTGAGTTTGCCGATCTGCCTGCTCATCGTGGCAATTATAGCGTGGGCTACGGACATCTTTAAGCATTCTTTTACCAATTGTTTTTATTCCAACAAGGTTCGGTATACCGATATTAAAATCTCATACGATTTCTAAGCCAATCAAAAACAACTTTAAAATAAAATCGTTATAGAAAACGATTGGAAGTGTAAAATCATTTGTTGTGGATCAAAAGACCCCCCTCCCCCATCAATCACCTCACGATATAGATGATGTATGGTCCAGAGCTCCGGAGCCGAGGCAGGTCGGATAATTACTTTAAAAAATTTGACGGATGCCTTTATCTTATTGTTAGTGAAATATTACTTCATTTGCGCGTATTTTGTATGAGGTATAAGGGAGTTGAAATGACAGGTATTACGAAGATATACATCCTCATCATCATCAGCATACTCTTCGTTATCATCTACATGTCAAATCTTAAAATATATTGACAATAATTCATTAATTGTTCTTCATGTTTATCTAGTAGAGAAGCTGTCAATTTAATATTTTTATATGTCAAAATTTAATAATTTCAGTTACATTTTTTTAACTATAGTTAAAGTATAGTCTGACTTTATTATAGCACTTATGTTTTTTTTAAGGATTTAACCTAAAAACATATATCGATCAATCGACGTAAAAAAGATAACACCTTATTTTCAAAATCCATTTACACACACGCATTCATCACGACACCAGCCCGTCAAAACCTGCCGGGAATCGAAGCGGGACCCCCGCGGTGGGATAACGAACGGTGATTTATAATGTACCATCGCCGAGATGAATTTTATCATCGCTATTACATTTAACACCATCTAAATACCCGTAAAGTGAGAAAATTGTAAACGGTATCAATTTCTTTACTTTTATGATGATTTTTAGGGGTCATTACATACAAGAAACAGAATGGAACCCTTTATTTTACACTTCATTTCATGTCTGTCAAACCAAAGCCTATATAGTACTAGTTGTTGCCCTTGGCCCTTTTTTAATGTATCCTATGTTACTTCTAGTACCTCCGTGAATATGTGTACAAAGTTTCATGATGATCGGTTGAGTTGTTTTCGCGTGAAAGCGTAACACACACCCTACTGTCGCATTTATAATATTAGTAAGGATTTCTCATTGATATAATATAATCACGAAATTTGGCAAAAAGCTAAGCGTCAATTAAATTATTTAAGAATTATTAAAAAAAAAGCATCTTTTAAGCTACAACAAAACTTAGCACCCTTAGGGCCTGTTTCACAATCTCAAGTTAAGTTCCCAATAGGCTATCGGCAACATATTTGACAGATAGAGTATGGAGTATCTGTCAAATATCTGTCAAAAATGTTGCCGATAGCCTATTGGGAACTTAACTGGAGATTGTGAAACAGGCCCTTATTTGTTTTATTTTGATGGTGCTGCTTGTTTCCATAAACAGCTTTTTATTGAAGTTGGTACATAAAATACGTACCAGATAAACAATATTACATTATTTGATAACCAATATTATAATAAGATGGATTGCTTTACCACTGCTGTGATACGAAGATTATTAGAGTGGGCAAACTGACAGTCAGTTCACATTTTGGACAGTTGATTGCCGACATCCGTAGACACTTTCCTAGAGGATTAACAGCTACTTTGGCGTTAAAATATGAGTATGCTTTCTTAAATAGGAATAGTAAAGATGGCGGAATCCGTCGAAATAATTATCATCAAATCGTTACTATCATTAAATACTTCGTTAATTCACCCGCCAAAAAACCTGGTCTTAAGTTTACATATTAGTGAGTTCAAAAACAGTTTCAAATCAGATAGGTTACGAACACTTTTAATCCTTTTCCGTATAAGATATGAACAGAATCTGGTTCGTCTTTATAGAATTTTCTGGTCGGTATTTTCTCAGGCGGTGTAATGCACAGTATGTACATTGGGCCCTACTAAACCTGTTTGAGTCGACTTATATTCGTGCTTCATAGTTTCACTTCTATTAAACGGTTATAGGTATAAGTTCAAGTATTAAACGGCGTATGCCTCGTAGTGAAATAAATAAATATTACTAAGAACTTATTTGATGCGAGTGGCAAGGGACCGGTCGTCTTGGCGGTCATCGAGGGACCTATGTTCAACGGTGAATGGATAAAGGCTGATGATGATGATGATGATGATGATGATGAGGGAATCGTTTTAGCAAGGGAAATAAAAACATTTATGTCAATACACATACTCGCTCATGATCTGGTGCAGATTTATTCCTAATACAAATTATCTGCACTTGGCGGTATTGGGACCCACAACCGCTGCGTAAAGTGTCCAGTAGCCATCTCACGCCACGCCAGATAAGTCAAAAAGCCAGCCGTGAAATGACAAAAATGGCAAAAAACGACTTAACTGAGGAAAAACAAAAGAGTACAGATATTTATTCATAATGAAACTAAGGAGTCTGAGCGGATTTGCGTTTTCGAAAAGTGATAATTAAAATTGTTGTGTCCTATCATAGCCCGATTCTTTAGGAAGAATGGGCCATTTTAATATTATTTTTAATTATATTAGTGAAATCGTGGGAATAACTAGTTAAAGCTAACAAGCTTATAGTTTAGCTAAAATATTTTAGTTTACTCAAACCGCTAGCTGAGTTATATGTATCATAAACTAAGTTCGCAAGTCATTTTTAAGAGTGTATGACATTTTCTTGTAAGTAATTATTGTCTTGCTTATAATGTTTATTATTTATGATTTTTTTATTACATTTATACGTATGATTTTTTGAGTATTTCTCGAAATCAAACTCAAATATGTAATAATTAAAAAAAAAGATGAAATTCTGTCCACTTCGGATTATTCTTTCATGTCATAAGAATGTCTTGCCCCATCAAAGTGACCGAACGCGAGCTTTGATATTAAGTTATTTATATTTGAATGTAAATTGTCAATACGGTACGTCACTTAAATAATGCTTAACCCCAAATTTATATTCACGTGGGTGAAAATATTTTGAATATTGTCAATATTTGTTGATCGAATTCGAATATAATTATGATAAGAAGATTATCGAATCAAACTTGAGTTTTCATTGAATCGTGTGGAAATAATTTATAAGAAACGGTTTATGCAGGTATTTTATCCTATGTATTAGGATTATACACGTTAATGTTTTTACGGAGCCTATCTGTTGGGTATGTAAGAAGTTTTATCGAAATAAATTAATAAATATTCTATAATGACATATTACTATCCTGTACATTTATTTTGAGTTTCTGAACATGTGTTAAAAGAAACATTTTTTGACGTGACAACGTCCTATAAATTGGTTTGCCGGGTGACACTTCAAGAAACTGCGTTACGCTCCGCTCACGTTATGCGCTCACAATGAGAGCGAGTGAGAGGCACGCGTCCCTTCCACTCGGGCATGGTTAGCCCGCCTAAGAGCGATAGAGACAGACATAAAAATTATTTTACCACTCAAAGTCGTTGTCACGTAAAACTTTCGCCCGTATACCGACTTTACAGGCAACCAATTTTTTATATAAAATTAACTACCTAGTTATAGGCATGACAGCTCTCCTAGACAGAAGTGACACGAACGCTAAACGAATAGAATAGAATACTTAAAGTATCAACCCTTTATGTCCCACTGCTGGGCACGGGTCTCCTCCTCGAAATCAGGCGAGATGGGTAATGGGCCATAGTTCACCGATACGCTGGCCCAATGCGGGTTGGTGAACTTCACATACCCTCAGAGATTTTCAATCTCATCAGGCATGCAGGTGAGCGAGCGATGGTCTCGTGTTTGGGGTACACTTAGAAATTTAGAAAATCCCCTTTCAAGGCACAGATGGGGGGGTCAGAATCGAACCCGGAATCTCTCGCATAAGAGGCCGAGTCCACCTACCACTGGACCATCGTCGCTTCATAGAATAGAATACATATTGTATGGAAATGACACTAGCTTTTTGATATTTTTTGCCAATTGCAATTTGACAGCTTGTGTCATTCCCATACAATAAGTATTCTATTCTATTCTATTCATTTAGCGTTTGTGCCACTTGTCTAGTGGAGCTGACCAGGCAGCGTCACAAACCGTCCCTCAAGTGGCACTAGAAGTATGCTTTCATTAAAATCAGTGTAGTATTTTGCGTGTGAACTGTGGGTGCGATTTTTAGATATTTACTGTGTTCAAGCGAATTCCAATTTTTTTTAAATTATTTGGCAACACCTGATTATCCACTGGTGTGGCGGATCCATAAACAATATCTATCTATCACTTTATCATCATCATCAGCCTTTATCAGTCCACTGCTGAACATAGGCCCACCTCAATGAACGCTAAGACAACTGATCCCTTGCTACTCGCAGTCTATCACTTACCATCCAATAACCTGACTGTCCGTTAGCAGGCAACCTTAAATATAAATAATAACATTGTATCCGCTAGTTTAAGTAAAAACCTAGCGTGCTCATGTTACGTGAATCATCTAGAAATTCGTGAGGTAAAGAGGTTAGGTTAGCGGAGTAGAGGTTGCTGGATAACGTGCGAGAGGGACAGAGGATCCCGTTTTATGACCCCGGCTCGTATGGCGTCGGTATTCGCCGTTTAATATCATATACGGTACACATTTGAGATGAACGCGAGTTCGAATCCAAGTGTCTTTGTGTAGCGGCTTCGAATCCCGAAATAAATTAAGAGTAAATAGGATTAAGATGGTATATCACTGGTTCGAATCCCGGCAAGTGACAATTTATTAATAGATGTGTGTGTATGTTTATATGTGCGTTTATAGAGTTTAAGGGTGGAAGGGATGCGATGTGTCGAAAGTTCCCGGCTGCAAGGGTAGGTACCACCATCTTGCGTTGAAACAGCTTTGCTGTGTTTCGGCAGGCAGGATAATTACTGACACTGAGGCTTAACATGAGTTGTCTGAGTATATATTTATAACTAGCTGTTATCCGCGGCTTCGCTCGCGTTGGAAAAAAAATCCTTTTTTTTAATATATCCTATGTTTAATGTTACTTGTAGTACATCCGAGAATAAGTGACATGATGATTGGTTAAGTAGGTTTCGAGTGAAAGCGTAACAAACATCCCTACACATTTATAATATTAGTAAGAATATTTTCAAGCTTAATATAAGTTACACCACTGGGTAAGGGTCTCCTCCTCGAAATCAGGCGAGGAGGAGTTATAGTTCACCGCTGCCCAGTACTGGGTTGGTGAACTTCACACACCTTCAAAAGACTTTTAATCTCATCAGACATGCAGGTTTCCTCACGATGTTTTCCTTCATTGGTTAGTTCCAGGTAAGCTAGCTTATGGCATGGGTAATGTCTACTATTTACCATAGAGTAGGACGTCTGTCAGTTTGTCTATTCAACTAACATAAAAAATATACGGTCGAATTGAGAAAAGTCTCCTTCCTTGAAGTCGTTGAAAAATGTTTATTTATATATATACATTATTAGTTACAGTCATCATCATCATCATCATCATCATCATCAGCCTTTAGCCGTCCTTTGCTGAACATAGGCCTCCCTCAATGAACGCCAAGACGTCCGATCCCCTGCCACTCGCATCCAACACGGACCTGCCACTGCACGGAGATCGTCTTCCCACCTGATTAATGGCCGACTAACACTTCGTGTACCTAAACGCGGCCTCCACTCCTGGACCTTATTGGCCCATCGGCCATCCGTTCTTCTTAGTTACAGTATTAGTATTTAATTAAATTAGTCAACAGAAAAAGTTAGCCGGTACGCAAGAGTTGAGACGAGTATAGGATGGGAAAGAGCATAATATTTTAATATCATCATCATCGCTAGAATCTTCTCTCACTGCTGGACATAATCTTTTTTGAATGAACGAAGAGAAAGCCATTATTATTATAATGAGTCAAATTGTTACCAATTTTGTTAAAACGTTAATAAATTTAGATTATTTTTTTTAAGAATTCCGTTTCATTAAGCACAGAATATTTCACGAGAAAACGTGAATTCCGATCATAATCAAAAAAGCATTTTTAGAACACATTATATAAGTAATTTTAATTTTATAAGTTACAGTTACAAATTGCAACCTTGGCGTTTATATGAAAGTGACCTATGTGCAATGTGTACCAGAGGTACGAAGAGTACCAACGAAGACGGTTGACAGAATGATGATGATGATGAATGTAGTGGTGATGATGATGATGATGCAGTAGCTGGATGCGAGTGGCTATGGGCCGCCTTGATGTTCATTAATCGTGTCAAAAATGGTCAGAATAAGGTTGATAATGATGATGATTAATGGTTCATTTTGGTGATGGTCCAGTGGTGGGTGCACTTGGTCACTTATGCGAGAGGTTCCGGGTTCGATCCTGACCCCGCGTGTGCCTTGAATTGAGTTTTTCTAAATTTCTAAGTGCAACCCACACACGAGAGTCGTTCGTTAACCGGTGAAGGAAAACATCGTGAGGAAACCTGCATGCCTGATAAGATTGAAAGTATTTAAAGGTGTGTGAAGTTCACCAACCCGCATTGGGCCAGCGCATCGGTCAACTGTGGCCTATTACCCTCCTCGCCTGATTTCGAGGAGGAGACCCGTGCCCAGTGTGGGACATTACTGGAATGATACTTTACTTTTTTTTTCGTTTTTCCAAAATGAATCGAGTAGAAAGCGGTATTTCAGTTCATTTTGAGTAGAAGCCGCGTTTAAATATAAGAAGTGTTTAATCGACCACTAACCGGATAGGGAAGATGATCTTCATGCAGTGGCCGATCCGTGTGATACGAGTGGCAAAGTATCGGCCCTCTTGGCGTTCATTGAGAGAGACCTATGTTTAACAATGCATGGTTAGAACTTAGATGATGATGATGAATTTGATGGACATCACCGCACCATAACAGCTGAATCACTATTCAAGTAATATTTTAAACTAACGTGGTATATCTTAGCTTTTACAACTTTTACTAACGTGATAATTATTTACCCTATTTTTCAATTTTGTCACTGCGTACGTTATTACGACAATATCCACGAATGTCTTGTTATCTTTATAAACCGTAGGTTCTATCTAGAAATATTACTTTTTTATATCTCAATAGGCCTCTCTCAATAAATAAATAATAATAGTGGACGGATAAAGGCTGATGATGATGATGAAGATGATATCTTAATATTTACAGAATACCTTTTTTTATAATGAAGGAATCTGCTTAATTAAGTCACTATCCCTTCTAACTTAACTTCAAAAAGCCGAGTTGATTGATAAAACCCAAATTGACCCTAAATTGATAAGGTCTGATCACCACGCGCCCGGTTAGCATATTTTAAAAATTATTCCATAATATTAATTGCTTTACAGATAAAATTTTAAACATTTGTAAAATTTATCACCCTGTATAACTTAATTAGTTGTAATTAAAATTTTTGTGATAGTTTTTATCGTGCCGTTTAGTTGAGAGCTGACGATTTAATAAACTATCTATACGGTCATGGTTTCAATTAAAATTATTCAGATCAATTTACCATGGCGACTCAATTGGAACGTTTTTACTTTGATATTTCTCTTTTATCTTATAATATTGAGTAAAGTAGAAGTAGCTTTTATTAAAGACAGTCTATGTAACTAGTAAACGCTTTATTCACTTGTAATAAGATTGATTTTCCTTTTATAAGAAATATTTTGAACACTCTGTATACTTAGATACTATTAAAGTTTATATTATATGCTAATATATATATATATATATAGAAACTGTAGCAGAAAATATGTTGCGCAGATATTTTTGACTTAGGATGCTCAAAAAAAAAATGACAACTTTGAATGCTTTGATATTGAATTTGTGTCCGTCACATGTTTTTGGGTAGTTTGGGAGTTAAGATTAATCTGATGATGACTGTACAGAGGCTGTGTATTTAAAATATTTCTATACAAATAATTTAAGTGCACCCCAAACACAAGACCATCGCTCGCTCACCGGTGAAGGAAAACATCGTGAGGAAACCTGCATGCCTGATGAGATTGAAAGTCTTTGAAGGTATGTGAAGTTCACCAACCCGCACTAGGCCAGCGCGGTGAACTATTGACCCATTACCCTCCTCGCCTGATTTCGAGGAGGAGACCCGTGCCCAGCAGTGGGTCACAGAGGGTTGATACTTTACTACTTTTTATACAAATAATATTAGCTATAAAACTTGACGTGTCACTAAAAAGTCATCTCACAAAGTCTGTTCGCTGTTCACACGCTGTTAGGCAGGTGATGAGAGAATAGTCTTTGTGCTAGAATCGAATTCACTACCTTCATAATCCCTGCCCACGTAACATTCATAAAAAATTACCAATTTTTTATCCGGTGACAAAATCGATAAAGTACAATCGATAATCGAATAATTATTCAACTTTCTTTCACAATAACTCGAGTTCCTAGTTAGCCGATAGATGTCGCTGTGTCGGAAATACACGGTTTTGAAAAATTACCAACATAAATAACAGATTATCGCTAACAAGGTTTAAACGGTAAATTAAGTTGTGGTATATACACTCGTAGTATTACTATTTAACCGACTGCCTCAGTGTTATGTTTCGAATGTATGTATGTACTTTTAAACGTTGAAAGGTTTTATTGAGTGTATGTATTTATTTGTCACTAGCTGTTGCCCGCAGCTTCGCCTGCGTTAATTTAGATTTACAACGAGATCTTAGTTCCCCAAAGTAAGTAACTTTTTTGGTTGATTTTTTACACTTTGTGTCTGGAAAACCCAAATATCTTACGAAACCCTTTTTTTTTAATAAAATTTAGCCTAGGTTACTCGTGGATAATGTAGCTTTCAAATGGTGAAAGAATTTTTGAAATCGGTCCAGTACTTTTTGAGCCTATTCATTACAACCAAACAAACAAACAAAGTTTTCCTCTTTATAATATAAGTGTAGATGTAGATGATCGAAAATTACGTAGGTATGGTGTACTTACGTATTTAAGAGTGAGTACAAAAAATACTGATTTAGGCACAGATTAATAAATAATGACAGATGGAGCATGCCGAACACCCGAGTGACCAGTGCGAGCACCAAAGCTAATACAAATTCAAAAGCGAACACAATCTAATAGACGTTTCTATTCCCGTGGGACTACAGGGATACATTATAGCCTATGTGTTATTCTGATATGTATGCTATATTATTGTAAAGTTTCATAATAATCCAATCAGTATTTCCTGACGTGAAAGAGTAACAAACATCCTTACTGTGGGTAGGGTATAAATTATATTTAGAGGTCTCGTGTTCGACAGTGGACGGATTAAGGCTGATGATGATGATGAAATTCGGGACGAATGCTGGTGGATCTCTGAAATTACTTCATTTATGTTTTTGGCCGGCTGGTCTGATGCTCAGTCAGTGTATTCAGGCAGCAGCGGTCGGGGAAAAATTAAAAAAAAAATTGAATGAGTGAATGAATTTGAATTAAGAATACTTATAGAAAAACCTAGTGTACATACATACATGTCACTCGTATCACGATTTGTATTTATATAAATTTCTTACCTCGACGACCTCTGTGGCTCAGTGGTTAGCTCGTTGGCGCACAAGCCCCTCCGGCTAGCGGGTTCGAATCTCGCTAGGGAACAAAAAAAAGTATATTTGTTCCTGGGTAATGGATGTGTTACACATGGGAGAATATCTCAAGGACTCAAAGACAAAACAAAAATTATGAGCAATTACCACGCGGCACCCATCCTGGTCGATAATAACCCACTCGAGTACGTACAACAGTATATATACCTAGGCAAACGAATCTCTTTCAACAAGAACAGAAATTTAGAAGAAGTAGACAGAAGAATAGCCATTACATGGAACAAGTACTGGGCTCATAAAGAGATATTTAAGTCGCAGCTTCCATTACCAACTAAAAAAATTGTTATGGACTCAGCTATTCTACCATGTCTCACTTATGGCTGCCAAACTTGGACATTTGACCGAAAAATTTGTAACAAAATTCAGACTACTCAAAGGAGAATGGAGAGAAGTTGCCTAGGTATAAAATTAAAAGACAAGGTAAGAAATGTAGAAATCCGTAAGAAAACTAAAGTTAATGACGCGCTTAATTTTGCCCTGCAACGGAAATGGACGTGGGCAGGTCATGTGGCCAGATATGACGACGATAGATGGACCATAAGGTCAGTAAAGTGGTCTGGACCAAAAGGTTCCAGAGCGAGAGGTCGTCCATGTGCCAGATGGGCGGACGAGATTGTAGCGACGGCAGGTCAAAATTGGCTAACCACAGCCACGAATAGGAAAAAGTGGAATTCATTGGAGGAGGCTTTTACCCAAAGGGGGTCCATACTAAAGTCTTAGCTATAATATAAAATACTAATTTTATAAAAAAGAAATGTAATATTTTTTTCATAACAACGTATATGTATATTAGTTTATAATTTGTTTTACCTAACCCAACTAACTTAATGTATGGAATAAATAAAGCTTTTATTATTATTATTATTATTATTATTATTAATGGATGTGTATTATTTATAAAAATCTTAAATATAAGTATTAATATAAAATGTATTAAATATATGTATTTCCGTTGTCTGGTACCCGTAACACAAGTTTCTTCGAGTACTTACCACGGGACCAGATTGACGTGGTGTAAAAGCACCCATAGATATTATTATTATTATTACCTAAATTATCCTGTTCTTGTGTGCTTATTTTGGGCTAAGGAATGCTCATATTGGCTAGAATAGGCTAATATATGTTAAGACGGTCGCGAGTTCGATTCCCGCCAAATTATGTTTTGTATGACGTATGTCTGCAGTGGGATATTCCTAGCAACACTAACCTACCACGGATTACATTAACGTGGTGTTTTATATCTTCATCAAATACAATCTTCATTAACTTTGGTGATTGGACAGCTACAAACCATCTCCATTATATCCAAACTACTTTAGACCCTATGTCTTTCAACTTACTGTCTAAAATAACTAATTCTCACTATATCAGACATATTTCATCTCTGTACAAATACAAAGTTAAAATAGTGATGTGAGTGCAATCCTCGTATATGGGTTAGGCGTGCTTAGATTCAATATGTCGTAATCAACACAACTTTGCTTGCGGTTGGATTCATAGTACTCGTAACTTGTATTCGTATCTATTATCTATGTTTATTTTAAAATGAAAACTTCTTTTGGCTCTTACTTGTTACTTGAGGTCAGGCTGGTTTCCGCAACTCGGCGCTTATGCGCCTATTTTGCGTGCTGTGAGCCTGAAGCACTCCCTGCCAGTTAAGCTCCCGCAAGAAAGCTAGCAGTCTCTTGACATCGGTGCTGATCTCTGGGAGCGTTCTCGGACTTCCGAGATGGGCAGCCCGTAGCGGTGCTACTCCTGTGCACTCCAGTAATTCATGGGCTGCTGTTTCTTCCTCCGCTACGCAGGCTCCGCATAGCGGGCTGACCGTGACACCTATAGTGAAAAGATGTTTGTTATAGCGACCGTGTCCTGTTAGTAGGTGGAGTTCTGGTCGTTTTAGTAGCATTAATTGACGAGAGACGCGTGGGTTGCATACAGGTATCGCTTCCCTTGCCTGTCTACAATCGTCTCTGCTTGTCCAGAGTTCTTTGTGTTGTGTATTTGTGTACATTCTTACCCACGCCCTTAGCTGGCTGTATGGTAGCGGAGTCATCGGTTCATTGTTATATACGGGGACTGCCCGGCCCTACTAAGCAGTCCCCACGACGTCGTTAAGTGCCTCCAACGCACCCCCATTCCTCGTCTACGGGGGGAGGCCACGTCAGCGGCCTCCTCTCTCATCCGTTAGTCGGCCTCCTTCTGGGACATCACTATCTCACAGAAGGAAGTCAATAATGCCTGCGTGCCTGATGAGATTAAGTCTTTGAAGGCGTGTGAAGTTTACCAACTCACCAACTATAACGTTAACTATAGCCACTCCTCACCTGATTTCGAGGACACCCGTGTCCAGCAGTGGGACATGTTCATGTAGCTTCATACTTTTTGAACTTCTATTTAAATTAATATACGGAATTCTTCTAGTCCTATTATTATTATAAATGCGAAAGTTTGTGAGTATGGATGTTTATTACTCTTTCACGTAAAAAACTGCTGAGTGGATTTTGATGAAACTTTACAATAATATAATTCATACATCAGAATAGCACAATGGCTACAATTTATCACCGGGAAGGGAAAGTGCGCGGGCGAAACCGCGGGGAGATGTTAGTATTATATTCTTTGACTCAGTGTTAAACAACATGGCTATACTGAAATAATTATTACAAATTATTCTACAGTTTTTTGTTTATTCGTTGCAAATAAATCTTTCTTCTTTGTATTTTGATATCCAGTAATTACCGGGTTATAACCATTCATATTACTTACATCCTTTTCCTATGTATTAAATAAGACATTATAGAGCGACGATGGTCCAGTGGTGGATGGACTCAGTCTCTTATGCGAGAGGTTCCGGGTTTGATCCTGACCCCCCGTGTGTGCCTTGAAATGGGTTTTTCTAAGTTTCTAAATGCACCCCAAACACGAGACCATCGTTCGCTCACCGGTGAAGGAAAACATCGCGAGGAAACCTGCATGCCTGATGAGATTGAAAATCTTTGAAGGTATGTGAAGTTCACCAACCCGCACTGGGCCAGCGCGATTATAACTATTGGCCCATTACCCTTCTCGCCTGATTTCGAGGAGGAGATCCGTGCCCAGCAGTTGGACATAAAGGGTTGATACTTTACTTTACTTTTAAGTAAGATATTAAGAACATAATGAAATAACAATTTCATAACGCGATGCCATGCGCCGGCGCCGTATATATTGGAGAAATTCCAAAACATGCAAATGAGCTCTAATGGAGCCGAAGTAGTCGATTTACATTAATTACCATTAAATATATTGTACCGTAAATTTGATTAGAAAGTATCCGATTTATGTGGCGCTATGCTTTTGTTTTAAATAAATTATACCAACATCACGATCGATGATCTATAGATCGTATTCGCGTGTGGAAAGACGTTTATGATAATTTTCGCAGAACGCTGATTGAGTTAGCTACGAATTAATTGGAATTAGAATTAATTTATTTTTATTGCGTGCGTGTGTTTTTTAAATGTCTTATACCTACCTATCTTTTTTTTTCAATTATATAACATTTATTAACAAATACAGAGAATTGAACTAAATTACACTTTATAACTACGTAACAATATTAACATTAAACAACAATATTAAAATAAAAACTTATAATTAAAAATTAACCCTAAAATATTCATATAAATATTCACAAAAAGAATTAAATATAGTCATTAAAAATTCCAATTTGATAATAATATTAATTAAGAAGGATTCTGTGGTTTTATGAAACCACGTAAAAGTGCACCTTTTTTTTCACATTATAGACATTTAACTAAAAAACAAACAAAATAGCGTAGAGCACTGGCATAAATGAGTAATAGTCTATACACTACACGGTCAGCTGATGCGAGCTATAGGCGCCGCCATATTGGCCTCCGACCGTCACGCGACATGCAATAAAGACGAAAAATTTTGAGACGATGTAATAAAAGTTTCACTTTTAAATGCCCCTCTATATTTAGTATATTTCTACTTGTGCAAAATTTTATCGAAGCGCGAACGGTTTAGGCGTGAAAGGTTTAGGTACTTACACATTTATAATGCAATCTTAGGTAATATGGTCGCTAGAAACGTACAAGCTCATCAGCTTTCTATTAATAGTTTATAGTTCTCTAGCTTTATAGGGCATTCGTTGACCTTTTTAAATTGTCTAATTACTCGTATTCAATTCTAAATATCACTTAAAAGATATATCCTAGAATTCCTCAACAGTTTGCCTACTTTCTTTAATGGTTATAAAAAAAACATAGTTTATGCAGCTAAAAAGAAAATTCTATGTTTTCATCACTGATACATTTAAAGATATAAAGCTAAAGAGTTTTTTTAACGACTTTGTCGGATTTGTATGATTTTTTCAGTTATAGATAGTCCATATATCATCCTGTTAAAATGCCCTTCTAAAATATTTTAGTTAACGCAGGCGCAGCTGCAGGAAACAACTAGTCCAATATAAAAAACAAATAAATTACAATAACCTAGTAATGTACTTAAAACTCATAAGCACTTGCAGTAGGTGAAATCATCAATAAAAAGAATAAAAAGAAATATAAATAAATATATGATCATGGTACAGATAAGCCATTAAAAGATAAGATCTTTTGTCGTCGAAACAATAAAGTCATCACTAACAATATCGATAAAAAGTATAATTAGTTGATAAACGCTTTCGCGGTCACCGATTATAGATAGGGATGTATCATTCATATCGATAGTTATTGTAATGACGTTCATATCGATAGTAATAGTGATGGCGAGGTGTGGACGCACCGTGGGAGCGCGCTCGGCCCACATAGGCCAGGTAATGGTGGTCAATTACTCTAATTCGGCGGTATTACCGGTTTAATTGAATTGACGCAACGTGTGAAGGATCCTTTGTAATGTTTTGGTAATTTTGGCACTTTGGTAATCGGATGATTGTCAATGTCAACATATTTTTTTTATTTGTGAACACATTAGGCTAGTGAATGTATGTTAGGAGCCTAGAAACAAAAATAAATGATTATTCATTAAAAAAAATATGTAGAAACTAAGTTTCGACTAAGGTTCCGATTATGAGTATTTCTTATGTCCGTCGTAAAAATTGATTATGCTAATCTTACTTTTTTAATAGCGCTACTTAAAGTCGAAATAATATAGACAGAATAAATACAGCATTTAAAATATTTCCCATAAAAAAATATATTTAATCTATACGATTTTTGACAGATAAGAAATAAAGATAGTCTATTAATTTACATTATTATGGCGCCAGAACTTATGTAGAGCACGTATCGACTATAATAACATTAATAAAAAAACCTAGTAATATGAAGCGGTTTTGAACTATGATACAAGACAAGATAAACAACCTGTTTGTTTTTTTTTATAAAAACGTCAAACGCGTGCGCGGCCATTCGCTCCGGCTGTCTCCCGCCAAAAACGTGCCCGTTCAGAAATGCTTGCCGCGCTTCAGATTTTTATAACATTCTTGGCGGCAAGAATTTCTGAACTTGACGTAACGATGATTCGCTGCAGCCACAATTTGTCGTCACGAATTCATTTTTTACTAATCATTACAGACTGGAATTTAGAGTTTCAAGTAATTTTGAAAGTTTAATGATACAATGTCAAATTCTTCTCTTTTGTTATTGGAGAGCAATTGCGATTTGCAGCATTGTCATATTTGTCGGCCATATTACTAAATCAACAATAAACGATGATCATATAAAAAAATCAAAACCTGCCAAGTGCGAGACGGACTCACGCACGAAATGTTACACAACATTAGATACTAATTTGTTGCCGTTTTTAATTTCGAGCTAAAAATGGCAAATAAATCGCAAAGTTGTATGTTATATATAATTAATAAGTTCTTAATATTTGTTGTTTTCATCATCATCAGCCTTTTTCCGTCCACTGCTGAACATAGGCCTCCCTCAATGAACGCCAAGACGACTTGTTGCTTTACATAAGTATTATACGACATATTGTGTAAAATTTCAACTATCCAACTATCACAGTTCAGGCTAGTGACGGACGGATACACGAACGGACAGCGAAGGCTTATTGATGATTAATAGAGTCCCGTTTATCACCATTTGGGTACGGAACCCTACAAACAAAACTGCCATAAAAAATCTTAAAATTAACTTTGCTGTACAAAATCATAAGGTAGTTTTATTAAGTTATAATAATCCTTACTATACTATAATATTATAAATGTAAGTAAGTAAGTACACATATTCTCTGAGGTAACATAGGATATAATATATAAAAAACGATATTTATTCCCAACGCGGACTAAGCCATGGGCAAGTAATAGTTATTTTAATAAATAGTCGTATTGTAACTTAAATTAGCTATGACCAGAGCTGTAAATAGGGCGATGCCACCGGTGCCCAGGCACAGGGCGTAGACTCTGGGGGGTGCAAGAATGGCCAGACCAGGCAGGACCAGTGGCGGCTGTACCTTAAGTGCGCTCGTGCGCTGAACCACCAATAATTTAAGATTTAAAATATTTCAAACATTACTTGATCTTTATTTAGAAACCATGTTAATAGATATTTAAGTATTTTTATAAGTACATACAAAAATCTTTATAACTAATAAAATTTCCAAATATGACGACACAATTTGAGCGCTTTGCTAAACTATTAAGACTTATTTTCCATAATAGAAAAAATTTCGTGCGCTTCCGCGAGCGCACGAGGACTGCTAATATAATTTGTATGAGTTACGCGCTATACGCCTGACGCGTGAAACAAAAGATAGTTCATAGAAATGTACCGAGGAATTACACTGATTTCGTGCGCCGCACGCGCGTCCGAAGCCGAATTTGCCGAGAGCACCCGATGCTTAACGAATTTTGCCGGGCGCACGACGACGAGACGGCGGACATGATGTTTGCAAGTTGAGTTTCCGCGTTAATTATTGTTTGTTTTAGTTATTGTAAAAACAATTACTATTTTTCTTTTCGTAATATTCTGTGTAAATTATTAATAGTAAATTCGTAATATTCGTATTTTCGTACTGTGTACAGTGTTTGGTGTCAGTGAAAATGATTTTAAACAAAGATTTTAAAAGTGAAATGTTTAATAGAAAGAAATGGTTGTGTGGATGTGAGCGAGCGAACATTTCGCTTCAGAAAAATTTCTTATTGATTTATCGTACAAAAAATAATAAAAAATTAACATATTTTAGGTACTTAAATTGTTGTTTTGTTGTTATTTCTAATCTTAATACTTAGTGAGCAAGTAAAGTGCACTACCAGTTCGATAACCCACCAGCCGCCACTGGGCAGGACTATTTTTTTCGGTTTGCTAAGGGCGCAGTTATAGAAGCTCGCGCAGAGCGCAGAAAAGGCTATTTACGGCTCTGGTTACGACATAATATCTATGCAATGATAACATTGAGATGTAAGCTGATAACCTATATTTAATATCGCGTGGCAAAGTATACACAAGAATAAACTCATTATAAATAGAAAACGATGGGAGCTCGTCCGTCAGAGGTTCCATTTCACGCGATTTCTGTAATAAAGGTCAAGTGGTGACGTCACCACAATTTAAAATACATCAAACGCACCATTACATGTATCACGACATCCGACTTCCTGGTGAGGAAACTGTGTCGTAACTTTTTTTGAGCTTTTACTATTAATAAAAGTGAACCAACACACTTTTGATTCGCACAAAAAAAACCCACTTTTCAATATGTATTTGAAAAGATTGGTTCCACTGAGTTTGTTTCGCCGGTTCTTCTCAGTAGAGGTGGTAGATTCAATTGACGTTCAAAAAGATACTTTGGTGGCACTATTTTGAATAAAAAAAAATACTTTGACTTTGATCAATATTATTTTAAATTACTAAAATATTAGACGTAATATAATAGTAGTAACTAGTATTTAATTTTTGTAGAGAAAGGTCGTCTTGGCGTTCATTGAGGAAGACCTATGTTCAGCAGAGACGGATAAAGGCTGATGATGATGATAATGAAATATGAGTTTATTTGTTTGAAAGCATCGCCAAATAACCAATTTAATTTTTGATTTTAATTACTTTTTCGCGTTTTTTTCAGTAGTTTTATTTTCAATGTTTTTAGTAACCACAAGAAATAACTAGTGTTTGCATAAATCAGAACTCATTTATTTACATACCTACATACGGACCAATCGGAATAGAGAGTGATATGTTATCTAACAGGACAATAATGCCTACACTTGAGATGTAACAATTATAATTTCTATATTTTCCTGTATAAATCTTATGTAAGACTGGCTGTTGCCCGCGGCTTCGATTGCTTTAAATACGATTTACAACGACAACTTAGCAGAATAATGTGTTACATGTTATTCTGATGTATAAGCTACATTATTGTAAAGTTTCATCAAAATCCATTCAGCAGTTTTTACGTGAAAGAGTAACAAACATCTATATTTACATACTTTCGCATTTATAATATTAGTAGCTTAGATCATTAATATGTCATATTATGATATATTATTGATCTAAGATAAGTAGGATGGGATAGTAAGATAATAATATATCTATAACTTCTGTTATCTTTTTAACTAAATGTGGCCACTGTGCTATTATTAGAAATTATTCGATTTTCAAATTTGAAAAAAGCTTTGATATGTTTTTTTTTAATTCAAATTTTACTCTATACACTACATTTTCACAAAACGTTTGTATAATGTATAATCTTAAATAAATAATTATTTATCTGTGTATCGACAGGTAGGGCAAAATAACCAATAAAATACAGGAAGCCACAGCGCCCTATAAACGTTTAAAGGGCCAATATAACCAGAGGTACTAATTGAACTTCTAGGGTCCACGCTAAAGGGACCGTAAATCTAGTCATCCTCTTGTAAATCTTCATTTTGACTTGTGCATATTACGTAATCGATTTGTTGAAACTAGTTGAGATAAGTAATACAGTTATTTTGAGTATCTATTATAATTTACACCTTATTTGATTAGAGATTAGAATCCACCAAAATTATAAAAAAGCGCTAACAGTGGATGAGTGATCCTTTTGCTATTGCTGGGTACAGTTCCTTCCCTTTCCCCCTCTCTAAAATTAGACCCTCACAGACTAAATCTCACTAGGCATGAGGATTTCTCCTGGGGTTATGGTAAAAGGGCCAGCGCGGTGAACTATTGGCCCATTACCTGCCTGATTTTCGAGAAGGAGACCCGTGCCCAGCAGTGGGACATATAAAAGGGTTGATACTTTACTTTTATATGGTAAAAACCCCATTCTAAGGAATGTTCGTTTGGGTTAAAACTAAGGGCCTAGGCAAGATTTTACCATCTAATCCATCGTTTCAAATACCTTATCATCATCATCATCAGCCTTTATCCGTCTATTGTTGAACATAGGCCTCCCTCAATGAACGCCAAGACGACCGATCCCTTGCCACTCGCATCCAAAACGGACCGGCCACTGCACGGAGATCGTCTTCCCACCTGTCTATTCCTTCGTCTACCTAAACGGCCCTATTGGCCCAACGGCCATCCGTTCTGCTGGGAATACCTAATGTCTAATTATAATTATATTTTTTTTCTTTTGTTACAGCTGTCCAAAGAGGGAGGGTTCCGCCTTCGCAACCCCCCGGCATAACCATCCCGGGCCAATTCAACCTCGCGAATGGAGACCCAGCGGCTGGCCTTAACAGCCATCCCTATCTCTCCTCCTACATCTCTCTCCTTCTCCGAGCAGAGCCCTACCCGACGGCGCGGTACGGACCCTGCGTCCAGCCTACAAATGTAATGGGTATCGACAACATCTGCGAACTAGCAGCAAGACTACTATTCTCCGCGGTGGAGTGGGCGCGGAATATCCCCTTTTTCCCCGAACTCCAAGTGACAGACCAGGTGGCGTTGCTGCGGCTGGTCTGGTCTGAACTCTTCGTCCTCAACGCGTCCCAGTGTTCCATGCCCCTCCACGTGGCGCCCCTACTCGCAGCCGCCGGCCTACACGCCTCCCCCATGGCCGCTGATCGGGTGGTGGCGTTCATGGACCACATAAGGATCTTCCAAGAGCAAGTGGAGAAACTAAAGGCTCTCCACGTGGACTCCGCGGAGTACTCCTGTCTGAAGGCCATCGTCCTCTTCACGACAGGTAAAATTTTGGACAGCTTATTTGGGGAGGCGAGGTTGCTGCTGTACAGGGTAGCGGGGGCTGGTGCGATCCCAAATTATGGGGAGCTAGTCTCGTTGGTACGAACGCACTTAGACGCATACGCTGAAGCGTCGAGGGTCCAACCACCAGCCCCTCCCCCGTCCGCAGCCTCCTCGGGGTACTATTCAACGCTGGATACATCACTTGGCGTCAACTCCTCGTTGTCATACGGTAGTTTTCTGTCTCCCTCCCGCCTCCAACCGAACTACACCAGCAGCCCTCGTGCTCCTGAGGCCAGTACATCATCTTTCAAGGTGTGGGACGGGAGCGGAAAGATCTATAAGACAGACCAGGGGAGTTGAGGTCACGGGAAGTATTGAATTTGAATGTTGAGGTGTCGGGTGTAGTTTCACTTGGCATTTGAATGATTTTTCGTGTATGTGTGAATAATAATTCCCTCTCCTTTTTTCGAGGAAGCGACTTATTGTTCTCCTAGGGCGTCGAAGTTTAGGGCAAGTTACGTATGTGATATTATTGTTGTATTTTAGGTTAGTTGCGTTGAAAGTTTTTGTAAATAGGTTAATTAATTAATTTATTTTATTTATTAATACACACGTCACGTTTAATTTAATTATTTCATTTGTTTTATTTTACGGATAATTTCCGAAATCACCTCATTAATTTTATTAAGCTAGCGATAAGTTTGGATTTACTCTGAACATGATTCGAAGTTATCCGCCATTTTAAATTAGGTTTGATTTTTTATAAATAAGAAAACACTAGAGGAAGGGAATTCTATTATTCGTATAAAATAAGTAAGTAAACCAATTTCATTCATATTTCATAGACTCGAAGAGTAGAATTTAAATTTACAATGGAATGCGTTCGTCATTTTTAGACAAGTTTAACTTTATTTTATCAGCTAGTTATTTTATCATACTATTCGCTTAAAAGATAAAAATAACCATTTTACGAGTAACATTTTTATAGTAGGGTTATCTGACCTTTTGATATCTAACTGATAGTTATAAAATTATATTATATATGACAGACTGTAAGACTGAAACGTGTATTTTAAGACATCACTCGATTTTTTTTTAGTTTACCATCCTATATTTTCGAGATTCTTTTTCATCCTTTTTTAAACAAGAATTTAATATATATTGCTATTATAATACTAGATAAACTAAAAGCAATAAAGACATTTTTTCTTTTACTTCAGAACATCAAAATTTGTTTCAATAGCGATAAGAAAAACCATATTATATAGGTACTTTTAAAAACATAAATGAATTTAATCATAACGTAATGAAGTAACGTTGGAGAGTTTGCATGTTATAGACAATCTACTAATACGACTAAAAAAATTACCGATAAGAGTGACAGGCTAGAAATAACTTTAGTATTCTTTAACGTGAGCGACGACGCAGGCAACAGCTAGTAATATAACGAGAATATAAACTATAATCACCATCTATTATTTTTGTATTATATTATATCTTAAAACTATTTCTAGAAAAATCCCGGCCTAAAACTAACATTTTCCGGATAATATAATCGTGTAAAACTTATTCAATTGTAGCCTCTAAAAACAAGTAAACTATCGACCGATATCTGTCCCACTGTTGGGCACGGGTGTCCTCGAAATCAGACGAGAAGAGTTGATGAGAATGTGGATTGATGAACTTCACCCACGTTCTAAAATTTTAAATCTCATCAGCCAGGTGTCCTCAAGACGTTCTCTTTCACTGGAAGGCTAGGTAGAGTTAGAAGGTTGACCGAGCATTTGCTCGGTACCCTTAGTGATAAAATAAGATGAAAATTTTCTTCCAAAAAAATGATCTTAAAAAAAGGAAAAAAATCAGATTGGAGATTCGAACCAGACTCGTTCGGATTAACTGCCTAATTTCACCACAAAGCTACCACAGCTAAAGCGTTCGTATTCTAATCATATTTTATCGATGCCTCAAAACACGGATAAAAAAAAGTTTTCTAAAAATGTATCCTAGCTAGATCGATTTATCGCCGTTTTTAACCCATCTATAGATGTATAAATACAGAATTTCATGAAAATCGTTGAAGCCGTTTCCGAGATCCCGATTCTATATATATACAAGAATTGCTCGTTTAAATATATAAGATAAGATAATATGTACCATGTACTATTTCTAGAAGAATCACAGCCTAAACTAACACGAGTGCAATAGCATAGACATCCGTATATCAAGTATGAAACATGTCTAGCCCGGGTTCTCACATAAAACTCGACGACGAGCCGATTATCACGTGCGACGGTGACGGCTTCCGGCACCGCACTTTTGACACACACAACGTACACTGCGGACTTGGCTAAATATTTAAAATACTGTTTCAATAAAACGCCATTTTCCCGGATTCAACAAACGCAAACAATACAAAGGGAAAGAAATCAAAATAACTAAAATTATTCAAGACAATCAAGACAAGACAAAAAAAGAATAGACATTCATAGACAATGTATAAATATCGACCTCTTTACCATGATACGAAAATATCCCGTTGTAAATAATTAAAGTAATAAAAATAACCATGTTAATTTAAAATATTATAAGCACATGTAATTATTTAAAAATATTTTTGACGCTGATTAAGATTTTTGCGTTTTCGAATAGACCGTAGACAACAACCGTTAGGTAAATAATGAAATTATTTTCATAGGCTTTCTCAAACGGCTTAGATTCAAAACCGGTATAAAACTAAAAAGCAAAAATAATAAAAAACGTAACGTTGTCATTTATAATAATATACTAATTAATCTAAGCAACTAATGATGAATTTAAATACGATATGAATTTTTAAACAATTTAACATATTATGTAAATGAAACAGTTGATCAAGTGTTTATATTTTGATTCAATATTTCATTATTATGTCTTCATTTATACCACTTTAAGATTATCACGATTAATAACATATGTATTATAGTCATTTTTTTCACTCACAAGTAATAAAAGCTTAATATTTCAAATTTTATCATCATCATCGTCAGCTTCTATCCCACTACTGAACATAGACCTCTCTTAATATACGCCAAGACGACCGATCCCTTGCCACTCGCATCCAACAGGGACCTGCCACTGCACGGAGATCGTCTTTCCACCTGGTTAATGGTCGACCAACACTTCGTCTATCAAAACGCGAACTCTATCTTGCAGCTTATTGTCCCATCGGCTATCCGTTTCTTTTTTTTTTTTTTATGTTTAAGCCCAAAACATAATCTGCAGCACTTTGCTTCCATTTTGCCATATTGTGCTTATCTTCGCAGTGACTGTAGGCTACCGTTGAGCGGTAGAAGTTATGATGGAGGCGAGAGCTAGTTACATACACTAATATATGCTAAATACTCGTTCACAGACCACACCATATATAGATAGACCTTTGTTCTATCATAAAATATTTGTCTACGTTCTTATGATAATTCTAAATACCATTAGGATATATATAAATATTATAATAGTATATATATTATTTTTGCCGTGTAAATAAGGTTACTCGATATTTTTTATCTAATTTTATATTTGTAATTGGAAGTTATAAAAATTTAGGCGTTTATAATATAGCCAGATCTTAGATCTATAATATGTCTAGATAGAGTGTCGCGCGGAAAACACGTCCAAAAAATAGCGGTTAACAGTTGGCCTCTAAATGCTTTCTCTGTGTTTAGTATCCGTCCCGCTGTCATAGAATACGCATGAATTGCTACGCATTATTGTTTTTATTTATAATGAAGGTTTGTGTTGAAGTGTAACGAGATTAAAAAGGATGATTATGGGAGAACTGTAGTAGCTGGTATCACAATACATCTTTGAAAACGTTGGCCTGTTCTTTTCGTTTCGATAGTACGAGAGCGACAGGGTAGAGCGACACTCCATCTAGACATATTAATGATCTAAGAGCCAGATAATATTTTGGCACATATTTTAGCGAATTATGTCTTGTTTTTAATAGAAACATATGTATTTTTAAAAACGAAATTAAAGGACTTTATATTTCGAAAACGTACATGCTTCAATTTTGATTTAACAATAATTATTTTTAATAAAAACTAACCGCGTATAAGTTACAATTGAAAAGTTAGTGACGTCCAGTTAGCATGACCTCTGTGTTGCACATTTTGTGTGGGGTTTTCATTAAAATCCGTACCCTCGCAGACCTTACTGGTTGGCTTTATGTATGAATATGTAAAAGGTACAAACTTTCTCCTCGCAGGACAATACAATATCATTTTCATGTTCACATTAAAATCTGCACTAATATTATAAATGCGAATTTTCTGTGGATGATTTTGGTAAAAAATCATTACGAATGCAAAGAAAAGAATGTTACAAATAAATCCTTATTTTAAACTAACATTATTGTACATAATATATTTTATATGTATAAAAAACCCGAACCGTTAACGTTAAAATTTATATACAATATTTAAAAACCGATTTTTACTACTACGCTATAATTTTTAACAATAAATCAAACTTTTAAAAAGCTCGTTGAGTTTTATTTATCTATGGTACGTGTGATATATGACCATAGATTCAATATGGCGTCTCAAAATTTTACATTCTCTCATTATCCGTCGGTGTGGTCTGACGCCACAAGCGGACAGAGACAAATGCGCTCTTTCTCAATAACCATGGTGTTTCTTAATTTATAACGATTTTCTACAATATTTATCAATATTGGTAATATTATGTAACGTGACATTTGATTAATTATCATTAAATTTTGGTTGGATCCAGCGACCAAATTTAGGCAAAACGTGTTTCCAACTTGGCAAAATGGTAAAATACAATTTGATCTAAACTCAATTTATCGTTTTACTTTTTTGTGTTTTAAACAAATAAGTTGCAAAAACAAAAGACACTTTTTATCAAAATCTATAATCGTAAGGTTGTTAATCAATAATACGATAACCACTGTACGGAACTTCTTCAGTCAAATTATTTATGTGTATTTTAGAATATAAATTAATATTTAGTATAATATTCAACTGTAGCTCTTAGCGTATAAAAAGAGCAACAACAAAATAATTGACAGTGAATCTTAGCGTTTTGGGTTATAGTGGCAAGATCGATCGCACTGGTGTTTACTGAGGGATATTATATTAAGCACAGCACGGATAAAGGCTGATGATGATGATGACAGTGATGTTAAAGTCTTAATGGATGGTCTAAAATGTTTTATAAGGGCCTGTTTTACAATCTCCAGATAAGTTCCGAATAGGCTATCGGCAACATATTTGACAGATACTTGACAGATACTCCATACTCTATCTGTCAAATATCTGTAAAATATGTTGCCGATAGCCTATTGGGAACTTATCTGGAGATTGTGAAACAGGCCCTAAACGTCGTACAAAAGCTTCTAAATTGTGAGAATTTAAATTAACATGAATATTCGCAATAGTACGTAAAACTAAAACGCGATATTTAGGATATTTACCATGTTTTTCACTATTATTATACGGAGCTCGTTATTTCGTCAAACAGGCTTTATTTACGTGACATAATTTACTTAAACGTAAAAGATAGCTCTTTATTTAGCTTTTTTTTTCTTTTTTTTTTTGGAAGAAAGTTTGACTCTATCACGTGAATTTTTCTCCTCAATTTCGTCCGAATCTCATTATAATGGCAACGAGAAAATCTCAGACTTATTGAAAATGGTAAAATTATTTAAGGTCTTAAGTGTAATTATATTATAATAAATAAATGAATATCAATTTTGTTAATCTAGAGCTCATCAAAATCTTTATAACACATAAACAGGTGATCTATTACTATTGCTATAAAACTTACCTCAAATATACCAAATACCAAAATATACGAAACAACAAAACTATAACTGTCCCTTTCACATCAGGTGATTCGCTTTAGGAGTGAGCGAATAGGATGTGTGTATATTAGTATCTAACGGTACAAAATCGTGACGGAGAGACGGCGGTGCTGGTCACGATTTTGAAAAAGTGTTGGACGGTCCGGACCCTTGCGTTCCGGAAGGTTACAGTTTGGAACAAGTCACAGACTTATTGATTCCCAAAAAATATATATCGAGGAAATTTTTTGGTCCTTCGACCGGATAAAATTATTCATTTCCAAAACAGTTTTTTTTTTCGGGAAAAAATAAAAGAAACGATTACAATTTTTCGTTGATTCGTGGTAAATTATAAGGAAAATAAGATAAAGACAGTTTTCAATTAAAATGATGATTATTATGATTCAAGAAAATAAGATTACAATTATACTCACCTGCTTATAAGTACTTTAAATAAGTGCAGAAAACATAACAAAGTTAAGCTGTGATTTATAGACATAATTGATTACCGAGAATAAACGATCTATTTCTCCATTCCAATAGATTATAGAGTATAATATATTATTTTTATCAATTACCTGTATTAGTAACTCAGAGTGACTTGCGCTATAAGTAATTTGTGTTACATTTACTTCTTCCCGTGGCTTTGCTTGAAAAACTATTGCTTCCATAGTACTAATTGTATCACTTTTAGTGGCTAATGACGTCATAAAATAATCATATTGACAAAATTACTTATATCCAATTAGCTTAAGTAGATTTGGTTTAACGATTGTGGCAAGACAAATAATTTTAAGCAGGTAGTTTATTCATTTAGTCATTTGTTCATTAGTCATTCATCAGTCATTTTTTAACAGACATTTTTTTTTTTTTAATTCTTATAATATAGTTTTTAACACTGTTTGACAGATAGAGTATGGAATATCTGACAAGTATCTGTCAAATATGTATATGTGTCAAATATGTTGCGAGAGCAGATTGGGCACTTATCTGGAGATTGTGAAACAGGCCCTTACACTCACATATAATTGGCACTAACAAATATACCATTAGGAAAGTAAATTATTGTAATTCAAGTAACCAGGCCCACTACATTAAAACTTAAAATAGTATTATTGTCATGAAAGATTGTTTCTTGGACCATTTAACTGCATAATGCATATACGGGCCCGTTCTCATACCATGGGATCTTGATTCGCATATTTTGATTTCAAGCTATCTCAAAACCTATTATAGTTGTTCTCTGGCTATGTGGGAGACACCTGGAGCTTGGAATGCATATATTGGTCGATTCAGATGAGGCTAGATTCAGTCTGAGGCTAATTTTGACCGGATTAAGACATCGTAAAGGCCGGGTTTAGGTAGACGAAGTGTAGACGATCTCCGAGAAGAGGTCGGTCCGTGAATGCAAGTGGGAGGATCGGTCATCTTGGCGTTCATTGAATATATAAAGGCCTCCCCTGTGGTTAACAGTGGACGGGAAAATCCTGGTGATGATGATGAAGGCGTTTCTGTTACATTAATTTCGCTCATTGAAGGCTTTTAGCGATACTTAGGTAATAGGTTATTAATAATAAAGTAAATTAGGATATTAATATAATAAATATCGGTTATGCATGTGCAGTGGGAGGTGGGAGGTGCTTTATGCATGCACATGCATGCGATAAAAGTCTAGTTCTAGAAGGTAGTCCTCTAAAAAGTAGCATACTTACTCACTTACTTACGTAACTGACTTAGTACTAAAAAAAAGTAGCATACTTATCAAATTGATTAAATTCAAAGAGGAAAACCAATTCTCCTTCCGAGGATGATAAAAATTCATAAGTGAAAGACTCCTCTGTATTTAATCTCTTTAAAGCCTCAAGATATGAATATTTCCTTTCGTGAAATAACTTTTGTGTGTTTCGCAAAGAGCTGATAGTAAATTATTGGAACTGAATCATCTCTTCGTCTTCTTATATCTTACGTCTTTGAATAGGTATGAGTTATAATAGACGAGAAGTAGGTGTCTGGGCTTGACCCAGGCTCATGGGTGACGCTGACTGGAACATATGGCTATCCGTCTGGAATAAAATATAATAATAATAATATCTATGGACGCTTTTACACCACGTCAATCTGGTCCCTTGCTAAGTTTCCGAAGAACTTGTGTTACGGGTACCAGACAACGGAAATACATATATTTAAGATTTTTATTATATAATACAGATATTTAATACACATCCATGACTCAGGAACTCAGAAAACTTGTTTGTTCCCTGGCGAGATTCGAACCCTCTACCTCCGGCTTGAGCGCCAACGCGCTAACCATTGATCCACAGAGGTCGTCAAATATAATGTTGTTAAAATCCTTTTATAATTTAAAATTATATTCCGTCTGTTACATATTTGATAATACCTTATAACCTACATTCATTGGCGAAATTCGCACCGTAACCCATCGACAATAGATACATGATTACAAAACCATAAACCATAACGATACAAAGAATTACTTGGGTGTTAAAACTGACCTGTCATGGTTATAAGTTCAACAATTTCTGGCATCTTTATATGGTCAAAAGAATACCAGTGCGACCAGGTATTACCGGGTATATGGTAAAGTATAGAATGATTTGCAAATACACCAAGATGGTCCGAAAGTTTGATATCTTACTTTTATATTTCAATTACTATTTAAGATATTTTTTCTAGAATTTCTCGTACATATTACATTTGTAATTATCAAATTTTAATAGCTTTTTAATTTTATCTACCAATTTATGTCCCACTGCTTGCCACGGACCTCCTCCTCGAAATCAGGCGAGGAGGGTAATGGGGTCATATTTCATAGTTCACTTATACGCTGGCCCAATGCGGGTTGGTAACTTCACACACCTTCAAAGACTTTTAATCTCATCAGACATGCAGGTTTCCTCACCATATTTTCCTATACCGGTCAACGGACGATGTTCTCGTGTTCACGGTGTACTTATCAATTTAAAGAAAAAGGCATTTCAAGGTACACGGGGGAAGGAGGGGGGGGGGGGGCAGGATTAAACCTCAACCTCTCGCATAAGAGGCCAAGTACATATCTACTGGACTATCGTCGCTTAAGAAGTACATATTTGATTAAAAATATACATTGTAAAATGTTATTTTTAAATAAATTTACTTAAAAATTATTTAAAATTAAACTTCAACTCTGGAAATGTATGTAAATACAATGTAAAAAGCAACATTTAAAAACGGAATTGTATATTCTAAATCAATTTCTTCACAAATTTCCATTCAATGGTTTCTGAACGGTCAAGGGAGGTGAGAATGAGTTGCATTTTTACGATTAAAATGTCCGTTGCAAACTATTTATAATATTATACGATAATATATCATGTATTGTACCTGACATCTCTCAAAATCCAAGTCAATTTAATTATTCGCTTCAAGAAATAGCTTTTTTAATATATTTATTATAACCGTAAATTCGCACTCAATACTAATTATTAGAGCGACGATAATCCAGTGGGTATGGGTTCAGCGAGAAGGTCCGGGTTCGATCCTGATGGTGTGGTGCCTTAAAATGGTTTTTCTAAATTTCTAAGTGCATCCTGACAAGAGACCATCGGTAGCTCATCGGTGACAGAAAACATCGTGAAGAAACATGCCTGATAAGATTAAAAGTCTTTGAAGGTGTGTGAAGTTCAGGTACCATTATTGACCAGCGCCTCGGTGAACTATGGCCTCCTCGTCTGATTTCGAGGAGAAGACCCATATCGACTAGTGGGACTTAATATATTTCAACTTCACTTTTTTTACTAATTTTGAACATAACAAAATAATTTTAGCCAATGAATATTCACATAAATAAAATTGTCAATAAGTCATTATCACTCCATAAAATTAACTTTAAATTAATTTGATGTCCACACACTATCGTAAAATACTGATATCACAATCCTAAACCATAAGTAGAGAACAAAATATAAACAATAGCATACGAAATCTATTCCAATAACTGTGAAAACCTCTAATTTACCCAACAAGCTTTGACATGTCATACACGAAGGGACAAGTCGAAAATCTCAATAAACACAACACAGATGCGTATCCCCTACGAGGTCACAGCCTTTTGTATTAATAAAAAAAAAAACAAATAAAGCTAAAATTGAAATTCCGACTGGAACGCCACCCTCGCGTCAGATTCGCGCTCAAAGTGACGCACAAAAAGTATTTTTAAAATTCGAATCGAACGCAACAGATTCGTTTAACACTTTAAAATTAACTTAACGTGATCATAAATCATGTAAAAATACAATGTTCCCTTGTTTCTTATGTCTATGTCATTAAGATTGCTATTTGTTTGATTTTTAAAGATTTGAAGGTTTAAAGATACCTAAGTGTGAAGGGTATTTTGAGGTATTTTATCTATAAAAAGTAATAAAATACTTATAATGAAAGGTTAGTCACATTGTAGTTTATAGCCCCGTGCAATAAATTTTTTTTAATGTAATTAAATGAATTCCAATTTAAAAAAAACTCTTTTAGAGAAAGCGCACCATTTCAGAGGAAAGAACATTCAAACAATCAATCTTTTTGGCTTTATTATTTTCGCAAAATATTTATCTTATCTTTTCAAATAATTTTGCTGTTGTTGGAACCATGTTTTTCTGAAAAAAAAAGTAAGTTACTACGATAATAATATTAGATAATAATTACGTAAATAAAAATAGTTAAAAACAATCTGCAATTTTCCAATATTTCAAAAACGAGTATAACAACAAAAGCGTCAATGTCTGAATTAAGTAAAGAGCTCACTAGGGGTCGCTGTAGGGTTGTGGTCGCAGATGTTGTTTATCGCCACCTCCTAAGTTAGAACTAACCCTCGCATTCGTTCATCTGAATACGTACTTCACATAATATATTTTATTTAGTTATGTTTAACTTTTATAGTTTTATTAGACCCATTTTGAATAATAATAGAGATTTAAATATTAGAGAGTTAAAAGGATTTTAAGTTTTATTTTCTGAAAAAAAAATCACATTGGAAAATAATATCAAATATATATTTTATTGTCAATTGTGAATTGCAATTATAACACACGTTATTCAGCATAATTTTATTTTAGTTTTTCATAAAACTATCAGAAAAAAAACGAAAAAAAAAGCAAAAATATACAAATGCCAATACTTTTTATTAAAACATTTTAAAAAATAAATTAAAATTAAGTAGATATCCCTAATCAATCGATAAGAATAAACAAATCAGTCACAATGTTTTCTTATGTTTACGCGAATTTCACTCATTATAATGAAACAACTTTTACGGATTTTATCGCGGTTTATTAATTTTTTTATATCCCCGACGTTTCGTATACTTTATTTTGTCCTCTCTGAGTATGGTTGCTGTAAAGTATCCGAAACGTCGGGCATATTAAAAACTGAATAAACCGCGATAAAATCCGTAAAAGTTGTTTCATTATGACAAATCAGTCAATTTATATTATTTGCAAAATATGATAAAATAGTTAAAAAAAGTCTTTCTTGACTGCCGCATTCGTACACATGCAAACGGGGAACCTTTCGCCGCGCTCAACAGTTGTTTACATCTATCTAGGGGGATTCCCATTAATTTAATAACATGTCGCACCACATTATACCACGGGCTCAGCTTCAATCAATATTTGTCCTATTACTAAAGATGAAATGTAAATATTTTATTCCCATTATGGTTTATTGCTAGTATCTACGGTGGTCTAGTGGGCGCAACTTCTCGAGTTAGAGGTGCGGGTTTGATGCCGGGGGGTCACCCCTGTAGCTTGAAATTATTTTTTCTTAATCTATCCCTCATTCAATGGTGAAGGAAAACATCACGAGGAATACAGAGTGAGATTAAAAAGTCTTTTAAGGTATTTTTTTTTCGCAAGGTCTAGACTTTTAGGCCTGATGACCTTTAAGCTCAATTGGTAGGTTTTCAAGGTAAAGTTCACCTGTCAATGACGGTAAACTTTAGGTCAGCGCATCGCAACTCGAAATGAGGATTCGAGTATGATACCTAACTTTTTTTTCTCCTTTCTTTAAATGATTCGTAGAATGCAAGTTCTTAACGCTCTATTCTTTGAATTTCGATATTTCTAAATGAGGATTTTTGTGCGACACTTTGTTTACTATCGTTTTCAATAATAATGATTAAGAGAATACTCTATTCTCTATCTCTATTTGCAAAAAATATTATTAATAGATCTTTATTATGCATCGCTTTTTTAGCATCCAAATTTATTAAGTAGATCAATTTATAATTGAGTATAAACTTATTGAATTTATCCAAATGAAACGACTTTATAGCTATCCCGAAGTGAAATCTCTACCCCAGATGCTTCCAGGCTAAAAGCCCAACAGATTATATATAGATTTGAAGAATTATCAGTTACCTAAATTTTATATGTTGGGTAGGCTCCTATGAATGAATAAGAAGTACTCAAATACAAGATTCGACATTTTTAATCACACAGAAAATCCTCACATCCATAGACAATAGACACCTTTTGATTCGGGCTAACTGACAGACGGGACCTGTCTTGCCATTCTCTTGCAGCCAAACTTCTGGCTAGATAAGGGCACAATGAGGGTCCAAGTTTGGATTTGAAAAGCCTCTCGGTTGAAGGGACTTGGCTTATCATTCGGTTTTGGTTATTTGACAAATAATACGCAATGGTGTGTGTCTGATTCGATTATTGGATTCATCAATATCAGCTCGGCGCCGACGTCAACTAATCGGTAGAGTTGATCAAGGATTTATCGACCAAAGTGCATCCATAAGATTTGCGTTTAAAAATGAACTTTGAGACCATTAATGATAAAATGAAACAGCATGTCCAGATAAACTCTTGTGAGTTTTCGCGGCTTTCATGTAATTGTTATATGTGATTTTTCTGTATTTTTTGAACATTACAAAAAGGCGTATACACAGAAGCCTTAAGTTTCGAGGATCGATTACGGTTCTCTCAATCAATAGGACGAGTCAAAGCCACATCGCCGCTCGATTATTTCCTTATCGTTCAATATTAAGGTTATTGAAATATCAATTCATTATAAGACTCTAAAGTAAATCTAACTTTAAATTTTATTTATCAAAAACTGGAAATCCTGGAAGTTCCATGCTGTAACAGTAGTATCGGTTACTGTAAACTGAGTGCTTCCAATAATAAAACCTTTTACTAATTATATTTACTAGGCGTCAGAACTGTCTCTGTATAGTGTCGCTGCGCGGAACACACTACTCGGGACACAGTACACTTTCAAAATTAAGTATTGTATAATGATATAGGATACATATGCGTTACAATAATATGTCCCCACAATATTCCTCCCTTTTTTTTAAGACAGAAAATGAATCATTACAATATTATAATCAAGAGCAATCCAAATACATAACCTAGGTAATCTATGTTTTGAATGATAATTTTAACGACAGAAAACCCCGTAACGCCACTTAGCCTCAACACTCTAAAACTAGTCGTTTTGTCGTTTGTATTGACTGATACCGTTGTCCCGGGGTTATTGGGTGCTATACATCCGGGAAACACCGGGTTATACGTGATGGGGCTTAGTGGTGTTAGCCTTGTTTAGCCTTTACATTATTGGTAGGGGTATTATGGGGCTAATAATATTTGTATAATAAGGTGACTTCAGCTCTTTACACATTTGTGTAAATGTGAGATTTTCGTGATTTACATTAAAATAATTTATTATATTTTTTTCTTAATCGAGCACAATTCATTTCCAATACAAATTTTTACATCATAATTTATACAAATACTAAAAGACGCTTTTAATAAAACCAATAAATACATCTGCTCTAAATAACCTGGTAAACAAAACTGATAATAAACCAGTTATACCTGAACTCTAAATCTGTAACTATTTCGCTTATCTTAGTTCATAGAGGATGACGGCACGGGTCACTGTTAATTGGTTATATTGGCCTAGTCAGCACTATTGTTTGGTGTTTGTTGAGGTCGTCGTTTTGCTGACCCCTGCAAACCCACAACTGTAATCTTATGGTAATATAATGGTTATAAATGGTTAAGGTGATTATTAAGCGTTTATTATTAAATTAAAATACTGCATGATAAATCTTAGGGTACCTAAGTTCGAATAACTTGATATTAGCCTTCTCAATTCTCCGAGACAATGGCTGTAAAGTATCCAAAAATTACTTTTAATAAAATCATAATAAGCCACGTCAAATAACATAACATTTTGTATCAGCAATGAGTGGCTTTCGCATAAATGTAAAAAAAAAACAATCCGATTTTTTGGCTTTTAAAAAATGGGACTGTATCTCCACGTAAATTTTGCAAGTTACATTTTACGAGTGCAAACTTAAAAAAAATACCACAACTCAGTTTTACAGACAAAAATAATCATAAAATATATTATCCTTTATATTAAACATGACATTTTAATTAATTAAATTATCATTTAGAAACTAGTTCGCGCCAAGAAATTACAGTATTAAAAATGCTGCTTCTTCTTTCTGTTAAGTCACCTCAAGTATTTGCCTGTGCGCGACCATTACGGTTTCAATTTCTCCGACATTATTATTATATCATTAAAATTAAAAAAAGGTAAATATAAATATATTAATTTTACAAAAAAAATATTTTGATACACTTTTAATTAAATAATTGTTATATTACCTAGCTATAAATTTCAACAAAAATGTATAAATAAATAGAATATTGAAATAAAATTATTTAATATTTTTATAGCGATTTATATAAAAGTCTCACTAAACATCACAATCAGATAGAAAGTAAAACCATTATACATAGACAATTTATTAACGGTCTAATGACTTACCTTAATGCCCATAGATTAAACTCAAATCAAGGAGCACAATCTTAGCTACAATAACATTAGAATATGTGATACTTAGGGGGCTTAGCGATGTTACACGCCATTACGGACCTGGGGTCCATTACTGGATGAGACACTCTTTCTACGTGGAAATTATGAGTTTATAAATTTTGTATACATATTTCTAAAACACATACTTACTTACCAAGGTACTTCTATGAGTAATTTGACTTACGATTTAATGTTGGTAGTAAAGTTAAAAGTTTTGGTCAGGTTAAAAATTCATTAAAAATAAAAAAAATGAAGCGTAATTTTATTAGTAGAATAAAATTAGTAAAATAAAAGTTTGCAGTTAATTGATGAAATAATTTTATATAAATCAATTGTCATTCTTTTACGTAGAATTCATAGTAATGTAAATTATAACACAAAATGTATTTTTTGAACGCATTAAATCTACCAGTCAGATTTGAAAATAGAATAACAAACAGCCATTTTATTTTATTGAAGGTTCGTAATTATGTAGGACGGGTGAAACTGTGGCTCATTATTCGCGTCTTGTATTATAAACATATTTTTACATAATATCTGCCCTTTAACATTAGGAATAGGAAATAAATGCATTTAAGACATATCCAGAGCATCCGTGTTAGCGATTAAAGGGATGCGGAAGGGATAGGTGAAGGGCCTGAACAAATTAAGGGATCCTAATGGTTATCGGCAGGATCTGAGCCCTTACCAGCCCTTACGAGGAGAGAGATGAATTTTAATGTGCCATGAATATGTATGTCTGATAAAACTTGCTCTTATCGTGGTTATCACTGGTCAGGAGTGACACACCTTTGATACCTTTAGTAAAAATAACGCTTGTGGTTGAATAAAGTATATAAATTTGTGATTTCTTAATATCTCTAACAATAAATATAATATACATTTTTTATCTTGATTCTACATCCAATATCAATTCATGACATCGTCATTATGATTTAAATTTCAGCGCCACGACGTAAGTTTGGATTAAAAAAAAAACAATTCCGAATTTAAATTCGGTGCAATGCGCGCTATTACTTAATAGCCATGACTCAACTAATAGCGAGTGCGTTCTCGCCGCACGTTTCTCCTACGATTTAACACCTGTCAACAGCGCTGACAGAACAGCGGACGCGAGACACGAGACTTAGCGGGAAACATTACTTATACATTTAAACACCGTACAGATAATGTTTCAAATCAAAAATTAATTCAAAAGTAGTAGTTATATTATTAAAAAAAAATTAATTGTTAATTTATGGTTTTCATAATTTCTTCATAACGTCCTTCTTCTTTCTTCCATAGGTATTATTTTGCCCTATTTTTGTAATACAGTAATAAATTCACAAATCCAGCAATGTTTTAAATTCGAAATTAACTCGATTATTTGCTCAAATCTGCGTAAAGCTCGCGAGAACTAGGACGGGTAAAAATACATAATTTAATTTAGAAATTCGAAAAAGGTAAAGGCGCGGTTCCACTACGCGCGTTTGTCAAGCTTCGCTTGTCAATCAATTGTGTGTGTTTGTCTCCACTCCGATCCACGGATACGCTACGTATTAATTGACATTTGATTGCAAACCAAAGATTATTAGGAGGAGGAGGCGTATATTTCAAGCCTCTTAAGACTTGCAGCGCCAAGCCGTCCAACAAACATGAGCGCCGCGATTGGTCAGATAAGATCGTTTTTTTGAGTAATTAGGACTGTGTTATCTCGGAATTGTTAAATGTTATTCACAGGCGGCACGGGTTAAGTCATCGCTTCATTTTGTGGGGAAATTAAATTGATTGACACTGCCATGACATAACATTGGCATGACATGAGCCTGGCATGACATAACACTGACATGGTAATGACATTGACACATAGTGACTAATCATTACCAGATAAGAAAAATGGTTCATAGTCGGTGTTGCCATAATATTTCTCTTTAATTGCTTATTTTCGGATAAAACGTATTTTTTCTCGCTTGACATGTAAAAAAATGTAATATTGGGATATTATAAACTTTGATATAAATTTGTGTGTTAATGTTATGTCAATATAAAATGTAAATATTTGTGTTTGTGAGAATATCATACATAATGTGGAGCTTGCAATATTTCAGTGGTGACATCTTAGCGTATACAAGACCGAGAATTAATTGAAATTGTAAATATACGCTAGGAAGGCTTTCTTCCGACATTCATCTTGTGATGACTTATTCAGTAATTATTCAAATTACCCTCTTATCTCGCCAAAGCAGTTTTCTCCCCCCCACAAGAAAATTTATAATTGTTTTCTTATTTCTCGTGAAAAATGTTCATAAGGAAATTAGGATTTTCCAAACCTTAATTATTTTATAATGTCAGGACACGTAAAATCATAAAATCATCGCCATAACTCTTTAATGTACCAAAATATTTAAAAAAAGAACAAAGCTATTGTTGGCTGTATGTCAAGTGGTTCTTATGTTGCCGTTAGCTTTTTCAGAGTACACCATTGTCTATGCTTTTTCGAACTTTAACAATACTTTGTTATCAAGAGAAGATCCCAAATGAAATGTTGTGATACGTATTATTTCTGGAATGTAGAACGATTTTAAAAGATACAATTTAATGATGACCAAATTATGTCTGTAGCATAAAAATTAAAAAAGTTTTTTTGCCGTAATAAATAAAAAAATACAGGTACAAATATTAAAAGCTGTGTTAATTTCCATTCCCGCGGGAGTACGGGAATAAATTATATATTATGTCTTATTCTGATCTAAAAGCTATATTATTGTAAAGTTTCATCAAAATCCATTCAGTAGTTTTTGTGTGTTTAGTGAAAGACCAAGAAACATACAAACATCCAAGCTAAAAAAATCTCTCGATCGATCGGTCGATCTATTTAAAAATTTGTATGAATCTCACAATAGCTCACCAAAAAATCTCACGAACTACAAAACAATAAATAAGGTTAAAAAAGAAGTAGAAGAAAAAGGAGAGCTTATTTTTTTATTAATGTAGAGAATGTTTTTTTTTAGAATATTGTTTATAAAATATACTTGTACGCTTGAATTTATTAGATTGGGAATGGCCCAATTCTGAAAAAAAGGTAACATCTTATAATCATCATCATACCGACTCTCGTCGTCTTACAATCGACAATCTTAGACATCAATGAACCACGACGATATATCGAATATTCGTGACAAATAGATAATCGATAAGAGAATCGATACACGAAGCCATCGATATTACTCGAGAGATCGATATCTCGGCTGATTGTATGTTTGTATTACTTATTACCATCGTTCTGTGCTTTCCCATCGTATTGGATTCACTTTACCATTGGACTTTAATTTATTTGTGATTGAATTAATGAAAATTTGTTCAAAAATGTTTAGACTCTTTGCACTCGTGTCCGGGGCCCTACAATCCATAGGGCCTCATTATTTATATTAAAATTTAATTGTGGTTATTTTAAGAAAACCAAACATAGTAGTGAATTATTTAATAATATCTCAAAATTGCCGTTTTTGTCGAGGCAAAATTCTAGTTCTCGTGGTATTGAGTCTTTGAGTTGGTCAGTCCCAGGTAGGGTTGCCAGGCGTCCAGGTAAGCCGGACATAGTTATGCTTTTTGATTGCGTGTCCGGCCAAAATAAACGGTGTCCGGCATTTGTTAGACATTTTACAAACGAGCGATGCTTAATAATTAGTCTTAGGCTAATACTGTCTTGGTATTTGATTTTATCTATTAGTTCACTATAATTTAACAAAATGTATGATACTAATAAAAAAGTTTGATTTTACATACAATTTCTTTGTCGCACCTATAAATACTGAGACAAAATCCTCAATAATGTTGGGTTCGGTCCGGTCCGGTTTTTCCACCCAAATGTCCGGGCAAGCTGGCTGGTCTGTCCGGTTATTAGGTTTGGCGACCTGGCAACCCTAGTCCTATGTATTGACGTCGGTTTTCTTAGCGAGACTCAAACGAGGGCTAACGCAGCGTAAATTCTTCCAGACAATCTAGATTTACTACCGAAGCGAAGACTAAAAAAAATCCAAATATAGAGGTTTTAATGAAATTCTTCAGAAGTAGATTTATACTATCGAGAAAAAAATGTAAAATTTTAGCAATTAATGATTATTAAAATCATCACTTTACGTTCCTTATCTTTTCTTCTATTAATCATCTTTTTGAGCTATTCCTCGAGTCCATCTTACCCCCACAGTATCCCGTACGCATTGGTTTCACATCTGCTTGCTTGGCCCTTTCACTAACAAACTACATCAAGTTAGGCTTCTAAATCAATGTCCCCGTATATGTTTAAACTAACAGCTTGGGACGCCATCTTTGTGGGACAACCATAAACGTTTTGAATAGCATTCGAAAGTGTTCACGGACTGTTATAGTAGCGGGTTCGAATCCCGGTAAGGGTTATTGTATGTACGTAGATTATTTCATTCATATCTTGCCCATCTGCTCACCTACACTATCGATTGAGCTTAAAAGCCTCCGGGCCTAAAAGTCTAGGCCTTTCGAAAATCGAACGCGCGTATTCTAGCGTTTTAGCTATTTCAAAACCACTATAATCGCTAAAATGTTTTATTAATATTATCAAATATATTCCTAATCTTGGCGTTCATTAAGGAAGACCTATGTTCATCAGTGCGCGTATACGGGCTGATAATGATGATTATTTTAATGTTATTCCTTATCATTATCACACCGCGAGTCTATCTAATAAAGTTCATAATATCCGTATAGCCGGAGATCCGCCATCTTGGAATCCAGTCAGGATTCGTGTGACGCTTTCATAATTCTTTCCAGAACCTTCCAGCCTTTCAAAAATCATTTTAAATACAAGATATTAACAATATATTTAATAAAATCAATAATTGTTAAGCATTACATTAGTAGAATTTCACACCTTTAGGGCCTGTTCCACCACTTCCTGATAAGTGCCAGATAGGCTATCCGCAACATATTTGACAGATACTCCATACTCTATCTGTTGGATATCTTGTGGATAGTCTATTCGGCACTTATCAGGAAGTGGTGAAACAGGCCCTTAATATACTATTTTAAACAGTTAATTATATGGATTAGTATAATTAACTAACCCGTGCTTAAATTGAAACAACAGCCAATATTGTACAACAATTAAATGTAAGGCGTGTGAATGTATCATAAATCTATCACCATAACCGTACTAAGTTGAAAAGCAGCCTCGACCACGTGTACACCACACCTGACATGCCATCCTCGTATAGCAGGTTAATACAAGTTCACACGGCATACCAAAGCCACGGCACAATCAAAGCTACCTTATCATAAGGTGAGTGAGGTCAAAATCCTTTGGACCACAATTAAGAAAGTTATAAGGACCTATGGGGGAGGAGGGGGGATGGACCGGTCTCGCGAACTTTAGCCTATAAATTCATGTCGAGTCTAGGAGATGGTAATAATTAAATGATAAGCATATTATAACTAAGTGTGGTTTTGAAACTACTTGATATTGAAAGAAATTTAAAATGGCGTATTACCTTATTGATAAATGCACGTATTTCTCAATTCCTAGTTTCCATAGATTTGTGCGTTAAAACAAACTTTTAACATTTAATTAATAAGCATATTAAATAACGAATGGAAAGGCTATGAATCAATAATTCTTCAAATCTTGCGCTTAAAATGAACTCGTTATCTCTACTTACTTTGATTACTGTACCGGTATTTTTTTTTTTTTTTTTTTTTTCGGTTGGATCTATGCTGATGGTCCTAGTGACCGTTATGCGTCATCGGAAATGGGGTGATCCAGTTGGATCATCCTATGACGTTAAAAATTTGGGGGGTTGCCCCCCGCCATGTTCATGGCGTCGGGTTTGTACCTAACTTGGTCAGCTACGGTTGACTGGTTTGGAACGGGTGACGTTAGAAACCTATCGTGAGGGCCGGCCCTCCCCTCCCCCGGTAGCGGGGGAGGCGGGTCAAGCGCGGGACCCGAGCAAGCTGCCGATAGCAGAGTGCTATCGGTGATTACACGGTCTATATTGGTGTCGACTCGTAGCTGATCTGAGCCTATGCTGTCGCGGTTGATCCGGATCAACTGGTCAACGGAGTGTAGGGTTCGACGTCGCATACGACCCCGGGGCCCATGCGGTGTGAATGTGTGCCTAACACCGGCTGTGTTATGTCTGAGTGTGTGTTGTAGCTTACGTCGCGCTTCAGTGTCGCGCTTTAACAGTTCTGTGATTTTATCAACAGGATCGGTTATGACATTCTTAGGTAACCTAGACTTATTAGGTGCTAAGCTATCGGGGGTGTAGTTTGCCGCACTCACGACGAGTGGGTTCGGGTGGTGTACCGGTAAACTAACATAGACTGTTAGTTAAGGTATGGAACTAATATCCTTACACCTTGAAATGGTCGGTATTAACATAAAGTTCATTGAACTAGTATTTCATGTACTTACATCCTTTTTTTTAAAAGACTATATATCTATTTATATTATAGACTAGTGGATTATTAACTAAACATTTTATGTTTGATCCCAAAAATACTGCCCAATCTCTTAAATATAAGTATTAATATAAAAAGTATTAAATATATTATGTATTTCTGTTGTCTGGTACCCGTAACACAAGTCTCATCGAGAAATATCACGGGACCAGATTGACGTGGTATAAAAGCGTCCATAGATATTTATATTGAATATTATCTTTATGAAGTCTCACTTCAATCGCGCGAAGATTACACTCTCTTTTTACCAATTCTAGTAGCATCAAAAATTAAAAAGGTTCTAAGGCAATGTTAATCAGAGCCGTAAATAGGCCGGTACCACCGGTGCCCAGGCACAGGGCGTAGACTCTGGGGGGCGCAAGAATGGCCAGACCAGGCAGGACTATTCTTTTTTCGGTTTGCTAAGGGTGCAACTATAGAAGCTCGCACAGGGCCCAAAAAAGGCAGGGCTCTAGTGTTAATTTAGTCAAGCTTCAATCAGCCTGTCGCTAAGGTGATTCTGTTCAATCCGGGACCCTCAAAAAGCTGTTGAAGTCGCTCGAAGGTATACCCCAGTAGTATTTCCCAAGTGTGAGGTCCCATAGACCCAGAAGCCTGAAAAGAATAAAAAAATTGAGTACTTGCGTCACCAAAAATAGCGTCTACAATTCACATATTTGTATATTATATTATATTATTCTTAGATCAATAATATATCTAGATAGAGTGTCGCGCGGAAAACACGTCCAAAAAAATGGTGTCCAATCGTTGGCCTCTAAATGCTTTCTCCGTGTTTAGTATCCGTCCTACTGTCATATGAATTGTTACGCATTATTGTTTTTATTTATAATGAAGGTTTGTGTTGTAGTGTAACGAGATTAAAAAGGATTATTATGGGAGAACTGTAGTAGCTGGTATAACTAATTTCGAACACATTTTGAAAATGCTGGCGAGTTTGATTGGGCGACACTCCATCTAGACATATTAATAGTCTAAGATATTATTATATTTAACGTCAAAACCGCTGATTCTCACGACTAAACAAGCTACGATGTTTTGTAACAGCTCAATTAAGCCAACGGTATTAGCTACATGTATTTACTATGTGCTAATGCTAATAATACTTTAGCTTTTAGCTCGAAACTTCGCATTTATGGGTTGATAATTATCATTATGATAACAGTTATTTATTAGTATTTGTAATTAGAACAAGAACAAATTCCTTGCGTCGAAATATTTACGCGAAATAGATACGATAATAAGTTGCATAGATTTTTTTGGTCGGCCATTAAACGACGAAAACGATCTTCGTGCAGTAGCCGGCTGGATGCGAATGGCAAGAGATGTCTTGGTGTTCATTGAGGGAGGCCTATGTTCAGCTGTAGACGGAACAAGGCTGATGATGGTGATGATATAATTTTTCATGCAGTTTTAATAGTGAAAATTTAAATCATTAAAATGATCATCAGACTCAATCCGTCCACTTCATAAGTGGATGGATAAGTACTGATAATGATTTAAGCCTCTTACAATGAACTTTAAAACGGCCGATTACCACCACCAACATAAGACTTCTTATAATAATAATAATATGTTGGGACAATTCACACACGGCCATCTGATCTCATACTAGGCAAAGCCTGTTCTTATGGTAACCAGACAGCTGATACACTACTTATATATTTCTAAATATATACATATTATAGATAAATTACGCCCAGACACAGAACAAATGATCATGCTCATCACACAAACATTTGTCCTGGGTGGGAATCGAACCCACGACCTTCAGGTATAGCAGTCAGGGTCGCTAACCACTAGACCAACAGGCCAGTCAGTTATATATGTAATTAAAAACATTTTATGGCTTTCATCGATTTATTTCGATTTTACATGATCAAGTCTATGTTAACCACGGTTGCTGTAAAGTATCCCAAACGTCGGGAATGTAAAAAACAAGATCCGCGAGGTTGTTGTAAATCAGAAATTAAATAGAATAGTTAAGAGTTAATTAATAAAAACCCTTTCAAGTGAACCGGTAAACGCTATCCCCAGCATCTGTACGTTTCTCCGAGAATATAATAGGACGAGAAAGTCTACACGCGGTACATAAATCGCGTCTATCTGTACGGCCAAGATGCGCCAGATACAGCTTCAAATTTAATATAATATATTTATATATTGTTGCTTTTTCATTGTTTCAAATAATAATACCAGCACCCGTTTTAACCGCATACCATTCCCGTGGGAATACGAAGATAAATAGCCCACGTATTATCCTAATATGTTAGCCATATTATTGCAAAGTTACATCAAAATCCATCCAGTCGTTTTGCGTGAAAGGGTAACAAATATACTAACGAATTTAGGCGATTATAATATAAACGAAAGAATAAAAATAGGGATAAAATATATTGTCTATTTATGATGTGTAAGTAATTTATTAGCTTTCAAGTAAACATTAACAAACATACATTCATACACAGTCATTTTTTTTCTCTGTTAAACGTTAAATTACAAAAAAATATTTTTATTTTTTTCCAGAAATCACACAGAGATATTTATTCTGTGTGGTTTCTTTATACGTTAATTTAAAAAAAGTTTTTTTTAATCTTTCACATATTATATGCGGCATAGGATATAATGAATTGCGTTTCACTTTGTTTATTATATTTAGTGTGAAAACGAATTTAGAGCTGAGAGCTTATTTTTTATGCACCCCCAGTAAATGTTGCCGAGATATACGGCGCCACACACTCAAGAAAATCCACAAATTACACGGGATATGTTTAAAACATTTCACCCTGGTGTGAATTTTGCGAAACATTTTGCTAAAATATATATCTATAAAAATACTTATGGCATTTTATTACAAACACTGTAAGTACTTACATTAATTAATTAACTAATTAATTTAATTACGTTTTGAGCAACATTTCTTGAATTTTTTTAGTCGCGGACCACTTTCATGATTGAACATATTATATGACAGATCCCTGTCTGCTGACGGCTGACCTTTATTTACTCTATATAGAATTTGAAAGTTAAGTGGTTGTTTGCTGACGTTTTACCATCAACAAACTTCTCTTATAATATAATCTTATAAACATAACATCAGGGAAAATCAAAGCTATACTGTCGCATTTTGTGCGGTTTGTGAGTTTCCAGTGGCCTATTGGAGGATAGAGCAAGGGAGAGCCACGCATTTTGTATTGCTTTTGGTTCTACGAATCTCTATAGGCCTCGATACTCACCATAAGGCTCTGTAATCGGTTCTATGTCATTAAAAATATGAATACTTACAATACTTTACTCGATGTCACGGACCCCCCAAAACCCTCACCTTAGGGGGGTTCCTTCGTTACACGATTACACAGTTTCAATAATACAATTTGGAGAGGAAATTGTAAAAAAAGATCTTTTGTACGATTTTACTCTCTAATTTATTGGGTACTATATTTTTTGTATCTTATAAATTAAAAAAAAAACTTTTAAAAACTTTCAGAAAATTAATCTAAAAAAATTTTATTTTATTTTATTTGAGTAGTTTTTTTTTGGTCTATTGAAGTGTATCTTAACATCGTTTTACGTTCTTAACAAGTTTTATTATCTGTTCAGTTGTACCCTGTACGAACAAAAGGTTCGTGCTTGACCAGTGCTATTGACAGGCTGATTTATTCCCGCCCTGCCAAGAACCCAGCCCAGGGCGGGCCATTTGTCTCTATCCCTGGAAATGGGATATTTAGGAGGATTTCCCAATATATTACAATAAGTTAAAAATCCTGTAAATCTCGTGGCTATCTTAACATGGCTACGCAATTAGAATATACAACCTACAAGAGAAAATAGCACAGATAAGGCGAATTTGTACTAGAATGGACTGGCAAATAAGTCGCATCTAAATAAAAATATAAATATTTTACAGTTTATAAAAATTTGCATCCCAAAATGAATTACTCTTACGTTTTTTATATATATTAGGAAAATAATATTAGCTATTTTCTGCAGCTCTATCTTTAATACAACTTTTAAAGCTGCATTGTCATAATATCGTAAGCATTCTTGTGTAAGTTTTTTAAAATCGGATGAGTACTTTCTAAGATTAACTCCTATATTTAGTACATTTGTGTAGATTTTATTTATTAAAGGAATTAATCTTAGAGAAAATTTTTATTCCGTTAAGGAACTGTCAAAACAATAAAAATCTGCCATCTAACTAACCCTTAGTTCATCAAAAACGCATTACACCGAACACAAAAATACCATTATATAAAAACATTAATAAGTCGGCCACACCGCGAATTGTCTTGGCATAAAAAATTCACCCCAAACGGGAAACTATTTTCATCTAACAAAAAAGTGTTTCCGGCACAAGATTTACCGCCTACAGGCCCTTCGTATATAAACGCGTGAAATGAGGTGTTACCCCCATTACCGACTTCCGGCATACTACTCGATCGCTCAATTTGTTTAATGAATATCATACGTGCTCAATTGGAGGCATATCCGATTTTATCTTTAGGAAAATGCATGCGACATTTTAGCGGTATTCTTTTTTTAAATTTATAACTTTGTTATACTTTTGAATTTCGAATAAATATTTTTTTTTAAATTAAAACTAGCTGTTGCCTGTCGCTTCGCGTAAGCTGTCTGAGCATCATAAAGGCACTAGCGAATAAATAATCTCATTAAAATATTTTTTTGTGTATCTAATGCAATAAATAGTCGTATAAATTATTATATTTTATTCTGTATTAATTTTTATTTTACGCTTTATAAACATGTTAATTATACTTTATTTAAATACATTTGATTAATTATACCAAAGAGTTTAGAAAATGTGTCTTAAAAAGGGAATAATATGCACAATTCCTAAGTGCAGTCCTGTAAGGATTTAAAAAGTAAAAACGTCACGCACGAACTACGCTAGCGGTTAGCGAGTTGACTGTCGATAAAGCAAACTAGCGTACACGTGGTCGCAATTTATGATATGCGCAGTTCGCGTCGGTCACTCAATAATAATAAAAAGACCGTCGCCCATCTCGCAGGCTCGTCACGTTCGCCACTGCGTCGCCCAGCCCATTGCTGAAATTGATACATATTACTTAACTTCATATGGACTCCTATAACCTTACCGACTTGGCTTATGAACTATATTCCCTCAGAGTTTTACCACCATTTTACTTTGGGCTGTAGTGCGATACGGATACTGCGGTGCGAGAGGTTTATGTAAATCGGCGCTCTCCTTGACCGTTGAGTTTTATTTCTGAAATGGCCGCCTGTTTCCAATTGCATGAAAAATGATATGTGAAAGTGGGGCTCGGACATGAATGGAAAACCTAAAATGGCGGAATGATGTCGCATAGAATTTGTCTATGGATTGAACGTATAAAAAAGCTATTAGAACCTCCTTTGAGATGGAGTAGACATTTTTGTGTTTTTTTTTTATAATTATGCAGGTATATAGGTAATGTTATGTTTTGGTTTAGTTTGTTTTTTTTGGGTTTTCTAGATATATATTTAAATTATAACGATCATCAGCTTGTTGTCGAGCGCTGTCAAAACTTACAAAGAGCGTTACGAGAATGTTCTGGAATCTATACTAAAAACTTACCTATATTTTCTTGAATTACAATTATTTTTCGTTGTGTGCTGTGTGAGTTACGTACGTTATATGATATTTATCTAAAAATGGGTTCTCCGAAATTGTATGAACATATAAATTATCTTGGCTTATGGCTATTCTTTTTCTATGAACTTGTAAAAAAACCATGAGTAGTAGATACTAGCAACTTGCATGAAAAAAAAGAAAACGTTTTTAATTTTGCACATTCGACCACTCAATTCGAGATTTTTTTGAGTGTATGTACCCAACGGACACTCAAAAAAATCTCGAGAAAAAAAATATTTTTAGTAGATAATTACCGAAGTAAATAAGATTAAATTTGATAAACTCAAGTGACTTGATTATCCTATGTATTCTTATAATTTTTTTAGTATTTTTTTTAAATTGCATGGTTCGCTCTGTTTTTTATTGCTTCTTTTCACATTGCATGACACATGAGTTCTGGTGGTGGTTACTGTCGGTGGTTGGGTCGTTTAATAATCATCACTAACCATTTCTGTTTCTGAGCATTTCACCCAAAGTAACCAGCCATTAGACTATTTGCATCGCACTAACATCCGAGGACACTACGACGCTGTAGACTAACCTGTAAGTAGCCTTTTTTCTTTTTTTTTCTTTTATATGTATATTATAAACTCTGGGCTTAGACAAAGTAACATTAAAAAAGATAACGAAGTTTGAAAGTAATAAAATGTTTGGAATTGACATATCGCGCTAAATCACGTGGTCAATCGTTATCGTAACAAAATCACAAACTGTCTATTGGTTATCGATCGTTATTGCCAACATCTTATTGGTTAAGTTATTGACATTGATAACTCAGAGACGATGACGAATTTCGATATCTTTCCGCTACGAAACGATGTTGCTTTGTGTAAGCCCTCTGGCACTTGATGTTATAAAAAGGCAAAAAAATCCAAGGTCATTCATCAACAATGTCCCTAATTGTGTCAGAAGCCTTAAAACAAGGGTAAATAAGTCTTAAAACCAGTAATTATACTGTTCTATGTATTGGAAAGAGCTAAATTGCTTGAAACAAGCAAAAACATATCATGTTACGTAGATATGAAATCAAAATTGACAGGTGATATAAAATATTACGACTATTGCTGGATTATAGTAACTATCCTGAATGCATCATCATCATCATCATCATCACCATCATCATCCTATAAGAGTACACACTTGGAGATATGCCTCTTTAAACATGCAATATAAAAAAACAATTTCTCTAAATAAAATTTTCTATATTAATTTTAACCCTTCAATTTTTTTATTATTATTTTATCTTCTACATTTCGTATTTAAATGTGTAATATTTGTATAGTTATTATCATGATTTCCTTATTAATAACATGCTTGGCTTACTGTTAACAATTATTAAATTATATTTAAATTTCCAAAAAGGAGTAGGTTTTACCCTTTCGTCTGTATATATTTTTTTACATATTATAACCGTGTATGGTATCCTTATAGCATGATTTTAGTTATGATCCTGTATTTAGGTTTTCTTATCAATGGTAATGAAATAACGACCTCAACCCTGCGGGCACTAGGGGTCGTTTCTACCCCGCAGTGGGGTAAGGGGCTAATAAGTGAAACAGAGATTTATGAGTGCACAGATATGCAAATAGAAATTTTGCGGCCCCCCGACGATAAAAAGACGCTCTCGGGGGTGTTTGTCCAACGGGGTGGTGTAAATATAACATGTTGTGTGGACATGTATAGCATTATTTAATAATAAATATGGAATTTAGTATATCATATTTTATGGTATTATTATTATTAATTTTATCAATGTATAATATATTTATGAATATCTTGTCTTAGTGCTTACTCGAATATATTTTAATTATTATAATTTTGTACTAAGATATGATACCGCTTGCGTTTTGATATATTGTTTTCTTTCATATTTGTTTTCGCTCTTATTTTACTAGTAATTTAATTTTGATAAATTTGAATGTATATTAAAGAAGATGAGTAATTTATTAGAAGATTCTGTAAATTTAAATCATAAATATAAAGTGTTTCTAGATATTTAATACGTAGTTCTTCGCACCAGATAGGTGAGGCTAAGAAAGGTGAAATTATGGTGTAAAATAAAATCTTTTTGATATTATGTAAAATACAAGATGAGCGCAATTAAATAATTATTCGTCCATACGTTAAACAAACACTCTGGTAATAACTATATCAAAGTTAACATCAAACAAACCAGCGTCGCCTGTTTGCTCATTAGCGGATGGGTGGGGAATCGATCGTGCGAAATCTAATACATGTCTGCTGCTACTTTGTCCACTTTTGGGGTGATCCCGTCAAATATCACCTGTTTGGTTAATGTGGCTTTTGTTTAAATATAATTTTATTAGTATTAAATAAAAATAATATTTTTCGCACATGACTTTGACACTGTTATATTATATTCTTAATACGATTTATCTGTCTTTGATGGAATTCAAATCCGTGACCCTTTAAGATAATGACAGTAAACGTTTTTAGGACTGTCGTTGTCTTCGTTTCACTCTCGTGTTTTTTTTTTCATAATTTCATTTCAATACATTTTTATTTAAATTTCAAATTTTGTTTTCTTTTCAAATATGTTCAAACACCGTACATATAAAATGTCTATAATAATCCTTTGTGTCTCCCTAAAAATTAGGTTCTTTATATTCTAAGTGAAAACTTCTTTGACCGCGTCACATTCACGTCACCGACATGCTAATGTGACCATTTGACGTCATTACAAAATATTAATATTACAATTTGAAATTTCATGTCTTAAAGACTAAAAAGAAGATAGCATTTTTTACAAAATACCAAAATTTTTTTACGTATATATATGCCTTACGCATTTTAGGGTTGGCACATGACAAACAGCGGTCAAATTTCGGTAGACAGATTGTTGATACTGACCGCCGACGACCTAACGAGCTGTGACCACATGAATATTCAGACCCCTGCACTGATACAAGGATTTAATTAATTTTGACACCAGGGCTGACGGTAGGCTTTGCAATAAATTGTCTATATTTATGCCGTATTAGCGATTCAAATTTATTTTAAAACTTGCTTTGCAATATTCTATATTCTATTAATATTTATGTTCATAAGGTCTATTTCAATTACAAACTCTAAGACCAGAGTTTAGACTCTATTTTAAAATAATTAAAACATAAAATATAAAAAAATCTAGGCTTTTTGAAATAATAAGTAATTTTAAAAATTATAGCAGGATGCCGCGAATAGTAATCTAATCATCCCTTTTAAAGTATTATCTTTACGTGATATAAAAACACATTTAAACATATTTAAGATAAGTATATTAAAATTATATATTATGTAAGCGATAATGTCAAACAACATTATTTTTTTATAATAATTTCCTACAAAATATGTGTTTAACATTATTTTTCTTTAAAAAATACCAAACCATGCTTAAAAATGGAAAATGAAAATCTCCATTCATATATAGTACGTTGTCAACCCTAAAAGCTTGCAAATCGGAATTACCAAGGCAAATTATTTTGATAAGTGGACACTTCACACATTGACAACCCTGTCGTATTAGTTTTACACTTTTGCTAATTTTTACAAATGATTTTAAACTCTGAAATATCTGAAACATCGTCAATCTAATATACGAAATATTCTGTCATCCTCATGGTTATAAAGTCATAGTAAAGGACTTAATTGCAGTTTTTATATATTTCTCGAGATTAAAGGAATTTAATATGTGATGTTAATTTTCATAATATTTATCATAATTTCGTTTTAATTTTTTTTATATTCTCCTTAGAGCTAGAGAAGTAATTTTTGTTTATACTACAAATAATTTTTAATTTCCTAAATAAAAGAGCGATAAAATATATAATATTAATAATAGTGTTCATTGAGGGAGCCCTATGTTCAGCAGTGGGTGGATAAAGACTGATGATGATAGTGATAAAATAGTGAACACATTAAAAATAATAATAATAACGTGACCAAAATGAGTGATATAAAATAACTTAAACCCCCAGCTCAGCGAATAATCACAGAATCCCTTTATCAATGCATCAATATCTATTATTGCGAAATATAACAAAACACGTAATTATATAATACGGGGTCTTCGAGACCGCACACAATATGCGCGCGCGCCGGGTTATGTTACTAATACCGCGGGGTTTTTGTTGTGGTTATACATTACAAACACCCTCGCAAAAATAAGTATGATGTTGCAATATGTAATTTGGTGAAAATCTTAATTTGCACAACAATAAGGTTATTGTGAACATAATTTAGATATTATATACATTGTTTAATACCACAATCATTATTATTATAACCTTATTTTATCAAAGGAAAAAAAAGAGTATACTCATTTAGAAAAATCCATTTCAATTCACCACAAGGGGGTCAGGATCGAACCTGGATCATCTCGTTTAAGAGGCCGAACCCATTACCCACTTGAATATCATTGCTCACGATACCAAGTAAAATATATTTTCCGAAAAATAATCTCTTATTAGGCGGCACCTTGTCTTGTTTTTTCGCTTATTAAAAATAAACAAATTCAAATTTGTAATAAAAAGATTGTGAAGCTGTGAGGGTTGATGTCCATTGATTAGTGGTCAAAAGTTGGGGTGTCGCTGACGTGAGGGCAGATACGATTACGGACCCCGGGGGAGATGAACACGCGACACTTTTTTAGGATACATCTGAGGATTTAATAAAATGCACATCGATGCACTCGACACCGCCTTTAACACATCATCATCGGCCTTTATCCGTCCACTACATAGGTCTCTCTCAATGAACGCCAAGACGACAGATTCCATCATACCGTAAAAAAATACATAAGATGTATAAAAAGAAGTTACAGAAGTCATGAAATGCTATTAAATATGATTTTAACTTAATTGCTTAGTAATTATTAACCGTAATAATTTAAAGTTGCTCAATATTTTAAGTAAAATAAGAAAACTTTTGACAGAATATATTTTAAAATGTTTAAGTTGAACTTGACAATTTTAAATATGCCTTTTAAAAAATTAAAGAATGTAGGAATCAAAAACCGCGATAAAATCAGTACAAATTTTCATTACTTATAATATTCTAAACATATTTTTTTTAATTCAGAAAAAAAAATCTTTTTTGTGAAATAAATCTTCAGATGTGTCCCACGACAGCGAGTTCACTTGTGATGTTGTGCAAATGTCGCGGTTGTCGGATCGTCGCGAGACCCTCCTCCGAATACTCGAAGGGATGAGGGTTACAAGTCACTGGTTTGTCTGCGGTTTGGGGGATTAATCATTATGCTCTATCAATTTGTACATGGCTTATATTCTTTAACATTTTTAAAATTTTTGACTGAAATTTTTTAACATTTAAAATACGTTAATTATTTTTTTTATAATTTAAATCCAAGTTAAATTCACGGAAGTCCCTCGAGGAGGAGACCTGTGCCCAGCATTGGGACATATAAGGGTTGATACTTTTTCCCGGACGCCTTAATGTACGAGGTTTTCTCCTCGAAATTAGGGTAGGAGAGCATAAGGCTCTTATTAATGCTTAACCATATCATATGTCTGACACACTTTAACAAGCCCCTATGATTCTATTATTTTTTTCTTTTCCGTGAAACAAGGAATTTAGAAATTCTAATAATATTTTTTTGAAATCGAACTGATTGAAAGTCAGTCAAAACAAATTAAGATTTCCTACACGCAATTACCCTAATTTTACTCAAAACTTAAGAAGTATTAATTAATATAAAAGCTAATTATTGCTTTAACTTTAAATGAAACATTGCGGATATGTCAATATTCACATGCGTTTTTATTAAATGGATATCTCACAAAATCCCATCCCGCCGCGAGATGTACAGTCCTGTTAAAAAGCTCATTTAAAAGTTGGCATCGTTAATTTGAGTCGTGATTTCCCGGAGACTCCGCAACTTTTTCTTTTATACCTGTTTAATTGAGCATCTGTACAGGCTGAATTAACCAAATGAGAGCGACACGCGGTTCCCAGTTCTGTGCACTTTTTGTACAATCACATATAGAAACTACTTTTAATTAATACTTGATATTTGAATTCGGAACGTTTTTTTAAATCGAAATATAGTTATTCCCAGTTCTGTGCACTTTTTGTACAATCACATATAGAAACTACTTTTTATTAATACTTGATATTTGAATTCGGAACGTTTTTTTTAATCGAAATATAGTTTGATATTGTTTACGCGAATTTTAAATGAAACAACTACAAGTCATAGTGAATTATAACATGTTTTATTTAGATTTACACCCGACAATCTTGTACTTTACAGCGACCGTGTTCATGGGAGTCCTTTTACTATAATTAAATTATAAAAATTACAAAGTAAATGACAAAGCTATGACAAAGTGAAAATACAGAGGTAATGATGACTGAAATATTCTAAAACCATATATTATTCAAAAAACATTCAAAGCAAGCAATTCTATATCTTTTACATAATATGAGAATTAGTCGCCATATTTATGCGTTTATTGATGGCTAACGTTATGAGGGCTTAAGGCTGATAATAATGATAAAATTTGCGTAGCAAAAAATTAACAAACATAAAAATATACATATACATCAACATAGTGCATATTCATTTATTATTATTCCATTATGCTTAAAATGAATGAATCTAAAAATCTTCAAATATGTTGGCAAAAAGAAGAGACACCAATAAGAGTATTAGTAGATAACGGCTGGCTAGTATAAATAAATAAATAGTCCAGTGTACAGGCAATTAGACACTACTGGCGGTCGCTAGTTCGAATTCCTCAAGGTGCAAATAATTTGTATGACGAATATAATTTACTTACATATTATATTTAAGCTATTGCATAGCTTCTATCGCGGGCCTTGAGCGCGGGGACCGAGTCCAGAAATTCCGTAACGAAAAAAAAACCTAACGCTCCCCACTCCGACGGGCACGGAGGTGTGGCTTGAAGGCCATGCATCGTCTAACGTCGTTTCTTTTCGGCAGTCTTCGACACGGTGTTTGTGTGCTTGCAACTAGACGTATTGTACGACACTACGAAGCTCGCACGAATAACAATAAAATATAACACATGTATTGTAAAATAATAAAAATATTTTAAACAATATTAGTTAATATTGTTTAAAATATTTATATTTTTTTATTTATTTAATAAAGGAAAAAAAAATGTTTTCTTATCGGTCACCACGCTCAAAAAGTGTAACTTGAATTAATATCAAAGAAAAAGAAATACTGCATTAATAATTAAAATAAATAAATAATTATAATTGCATAAGTTGATACAAAATGCTATGCAATAGCATTACCGCGGCAGTCCCCGAGTGCCACACGTCTTTTTTATATGAGTTTTTTAATTTAATAATGACTATATTAATAATTGTTTGACTATTTTTAACAACTTTTATGGATTCTATCGCTTGGGATCTGTTCCCCAGACCTTAGAGGTTGTAAGCTGTATAGTATCTGAAACATCAGACATGTAAATAAATTGACCGCGAAAAGTCTCAAAGATATTTTTTATAAATTTTTTATAAATATATTTTTTATTTTTAAACAGTGCCTTTCAAAATATATTCGTAAGGCATGTGGACGTATGCGGTTATGAGTAACGGATATAATTTTTATTGTAAAAATGTCCTTTGGAATATTCATAGGGCATGAGTGCGGACTTATACAAACGCTCGTGATCGGCGCATACGCTCACGACGCCATTAGCCGCGCCGTGGGCGTAATTAAAGAGTTACAATACAGCACTGGCGAATTAAAAACAATTAACTTGGGCCCGAATTGAGCACAATGGCCGCGCACCGCACGACTTGGTCACCGGGAGCTTCTCTACACGACTGTACCGTTGACAATCTAACGTTTTCAGCGCGTTCCAAATTCAGTTACAAAAATCTTATAATAAATATGGCGGTTCTTAAGTAAAATAAATAAATATATTTTTTCCGTGTATACTCATACATAATATATTTACATATTCCGGTATAACAGAGATTTTAAAAGTTTTGTGATATGATGACAAATAATAAAATCTGTAAAAATAGAAACAACGCTATAGCGAATTAAACTAAATAAATAATAGTTTAAAAAACTAAAAACACGCTTTTTATAGAAACCCAAACTAAAAAATAGAAAATAAATTTTAATAAATTTAAATTAAGAATAGTGTTCAAAATTTCAATAACTATAAATTAATAATAGTGTAAATAAAAAAAAATATTTTATTTAAAAAAAAGCGTAGGGTGCTTTTTAAGATATTATCAAAATGATAATCACTCTACTCATATCTGTCAATAAAATATTTATAACTATATTGACACCATGCACCCCACGCTTTTTTTAAAATAAAATATATTTTTTTATTTACACTATTATTAATTTATAGTTATTGAAATTTTTAACACTATTCTTAATTTAAATTTATTAAAATTTATTTTCTATTTTTTAGTTTGGGTTTCTATAAAAAGCGTGTTTTTAGTTTTTTAAACTATTATTTATTTTTTACTTTTTAGTAATTATTTATAAATATTATAAATACGGGGAATCAGAGTTCGATTTCGGAGAGGGAGCCTGAGAAACGGCTATCGGAACCAAGGAAGGCCGCAGGCGCGCAGATTACCCACGGAGAGTTACATACTGACATACTGACATACTGACAAACTGACAAACTGACAAACTGACAAACTGACAAACTGACAAACTGACATACAAGTGAAGCTAATAAAAAGCGTGTAAAAATTAAAAAAACTGTAGAGTATCCGATTTCGGGAGGGTAAAGAAATCTTAATAGGGAGCCCTTTTTTTAACCTTAGGAATCAGCAAAAACATATGAAATCAATGCGGAAACAATGTCACATAATAAATCATTTTTCATTCTTAAATCACATGTTTTACGGGATTGTGTTAAATTCGAGATGAAAATTGGTAAAATCAATCACGTTCTTTTTGAGCGTGTTAATCGGGCCGTCAAATTAGGTTTCAGCGTTTAAGCTCATCGCCAAAGTGCTGACGTAACACCCGGAGGGTGAGCCGCCATTTTCCTTTTTACTTTTTTCACGCTGCCGCGCTTCTATTGCCAAGCTTACTCTTTGCGAAAGTTAGTTACGGTTGGCACTTTATTAAATTGATTTCCGAACTGTGATGTTTTATACTCTGTGCCTTAGTGTTGCTACCATAAAAAATATTGACGTCTTTTATTTTATACAGTTTGTCCGACGCAACTGATTATGTTAGTTAAATAAATATAGATAAAACTAAATTAATATTTTCGTCCTTAGCTATTAAGTACCACACTAGCCAGATAATAGACCTATAAAAATTTTGCTACCACGTACCTAATATATAATATGCATAAAAACATTTAAAAAAATATAATTGCTATTATAAAAAAGTTGTTATGCGTAGTTTGTGCGATGAATCACAGCTACTAAATGGGCTCGATAACTATAACCTTTCTTACGGGAAAAGGTCAAAGTACCTATTAAAATATACAAGAATAGTGATGTTACAATATTGTCATTTGCGTAATCTTAGACTAGCACTACATAGTCAAGTAGTAACCAACTTTTTTTCTCTTCATCATTGTTTTTGACAAGGTCTAAGTCAAGGAAAGAACCCTAAACACCTATTTCCTTGAAAATATAGATATCTTAAGGAATTTAATCAATCCTTATAACTGTCCTCCTTAGATTTTAATTTGTAACACCTTGAAATCAGGTAAATGTCAGAAGTCCTCCCATGACAATGGTTGCTGTAAAGTATCCGAAACGTCGGGCTCAGTCGGCACTTAATAAACCGCGATAAAATCCGTAAATTTGTTTCGTTATAATGAGTGAAATTCGCGTAAACATAAGAAAATAATATCAAGTTTGTAAGAACGTATGGGTGTATGTTCGTTACTTTTTCGTGCGAACACTACTGAATAGATTTTGATGAAATCTTACAATAATATACAATTTGTCCCACGGGGATGGAAAGTACGTGGGTAAAGCCGCGGGATTGCTAGTATAGTTCCTCGAAGGATTCAAAGGTCTCATCCAAGAAATCGGCGTGGTCTAAGGTTTCGATCAATTTGTTTTATTGGATCTAAAGTTTCAATTTATTAGTATGGTATCATCAAAAGTTTACATAATTTCATGGGCCCCTTATAAAACACTAATATAATTACAGGGTTTTTTAAATTCAATTGGTCAATAAGGGTGTCAATAATTGAGGTGGCGTCACGTTACACGTCACAGATTTTGATTTTTAGGGTCCTATTGTGTTGCCCTCTTAAAAAATTATATATTGATTATCTGTGGCTCCGCTGATATAATAGATGGTGTATTAAATATCTCACATACAGCGTGTTTAATAATTAGATTATTTTTTGAATTCGTGTAATGAAGTATGGATTGATAAATTTAATTAAGTGAAATTTTGTATAGTCTATTTCAGAGTTACATTTTATTTCTATAATATATGATAAGTTTTTTTTTATACCTACCGGCCAAGAGAAAAAGATTGAATTTCGAAATTGGCAAGTAACGTGAAAAAAATTGTAAATGACACCTTCTAATATATATTTTAATTTATGTTTCATATTAAACATTGCTTAGATACAATTCTCTATCCAGACTACAATGCCTAGGTCAAAATCTAGAAAGAAAACAAAACCTGTCTGCCACATACATCACGGGACAATGGGTTTTTAGCGATGTAGCTGTGGCTTTTTGAACTGGATTTTTTTCACTTCATTCGTCCGATGTAGGATGTAGGCGGGCTTTATTTCACCCTGCCATTGTCGAAAATAAGGGTTGGTGACTTTTTTTAATTTTTTACTATTGCAACAGCATCGTTAGTCTTGAGTCCAGGTATTATATTCAAAATCCGATTTTATTATATATAAATTAATGTAGAGTTACATTAATTTTTTTTGCGTTTACTGTAGTTTTTAAATAAAATATTTTTTGATTTATATGCATATGTACATCTTTTTTATTTATATAAGAACATATTGAACGTCTTATAAAGAAAGCATTGAAAAATTTATTCATGGTAATAATAATTATTAATACATCCTTAACGTTGTAGATTCATAGGAAGATAAAATAAAGTAAGATTGTGATTTAAAAAAAACTGCCGAAGCTTCTCGTAAGTGCCAACCCTGGCGTCACATTAGTAGAGAACTCGGACTGCGGTCGCCTCCCGTTCCGTGTACAGTCGCGGCCAAAATGTTTACCTTTATAGTCAAACGCCCTTTTTATATAAACGTTATAAGGTTATATACTAGTAAAATATAAGATTGGGTGTGAACCGATGGGAAAATGACCGTGCTATCTCTTCCTTTTCTTAAAACAAGCTGTGGATGTCAATGGTGTAATTTTTTTCTTTTTTGTGTAGTACAATAAAAAACTTAAAATTAAATGACATTTTGTTTCAAGGCTTTATTAAACTACAGATAGTTCTTGATGATTGATTCAGTAGTTTTCGCGTGAAAGCGTAACAAACATCAACTTTCATATTTATAATATTAGAATAGATTGAATTATACTTGGACATAGAATGTGTGCTAAATAATTAATTCATATCATGACGTCACATCAGTAAACAACCAAACGAGCGTAAAACATAACCTCAAGCGACGTCACAGAGTACGTGGAAAAGAACAATAATCGGGGGCTGATATCCGAGTCGAGTGACTTTTGAGGTCTCATCGGTGTCAAGGGGCCACTGGATCGCGACGAGCGCCACTCGCGCCCTCTACAGATCACTTGTACGTGATTAAATCGAAATGTCAAAGTGCAAAGATCCTTTGTTGCTTCATGTTCATCCGAGTGTCAAGTGCATGTAATACTACATCCCTGACTCGCGGCGTTTCATATGAGACACAGATGTCATCATTGTTGAGACATTTTAAATTAACATGGTAATTTTCATTATTTAAAACGGGATATTTACCATGATTTTTGTCACAAGAACTTGTGAACATGATACGACATAACTCCGCAAAATAATGGCAAAAAGAATAGTAAAAATCCCGTTTGAAATGTTGAGACATTGTTTCGTATATTGTCAATCTTAATCAATTTTACACGTTTGAATTTTTACAGTATTTTCTACGGAACTATACTAATAATATTATTTTTTTATTATTTAATTCTACAATAACTTTAAGTATTCAATCATTTCTTATAATAAAATTTTAATTATTTAATAACATATTCAAGCGAATATAATAAATTCTAATGTATATTTTTTACAAAATATTCGGCAGAAATTTACTACGCAAACGAATTACAATACTATTGAAAAATTGATATGGCCATACCCGGCCATATCAATTTTTCAATAGTATGCGTTTATTTCCACGGATGAAAGGGTAGTTCACAGTTTTTCAACCGGAGTATACTAATTTGTTATGGTAAAGATGAGATCAGCCCCCAGTGGTGGACGGTAGCGTCAATCTTCGTCCCGCTACCACTCCATCTCTTTGTTATTCAAATGATCCATCTGGCCGGGAATAATTAACCGTTTCTTAAATTTTAAATTTCACATATTTTTGCTGCATTCATTATGGCGGAAATGTGATATTTGGCAACCTTTGGTTTATAATTGGTATATTTGGTAGTCTAAATAGTCATTAAGAAAACACTTTATCATTGGCAATTCCTATGGGAGCCCATTTATAAAAGAAGAAGAAAAACCTTTGGTTTATTGCACTTTACTGGAGTAAATTAAAATCGTCTTAATATTTTTTATTAGATCATCCAAGCATATTTTTTCTTCTATCTTAAAATCGTATAACAAAATTCAGAAATACTATTTACATATTATATTTCTCATCTTCATATCTAATAGAATAAAATACGTAAACAAAATCTCTCCTATGCTTGATTTAAAAGCTATTTTATCTGTGGTACTAAAGAGATTCTAGCCTAGGTGATTTACTTCATCGTTAGGCCAAGCTAATTCTTCCGCTTTCCTCACCCAGGCCAGTTTACGGCGTCATTACGACTATCACCGATACGGGTAAAGAATCGTTGGCGCTTAAAAGCGGTGATCGAGGACTAAGATATAAGACGCCATTAAAATCTTTCCCGTAAGAACTAAAATGGCATTCTATGATTTAATATCCGCCACAATAAATGAAAGCTGACTAATTCATTATTTAATTAATGTCACACTATAGTCGTTTAATATCACAGATGTACTCACAATTAATTTCAAAATTCAGTAAAATATATTTCAAGTCCGACTGGCAAAACTTATAAACATAGTAATATAATATAAAAAAGTATAATCTCGAATAAGTTATTTAGTGGCAAAAAGCAAATAGTCATTTGTCCAGATTGTAAAAGAATGTGTTCCAAATTTAAACTTTGATAGCTCAAACATCGTATATAAATAAGGCATGTTCTAAGTTGCGATAATTTCCTAAGACGTGTTAAGTTTATGCGGTCCCGATACGCGACATATCTGAGAGGCGATTGCGTCGCATAATGTTGGTATCGTGTGAAATTTTCGATATGCATTTAAATATGTTTACCGGCGATTTATATTGCCTGATACCACGGGAAAATTTTGCTATAATTTTTTTGTATCGCAAGATATTCCTTTCTTTAATATAATATTATGTATAGAGTATTTGAAATTGGAACATTCATTTTTAAATTATCTATAAGTATTTGTAGAAATAACTGAACTTATTAAATACTGAATAAAGATATTAAAGACACTTTAAAAAGCCGCATTTTTTCACAAGCAAATCAACACAGAAGCTAAAAAATTAAAATTGTTACACTACAGGAATGAAAAAGAAATCTAGATGATTCTAGTGAGGTTATATTTTCCTGGATTATACAGGACATGTTTCCATCGTACGGCCGGACGCGCTTTATGCGACCTCAGCTATCAGCGACAGAAACTATCTAGCACCGCTGACACCTCTGTTGTCCCGTGACACTGTGACCCACTTGTGACACTGTCCTTTTGTCCAACTGGATCATTGTCTCTGTGGCCGAAGTTAGGGATGCTTTTATCGCGCGTATGGCTTAAGCATTTTATTGTCACGACTGGACATTTCTTAGAATATATTAGACGCCTTGATGGTATAGACTCTAGTGGGTATAGATTCGGCCTTTTGAGCGAGAGGACTGAGTTCAATCCTGACCCCAAGTATGCCTTGAAATAAGTTATAAATCAAATTAAATGATATTTCACCAACCCGCATTAAGCCTATGGCCAAATAACCCTCCTCGCCTGTTTTCGAGGAGAAGACTCGTGCCCGGCAGTCGTATATGGCTTAATACTTATATTATGCAACTATGGATGTTACGCTACAAAAAGTGCTGAAAAATTATATTATGTTTTGAGAACAGTATGCTTACTTATCTAATTGCTAGCTGTTTTCGGCAACTTTGCCTGCGTTGACTTAGATTTACAACGGGATCTTAGCGAGATAATTTATAACCTATAGCTTTCCTCCACAAATGGGCTACCTAACACCGAAAGAATCATTCAAATCCGACCAATAAATAGTTCCTGAGATTAATTACTCAAACGATCCAAGTGAAATGGCTATCTCACTTTTAGTCTCAGTTGCAGTAGCCGAGAAAGTATTTCTGTTACATCGTAAAGTGCGACGGTAGCCACCCGCGGCGTTGTTTATGTCACAGCCGATCGTGCGATAAACCTCAAGTGTAAACGCATCTTTACCACTTTCGCGCGTGTTCCCGCCAAAATATTTTCCGTTGCATTAATCAGCACGCTTATTTTTAATTTTATTAAAATATTCTATGGAAACAGAAAAAATATGTTCACCTTTGAAATTATAATTTGATATTCCAAATGTTCCTGTCCAGTTCAAATTTGCAGCAAAAAGTACAGCACGTGTCAACTTTGTCCGAAGAATACGCGACAAGCAGAAAAAAACCCATTGTAAAGCCGTAACAAAACCTATTTACAAATACTCGCTCGCCCGCCCACTCAAAAGGTGTTTATTTAAAAATTTTGATACACAATACAAATGTCATCTCTTTTATTTTCGCGCCATTTAATGCTATTTCGCACCATTAATGTGACGCGTCCTTTTATCAGTGTTGCCAATCGCAATATTCAACCGTATTCCAGAAATGACGCGTTCTTTTTTCGAACGTAACTTTTTTTTTATACCTACTTTTTCTAACACGTGTTTATGGTTTTTAATTTGTGTTATTGTTAAATGTTATAGAATTTATGACTCATAAATATAGAGGTATATTAATGGTTATTAATACAAAAAAATATGTATATGGTGATTCTTGAAATAAATGTATTTATATATCTTGTGCATATAGTTATATGGCCATTATTAAGGTGTATAAACATCTTGGATCGCGATAAGAGTGGGGTGTTATTCTGGAGATTGGAATCGCGGTGACAAACACCGGGGTCCCATTGTGGGTGCTAAATTTGTTTCGCTATTTCCGATCTCCTTACGAGATTATTTTACGATTGTAAAAGCGCTATTGTTGAAGAAGAAATCGAATGTACAGTATGCTCCCTTATTAGTAATATCAACAATACTTGCTATAAGTATATCAAGTATTTATATATCCGAGTAATAAATAATTACTAAACAACCTTTATTAATTATAATAAAATAATAAATTTAATTTATGTTGAAATGTGACGTCCGTTAAAATTCAAATATAGAATGTTTTTTTTTTTTGAAAGACCAGAGACAAAAGCTTTTACATAAACTGACAAACTGTTAAATCCTGGCAACCTTTGTATGAATAAAAAAAATGTATTGTCAAAAAAGAAGCAGCCTGTATCGTTATTATGATTCGATATTTTCTTTCGATACTCTTGTACGTCAGTTATAATAAGATTCGGTGGGGCCATTATGTCGGACCTCTTTTGTTGTCCTAATGCTCTTCATTCTTCCGATGATCCGGGATAGGTAAACATCTGCCGCACGCCTACGCTATGATGTAAATCTGATATCGCGACATATTCTGGAAACTTTAATGTTGTGAAAAATATATTTGTATTAAAATTTCATAAAACAAACAATGATAAACATAAATATATAACAACTAGTAGCGCCCCGCGGTTTTACCCGCATACTTTCCATACCCGTGGAAGTACAGGGATAAATTATAGCCTATGTGTTAATCTGATGTATAAGCTATATTATTATGAAGTTTCATAAGAATCAACTTAGTAGTTTTTGCGTAAAAGAGTAACAAACATCCCCACAAACTTTGGCATTTATATTATTAGTAGGATGACACCACGTTAATCTAGCGCCGTGATAAATTCGCAAGAACTCGTGTTACGGGAACTAGGAAATACGTCCATGACCGTACAGCCGGGTGTAGACATCTATATTCGTCATACAAATTACCTGTACTTAGCGGGATTCGAACCCACTACCTCTGCGTTTAATATACAGTAGCCAGACCACTCGACCAGCTGACCGTCTTATATACTTGGTTACATAAAATTACTTACAAAAATAATACATCTATACTTTTTTGCATTAACATAAAATGAGATCAGATTAGCGGATGGTCGTAATAAAATGTCTGAAAATTCTAGATTCCGGTGTGTAACTAGAACAATGATTGTGATAATTCTAAATATAAACGAATTTTTTAAAAGCATAAACGTCTGCAAGTAATTTATTATATACAGTCAACTTAACGGGAACACATAGTTTTTGACGCCATAATTTAATCTACAGATTTAGCTAGACCTTCCTTCCGTACCAGGAAATACAAATTTCCAGTACTGGCAAACATGAAAATCACAGTTGTTTTTTTTTAATGCATCACGAAACCCCCAGAAGTTCTATTAACACCCGCATGTATCATTTAATAAGCGGCAATTATTTTATTTTATAAAAAATAACGCAAAGCGACGGAGAATGATCAAATGCGGGCTTTATTAAATGCGCCCGATTATCATCACCCTTTACTAGGTACAATCGTCGACATCGATGATTTCAGAAAAAAATAATAATAATGTCAACTCTGTATGTAGCACTGTTGGGCACCTCTCCTCGAAATCAGACGAGAAGGGTGATAAATTCATAGATAATATATATTTTCCATCATATTTCATTTAGGTAGTACGCTGAAATTATTCCTAAATATTGTTTTAGGGTATTGATAGTTGAGGTCAAATATAAAATATTATGATACTAGCTGTTACCTGCAGCTTCGCCTGCGTTAACTAAGATTTAGAACGGGATCTGAGTGAGATAATATATTGTGCATGTATTATGCATTTATAAACCTTCCTCTTGAATTGTTCTATCTAATATCTATTAAAAAACCGCATAAAAATCTGTTGCGTACTTTTAAATATTTAAGAATAAAGGAAGCGACTTTGACACAGTTTTAAACATTTTGCATTTCAATTTTTTACCGAAATGTATACAGATTTCTTCTAAATAATTTAAGATCAATTAAAACTTAACATGAGCAACGATAAGAACGAAATTTTAATGTATAAATCACATAGAAACTAATTTACAATAATGCTATCTTGTTTTATATCGTGTTGAATCATTGCGCAGTTGCAAAGTTTATTTCTGATTTTTTGTAACCACTTTTGTCGGTAACTGTACGAATTGTAATGACGCGTGTAGAGCACAATCGAGAGTTATATCGATTTTATTGGAGACACTTGAGAACCCTATCTTGTATCGAGGTTTCATCAACCCTAAATTGATTTCATGCATAGTTTCCCGTCGCCGTCGAAGTTGGCACTACTCTACATGAGTACGCATTTTGACTGTGATGGCACAAATAATATTGAGATTTATCATGATGTTGTCTATTTTTACAAAGTACGTTTTTTTCGTCTACTTTATAAGTCGATTAGTGTCTACAATAATATTTAATGATGGATTCAATCGATAACTAATACATAATTATATATCAAGAAAGACAGTAAGAACATACAATTTCGTTTATTCTACAAATTCCGAGTTTTTTGGGAATAATATTTAAAGTACCTACATAGGCTGCATGTGGCTATACTTTTGGCTACATTCTAGTCTAAATAATAAAAAAATGTCAGTTGCGTCGTAATGGCGCCGGCGCGCGTCCCTTGATTACAGCAGATGGAACATTGATTTAGCGGGTCAAATCTGTTGACACCAACATCAATACTATTTGAGCCACTAAATGTTGTTACAAACTCTGATTCACTATACCTACTGTATATTAACTCTCATGCTCAAAGCTTAGTTACTTGTTCTTAGCCGGTGTAGAAAAAGAAGAAAAAGTAATAGCGCAATTTCTCGCTTTAAACTTGAAATTCGATCCTAAGCGAATGAGTTCTTTTTTCAAAAAACTTATTTTTAAAATACCAGCAACAAAAGCTATGACAAAAGCAAACAAAATGTTCAACTCGTTATATTCGTTATTCCCTGATGGCTGCCTTCGGGGTCGCATCAATTAAACTATATTACATTGTTACGTCGGCGAGCGTGGGGTTAATTACTATTGGACGATTCCAACGTGATCTTGGACCAAAGATCAGCTCGGCTGTTTGTTGTCCACCTTTCGATTTCAGCGCTTTGGGGTTAATCGAGATAATTGTCAATGTCATTAGGTGACAGTTGTGACGTTTGTTCTTTTTTTTTGTTTTTGTAATCAGGCGAAGGATTTTTTAAAGTCATAAATATAATACTGTCTCATTAGGTTATTTTTTGTGTGCTTATTAAGTATTATAGTTTTCTTGGTCATTTACAACATTGTCAATTTATTATTACGTATGATATGAGAAATAGTGGTTATTAGTCTTTGATAGCAACTGTTAATCAAGATGTATTTAGATCTGACTCAATAGGTTGCTTCCTTCGTTAAAATTGATTCAGAGTTCGCAATTCGCATGAAATGCTCAATGAGTATTGGATGAATAACACTTTAATTGAGAAATAATTGCTTGGATAATATATAAGATATATTAACACGATTATTTTCGCTTCTAAAACTATATAAAACGAGATATTGACAATGTTTTTTTCAGATTATTTTACAGAGCTTGTTATTTCGTCTGTGTCTAAGAATGACTTGGTTACATGATATTCGTTCCTATTTTAAATAGTTTTAGAAATGTGTTAATACTCTTATTACTCTACTGCTAGATTCCATTATCTAGAGTAACCTATTAATAGATAGTCTTTCTATCCATTATTTTATAAAACAAAACATATTATGTAAAAAAACGAATAGTATTAAAATATATATGAACACAAGATTTGAAGTAAAACGTTTATTACAATTATTTACATACAATAAGTGTAATATTTAAAACTAATACTGAGAAATAGTATTAACAGACTAATAATGAAAAAAGTGAAGTAATCGCCTTATAAGTCTCACTCAAAATCAGGCGGGGTATCGGGCCATAGTTCACCGAAATACTGGCCCAATACGGGTTGGCGAACACACTTTCAAATACTTTCAATCTCATCAGCCATGAAATTGTATGTGTACATACGATATTTTGCTTCAGCAGTACAAAATAAAATAAATAGACATAACAAATAATAAATTATTGATAGAGCATGTACCAATAAATATAATAATTTAATTGTTGAGATGGTGTTGAGATAAAAGAAGATTGTGTATTCATTAAATTAAATTAAATCGAGATTAGATCAGGATCTTCCTCATATCATTATTTCTCTCCTTCGTTTGGATATGTGTTATTATGAAAAACGCAAATAATTATTACAAAAATGCGGATATATCGGTTTTTAAATAGAAAAAACATATACATTCCTGCTACCGGTTAAGCACATCCCTACAATCGCTATAAAAGTAAAAAAAGTAAAGTATCAACCCTTATGTCCCAGTGCTGGGCACGGGTCTCCTCCTCGGAATCAGGCGAGGAAGTTAATGGGTTATAGTTCACCGATGCGCTGGCTATATATTCACATACCTTCGAAGACTATCAATCTCATCAGGCATGCGGGTTACCTAACGATGTTTTCCTTCACCGGTGAGCGAGGGTTGGTCTCGTGTTTATGGTGCGGTTGGAAATTTAGAAAAACCTGTTTCAAGGCACACGTCGGGACAAGGTCGGGATCGAACCTGGAACCTCTCGCATAAGAACCATACCCACTGGACCATCGTCTATCGCTATAATATCTATTTTTTTATAAGCTTTTACCATTTTATTTGATAAGCTGTAGATAATACATAAATAGCGACAACAATGGTCCACTTGGATATGACCTCGGCCACTTGAACGAGAGGGTCTAGGTTCGGTCCTGGCCCCCTGTTGTGATTTGAAACGGGTTTTCCTAAAATTTTAAAAGCATAATATGTCCTGAAATTAATTATTATTATTATTATTAATAAAGGACCACCGATTGAGAGTTTTGAATTTCGATTTCGCCAGATTCGAGGAGGCCCGTGCACAGAAGTGGGGCATATTATATGGTTCGATATTTAAATATAAATAAATTTATAATTGGTCTTATTCAGCATATGGTAAATTTGATATTGCCTGAAAAACGTATCAGCGTACTTCACTCTATAATTGATTCATACAACCTAGTAGTAATTAGTAATTACTGCCTTTCAGAGAGTCTTATATCTCATATTATCAATTTCTGAGAGGACAGGAGCTGGAAGTCATCTTCACAATCCGGCCCAATGAGTGAACATCTGTCCCACAATTAGTGCAAGTGAGCGCAAGTGGCATGGCGTCACCCATCGGAGGCGTGCACGAATTAAAACTGATAGTTGTTATATAGGTCATTAGTACGGTCCGCAACTAAACCTTAAAATGGTTCCAGCGAGTTACTATTAATATCTTTGCCCTTATGTACTGCTAAAGATATTACATTAATATCTTTAGCAGTATATAAGGGCCTGTTTCACCACTTCCTGATAAGTGCCGAATAGGCTATCCACCAGGTATCCAACATATAGAGTATCTGTTAAATATGTTGGGGATAGCCTATCCGGCACTTATCAGGAAGTGGTGAAACAGGCCCTAAATCTACTTTGGTATATCATTATATATACTTCTGAGTGTGTTTCTTAATTTTTAATACACCCTAAAATAATTTCTACGCTCGCTCATACCACTTCAAATAATTTCGAAAAAAGCTGAATTTACTTTCGTGCGTAAATATAAGAGACGAAAGACTAATGAACACACAGACATAGCATAAAATGAAGCAGATAAAATAAACTACGCAAGTAAATAACATGATTTTTCCCAATTCCCTACAGTAAAGAATGGTATTTATAATATGTACCATGTTCCGAACCTCAATATTAATAAAATAATAATATCTATTTAAGCTTTTATACCACGTCAATCTGGTCCCGTGGTAAGTTTCCTTGGTGGTAAGAAGAACTTGTGTTAGGGGTACCAGACAACGAAAATACATATATTTAAGATTTTCATTATATAATACACAAATTTAATAAACGTCCATGACCCAGGAACTCAGAAACGTTATGTTCTGATCCGCTACCCCCCGGCTTGAGCGCCAACACGATAACCATTATGCCACTGAGATCGTCATATTAGTAAGAAATACCACTAGATCAAATTTTTTCTGCTGTCACTCCCAGTAATGATTATTTTACCGAGCAACTGGGTCCGTTTTGAAGGACCTCAATTTAACTGTCATTATTAAACATTTAATTACACGGAACTATTATACTTTTGATTAAGAACGCGCACGACATTTTTGGTGTTCTCTCAGGGATCATCATTAGCCCGATAACTTCATAAAAAAATATAAAATCGAATTAAGAACGTCTCCTTTTTGAAGTACAATATTGACAAGAAAAAGAGAGACACAGAGTATGTATGGATGGATGATCTAGTTCATCTAATATTGCTGGCTATCTCATGGACATTGGTGACGTTAATACTTACTATGAGGTGGCCAATTTAAATTTGTTTTGATTTGCTTAACCAACATTGCGTTCATAAATTAATACCAAACTGAATAAACATTAAAAAATGGCAGTCATAGAGAATGCATGTCGATGGAATTGAAAACCATAAATTTAAATAATTAATTTAATATTCTTAATTCCAGATTTAAAATTTTAATTAAAAAAAGTATATATTCATATTGACGTCATAGTGTCACATTGGAACGTCACTGACGCGAACCTTTAGAAAAAGAAGTTTTCACTTACAAATACCATACATTGTGTGTCTGTTCAGTCCCGGTTACTCTCTTTTCTTAGGTGACGTTGTCCGCATATCACCTACATTATTTGATTAGGGAATCGAATCTGGACCTTTTAGCGTAATTGCCAAAATTACGCAATACCACCACGCCATTCCCACCGCGGCATCTGTTGTCAGTTTTGTTCGGCGTCATTTGGTTCCGTGCAACAATAAAAAATATTAATGTTTCTTACAATAATGTGGGGTCGTAATCGCATTACGACCTCCTGCGACCGGGTCTTGGGGGTTGGGGGTCCGACCGGAAGGATTATTTCTTGTTCTGGGATGAAACGGGTTTTGGATTTTGGCGCTAAATGTGCCGTGTTGACTTGAATCATCGACTAAAGAGACAGCATCGCCCTTTTTTACGCATTTGAATAATAAATTCATGTAGATACATGCAAAGTGTTTCTTATCCTATAATCTATCACGTTACTATACAATATAATATAGTAATATGACATTTATAATATTTTAAGCTATCACTGCAAAAACATTACAGACTAAAAATGTAGGACGACGTTTAGTAAGGCTCCTTCTTCTTTTATTACAGCTGAGTATTTTGCCACATTTAACGTCACTTATATAACTGGTAAATGTTGACACCATTACAATTATTTCACACAAGTATGTTAATTGGCAGCCAACAATAACCAATTTAATATTCTATTAAACATAATAATAATAATAATAATAATAATAAGCCTTTATTGCTGTTTACATTCATTTACAATACATTATTGCATCTGTTACTGACAATCGGTTATTTAGACAACAGCTTGTCCTTCGACAAAGGCCTCCTCCAAAGATTTCCATCTGATTCTGTCTCTCGCGATTCTGGTCCATTCTGGGCCGGCAACTCTTTTGAGGTCATCTTCCCAGCGTTTTATTTGTCGACCCTTACTTCTTTTTCCATCCCTGGGGTACCACTCTGTTACAGCTCTAGTCCATTTTACAATTTCCTCTCTCATTACATGTCCTGCCCACTTCCATTTAATAGTTTTGCATATTTTTCCTACATTTTTGAATTTAGTTATGTTTTTAATTCTATCTAATCTTATTTTATCTTTCCTTCTCACTCCGATGGTACTTCTTTCTATTCCGTTCTGGCATACGTTTAGTTTATGAATTAGTTTCTCTGTTAGTGCCCATGTTTGACAGCCATATGTTAAACATGGCAGAATGCACGTGTTGTAAACTTTTCTTTTGTCTCTAAATGGAATGTCTTTGTTTTTCATCACTTCGCTAAGGGACCAAAATCTTTTCCATGTGTTGGAGATTCTTCTGTCAATTTCTTTAGGCATAGTATCCCGTGTGGCTATAAGCTGTCCTAGGTATATGTATTCGTCTACATATTCTATTTTCTCCTTGTTTACAGTGATGTTGTATGTCTGTGAAGCATTGGTCATAATTTTGGTTTTTATTGTGTTCATTGTGAGTCCTGCTTTTATGCTTTGGTCAGATAGTTGTTGTAGCATTTGCTCTATTTTTTCTGGACTTTCTGAGAATAGGATTAGGTCGTCTGCGAAGCGTAGGTGGTTCAGGCTTTCGCCGTTTATGTTGAGTCCGTTTTTAATCCAATCTAGATTTTTAAATATCATCTCTAGGGCCGCCGAAAACAACTTAGGTGAGATTGGGTCGCCCTGTCGGACTCCTCTTTCTATGGGAAACTCCTCTCCCGTTGACTCTAGCCTTATTTGGGCTGTACTTTTTGAATATATTTTTTTAAGTATTCGTATGTACTTTTCTTGTATACCCTGCGAACGCAATGCTTCCCAGATGTATTCATGTTCTAAGGAATCAAAAGCCTTGTTGTAGTCTACAAAGGCCAGGTAGTATGTTTTATTGTATTCTTTGTATTTCTGTATAACTTGTCGAAGAACATGTATATGATCTACTGTTGAGTATTTACTGCGGAACCCTGCTTGTTCTTTCGGTTGGTTTTCGTCGAGTATAGATGTGATTCTTGACAAAATTATTTTAGAAAAAACTTTATATATATTCGACATTAAACTGATTGGTCTGTAATTCTCTATTTCCCCTCTATCTCCTTTTTTATGTAGTAGTACTATGATTGACTTGGTCCAGTCTGTGGGAATATTTTCAGTTTCTATAATATCATTAAAGATGTTCGTTAGTGTAGGGGCAATGGCGTGTAGGCTAGCTTTTAGTAGTTCGTTCGTTATTTGATCGGTTCCAGGAGTCTTGTCTCTTTTTTGTGTATTAATAGCTCTTATTATTTCTGTCTGTAATATCTGTGGTATCGGTTCAGAGTCTGTGATGTTCAGTTCCGTTGTTTCTTCTTTTGGATTCCTGCTTTGGTACAAATTTCGGTAATATTCTGTCGCTATTTTTAGAATTTTTTGTCTTTTGTTTGTAAAGTTTCCATCTTTAGTCTTTACTTTCAACATCCAATCTTTTTTAGAGTTCAATTCTTTGATCGCCTTTCTTGTTCCACCAGTCGTCTCAATATATTTTTTCAATGTGTTTTGTCTATTTATTTTTTTATCCTTTCTTATACTTTCATTTATCTTTTTACTAATTTCTGCTATTTCACCGCGATTGTTTTCCTTGTCTTTCCTTTGTATTAGTTCTTTCCTTTTCTGTAACAGCTGTTGTGTTTTATCAGAAAGGATGTTTTTGTTTTGTTGGTTCACTTTCTTGGTTTCTGTTTGTAAAATATTTATAAATTTTCCATACTTAGTCTGGGTTGGTAAGTTATATAGCTCTTCATTTCCTATTGATTCTTTTAAATTAGCTGTAAGTTGTTCGTTATTACAGGCGTGCCCAAGAGAAAAACCGTCCTTATAGTTCCTCCTTTTTTTCTTTATAGACGTACTGGTCAGTCTAGCTCGAACCATTTTATGATCCGAATAGAAATTCAGATCATGTATGATTGAAACGTCCTGGATCGTTTTGGCATTATTAGTCATAATAAAATCTATTTCATTTTTATGCAGTCCATTCGGGGCAATCCATGTCCATTGCTTTGTTTTATTTTTCTTGTAGAAGGTATTGAGAATCCTGAGTTTGTTTTCTAAAGCCAAGGTGACTAATCTATCTATCCCCATTCTTGCTTCTTTTACCATGCCCGTATTTACCTATTATATATTCTTCTCCATTATTATTACACATTCCTATTTGCCCATTGAAATCCCCCATGAGTATAATGTTTTTGTAGGAATTTGTAATAGTTGTTCTTAGTTCTTCATAGAATTTGTCAATTTCTATTACATCATCTCTTCTGTTAGATTCAGTTGGTGAATAGGCTTGAATAATGGACCACTTTTCGTTTTTATTTAAGGGCAAAGTTATATTCAACACCGCTATTCTTTCAGATATCCCTTTTATTTCTTCGATTCTGTGTGCCAGTTTCTTTTTAATTAAGAAGCCCACACCGTATAATCCTTGTGTCTCTCCTTTATAGTGTAGGATGTAGTCTCCGTAGTCTTCTATGCCTTCACCGTGTCTTCTCATTTCACTGACTCCTATGATGTCCCATTTTATTTCTGCTATGGCTAGTTCAAGTTCAATGCGCTTTTCGGTGGTTCGTAATGATCTTGTATTAAAAGTAGCTATGTATATATCTGAGGTGTGCTTGGCTACCTTTGGAGGGTTTTGGTCTTTTTCCCCCACGAGGACCAGTCGGCTTGGGGGAGGGTATTTTGTTTCTGCTATGTTATAATTCTGCTTGTTATTTGGCTGTTGTTTCCGATTGTCAGTGCATAGTTGTTATTGTTCCATTGTAGCTGGGTTTCCGGAGGAAGATAAAGACGTAGATCGGCCTCTCATCATATCAAATGCGTTTAGTCTTTTGTTTGAATTTAACGTCTGCTGTTTTTTTGGATGTGCATCAGTTTGAGGGGAGACCGATGTCTCCCTTTTCCTTTTATCCTTAACATAAGTATTTTTTTTAACAATTAGTTGATCGTATTTTATATAGGCAAAGTTTCCTTTTTTTCTCTCTTCTATAAGCTGAGGTTGTAAGGCCTTTCTCTTTTCCAAGGTTTCTTTTGAATAATCTTCGGTTAAGTATATATTCTTGAGTTTCTTTTTATTCTTCATAATTTCATTCTTTTTCCACCAGCTTACTAAAGAGAGGAGTATAGGCCTCTGCTTCCCATCTTTGTTTTTGTTTGCAATTCGGTAGATTTTATTTATTTCCCAAACTTCTATATTTATCTCCAATTCTTGCCAAAAACATTCTTTAACTTTTTTAAATAGCTCTGATGTAGATTTTTCCTCCTCCTTGAGCCCGTGAATTATTATATTGTTGGATTTTTTATCTCTTTCCAGATATTCCACTTTTTTTTCTAATTTTTCCACTTTACTTTGCAACTTTTTGTTTTCCTCTAGAACAGGTTTTAACTTTTCATCTATTTTTTTCATGATAGTATTAGTCAATTCTACTGTTTGCTTTTGCATTTCTTTTTTCATTTTATTGAACAAAAGTTGGAATTGGTCCTCCATTTTTTTTTTGTTATTTGGTAGTGTATTAGATCGGTAGTTGCACCTTTTTTAATTTCTTAAGTTAGTATTTTTTCCCACCGCAATAAATGCTCACTTTTACTCACTAATAAATGCTCAATACTCCGACATCAATAATTTTGTTATACTTGAGAGTGGGTATTTTAAATATTATTTTTAATTTTTGCAAACACAATGTTTTATGACAAGTTAAATGTTATTTTTCACCTTGTTTTAGTGTCTTGAGGTAGTATTGTCACTGGTTTTTAATTTCTCAATTGTTCATTAAGGAGTTATAAGCAAACACAAACACTTTTAACAACTTTAGACTCGTTCAATAGATTTAAATATACCGAGGAAAACAAAACGCGTGCGTTCGACTGTGACTGACAACTATAACTATTAAACATACACATGATTTATTGCAAATTTTATGTCACTTTTTGTTATAGGCAGTACAAATTACTATTATCTAAGGTTATTAAGTAATACATTATTAATAATTGAGTGTTTAGGAATCACGTAATATTATTAGTGTTTTGCAAAGATTTAGTACATATAGACGTAGTATTTAGGACTATAAGTAAATAAATGTCTTTTTGGGCTACTTTTGGGCTACTACAAGTGGTAGGTTAAGGAATTTCACTAAATTTATAAGTGCTTACAATGCTCTTTCTTTTCAAGTCTACATATTTTTTCAATATTTCTGACAAATTCAGAAAAGGAACTGCTCATATTCAATTAAATTAAAAATGCATTTTATTTTTTACGCGAATTTAACTCACATAAGTATTTAGAGATATTAAAAAATAATAAGGTACAATTTTTTGTTTCTTTAAGGAACCATTTAAACGAAATATACTACGGGAACATTAAAAAATGGACAAATAAATAGATATAAAAGTAGTTAATGTAGCGAAAGAATTCACATCCCGTTACCTGCCATTTTGTTTTAGAGATGTCCCATTTCGCAAAATAATCGAGTCTTTATGGCTTTAAAGTAGTCATAAAATTTATAATATCTATGTGTAGAGAATAAGGGCCTGTTTCCACGACTTCTAACATAACATATTATAGTGGATAATTTCTTTATTCTCTAATATTGGCATTGTACACTTGAGTCTACTGCTGTATACTACATAGCAACGGCTGGACTAGGAATAACTGAATTCTAATTTTAAAATGTATTATAACAAATTGTAACATCATATTCTTTACTTGCAGATGCCTGTGGGTTATCCGATGTGACGCACATAGAGAGTCTACAAGAAAAATCCCAGTGCGCCCTAGAAGAATACTGCAGGACGCAGTACCCCAACCAACCAACCAGGTTCGGGAAGCTGCTCCTCCGGCTACCATCATTACGGACGGTCAGCTCACAGGTCATCGAACAGCTGTTCTTCGTGAGATTAGTTGGCAAAACGCCTATAGAGACCCTCATTAGAGATATGCTCCTATCCGGCAGTTCGTTCTCCTGGCCTTACATGGCGACCATGTGACATACAATGTGGAGACAGCTGGCGGCAGCCTGATCCACGCCCTACGGCTTCCCGCCGTACCTGCCCAGCCAACGATTCGACCTACGGCTCCAGAGAGAGGCCTCCGAAGACGCGGTGACGTCATCCAGCGAGTTCCAAGAAGAGCCGACTCCAACCGAGGAGTACTTCGGGTCGCGAAGCAGAGATGGCGAGAGAGCCGAGTGTTCGACTTTCGATCCTATTTCCGCGTTCTACCCGCCAAAAACGGACCACGAGGTCTTCGACGTTGCCAGTACTTGTGACACGCAGAAAACCGTTCAAAAGACGTCCTTGATGATCGACAGTCTACTGAATATGAGAAACGAATGCTCCCAGAGAGATAAGCAATGAACTTTGGTATATTGGGACGGTTGTGTCTATCAGTTGAAGTTATTTTGTTCCTCTGTAATATATTTAGGTTATAGATATTTAATATTGTAAATAAAATGTTTTTATTATTGTAAATGTATATTTAATGTGATAAGTTTAAGAGGCATGTTTTCTACGGTAGTGAGTGCTCTGACTTTCTGACAATATTTCTACTTGTTTCAAATTATTTTAGAGTCATTATTTTTTAATCGTTTTCAATAATTTATGTTCTTCGCTATTAAGCTCGATTCTATATTGTGTTAAATCCTATAAATGGACAATAGAGGTAAACACTCATATTTATGGTCTACAACAGATAAATTATAACAATTTTGCCGCCCAAAACTTTGCTACCCTAACTTCAACCCAAACCTTACCATATATCTGTCACTGATAAGAATTAGTAGCATTAAATTTCCGATATAACAAATACCTTAATTAATAAATTACCTCCAAATATGGAATTATTGTTTTACGATATAGTAAACAATGTTTTACCTTTATGAACAAATTCAAAATGGCGAAACATGAGATTATTGAAAAATGACGAACAAAAAGCAATCGTGGATTAAACGCAATAATATTGAAGTGCAATGTTGATACTTAGATTTGTAAATGTATAAAGTTTTTGAAGATTTTTATAAGTTTTATAAAATTATATAAAATAATCCTTGTATATACTCGATGGAAGTGGCGTTATTTTTCAAAAATACGTGTATAAAATTATTTTTAAATTTAAATCTTATTTAATGTACCAAAACCTTTTTAAATAACGTTTATTTGGATTTGTATAATGGCATATTATTTAATTTTTTCTCTATGTACTATAATTTTTACTTTTTGATTCGCGCCATAATTTAAATTTAGAACAAATATTTTATACTTCTTTTCTTGCCTTATTTACAAAACAAATTTCACAAACTGGTGCTTTTATCTTATTTTTGTGACTGTGTTCAAATTTTCGATAATTCCTAAAGCATTTATTATTTAAATGAAATATATAACAATAATGTAGAGTTTGTATAAAAATATTTAGTTAGAAATTTTGTATATCGTGTGTTTTGAACAAACGAAATTGTAATATTACAATATATTATGTTTGTTTTAAATGTTATTTAATTGACGATTGTAAAATTGAATCTCCTGCCAAATCTGAAGCAATGTATTTATTCGCAATAATTGTACAACTTGTAAGTAGTCAGTGTGTGTAAGGGGTTGTATGAAAAAGTTTAATGACGAATAAAAGATGTCTTTCTGAACTTTATTTTTTTTATTTTAATGCGGTGGATTTTTTGTTTTCTCCTCAAACTACTCAACATTCCTTAAATCCTTAAAAAAGTAAAGTATCAACCGTTATAATATGTCCCACTGTTGGGCTCGTCCTCGAAATCAGGCGAGAAGCGTACTGGGCCATAGACCATAGTTCACTGATGGCCCAGTGCGGGTTGGTGAACTTCACATACCTTCAAAGACCTTAATCTCATCAGATATGCAGGTTTCCTCACGATTCCTTCACCGGTGAGCGAGCGGTGGTCTCGTGTTTTTTTAGGGTGCACTTAGAAATGCAGAAAAACCTCAAGGCACACACGGGGAGTCAGGATCGAACCTGGAACCTCTCGCATAAGAGGCCGAGTCCACCCACTGGACCATCATCGCTCACAATAATTTATTAAATTTAAATGCATATGTCATCAAAATGTAAGCAGCTCCCAAATTTGAGTTGCGTGTGAGTTTTCGGGCAATAAAGATCAAGATTACAAAACATACGATCGATCTTGACTAGATCCAACGATCATTTAAGTGTTCTTCTTGTTTCTAGCAGGTAGAGTACTAGGATTAAAGGCATGGTAGGTTGAAGCTATACAAAGCCGTAAGTAGCCTTTTCTGCGCCCTGTGCGAACTTCTATAACTGCGCCCTTAGCAAACCGAAAAAAAAAATAGTCCTGCATGGTCTGGCCATTCTTGCGCCCTCCAGAGTCTACGCCCTGTGCCTAGGCACCGGTGGCACCGCCCGATTTACGGCTCTGAAGCCATAACGCGTAAAAAAATATATCTATCTTTAAATCAGAACCCTTAATACAGTATAGTAATAAAATGTCATTAGTACGTATCAACAATCAAAAATATCAACAAGTGGACAAACAGGTGGCATCACGCTAGTTATATCACGGTATACCACATTCCCACGCTCACCGGTGGGCAGTGGGGCCACAAATCACGTGCGCGCACGCAACCTGTCCCCGACACTTTCACACGTGGGCTAATTATAGGGACGTCTTTGTGTTTGTAGAGTAATCGATGAAGAATATCATTAATAAATGTTTAAGGGTAGAAATATTTTGATTTTAAAATAAATGAGTGGCCTTAAACGCTGTTTTAAAGATTACAGTTTAATCTCTCGTAAATATAATTGTAAGGTGTATGTTATATTATTATAATTCAAAGGAATAATTTTCGACCGATCTTACAACTCTTAACCACACCCTTCTAGATGGGGATCACGATTCCACATTCTCCTATTATTCAACGTCTTCTCTATCCATCTAGTCAACAACAATGAATCCAGAACCTTGTCTTTATTGGCAAAACCGCAAACGTATAAAACTAAAACAAAAAAAAACAAAAACGTTCTTTTTTTGACGTGAAGCAACGATTGGAGCGCGCGAACGACTCACTACATGACGCTGTCATTTATACTACTATTTTATTCCGTTTTGATATTTTAGGTGTTTGATAAATATAATATAAATTCTGTCGGGCAATCCAAGATGATCAACTTAAAAAATCTAAATACGTTTTCGCCAGATGTTCACTTAAACTTATCGGCAAAACCGCAATCTACGTATTTATAACAAAAAAAAGTTTAAAATTCTTTTTTTAAATCAAAACGCTAAGTATTATATCAATGTGACATTCACACGGACAGACAGGTGGACTAGCCATCTGCGGTCACGGTCGGTGCACCCTTTGTACCTTACCTTACCTTCAACACTGATTTTGAACCCCAATCAGTTCGTCATCATCATCCTCTATCCGTCCACTGAACATGGGCGTTTAGGTGGACGAAGTGTTAGGACTTAGGTTTCTGGCAAATGTATGCATATATTTTCAACGGACTAACGATATCTCTCCGCCTTTTAGTCATGTCTTCCTAGTAAGATAAGGATGTGTGCTTAGCACTACATTGTCATGTCGCTATCACTTGCCATCGGGTGATCGGCTGTCATTTTACCCCCCCCCCCCCCTTAAAAAAATATGAACAGCTGATGAACGGTTTATACTTTAATGATTCATAAAGTAGCGGAAGCTGCATACCTTAATGATCGTTCTCACTTCTCTGTGCTCTCTAAAAGGATCGATTTCAGTTTTTAACCCGCTCCCAAGAATATCTCTTTATTTCTTTATTCTTCTTCATTCAATTTTACCCGTTTTATTCATTCAATTCACAGCATACCAATATAAAATATTGCTATACCATTTATTAATAGCAGCTGCTAATAATCATGATTTCGTTTGGCTATTTTGGGACAGAAAGCATTTACCTGACTTAATCTAAGTCATTAATACATAATACAGGCTTAAGGCTTCGCGGGGTTTCAGTAGGGCGTTGGGCGGGGTCGGAGGTCGCCAATGGGGTCACAGGTCACGACCCCCGACCCCGCGGCAAGTGCTCACGTCAGCGCAAACTCGCCGCGAATTGATTTGGAACACCGCCCCTGGTACCTTTATATGAACTTACCGAAGCCACCCCCAAAATTAAGCAACGAAAAAATATGAACTATGAGAAACGTTAACATATCTTTTAATGTCAGGTAAATGAAAGGCTACCTATATCTAGCTGTTGCCCGCAGCTTCGCCTGCGTTAACTAAGATATACAACGGGATCTTAGTACGCAAAATAAATAACTTTTCTGGTTGATTTTTTACAACTTGTGTCCGAAAAACCCAAATATTTATTTCCAGAATAAAATTTAGCCTATGTTACTCGTGTGTAGTTTACATAATGTAGCTTTCGAATGGTGAAAGAATTTTTGAAATCGGTCCAGTACTTTTTGAGCCTATTCATTGCAACCAAATAAACAAACAAAGTTTTCCTCTTTATAATATATAATATATAATATAATAATAATAATAATATAATATATAATAAATAAAGATAAAAAAGAAGAAGATAGAAGAAGAAGAGAAGATGCAGATAGAATCGATTGACGTCAACTTTATCAAAATCGATTGTGGTAGAACACTACAACAGAATATACGTAAATACTGCTAAAATCATTTCTCTTCGGCCTCCGTAGCCAGATAACAGTCCCTTCCAAAATAAGGCCGTATCGAATAGTAGAAAACTTGTAGTTTCTGTGATTAACGCTTCCAAACAAACGGTCTTTCCAGATTTATTATTGCGATTAGATTACATTCGTTTTTCATCCGCTTTTATCTCCTATGCTGCTGTTTTTTTTAATTAGCTTGAAGTTTAAAGCATTAATATAAATGTATATATTAAACTAGCAGCGCCCCGAGGTTTCTCTCGCGTACTTCCCGCTCTCGTAGGAGGACGTGGATAAATAATTATATAGCTTAATATGTGTTATTCTAGTTGTAGGTATAAAGTTTCATCGAAAACCATTCAGTAGTTGCGTTAAAGAGTTACAAACTTAGAATTGACATTTTGTCTTTCTGCTTTTATGATACTATGTGAAGGGAAGGTTTCACTAGACAGACATATGAACATAACAGAAACAAGAAAAGTAACCCCTAAATACATCTAAATATCAATATTTGTTGGTTTGTTAGCTCAAAAAAATGCTAATTGCTACAACATAAAAAGCTCTCTTTTTGTAAGCATTGTGTTGTGTTTGTAGATGAGGCGATAAGACAGACAGACGGCATCTAGTAAACGTTGTACACCTATAAAATACTAAAAGGTATGGAGTGTCGCCTTTATACATGTATATTTTATTTGGAAACAAGACACGGACAAGAAAGGTAATATACTATAAATGACATACTAAGTACTAACTATTTGTATTCCACGCCTAATTTCGAGGTAAACAATGCATTAATCTTTATACAATAAAGTATTAACATATAAAATGTTGTAAAGTAATTATTATGCGTTGAATTTATGCTTTTTGACTAGTTTCTAAAAACCATCTCATATTGTTAATCGCTGTTTAAAGAAGGATCACACAAATAATATATTTCATAAAAAAATGTATTTTGCTTAAAAAAGCATTACAAAATATACTGACTATCTGTTGCTGTAACCACGCTTGCTTCAGCGTATGGCTTTTGGTCAGACTAGTGACGTCACTCGTTAGTAAATCGTATTGCATATCGTTACTCGGTACATTTTGTTTTTTTTGTGATAATATTAATTATTTTATTATTTACTTGTCTTTAATACCATATTCTGCGTGAATAGCAATAAAGACATCATTATTTTTTCATATTATCAGATAGTTATTTTGTTTAGAAGTACCTAGCATTTATTCCAAATTAAGAGTAAGTTAGCCTTACTGTCAATTTTGAATTATAGTATGTATTTATATTTTACACCTAGGCTTGTCAAGTATTCTAATAACTGGAGACTATTCACAGCGGGAGCGGGTTTGAATCCCGTCAAGTAAAGATAATTTGTGTGATCAATATAAGTGTATGTACTGGCTATTAATGAGATGGAACTTACGTAAATTATATAAATATATCTTCGTTTCTTAACAAACTTTCAAAAGCTTACTATATCCTGAATCTGATAGATTTTTTAAGATAAAATAGATTTTTTAACAATGTCCTCTCAACATCTTTTCTGTTCTTCACATGCCTAATCGCGCGGGTGGTCGCGCCGCCCGTGATTGACAGTCGCGCGTCGCACCACATCCATCATTACCAACACCACAGCAACCATCACCACATCATACACTGCCCGTTATCTTACCACCACTGAAACTTCTAAGAATCAAGCCAGCAATGGACGCGTAACATAAAATGCAATCGTTTTGATCGAATATCGTGGTAGGTTAAGGCTTTGGGCTTTTGACTTGTAATATATGGTTCTAATGACAGGTCAGGATTGTGAAGTAAATAGTGAAATGCCTTATCTAAAGAGATACGATCAAAATGATTGAATAAGAAAACTGTCTAATGGTGACTTACGTGTGAGATTGACCGTCTTGGCGTTAGTGAAACAGAGATAATGATGATGATGACGAAGTAAAGAAAATCAGAAAAACGTAGATTTTTGAGACAGTATTTGCAATTAGGTCTTCTTTCCTTATTCCATGGCATTACTTAGAAATAATCAGAACACGTGGTATCCTTAGCAAGACATTGAAGGCAACATAGTCCTTTCTTGCATCATTCGGTTATTAAGAATCTTTTTTTTTATTATAGAAGGGGGACGGGGGGAGAAATCAATCGTTCGCTTGATGGTAAGTGATAGTGACATCTACAGACACCACATCAAATGGTTAGCAGGTTCGATGTCGGCCTTACATTACCTTTTATTCTAGAGCCGATGCCAGGAAAATTAACTCCAACAAGATACATCGAAGCTGTAGATAATAAAATGTATATAGAAATAAACAATACAACTAAGGAATCCTTTGAATTTATTACCACTGACAAAAACGCCGATCATAGAGACCGAGAAGAAAATCAAATTGGATAATGACGTCATCACGTCACACTAGCGTGTCGGTACTAGTGATGCGAGTCTATAAGATGTTCCTCTATCAAAAACTGCTCAAGACAAGAAGCTTAGAATTTCAACATCTGTAAGTAGTACGCATAGGGTCATTCAAACCAATTCATAGACTACATAAATTAAATCCGCCACTGTGCGTCTGTCAAACCCATATAAAACCCGACCATTGACACCAGGAGCGCATAGATAGAAGCGCTCTTTGCATGGTATTGTTTTATTACTTAGCCAAGTACGCTTCTCAAATAGTGTAAGGTGTAAGGGTCATAATATGAGTAAACCAAAAAAATCTTAAACACCCACAAGTTAAACAATCAATATAAATAAGTGCCAGAGATTGTTATCAATAAAAAGAGCCGAAAGCTTTTGCCGTGACAATTTATCTGAGGGGATTCTCTCACCCTGATCAAATTTATGGCCGGGAATCGAACGGGGACACGCTCTGCGATGTATCTTAGGATAGGATACTTTCCTCAAAAGTCGGGATATGAAATATGGTAAAAAAAACTAGTAACGGTTTCTAAGATTAGTGCGTAAATATTACTTTATCTTTTACTGTTCTTAGTAATTATAAGAAATAAAAATTTTCAGTAGGCGGGTAAAAACATCGAATTTTATAAATCTATCATCATTAAAGGCTTGAAGCCTTCATAAGGTTTTTTATTAGTAGTGTAAGTACTTTAAATTCAAAAAATATCTTCAAAATAAAAACAGGGCCAATGAATAAATATTATAGGCATATTTATGATAAGATAAGAAAATTAAAAAGCTAATATTTAATATATACCTGTAGATTAAAATAAAGCCTATAATTGATGATGATGTGTATTTAATAATATCGTTTGTTTGAAGGCATTATCCTCCAGAAGTCCTAGTCAGATCGAGCAGATCTTTTCGTGTTTCATCATCAGCCTTTAGCCGTCCTTTGCTGAACATAGGCCTCCCGCAATAAACGCCAAGACGACCGATCCCGTGCCACTCGCATCCAACGCGCTTTTTGTGATTGCTCCTCCTTAAATCCTTAGACTTCGTGTACATTCATTCCATTCATTCTTAAACCCCCGCCCCCCCTCCGGTTGCACTTGTCCGCACTTTTCACTTGACGTCACTTACCGCGTAAGTAATTCGACGTCACCGCAGCGAGGGTGACGCCACTAACGCCAATCACCGATAAAACGCCAAACTTCTGCTTTACCGCTTTTCATGACACCGTATTTTACACGTTTTTTATTGTTTCAAACTAAATACTTAGTTATATTAAAGATACTTAGTAGTAAGTTTAAGTTAGAGGATCTATTATAATCTTGAATTATATTATAAAAATTTGGGACCACTCACACACGGCCATCTGATTCCAAACTAGACAGAGGCTGTATTATGTCAACTAGATAGCTGGGAGCCTAGACAAAATGCCATTAGGAAGCGTTAGCGAAGTTCGAAAATGATAAAATGTATAGGACGGACCACGTGATTACGCGCGGCCTTATGTCAATCCCATACATTTCATCATTTTCGAACTTCGCTATCGCTTTCTTAATGGCATTTTGGCTAGGCCCCTGACACACACTTGTAAATTTCTCAATACTATACTTATAGACAAATTAGACCAAACACAGAACAAAATATGATCATGCTCATCACATAAAAATTTGTTCTGAATGGGAATCGTACCCATGACTGGTATAGTAGTCAGGGCCAATTATCACTAGACCAACAATCCAGTCATAAGTGGTTACTAAAAATCATTCTAACCTTCTATTAGGTTCAAAAGTGTTGTCCAATAACTAGGCGGGAAGACGATCTCCGTGTAGTTACTGGTCCGCGTTGGATGAGAGTGGCAAGGGATCGGTCGTCTTGGCGTTCATTGAGGGAGGCCTATATTCAGCTGTAGATGGATAGAGGCTGATGAAGATGATGATGGTGAATACACGATGGAGAGGATAAACATCTTATTCTATTGAAAAATCAACTGCAATCAAAAAAACTAAAAAATGCTTAAAGTAATTTGGACATTAAAAAAAATCTTTATTAACTTTTTTAAAGGGGTTTTTATCCACACGAATACATTAACCCATCGCAAATTGTTACAAATTAATAAGACAAACAATATTAATAAAGAAAAATATAAATGATAATCATAAAAAATATATAAATGACAGTTACACTGCCTGCCCTTTTAATTCGTTAATAGATTTCTTGTACAAAATAATCAAAACAATTTAACCACTACTTCAAGTATTTGATATTTAAAGACACTCTTAAAATCCCACGGTTCCAAGGAAAAAAAACTCAACTTGTACAAAATTTAACAAAAAAGTGCTAAACGTTGGATATTCTAAAGTAAAATTTTACTTCGAAAACAAAGCGGAAAAGTGTGGAAAACGAATCCGAAATCCGGCGTTGAATTGGAGCAATTTACATAGTCATAAATATATTTAGAACCCCTCGGCACTTGGGTTTTTTCGGATCGAAAATCACCCACAGGCCTTTTTTACCCCCAAGATAAGACGTGTCACGGGTTGACAGATGTCGTGACATTTACAGGAGACGTCAAACAAGCAAAGTAAGCCTCCTGTTCAACATTATGCCAGTTGTCTTTTTCCTTGAATGTGATTTCAGAAAATGTCTTCATATGATAAATGATAAAAGTCTCATTTTTCATTTAAATTGATACAATGTTTATTCTCAGTACGGTGTATTTCGAATCGTCGGGAGCTCGAATCCTTTCAACTTTAAATGTACTTTTCCGGATTTGAGATATTAATGTAAATGTATGAATAGTCTATAAAGAAATTAAAATTAAACTAAAATAAGAGCTTGTGAACTTTTTCTCTAAAGTAATAATATTTATTTATTTTTGACTATAATAATATAGAAAATAATGTAGTAGTTTATTTTTATTATTATAAAACAAACATGGTAATAGCATTTGTGTACATCTGCTTCGACAAAATAAATAACACAAATCCCATTCCTACAACTTTTATACAAATTCGCGATGATAAATGAATTCAACCGGACAGCGGCGAGTCCGGTCGAAGAGACCCAACCTAAGAAAACAAACAAGGAACAAAATGTTGCTAATGATTCGTCTAATGGTGCGGATATTGTCACCACCATTAGCCATAATGGTATTACCGTTAAACGGTTTTACTTACAACGACCTGTTTGCAGAGCCCGGCTCGCAAACGTTCTGTCACCAAAATCATTAATTACCGACACAATTGGGCAAGGGCTAATCTATTATAGTACACAGTATTTGAGAATTCGGATTATAATATGTCGCGTGGGAAACCTAAGATGCAATTTTTTATTTATAGCACTAATAGCTCTGATGATAATTTTCGTAAGTGAAATCCACAGAGCATTTTCTAAATTACCAGCTGCCTTGATAGATGGAGATAAAACATGAGAGCCTTTTCAATATTTATATAAAAATATTTAATTGATATTAATTCGTGTTATTCTTATAAAAAATAAGATTTTCTATCTAATTTTTTACGAGATTAATAAAATAAATAAAGAATTATCAATGTATAGAGTAGTAACTCAACCGATTCTATAAATAGTTTTACGAGTAGGTACCTCATGTATCTATTACCATTACTTATGTTTAGGGCGATATCAAAATATATATTTTCAAAATTTTAAATAAACAATATACATATACCAGACAGTGATTATAGTTTTAACTTTTAATATACTCCAAAGTCCAAAGCATTACAAATTTTAAATTGCCCTTTCTATTTAATAATACTTTTGGCATAATTTATGTTTATACGTTCATACATACCAAAAATCTGGTATCAAGGCCTAAATATAAACAACCAAATTATAAATATATACCTATATCCTATTAAAGAAGCATCACGTTTTGCATAAGTGTCAAACACTTTAGCACGCACCACACGTGGTACTTCCTACCATCAAAATATCGCTCCTACACCATCCATTACTGATACAACATCATAGCAAAAACTTCGAGATTCTATAAAATCCGTAATGGAAAGAAAAGTTGCAAGATTAAAATGGCAAAGGCCTTGACGCGAAACGACGAAAGTTGTCATCAAATACGCATCCTTGAGGGCGGGAATCAGTTTTAAAACCCATTAGAGTGGGTGGGAAGGGGGGAAGGGGGGTTGTAATTAGAGTGCGTTAATATTTAACAAGTGCGGTACAGATTAGCGTAATGCGCAGCCAGCTGTGCCCGGACACCTTCTGGCTGTACTTTTAACAGTGACATATTAAAAATTAATATTGTCGAAAAAGGCACCAATGCTTTTTTAATATCCTCCTTATTCAGGTTGGTGTTTTCTTTTCATTTGATGTAAAAACACGTGTGAAAAGTAAAAGTAATCCTTTGAAACCCTTTCGTGGAATTAGAATTACTCGAAGATGGCCGAGGCATCTGTGGGTTACGTAATGGCGGGTGCATTATTAAAGCCCCGCGGTCGGCTCTGCGGCAAGGGTTGGGGACAGATTACGCTGTTACAGATTTCGGCTTTGCGTACTAATGTGTTTATGAATATGTGAAACTCAATATTTTATGAGCGTCTTCTATTATTCATCAAAAGTGTGAAATTTTGACCAACTATACGTATTTCCAAAGGTCAAGTGTAAGTACCGTTAGCAAAGATTTGCTATTAGCTACGTGGAAGTGATGTAACTTTAATATTAATCTATTGATTATAATAAAATCAATAAATTTCACAAATTATAATGAATTAAATTTTATAGTTTTGAACGCGGCTCATTAAGAAACTTTTTATCACAAAATACTTTGAGTAGAGTACATGTATAAGTACATGTACAAGAATAATAATCATTCTACCTTATCCCACTACTAGAAAATTTTGAATAGACCCATTATCACGTTATATTTCATGTAGGTATAATAGCTGTAAATACTCAAAGATTCCTAATCGTATCATACATGCAAATATTTTGATATTTTTTTATTTTATCACGTATGATATTTTGTCGCGGAGAGATTAAAAAAGGAATTAAGATCAAACTTAGCAAACCTAGATTTATAGGCAAGAGTGGTATCGAACTGAACTGTATTGAAGACATCCACCACAGAACTGGGGTTACTGATGTGTTGCAAAAAATAATCTCGTTAAGTGGCTGGCCAAAACTCGGGAGAATGGCCAATGGCCGATGGGCCAAAAAGATTCAAGAGTGGTCATTAAGGTCGGCCATCACACAGCATATCCAGCAGTGGATGAATGAAGCTGATGATGATAATCATATTGAAAATATTTATTGGAAGTGCCGTTAACAGTTGTAAGAGATTATTATTATATACGAGTATAATTTATAGTACCTCATCAAGCAGACTGGGACCCTATTAAACCTATCAATTAATCACATTTTTTACCTTTAAACAACAAAAATTGTTAACGTAACAGTATGTTAATGGGGGGTTATGGCTGAGAAACTTTCGAAGCCAATCAGTCACAGCCGGGGTTTGGGACCAAGATTAGCATAGGCAAAAATCACAATACCGGATCCAAGAAGTTAATGGTCTGTCCGTGTATAATTTCAGCCAACAAAGGGTTAAACAAAGGTATAAAAAATTATATTAATGTGATGAAGCAACGGACTTTCCGGTCCTTTCGACCGGTTAAGTGTATTTAAGTGTTAGTTTTAGAAAGCTCAATGGGGTTGAATTATGTCTTCACGTTAATTAATATTGTACGTAATGATGATTTTTTTGTATGTGGTGGTTACTGTATGTTATTTTTATCCACTTTTGATATGCTAAAGCTATTGTGTATTGTCTATTAAAGTTTAAAGAAACCTAATAATAAGATAATAAAAATATAAAAATAAGGTATGTAATAATTTCGAGAGATTTTTGAGTTAAAACGTACGATTTCGTAGTTAGTGGAGTAGACAAAAAAAACACATTGACCTATTTTAATTTACACATAGTTGTGCAATTAATGTGGATTTAGATTTTATTCAGGAATATTTTAAAACGATTATAAATATTAAACGGAAATCTAAATATTGATAGCTTTTGCATACAAAATCATGCATTGAGTATTCTACTCCATTAATTTACTCCAAGAGGCTGTCACGTGATCACGCTACTACGACACACGTTTATTTAAGCAACCTGAAACTGTTATGGTGATTCTAGTTTTGGTTGGTAAAAAAATAGTAACATGTACCACATACGAGAAATGCCCTAAAAATGGCTTTTATAGCTTGCTTGACGGGGTTCATTATTACAGAAAGAACTATAATTCTTAGATTACTTTCATGGAAGATTCCACATTTCTAAATTTTGCAAAACAGAAGGTACAATTTGTTACAAAGAAATTGCACAATGTAAGACAGTCAATTGATACAAAAAAGCTGTAAGCTTTATAAATTCCTTTCGTTTTATTTTTATATTATCATTTATGTAAGGAATAATAAACAAACTTCACAATTAATGTCTACTCCATTTTTTTATCTATTAATAATTAATAAGAAACCACAAAACCTTGACGTGTTTACATAATTATATCGTTCAAACTACCATTTCGCATCAAAATCATACTCTCACATGAGTACTGTCAACATCTCTACATATAGAATCTAGAATCTCATAAAAATATAACTTTTAACATTTTTATCAATGAATCCTTCTTATGAATCCATGATTGCTATAAGATAAATAAAACGGCGGGAATTCAAAAATCTTAGACCGCAATAACATCCTTTACATATTTCATAGTTTTAGCTTCCGCAGCTTGATAGAGCTAAAGCTACAAAAAATGGCATATTTCACATCACGTACCAAATAACCGGGCTATTAAGTCCAAAGTCTCATGTTAATGTGGCCTATCCATTATTGTCAAATCATCGCTGACAATAGCGACTACTGGACAGTAAGGAACAAAACGTACACAAAAAAAAGACAATACTATTGAAGGGCACAAAGCTGACAAACCCAACAATAGGAACTATGGGAAAGACACAAAAGTCGACTATATTTATGCATTGTTTGCATAAGAGGTGACGGTAGAAAACAAATAGCGCGTCTTCAACCCCATCTTAGAAACAACCAGTGTTTTTAGACCCTGTACATAGACGAACCCTTAGAATTTCCCTGGCCAAGATATTCAGTAAAGGTCATTTTATGCTGGTGTTTAATCCTGTTTTTCACAGTTCTAATTGCCTATTATAATGATACTTGATACCTCGGTTTTGTCCGTGAGTTTATCTCTGGATAGAGTTACAGGGAACGTACTTGGTTAATTAATTTCCTAGGAATTTGTAGATGCGAGTTTTATTGATATATTTGTGGTTAGCTACTGATTTTGCTAATTCAAACCAAGTAACCGACATTGTTGACAATTCTTATGATTTATTATTATAATTTTAATGTATTTAAAACCAATACCGATGAAATAAATTTTTGTCCACTCATAAATCTTCGTCTAGATAAGACCTATTGTTGTAGCTTTCTCAAAACCCTGACGGTAAGTAGCATCGGCAAAATATTCCTTATCTTGTGTCTATTGCTTGACCGTAGGTAATATCCTTAATGCAGCTGGCAGAATACTTACAGACAAAACTCTATGGTGGATTTATTTTCGGGGATAAACAGCAGCATCGTGCCCTCATATTAGATTTTTTTAATTACTATCTTGAGTTTACTAGTCCTCGTTGCCCATGCTTTACTTGAGATGAGAAAAAAGAATAGAATAGAATATTTATTTGCATTTGAATTAGGTACATACATTTACAGTGGTCATAATTATAATCAATAGCATGCAAAAATATAACATATTAATTAAAGGCAGGTAGAGGCAGACAGACACGATATATCCTTCCCTTTTCAAAACGCAGTACAGCCGGTTGCTGGACGTAACAAACAGAATCGGTAAATACTTATACTGACTGACGCGGACAATTTTTTTTGTGGTAGCAAGCGTTTTGCATATTATAGATAATTTCTTAGTAATACATGAAGATAATGTATAAAAAAGTACTTCTCATGAATATTTCATGCGTTCATAATTATTCTAATATTCAAAGTATTCACAGAAATTCTTTATAAAGCGACAGTATATCTAAATTTCTCTCGCAGCGCACGTCAAAAACACGTCAATCAAAGAAACCACACAACTAGAGTTCGGAGGTCATTTACACCTGTACCATATCTATATTATCATCAAAATGACCCTTATTATGAGGCATTAGGATATACATTTGTTTATCATCATACATCAGAGTTTTTTGCTTATAAACATTCATATCATACCAACGAGTGAGCATGGGTACAAAAGACCGAATCACTCTCCGCTGTGATCGTTGAATGGACAGCAACAAAGGGTTTTGTTCTCTAATACATAATCGGGGTCTCTCAGGTGTTATATTATGTGGCTGTAATGAGCTTATACTATTAGTTTTTTATCCAAAACGAGGGGCTGAAGCGGAACCCGTTGCAAACGTTTTGCAAATCAATGTGTAATACTTGTGCAAAATATAATGGCCATATTTCGAGACAATTTAAAGCGGACTAGTGTCTTGGAAAGCCGAATGCGTCGCGAATTCAAATCCCGCCATAAAACGGTGATTTAGGACCAGGATAGATTAAAACATTTGCTAAATTAAAACGTAAGTAATTAAAACATAAAAATCTAGAAAATCTTGGAATCTAATAATTAGAGCCGGCAGCTACCTCGGACAGAGAATGAGTCTAGCTATACAAAGGGGGAACGCTGCCAGTATCTTCGAAACCTTGATAAAGGGACTCCTTTTAATAATATATTTTAGTTATTATATTATTTTATTTTTATAAGGTTTTAGTTTTAGCATTGAGGGAGGCCTATGTTCAGCAGTGGACGGATAGAGGCTGATGATGATGATGACGATGATGATGATGATGATGGTGAAGGTTTTAAATTCTTGGTTCTTTATTAGGTATGTTTTTTTTTATAATTTGTCAATTATTGTATGTATTATATATTAAATTACTACATAAATGTTCTACACATAAAACCTCTTTATAATTAGACTCATACACCCTTAGCAGTGACATAGTTATGGGGTACTATTGACCCCATGCTATTGCTTTACACGATTTTACTTCTAAAATATATTGAATTACTTAGTCATTGAAAAATTATAATAATACATATATAATACACACCTGTCCGTCGGTCATACAACTAAAACATCGTTGCATTTTCTAACAAAACATTCAATATAAATACAAACTAATATAAATTTTAAAACAATTTAGACCCCATGCTGGTTAATCGAGACCTACATTTATAATAATTTATTTTACAGAAACGTTAAATAAATTCATCTTATTGCTTCTGTACGTTATAACAACATATAAATAAGACTATGCCTAAAGCCCCGTTGGATTGCTTTATTTAATAAAGGTTTTATGTAAATCACATGTGAAATCTTAAAACATTTACTGATATATGGGAATCTATCAAACATTGGTGTTCATAAAATGAATTTGATCATTTGTATGCAAGTTACAACAGAATGTTTGTCTATATATCTCTACTATACTAATAAAGAGTACGAACATATAAATTTTTCCTTCATCGGTGAGCGAACGATGGTCTCATGTTTATGGTGTACTTAAAAATTTAGAATTTAGAAGAAATATTAGACGCAGACACTTTTTTCTATGTCGGCCACAGACAATTCGCCAGTTGGCCAACCCAAAGCTCTACAAATATTCTTTAAACCTTTATAAAACTTTTTTGACGTGACAACGTCTTATAAATTGGTTTGCCGGGTGACACTTCAAGAAACTGCGTTACGCTCCGCTCACGTTATGCGCTCACAATGAGAGCGAGTGAGAGGCACGCGTCCCTTCCACTCGGGCATGGTTAGCCTGCCTAAGAGCGAGAGAGACAGACATAAAAAATTTTGTTAATATGAAATTCAGTGCGAGATTCTTTGTATAAATTAATGTTTTAAATATAATTCTTTATATAAATAAATGTTTTAAATTGTTACTATTATTTCATCCTTCTTCCAACTATACGAATGAATATTCACATTAAAATTATTTTACCACTCAAAGTCGTTGTCACGTAAAACTTTCGCCCGTATACCGACTTTACAGGCAACCAATTTTTTTTATATAAAAATATGACACATATTTTAGTTAGTATAATATATTTAAACATATTTATGATTAAACATAATTGATCGTTTATATTGTCAGAGTCGAAACGACCAGAATGATCGATCATAGCCATTTGACATTGACGTAAATGGTTAATTGACTCAGTCGCAGGTTCGAATCATATATAAACAGACATTCCTGCATATGGACCTTAGAAAACTACAAATGAATAAGTAAACTTAATCCTTACTAGTATATAAATAAATGCGAAAGTAGGGATGTTGTTACGCTTTCACGCGAAAACTACTCAACCGATCATCATGAAACTTTGTACACTTATTCTCGGAGATAAAAAGTAATATTTTTGCTAACGCGAGCGAAGCCGTGGGCAACAGCTGGCATGTTATATTTTGTGTATGACAACGTATAATGTTTATGGAACTAATATGTAACAAAAAATATTATTATTATGAAATAACTTTTACTGGTTTTCACATTGCTAACGTTTCGGATATTTTCTGAAAAAAATGATCACGGGAGGACTGACGGAGATGCCCTAACGTTACAAAGTAATTCGAAATTAAATACATAAATATTTTGTAGAGTCCTATCTTCGCAGAGGTCTTTAATCTGTAACATATTATGCTTGGAGTTTGATTTAATTATTTTAATAAGGAACCCAAGCAGATGGTAAGAGCCAGGCATCTTTTTTACTAAAATTAGGATTTTTTTAATTTCAAAAGCCTTAACAATAATCCTCGCTTGAAAACGATGTTCTTTTGCTTGGACTTATGGCTTATCAAATCTTAATAAACCGCGATAAAGTCCATAAAAGTTACTTCTACGTGGACTTGATACGTGGATTTCGCGTTAACATTAGAAAATAAAACTAGGGGTAATAACACTATACTAGAATTAGGAAACATTAAAAAATAACTATAGATTTATTTATTATCATGTTGATGATCATCATATCATCATGATTTATATATATGATATTTTATTAGCTATAGAAATTACGTTTTTCTTTACAAAAATACAAAAGTAAAAAAAAATACCACGCGCTTACAATTCCTGTACAAATATAATTCACAAAATATTCATAACGAAACGATTTTGACCCCTGTTTAACGCCACGAGTCTCATCTTTGTGTTTTTTACAGAATCTACATCTCAATAAGAGTGGAGGTCAAAAATCTCGTGAACTGATCTTGCTGACCTCAAGGGAGGCTGGTCATCTCGTTTTTTGTACGCGTGTCCAATTGTTATTTTTTTATTGACAAAGTGGTTTGTAATAAATATTGTCATGTGTTAAATTATTTAAATTAGGCTTTCTATGTCAATTTTTTAATTATTGTCTTTTTAAATATTTTTTGGTTTGTTATTTCAAATTAAATGTATATCTTCTTATATCGTGCTATATATATGTTTCATGGATCTAGAAACGTCCATTTAAGTAGATTTTTATTCTCTTTATCAAAATAAGTATTTAATGCAACTGAGTGTACAAAATGGTTTCTTAAATATTATAGAAATACATACATAAAACTATCCTCATAAAATGAAGCATAAAGTAATCAAAATCAGAGAAAGAAATCCGTTATTTTAACATGACATTAATAAGCTAATAAAACCGTGTTAACATACGAGACCGTTTCAAAATACTTAAATACTAGCAAAAAGGAAATACGACACGTCTAATCCATTTCAAAGCCATAACCCCCCAAAAATATTAAATCATAAAGCCGTCGTTTTCAAAAATCAATACCAGCTGGACAATGGCGATCGCCCTTAAGACTAGACGAATATAATACTCCACTTTAAGAATGATAAATTGGCTAACTGGAGGTCGGCATGTCTGTTCCCACAGATATTAAAGACAGGACAAAAGGGACCCTGCCGAGCTCACGCAGAGGTATTGAAAACATGGCAAAACACAAGACCCTTCTTCGTACATGCAAATCTATTTGGTTTTGGCGGGAAATTGGAAAAGTTGAACATGGCCGCTTTGATGTGATTTCCCGCTGCGAGATTAGAATGTTCAGAGTGATTAGATGGCTTATGTGGAGTAATTAATATAAAGCTTTTATATATTGGGCCAGGATTATCCTGGGGATGCACTGTCCTGTCTGCGGCTAAACAATGACAGATGTCGTAAGAAAAAGAAGTATTCTCGAAGCTAGGGTTGTCAGGTCGCCAAACAGCCGGACAGACCAGCCAGCTTGGCCAGACATTTAGGAAGACAGGACACCCAACATTATTGAGGATTTTGTCTCAATAGGTACGACAAAGAAATTGTATGTAAAATCACGCTTTTTTATGAGTATCATACATTTTGTTAAATTCTAGTAAACTAATAGATATGTTATATCAAGAGATATCAAGCTTACAACTAAATTTTATTTATTTAGGGCCTCTTTCACAATCTCCAGTTAAGTTCCCAATAGGCTATCGGCAACATATTTGACAGATAGAGTATGGAGTATCCGTCAAATATGTTGCCGATAGCCTATTCGGAACTTATCTGGAGATTGTGAAACAGGCCCTTAGACAATTATAACATCGTCACAGCGACGGTGGTCCAGTGGGCAATGGGCTTGGCCTCTCAAGCGAGAGGTTCGGGGTTCGATCCTGACCCCCCGTGTATGCCTTGAAATTGGTTCTAAGTTTCTAAGTGCACCCCAAACACGAGACTATCGCTCGCTCAGCGGTGAAGGAAAACATCGTGAGGAAACCTGCATGCCTGATGAGATTAAAGTCTTTGAAGGTATGTGAAGTTCACCAACCCGCTTTGGGCCAGCGGTTAACTGTGGTCCACTACCCTCCTCGCCTGATTTCGAGGAGGCGACCCGTGCCCAGCAGTGGGACATAATATAAGAGTTGATACTTGTATAACATCATTACAACACAATACCAAGATGACGTTGCAAGCTGACAAATAACACAAAAACAAATACAATATTACATATTATAATATTATACAATACATAATATAAGTCCTCGTTTGTTATTTATATGTTTGTTAAAAATTGATAAAAAAAATAGATGAACTAATTAAATTTAATAATCATAAATGCATCATTTTCCGTTGCTATCCGTACAAGTCATATATATTTAATACCGTATTTCAGACGTGGAGCAATATTGATTCAATCCGTGCTTTTATATTCTTGCAGTCGCTACCAAGCAAATCGTCTGTATCGGATTATCTCAGGTTATCGGGCATCTGCTACCGTACCAAAACACGCACGGCATACTCTTACAATGATATTTTGCCATCACGCTTTATACATTGCTGGCATAGTATGTGTTGTTTATGAAACTGTGAAAGAAAACCGGCAATGTATAGATGGTGATATTTCAAATTTGTTTTGATAAGGAGTTGTGTCTTTTTATAGGGTTTCCAGAGCGGGATTGTGGTCACGGCTGTTTGAGGTATTTATGCAAGTCCTATCAGCTGATCTGCTCAATCAGATCTCGAAGCCTATGAGGAAGCGTCTACGATATTTCGTACATTCTCCATTGAATATCGCGTTTACTTTCAATTTTGTATGAACGAGGAATACATGCATTATAAAATGTGATATTAAAGCGACTTTTGACTACACTGGTCGTTCGAGGAAATTTCTGTTTTTTTTTTGTTTGATTGTTAGGAATTAACTCAAATAACTCGACTGATTTTAAAACTCTTCCATTATTGAAATGCTACGTTAACACTGAGTGAAGGCATTAGAAATAATCATGATTAAATACGCTTGTACAGATCTAAGCTAACGAAGGCAAAGCTGCGGGCTACAGCTATAACATATCTTATGTGGAAGAAGCATTTCTATGCGTTCTCTACCGAGGAAATCTTTTCACATTCTGTTGCTGGCATCACATTTTTTGTGTTAGTCGGAATGGTAAACAGGCAGTCAAGGGACATGATGTTGAGTGGTCAGCGTCACCCATCAACACAAACCAGATAACCTGAGACTAGACCCAGCAACTCATTTATCCTGAGACACGAGATGTTAAGTTTCTGTAAAAGTAATTACCCTGCCTGTCCTGCCCCCTCCTAAAGACAGCAAAACTGTTTGATGGGAGAAATAAGCAATCAAGATGGTGGTATTAATTGGCATTAACAAAAATTTAAAAAAAGCATCAAAATAATTCAATCAAATTCATCTGAAAGCGAAAGAGCTCTTTGTCACAACTTATCACTTAAAAAAGTTAAATACAATAAAAAAACAATCACAAACTCATAATAACAATTAAAGAAACAAACAAAAATGAGCACTTAAAAGTTAGACCACAAAAAGGGGGTAAAAACACAAAAAGGGGGTAAAAAGAAAATTGTCTCACAATTTGTCCGTTGACAACATTCATCTCAATCAATCCTACAACCCCTTCTCTCCCGGGAGACATAACCCTCCGTAACCCAATTATTCCCGGAGGGTATCTACCCCGTAGACCACAAAAATTATAAATTGAAATGCAAACTTAATTTAATATTGCATATGTGCATATCATTTTTGGGTGATAACAAGATTATTGATTTCATCATGCGTAATAACTCGTGGTTAGATGTTGTTTTCTAACGTCTAAGTTTTACTACTACAAATTCAGAAAAATCATTCAATAAAATCCATAATAGTCTGTTGTCAAGTATGGAGCATTATGTCATCAAATTGGTCTAGTCAATAATGTCGAAGAACCTTGGCAGTTTTGAGTTTATTTATATTTGTCATTATAAATTAATTTGGTGGACGCACTTAGAAAAGTGGCGAGCAGTCGAGTCACTTAGCACTTCTACAGCTAAAAATTTGGGTATAACGAAACTGTTATATATAAAAAAAGATGTGTGTGTGTGATTCACACACGATAGAAGTGAAACACACGTTAAATGCTTAACTGTTTAATACAAGCAAGTATTAAACAGTCTGCAATATACATACACACCGACATTTGCTCTCTCGCTCTTTTGTATTTGTGTTTCTTACCTGTCGTTGTTTCCGTTGCATCCGGTTTGAAATCACAACGATTCTAAAGAAGTTTCACTTCAAAAATATATTCTCTCATTCTACAAGGCCTCAGCTTATGGCTAGGCGTAATAACCCTTTTGGCGACTGTCGATGCCTCACGCCACAGATTGAAAGTTTTTAAAGGTATGTGAAGTTCACCAACCCGAATTCGGCCAGCGCATCGGTAAACTATGGCCCAATACCCTCTTCTCCTAATTTCGAGAAGACTCGTGCCCAGCAGAGACATAATTAGGGGTAGAGACATAATGAGGGTTAATACTTTTTGAAGTGAAACTTCTTTAGAATCGTTGTGATTTCAAACCGGGTGCAACGGAAAAAACGACTGGTAAGAGACACAAATACAAAAGAGGGAGAGAGCAAATGTCGGTGTGTAATGTATATTGCAGACTGTTTAATACTTGCTTGTATTTGAGCATTTAACATGTGTTTCATTTCTATCGTGTGTGAATTACCACCACCTTTTGTCTTTTTTATACAACAAAAACTTTTTTTTTTCGAATGGACATATGCTGGTGGCCTTAAGGCCTTAAGGCTTAGTCGGAAGAGTAGATGAGCAGATGGCTCATCTAAGAACAAAAGCGAAAAGCATTCTGTTTTAAATAGTTCCACGGACTATATACATCGATAGTCAATATAAACATTAAAATTCATAAAGTTTAGACGTTTAAGACGTGGTGAGTGTACAAAAATGTCCTCCGCTCAATAGCAGTTGATTGGCAATGATTGAGAAGTGGTGGGGTAGGGGGGGAGTGACCCAACGCATTAATTATTCAAAGAATGTCTGTGGCGAGTTTGTTCTTTATTGTTACATAAACTGCGTGCTAAGAATCTCTTAAGATCTTTGAAATCATAAATCATAATCATAATAATAATCATAAATCATCTATGGATGTCGTTATCACTCATTATCGAGTAGTCCTACTGTCCGTTTGCTTCCTCTTATATAAAGAAATTGTTTGCCGTAAAGTTCTATTTTATTTCTGGTGGCGTTCTTATGTTCAGCAGTGGACGGCTAAAAGCTGATGATGATCATCTTGTTTACACGGCATATCCTTAATATTACAAACGTGAAATCGAGGATGTTTGTTACGCTTTCACGCAAAAACTACTCGACGATTAATTACGAAACTTTGTTCGCATATTCTGGGAGGTACTAGAAGTAACATAGGAGACTTATTATGAAAAAAAAGAGATTTTTTTTTTGCTGACGCGGACGAAGCCGCGGGCAATGACTAGTACAAATATAAATGTTAGACAAGCCCTGAATCCAATTGTTCGTCGTAAAGTTCCATTTTATTTGTGTTGGCGTTCTTATGTTCAGTTCAGTTATGATGATGATGATGATGATGATGATGATGATGATGATGATGATGACGATGATGATGATGATGATGATGGTGATTATGATGCATTAACATCTTGTCTACACAGCATATACAAATATAATTGTTAGACAACCCCTCGATCCAAGCCAGGCTTATATTAAAATATTCCTTAAGAATAATCCGAATACAACACAATATCAAAATTTAATATCATTTTAATCTTAATTCTCCTTATTAATGTTGAAGAAGGCCCCCGACTTAAATTCTACACCTTTATAACATTATTATTGTGAAAACAACCCTGTATGTTCACTTACAGGGTTGTTATTTGTATGGTGTTTGTAGAGACGTCGATATGAAAATGTGTGGGTGGAAAATCCGTTAAAAGCAGGTTGAAAGATAAAGTCCATCGAGTTAATTAGGTCGAATTTAAATATAATGCAGATTCGTTTGTATACCAGGTTGGGTGCGATCGATCGAGGTGGGTTCTCTGCTTTACACAAATAAGGGTTTTTAGGGATCCGTCCTCAGAATAAAAACGGAACTATCTATCGTTTCGTCAACCCGTATAGAATACTTCTCATTGACATAGAATTATTCTATTTTTTCGATAAGAGGGTTTTAAAATGCGAATACTAATTAAAAACACGTCTTCAGAAAACCTCCTTGCGGGTCAGACTTACGCTTTACTAAGTTTAATTTGGTCGGTTAAGAAAATACCAAACGTTTCTTAAATATCGTGTTCAACAGGGGCGGACCTACATAGGCTTTTAAACTGCTATCCAGGTCCCTGAAAATAAAAACGGCCCTATGGCGTTCCAGACGATTTGAAATACTTCACAATAAAAAATATCGACCATTATTTCAATTTTGGAAACTGCCAAATAAACATCCTAAGTTGTCGTTATTATAGACTTTTGGTTTGAATTCAAATTACTATTACAAGTATTATAATGTTTTTAATTGTGATGGCATTTGGTTTACTTATAATAGACAAAATTCTTACACCAGACATAACTCTTATACCATACATAATTCTTGTACTAGACACAATTCTTACACTAGATATAATTCTTACACTAGACATAATTCTTACACTGTACATAATTCTTACACTGTACATAATTCTTACACTAGACATAATTCTTACACTGTACATAATTCTTACACTAGACATAATTCTTACACTAAGCACAATTCTTGCACTAGACACAATTTTTACACTAGACATAATTCTTACACTAGACATAATTCTTACACTAGACACAATTCTTACACTAGACACAATTCTTACACTATACACAATTCTTACACTAGACACAATTCTTACACTAGACACAATTCTTACACTATACACAATTCTTACACTAGACATAATTCTTACACTAGACACAATTCTTACACTAGACATAAGTTTTACACTAGACACAATTCTTACACTGTACATAATTCATATACCAGACATCTTATACTGGACATAATCAAAGAATTAAAATTTAAACATTGGAGCGTCGGGGTTCGTGTGGGTGAATTTGCACTAATTAAAATGTAAAAAACCTGATGGATGGTCGGGCGTAATTAATGGCTTTTGTTTGGATCTGGTGGCCGGCCTTACCCCGGGACATATCAATCACATTTAATTTAATACCATTTTTGGATAGTTGAAAGCTTTAAAATGGTGAATTTCTCATATATATTATACACGAATTTATCAAAAACATACATTTTATTAAGCGACGATGGTCCAGTGGTGGATGGACTCGGCCTCTTATGCGAGAGGTCCGGGTTAGATCCTGACCCCTGTGTGTGCCTTGAAATGGGTTTTTCTAAATTTCTAAGTGCAACCCAAACACGAGACTAATACTCACCGGTGAAGGAAAACATCGGGAGGAAACCTGCATGCCTGATGAGATTGAAAGTCTTTGAAGGTATGTGAAGTTCACCAACCCGCAATGGGCCAGTGCGGTGAACTATTGGCCCATTACCCTCCTCGCCTGATTTCGAGGAGGAGACCAGTGCCCAGCAGTGGGATATATAAGGGATATGTTTGTAAAAATTGTTTCATTATAATGAAATCGGCGTAAACAGTAAGAAAGCAATATGTAAGCTGTTAGGATTTGAATATTCCGTCGAACTAATCCAATCTTAGGGAGTCTATTATAACGTAAAGGTCCTAGGAACCCTAGATGTCTATAAAGTATATCAATTAACACATTGCTATCAGGATTTATAATAAACTGCCCAATCGATTTAAGGAATTACCCACTACTTCCTTTAAAAGAGAGATATATAAATGGTTACTAAAACACTGTTTCTATTGTTTAAATGAATACATGTCTCATATAGAACCGACGTAATATTATAAAATCATTGTCATGATAAATATAGATATATAAATAATTTGTAATGTAATGTAATAACTAGTATAGTAATTATAATGGTAACCTTACTCTATATAATATCAAAATAATATTTTCTTATTTTTAATTTTTTTTTAATTGCACGCCATCTGTATGGCAGAATGTACAAGAACATTTTTATAGAATTTTCAAGACCTCTGTAACACTACATTCTTGCAATAAACATATTATTATTATTATTATTATTGCACAATCTTTTATTTAATCGATAACCAACTTCATATATTACACGCGGAAAACAGTTTGTTAATAATAAGTTAAGTAATTCATCAACATTCGAACATTTTAATGTTGTATAACAAAAGACTAAAGTGAGCGCACCCGCGGTATAAAGCGTGTACATCAAACCCCAATGCCGCACAATACTAAATGACAAAACTCTTATTCTGAACTCCTTAGTACTGACTAATCGCAGGGAAAACTTTATTCCCGGGAGGAAATTCCAGGAAAGGCACGAGCGTTTGATACCTTTTTAATAACAAAAGACTCTAGTCCCACTGAACGCAGTTACATATTTTAATTAGACGATTAGAATTATTTTTTTAATTAGACGGATAAAGGCTGATGATGATGATGATGATCTTTCAAGTCCATCCTAGTGAATTTGTAAAAGAAAATTAAAATAAATGTAAGACTATATTTATTTTAACTTTAAACAGTCTTTGCTTTGGTAGTAAACTACATATTATATCATTTACAAATATTATTGAATATGATCAGCGATTTGTGTGTTTTAACGCTGAACAAAAGGTTGAAAACGATGAAAATCTCCTTATCTTCTTCTAGTTTAGTAAAAAAGCGAAAAGCTTGACAAACTTTCTTTGTTTTATTTATTAATATACGTTATAATATAATGTGTTAATATTGATTTTATAGTAAATCAAGACATATTATTAGTTTACAGTTTAAGCACCAAAGTCAAAATGTAAATTAGATAAAACAAACAAGGATAAAAGATATATAAAAACATGTCTGTATTTAAAAAAAATGTAAATTTTGAAATAAGCAATACCCAATACGTAGTCCTTATTGCGAGTACCATGCGGTTGGAAGACAAAAGGCGCGTAAGGGAGGTAAAAACAGGGGTAAGGTAATGAAAAACATGGCGGCATCTAGTTCTATCGCTCTAATTCATCACTGCTGTCACCCACTTGTGCTCAATCGAGGGTGGAAGTGTAAAACCTTATAATCACTTGGGACAAGGAATCGTTTCACCAGCTTCAAGAATCTCCAATTCGTTAGAAAAAACTGAAGCAAGAAAACATGATTACGTTTTTTTGGAAATAGAATATACACTTTATAATTGCTGAGATCGAATTATTTCTGTCCATTCAATACGTAATGTTAAATCAATACGTACTTTTACGTTGCCTAGTGAACCTGAAAATGACCCAATGTTGAGGTCTTCTTCTCAATTCATGGTGGTTCGGCCTGGATCCGCCACAGAAACAAATCCAACGCCATAAAGCCGTGGAAGTCGTACTCCACGGCTGGCGGGCGGAAACCCCCCATCAATCTTCATCCAATGGTGAAGCCAACCGGCTCGCCTCACGTCCGATGAAGCATCAAGGCCTCTAGAGCCATTAGCATAGCTCCATCAGAAAAAAAAGCTTCTCAGAGTTGAGGAAAGCAATACTCTACAATTAGGAGTAAAACATGCACTAGCCAGATACTTTGGCAAGCACTTTGTATGGTGTATGCACCCTTAAGAACGTGTAGACGTGTAGTTACTAATGTTTAATGCATTTAGAAGTGAAGCTTAAACTCGAGCATTCGTTGCTCACGAAATTACGCTAGTAAAAAATTGACGATTGTTTAAGATGAAATCTTTAGTAACACGACTGGACTATCATATTGAAGACCACTTCAATATGATAGTCCAGTCGTGGTTCATTTTCACTGGAAGGACGCGCTGTGCCTCGTTTTGGTTTCTATGAGAACCTATCTCATGCTATTTTTTTCCATGAAATACCTCTGTTTTCGAGGAAAGGTGACGCATTAGACGCATATGATTTTCCCCTATCAAAAAGTGCTCAACGCTACTAAAGAAATTATATCTTCGAAAATCAAAAATCTTAAATTTATAAGCGTGATGTGATACAGTCTATTGCACTGCTAAGAAACTTCAGAGCGGTTAAGGTACCGCGTGTCCAGACTCCAGTATCCGCATCTCAAGTAAACAATGTCATCTCGGCCCCAACAATACCGCGCAGCCGGCGCTTGCGCATCGAACGGCTGCAAACGTCTTGATACTTTGTGGATTTGTTTCATACTTACATTATGATGGAAACAAGTATGAATTTTGATTATTATCTTAATTTTTATAGAATATTTCGAAGCGAATGATAGCGGGAAAATGTGTTACTTTTATCACCACGCGCTATGTTAGTTCAGAAAAACTTAAGTTTAAGTTGAAAAAAGATAAATCATTCATGTAAATTACTTAATAACATAAAGAGAAAAACCATATTTTATGTATTTACTAGTTTTGAGCTTTATATTTTTTAATCAACCTCATCATATATATTCATCTTTGACGTTACAATAAAATTGACTGGTCCAACTATAGTAAAAGTATCAAGACACCTACTATAACCGCTAAATACAATGTTATAAACTGACCGACATGCGGTCAATACAAAGATATCGCTAAACTTCTCACGACATTGTTATCAAAACAATAGAAAATGCACCAAAAACATCGCCAAGTACCAAGACTACTCGGCTCCTACTACACTTTTGTACTACTCCTATTATAAAGAGTTAGAGTCCAAAATCGTGCGGGGGTAGTTTTTGAAATTAAGTTTATGTTTGTTCGCCTTAAGGTCCTTTGTTGGTATTATCTCGGAGGTCCAAACATGGTTTGGTTTGTATTGGGGTCAACTATCTTCGATTTATTGCTGGCGAATGTGTCTAGCGTGAGAATCTTATTAATACCTTAATAATATACTTCTAATAATACCGAGCATGTGTTGGTTCGTACTCAATGGCACTGATCGATATTTTAAGATAAGTTATGTCTTTACAAAAGATTACAGACAACAAACGAGACAAAGGCATCATCAGCCTTTATCCGTCCACCGCTGAACATAGGCCTCTTTCAATGAACGGCAAGAACACCGCGGCTCATTCACGTATTGCCAATCTCGAGACATGAGATGGTAAGCCTCTGTGCCAGTCTTGCTCTCCATTTTCTTCTTTCAAAAAAATAGAAAAGAACACAAGCAGGATATAACCCTGAAGAAAAGCAGCAATTTTACCATAGACTATGTTGTTGCCTGTTGCCCGCAGCTTCGCCTGCGTTAACTAAGATTTACAACGGGATCTTAGTACGCGAAATAACATTTTTTACACCTTGTGTCCGAAAAACCAAAATATCTTACGGAACCCTGTTTTTATCAGAATAAAATTTAGCCTATGTTACTCGTGGATAATGTAGCTTTCGAATGGTGAAAGAATTTTTGAAATCGGTCCAGTACTTTTTGAGTTCATTACAACCAAACAAACAAACAAAGTTTTCCTCTTTATAATATTAGTGTAGATGTAGATGAGCAGGAGACAGCATCACATCCACCTTAAATCTTATTAATCAATGAAAACCCTAAAAAAAGGTTCCATTGTATTATAAAGATACGAAATCCGAAGCAATGATTTAATTAGACACAGCAACTTCAAATACCCGTGAATAGAGCACTCCACGCTAAAAATCAAAGTTTCTAGAATAAAGACATAAGCAACATGAACATAATAAGAGTCACAGTCCACAACATTGAGGGACCAATTGAAGAGAGAGATATAGAGTGACAATGAACTATGAGATATGCATATCACACCAGCCAACCTCACTCCTGCATATCACTAGTTCCGATACCATCGATGCATGTGTCTGTAAAATTAGCATGCATATGCGTCAATTATTCATGCAGGATCCGTAACCATGTTATGCACCGTTCAGTTTTACATCTGTCTCTTTTTTATGATTGTCTCCTGTGCACGACATGCGCGTATGCTATAATATAAAGTCACATTTTTTTAGCATCAAGCCATGTCCCCAGCTGTGCACGGGTCTCCTCGAAATCAGGCGAGGAGATTGGGCTTGGAAGAATAGTTCATCAATTCGCTGGCCCAATGTGGTGAACTTCACACACATTCAAAGACTTAATTTTATCAGTCTAGCAGGTTTCCTCACGATGTTTTCCTTTACCGTTTTTGTAAACAAAATAAAGCTATTTATTGGAACCTCGAAAACTTGATACGATTCACTATTTATTTTGATGTTTTAGTATCTGTATCCCAACCAGAAAATTAAAAACCCTTGCCCTTCGATCATTAATATGTCTAGATGGAGTGTCGCCCTACAATCAAAACAAAAAAAAACTGGCCAACATTTTCAAAGATGTGTTCGTGAATAGTGATACCAGCTACTACAGTTCTCCCATCATCATCCTTTTTAATCTCGTTACACTTCAACACAAACCTTCATTATAAATAAAAACAATAATGCGTAACAATTCATGCGTATTCTATGACAGCGGGACTGATACTAAACAGTAAACACGGAGAAAGCATTTAGAGGCCAACAGTTGGACGCTATTTTTTTGGACGTGTTTTCCGCGCGACACTCTATCTAGACATATTATTGATCTAAGCCCTTGGCATATTGCGGAATATTTCGGAACAAATTTTTCTATGGACTATACTATGAGACACCAATGCAGGGCTTATATAATTTGGTCAGACTCTAAATATACCTACCATTTAAATTCATTCATTTTAAAGTTATATTTCTTAATATAACAAAACCCAGAGACAGCTGTTGTACGTCTGTATGTATGTCAAACCTTCCCATCGAGTTAGAACCAAGGAATTTGGCACAGAAATAGGTTCCTCCCTATTTCCCCCCTCACTCTTTTATCTTTATTGTACTTTAATTATTATTATTTTTGATCATAACTGTAGAAAATGTGAAATGTAAAATTTTTATAACAGTATGAGTTTAACACTATCGCGTCTCTCCCCGTGTGTGAGAGGGTTGTTCAGATTTAAATCGTCAATAGCGAGCGGTGTTAATTGGTTTCTGTTTACCCCCCTTAATTGTGACGATACCACCATATTCGTAAAATATAATATTATTCATTCATTCTATTATGAATAACGAATTCTATGTTGTTACATGCGTTCCAGAATAGACATCGTTCCTGTAAATTAAACAACAGATCGAATAGGCTGTCTTTGCGTCCATCAAAAAAGTTCTGCATACTAATTTTATAAATCCTATTTCATTTCGTTAGGTACCGCTAAATGAATTCGATAAAATTTGGCAACAAGATGTATTTGGACGCATCGCGAGAACACATTGTAAAATTTTCTAGATTGAGAGCAGATGAAAGATGCGCTGTGTTTCGCTCTCGTCTTTATGGCTGCCTCCGTCTTACTCATGTTCAACTATTTAAGGCTAAAACCTGTTAAAGTAAAGCAGAATATGGCAGTATAACGAACCGTCAGCAAAGTCGCGGAGTACGTCAAAGCAATCCCGCGGCTCAGCAGTATGACGGAGAGACGGAGTACCGCCGGGTTTTAGTGGGAACATCCACCTTACCATCATCGGACGTAGCGAGTCACACATACCCTAGAATGATAAGAGCATTTCCCGGCGTAAAATTAAGTGTAACAGACACTTGAGACGTACAATTTACATCTCGGGGTAGGCAAAGCATGAATGGTCTGATCTGGGTAACTAACACGGGCACCATTTACCACCGGGTGGCTTTTTGTTTCACCTATCCAACATAAAAAGACGTAACTACAATAGTTTCGAAATGCCTAGACGTAAACAGAACATTCGAGAAAATTGCACGGCTTAACCAAAACCGCGGAGATTCACAAACTCATTGTTTATTCGTACTAGATTACGTCGGATACCAGCCATTTGTACAAAGAAGATGATATACTACCCAGCCGTGCGTGTGACGACGTGTGCTCACTTACAAATCATCCTACCACGGAGTACACAAGAGAAGAAAAAACCAAAACTCTATGCCAACGTGCCAAAATCCATTTTCGCATTCACCCGATTTTGGCGGGAGTCACTTTAACGCGCAGAAAACTACGAAACGGGAATAATATATTGCAGAAAAGTGGACCCCGGACGCAATAAAATATCAATTTTTTAGCAATATTATGTCGAGTGTGATTTTTTTATTGTCACACAGCTTTTCCATTGCGTATTATGTACTGCGAGTATTATATTTTGTCACATAAAACGCGCAATGTAAAATACACGGTATATGGCTATCGTGTTTTATTCAAAATAGTGCTTTGGTACGGGCCAGAGTCCCCTTATGCGTAGTTTTAGTTTGCGTGTAGTTGAATACGATTGTGGCATTGTAAAAACATTCTATTATTGAAATTGATTGAAAAAAATGTTCTATGTAAAACACCCTCTATAGCCCAGTGGATAAATATACCGATTGGGAGCGGATACGAATCGTTTTATTTCATAAACATTTCTATTACAAAATAAGGCTTGTTGAAGAGTCGATATTACAAACCTTATTTAGTGGGTCGTCCTAAAGGGAGTACATCTTGTCGTTCATTGAAACAAATATATGCAATGAAGGGATACAGGCTGATGATTACAGCATCTGAACCTGGCATATTAGACTTCATCCTTACCATTTTTTTTTCTTAATCACCGCGAAATGGGCTCAGGGATCCCGCGGGGGAGTGGGGCTCCCCAGAATATGGGGGACTTGCTACGCCCGAAATATAGTAGTGGACGCAGCTCTACCCACTAAAACCCGGCGAGTGCCACCAATGCCGCCTTTGCGTGCGTTGATTGAAATGCGTTTTATTTTCATGTGTATTTTCCTTTCCTAAACTTTATATAGACAAGAAAAACTATATGTTACTTTAGTATTATAATTAAAAAATAACCAATATGGCGCCATTATATGCAATAGTCGTAAAAAGAGATAATATAATCTTGATGAGTGTCAAATTAAATAGCTAAGAAATACCGTTTCATAAATATAGCCATAAAATTTGATTATAAAAAGGTAATAAAAATAAAAGTTAATAATATCTAAACAACAATAATGGCGACCCAAGTTATAAACAATATTTTTAATTTTATGATTTAATTCTCAAATTAATTTTTTCAATAATATCAAATCAAATTGTATTATTTCTATTTGTATGATATATATGTATATAGTAGATATTTGATTACATTTAAGTTGTATTTATGATATAGATGGCGCTATTTACAATCTGCTTAAATTTTTTATTAAATATAATCTACCTAAAAATTTGAGGATTTCATCCATGGCTGGATATTGTAAAATATTTGAATCCATCAGGCACGAAAAAACCTAACTCACCTAATAACTAACCATACTAAAATTCGTAATAGTTTGTTTCATGGTATCTGACATTCGCGTAATAAGAAATGAAAATCGGTAAACATTTTTTAAAATTTGTTTACTGATTTGTTCAATAATCCATTAAAATTGTTAAAAACCCAGCTAATATTGGCGGATCATTTTAAGATTGACGCATTATAGGATTCCTTAAATAATTTAATTTACAACTTTCAACATAATAATATGAGTCTTATAGACTTGACTAACATAAAAAACAAATATAATTAGCTATTTTTTTAATTAGAATTACAACCTCAAGTTTTAAACTTTTTCGACCGACTTTAAAAAAAGAAGGTGGTACTCAATACAATTTACAATTTTTTTTTCACAAAACATTTAAGACGTGTTCCGAACATTCCGTTCAGAATTAACTCTCGGCGTTCATTCCGCCATAAATCATCGTCAACATGCGGCGCACCAATTTCACGGGTCGCCCAGCCCGCTAATGTAACATTTCGTTTATGGTGTGATATACCTTGTTAACGTTGCATTGGACATGGTTTTGATCATCATCATCATCGTCATCATTGACAGCGTCATTATCATCAGTGTCATGAAAAACTAAAGCCTTACTCCATAGGGGAATGTGACTGTGTATTGATAATGTGGGCGTAACTAATAACCTAAGTCCGTTATGATTGATCTTTGTTTGACTAGTCAATACTATAGTCTAGTAGTAGTAAGGATATGTACGAAAGAAACACGCAAATCCGAATCAAGGTAAATTTTAATACTGGTTTTATGTTTTTTAGGCTTTCCTTTTCTTATGTCGTAACGAGACATGAGAGTGATCGCAGCCCTCTGGTCCTCTTCCTTGCCCCCTCCCAATAGGCCGCTGGAAACTCACAAGCCGCACGAAAATCGACAGCTTAGCTATCACATATGCTAGTAGCATGTAAGCGAAGGAAGCTGCAAAGTAGCGTGGCCTACCGCACTACTTAACAAACATTGCTCCAAATGACAAAAGAATTTATGGGGTACTTCCCATAGATATTAAATCAAAGAAGCCGAGTAATCTGACTTTCACGGGACGCTCAGAGGATGTAAAACATAATATTTACATTAGCATTGATATTTGTAAAAAATCTATAACAAAATTCGAATGAAAAACACGTCACATAAAACGTCACGCTGATCGACATCACGACATTCAACACAAATTCACTGCCACAGTGTACCATAAGGTGTGTCACATCAAAAAAAAAATAAGGAAACCTCTAGGCGGCTGCCCGCTTTGCGGCTAGCCGCGCGTTCGCTACGTACGCTATGTACGGTCCCGTGTGCGGTATTTGAAAAAGCTTTCCGCAAAGACCCCAGCTGATTGCGGGTAGCCGCATTATAAACAAAATATAAATGTTACAGTATAATATTATGTATTTTTGTTTGCTGTCAGCCGCGCGGGTTACCGCAAGGCAGTTAATGCATTAATATTATGAATCGTTAAATTAGTTATACGCTATGTACCCAGGAAATGCTAACTGTGTCTCTGTGAAATACGCTTAGTATTTATTATTATTGGATGCCAAGCAAGCGAGCCATATTCTCTATTAAAATAAGTTTTTCTTTTTTTTCCACAGCCTTACAGCCAATATTTTTGTTTTTAATTTAATTATGTCTAATATAATTTAATTGATCGAAGTTTCGGTACGAAAGTCTGACCTAATACTCAGTACGTATACAAAACCTTGATAATTAACTTTGGCATGATTATGAATCTTTGAAAATATTAATATATGTATATTATTTTAGTATATTAGTAGTATTAGTATCTTAGAAAATATTAATTTTTGTTATGAAACGCCAGTGTTTAAAACATACAATATTCTTTATTAGACTTCTTTTGACTTGTGTCTCTTGAACACTGACAAATAGTAAAAGCACATTGATTTAAAAAAAAAAATCAAGGCAGCATGGCCTCTGGTCTTACCCTCTTCCAATAAGAACGAAAAAAAAGGAAAAAAGCTTTTTTGAAAATAGAGCTTTTGGTGCAACGTGCTAAATCTGTATTATTAAAGCAACATCCTTAAAACCTAATAAAGTATCTTTTGAAAATAGAACTTCTTGCTCCGTAACGCTGACCTTAACAGCGCCTAAACCTATATTTAATCTTTTGAAAATAGAACTTTTTCGATTCGAATAGCTGACCTATTAACAGTACCTAAACCTTGCCTATGGCGGGTTTCGGAAACCAGTATACATCTCATCCGAGAGCGTTCACCCCTGACCCGGTGGTCATCTCGTGCTCCGTCCCTTTCGCACGCCAGGGTATGAGATATAGCCGTCCCGCTCGGCTGATCCGATGTACTGCGGATAGTATCCTTACAGAATTGCACTTGATCGCACGGTACGCGAATCTTGGATTTTTAATGTTCTTTATTGTTTAATTGAAAAGACAAAAACCTATTTTCTTCTTCTTATTTTTATTTTATTATCTATCTATCATATAATATTATTATTATTTCTTAGTATTGAATTTCATGAACAAGACAATATATTGTATATTCTATACCTAATGTCGAAATAACTAAGTGAAAAATTAACTTTTATGGTTTTTTTTTAGTTTTTTAAGTTATTTTTTTCTTTTCATTAAAGGACAACTATTTTAATTTTTAACACTTAATAATTCAAGCCAAAACGGGCGATCCGTTTCCCGGTGAAGGAAAAAAAAAATATTGTGAGGAAACCTGCATGCCTAATATGTACAATTAAAAGTCTTTGAGGGTGTGTGTAGTTCATCAACCCGCATTGGGCCAGGGCATCGGTGAACTATAGTCCAATACTCCTCAGTCCTCACCTGATTTCGAGGAGGAGACTCGTGTCCAGAAGTGGGAGATATAAGGGTTGACTTGTTGGGTTCAACAAGACTGATGCCAATTCGTCGGAATAATATACGATTTAATATGCTAATATAATATAGTTTGATAACAATAAAATGAATAGTTTATAAATTAAATGAATTAAGTAAACTTAATATGACAATATTTTTTTCTTATGTTTACGCGAATTTCACTCATTATAATGAAACAACTTTTACGGATTTTATCGTGGTTTATTAAGTTTTTTATGAGCCCGACGTTTCAGCAAGCATGGTCACGGGAGGACTGAGGTGTTAGACGTCCTACTGTTACAAAGTTATTCGAAACTTAATATGTCAATTATAATCATCATAACTCACTCTCCGTCCACTGCTGAATAGGTCTCAGTCCATGAACGCCAAGACGACCGATCGGTTGCCACTCAGACATCTTTTATCATGTCTGCCTTCAAATAAACGTATATTTATGGGAACTAAAATACTTAATGAAAAACATTAAATATTTTAGATCCTCAGTCTCAAAGTTTCTCAGCGTCAAAGACTCGAAATTCGTATGGTTTTCCAAAAATCTAGTAAGTTTGTAATTTTTATCTTTATAAAAATTAAAAGTAGAGTTATTTATATTGTGTTCATTGTAAGACTTGTTTTTTTTTTAATTTTCTGTTTCAATTATATACATAAAATTCATAACAACTAGGGTACCGTGCTATAGTAACAGGAGAGATGTACCGACGGTACCTGCCGGGATTCGAACCTGTAGTCGGAGCAGCGTCCAGTATTGTGCCATAACACCACATACCACTATTACTAATGTTTTGAATTTGTCCTTGGACTCGGGTTCAAATCCTGTAGACCATTTGAAATAACCCATTTGAAATGGGCTTTTCTAAGTATCTAATACCGTAAACACGAGATTATTACTGCAATGAGATTGCAAGCTAACGCATCAGTGAACTATGGCCCAATACCTTCCTCGTCTAATTTCGAGGAGGAGACTCGTGCCCAGTAGTATTTTAGGTACAAGATCCGCCTATGGTTGCTTTCGTCATCATCTCAATATATACCATATGTTATTGGCATGGGGAAGGCTTGCTTGATGTCAAGTAACACGAATAAGAAATCTATTCATATCATAAGCCAGAACATCCATCAATATATAAGCGTTAACGGGGATTGGGGACTCAACCCAAAAATAAATGGTTTTGAGTTTTGATTATGACGAGAACCACGACTTCGCGATTTTATGATGAATCGCGAGCAGTTAATTGTAAGTGCTATAAAATAATATGTTGGGACCCCTCACACACCACCATCTGATCCCAAACTAGGCAGAGCCTGTGTTATGGCAAACAGACAACTGATACATAATTATATTTCTAAATACATACATTTTGTAGATAATTATATCCAGACCGTAAGCTATTTTCCCCTGTAATAAGTATTCTATTCTATTCTATTCTATTCATTTAGCGTTTGAACCACTTGTCTAGGGGGCAGGCCAGTCAAATTAATAACGATTTAAAATGATCTTGACCCTAGTGATAATGGTTATGTTGGTGATAGTGATGATGAAAAAAGTAAAGCGATTTTCGAAACACAAAAAAGTTATCAGTGTCAATTTAAACGAGTCCACAATTATGTTTGTCAAGGGTTGGTGGCTGGCACCGGGGGGTGGAGAACAAAAGAGCGGTGATTTGTATGTGATTACCACGGTGTATGGGTTCGAATACAGCTGGACGGATGTTCCAACGTGACTTTTTCAATTAAACGCACGTTAAACATCGCTTGTTACAATTTAAATGAGTCACACCACTTTAACATCGTCCCGGTGGGCAAGGAAACTGCGTATACAAGATCAAGGTAAATATACATTTGGATTCGAACGTGGGATCTTTGAGAATGTCACCACGACTCCTAAAACTCGAAAGTTTGTATGAAGTTAAGAATGTATGTTTGTTACTCTTTCACGTGAAACTACTAAATGAATTTGGATGAAACATTCAGAATAACACAAGCTATAATTTATCCCTGTACTCCTACGGGAATGGTAAAGATGCGAGTGAAAACGCAAAGCGCTGTTTGTAGTTAATAATTTTATATTATACCAAGTGGAATTCTTAATTCAAATTATTATTTTATTTAAAACAATCAAAATCACTAAGAATCCAATTCCAAAACGGCGATTTATTTTGAACTATAATTCGCGGTAGATTTTTAATTAAACTCTCATCTAAAATTTGTAGTAAAATCAACGCGATGACAAATATTCATTAAATAAAAACATACGAAACCTATAAAGTAATTATGTTCGTAAAACGTATTACATTAATTCATTTATTCATTATAATATAATATTCAATTTTGTTTAACAAAACTTCCAATATTATTGCAACTTAAACTACTTTTATCTCGCATATCCACGGTTGGTAATTAAAAGGGCATCGCTGGAAAAACATTCACTTTGATACAGAGGATTAAAACGAAACTGTTTTTAATTAACAAACTACTTGATTCGTTTCAGCGCCATCTAGTGGCACGGTTCGGAACTAGGGAATGACGAAGCATTTTCTAATAAGATTTTTTTCTGTTATAAAGTTTAAGTTGTGTTATAGTAGTATTGTTAGATTTAATTATAAAGAATGAAAAATGAATAAAGCATGAGTGAAAAAATAAAACCATTTTAAATGGCGGTAATGTGAACTGTGACGCATTTAACACTAAATGAAATAAGTAAATAATAATGCAGTGATATCATGAGTAGAACCATATCAGTAAAAAATATTATTTGTTTAGTGACTGCGTACAAGATATATACCTTTCTTTCGACACAAACACCATCGGGGATGTAACTCAGTGGTAGAGTGTCTGCTTCGCATGCTGAAAGTCCTGGGTTCAAATCCCAGCATCTCCAAAGTTTCATTTTGCACAATTTCCTTTTTTTACTGTAATTTTAAGCTTAGTTTGAGAGATATTTTTATAATTTCATTTCTAGGTATGTTTAAGAAAAACTTAGAAATTTTTTATATTTATACTGTAGCAACTGCTAGCAAAATATTTTGAAAAATATTCTCCATATGTAAATATTATAATTATAATATTATCGTAATTTATTTTTTATTGTTAATATTTTAATTCATTAGTAGTTAATCTTTATATTTTACTCTTTATACACAACTAGCTGTTGCCCGCAGCTTCGCCAGCGTTAACTAAGATTTACAACGGGATCTTAGTACGCGAAATAACATTTTTTACACCTTGTGTCCGAAAAACCAAAATATCTTACGGAACCCTATTTTTTATTAGAATAAAATTTAGCCTATGTTACTCGTGGGTAATGTAGCTTTCGAATGGTGAAAGAATTTTTTAAATCGGCCTAGTACTTTTTGAGCCTATTCATTACAAACATACAAACATACAAAAATAGGTACAAATCTTTCCTCTTTATAATATTAGTGTGGATTTTTAGGCTGAATTAGGCCATTAGGCCTTCCTGACTACTACTATCCTGATTTTTAATATTATATCACACTGTCGTCGCAAATTGGCGATTTTCTGTGTAGGCTGAGTGGTAGTTGTTGATAATCTAATTATTAATATTTACCATTATGAAGTAGCACCATACACTATAGATTTCCTCAATGGACGACGGACTAGGATTCATTACGCCTTCAGTAGCAAATACCATGGTACTTGAGTCATTCGATGTAAAGTTGGATTTTGAAGAAATTGAAACATTGATCGTAAAAAATATCCTATTTCCCATCTAAAATTTGAGTTTATGATAATTTATGGAAATACGTTGAGCCGCTCACGCTTAGATTTCAAAGTCAAAGTCATAGTCAAAAATTTTATTCAAAATAGTACTATCAAAGTATCTTTTTGGACGTCAATTGAGTCTACCACCTGTTTTAAAGCAAGCCCACTGAGAAGAACCGGCGACACAAACTCAGTGGAACTAGTCTTTTCAAATATTCTATTACAACAAAATACAAACAATACATACTACTATAGTAGTATGGTATATAAGAAGAATTCAGCAAGAAACTCTGTTGGGTTGCTCCTTTCAAAATATAGTCTACAATTTTTATAAACATATCTACTTATAAAAAAAATATTTATAAAAAAACTCACAAATACATCATCATCATCATCAGCCATTGATCCTGATGACCGAGTCCACTCGTATCCAACGAGGTCCGGCCACTGCACGGAGATAGTCTTCCCACCAGGTTTGGTTTACCAAGGCGCATTGACCCAGCGCATCGGTGAACTATGACTACCCTTCTCACGGTTGAGGCGGGCCATGCCCAGCAGTGGGACATAATATATGGGTTGCTTTTTGCTTTCACTAGACTTTATAATAAATTACAAATTACAACTCAACAGTAAAATATATTTCTGTCCATTTTTAAATATTTAAATATCAAAAGCTAATACGCCAGCTGCTGGTCTCTGTCAATCAAAATGACTCGCGTCAACAGAGCGCAACTTTTGGGTGACCGTCGCCCAAACCTACCTATTGTTAAAAGTTAACACACAGCTGAGGTTGGTGTTTATTTGATATTTATAACTTTTATCCATTTCGTATTGGTAAAGTTGAAAAATACATTAACCTGTTCTGTTGGCTGGATGTCTTGTGATCTGTAATTATTACAAAGAGGTAATATATGACGGCTTGGTCTAGCAGCATATAAAATTATTATAAAGTATTCATTAGACCTCAGCCCGGAACTAAAGTTACCGATATCATGCGAAGAATAAACTCGTTGAAATGGCAGTGGGCTGATCACACACAGAAAAACAGATGGCTGATGGGCCAATAAGGTTTAAGAGTGGAGGCCGCGTTTAGGTGGACGAAGTGTTGGTCAGCCATTAACCAGATGGAAAGACGATCTCCGTGCAGAATCCCGTCCGTGTTGGATGCGAGTGGCAAGGGAATGGCGATGATGATGATGATGCTACATTAAACGATATCAGGCTATCCACGGCATTAGGGAGGTATTAATAAATGAAGCATAATACTATAGTGACCTTTAGAGGACGGTCTATCAAGTATGGATGACCAGACAAAACGAGGATCGGCTCAAATGCCAGCCGAAATGGAATAATAAACGAGCTCCGATTATAACGTACGGCTAATTGATTCCAAAATAATGGGAACAAAATAATAATTTCACGTCCTGATTAATTTATTTTTATAATTAATTAATTAATACATAATTAATGATTAAACGAACTTACCTGTACGTGAAGTTCTATCATAATTATACGAGGGCTTTGTCCGAAGAGATTAGCATAAAGTTTACATGTAGTAGACACTAGGTGTCGCCAATCTGCACTGTATTTGAGAGTTTTTTTTTTTTTTTTTGTTATGGTATCCCTACCGGGCTACCGCTCGCCATACCCTTCATTTAGTTTAGAGAATCCAATAATTCTTTGTAAATGTTGATATTTAAATATATATCAATAATGTTATTGATTATTACTCTGGGAAATGTAAAAAAGGTGGTGGGTGGGATGCTAATCTCTTCGGACAAAGCCCTCGTATAATTATGATAGAACTTCACGTACAGGTAAGTTCGTTTAATCATTAATTATACTCGTGCTTTGTCCTCGAGATTAGCATAAAGTTTACATGTAGATGTTGAGAGTAAAATATCAACTTACAAAGAAAAAGTAAATTTATTTACTTAATCAAATCAAATAGGTATAGCAAAATATTAGCACAATTATATGTTACTTTGTTTAATATATTTATGACATAGAATCACTCATGATGTTTCTTGCGAAAGAGCCATCTTGATTAATACTTATATTTCGGTTGTAAAATTTACCAAATATTTGGGAGCTTCCGCTCCAGCCTGCCGTTTTCCTGATAAGGTCCATGTTGACACCAAGCGCATGTGCTTTGGACGTAGCTGCATGTCTTGTGCTGTGTGCGGTAAAAATGGACACATCTATTCCACAATCACTTAAGGTTAACTTAATCCATCTACTTAAGGTCTGTGATGTGACTGGCTTATGAGGTTTTCGAATGCTTACAAAAAGACAATCATGACTGCGCAAAGATTGTGTTTTGTTTAAATAGCATCGCAATGTAACGACAGGGCATATTTCAGGTCGTTCATAGAAAATAGGGAGAATCAACAGCGGTTGCGATGATCCAGGACGAGAGGATTTTATCAAATCTGGAATCTTAATGTGAATCTCATTATTATAATTTTCTATATTTTTAATATTAATTTTACTTATAGTCTGCAACCTGTGTGCCGTTGTTAGTACAAGCAAAGTTGCCAATTTCTTTGACAATTTTCCTAAGCTTAATGCATTATTCGGGTACCAATCTGCTAGAGAATTGAGTACCATGGATGTATCCCAGGTTATGTTATACTTAGGTAACGGTGGGCGTAGTCGGAAGACCCCTTTAAGGAGGCGTTTGATAAGATCATCATCAGCAATTTCTTGACCAAGAAAGAGAGAGAGAGCCGATCTGCAGCTGTTCAACGTTCCATAACCTGCACCGGCCTCATACAATTGCGTTAAAAATGTTATAACATTTGAAGCTGATTTTAAATGTAAATCAATATGATTGTTCTTACAAAATGTGAACCACTTTCTAAGGCAAGTGTCATATTGTTTAATGGAGTTATCTGAAAGTGATGCCAACATTATGTGTATAGATGCCTGAGGGACATTTCTCTTCAAGAGCGCTGTCCTGATAAGACTCCGGCAACCAGGGTAATCTTCCGATATATTTGTCGATTGCTGGAATGGGAAATTATTAAAGTGTCAGAGGCCTTAAATATTAATGGATCGGATATTAATAAACTTTGAAATAAAGGGAACCATGGTTGCGTGGACCAGAGTGGTACTACTATTATTCCCTTAGCCTTATCATTAATTATTTTTCTTAACGCCTTTAGTATTAGTGCAAATGGTGGAAAACTGTAGAAATAAAAGTTTGACCAAGGGATTGTAAATGCGTCTACTGTAAAAGCGTATGGGTCTCTGTGCCACGATATGTATTTATTACATTTTTTGTTCAATCTACTAGCGAATATATCGATTTCAGGATTTCCAAAACGATTTATTATTTTTTGGAATGCGAAATCTGATAGTTCCCATTCAATGTCTGGATGGATACGCCGCGATTCCTCATCCGCGATAACATTATCTACTGAACTAATGTAAGATGCAAAGACGAATAGGTTGCGTTTTTCACACCACTGCCAGAGTTTTCGAGCGACACTTGTGAGATGAGGGAATCGTACACTTCCCATGCGATTTATATACGCGATGGCGGTAGTATTATCAATTCGTAAGATAATTTGGCAATCGTGATAAGATTTAGCAAATATTTTTAATCCGAAAAACGCGGCTAGAATTTCTAATTGATTAATATGATAAAGACGTTCTCTGTCCGTCCACATCCCGCTAGCCCGTTTCCCACTACAGGCAGCTCCCCATCCCGTAGTTGAGGCATCGCTGTAAATCTCTAAGCAATAGTCATCTTGTTTAATGTCGTTTACCGGGTGGAGAATCGCACGAGACCACCAATCAAGATCTGGCAATATTGACGACGATATGCTCATATATTTGTTATAATCTTCGTCATCTTTCAGGCTTAAATATTTGCATCGTTCAAATTCTTTGGTGTAAAGCCAACCATACTTGACGGCTGGACAGACGGAGATAAGAAGACCTACTAAGCGTGCGAATTCTCTAACCTTACAGCGTTTCAAGTTTCGGATTTTTTTTATTTCCGTTTGAATTTTTAAAATTTTATCTTTTGGTAAAGTAACTTGCATTTTATACGAGTTAATTACAAAACCAAGAAATTTACATGTGGTGGAAGGTGAGAGATTACTTTTTTCCGTATTGATAATAAAACCTAGTGCCTTCAAAAACCTCGTAGTAACACTAATGTTTTCAAAGCACGATTCATGACTATTCGATATTAATAAAATATCATCTAGATATATTGTTGATAAATAACCACATGAGCGTAATAGACTAATGACAGGTTTCATAATCTTCGTAAAAATAAAAGGCGCAGTATTTAATCCGAACGGCAGAACATTAAATTCATACATTTTGTTGTCGAATTCGAAACGAAGGTATTTTTTAGAACTATCGTGTATGCGTATTAAAAAATATGCATCTTTAAGATCTACGGTGCTCATAAAGGATTTTTTAGATATAAGTTTTAAGGCTGTACGTAGATCTTCTAATTTGAAATGAGAAGTATCAATAAACTTATTTAATGACTTTAGGTTTAATATAAACCTATATTTGCCGTTTGGTTTTGGCACTAAAAATATAGGGGATAAAAATTGACCCTCACATGGTTGGCATTCTGTAATGGCTCCTATTGTAAGGAGATCATTAATTGAGCGTTCATATATGATTTTTTCCCTAGCGGAGAATACTTTCTTCGCATGTATGTGTGTTTGTTTTACTGGACAGGAAAAAGATATTTTATATCCATCTATCCATGAAAGAATAGTACTATCTCGCGTGACAAATGACCATTCATTGTGAAAATAAGAAAGCCTACCGGCGTATTTTACCATATCTAACGTCGACTGCTGCTGCGATACTTGGCTGGACGCGATGACGGCTTCGATGGTCTGTCGGTGCGACCTTTGTCGGCAGGCTGTTTTGTCCTCTGAGTCCCCTTCTGCCTGTGGTTCTGGGGAGGACCGCGCCAGTTTAAATTCTTTTGTGGATGTTTAGTTTTTATAGACTGTTGTTTAGAAGGAGTTTCTTTCAGATCAGCCCCGGATTTTGAAATAGCTTTAGCCGCCTTTAAGGTATCAGCTAGATTTTCACTAAATAGAAATTTATCTATTTTTGTTGCTTGCAATTGATCTTTAAGGTCTTTTTTAAGAGTGTTAAGTACGAAATTTCTTCGCATTGTCGATTCAGTGTTTTGACTATCGCACATAAGCTTTATTGCGTCCATTAATATCTGAATAAGGGCGGTATTTCTTGGTTCTGACGACATCAGCAACGTGAGAGCTTTGGCTACGCAGGATATGGCGGAGGTACGTTGTTTTTGTCTAAGTTCCATGCCCTTGTCTCTTTTGAGAACAGCCTCGGGAACAGCAGCTACTACCTCAGGATTGAGGATAGGTGCTTCGATCAGAGTGCAGTTTGCCGGTGGTAAGTATTTATTTATAAGCTCTTTACTGACCTCTTTCGACAAACCTGCCCTGGCTATATGCTGAAGGCGACTAGCAAGATCCGATTGAATGTCTTCGCCATAAGACCTCACCAGAGAAGGATCTTCTCCTAGTATTAAAAGGAGTTCATCATCGAGGGTGCCCACCGGCTCCCTAGCAGATAGTTCTTCATTGTTTCCAGGACTAATAGCAGCAGCTGATGTACCGGGCAGGGAAATAATCTTTTCCGGTGGAAACTCAGACGTCACACCAGCACTGGTGGACGGTAATGGCCTGGCTGCGGACGCAGCGGCAGCGCTCGTTGATGATATAGGTACACCTGCAGTAACGAAAATACTCACGTGATAACATATTTAGGTTAAGTGACAGTCCCTAAGACTGCCCGCATTCCCAATTTAATATATTAGCAAAATATTAATAAAGTGACAGCCCTAGTAGCTGACCGCATTATGTATTTTTTGCTTTTATTACGTGGGCCATAATAAGTAATAAAGTGACATCCCAAAAGAATGCCCGCAGCATCGCTTTTATATGGCTACGTTAATTGTAGTGAAGTGATAGTCCCACAGACTATCCGCAACCCTACATTATAACGTAAAAATAAGTTCGCCGATTAATAAAGTGTTAACCTAATATTGTATTAATATGTGGGTAGTTCAAAATATTTACCTTCAATACATAGTGTCTCGGCCGGCAACTCCCTGTCGTCGGCGCCAGCCTGGCCATGGCCAGACCGCGAAGGACTTGAATCTGAAGTACTCGATGATGATCGGGATGAGTCCGACGATGAGATCGATGATGATCTCGAACGTGGAGTCCTTTGTCGATCTCCGCGTCGTGTGCGCATTAATTTTTGTTCTAATTTTTTTATTTTATATGCAATCAATTCGTAACTCTCCGAAACGTCGCGTTTACGTTTCCCCATGGTAATTTTAATGCAACACAATTTGACGCGTGCAGACTGGCTGAGCACTCAACGTGTAATGAAGGGTATGGCGAGCGGTAGCCCGGTAGGGATACCATAACAAAAAAAAAAAAAAAAACTCTCAAATACAGTGCAGATTGGCGACACCTAGTGTCTACTACATGTAAACTTTATGCTAATCTCGAGGACAAAGCACGAGTATAATTTTAATTTTATAACAATATCAATTATTTGAATGAATGTCTAACTTAACACCACATAGACCGGCTATCTGGTCTATAAAAAAAAGTTTTTTTTTTTAAGTAAAATCTGCTTTAGACGCGTTGTCTTTGCTTTTTGTTTGGGGAAAATTCTCTAGGTTTGCGTCACCGACATGCTAAAGTGACAATCATGACGTCATTGTGAAATAAGGTAAAACTATAAATATACTAAGTCATAAGTTTACACTTCTATTGGGAGTACCTATAAATGTAATATTTTCTGTACAGATAATTTAATATTGACTTTTCTGATGATACCAACGCACACATCTAGCTGTTACCATCATGTTACTCTTAACCTTTCTTTTTAGCCGAAGGAACTACGTTCCTACCTGGTGTCCCACGACACCACATTTCTTTTACTGTTTTCTTATGTTTACGCGAATTTCACTCAATATAATGAAACAATTTACAGATTTTATCGCGGTTTATCTAGTTTTTTATGAGCCCGACGTTTCGGATACTTTACAGCCACCATGGTCCTCCCGTGATCATAAAAGTTGTTTCATTAAGATGTAATATAATCAAGTACATCATTCAAATACACAATTGAGACCCTTGGCCCGTGGAGTCCTAGCGCTGTAACGCTCTTTAAGGAAATAGGGAAAAGGTTAGTCGACATCACAGGAGACCGAACTGGCAGCTACCTCGGACAAATAATTAGTCTAGCTATTCAAAGGGGGAACGCTGCCAGTATCTTCGGAACATTGCCTAAAGGGACGCCTTTTAATAATATATTTTAGTTATTATATTATATGGGTAATATATTTTTTAAGGATTTTAGTTTTAGATTAATTCTTATATTATTAACAAATAAAATATCAAGTATATAAAACATAGGTATTCACAGATACGCTACCAACATATTAAAATTCCAATTCTCGTGTTCTGAAGGTTCTGGAATGTCAGCGAATAAGGCGGGCGCTGGGTTTGCGCGGGAGGAAATGAGCGCGCGACTCAATTTCCAGAGAGTTACCCGAACGGATATCTGCGCCCGCCTTGTATCTGTACACCTTTATGCTAGAAATCAACGTGTATTTTTCCATTCATTATAATCTGTAGTATCTACGTACAGAACGTTAAAAAAAATCGAGATTTATAAAGATTGAAATCCTTAATTACCGGTGAAGGAAAACATCGTGAGGAAACCTGCATCCCTGATGAGATTGAAAGTCTTTGGAGGTATGTGAAGATTCACCAACCCGCATTGGGCCAGCGCATCGGTGAATGGCCAATTACCCTCCTCGCCTGATTTCGAGGAGGAGTACGGGGATAAACTATGTATAGCCTATGCGTTTTTCTGCAGTGTAGTGTAGTGTTATAGGATAAGTACATTCAAAAAAGGATCTTTTTTTTGCTAACGCGGGCGAAGCCCCGGGCAACAGCTATTAATATATCTACATCTACATCTACATCTACACTAATATTATAAAGAGGAAAACTTTGTTTGTTTGTTTGTTTGGTTGTAATGAATAGGCTCAAAAAGTGCTGGACCGATTTCAAAAATTCTTTCACCATTCGAAAGCTACATTATCCACGAGATACGGTAGTATCCCTTAATAGTTTGTGTCCACGAGTAACATAGGCTAAATTTTATTCTGATAAAAAATAGGGTTTCGTAAGATATTTTGGTTTTTCCGACACAAGGTGTAAAAAATGTTATTTTGCGTACTAAGATCCCGTTGTAAATCTTAGTAAACGCAGGCGAAGCTGCGGGCAACAGCTAGTAAAATATATGGTGGAAAAGTATAACAAAGTTTTCACTGTAGTGGCTATAACATGAATTTCCATCAAAGACCGACGGTACAATCAAAGTTGTAGATACAAATGTTTATAAGAAATACAAGCTACCATAAAAGATAACCAGCAACTCAATATATTGACAGTCATTAAAAATAGTGTGATGCTGTAGCAAATTGATGTGTCAAGTTTTATATTGACGCGGTGTCAGGATGACTCCGGGACCCTGGCCCAGGGGAGGGAAAGCTGATTACTTGTCAATCACCGACCCCTGGTCTATTAGTGAAAAATCATATATCGTGATGTGAAAATCCGTTCATATTTTCTTAGTTTCGAATGAAGTATGAAATCTAACAACGGCACTAAACTTTATTGATTGGTTTTATGATTATTTTTGTAACCTTTTTTACATCAGACAACTAAGAATCAGGTAGTCTATGAAATTACCTTTGAAATCGGTCTGGCCGTTTCAGAGATTAACCGGAACAGACAGACAGATGAAAATTTAAAAAATGTTATTTTAGTAAAATGTCATTATAATTTGGCATAATTATATTATGTCTCGCGAAGAATATGCACGTTGAAGTGGCAATGGGCTGGTCACACACCAAGAAGAACGGATGGCCGATGGGCCATTAAGGTTCAAGAGGGAAGGCCGCGTTTAGGTAGACGAAGGGTTCGTCGGCCATTAACCAGATGGGAAGACGATCTCCGTGCAGTGGCCGGTCCGCGTTGGATGCGAGTGGGTAGAGATCGTCTTGATGTTATTAGGCCTTTGTTCAGCTGAGGATGGATAAAGGATGATGATAATAAAATATCTGTACTTTCTTACTTATCCACAAACCGTAACCCCGTAAAACGTATATTATAGTATTGTATTTGTAATATTCATGTAGGGATTAAAGCCGGCCTGTTATTATCAGTAGGAAGAGTCCAGCCAAAATAAGAGCACAGATGATAACACGCACATCAAATATTAACGACTCCACCATTATCTCAAGAGCTTTTTACTAACTTTTAAACGTTCACATCGATGTATTGCTTAATAATAGACTCTTCATATTTTACTTTTTTATTATTGAAGTCCTACGATAATGTTCACAAGTATAAAATATTTCCTGTAAGTATACAAATAACTGAAAAGGTCTATTTATGATTTAAAATTAACAGCTTATTACTATTAGGAAATATTTATACAATACTTACATTAATTAGAAATTAATTTTCGAAATGTTTGTCTAAAGTAACTAAAAAAAGGACCTGACCGATTTTGACGGGATTTTACTGGCATATAGCTAAGCTAAGAAGAACTACAATCAGTTTTTCAGTAATTATAAGTTAACGCGGGAGTTGCGTACAACGCCTAGTTATTAACACAAGTATTGTAAATGTTTTAACGTTTTCTGTATGTTGGGTGGGCAAAAAAGCAATCGAACCACCTTATTGTAAGTGGTGAGTACAAACGAGTTCCTCTGAGACCGCCCTGGCCGAAACAGAGACTAAGTGAAGGCACTCTCTATCCTGTGACTTGTGAAAGTGCCAGTAATTATGTGTAATACTTGATATTTTTAAGTAATGACTTACAAGCAGGGACCATAGGGAGACTCCTTGTTTGCTAATGAAAGTAGGTCTACAATACTTTAAATTATAAGTAACGAACAGTTTTCCGCGGTTTCACCTACGTCCTTCCCATTACCGTGGAAGTACGGGGTTAAATTATAGCCTGTGTGTTATTCTGATGTATAAGCTGTATTATTGTAAAGTTTCATCAAAATTCATTCAGTATTTTTTTTAATAAAAGAGTTACAAACATTCTTACAAACTTTCGCGTTTATAACATTAGTGAGATAAGAAAATATATATTACTAGCTGTTGCCCGCGTCTTCGCTCGCGTTAAATTCGGAGTAGCGCAGTTCCATACGTAATACGTATAGTAAACACAGACAGACTTTTTTTTAACAATTATTAATGGTCGAGTGCCTAAATGCAAAGTTTCTTGGCGTCATCTTCTATGTATAATGACGAACTTCCATACAAACTTTCATCCCCTATTTAACCCCCTAAGCTTTTCTTCGCACAAAAAGTAGCCTATGTCCTTTCCCAAGCTCTAATCTATCTCTGTTACAAATTTCATCAAAATCGGTTCAGTAACTTAGGCGTGAAAGCGTAACAGACAAACAGACAGACAGAGTTACTTTTGCATTTAATATTAGTAAGGACTAGTAAGGATAAGGATTTAAAGCTAATTGCTAGCACCCGGTGACCTTTCTCTTTTTCTAGAACATGGATCTACGATCCATGTGAATCTATATTAATACATCGCTCCACCATCTTTATCACTAATCACTGTATGGCCCATAACCAATAAATCCCTCGACCCACCCCATAACTCACCCACCCCGGGGGTTGCCAAATTAACCTTCAAGTGTTACCTAAGTGATCATTGCACTCATACAAGAGATAATTCCTTCCATAAATTCTTCTTACAAAATTGAAAATTATAATGGAACAACTTATTTTTCTAAATATAAAATACTTGCTGGCTGGTTGCCGCGCTTTCTACTGCTCTTAAATTAAAAATAAATAAATAAATAAATTCTCGCTTTATTAAGAATCCTTGTTATTAACAATGGAGTAATCGCCGATAGTCTTTGCCAATTCCTTCACCTTCTTCGGTACGGCCTGGAACTTCTCCTTGAACCGCTTCTCTACGTTTCCTCTGAAATTCTCTCGGTCTACGAGTACATCTCCCTCTCTTTCCCACAATTCTTTCTATGATATTTCTTTAAAACGGGTTATGTTTTTTAGTCAATCGTATTATTTTCTCTTCCGTTCTATTAGTAAATAGGTTCTTACAATATTTAAACGGCTTGCATTGTATTTTTTCCTAATCATTGTGTTATCAAATACAAAAAAAAATCATGCAACGTTAAACACTATTTAGACGTTCTAAGATCTGGAACTAATAATAGTTCCAGATCTTAGAACGTCTAAGTAATGTTTAACTTTATTATGCGACTGCCCTGTTAATAATACACAGATTTAGCCACTGAAAGAATATTTCAAATCCGACCAATAGTTCCCGAGATTAGTGCGTTCAAGCAATCAAACTCTTCAATTTATATTTTAATTTATATTCATATTTGACAAATACTTGACAGATACTCTATACTCTATCTGTCAAATATGTTGCCGATAGCCTATTGGGCACTTAACTGGAGATTGTGAAACAGGCCCTAAGATTAGTAGAGATATTAATTTGTACTTATATGCTGTGCAACAGTATTGTGTTACATGCGTCATTAGAGCTCACCAAAGGGTAAAGGGCCGTGTCTTAGCGATAGGGACCAGCGGGTAGGGTTACGTTGTTAATATTGTATTAACGTTCATTATTGATACGTCGGCCTTCCCTTCCCTCCCTTGAGGGAGGAGGTATTCAGCAGGGGAAGGTAGGCTGATGATGATGATTATTCGTAGAACCGTGATCGGATAAAAGGAACAGACAAGCTAACAAAGCAGGATAGAAAGAGAATCAGGATGTTTTATTAGTTTGAACCTCATCATCAACATCATCAGCCTTTATCCATCCATTGCTGAACATAGGCCTTTTTTTGTCTTTAACACCGGAAAATATGCTTAGTCATTCCGCGGGGGAGTGGGTCTCCCCAGGCGGGTATGTGGGACTCGCTGCGCCCGAAAGCTGATAAGTCGGCAGAGCTCTTCCCACTAAAACCCGGCGAGTGCCACCAATGCCGCCTTTGGTGAGGGCACCTCGACGGCTAGTCAGTAGGCACTGACTAGCCGTCGAGGTGCCTACCTCATGGGACCGACGCTACCTCCATTAGTGGTGGCTACCTCATAGGGGTAGCCCCGCACCACAGAACAACCCCTCCCAACTTCTGGACAGTACAATGAGACGCGGTTCCCATCCTCACGCCTTGTCCCCTGCTCTTTTGCCCCCTCTTATAAGAGAGTTACAAAGAGCCCTCTCGGCTCAATTCGCTTCGCCCAAGGTAGCTACGGAGCCCCACCGCCACGCCAAGGCCTGAGCCTGGGGGCGTGGGGACGTGAATGAGTCGCCTGCACTAGTCTCGGTTACCCTGCTTACCTCATGGGCGATGCTGATAGCTACCATCCTGTAACCCGTCTGTCCGTTTGTTTATCCATATAACGTATAAAACTAATAGGTATGTTTAGTATGTGACCATTATTACTTCAATTCGAGTATTTAGAAGTACCAATTGAAGCATCCCAGATGATGGTGATTTGTCATCATAACACCACCGCCAATTAGCGCGTGACACGACACGCGAGCGAGACAAACGGTCACGCTGTCACGGCACTGACACGCCACACTAGAACATAGAGACTAATTAATTTTACAGTTCCTAAGCGGAATTGGATATTACAAAGCATCTGTTTGTGGGACTTTTGGAATTACCGGCCAAGTACGAATGAGAGCATGCTTACAATTCCGTAAAAAAAAAGTAAAGTATCAACTATCAACCCCTTAATGTCCCACTGCTGGGCACGGGTCTCCTCCTCGAAATCAGGCGAGGAGGGTAATGAGCCAATAGTTCACAGCGCTGGCCCCAGTACCTTCACATACCTTCAAAGACTTTCAATCTCATCAGGCATGCAGGTTTCCTCACGATGTTTTCCTTCACCGGTGAGCGAGCAATGGTCTCGTGTTTGGAGTGCACTTAGAAATTCAGAAAAACCCCATTTCAAGACACACACGTCACACAAGGGTCAGGATTGAACCCCGAACCTCTCGCATAAGAGGCCGTGTCCATCGTCGCTCTACAATTCCGTACAATACAATATTTAAAACTATTGTTCAAAAATATTGCACTTCAGGTGCAGCAGAACATAAAAGACACGTTTCTATTGTGGACTAAGTAGTAGATTTCCGTACGCTATAAAATACATAAAGGTACCTACAACGTCAATTTCGAATGGGCTATTAACCATGTTTTTCAAGTTTATTTCAATATTTGGTTCCCAAACAAAAAATATATAAAATAATAACTAATTGTCTCAAATAAACAAAATTATTAAAACTATTTAAAACGGGACATTTACTATGTTTTTTAACATTTTGCGGAGCTCGATATTTCCACATTGTCTGCGTATGTCATGTTCACGAGAAAAATATAGAAAAACAAATGGTGAATACGCCATTTTAGATAATTTTAGTAGTGAGAATCACCATGCTAATTTAAAATTCTAATAGTTAATAAAATCATTTCCTTTTAAATCTTGAAAAAGAATATTATGTTCAGACCCCAATTGAAATCCATGTTAAATTAAATAATTAGCGGAGTATCGTTGATTTACAGCCGGCTCACCTGGAGCCCTATATGGAGCCCCGAGCCCCAGCCCGGAGCCCCGAGAAATGACACCTATGATTATAGTATTTGACGACTGAATCGGTTCACGAATATGGAAGCCGCTTTTATTACTTTAAAGTAGCTTGAGAAAAATGTTTACAGAGCTTATCGTGGCTTATATAAAAAAACTATATTCCCTATGTGAGTTTGAGATACGATCATTTCGGGAGAAAAGTCCTTTTGTGGCCACCAACATAAAATTATAAACGGCACTAAACTCCGCTAGTAATGTTTTCACTTATTATTAAAAAAGCAATTATAATTATTTTAATTTGCGTAATCATTTGAAAGTAATGGCTGAAGAAAGATTTTTTTTGGAAAACCTAGCAGCAATTAATATGAGTTGATGATAATTTGGTAAAAAAAATTTGGTAAAAAATGATAATTTGGTAATATATATATATATATATATATATATATATATATATATATATATTTTTAGCCAATGATATAAAGGCTGCATTGACCATAGTCCCTTGCCTTTTTTTGCTGAGGATAAATTTTAAAACAACACCAACAGAAAATAACTGACACTCAATGTCATGTTAGGTATGACATTTTGTAGATATTTAGTTTGTAAACATTTGTAATGAAAATCATATTTATCTTTTTTATAGCTATTCACAGTGCTCGAGCGAAAGACGAAACAACGAACCCACTTAACGTTGGCACAGTCCTGTTCACACCTGAGGATGTTGATAAAAAACGGTGGGACCTATACACAGTAGACTTGCTAAAAGCCCGAAGATATTTCCAAAATATTATACCCTCCCCTCACCTCATTGATACGATAAACGAAGAATACCTGGAATATCTACAGAAGTTTATCAACGATGCATATGACATCATCAAAAGGGAGGTCAATGACCCAGGCATCAGAACCCTAATGAACTATGCTCTATCAGACACGCTAGGAGGCTACCTTAAAATATGGATACTACCGATATCCAAATATTCATACTACGGAGGCACTATATCTTTAAATAATGCCTTGGGTGTGTTTAAAATGTATGAAAACATTAAAAGGGATCTTAACACAGATGGAAATGGCTGGAGGAATGCTGATAAGGATCTACTGAACTACGTTGCCATTGATGTGCATACTCCTGAAGCAAGTATAGATACAACTTGTGATGACTTGATGTACTATGAAAAATCTAGCTCGGGATATACATTACCATTGCCTTGTATAGATTGGAGTATTGAGCCTGGCACTATGTTCGTACCGATAAAGAATAAATCGTTGATCCCTCTGAACTCAAACTCTTCGGGATCTCTGGTTAAATACTACGGATTGATAAAAAATTGTGTTAACAATTTAGAGAATTGGAAAAATTTTGATGAAAGATTCCAAACTTGGCTCTTATCAGAGATCGCTCCTCATTTGAACGATGATAATCTTTACGTACCATTTGAAGGAGTTCTCGGTTTGATGAACAAAACGAAATCCAATACTGGAAAAATGTTTAAGTGGTTGAATAACGAGTGTCGCATTAACAAATCTCACGAAATGAAAGACATTTATAGCTCCTGGTTTACAAAGAAGTTTATAATCGGTGCTGTCTTATTAATTGAATTAGTGTGGTGTATACCAACGTTTATTTACGTTATTTGTTCTTATATGCGTAAAAGGAACAATCCAAGCAGTTTTTGCTTTTGCATCAGAAACGTAAATGAGGATTCTGAAAGTCTCGTTACTGATACGGATACAAGTAGAAATTCAAAGACAAGTTACAATTCTTCTGTTAAACAATCTTCTAAAATCATAAACAACGTCAAACATTCTTCGTATTATGATTCTAAACACTCAAATATAAAGGAAGGTAACGAAAAATATTTTAATGCTTTGTCGAACTACGAAACTCCTTGTGATGCTGTTAAAAATACTTTTTCTAAATGCAAACCAAGTCTCCATTCTAGTATTTCTAAAACACGTTCATCTCACCATTCCAATTATAAAACAGAGTATGAGCGACAAGGTAAAAAAATCTTAAAAGAGGAAAGATCTAACCAATGTCAATCAGATAAAAATCAATCGAAGAGCAAAATAAAAATAAATAAAAGTGAAAACATCATACAAAATATCGGTTCCTCGCAAAGTAATATAAAACGAGAACATCCCATTGAAGGAGGAAAGAGCAGAAACAATTACAAAGCTAATGAAGTTAAAGTAGAAAATCAAAGTAAAGCATCTCTCTCAGGACAAAAGCTTTCCAGTAAAAGGTATTTTCCAAATACAGAAAAAAATGATAAGACTATTATTCTCGATTCAAAAAACAATAAAGAGCAGTCTATTTGTAAACGCACATCGTGTTTAAAAAACCCAGATAGCGAAAAAGCAAAAAATACGAAATGCACTATAAAATCAAATGTATACGGTAAGGTACACAATGATAGAAAATACAACCTTGACATGAAAAATGCAGAAACTAAAGGCGCGGAGCAAAGAAATGCACATTCTAGAAATACAGCCTCAAGCATTCATGCTCCAAAACAAGATAGCGTAAAACCTCTATTAGAAATTGATATAAAAAGACCAAAGACAGAGGTAAAATTAGGGATTTCCACGTATAAAGTAAAGAACGTGAGACCTAGCAGAATTCCTAGATTTACCACAGACAAGGAAATTAACGAAAAAACTAAAATTATGAACGCTAAAACTATTTCTGCTAGAGCTAAATCTAAATACCCATCTAAAATTACAAAAGGAAGTTTAGACGACAGTATATTACAAGTTACAGAAAAAGATGATGTGAAGTTAAATGTTACTTTGTGAATGTTTTAGAGCTTGAAGACTTATCGAAAATAATTTATTAATATTTACATACCCTAATATTATACTAACGTTGCTGGGTAATTTATCTTGATTTTTCCTAACATTTTCGCATTTAGCAATGTAAAAATTTTATATACCAGAAGGTTACCAAAGACTAGACATAAATAACTAACAAAATTTTGATTTCTTGTGTAATGTATGCTTATATTATGAGACTAATACCTCACTGACTGCTTCATCTGTCTTCGATCCACTCCTTTTATCGGTTGTGAAAAAAATTATAATCAAACGAAATAAATATTCATAAGGAAGCAGTTTTATAGACTAGCACACCTTGGTAACAGAATTATTATATGCCCATAATAAAGTGAGGCGTAAGGTCTGTTGGCGTTCATTGAAAGAGGCCTAAAACCAGCAGTGACCGAAAAGTTTGAAAATTAAACTCATGAAAACCACCCACTAAATATGGCCCCTAACTAAGGAAGGAAAGAAATATACTGGTAACCTCATAGAGGAAACGCTTATCTAATCATTCATTGAAGAAGGCCTAACTTGCTAAATTTTTCTATTCTTCAGAGTAGAAAGGGAAAGAAATATAGCTGTAACCTCATAATTGATTAAAGTTCACTCTGCACTAGCGGCCCTAATCACTGGTGATGAATTTATCGCTATTCGGGTGAATTATACCCGGGCCGGGTGAATTATTGCATATTTTGTCCGGGCCTGCTCAGGTGGCTGCGGGAGCGCTAATCTGTCATTACTTTGGTCCACTTAGGAAATTGAGACCGCCATTTTGTCCGTTTGACCAAGTTACTAATTGACTAGATGTGGTTGATCTTCCGTTTGATTCGTATACTATAACAATATTCTTAGAGCTGTTATAAAAGATTTTGAATAAACGAATTATTTTCACTATTCCAGTTTTTCACTTTAGCGAAGCTCAATATTTCTTGGTCACGCGACTATTTATATTATAATATGTAGTTATGTTTTTATCTTTTATTTGATCATCGCTGGGATTTTTAGGAAAAAACATGTTTTAGTAGTTTACAATAACTAGTCATATCTGGTCATAACTTAGGTCTTAGGATAGCCGTGTATGAGTTGCCTGGTCTAACCCTAGGTGAACTTAAAATGTTAACGGGTGATGATGACCACTTGCCGTCTTGATTGACCACTTTTGTTTTGTCAACGAACATGGAAAACTAAATTATTCTAACAATAAATTTATTATTTTATTGTAATTTCTATAAAATTATTGAAATTTTATAATAAATATAATTTTAGTAACATAATCGAAATTGGTTATAACAAATAACATTGTATTTCCTTGGTTAGTATAAATATATAAAACAATAATTACTTATTATATCATTATAATTAAAAACACGGATATTATAGCGTTTTTTGATATTCTGGCATCTAAAAATCCGCGATAAAATCCGTAAAGTTGTTTCATTATATTGAGTGAAAATCGCTTAAACATTAAAATGAAAACAATACTATTTTATGATTTCGTATATTCATGAAAAGTAATTAATATGTTATAAGCCTAAATATTTATACCATAATATGATTTTCCCCAAAAACGCCTAAAATCTTCCCAAATTGACCACATGGCCATAAATAATCCCAATGTTGTGGGATCAAGACCAATCCTTCGGGATAATCCCCAATTGACACTGGATTTGGGGATCGACCTCCAGTTAATTTATGATGACCACATAGTAATTGCTGGTCTATATCACCATATGTTACTAACTCTGGATTGAGGGTAATGAGTCTTCCATAATGGAAGCGATCGGCAAGCAAAGAAGCAAGGGATCGGTCGTCTTGGCGTTCATTGAGGGAGACCTATGTTCAGCAGTGGACGGATAAAGGCTGATGATGATGATGATAATGAATGGAAAGGTATACATGATCGAAGAATAAGGCTTAGTAAAAAATAACTGCAATTTGTGACGCTTATGAAAATGTATATTTCACACAGCGAACTCATATTTACTAATTCGTCGATTTTACAACACCAATATACATGAAAACACAATATATAGACATCTGTTAAATATATAATTTTAACTAACATTAAATATTTTAGTTATTTAAAGTCAGGCAGAAGGGCTTCACTAGCAGGAATTGTCTTTTGTATTATTTATCTACATCTACATCTACACTCTACACTAATATTATAAAGAGGAAAACTTTGTTTGTTTGTTTGTTTGTTTGGTTGTAACGAATAGGCTCAAAAAGTACTGGACCGATTTCAAAAATTCTTTCACCATTCGAAAGCTACATTATCCACGAGTAACATAGGCTACATTTTATTCTGAAAAAAAATAGGGTTCCGTAAGATATTTGGGTTTTTCGGACACAAGGTGTAAAAAATCAACCAGAAAAGTTACTTATTTTGCGTACGCTGCCTAAACTATAAAAGATAGAACCATAGAATGTTCTAATTAATTGTAGATCTTATAATTATCTACAAAAAAGTCCGCAACACGTTATACCTATCTATGTCGAGTGAGGCACAATAACCATTTTTTTAATTTAGATATTTTGAATTTTTTTGGACTACATTTAAACGCGTTTATTTTACTCATGCTTTGGATCCTTATCAAAATAAATTATTTCATCACTAAGTACAGTTTATGTAGATAATATTTCGACTTTGAATGATTAAAATTGGACGTTCGGTTTTGAAGTTATGGCGAAATCTATCTATCTACACTAATATTATAAAGAGGAAAACTTTGTTTGTTTAGTTTGTAATGAATAGGCTCAAAAAGTACAGGACCGGTTTCAAAAATTCTTTTACCATTCGAAACCTACATTAACCACGAGTAACATAGGCTAAATTTTATTCTGGAATAAAACAGGGTTCCGTAAGATATTTGGGTTTTTCGGACACGAGGTGTAAAAAATCAATCAGAAAAGTTACTTATTTTGCGTACTCTGCCTAAACTATAAAAGATAGGACCATAAAATGTTCTAATTAATTGTAGATCTTATAAATATCTACAAAAAAGTCCACGATACACTATACCTATCTATGTCGAGTGAGGCACAACAACCATATTTTATTCATAAATTATGATTTTTTTGGACTACATTTAAACGAGTTTATTTTACTCATGATAAAGATAAAGATATTTTATTTGTAAACATGAGTATTATACAATGGTTGGTCATATGAAATTAAATTTAATCCTTAAGATATGAAGCTAAAGAGTTTGTTTATTTGAACGCGCTAATCTGAGGAACTATAGGTCGGATTCTAATGAAACATTTCAGTGTTCGATAGCCCATTTATCGGTAAAGATATATCATTCCGCTAAGATCCCGTTGTAAATCTTAGTTAACGCAGGCGAAGCTGCGGGGAACAGCTAGTGTTATATAAAAAACTGTATTATCTATGCTCACTCGCTTACTTGCAAGTTAAATAAAAACGTGGTTGTTATAAAAGAAAATCTCAATTTCATTTATTTAAATATAATATCTTATTTAAACTGAAAATTAATAACATCCATAAGTAAAACATATTTTTGTCACTTTCTCACTAACATTTTAAACGCGAAAGTTCACAAGGATGGATGTTTGTTACTCTTTCACGTAAAAACTACAGATTGGATTTTGAAGAAACTTTACAATAATATAGCTTATACATCAGAATAATACATAGGCTATAATTTATCACCGTACTACCGCGGAAATACGCGGGCGAAACCGCGGGGCGCTGCTAGCTTCTCATATATAATCCCTCTCGGCTTTCAACCCGCCATACTTGTATAGAATACATACAACTACTATTCCAAAGGCCTTCATTAGACCACAATATATTCCCTCATAATCAAAATCCATTACCGCCAGGACAAATCGAGTGAATTAAATAACACCAGATGGGAGGAGGGAGATTTATGGCCTGGACCCTGGATTAGCCCAATAAAACACTCACGGACATGAGGAATGACAGACTTATATATGTACTAGCTGTTGCGCGCGGCTTCGTCCGCGTTAGCAAATATTTATTTTTAATAAAAAGTATCCTGTATTACTTCTAGTACCTCCCAGAATATGTGTACAAGTTTCATGATGATTCGTTGAGTAGTTATAGCGTGAAAGCGTAACAAACATCCACGTAAGGATTTGTTAAATTGTTTTGAATATTTTTTGGTATGCAGTGGCAGGGATTAGGTAGTGTTGACGTTCATTAAAAGAGACCTGAAAAGTATTTTTTTAGTGGAAGGAAAGATGGTCATAATTATGATGATGAATGCACCTTCCTATTTATCAACAAGAAGAAATTAAGTCAGACCTTTAATATGAAAATTTGATTAACGTGTATCTTATGTTGCGCCTTGCAGTTTAAAATATGTAACGACTGAAGTGAAAACAAATGAAACATATAAAATGAATATAACAAAAATAGCAGCAGTAAAGAACAACCGAGTGTATCTTCGCTCGAGTACACTCGCCGGTCCCGAGTTCAGCCGATCGAGCCTTTCATCTCAGGTCGTGACGAATCAGCCTTATTTACAAAATATCTTGTGCGCTCCGCCAAAAGTTCACTTCAAATGAGTTATACTGTCGCGTTTCGTGCGGTTTGTGAGTTTCCGGTGGCCCATGGGGGAATAGGGTAAAGGAGGGCAACGCATCTGCATAACTTCTGGTTGTGTGGATGTTAATGGGCGTCGATAGTTGCAAATAAAAAAGATTTGTTCTATTTCACTTTTCGTAATGGATTTTTTTAAATTTTAAAATCAACTATAAATATTAAAATTAACGTATATATTTCCTATCTTCCCGTAACGGTGAACCATTTTTACTACATGGTAACTACAAAGAATTTTACATGATAAACAATTCCAAATCACAAACACACATGACACGACTATTCTTATATTTTAAGCGTTACCTCATACATTCACCATTAAAACAATATATAATAATGTCACGTATTACTAAATACTTACAAACGGATGCAAAATCCTTTGTGTAGAACGTTATCACGTTATCAACGAAAGAAGTAAATTAACCCGTTGACAGGAATCTGGGAACAGGCTCGGTCTGCCATAATTTAGACATCCCCTTGTTTGCCCAAACCCGAGACTTCCCGACGACATCTATGTATCTGTAATCTAATCTTTGCACTTTCGTGAAGAGTATGATAAAGAAAAGGGCGCTTGCAGACTTGCGAATGTATTTTAAAGGTGAAAATCAACATTTTTAAATCGGCATTATATATGTACTAAGAAATGAGCGTATTAAATACCAAATCTAACATGAAAGACATAGTAGTCAAAGCATAACCTTATGCCAATCGGCCAAGTGTTTAACAACAAAATAAAAAAAATATTATCAAAAGCAAAGCAACAAAAAGCCAACATCACGTGGTATTCCCAGGCGGTCACCCATCCAAGTACTAACCACGCCCGACGTTGCTTAACTTCGGTGATCGGACGAGAACCGGTGTATTCAACGTGGTATGGACGTTGGCAGTTAGCAGCTGAAAATGTATGAAGTTATTACTGAATTCTGTATATTACGCGGATAATCGCAATATCGAAAAAGCCTATAAATAAAGATTTAAAAAAATACCTACACCTCTACATACACCCAGTTCGACGCCCACGCTTACGTTTCTAAGTCAAGAAATAAAACCATTCGATTTTTTCAATAATTTAAACGACCAATTACAAAATTATACCAAAATACCTACAAATCAGGTGATCTCGTCAAGGACAAATGATTATATATATATATATATATATATATATATATATATATATATATATATATATATATATATAGTCAAGGACAAATGATTATATATATATATATATATATATATATATATATATATATATATATATATATATGTCGGAGGAATGCTGACTACATGTAGACTAGCTAAATCAATTAGCGTAGAAAGTACTTTGTAAAATCTTAATTTGAATTTGTTTAAATTGTTAGATTGGCCTATTGTAATAATTCGATATTGTTTAATAGTAATTATTTAAAAGACGCTTTATTGTTTTTAAGTCAGAGCGAGGGTAGGCCTCGAGCGGGGTCGAGGCACCATCTGAACGTCCGGTGTTAGAGGATATAAAAGCGGTGATCGATTGCGATTGAGGGGATTCCTTGTAAGATTGTAATGATTATGGTGTGTTGTTGTTATAATAATACTGGCCTTTTATAAATTATTATTTTTATTCTTTAGTATTCAAAATTCTTGAATTCATTCTATGTTGCTAGGTTACAGGGGACTTCAAATATAAACAAGCTGATATAAACACGTCTTTTCTTACTTTACTAAAAGAATATGAGAACAGTTGTGCTAATAGTGTAGTGAAGTCAGATCGGTACCTTGAACCCGCTGCTCTAACTAAAACATTTACTTAGCGTTATACGTAATTATTCGTTGTATAAAACATTTAATAAATTGTATGAAACAGTGAATAGTGTTTTGTGCCAGCATTTAACCCAATTATGACGCCCACGAAACCTACCACTGATGATGATGTCGAGAGGACTGGTGTTTTCTCCGACATCAGAAGTGGGATCGGTGCAGGCACAAAATGTGAACAGGTCGATTGAATCGGACAATGAGTGGCGTGTGTTATTCGAAGCACAGCAAAATAACTTGTGGAAGCGCTTCGTTATCCGATGGCTACTGCAGACGAGAAAATCATGCTGCCTGAATTCCCACGGAAGAACGCAGACACTGATGCCCAGGCTTGGCTGGCGACGGCGGACTTCTGCTTATCAGGACGGTGACATACAGGGGAGTAAATTAACCATTCTCGTAAAGATATTATTTAACTTTACTTCGAAAATTATTATTATGAGAAATAATAAATAAAAACACCGAATCTTGATAATTTTGTATACTTAAACCGAATAAAAACACAATAAAACTTAAATGACAATAAACAAGAGATATAATTATTAACAATGTTAATACTTTTAATATAAGCGGGAAAGATCAACTTATTCAATTATCTCTTTTAATATTCTAATATTTCAAATTAAGCGCTAGCGCGGCAAAGGCATAGATTACATATTTTAGTCCTCCTCCTTCTTTTACACATCTAACATATAATCTTTATAACGAGAAGGAGAAGTTACATGTCGGCGATTGGAAACGCGAGGACGAGAATGAACGGTATTTACGATACCATTATATTTAGTGAGGCAATGAAAGGTATTGCCGCGATATAGTTTTCTCAGATAGCTTTTTCTCAATATGAAGTGGGTAGAATTTAAAGATGTCTCGTTTTGGTATATTAGAATCGTGTACAGTGACGGTTTTAAAATTTTTTGGCTGTTAGACAGTGTACGTCTTGCTTCATATGCAAGTCGTTTATTTAGGTACTTCGCTTATGTCGTGTCGGGATGCTTTAGACAATAGTAGTAATCAGTAATACTTGCACACATAGGATAAATTGAACCACGTCTTCAACATAATATTTTTTCTGAAGCTATAACTACCCGCGCTTAGAATGCAACGCGAATTTATGGCGATTTTTCATATCTAGTTTTTTGTTTTAGCTATAACGAAACTTTAGAGACGTTTTGCAACTACTACGCAAGATATCAACCGTCCGAGACTAAATCTTACTTCTATAAAATGTTTTGCATGTGGAAAACTTGGTCACTATACTAATCTAAAAAAATGTTTCAGCCTTACGCATCATAAACAGCAAACAACTTTTGACCGATCCAATACGACCCTGGTCATGACGAAGTACAAGTGTGGCGTTGATGGCCACATAGCATCACGGTGTTCATGAATGGTGCCGATTGCCAAGAGCAGCGCAACACCCGTTGCCTCTGCCAGCGTGGTGAAACGAGTAAACATATGTGGCGTGAAGCTTGTCACTCAATTTGGTGAGCAGTTTTCATGTTGGTTTGATTTTGGTGTCGATTTTTCTCTTGCTAAAGAAAGTGTTTCGCGTAAGCTAGTTGGAAGATTCTCTCTAGTCGTGCACTCTTGACAGAGTGTTCGTGGTTTCACTATGATGTGGTGGAACTGCATTAGTTCCCGCGATGCGCCTCCACTTGTTGCGATCTTTAGCATTTCGGGAACATTGCGCTATGGTGGTTAGTGTCACAGCCTTTATCAGGTCTGTCCACCGTGTAGGCGTTCGACCTTGCGACCGTTTGCCTTCCACTTGCCGTTGGACAACGAGTCGTTCCATAGAATTTTGGTTTCGAATGACGTGACCAAAGTATTTGAAGATTCGTGTCTGTACGGTCGACGACAATCTCTCCGTAATGTTTGGAAGTAGTTGGAAGATTACATTCTATTTTTAACGCTGGTAGGTGTAGGAAGAGCTAGCGCGTTGTGCCTTTGTGTGTGTGTGTGTGTGTGTGTGTGTGTGTGTGTGTGTGTGTGTGTATGTGTGTGTGTGTGTATGTATTAGATTAAGTAACAGTGTATGTTCTCCAATAAACGTTTATTATTATTATTATTATTAACTAGCAAATTCTGTCGGTTTACACATTGTGCTCATTTCGATAGTTAAAGAGGAACTGTCTGAAGGGCGAGGAGGCCAACAGAAATAAAGGGCGAGGTGGCCTTATGATCAATACCGGGCGAGGTGGCCTTATGATCAATACCAGGCGAGGTGGCCTTATGATCAATACCAGGCGAGGTGGCCTTATAATCAATACCAGACGAGGTGGCCTTATGATCAATACCAGGCGAGGTGGCCTTATGATCAATACCAGGCGAGGTGGCCTTATGATCAATGCCAGGCGAGATGGCCTTATGATCAATACCAGACGAGGTGGCCTTATGATCAATACCAGGCGAGGTGGCCTTATCAACTATGGGTGGTAAAGTGGCTAAAGTATGCAATGTACGGTGAGGTGGTCTTATCAACTATGAGCGGTAAAGTGGATAAGCAGACAATGTAAGGTTAGGTGGCCTTATGAACTATGAGCGGTAAAGTGGATAAGTAGACAATGTAAGGTGAGGAGGCCTTATGAACTAGGAGCGGTAAGGTACCTAAGCAGACAATATAAGGCGAGATGGCTATTTCATTAATATGGAGTTAGTATTTTGATAATCGTTAAGATCGAGAATTAGGCGATTCTTATCTGACTGAATTTGAAAAGACGATTGTACTGTTGTCTGTTGTACGTGTAATGAAAAAAAAGTAGTACTGATGTGCTACTTGGTCAGGATTGGCCGAACGTTGTAACCCACTTTTGTCGTTTTTTCTTTTCTGTTTACAGATAATAATGATGCTTGCCCTTTAACATCACACGAGGACGTGTGAAACGTCAGGATGGCCGTGTCGGAGGAATGCTGACTACATGTAGACTAGCTAAATCAATTAGCGTAGAAAGTACTTTGTAAAATCTTAATTTGAATTTGTTTAAATTGTTAGATTGGCCTATTGTAATAATTCGATATTGTTTAATAGTAATTATTTAAAAGACGCTTTATTGTTTTTAAGTCAGAGCGAGGGTAGGCCTCGAGCGGGGTCGAGGCACCATCTGAACGTCCGGTGTTAGAGGATATAAAAGCGGTGATCGATTGCGATTGAGGGGATTCCTTGTAAGATTGTAATGATTATGGTGTGTTGTTGTTATAATAATACTGGCCTTTTATAAATTATTATTTTTATTCTTTAGTATTCAAAATTCTTGAATTCATTCTATGTTGCTAGGTTACAGGGGACTTCAAATATAAACAAGCTGATATAAACACGTCTTTTCTTACTTTACTAAAAGAATATGAGAACAGTTGTGCTAATAGTGTAGTGAAGTCAGATCGGTACCTTGAACCCGCTGCTCTAACTAAAACATTTACTTAGCGTTATACGTAATTATTCGTTGTATAAAACATTTAATAAATTGTATGAAACAGTGAATAGTGTTTTGTGCCAGCATTTAACCCAATTATGACGCCCACGAAACCTACCACTGATGATGATGTCGAGAGGACTGGTGTTTTCTCCGACATATATATATATATATATATATATATATATATATATATATATATATGTGTTGGACATGTCTCAAGAAGGTTCATACTATATTTTTTTTTAACTATAAATAATTTTACTGGTAAAAACTAGGCGACATATTTACCTATTTTTTTTAAATATTTATATACTTGTCAGGGTGACAGTTGTGAAAGTAAGCGTCAATATGTCAATGATAGCTAATGATAGCCAAAAGTTTGACAGTTACCTGTTATAAAAACAAAGTCGCACATGTGTAGGGGCCCTTACAAGGACAAGGTAGTGGGAGCGGGTGGGCAAATAATCCCCGTTTCTAATTGCAGCAGATAGGTGTGCCCGTAATTAAAGGATGGTAACAAGGCCCTTTGGGACGCTCTCGATATCAAGGGCGGTAGGGCTGACAGAACTCCCTTAGTAGTTTGTGATTTCCGCCACTTCACGGTCCATTTAATGACATTCGATCCACTTTCTCCGAAAGCTTTTATAATTTTTAGCTTATTTCGGGCTCTTTGTGACGTATTCTTATCTGACGACGTGTCTATTCTTTTTATTAACATCCTCTTGTTTGTTTTGATCTGTTGCGGGGTCCAAATTTATTTACTTATTTATTTTGGGCAAATTTGAATTAATTTATGTAACTAGCATGTTGTTATTATTTATTTGTATATTAGTATGTTGTTATTTTGATGTACTTACAAAAATTGTAAAACTATATTTTAAAAAGAGCAATCCTACAGAGTTTCTTGCTAGATTCTTCTCTGAGGAAAACTGCTACTTTGCGAATCTAGCATTAGCTTATAAAAAAAATTGACATGTCTCAAGTGCTATGTAATTTGCCTACGAAATAAATATTATTTGATTTGATTTGATTTGATTTGTATCCAAAACCTTGAAAATTAGAAACCGCGATTAAATGCGTAAACAATGACCAATTATCATTTTTGAAAATATAATCTTTCAAAATAATACCCCATAGTTTTCCTCAGATACCGGGCTAGCAAAACAAATGCTACTTTTTATTCCAAATACGATTGTACATATTCAAAGAAACAACTTAGTGGCGGACTAATTAGCACACAGTCCTGAATCGCGCTATCGGAGTTACACAGTTCGCAGCGATATTATATAAATTATCAAGTGTACTTCAGCCTGGCCTAGCTTACCTCGTCAGAGCGAAGATCTTCTTTTGGGGCTTGCAAAGGTCACCAGGGGGTGACCCGGATAATTTCGTCCACTTTATCACCATAGAGCATTCCTTGGCCACCTGATCATTGCTAGTTGCTAGAGGTACGATTAGTAAAACCTTTTTTTTTTTAAATATTAAAGTATTGTATAGTAGCAGCGCCCGGCGGTTTTGCCCGCGTACTTCCCATTCCCATACAGTGATTAATCATTTATTTATTTAGACATGTGTCATTCTGACGTATAAGCTATAGCTTATATTGTATTGTATACCATTGTAAAGTGTCTCGAATATATTAGACACAAGTGCAGACATCTTTCTGGTACTTGTTGAATATCAAGATGGCAGTGGTATGGTGGATGGATCAAGGACGGTACCTGTACCAATAACGCTATCAGTCTTGTCGCGCTTATCGAAAAAGAAAAAGGTTCCAGAAAGATCGAAAAAAAATTATAGAGACATCAGACAGCTCAAAGAAAATCCTTTCCTTTTTATCATTATATTTAGCTTGTTTATAATCTCTTGGTTAATTAACATTAAATTGTAGCATTCTGTACAATAATCACTTCTAGAAAGTTCTTCTAAGTTACTTATAAATACTATTGAATGAAATTCATTTATTTCAATCTTAATATTATATCCACGCCATGTTAGTTAGTACTTAGCATTGCATTATTTATTATGTTATTTTGTGAACTAAAATATGCCATCATATCATCACATGAAGCCCAATGAATTTTCAAAACTGTCTTTAAAAATCAGCCACATTTCAAAGACCTTTCAAAATCAGTTTTTTGTACTATTTTGTGTTTTTATCAAAAGCATCATAATGCTTAAAACGCGAGGCACAATCGTGAGAATGAGTAACAACATAAATGAGGAACCAACCCTAGATCTGGCAGATGGCTCGTGGAAAACGACACCGGAGCGGGCTCGAGATCCGACCACTTAAGATATTTTTAATTGCACATCGTGTAAATACTAATATATGTTTAAGTTCCGATTTTCGGCTTCTTTAATTAAACTAATGATTTAATTTGAATGTTTTAAAAAAAAAGAAAATTTGTCGGCAGCATGAGCTTATGCCGTTTCCGTAAGTATTATAATCTAATGAAACATTATAAAATCCAAGGAAAAAATGGCGAACTCTTTACATCAGTCTCATATCGTTATGCCACATAAATTAAAAAATGTCAAATGCAACAAAAAGCCAACATCACGTGGTATTCCCAGGCGGTCACCCATCCAAGTACTAACCACGCCCGACGTTGCTTAACTTCGGTGATCGGACGAGAACCGGTGTATTCAACGTGGTATGGACGTTGGCGATCAAGAAACTTCAAAACATGAACGTATGCCAACTGACTCAGTGTTTAACATCAAAATGGAGAAAACATTATTAAAAACTAAGCAACAAAAAGCCAACATCACGTGGTATTCCCAGGCGGTCACCCATCCAAGTACTAACCACGCCCGACGTTGCTTAACTTCGGTGATCGGACGAGAACCGGTGTATTCATCGTGGTATGGACGTTGGCAACAGTGTAATTAAAAAACTGAACCCGGATATAATAAGTATTTGTATTTTATCCTATCTGGTATTTACTCCTAATTGTCACGCTGAGCAAATTTAAGCGAAATTTAATATAAACAATTCAACCCTTAACATCATCACGACATTCCGCTATTTACTCCAATGTCAACTGTAAGGAATTTACTAGCACATCGTCCATTTTATGATGGTCCTTCGAGCCGGATAATACACCCCGTTGTCCCCGAACATCTCAAACGAGAGACGGGGTGAGGGATTTTTGGTAGACTGGTTGACAAACCACAGGGGGAGTTAAAACAAATTAATCACAGAGTCCAATTTCCCGGAAACAATGTGGGGGGAATGACTGGATTTCGTTATTGCGGTACCCCGTACAATGACTAATTATAGTTTCAGTACATCACCGAATCAGGATATACACATTACACACACGTATGTTAAAAAAATATCAAGTCATATTATGCTTTGAATGAATTGTCTCATGCAATGCCGAAATTTAAATGCCGTTGTAAAAATTGTAAACTATATTTTGAAAAGAGCAACACAACAGAGTTTCTTGCCGGATTCTTCTCATATACTATACTAGTATAGAAGTAAAAAAAAGTAATGTATCAACCCTTTATGTCCCACGGCACGGGTCTCCTCCTCGAAATCAGGCGAGGAGGATAATGGGCCATAGTTCACCGATGCGCTGGCCCAGTGCGGGTTGGTGAACTTTACATACCTTTAAATAATTTCAATCTCATCAGGCATGCAGGTGACCTTACGATGTTTTCCTTCACCGGTGAGCGAGCGATGGTCTCGTGTTTAGGTGCACTTAGAAATTTAGAAAAGGCACAAAGCCCATTTCAAGGCACACACGGGGGTCAGGATCGAACCCGGAACCTCTCGCATAAGAAGCCCAGTCCATCCACCACTGGACCATCGTCGCTTTAGTATAGTAGTATTTCATGTAAATTTGTGATAGAATATTTGAAAAGATTAGTTCCACTGAGCTTGTTTCGCCGTTTCTTCTCAGTGGGCTACCTTTGAAACCGGTGGTAGACTCAATTGACGTTCAAAAAGATGCTTTAATGATTTTGAATAAAAAAAATGATTTTGATTTTTGATTTTACCAATCTCCGCCAGTAAAAACCCCGTATTGTTTTCTTATCATCATCAGTCTTTATCCGTCCACAGCTGAACATAGTTTCTAATATTAGTATCAAACTTCATCTTTTCCTTTATTCCGTTGTTTGCTGTCGTAAATTGGTAGCAGCTGTCGAGGAAATACAAATTAATATACAGACAGACGAGTACATTAACGCTAATATCAACATCTTACCGGACGTCGTTCATTGTCCTCATAACTAACAAACAAATCTTTACAACATACAATCCTGTTAGCTCTTGTATTCTTCAAAACAAACTCCACAGTCAAAAGGTGAAAATGGTTTTTATGGCTAAGAATTATGAGATGAAATTTCAAATTTTGTTATGATACAATTTTAATACTTATTTCAAATTTCAAATTTTAAAAATTCGCAATACGTTAATGTGATTAACGTATCGCCAATTTTTAAGTTTTTTTCCCTTCTAAAAATGCCCAACGCGGCTAAAGTACTTTTCAACAGCAAGAACCCGGGTCTACGAAAGACAGGAAACCTGTAATAAGCAGAATAAGTTTATGTCCTGAAACACGTCAAACAAATTATGATGATAATGGAAAAAAAACAATAACAATAGTCAATACTCGTATAACATTAAGAGATTTCAATCCATATATTATGTCCCACTGCTGGGCGCGGGTCTCCTCCTCGAAATCAGGCGAGGATATTGGGAGTTCACAGATGCTGTCTCAATGAAAGTGTACCTTCACACACCTATAAAGACTTTCAATCTCATCACGCATGCCTTTCACGAGGTTTTCCTTCACCGGTGAGCGAGCGATAATCTCGTGCTAGGTGCGCTAACGTCCGGTTTCTGAAACGTCGGTCAAAGTGTACGTCAACTAACATGGCATGGCAACATACGATTCTAGAGTCAAATTTGACAGTTTAGCATAGTGGCTATCGGCGGTTTTCAATATCCTATCTATCTTAATATTTTCTGATCTATCTTGACACATTTTCTTTTAAAATCTGTCAAAAGTTTAAGCTAGATAGGAAAATTTTAAGATTGATAAGATATTGAAAACCGCCGTAAGTCAACTGACGGGCTGATCAAATTAAGTAATTTAACCATGCTTCTAGCAACTCATTTGACATTAAACAAGAGATTCGACAGTTGATTTATTTTTGGCGTTGATCAGCCTTTCGGAAACCGAGTGTTCGAAATTCAAAATTTCGATTTCACTTAGAATTTCAAAGCTTCAAAGTCAAAATCGAACCAGGACCCTCTCGCTCAAGATCATAGCCCATAACCACTGGACCCTTAAAAAATATAACAAAAAAAACGCAGGTGTGCTCAAATCACAGCTGGCGGGAAAACCGAGCAATTAAAAGAACAACAGGAAGTGGTCGCCCCTTCCGGTGCGCGATTGGTTAGCGTCACCTATGACCCCTCCCTGCACATGTACCACCCCTCTATCGATTGTACCTGGAAATGCCTATCATATATTTAACGCTCTAGTAGTAACAGTCAGCATGATCTTAGCCAGCCTTGGGCTCAGGGTGGGGCAGCAGTCAACCTGCGGTTAATTTTTTTGTAACGTTTGGGCTCTTTTGTTAATCTGTTTTAGAGGGATTTCGTGCGCGCTTTCTGTTTTGGTCGCACTTTTTTTATATCGATTATTTTTTTTGTGTAACTTTCTTACGGGTATTATGATTGTTTATTATAATGAAACAACTTTTACGGATTCTATCGCGGTTTATTTAGTTTTTTATAAGCCCGACGTTTCGGATACTTTACAGCAACCATGGTTACAGGACGACTTGAGGACTTGAGGATGAGAGTGACCATGGTTGCTGTAAAGTATCCGAAACGTAGGGCTTGTAAACCGCGATAAAATCCGTAAAAGTTGTTTCATTATAATGAGTGAAATTCGCGTAAACATAAGAAAACAATATATTATGATTGTTGTTAGTATAAGAAAAAATTTTTATAACTATATATTTTTGAAAATTTAATATAAGTAGCCTATGTTCACCGGGGATATTGTAGCTTCCCAACAGTGAAATATTTTTTTCAAATCGCTCAAGAAGTTTCGAAGTCTATTCAATACAAACAAACAATCGAATATTCCTCTTTATAATATTAGTATAGATAAGATTTTAAATTAACATGGTTATTTTCATTATTTAAAGTATTTAAAACGGGATATTTACCATGTTTTTTAATATTGTTTTGCGGAGCTCGATATTTCGACATTGTCTACGAATGTCATGTTCTCGTGAACATTCGTAGACAATGTCGAAATATCGAGCTCCGCAAAACAATATTAAAAAACATGGTAAATATCCCGTTTTAAATACTTTAAATAGTATAGATAATTCGTTTAAAAGCTATTTATTTAGTATCCATTTTACAATCGGACTAGATTTAAGTGTTTTAATTGTTCTACTATTTATTATAATATAGAGTAAGATTGTATGTCAAAATGTAATTTATGGTGCAAACAGTGTTTTTGGGTCTATTAAAAAAGTGCTTAAAGTATGGTTCAAAAAACCGTATTCGTGTGTGCTTTTGTTAAGTGCACCTTCACACATCGTGCGGAGCGCTTGCGGAGCTTTAGATTCGTAAGAATAAGAAGTGTATTTCGGCACAATATAGTTTTGCTAAGAAATTCATTGAAAAATACAAAAATATTGGAAAAATTGGACTTAGTCATAAGTATAAGCTTCATTAATTGCAAGATGGTCTACCCACCCCCTAACATTTCATCTATCTAAACGCGGCCTCTTTTCAAACTTATTGACTCATCGACTATCCATTGTCTTCCTTTTTTTAGTTCAACGTAAATCTTTTTTTCTATCATTTTTTATTTTATTATTTATTTTTTATTTATTCGAAAGGTCTACACTTTGAGGCCTTTAAGCTTAATCGGTAGGTACGTGAGCGATCTATTATTTTGTTCTATCATTACTACATGTAAATAGAGTTGCTCTGTAAAATTTTAACACAATAAAAAAAACAATTTTTTTAGTTATGCAAGTAACTAGCCCGAAAATACAACAATGAATGTGTAATAGAAAAACAAACTGTACTGTTTTAGGCTTTTAGCATGAATATGAAATACTAGCTGTTGCCCGTAGCTTTGCTTGCGTTAACTATAAAGGGGTCTTAGCGGGATGGTCTTTTTTTCTCTTTGATTCAAACAAACTTTTCACATTTATTTATTAGTATTATATATATTTTCGTGGGTACCGTTTGCCGTATTAATTGATACAATGCGTAATATCGCAGTCCGTGTGAACTCCGTCCCAACTAAGTGGTCATAAATTTCCATCATCTCTGAGTGCGGTGGTCAAATTAGTGGAGATAAATTTAAATACATAATTCATCCTCGATAAGGCGCCTTTGAACTAAATATACCAGAGCTAATCATCATCTATACGCGTCCGTCCGACAATTAACGTAAAGACTTCATACAAAAACTAATTAGCTTCGTTCATTTAGATATCTTTATAAATATAATGATAATTCGACTCTATACATCACTCACAGAAACGTGCACAGAAGTGGTAGATAATGATCAAACAATTGTAGGTCTCCTCGAAATCAGGCGAGGATGTTACGATACTCAAAAAGCTAGTTTCAGCATCGGATGAATACTAGCTAATTATAATACATACCTACATCAAACGATTTGAAGCATATCACGAAATCAGGCGAGGAAGCTTTGAGTTCCTTATTACAACATACAATAAATGAAGCTATCAGAAAACAGTTACTAAGAAGCAATACCAATACAGTTAAAATTAGAAGCTAATTGTTTGCTTTTTGAACGGTCAAAATAAAGACATGTGAATAGAATTTTTTTTCAATTATTATTTGATGGGACGCTTTTAGTCCAGCATGCAAAGTACTCGAGCTCACTCCAAAGGTATTCTAAGACATTAAATTGGAGAGTCACAGAGAAAACGCTCTTAAAGTAATAATTATGAATTGGGTGTTAGATCCTTTTATCATTTTAATTAATAAACGAAAACGAAAAACTGGACAGTATGATAAACATAGTTTATAAGAATATATTGCAGGCGAGTGGCCGGCTACAATAATATAATTCGATATCGATCCGAAGGAGTAACCTATCGATTGTCATACTAACCAAATTATTAACCGACTTCAAAAAAGGAGGAGGTTATCAATTCGACTGTATGTTTTTTTTTTTTTTTTTATAAGTGTTACCTCATAACTTTTGACTGGGTGAATCGATTTAGATGATTCTTTTTTTTTGATTATAATATAATCATATTATATACTTACGTTTAAAAACGGAAGCCAAATTTAAAAAAGTTACCTAGATGATCATACTAATATTATAAACGCTAAAGTAACAGATCTCTGTATGTTTGTTACTCTTTCTAAAAAAACTACTGAATCGATACTACTGAATTTCAATGAACCTTGAAAGTTAACATCTCAGAATATCACAAAGATATTGTGAATTGTCCAAAATATAGGGATTAACGTGTAAATAGATATTTGTTGGTGTACTAATCTAATGCTTTTTTATAGCATAGGAGGGCAAACGAGAAATCGAAGCCTTTTGGCGACTATCGACGCCCATAAACTTCCACATACCAGAAGTTATTCCTTTTCCGTAACCCCCAAGTGGACCACCGGAAACTCACAAACCGCACGAAACGCGACAGCAAAACTGTCACTTTACGCCGGTATTAGGAGAGAGGTACCACGCCCGTCGTGCCGGCCCAATCTGGCTGCAAAGCAACATGGCACTACCTCTTTACAAAATGCTTCGCAGACGAAGCTGCAGGCACCAGTTAGTATGAAATATACAAACATAATAATTATGATCCCTCTAAAATGATACCCAACCTTTCGACGTTACCGATATAAAGCCGCCATTTTGGTTTTTACGTCATCCTCAATTCTGTATGAGAATAATACATTGGAGCCAGTGTTAGGAGCACTGCTCTCGCTGGCAGTGTCCCAACAATTAGAGAACTATCACAGCCAATTTAAGCCTTCGCCGGACTATCGTGTCGCGGTCAAACTGTGAAATAGGGTTTGAATTTAGTGTCTGGCTTTGAGAAAAGTTTGAGCGACTATGAATCTGACTGCTCGGCTTCTTGAGCGAGAGGATCGATCGATCGATTCGATCTCGACCCCCCAGTGGTGACTTGGTTTTTCTAAATTTCTATGTGCGCTTGTGCGAGATCACCGCTCACCGGTGAAGGAAAACATCGTGAGGAAACCTTCATACCTGCCTAGACAAGTGCCACAAACGAATATAATATACTAGAATACTTATTGCATGGCATGACACTAGTTTACTCCATGTGATTTGACAGCTAGTGTCATTCCCACACAATTATAAGTATTTTATTCTATTCGTTTAGCGTTTGTGTCACTTGCCTAAGAAGGCTGGTGATGTTTAAAGTCTTTAAAGTCCATCTGCATAACCTCAGGTGTCGTCACAAGGCTCCGACTGCTCGTTTGCTTCCTTTTGAAAAAAAAAAGAATATAGGCAGTGGCAAAAATGAACAAAGTCAAAAATATTGCACTCCACGCAACATCTGACGGCAATAGAGGGCCAGGCCATAATTCAATGAACAATGGCCGCGACATTCTAATCCAGGCCTCGTAATGAAATTCCAGGCCACGCGGCCCCCGCCTCAGGCCGGCCTGGACAATCATATGTCATCACAACAATTAACTCCACGCCTAATTGGAATTGTCCACGTTACATCTTTGAGGAATTGATACGAACTGTGCTCAGAATACATTTACTTTGACATACAAACATTGATCTAACAGTTTATTTTATAATATAATTAATCTGTACTAATAAATAATAGTTTAAAAAAAACTAAAAAAAATACGCTTGTATAGAAAATCCCAGTAAAAAATTGAAAATAAATCGTACTCAATATCATGTTTTAAAAAAGCTAAACAGTTTGCTATGTGGTTTGCACTTTCATGTAATAGCAAAGTTTTTTAACAACGATAAGGGTATTATAGAAAAAGGGTTAATTTTCCGTTTGAGGCTGTTTGAGGCAACTGCAACGCGGAGATTAGCTAGTGTCTATGTGATTAAGTGGAAATATTAATTTAAATCCTGTGATAATTTTGTGTACATTTTATTTTAAATCATCATCGCCAAGACGGCCGATTGCCACTCGCATCCAACACGGATCGTCTACACGGTGATCGTCTTCCCACTGGTTGATGGCTGACCAACACCGAAGAATTCAGACGTATATAGAATCACAATTCTTAAGGATTTTTTGTGCCGACTTTATTGGGGACATGTCCCCAGTTCGCACTCGCTCGCTCTCGTAGGCTCATATGCTGGAGACATCGCGGTGTCCCTCTCGTCACGCCGCCAAGCGGACGTTTACATCGCAGAGTTTGTCCTCAAAGCGCTCATAAGAACTGGCCTTCTATGTACGTCTGGATTCTTTGCCAACACTTTGTCTACCTGCGCGACCTCCATTCTTGAACCTTATTGGCCGTCGGCAAGAGTATGTAACCAGCTCACTGACACGAGATAAAACTTAATACTAGTCTTACTTCTTCTTCTTCTAATATATAAAATTTCCCTGTCACAATGTTAGTTACCGTACTCCTCCGAAACGGCTTGACCGATCTTTATGAAATTTTATATGCATATTCAGTAGGTCTGAGAATCGGCCAACGTCTATTTTTCATACCCCTAGGTGATAGGGGTAGTCCACCCCAATTTTTTTTTTTTAATTTTTGGACGTAATTTTATGTTTTTATTTTATTATGATACAGCATACAAAAATACATACAACCCTAAATTTTGACCCTTCTACGATCAACCCCTATTTTGAAATTGCAATTTTAATATTTTGCAGAACGAAGTCTGTCGGGACAGCTAGTAATATTATAAACGTGAAAGTTTGTAGGTACCTATGGATGTTTGTTACTCTTTCACATAAAAACTAGTAAATGGATTTTAATGAAACTTTACAATAATATAGCTTATACATCAGAATAACACGTAGGCTATAATTTATCCCTGCACTCTCACGGGAATGGAAAGTACGCGGGTGAAACCGCGGGGCGCTACTAGTATAATATAATATTAGAGTAGATATATTATGCGAGCTATTGCTTGTGGACAGTCAGTTCATAGAAGGCCAAACGAACAGTCGAAGCCTTGCGACTATCGACGCCCGTTAACATGCCTATAACCAGAGGCTATGCAGATGCGTTGCCCTCCTTCCCTATCCCACCCATGGGCCACGGGAAACTCACAAACCGCACGAAACGTAACATAACTGCCACTTTACGCCGGTATTATGTGAGCGAGAGGTACCCTGGTCGTGCCGGCCCAATTCGGCTGCAAAGCAGCATGGCACTTACTCTTCTAAACCTTGTATAGTAAGGGCTCTTAGAATGTACAAACTATATTAACTTACTTATGTGTTGTTCAATACATAAAGATTATGAAGAAGTTTCTTTTACGCGTAGAGAACTCAAGCGAGATAGAGCATTTGTCCCAAAACGTTGCTAATAAAGACGAGTGCTGTAACCCCGTTTCCAAACCCGGCAAAGTCACGGTGGGCTGAGGGCTGAGGGCGGAGGGCGGAGGGCGGAGAGCGGGAGGAAATTAAGCGATACGTTCATCCCGGGACAAAGGCAGGTGTAGAGACACGGAGAATCTGCATACTGACTTTAAGTAATTGGCCTGGATGTAGGGTTGTCAAGTCTCAGAATACTTAAGAAATCAAATTACTAGGTACGGGCATTTGACTAAAGACTGTCAATGTTTCAATAGATACTCCCGTGTTGTAAAATATGTACCGCAGTAAAAAATAATCGGAACCAACTACAAAGTAATTATATCCTTAAATATTACAGAATAATTGGTTGTAAGAAGAGTAATGAAAAGTACAAATATGAAATACCAAATACAAATGTTGATATTACTAAGCTTATATTACCTCCTCTAAAACAGTCGATATGTGTTAAAAGAAATACCTGGTCAATTAGCTGACCAAATATGTTTACGAGAACAAAATCGCTCAAAATTATAAGACAATATTTCCCCACGATGCTCAGGTGGAGAATTTCTGAATTCCTATTCCTTTAGCTATACTCGTCTGACAGTTTAGGCCATAATCATATGAAGCGTAGATAATATGACGGGCCAAAGAATATAATTTTCGTTCAACTAGTGCCAACCCTACATCATTGAGTGGTAGTCTACAATGGGACTTTCATCACAATGAGTGGCGCCTCCATTATTTACAAATGAGCGAATAAATCTCCCGTGAATGAGAGCCATACTAATTGCGACCAGCTCTCTTCTTCCCTTCAACAGCAACTACGGTGAGACAGAGAGGGACGGAACATATATCTCTGGTGAACCTACATTTAGAATAATTGGAGGTCGAGAACAAACTACAATTGTACTTAGATTTGAATCCATAACTGTCACTTGTCAAATATTAGTTGGAGTTGTTTAGAAAAAGAAGAAAGAAGATTTTTTACGGCGAAATAATTTGACGCCATTTTATTTTAACAAGCAAATTATTATTCCATGCAATTGTTGGTTTAATATGTCTTAATTTATTATTTTTAACCCCCGACGCAAAAAGAGGGGTGTTATAAATTTGACCTCGATGTCTGTCTGTCTGTGTGTGTGTCTGTCTGTAGCATAGTTACTCTTAAACGAATGGACCGATTTCCTTGCGGATTTTTCATACAATTCTTACCAGAAAAGTAGAGTAAACCATAGAACATTAATCATTTTTAAGAATATAGATACGGAAACTACAATGAAGCAACAAACTAAACTGATAGCTTAATTTTCGTTAAAAACTTAATTTTTGAATCTCAAACCTTATGGCTTATACCTGCTAATTATATCAGAAAACAAGTAACACAAACCATCTGACAAGTGGTATAATTTATTCAACCGCTATCTACGCCCTCGGTTACACAAAATTGAGAAGACATGCAAATAAAAAGTAACACTGGCACAATAAACCCTCCCTTCCATTTAAACCCACAATAAAACCATGTTCGCGCACCCAAAAGTATCGGTGCCGGGTAATTTTTATAGCTATTACGCATAAAATGCTATTTGCTATATAATTTTTACAGGCGCATTTTTTTTATTAAGTCTGTGTAACTAGATCTCACTGAAGATTAAAATTAAGGTAGCAATACATTACCAATAGATAAAAAAAACTGCATTATTAATTACTAATAGGTCGAAAATAATAATTCAAATACAAAATAACATATTCCTGAGATTTGCCTTTAAAACCATTGACGACGAAATTTTGTTTCAATGACTAGTAAAATTTGTCACACGATCCTGTTGATAAATTATATTTCACTCACTATAGTAAAACAACTTCACCGTAGGACATTCCTCCAATGAACACGGTTGCTGTAGATTTCAAAAAACGTGATATAATATACAAAACGTTGCGACATGTTAAAATCTGAATAAACCACCAAAAGTCTCGTAAAATGTGTTTTATTATAGTTAAACCTTTATTACTAAACCTATTCAAAACATTCTCTGAAAAAGGAAAAGAAATTGGTTAAGCCAATAATGTTACTTAAACAAATACGCCTGTATAACATCTCACCGCAATGCTTCAGAAAAAAAAGAAACGAATCACATCACTAAAATCAACACTCGTCTTAAAACGATTACAGACAGTCCTCAAGGTGTGAAGGGAGGTGCGACACGCAAATCGCATTAGATATGGTAAATCCCACTCCGGGGACCGAGGTTTTTTGTGATATTTTTATGCGTATCGCTTACTTGTGATTATTGTAAGCGAAGTATTTGCATTCCATTTGGTTTTGTACGATTGTACTATCTTGATATTTTTAGCAAGGTATTTTTTTATCTTTTTACTTTTCTTCTTCTTCTAGTTTAATGGCTCTCGCGAGGATTTGTCAATGTCAGAGTTATTGTCGACTTTTTGACGTATTTCAAGTGTATACTTGTATACGGTAGTATCCCTTAATAGTTTGTGGTATAATAAAAATTAAAAAAAAAATGTATACTTGTGTGTGTATGTGTATGCCAAATGTTCCTGTGTTACTATGTTGTTCTTACTAACAAAAATAAACTATAAATTAAGAATGTAAAAGCTAACAAAAATTTAAATTTATATGGAAGACATTTTCTGCAATAAAGATTTATTATTATTATTATTATTATTATTATTATTATAAGTTGTTATGGTCTACGAAATAAAGATTGATTTGATTTGATTTAAGAAAATAAGTTGATATTGTTTTCATCTGAAGTGTAGGCACTCCTCATCTTTAAATATCAACTTGAGATATTAGTGAAATTTTGAAATTTAATGAAATGCATTTTGTGAAGCGTTTTTTTTTTGCAACGCAAATTTCTTATTCCTAGAAAGAAGGACGGAGAACATATATTTCTGAGACCATCTCACGTCTCACGAAACAACTTGAAAAAACTGTGCTTACCGGGAAATTTTATTAGAAGAAATGTATTAAGAAATATAAACTAATTTTCAGAGCTTTCGAAGTCTATCAAGGGTGGTATTTTTACTAACTCGTTTTTTTTTGTTGATAAAATGAAAGTATCAAATCCTAATAACCGCGCTACATGACGTTTCGTCTCAATAAGAAATTGTTACAAAAATATGCGTCAAGAAATGTTAAGGAGGTTCCTCTAAAACGGTTTACTGCCACTCTTCATTGTGACGGGGAGCTTGGAGATTTTTTTAAGAAAGGGGAGACGAGGGGATGTTTATTGACTTCATTTAATAAAAATTCACCTCCAAGTAGCTATCAAACCGCTAAGATCTTTGCGACAAATAGCTTGCGTTTGATGGTTTCTATTTATTATCTCGTAGCCACTTAGTTAACCTTTTAGATTTTCTTTGATAAAATGGATCTCAATTTTTTTATTGTTATGTTACAAAAGTTTGATGCCACTTTATTTTTTTGGGTGTCGGATGCACGTCTATAGGTTTTTTTATGCCATTTTTAACTTATATTGGTTGTCCCCATGTCGAAACCGCAGTACCTTAGCCACTTTAAATACTAGGCTGTCATAATTATAAATATGGTACATCAAAAACCAAAAGACGAAACCGCAGTACCCTCACCGAATTTTAAGGTTTCGAAAAGTTTACTCAAACTTTGTCCGTTTGTGCGTTGATCAAATGAAACCGCAGTACCAATGTCACTTTAAGTACCAGGGTATCAAAATCATGAGGTGTTAATAGAAACACTTATTGGGTGTGCATGTTTGGTTTTATGCCTTTTTTTCACTCATGTCGAAATTAAGTTATTCCCATGTCGAAACCGCAGTACCTTAGCCACTTTGAGTACTAGGTTGTCATAATTATAAATATGGTGTATCAAAAACGTTGTTGTTTGCGTTGTTTGACTCAAAAAGTGAAACCGCAGTACCAATGTCACTTTGAGTACCAGGGTATCAAAATCGTATGGTGTTTAAAGAAATACTTATTGGGTGTCGGATGCACGTCTATAGGTTTTTTATGCCATTTTTAACTTATATTGGTTGTCCCCATGTCGAAACCGCAGTACCTTAACCACTTTAAATACTAGGCTGTCATAATTATAAATATGGTACATTAAAAACCAGAAGACGAAACCGCAGTACCCTACTGAATTTTAAGGTTTCGAAAAGTTTACTCAAACTTTGTCCGTTTCTGCGTTGAACCAATGAAACCGCAGTACCAATGTCACTTTAAGTACCAGGGTATCAAAATCATGAGGTGTAAACAGAAACACTTATTGGGTGTGCATGTTTGGTTTTATGCCTTTTTTTCACTCATGTCGAAATTAAGTTGAACCATGTCGAAACCGCAGTACCTTAGCCACTTTGAGTACTAGGTTGTCATAATTATAAATATGGTGTATCAAAAACCAAAAGACGAAACCGCAGTATTTACCGAATTTTAATTTTTTGAAAAGTTAGCTTCAGCTTACTCAATCTTTGCCTGTTTGTGCGTTGTTTGACTCAAAAAGTTAAACCGCAGTACCAATGTCACTTTAAGCACCAGGGTATCAAAATCGTATGGTGTTTACAGAAACACTTATTGGGTGTAGACGATGCGCATGTTAAGGGTTTTTTATGCCATTTCTTTTAAATTATGTCGGTGTTCATGGGTCGAAACCGTAGTACATTAGCCACTTTAAGTACTAGGTTGTCATAATTATAAATATGGTTTATCAAAAACCAAAAGACGAAACCGCAGTACTCACCGAATTTTAATTTTTTGAAAAGTTAGCTTCAGCTTACTATCTTTGCCTGTTTGTGCGTTGTTTGACTCAAAAAGTGAAACCGCAGTACCAATGTCACTTTAAGCACCAGGGTATCAAAATCGTATGGTGTTTACAGAAATACTTATTGGGTGTAGACGATGTGTGCATCGTCTACATCGTCTATTGGGTTTTTTATGTCATTTCTTTTAACTTATGTCGGAATTAGTTGTTCATGAGTCGAAACCGCAGTACCTTAGCCACTTTAAGTACTAGGTTGTCATAATTATAAATATGGTATATCAAAAATCTAAGGACGAAACCGCAGTACCCCTCACTAAAGTTGGTTTCGAAAAGTTATAGGCTCAATTGAGGCCTACTCAAACTTGGTCTGTTTGTGCGTTGTTTGACTCAAAAAGTGAAACCGCAGTACCAATGTCACTTTAAGTACCAAGGTATCAAAATCATGTGGTGTTTATAGAAATACTTATTGGGTGTCGATGCATGTTTCTTTGCCTTTTTTTGCATTATATCAAAATCTTAAGTTGTTCTCATGTCGAAACCGCAGTACCTTAGCCACTTTAAGTACTAGGTTGTCATAATTATAAATATGGTACATCAAAAACCAAAAGACGAAACCGCAGTACAGCACCGAATTTTAAGGCTTTGAAAAGTTACTGGGTGTCTGATGCACATGCTAAGAGTTTTTATGCCATTTCTTTTAACTTAATATGTCGTAATTAGTTGTTAATGGGTCGAAACCGTAGTACATTAGAAACCTTGAGTACTAGGTTGTCATAATTTTATTGGTATATCAAAAACCAAAAGACGAAACCGCAGTACCCTCACCGAAATTTAAGTTTTCGAAAAGTTAAGCTTCAGCCTACTCAAACTTTGTCTGTTTGTGCGTTGTTTGTCTCAAAAAATGAAACCGCAGTACCAATGTCACTTTGAGTACCAGGGTATCAAAATCGTATGGTGTTTATAGAAATACTTATTGGGTTTCTGATGCACATGTCCTTAGGGTTGCTTTTATGCCATTTTTTTCTTATATCGTAATTAGTTGTTTCTATGTCGAAACCGCAGTACCTTAACTACTTTAATACTAGGTTGTCATAATGATATGGTATAACTAAAACCAAAAGACGAAACCGCAGTACCCCTCACCGAATTTTAATTTTTTGAAACTTACTTAACTTTGCCTGTTTGTGCGTTGATTGACTCAAAAAATGAAACCGAGGTACCAATGTCACTTTAAGCACCAGGGTATCAAAATCGTATGGTGTTTACAGAAATACTTATTGGGTGTAGACGATGCACATGTTAAGGGTTTTTTATGCCATTTCTTTTAACTTATGTCGGAATTAGTTGTTCATGGGTCGAAACCGCAGTACCTTAGCCACTTTAAGTACTAGGTTGTCATAACTATAAATATGGTACATCAAAAATCTAAAGACGAAACTCACCAAATTTTAAGGCTTCGAAATAAAGCTAACATCAGCCTACTTTCTTTCTTCTTTCTTGTTCTATTAAAATATTAATCTGTTCCGAGTTCTAAAGTTCTGTGTTCTAAAACAGGAAATGGAAAACGTGTTACCCCGAACGCAAGCGAAACCGCGGGTCAAAGCTAGTATAATAATAGGAATAATAAAGCCTTTTTATGTCCTATAAACCTATATATAGGACATGTATAGCTGTTAGTAGTTTAACATAATATTATATTTAATATTATCTGTGTGTATCTTTTAGATGGGGTTTTTTTAATTTTTTTTTTAGGCTATAGGCCTCCTCTAAATTCTTCCATTTATTTCTGTCCTGTGCTATGCCAATCCAGTTTTTCCCCGCCACCGATATTATGTTATCTGCGCAACGTTTTTGTGGTCTGCCCACGTTTCTTTTTCCCTGGGGGCCAGTCCATTTTGTGCTCATGAGTGTCCATCGCTGGTCTGTGCATCTTGCTAGATGGCCGGCCCAGCTCCATTTTAGTTTTAGTGCTTGGTGTAAGGCGTCTGTCAATTTTGTCTTTTTTCTTAATTCTAGCCTTTTTATTTTTTGGATTTTCTTTAGGCGTAACATACAAGAAGTATGGCCGTTGACAAGGTTGACAAGGTCTAGGCTAATATATAGGCCCACGTGCTTGTTTTCTGTACTCGGTTGGAATATCATGTTTTCTAGCTTTTTTTACTCTCCGCTAAGAAAGCTTAGTATATAATGTATATATTAATTGAATTTAATTTATACATACAAAAGCATTTGTTCAGCGATACGATGCACATTAGGGTTTTTTAACTTATGGTATCGAGGTCGAAACCATCCTTAGTATTGAATTATGAATTAAAAAAATACTTTTTATGTCTTTGTAACCTTTTTTGTTAGAGTGTATTTTCCAATGTAGAAATTATATTGTAATGTTTTGTATTCTACATAAAACGTCACTTGGGTTCTAGTAATTAAATAACGAGACTTTTAAAATAGTGCCAAATATTAGCACTTGGATCTAACTGAGGTGTGTCCGATTTGATTTATGATATCAAAATGAATATGACCGCAATACTATGTTACGTGTATAAAGTAATTAATACCAATTGACGATATAGGTGTTTATCAGAAGTTTTTTGTACTCATTTACAAATTATCATAGTTTGGCCTCTCCAAAAGTACAAAGCCTACAATGGGCAAAGGACTTGTATCCAGCTCTTACTAAATTAAAAAAAAAGCCTACACTGATTAACATCGTTAAAGGCATCAGAGTAGAACAGCGGGGTGTGTTATCCGATTGCTAACAAAAGGGTTAGGGAGCTGAAGATATTGTCCACCCGAGTGTGAATATCTCACCGTTTGTCTTATAAAAATACAAATGTTTGACAACGGAGGTGACGAAGTTTTTTTTCCTTGTAAGTTACCTTCGTGTAATTATTCTTCGAGTAATTATTATGCTATTTATTTATTTCAAGGGACACAAACTGTTATTATTAAAAGGGTACAATAAAAATATAAAACAAAATTTTTAAACACCTATACTATACTACTCGGATAAATCGAAATCATACAAAAATATAATAACATCTTAATATAAGAAAATAATAATTTAAATAAAGTGTTCCCTTTATTCTATTTTCAAAGGCACTGGAACACCGTAAGGCACCAAGAGTTTATGACACCAATTATTGACCAACCAAACGGGGCTTCTGAGAAAAATTTGTTGTAACACCTTGTCGCACGAAGAACAAAGTAATAATAGGTGAAATCACCTAAATCTAAAAGATGGAAAGAGTCAAAAATTTGTCAAAAGAAGTATAATGAAAATTTAATATAAATTATTAGTCTTTACATAATAAAAGTAAATCCCTTCCTTATTTGCCGTAAAAGTACGCAACGGATTTTAATGCGGTTTTTTCTAAAAGATAGAACAATTCAAGAGGAAGGTATTACTACCTACCTCTTAAATGAATACATGCAAAATATTTATCCCGCTCAGATCCAGTTCTAAATCTTAGTTAACGCAGGCGAAGTTGCGGGTAACAGCTAGTATAGATATAAATTAGTTATAACTTATAGTTCTAGGTTTAATTATAACGTGTATAAAATTGTGTGTATACAGAAATTTGATAAGGAGGTCTCCGAACTCCCCTATGTCGGATGTAAACTTAAATTAACTTATTCGAGAATCTTCCCCGAAATAAAATTAAAGTACCAGGGTATCAAAGTGACGAAGAGTTGCGGCAGGTGTGAGTTATGATCCTTAAAAATTAGGGTTGTTACCATCCTACGAAATAGTTGAAACGTTCTAATTTGATACGCGCTTACTCGGCTTTATATCTAAAAACCCAAAAAAAAACCAATAAAATATTTTCTTAATTGTTACTATTTTTTTATTATCTTCAATGTCTTATTCTTGAAATACTCTAAGTGTTATTTATAGTTATTAGTTGGATAGGCAAATTATAAGGTTCCAAAGTTCGGGGCAGTGATATTATGAAATCAACGCGCATTATTTAGGTGTTTTATTAATAAGTCTTGTTGCCAGGAATTACCGTCGTTTTTTCTACAGTCGGCGAATATAATTTGATCATAGCAATGCAAGAGCAAGCGATCTGAAAGACGATGGTATAGTGAGTATTGACTCGGCTTCTTGAGGACGATATCCGGGTTCTATCCTGCCCCCTAAACAAGTGGCACAAACGCTAAAAGAATAGAATAGAATACTTATTGTATGGGAATGACTACACCGGGTAAAATAATATATTATATAACTTTAAGTAATAATTATTAAGTAAATAAAGAAATTATTATTATTATTATTATTATTATAACTGGTATAAATCATTATCCCTCTTATAAAAGTGAATGTATTAAGTTTGTCATGGGGGTATCCTCTTATAATAAATAAAAATTGTAATAGCACATACAAAAATAAAGCACATTCAGGGCCCTCCACCACCGGTGTGGGAGGGAATAAAGCAGCAAAACGCTCCCGGTTTAATAAAAAAAAAAAAAGAACACGAGACCATCGCTCGCTCACCGGTGAAGGAAAACATCGTGAGTAAACCTGCACACCTGGTGTGATTAAAAGTCTTTACAGCGGTGCTATGTTCACCAACCCGTATTGGAAGAACGCATCAGCTGTGGCCTAACACTTTCCTAGTCTGATCTCGAGAGGACTTGGGCCAAGCAGCAGGACTTTTTGTAAGGGTTGTTGCTTTTACTTTATTTACTGCAAGACTTTATATACTATTATTCAAAACGCTAAGACCTAAGTAATGAAAAACTAAATACTATGCAAAGAACGCTTGTATCTATGCTCTCCTGGTATCAATAGTCGGGCTTAATATGGGTTTGATAGACTAGCTAACAACATTTATTTAATACATCTCTATAATCACTATTCACTACATATTATATAACAAAGTCGCTTTTTCTGTCCCTATATCCCTTTGTACGCTTAAATCTTTAAAACTACGCAACAGATTTTGATGCGGTTTTTTTTAATGGATAGGACAATTCAAGAGGAAGGTTTATGTACATAATTTATAAAGGTTTTTATGTACATTGAGTAAGATATAACAATAATTGTTGGAGGTGTCGGAAAAAAATAGGCCGTCTGGGAGTTTTCAACGAAAACGCTGCCTAAACCCTTTGAGATTTAACAAAATAATGTATAGTGGGATTGTGTATCTTAAATAGGTCAACAAAAAAGTCCGCGATGGCATATGTCTATCTCTTGGGGATATCATACTATATCGATTTAATACTTTAAAAATTAGCAATTATAACGCGATAATTTGAAAGTTATTTACACAAATACGGTATGAATCCTTATCATTTTAAATCAATTAATTTATTCTTAATATATAATCTTTTATTAAAAAAGGCTTGAGCACTTCGTAGATCGTTCGTAGATCTTCGTAGACGTATGATCAACATATGATGGAATATACTATGGGCCGTATTCAGAGACGTGACTTGAGCGCTGATCGGCGCTTGATACTAGATTTTGGTACCGCCAAAACTAGTATCAAGCACCGATCAGCGCTCAAGTCACGTTTTAGAATACGGGCCTATGTATCCTAAATATGCCTACAGAAAGTCTGCGAAGATAACATATATTATATCCATTTTAATACAAAAACTCAGTCATTATTAAAATCACCAGACTGATAAATCCGTAAATCTAAGTTCACGCGGGCGAAGCTGCGGGTACAGCTAGTATGGAAAATAAGTAATTTATCTACGGCACTTTGTAAATTTTTAACGCCTTGTCCCATTCGAGATTAATGATAGGAAGTAATGACGGCGTCGAAGCTCGCTATTTATGGAGATAATTCCACTTTATTAGACCTCACAATGAAGGGTTGATGATTTACATTTTAAGAGCTCTTAATCCTGGATTACAGACGTACAATCTTAAGACGTCTGAATCTGATGTTACAATTTGTGATAAGCCCATTTATAGCGCGAGTTTTTTTTTTTTTATTTAATAAAAAATTAAATTTTTGAAGATGAGCCATCTGCATAGGTCCTTTCGAAATAAAAAAAAATAAAAAAAAGGATCGACGAATATTGTAATTCTTTTTCAAATGTTTATGCGAATTTTACTCATAATCATGAAACAACTTTTACAGATTTTATCGCGGTTTATAAAAAAAATTACATGTCCGATATTTCGGATACTCGACAAAATCCGTAAATAGGGTTTTCTTTGTAAAGAAAAGATTACCAAACGACATTTAAATTGGTCTAGTTTTTAATTTTGTCTTTTTTTAAATGTATTGTCCAAACGACATTTAAATTGGTCTAGTTTTTAATTTTGTCTTTTTTTAAATGTATTGTTCTTGATTTAATTGTGGTGTTATGCAACAGCTGTTCTCTGGATATCATTTTTTGAACTTCAAAAAACATCCAAAGAAAATCACGGTGTAGGGTCCTTGAAAATCTTTAAAAAGCATCAAATTACGCGAAAATATTACTCAATCTAAACCAGAGACGAGTACGAGTAAATTAATTACCAAAACTCTTCCTGTTTATCATGATATCTTCGTCCTATCGACTATTTTGCCAGTGTCCAATGTTTTAAAGGCCGTACAATCTACATTAGCATTTACCTTTAAACTTTTGAATGTCTTAGAATGTCACAACGACCACATATTTTTATGGCGATGGCCTTTATGTCTAGAAAGGTCGTGACCTGCCAAATGTCGTGGCCTTTGCGCCTGCATGTTCCCACAGGAATTCCAAAGCAATCGTTTTAATTTAAACACAAATAATTTTCGTCGTTCAATTCCAGAAATTGAGTTTTTTATTAGTGCTGATGGATTCTCACAAAACTTTATGGAGATGCAATATATCCCGTAACTAGTTGACTTAGCAAGTTAATAGATGCATATATTTTTTAAATAAACTTCTTTAAATTTTCTATCTTTTTAACACTTGACGGTTGGAGTATGCTGGTAAATGACGAGGGGGTTACGAAAAATGTGATCGAGCAAAGCGAACGGAAGTTGAGAAGAAGATATAAGTAAGTGAAGCTAGAAAGAGATGGTGAGGTTTCGTAATTCGTATTGTTTTAAAATTTATCCCCAATAGGGAAAGGCAAAGTTTGCTAAGTCCGAGCGTTAGGTCTGAAACCTAACAGAAGAATCATAAAACAACAATAAAACCCCAAAGTGCGCGGCACGAGCCACGAAATTTCCAGCCATTCCCATCATATTACACCACGCCTGATGAATACAAGAGTAGTGGCAATCATTAACAAATTAGGATAATCTGTTGTATATACAATAAACGCGCGGTCCACGCTTTTTTTGAAAGGATTCATTTTGCACATGTAGCTTGGTTCATATTAAAATTATATTGTATTTATTTGAAAATTTTAATGAAATAATTAATTATTTTTTAATTTTTTATTTGTGATTCATAATCACAAACTACTAAGGGATACTACCGTATTCATAATAATAAAATCTTAAAAATTGTTTAAATAAAATATTTGATTATGCTTTTTCGTTCTAATAAGCTTCTTCTGGACTTACAACGATTGCAACAAGTAACAAATAAGCTATGAGATGTACTAGGAATACATGAATGAATGAAAATTACATGTAAGCATCACGCAAGTCGAAATTTAAACTGTCCAACACCCCACATGATGTATAGCCCCGCAGGAGTCATCAATTATGAGTTGAACTAATTTTTAGCCACGACTAATCATAACGTTGAGCTCCTGCAAAGACACGTCACTATTAATAATATATTTCACTATTTATGTTCAGTATTAATAAATATTTTAAGGAGTAAAAAAGATAAAACTACCATAGATAATATTTTTTTTTAGTTGCCGGTGTGCTATTTGTATGGATTCTAGGAAGTTCCAAAAAAACTAACCTTCTCAGAAATTTATGGATATGTAGTAGTATTGTAGGCGTAATGTCTGGTATCAAAATATACTTTTTTGTTTCAGGATACAGAAATAAATTTACAAAGCGCCTATTGTGTTTTAATATTTTTGTGTTTCATGCTTTGTTAATTTATTAAAACAGGAGTTTTGTTTTAAATATGCATTCATCATCATCAGCCTTTATCTGTCAATAGGAATATTCAATAAGCGTATTAATCTACAGAAGTATGTATGTGTGATCTTTTTATAGTATATATTTTAGTCGTTTTGAGTTGGTCTGTTCGTGCTTCAATATTTTAAAACTTTGATGTAGTTTTCACGTCCATAATTCAATAATTTTGTCGTAAAAAGTATACGGTCGAATTGAGAAAGGCCTCTTTCTTTGAAGTCGTTGTAATGAATTGAGAATGACACTGTACGAAATGAATGGATCGGTTTTGGTAGATTTTTTATGTCTTCAAGTGGATTCTTAATTTAAATTCACAATTAGAACAAAAATGTTTTGTACTGGAAAACAGTACGTTGGTCCTTTAGTTCTCATAAAGGTAATTAACAAGTTGAAGGAAGTATATTCATAAACCACCAAATTAATAGTGTTCATATAACTTCTGAAATGATCACACAAAATAAACAACTGACAGACAAACATCAAAAGTTTTAACGGCCATGTTTGTTTTATTGACTAGGTATGTTGTATATTTGATTGCTTGCCCGCACATTCGGTCTGTGTATTAGCAGGTCGTATACAAGTTTTATGCTGTGATCCATCATACACCATTATTAAATTATGGCGCCCTACGCCGCGCGACCCATCCAATTATGGACTTCTAATTATAATCATTGCACTTTTCCCGCCTTTCTTGTTTTTTTTTTATTCTTGTTATTAATGTCCAGTGAATTAGATTTTGTAGGTCCATTATCAAATTATAGTTAAATACTTATTTTATGTAAATATCATACATTCAATTTAATACTGGAGGATGTGCAGAGACTGAAGCTGTACCAGATTGTCAGCCTGAAGTCCTCATTTATTACACTTTTAATTATACATAAACACAAACTATAGTCTAGACTCTAGACTCTAGTAGGTATGGGCCTCCTGTGAGAGAGGTATGGGTTCGATCCTGACCATTCTATGCCACGAAATGGATTTTCAAAATTTTTCCATGCACGTATGAGATCATCGCTTGCCTGTCGATGAAAGAAAACATGGTGGGGAAACCAGCATTTAATTTGACAGCTAGTGTCATTCCCATATAATAAGTATTTTATTATATTATACGCTTAGCGTTTGTGCCACTTATCTAGGTGAGATTGAAATTCTTTGAAGGCAAAACGCATTCCTCTCCTGATACGGAGTTGCCCGGCTTTGGAATTTGGAAAATAAAATGAAAGTTAATATAATTTTATACATTTTATATCAACGCAAGATTTTTAGAACAAACTATAGTAATCAGTAAAGCTAGAAGATACTAGATAGAGTCAAAACAACGCCACCATTTTGTAAAACGCGACAAAAAATTTCCCGCCATTTCTGACGTCAAGTATTCATAAGCTTATCCACCAACTGTTGCCGTGTAAAACTAGTTCATAAACTTTTTTAATATTGGCTGTATGGTGTTTCCGCAATGTCAATTTTTTAAAACGATAAAACTCGTTTCGACGCGTGGGGGTGGGCGCCATTGTGTGGCCCTCTCGTGACATTAAAGGGGTTTTGGAGTGTGCTTTTCAATTTGCCGCCGCACATGTGGAATAGAGAAAATCGTAGAATATTATATTTATTGTAAAACCTAATGTATGCTTTTTTGATAATGCAAAAATGCGCTCTCAATATTCATAGCAGTCATGTAGAAATTAATGTTTATTATTTTTTGTACTGCGAGGAAAAATCCAAAAGTGCCGCTCAAACTTGGCATTTGAGGGATAATTTCGTCAAATATACACGTACATTGTATCTGATGACTGATACTAAAGTTTTTGTATAATCATGTCAATAACTCAGATAACAGTACAATAAACTCATAAGTCATAACTTGTGTTGAAATATTATGTTTGCTAACAAACTAAAAAATATTGACCTTTGATATGTTGTTGTCTCTTGACATTAATACTATTATTCTATATAGGAAAATAGTTATGTCTAAAAAAAGGAATATCACATCAATAATAATTATAATCAGCCGTCTTTTCATTGAAAACATATAGTTTTAGATACACGGTAAAAAGAGTAAAAAAGAAAGACTTTTTTTCTGTCCAGAACAAAAATCTAGACGTTATAGACACAAAGTAGTTTGACATAGATAGAACAATAGACATAGCCACTCAGCATTTGTCACACCATTACAGCAATGGTGAGACGCTGATTTACAGTAACTCCTCGTGATCACTCGCTCGATCACTAACAGTACTTAGTACTTACATACACGGCCGTCTTAAACTAGGCTGGGGCCCTTGGGCACACAAGAATTTGGGGCCCTTTCGGAAAGTAAAAAAATCGAATTATGATAACATTTTTATTAAGTCATATGTAGACCACTTGTTATAAATAATCAAATACATATATGATAATATTGACAACCTCTGTGGCTCAATGGTTAGCGCTTAAGCCGGGAGGTAGTGAATTCGAATCGCACCAGGGAATTAAAAAAAAATCTGTGTTCCTGGGTCATGGATGTGTATGAAATATTTGTAAGTATTGTATAATAAAAATCTTAAATATATTATGTATAGTATAAAAATATTAAATATATTTCCGTAAGTTGCAGAAATTGCAAAAATCTCACAATGGGCTATCCGTATTTTACGTATCTAACTATGAGAGTCAGTTGGTCAACGTGGGACAGATCTGACGTAGAATATAAGCTAATAGAGTAGAACTTTTCTGATTTAAGTTCTTTGACGATGGTTTTCAAAACTTGCTGTCCCATTAAATTAATAAATTCATTAGAAATATTTGCCGATAAATATGATATACTTCCTTTTCCACAATCTTGATCAGCCACAAAAGGATCAAATCCACTAATCAGTTCTAAGTATCCCAAATAATTCCCATTATTTTGCGATCCTAATATCTCATTATCACCACGTAAAGCAAGACATCTACGCACATTCTTCCAATAGTTAATTTCCGTATTATATTGGACAGGAAATCAGTATCAATTCGTCTAGTAGTTTCCATTCTTGCAACATAATTCATTATAAATTCTCTGTGCTGTAAACTGTTCTCATGCTCTATCAATAAGTTACTTAAATGCTTCCAGTCCTTATATCCATTAGGAGAACTTAAATTATGTCCAGTACCAGTGGTATTAAATAGACGGCAGCTATGATTTCTTTGCTGGTGAATAAAGGAACCATTTACTTTCTAAAAACTAATTCGTCAATTTATGAATAAAAATATTTTTAGTAAAGTATCTAGATTTTGTTTTATCATTTGATGAATCTGGAAAGCTTGTAGAAGTTTCGGAGAAGTCAGTGTTTTTAAATGTTATTTTCGGAAAACTCTGGACCTTTTCAAATCCAAATATCACGGATTTAAATCAATCGTCACCGTAAGCACCAGGGTCAGGAGACACATATATACATTGTCTAAGAATGCAGTTATTAATTCGCAGTTGCTTGAAGTCGATCGTTCAGCATCTAATGTGTTTTTGTCATTTTCGTCACACGTAACTTCTTTCCCTCAACTATAAAAAATGTCGACATTTATGTTAGACTTTGGAATCGGAGAGATTGCGCGAGTGATCGTTAAATGGTGTACTTAGTAAATAAGGTAGGATGCGTTCAGAAATATTAGGTATTAATTAGAACAGTAGGAATAGACGCAGTCATCGATATCGATAGCATAGTAAGTAGGCATATTAGTAGTAGTAGCCTTGTAAGTATATTTTGATACAATTACTGATTTGTGAAAAAAGTGTAATGTCCCCGACAAAAATATTTTGAGAATAAATGTTAGAGAAATTGTGACTTACAATTTCTATTACGGGGCCCCCTGAGTACGGGGGCCCTGGGCACGGGCCCCGTGTGCCCTTATGGTAAAGACGGTATTGAGTTACATATCTTAATATAAATATTACTAACAAATAAATTATTTTAGTTTTACGAGTATCTGCATATTTCAAATAGGAACTTTATATATTTAAAATTTTCATACATTTGTGTAATTAATATACATATAGCCCGATTGACATACGTACCTAAAAAAAATAAAAGTATGTCATCTCCATTGACATCTTTGTCCTTAGTCAAATCAAGTTGGTGTAATAGTGAGACATTTTTTTCCAATGGTCCGTTGAAAACCTCCGCGGACAGGGTGCAGGAAATGAAGTGCAGAGATGGAATCAGACGAATTGTTGGAAACCGCCAAAAAATTCACTCCATACAATCAAACGAACCGCTAACTTTCCATATTGTAGGTTTCTAGTTCCATTTTGTGGTTCCAGCGAGTAGTGTGTACTGGGTAAATGTTTTGGGAGTTTGTATCAAAATATTCTATGAAGTGGAGTCATTTTTTTAATAACATTACTTTCGTAATGTCCTCCCGTAACCATGGCTCATAGATTGTATACCATAATCTCGCGAGAATCTGAAACGATCACTGTCAAACGAAAAAAAAAATCGTTAAAAGTTAAAATGTTTCGGTCTAACTTCAGTAGATTGTGGGAGCTAGTTTTAAGGATGCTTATAATATGTTCCCAAAATAATGAAAAAATAGTAATTTATACGTATATTTTTTACTAGCCTATGCCGTGCCACTTACATCATCGTCATTATCATCAGCCTTTATCCGTCCACTGCTGAAGGACTCCCTCAATAAACGCAAAGACGACTGGTACTTTGCTACTCGCATCCAACACGAACCGGCCACTGCTCGAAGATTGACTTCCCACCTTTTATAATAGATTAAAATTCTCAGATAAGCCATCTGCTCATCTACTTTTTCGGTGAAGCTTAAAGGCCTTAAGGCCAACAGCATAGGTCCATTCGAAAAAAAAAGATTAAAAATATACCATAAGATGTACTGTACACATGCCTAAAAAAATAGTTTTAATGGGGAACTTGGCTTGTTTAAAGCTTACGGGTTTGAATTTTATCGAGAGCAGATAATTTATATTATATGTACAGACAGTACAGACTCTGCATTGAATAAGTGAACAAAACTGTATTATTATTATTTACAAAATGAAATCACATCATAATATCAGTAAGTTAACAGTAACAGAATTGAGAATGAGAGTATGAGAATGTAAGGACATAATTTTAATTATAATTATTTTTAAAGGGAGAGCGGATATTTCGAGGGTCGAGATCATATCCTTATCTTAAGATATAAGACGTCTTAATTCATATTTTCCATATTTTTAGCTAATTATCAAAACTCGCTTGGGGCAAAACGTGAGCAAAACTTTAATGAAAAATTAGCGGAAAAATTGGAATCGCCGACCGTAAATGAAAAATTAAAAAGTCTCGCCGGAAACGGCGGCGCGGCCATATTTCTTTGCGAACCTAACGACTTTAATTGCCAGATGCAAAAATAAAAACAAGACTAAATGTTGTAATCATTGTAATTTGTTGTCCCAATGTTTTATTAATGTTGTTTATGTAGAAATTATAATTTTTACCACAAATAGGAATTCATTTTTGACTATGGTGCTATTTATGGTGAAGGGCTGTTTAGTAAAGCATATTACAAAATGAGAGTTGAGTTACGATAAACTTTGAACTAATCTTAAATTAAGAGCCCATAATTAAATCTAAAATAGTATCTTCTTGAACGTTAAATGGACTCTCAGTACAGTAAACCGGTAATAGCTGGTTTTAAAACTAGCACACTGAGAAGAATCGGCGAAACAAATTCAGTGAACTAATCTTATAAAAAAAATTAAAATACATAAGCACCTTTTCACAAATTCGCAAAGTGTGTTCATGTGGATTTAATAAATTCCTATAGATATACGATACTTCAAAAATACATTTTTTTGTCCCTAGATTGTTTCGACTTATCTCCGAAACGGCTGGCCCGATTTTGAAGGAACTTTCACTGGCGAATAGCTGAAGAAGTAACTAAGGTTACAAAAGTAGCTTCCTCCTCATTTAACACGGACGAATCTGCGGGGCAACAGCTAGTGTAACAGAAAACGTATCAAATTATATACATCTAAGTATCAGTTATAATGTGGGCTGATAGCAGTCTACCAAATAGTCAATTATACTCCAATTTTTTTTTCGAAAGGACCTATGCTCTTGGCCTAAAGGCCTTAAACCTACATCGGAAAAATAGATGAGCAGATGCCTCATCTAAAACTCCAATCTGCATCGTGATACAAACACTAGTAGCATCGTAGAGTGATAGGTGTAAGGTGTAGCGTGATAAGTGTAGCGTGATAGCCGTAGCGTGACAACCGTAGCGTGATAGTTGTGTAGTGATGGATTTGGGGTGCAAAGCGCTGGTGCTCATGAGATCGGGTGCGCGTTTTAGCTGAAGAGGCCGGGAGCGTCTGACTTCCGCCCGCCGTAGACACTAGCTACGCGACCCAGTTGTGGCTAGGGTTAGCAACGAACACTTTTTATTATTTTAATTTTTTTTTTTTGCCAAATAATTTAATTTTATAACGTTAATATTATAACTAACACATTCATTATATTATAAGAACATTTTTCATCCGAAGTAAACATTTTCTATTTTCAAAGTCAAAGTCAACATTTTTTATTCAAAATAGTAGTACAATCAAAGTATCTTTTTTTTTGAACGTCAATTAAGTCTACCACCGGTTCTACAGCAAGCCCACTGACTGAGAAGAACTGGCGAAACAAACACAGTGGAACTAATATTTTCAGATTTTCTGTTACAAAAAAAATATGTAATTATGTACAAAAAAGATTATGTTAAGTACACTGTTTTCTAGATTTTTACGCATATTTTAAAAGTTTAAGAAGTAATTATTTTAGGCAATTAAACTTTTCGTATTTCGATAGTTTTAATGAACACATGCATTACTGCGTGCTGTATTTGAATTTATTTAATTCATGTTAAATAATTAAAACTAATAATCACGTTTGTATGACTTTCTAGCTATGTATTTATATATTTATAGCAAGGGAAATCCTAGTTTTATGTAATTGTTAACGTGATGAATTGTAAATTATTTTATTAAAAAAGTAATATTATGAAGCATGATATAAACATGCAAAGAAGGATTAAATACCAATTTTTAAACATTATTTATTTATATGGGTAACATACAGTATAATAACACAGAATATTATGTTTATAATGTTCAATTAAATAAGAAAAAAAATATTATAAAAAAAGAATTCATGGTAAATTATAATATCAGAAAATGCATATTATGATCTATATATTCATAATTCATATTATGTACGTGTATTATGTATATTTCAGATTATCAGAATCTTTAGAACAAAAATTTAAACACAATAAGAGAATATATTACATAAATAAAGTGGTAACCCTAAAAAAAACACATCATTATTGTAATGGATGTCACGGGCTGCAACTCCATAAGTGCACTTGAAGGTAACCACGATATTGGGACCCTCGGTTACACCAAAACCCATCTTAAACCGAGTGCATAAGTCCCAACACGAGTTTTTTATAAGTTTGCACGAACGATGGATAGATGGCGCGACTTCCGCGAGTGCAACACATTAGCGGCCTCTCGCGGAGTGAGAAAATTACACATAAATTACTGACGGGTTTCCCGCCAAATATCATTTGCCTTTTTCTGACATATTGTGAATTTTTCTTTCGTTAATATGGTCTAGAAATACATATTACAATCGACTAGTTTCTGGAGGAATATATATTTTACATAGCGTTTTTAGAAAAATACAAATATAAAAATATCAAGGTAAAGTATTAAAAAATTACGTTACGTAACCAATTTTAAAGAATTATATGGGTCGACTACGAATAGGTTCGTCCTCTATAGTTAGAGGGTCTGGGTTCGACCCTGACCCCCTGTGGTGCCTGAAAGGGGTTTTCCTAAATGTCTAAGAGCAGGAGACCATCGCTCGCTCAAAGGTGAAGGAAAACATCGTGAGGAGACCTGCATGCCTGATGAGATTGCCTTTGAAGGTATGTTAAGTTCACCAACCCGCATTGCTCCAGCGCATCAGTGAATTATGGTCCATTACCTGGAGGAGGAGACCCGTACCCAGCAGTGGGCCATAATATATGGGTTGATAGTTTACTTTTTTTATTTATGCGAGTCGGACAGATGCGCTGTGCATCACGCTTCTCTGCATGGTACCACCACCCTGCCTATTTTTCCATCAAACATTATCATTGTATTTCAGAAAGAAAAGCGGAACAGGCAGCCATGTTGCAATAAATGGTACTCTCCATCTCATTAATAGCCGAGACATACCATCTCACTTCTCATCATGGATCATCTCTAAGAAGAGGTTACGCGTGAATGAATTACCTGGTATTACCGGGTCAAAGATGACCACTTAGCATCAGTCTGCCAATTTGTTTTTTCAACTAATGTAACAAAAAAAATGAATTGTCCGTAAAGTCGGTATACGGAGGGTAGTTTGACGTGACAACGTCAAACATTATACAGCACGAGCCGAACTGAGCCGATCATGCCTCTCTCTGGTTCGTGCCGGGCTCTCGCATGCGGAACGCGACATGACATCATCTTTTTCGTGCATGCTGCCCGTAATATCGAATTTTTAGACGTTGTTACGTCAAACAAAACTGTGACAGAATTTTGAAACGTTCAAGTAATGTACACGACGTAGTGGACAACGATTATAAATTAATCTTGCGAAACAACACGAACGCAGAATATATCTCCTTGTCTATGGATATTAATAAAGTACGATAGTACAGACCACACACGCTATAAGTAATTTATAGAAAAACTATAAGATAACCAACACAACAACCATTCTACATAATAATTATCAATTAAATTAACATTTAACTGCGCACATACCCAGTAGTGTTCACATTATACCAATCAAGTGTAAATTAAAATAAAAAGTGGGTTCCGTATAATATTAAATATTCTAAACATCAATATTATCACTGTCCACGCGGTACTTCGATTAATATAATATTTAATGAAAACTGAATGATTTTTCCATTAAATTTTATCAGATTATAATTCTCTTTTTGGATATTATATTATCCGTCTACTGCTGAACATAGGCCACCCTCAATGAACGCCAAGACAACCGATCCCTTACCACTTGCATCCAACGCGTACCTGCCACTGCACGGAGATCGTCTTCCCATCTGGCCGACTAACACTTTGTCTATCTAAACGCGGCCTCCATTCTTGAACATTCTTGCCTATGTTCAGCAATGGACGGATAAAGGCTGATGATAGTGATGATATTACATAATCAGTAATTTTATTTTAGAGCTGATTAAAATGATCACTCGTCAAGAAGCAAATAGCCTACAATCTAAATAGTACAGACGCGGCGGCTACCTCATAAAAGTCGAAAATAGTTTATCGTTTATAATGAGAATAAGAGCCAGTTTCACAATCTCCAGTTAAGTGCCCAATAGGCTATCGGCAACATATTTGACAGATATTTGACAGATACTCCATACTCTATCTGTCAAATATGTTGCCGATAGCCTATTGGGCACTTAACTGGAGATTGTGAAACAGGCCCTAATAATAATTTTATTATTTTTGATTCATTCGTTCTTATTGCAGTTGATTACGGAATCCTAAAAAATCTTACTTTAATTAACTCGGAATTAATAAATAAACTTGTATGTATTACAATATATATACATCTATTTTTAAGTACCTATCAAGATTTCGACGGCGAGCGACGGTGGTCCAGTGGTGGATGGACTCGGCCTCTTATGCGAGGGGTTCCGGGTTCGATCCTGACCCGTCCGTATGTGCCTTGAAATGAGTTTTTATAAATTTCTAAGTGCACAAGAGACCATAGTTCGCTCACCGGTGAAGGAAAACATCGTGAGGAAACCTGCATGCCTGATGAGATTGAAAGTCTTTGAAGGTATGTGAAGTTCACCAACCCGCACTGGGCCAGCGCGGTGAACTATTGGCCCATTACCCACCTCGCCTGATTTCGAGGAGGAGACCCGTGCCCAGCAGTGGGACATATAAGGGTTGATACTTTTATCAAGATTTCAAATTCAATTCATTTATTCCTACTAATATTATAAAGAGGAAAGAGGTCAGGTTTTTGATAAAGGCTGATGATGATGATGATGATGAATGTTTTTGACTTTTTGAGAATGTAGTTTAATCTTTGGGTCTACTGAACAGATTTTTTAAATATTTTTACAGATGACTGCGCTATTTATGAGTGACATGTGTTATAATTTATCCCTGAACATCTACGGGAATGGGAAGTAACCGCGAAAATGTAAATAAACTCCTTTACCTGAAGAAATAACACGCGAAGGACATGGAATCTAATAAACAGCCCTTTTAATAGTAAGACATTCAAATGATACTGAAGTTAATGATAGTAGGTGAATATAAAGACACAATGTTAAAAAAATATTTTATTTAACTTTCGTTCTTTTTTTTTGTAAACGTTAAAAAAATGCGTCACTGACCTCTCCATCACTTGTCATTCTCATGAACGACTTGGGGCTCGAAATCTAGGTCTAGAACCTTCTTAAGACTTTCCACATACATGTCTAAGCGCTGGGTCATGTAGTAGCAACGACGGTCTCTCATTTGCCGGTTTAGGTTCAAATCCATCACAGAGATGAGAAGACCATCCCTCGTTCTAGATAATCCAGGGCACCTCACTCCATCTGGGCCACAGAAGTAGCTGGAGCCGTAAAATAGTCCCAGGTCTTTGTGAGCTGGCTTACCATCAGCTGATGTGAACTCATTCGGGAACTCTTCGTATCCAACCCTGTTGATTGCTGCTGTGAAGTAGCAGTTTGTGATGGCGGCATTTCTGGCCTCGATATTCCACATGTACTCACTACCAGCCTCGGCAGCGATGGTGGCTGATGGATTGAACACTATCTCAGCGCCATTTTGTCCAAACATCATCCAGTTCAAAACGTGGTGGCGCCCGAAACAGATGTTCACAGCGATCTTACCATACCTGGTAGCGAAGACCGGATGACCAGTGTTCCCTTCCATGTAGTAATTGGATTCATTGAAATCTCCCACCCTTGGGATGTGGTTCTTGCGCTGCTTACCAATAACTTTGCCTGTGTCACTGATCACGACTGCTGTGTTCCATAAAATATCAGCGTGCTTCTCGTCCCTTTCTAGGATGGAAGATACGATGACCATGGAGTACTTGACGCATAACTCCCGAAGGAATCTCGTGGTGGGACCGTCTTCGGCTGATTCTGCGAATTCACACCACGGCTGCTTCTCCCGAGTGCAAAACGCGAACGGCATATTCCAAAGTTCTTGGAAGCAGAGGATGTTAACCCCTTCTTGTCCAGCTACGTCTATGATCTTCTTTACTTTCGCAAAAATGGCATTCTTCTGCTCGTTAATCGGGCGATCGGTGGGTGCGGCTATGGAGTGCTGAATGACTCCTACCTTGACCAACCTTGGGGGTCTGGTGGATTCCTTTTTGGCGGGAAAAGCGTAGGCGGCGATTTCAAAATCATTCTCCTTTGCAGCGGCTATAGAAGTCTCTTTAAGTGTTACTTCATGATGATTAGTTCTTCCATAGTATATACGATTGAATTCATCAAGGTCACGGCCGCTTAGATTATTCTCTATGATTGCTTCTAGACTTTGAGTTTCCTTGTCCATGGTGTCGCGTAACGTTCGAGAGTTAGATGATAAATGGTGCTGTCGCTTCTGGACCGGTCTTTAAATAGTCACCGGTTACACGGAGTGCATTTACCAGAGTTGTTTATTCTACAACACATCGGAGTAACCTTCGGCCTAAGCGATAAGTTCAAGCATAGAGGGACAAAATATTTGGTTTTATCATAATGATACGAATGTACATACAGTGAAAACAAGGGGCAGTTTATATTAAGCAAAGATTTTTTTAAACAAAATATTGTTATTAATTGACATATTACAAGCGCTGTGCTCCTTATATATTATATTATGAATTAACGCTAAAAACCTAGTTTTAAAATATTAGGATTGATATTGCGTTCTTAAATCTTAACGTAGATATTTTTGTCTAAAAATATATCTTCAAGCTACAATTTACATTGTTGTTTTGTACTTTACTAATACTATTAAGGTACTATTTATGCTTGTTTTTTTTACAATATTGATGTATTTGTATAGAAAAACTTTGTAGCGTAAATAAAATAAAAATAGACTAAAATTCCTATCACAACATGGCATTAGGTATTATACGAAATTCTATCTTTTATGCATGCAATGTAATTAATGCATTGAAAATACGTGACACGCCTCAAATATCTCGATAATATGCAATAGAACGTAGGATCGTATCCTTATTAGTATGTAAACTACAAGTTTAGTTTAGCTTTAATAGTCAATACATCAAGTTTAAAACCAGTCTGCTAAATATATGTATGTACACAGCGCTGTTTACTATGCAAACAGCCTTACATAACATTTGCTTATCTATAGTAACTTCAGTTTCAAAATGGAGTCGCTTGACACTATCATTAAAAATAACTTAAATAACGAAGAAATCAAACAATTTAATCGTATTTATTACGGGCGAGAGGATCATTGTGAATTAAAAATTAAAGAGACAACGAAAAGAATAAGTGAGAAATTTAATTTTCAAGTCGAATCGTATCGTTTTGATGCAGCGAAAGAAGAAATACGATCATCGAAAATTGTGAGGTTAGGTTTGGTACAACATTCCATTGTTTTGAACACTAACGCACCAGTAGATGACCAGAGGAATGCTATTTTCAATAAAATTGAGAAGATTATCGAGCTTGCCGCAGCTGAAGGTGTACGTATATTATGCTTACAAGAAGCGTGGCCCATGCCATTCTTCCTGTGTACGGGAGAAAAAGAAAAATGGCAACACTTTGCCGAATCACCCGTTGATGGTCCAAGTACGTTGTTTTTAAGTAAACTGGCGAAAAAGTATGAGATGGTCATCATCTCACCGATCTTAGAAAAAGATGAAGGGGGAGTTTGGTGGAACACAGCAGTTGTAATTGATGAGACGGGAAAATTTTTGGGGAAACATCGAAAGAATCATCTGCCAAGTGTCGGGAGTTTTAGTGAGACAGCCTATTACGCCCCTGGTGACACTGGTCATGCAGTTTTCGAAACGAAGTATGCTAAGATCGCTGTCAATATTTGCTATGGAAGACACCATGCATTGAATTGGCTAATGTTCGGTCTTAATGGAGCTGAAATTGTCTTCAATCCTTCGGCAACAATTTCTGAATTTGGCGAGGCATTTTGGGGTATAGAAGCTCGAAACGCTGCTATTGCAAATAATTACTTTACGTGTAGCATAAATAGGGTTGGCACTGAAGAGTTTAAGGTAAATGGCGTAACAAAGACGAGAACTTATTACGGTTCTAGCTATGTAAGTGCTCCTAATGGGGTCAGGACTCCAGGTCTAACTAAACATGAAGATGGACTTCTTATAGCAGAAATAGACCTTAATTTATGTCGTCAAATTAAAGATCAATGGGGCTTTAATATGACTTCTCGATTGGATATGTATGGAAAGTTGTTAAAAAATAATAATGAATAAAAACAATTCACAGCTTGTTTCGTTTTAATTAAAACCTGCTTACTGCTAAGTGCTACTACCTAATGCATATACAGATAAGTAGTAATAACAATGATTTTCAAAACAGACATAGTACTATAAACTAGTTTATAATATTATCTCTGTGGATTTTCGATATTATGTACAATAGATTTTAACTGTGTTCTCAATATAATATAATTTCGATTTGAAATGGTAGCTTATGTAATAGCAGACAATAAAAACACAATAAGTACCTTATTTTCCTTCGATTTCTTAAATATTTAATAAAAAATGTGGGAAATGTTACTAATATTATAAATGTGAAAGTTTGTGAGTATGGATGTTTGTTACTCTTTCGCGTAAAAACTACTGAATAGATTTTAATGAAACTTTACAATTAAACTAGATAAATACTATACGTAGCTACTAGAAAAATAAGTCAAGTGACAACAAACACTAATGACGTCACCCGTTCTTAGCAAAAAAAGCGGTATAAAAGTCGATTATTTTACTGACAATAGTTGAACGTGACAACGTCAATCGGCCCATCCTGAGGGATGATCTCCCTCAGGATGGGGCGATTGTGCCTCTTTGTCGCTCTTTCCGCGCTCTCTTTAACTTGAACATTAAATGTAAACACTAGATTTTTTTGTTTTGTTAAAGAATAGGAAACAACAGATATTAATTGAAAAGTTTGTTGATATTAATGTCGCTTCTGCTTAATAAACAATAATTAAGACATGTTTAGATAGTAATTTTATAATCTGCTTTGACTAGTGTTAAAAAAGATGAAGAAGGCTAGTAATAAATAATAATCTGTAGCGTGCATGATATGTCATTTTTTCGTTTTCAAATCTGAAATCACCATTGAGTTGCAATATTTTAAGTAAAAAAACAATAAATAAGTTTAATATAAAATACGTAGTTGTACCTGCAACATAAAACATTTAAGATGGTAAGTTTAATATTTTTCAATTTTGTACGTTATAAATCTTTAACTGGTTATATTTGACGCCGGCTAGCAATAATTTTGTACCTTGTTTCATACAGCGATTAAACATATTAAGTTACTTGAAATATCCTTAATTTTCAGTCAATATTGGCATACAATGGAGGTGCGGTGGTTGCCATGAAAGGTGAGAATTGTGTAGCAATTGCTACGGACAAACGGTTTGGTATACAGGCCCAAACAATATCTACAGATTTTCCTAAAGTGTATCAGATGGGACCCACATTATATGTAGGCTTTCCCGGACTGGCTACCGACACTCAAACTGTATTCCAAAGGCTTAAATTCAGGTATGTTTGGTTTTAATTTCATATAAAGAACAGGAAAAGTATGAGTTTGTGATAGAATCCCATCTTTCTATAATCCATCACTTAAGCTTATGACCATAAATAGTGTGTGCATCAATAATAGTAGAAATCTGTACAATTTCAATACATTTAATATATTTGAATTTTAGTTCATTTAGTTTTTTCATAAGATTATGGGTATGTACCTAATTTTTTTTTTCTTATACCAAGTTTCATTTTAGGATGAATCTCTATGAGCTGAGAGAGAACAGGATGATGAAGCCTAAGACATTCTCAGCAATGCTTTCAAACCTGTTGTATGAGAGACGCTTTGGTCCCTACTTTGTGGAACCAGTGATTGCTGGTCTTGACCCCTACACAAACCAACCTTACGTCTGCAACATGGATTTGGTATATACACATTTATCTTAGTGGGTTAAAAAAAATAGCAGTTTCACCTCATCTAAAATAGAAACCGTGATAATCTGTAGAGACTTGTGCATTCAGACGAAGGAATCCTTTAGTTTCATTAAATTATGAGCTATGTAGCTAGCTATGAGCTGTTTGTCTTACTTTATTTAGAAACATTGAATTAGACATGTATTCTGTAAGTAACTTCTTATTTGGTAATAATTGCCTAAGAAGGCACAATATATTACCCAACTTTTTCAATTACTTTCCTTTTAAATATATTTATTGCATGTGTTGTAACTAAAGGTAACTTCATTATAATCAACATGATCAGCCTTTATCCGTCCACTGCTGAACCTCAGCCTCCCTTAATGATCACCAAGTCCACCATTACCTTTCCACTAACATCCAACACAGACCAAATCCTGCGTAATAAACCCATTTGCCACTATACCTATAGTAAAAGGCATCTAGCAGTTACTGTTCCATGGTTAGCAGGGTTCTACTTTATTTATCAGCACTTTTTGAATTGTAGATTGGTTGCCCCAATGAGCCAGAAGATTTTGTAGTATCCGGAACATGCTCAGAGCAACTGTATGGTATGTGTGAAGCTCTCTGGGAGCCCAATCTCAAACCTGATGATCTCTTTGAAACAATTTCTCAGGTAAATAGAAAACAAACTCAAAATGTATACAACTTGTGTTACTGTGTTGCAAACAATACTTTGTTGCAATTTCTACTTCTGAAAAAGTATAATTGTTGAATGTTGAATGATGACTCTTTGCAACCTAGCTCAGAAGAAGATCAGCCGGTAATTCTGTTATAAACTTGCAACCTAGTAAAAATAAAGACCTTAAACCAGAGTTATATGATACACAACATATTCTATACAAATAGAAGACGTGTTTGTTGTGCTTAGGGCTTAGATGAATAACTGTTTTTTTTTTGTAAAAATTTTTGTCTGTTTATTCAGGTAAGTTTTAACTTTAGATTTTTAGAATTTTAAGACGCTTTGTAAGATTTAGCCTAATAATGTAATATTTATACACTATATAATGCATATAGGTAACCATTTATCTCAGAAACTTTTTTTTTAATTTAGCACTTATGTATTTTGCATGCCCGCGATCACGCTGACCGCGAGTAGCGCGCGGTGTTGGAGTTCATACACCTCGCGCGACGCGGCGTTGCGTCACTTGTTACATTTCTGTTTTATTAAAAAACTATTGTTTTAAAGTGCTATCATCAAATGACTGTATCTTTATGTTTACCAAATCGGATTTTACACAAAAAAGTTCAAAAAGACAACCAAAAAGAAAACAAAATCGCATTTTTTTCACTTGTATCATGTCAGGCCACGCCTACACTATCATACCTCTTCATTTTTCAAAGCGTTCAAAATACACCCTATATACTTAGATAGCTGTTGTTATAAAGTGTAATTTAGGCTATAAAAATAATCACCATCAATCTGAATATAGCTGTAAACCTAAGTTATGTAAACCTAACCTAAGTTACAAGGGTAAAGCTGCAGGCACTTACAAAAAAAACTGAATGTTACAGGCCCTTGTTAACGCAGCGGATCGGGACGCTATATCCGGTTGGGGTGCAACAGTGTACATCATTGAGAAGGACAAGATCACTGAGAAACATGTCAAGACAAGGATGGACTAGATAATTCCAATGTATAATAAATATATTTCTTAAATATTGTTATTTTTGTATTCAACAAACCCAGTCATGATATTGTCATTGCCACTTAGTACTGGTAATTACTACTAGCACTCAAATAGTTTAATAGATTCAGGGCCTGTTTCACAATCTCCTGATAAGTTCCGAATAGGCTATTCACAACATATTTGAGAGATACTCAATACTCTATCTGTTAAATATGTTGTGAATAGCCTATTCGGAACTTATCCTGAGATTGTGAAACAGGCCCTAAGTCTATTGAGCAATGGCTAACTATCTCATATTGTAGTGTTAATTTGAAAACATAAGATAGGAAAATTTCACTAGTAACCCTAGGAAAAAAATTGTATGCATTTTATCTAAATGCAATCAAATGAGTCCCATTCCAGCCACTTTCCTTTTACCCTGACCCTTTGCCTACCGCAATAAGGGGCATCTATAATTTACGTCAATCGTTAAGGTGGAGAAGGGGTGAGACATTATATTTTGTTATCAATTTCTAATTTTTTATATCTTATTGTCTCATCTCGTCATATATCTACATGGAAATGTCTTATTTATTAAACGTTTTTGATTTAATTAATTTGAACTATGAACTAATAAAAATGGACATATTGTAACAAGGATGGAGAATTAAAAATATGGAATGTGACAAGGGGGCATACATAAATTACGTTTTTAAATTTTCTATTCCAATTTTTTTTTGTTCCAATCAGAAAAATAATTGCGTGATATTTGCCGAGACCCCCTCTCTCCAACCTAAGATTAGATGAGATTTGACTCGACCCCCTCCCCCCCTTAAACATCTCACGTATTTTATGAACGCCCCCCTAATTCATAAATGGAGCTTATATTAAAAGTAGTCCAGACACTCCAACTGGTCACCAAAGTTAATTCGATTAGTAGTAAATATCAGGTCACATTGACATGGGAATTAGGAACCATAAACCATTCAATACTTTTGCTAAAAAAAAACAAAATTCATTTTTCGAAATCTTTATAACCGAATATTTAGAAAATTAAAATTTCAATGTTCCATATACATGTCTTTACGAGTCGGAGACTAGAGAATCCACATTTGTCGAACTTTTTGCTCGTCCACTGCAGCGATCAGCCGTAAATATATGCCATGGGGCAACCTACACCATTGATTATCAAAACTATACATTATGGGTACAATGCATTTCAAATGAGATTAGGACTACTAAAATAACTTGTTAAAACATACGGCACACACAGCCAACCTATTCTCATTTGAAAAGTAATCATTACAATGGCAACATTTATGACATTTTTAATCTGTTGACTAACACTTTCAGGAATCTATGTTTAAATACACTACAAATAAGTTCGAATGTAGGTTACACAAGACAATAAAATCACAAATTTCCCTTACATTATTTTGTGTGTTCAAAATGTGCAATACGAAACGGGATCTTAAAAGTAAAATTAAGTATACATAACAATATCTATCACAAAAGCTATTCGTCGAGGAAATACGTTCATATTACCGACAGGACAATCAAAATACTGTTTTAAACATTTATACGTTCCGATTATTTGACAGTTTCAAAATAATATCAAAGTAGGCTATCGATTATGATTAAATTGTGACATTGTTAAAAAATTATACATGGCAACCCTGTACCCAAATTAATAAAAAAAAACGTCTATAATAGATATCTATACATAAGTCGTCCGTTACTTTTTAACACCGATAATATTTTCACTGCGAACGTTCCACAATTTCAAATGGAAAGAATTCTAACAATCCAATTTTACATAGAATAATAAATAACAAAATCTTACAATAGTAACTATACTAGATTGAAACCAAGGGAGCTATGCGGCCATATTGTCAAAGTGACACGGCTCCATCATTTATAATTCATTACATGACAACTGCTGAGTTATAAAACTTTAAATTAAGAAACTGGGAACCACTATGGCATATTTTTTTTAATTGCCGCCTTAAAATCCATGTTTCTTTTTTTTCCAATTTTTTAAAATATATGAATTGGGCAGCATTGGACATGCTTTTCAATATACAACTGACACCTAATATTCATTTGTATAGAAAAAAAAATGTTTGCAGAAAAAATCTAGGCCAGCCTGCTTCCCGTTTTCATTAAATTCTATTTAACATCGATCGTTTCAACTTTTAAAAGATTTTTTTAACAATTACATCTTAGCACTAGCACTACATAGCGAAACATTATAAAAACTAGTAACGAGCCCTGAAAAATCTTCAGCGAAATGTGCTTACAATAGATTTAGTTTGGAGATAAAATATCATTTCGAGACCAAACACTAAGAACAACAGCGTTAATTAAATATTTTTTTATCCATTAGCCTTCAAACAAGTCGTTTTATCTATGCCCGAGCTTTGACAGCTACACACGTCACTTTTCAACGTTATACCGGATCCACATGTTTGTGGCTTGCCGCAAGCTCCAAGCCTCCACAAATCACAAGCGCTTGCGGCAAATTCTCTTTTGTTCCCTTTGGCTTGTGCACGATACTGACACTGGTCGGGTCGGCCACAAGCCCTTGCAAACCTACGCAACCAAGACAAACTCTGTATCCACACGTTTGAATTTGTGAAGGCTTGCCAAGCCTCGGCAAACGTGCGGTACCGGCTTAACTATACATAGATCTATATGTGGGCAGAGTTAGAAAACGTATATTATTTTGACGATATATTAAAATTACGCTTGTAACGTCATAATGTGAAAAATCTATTGAATAAGTTTCAAATCCTGTATAAACGGCAATACCATTAAACTACACTAAACTAGCATTTCAAAACAAAAACTACATTGTTAAACATATTTATCATGCGATGAATTCTTTACAGAATTCACGGCCACTCGGGGAAAATATGAAAGTTCCAATTTGACACATATTATGGCACTCGCTAGTTTTGAATGTGTGTCAACAAAAAAAAACGCTGTCATTCCTGCCAAGAGATAAAATTGCGAAAAGGGAAAAAATGGCATTAGAACATTTGTTAAAACGGCCAATCCTTCTGATCTTCACTGTGCCTTTATGTGGGCTTCGCTTCATTAAATCTATATTTTTAGAAACAATTTCTTTTGGAAGCAAAATGGATATTTGCCAATTTTTTAACTATTTCCTGGAAAGTCATTTTAACAAATGCCATTTACTGCATAAGACAAAGAGATTTTTAATTTTTATACATGGTGATATAACTATTATATTTTGTATACATGCCGTTCAAATATTACATAGATCTTTATCAATGTACAGTTTAAATAAAATCAACAATTTATTGAGTTTTAAACTCAAATTAAATAATATTAAAAATAGTATCAACCTTTATTGCATAAAATATTTTGTTTCTCAATAAAATACATCTTAAACGATAAACCTTTTAGTATAGAGACGGACCAAAAGGAGGTATATAATATGTATTTTTCTAACAAAATTGATATCGATCTATGTATTATTTTTGGTTTTTATACCATAGTCCGTATTAAAGCAATTATATTTTTATTACAGTTACAGTAATAATTTTTTAAACTATATTTCAAATGGCTGAATCGCCACAAATCTACTAGTATACAAAAATTTCACACTTAAAAATACTGTAACTATAAAAAGATATAGCACTTCAAACAGATCAAAGGTAAATCACAAATATATGTACTTTAAGAATAATTTAAGCGTTTAAGCAGTTTCAGCTAAGTGTTTTCACTTTCAAATAAATATATAATGATGATTTTACTATCAGATATCATGAAACTAAACCTGCCTCTTTTAGTGCAAAATAATGAAGTCTGTGTTGCCTGTGCAATAAATTAAAAAAAATATATATATAACAAGAAACATTAATACCACAAAACTAAAATAGCATGTCTTCATTACAGATGATAATTGTGAGTCATATTAAACAAATAAGAAGGATTAAGAAAATTATTTATTACATTCAATGAATCCATTTTCAATGTTAAAAAAATATAATCACCACATTTTAGACTTACATTTTGATAATGCTCCATTGAAAAAAAATCTAATATTTAGGATATTTATGTTCATATATTATGTATTATGATTAGGAAAAAAACATTTCGCCATAGATGCATTAGTTATAGACTATACATTTTCCATATAAGAATCAAAATCTAAAATCAAAGATTGATTGTTAATAAATAAAACGAAGGCACCAAAAGAGGCAGATATATGTATGTGCACAGTAAAGGAAAGGAACACTATAAGGTCTTCATACACGAGTCAATAACTATCCTCGAATCTCAGCAACTTGCATTCACAACTGCTTACCATATTATATAGATGTCCATACTGGTTAAAATTTTATATCATTAACAGTTAATTGATTAAATTTGATAAGTTATTTATTGGTTAATTTATCCCGCTGCTGGGCACGGATCTCCTCCTCGAAATCAGGGGAGGAGGGTAAAAATATAAGTTAATATAATTTGATTATTATTTTATGGCAATGAAGTTGAATATTTGATCTTACATCTGCTAGTCGTATTAAGTTCATACATTTAAACCTGTTAAGGTTTTACATGGTAAGACTAAAAATATTTTTAAAAACTTATTTATCAGGATACGATTTTTTTAATACCCATAACTTCAATGATAAAGCTTTTCGCACATCACAGAAGTGTGAATACTTTTACGTGGCCAATTTGTAGGTAATCACTACTAAGTGATGAAGCTAAATAAATCCGTACATAAAAACTTTTTTGTGGTTTATTAAAAAATATATATATTAAACACCACTGAGTTCAATCTTTACATAATTTCCTGAATCTCTTACATTCCCTACTTTAAATTTAATATGACATTATGAAATAACTGAAGAGTGTCAGCCCTATGAAGCGTTTGTGTAGCGAGCCGCCGGCGTGAGTAATATATCAAAGGAAGCCGCCGAGACGTTATTTTGTTCCTTTCTTTTACAGTGGTATGTATGTGTGTGTGTGTGTGTGTATGTGTGTGTGTTTAGTTCCCCTCGATAGCCTTGGCGACGAACTCTATGAACCTCTTGCCGTACTGCTCGGGGTCGCAGGTTGAGATCCCGTCCACATTGCTGCCATATTTCACGGTTTTCGCCGCTTTCGCTGCCTGAATCGTATACAAATTATTGCAATTATATTACTTGTTTGATTTTTCTATGCCCTAAATAGGCAAACGAGGTTATGCGTTACCCTCCGTTTAGTTAAACTTCCCCCAAATGGACCACCGCGGACAAAAACCACATCAAACTTGACAGAAGAGCTGTCAATTGCGCCGGTACTATGTGAGCGAGAGATAACGGCTCTTACACACTACACTACCTCTCTATATTTCTACATCGAAAAAAATATCAATAAACTGATCCGTACTCTCTTCTTCATTGTTTCCGCCATCTTGCTTGCTTCCTTTTTTTTAGTATAGGAGGGCAAACGAACAGTCGAAGCCTTGCGACTATCGTCGCCCATTAACATCCACACAACCAGAGGTTATGCAGATGCGTTACCCTCCTTTTCCCTATCCCCCCAATGGGCCACCGGAAACTCACAAGCCGCACGAAACGCGACAGCATAACTGCCACTTTACGCCGGTATTATGTAAGCGAGAGGTTTCTCCCCGGTCGTGCCGGCCCAATTCGGCTACAAAGCAGCATGGCTAGTCCTCTACTGCTTCATCAGACCAACAGATTAAATGTCTCCATAAAAGGGAGACAGGACTTTACAGGACATCCTAAAACATTTATTTCCCCTGAAATAATGTACTGTTATGGCATATTTGGAGGCGAGCGCGCGGTCGGGGACTTTGTTTTAGTACAAAGTGTATATTATAGTCGTTTATTACCTGTTTCTTGACCCCGTAGTGTGTGAGGACGTCAATCAAAGCCACGAAGTATATTTCTTTCTTTGGTGCGCCTGTAAAGTTTATAGTGCATTATTTACACATTTACAAAAATTACCTCGTGTCTAATTGTTGTATTACACTAATTTTCCTGTGATCTATATCATATTTATATTGACGGATTAAATGAATTTTTCAAAGTTTTGATTGGCAACACCTTTTTGTTGACACCTCCCACCTTACCTCACCTTTTTTTGACAACTCCCACTTTTGTTCAAAAACCAGAGTCGCCGTCACGCGACTGAAGAAAATATTCGTAGATAATGTTGAAATATCGAGCTTAACGTACCTTCGTGCGAGGGTATGGCGTATATGTCGAGTTCGGGTATGATGCCCTCGTAGCGGCCGTAGCGGGGCCGCACGCGCCCGCCCGGGCTGTCGGGGGGCGTGTTGTAGCCCCACCTACATACGCCCACATATCATTATTATGTATATACACTTTGTGTTCGTGAGCTGTGCTATGCAAACTAACCAATATCATTACTTTTCTTATTAAGTATTTTAATTTTACCAATATTAGAATAAACAAGTTAAAAATATAGGATTTTAAATTAACATGGTTATTTTCATTATTTAAAGTATTTAAAACGGGATATTTACCATGTTTTTTAATATTGTTTTGCGGAGCTCGATAGTCTCGTGAACATGACATTCGTAGACAATGTCGAAATATCGAGCTCCGCAAAACAATATTAAAAAACATGGTAAATATCCCGTTTTAAATACTTTAAATAAGTTAACAATATTCATTGTGAAGGATTTTTAAAATATCTCAATCTCGCGGTAATCTATCTCATAAGTGAATTAAAATAGAATTTATTTACATAGACATTTTTCACATCTGCCGGACATGCAAAACTAATATTATATGTATACATCATCGACCACATAGCCCATAGCCTCCTAATAACAGGGGAACGGGTTCTGGCGACACATCTGACTTATAGTTCTGATGTAAGCCGTTTCTTATTTCCCGTTGCGAAATATATCCATTTCTTTTTAACGTTCTGTGATTGGTAATGTACGACCTTGAATTAGCTAATCACAGCATTGAAACCCCTTTCGTCTCACCTCAGCTAGTTGCCAGAATGCATTTAATACGAAAAATCAAACATTAGGAGTCTATAGGTTGTGTGGTCGATGGTATTCATATTGTCTTGCCTGTTGTCCGTGTCGCTGTCGGTGTCGGTGTCGTTCTCGGAGTCGGGCTGCTGCTCGCGCGCCGCCTCGGCCTCCGCCTCGCCGCGGCCGCACTCGTGCACGCCCAGCAGCAGCGAGTAGTCCATCAGGTGCAGCCGCGTCAGGAACTGTGAGCGAGACCAAACACGCTACATTAGAGCGAGATAGATAGACATCAGCTCGTAGACTCGAAACATTGCGGATAGAAATCAATATGCCTTGCTTTTCCTAGGACGCGATAGAGTAGTAATAGAGTTATTACTCTACTACTACTCTATCTAAGATAAGGCGGTTCGTCTCGGTTTTAGTAATTTCCTTCTTCCTCCAGGCCTTCCTTCCGAATTCACCAAATATTCAGACGGGCTAATTAGCACGTCACTCCCAACGCTAAAAAAAGCTTGAACATTTTTACTTTGTTTTCGAAACAAGTAACCTCACTTACTTTACACTCGACGTTAGACATTCCCGAGTATACGAATTGCTAAACCCAAGTAGTACTGCTTCCCAGAGACGTATTTGGTATGCCCGTGGCATCGAAGATAATAATGTAGCGTTAATGTTATGTGTGTTTGTATTAAATCAAATTGCGGAAAATTTGTGCTAGGACGCTGTACCGATTTTGCGTTCGGATTGGCCTACTATTACGAGCGGGACGTACACACAAGTCATGGGTTTGTTGAATTGCTATTACGTCAGTGACAACTATGACTTTTATTATTTGTATCTTATGACTCACATTTCTTCTCCATCTATTAGTTACAATATGCTCGATGGTCTGTTGTTTCTCCACCTACCCGAGCCTACTACTCGGTTCCTGTCACGTACCTCCACATCAGCGGTGAGTGTCTCCAGCAGCTTGTCCTTGGCGGCGTCTCCGATGTCGACGCGCACCCCCTGTTTGATGAAGTCGTTGTCCTTGAGCGTGGGCAGCTCCTTCTCCAGTTCCTTCTCGGACGCCTCGCGGTCCACCGTCGAGCCCTTCAGGTCGTATTTCCTACAATAACACATACATTTCATAAGTTATTTCATGTCGACAGATTCACGGTGTTTATCATCGTCGACACTTACATGTAGTGTATGCGGAATACGAGCTTGAAATCAGGTGAGGAGGTTTGGCCATAATTTACCGTTAACGCCCAATGCGGATTAGTGAATAATGCTCTTTTTTAATGTCATGAGGTTTCTTCACGATAGGTCAAAATTATATCCGTAAAAAAAAACGTTACAGGTACAATAGTGATATTATTAATGATGCTGTCGAATTTCCTTTTATAATATGAAATATCATTCACACCTCACAGTGTAAACATCTAAACGGCTTCTTATCTTGACAATAAAATAATACTCCTGATAAACAATATACATATATCGTAATAATCGATGTATGAATCCACTTCCTGAAAGGTTAGAGGTAGTCACCTATACAGTGTTATAATAATATCGACCCTTATATGTCCCACTGCTGGGCACGGGACTCCTCTGAATCCTCATCGATGCTTTGGCCCAATGCGTGTCAGTGAATCACATACCCTCAGAGACTTTCAATCTCATCAGGCATGCAGGTTTCCTCACGATGTTCTCCTTCACCGGTGAGAGATCGATGGTCTCATGTTTGGGTTGCACTTAGAAATTTAGAAAAAAAAACCATTTCAAGCCACCACAAGATCAAGATCAGCCTTCATCTGTCCTCTGCTGAACATGGGCCTCCACAATGAACGCCAAGACGACCGATCCCCTGCCACTCGCATCCAACACGGACCGGCCACTGCTCGGAAATCGTCTACCCATCTACGACCAAACACTTCGTCTACCTAAATGCGGCCTCCACTCTTGAACCTTTTTGGCCCATCACCCATGCGTACTTCTGAGTGTGTGACCAGTCCATTGCCACTTCAACTTTTTTTCCGAATGGACCTATGCTGGTGGCCTTAGGCCCTTTTACGCTTAATCGGAAGAGTATGAGGATGAAAACTCTAAGATGAGGAGTTGAGCCATCTGCTCATCTTAGAGTTGCCACTTCAACTTGCATATTCTTCGCATGCTAGGGGTAGCTTTAGAGATTACATTCCATCATTCGTCACAAATCGTTAATTTTGAACTATGTTGTAAGTGTATTAAGGGTGTGCGTACTGCGTGGGTATACAACGTACTTGTGTATGTTGAGATGGTTGGAGAACACATTCCTGGTGGCGACGAGATAGTGCTCTATTCCGTCCACGGTCAGCCGATACATGCCGAGGTACTGCGGCAGCAGCGTCTTGCCGTGCCTCTCCACTATATACTGCAGGGGAAAACAACACTTAACACAAGAACAATAAGATTGAGATATGATCCGGTCGCATAGCTCCCGCTGTATAGGTCGCATCTAGGATTGCCAGGCGTCCGGATATAGGCTTTTTGATCGCGTGTCCGGCCAAAATAAACGGTGACTGGCTTTTGTTAGCGATGCCAAATTAGTCTCATGCTAAGACTGTCTTGGCATTCGATTTTATCTATTAGTTCAGTAGAATTTAACAAAATGTATGTTTCTCATAAAATAAACCTTGGTTTTACATACAATTTCTTTGTCGTACCTATAAATACTGAGACGGAATTCTCAATAATGTTGGGTGTCCGGTCATTTACCCAAATGTCCAGCCAAGCTGGCCGGTCTGTCCGGCTTTTAGGTTTGGCGACCTGGCAACCCAAGTCGCATCTACCTATTATAATCCTCAGGGCTACACAGTGGAATACCTCAAAGGGAGATCTCCGACCGAGCCAGATGGCATGCTCGGTCAAGCCGAAGCCCACTAGATACCATATATGATATCACAGATTTATAAATAAAGACAAATGGAGCATGCCGAACACGAGAGTGACACCACCAAAGCGAATATAAATTCAAAAGCGAACACAATCTAATAGACGTTTAGAGTACCATGCTTTGAAACGTCACTCGGGTGTTCGGCATGCTCCATCTGTCTTTATTTATAAATCTGTGTATGATATCAGCTGTTGCATATATCACGACGAGCTGTATAACTCCGAGGCGCGATTCAAGATTGTGGCACCGTTTGGTTCGCAACAATACGGATCTGCCGGGCTACAGTGGTCTAAAATCCTCAAATACCCTTTGAAAGTAGATCGACCTGACAGACCCTAGCTACGCCAGTGTATTCGCCTATTACAAAAAACCCTCTTAACATGAAATCTGTATTTCCTCTTAACCACTTATCGTTCTATCGAGGAATATCGTGTTTTTCTGCGAATTCTGATCATCGATAGCCTTATCATGGGAACAATAATCCGATAACGACGCGGTACAGGACGTACATACCCGTTGTTATTGATTAGTCATTTTTTTAACATACTTTAGATAGCATACAGCGATTTTAATTTAAGACATCTATTTTTAACTCGCGACAGAAAACGAGTATGACTGCACAGGGGGCCTAGCCAAAATGTCATTAAGAAAGCGTTAGCGAAGTTCGAAAATGATAAAATGTATGGGGTTGACATAAGGCCGCGCTTAATCACGTGGTCCATCCTATACATTTTATCATTTCGAACTACGCTAACGCTTTCTTAATGGCATTTTGGCTAGGCCCCCTGTTAATATCAAATAGGTGAACCGATTTGGACGAGGTTTCTCTATTTAAACTATTTGAAACCGGATATTTACCATGTTTTTTAGTGTTATTTCGCGGAGCTCGATATTTTGACATTGTCTACGAATGTCATGTTCACGAGACGAGGTTTTCTTTATTCGAAAGCAGATTTTTTGGCAGTGATTATTGACTTTATCAAAATCGGTTGACGTTTCAAGGGTATCCGTTGTCGGTTCTTTTACTGTGGTATATCAAAATTAAATTCGTTATAGTCATCATCAGCCCTAATCCATCCACTGCTGAACATAGGCCTTCAATGAACACCAAGACGACCGATCCCGATCTTAATCATAAAACTATACTTATATTTCATTTCTAAACGTTGGTTGTCTTTTGCACTACATTTAAACTTTTCCTTCGAATCTAAACGTAAATTGTAGCGACCGATAAGCGCCAGTCCTGAATCGCGCTATCGGAATTCCAGCGTCCGACTGCTATATATACAACACCTGACACGATAGCTAGCGAACTTCAACCTGTAGGGCTATTTTGTAAGGTCGTTTTCGAATCTCGGAAGCGGAAACCGCGGTGATATGACGAATTTGTATTCCTTAAAACTCGACTGTCTGTCTATACCAATAAAGTTCACTTTCTAAGTGAACGTAAAGTGAACTATCACTCAGATGAAGCTCGATATCGAAATGGTTTCTTACAGAATAGCCCTACTGACCGAGGATTTCACCTCACTCGGTCAGAGATCTCCCTTTGAGGCCTTTCATCATATATCCCACATAATTCATTAACTCAACATTTATATGTTATTTTAGTTACTACTACTACTATATAGTACATAATATAACATAATACACTTTGGTTTCTACTCACGGGATGATAATGTTTGAGGAAGGAGTGCATTCTCTCCACCTCCTCGGAGGTGAGGGTTTTAAGTATGAACAAGCGGTCATAGCTCTGGTAGAACTTGGCGCCCGACTTGCCGGAGGAATCGTCCGGGATCGGCTGCGACCTGCAAACAATGGATTCTCTTTAAATCATTCGTATCATATCAAAAATAAAACCCTTTTTGTGTACATCACGTTTATTGCTTTTACATATAATTTAAGCTTTTATTTTTAATAATTGCAAGGTATTTTTAGACACGCTTATAGAATTTTCTATTTTTACACGTATAATGCACATAAAATAAAATTATATACATATAGACTTTGAGACAAAAGAAGTATTATCTGTATAATCTGCAGTGATTTATCATCTCACAAAGCATTTTATACATTCGTAAATGTCTTACGTGTAGCTGTTCAACTCGATAAAATATATACAAATTATATTTTGAAACTATATACATTTATTTGTAATCAGTCTACACCAAAATCAAATATGTTCGAAAACTGTCTTAAAAAAACTAAAAACATGGATACCCTAAGTAATTTAATACCCGTGTGAAATGTATATATTTGAATGTCTTTATCAAAAGGAAACTATTTTTATATTCGGTACACTCATTTAGAACTATGATGCTGGAGTCTGCTGGACATCACAATAAATATGTTCATATTTTGTGAATACTCACCTATCATTTCGCCTTAGATTATGCGATGCGCCCTTCTGCATCTGCCGTCCTACTTATTTTATACTTAATGCACAAAAAATGTTGTTTAAGACAGGAGCCGTCAAGCAGTGAAATTACTGACACAAAAACCTACCAATAGTTTAAAAAAAAATTAAAAGGCAGTATAGCTCTAATACGATATAAAACGGTTACCCGTCTTCCGGCTTTATTACTGAAAGAGCAAATGTTGATATTCTTTGGTGAATACTTATTGGACGGCTCTTCTGCTTGTTCCTCTATTCCATCGAGCATATAACCGAAACAGAGCGGGTTTTTATGAAAACGAATTCAACCAAATTAAGGCTGCAACGCTGCGACGGTTCTGCGCGTATTTGGCACACAGATTACTGATTGGTTGTATTGCTATTAAGTTAGTGGCAATTCACTGACTAGTTTCGGCTCATATTACTACTTTATCCGGTTGTATGCTTGATGGTCTATCAATACCGACTTGATGCGACGGAGAAATTACGATACATACAGAATATATAAACCCCGACCTCACCTTCCCTTCTTTTGGATTTATACACGTAGTTAAAAATATATATATTTAAAAAAATGTAGATGCAACGATTTAAACGTCCTCTTTGCATATTAGACTATTTATCACATGTAATTATTATCGTGCTTTTGTTACTATTAAATGTACACTCTGAAATTAGTCAATAACAGGTTACAGTAGGATGATCTAACAGAAACGGGGAAACAAAATCCAAATCATATTCATTGACACACTAAAAACAAACAAAACTGTTTGAGTCACAAATATTTAAATTTGTGATTTCGTTTTAGGGAGGGATTTAGTAAATTTGTCTCTTTGCATTACACAAAATAAAATTGAAGTCTGTTATGATATGTCCATCCTAGTATTTAGTACTGCTTGCTATTTCGAAATTATATTTAAAAAAATCTCCTCATTCAAAAACAATATCAGGTAATTTGGTTTTTTTTTAACTTTCAATAATTTTACGCTAATCTCACACAATATGTTAATAAACATGTAAATTTATTCAAAATGTGATTTAATTATGAATTCTTTACAATTTATCCATTCATCAGACATAAAATATGACTAAAATAATATTTTATATTTCATTTTACCATCTTTCCCACCCTGTGCCGGTAAATACAAAGAATTACTAATGGCATGTATAATCATACCAATCCAGTTTTTTTAATCTATATTCTCGGTCAATCAAAGGTTTAGGTATAATAAATGGCTAGATCACGTTATAATCAAGTTATAATAATGATTTTTGATGACACTTCAAAAACTATTATCAGTGCCTTTATCATCTTAAAATTATATTTCGAAGCAATAAAGCAAAAAAAATACCTCAATAACATGAGTAAACGTTTCTTAAAAATTTGACTTAATGATAAAAATGATGATAAGAAAACTAATAAACGATATTATTGTATTCCATATTTCAATACACCTTACCTATTATATTATAGCTTGTGTAATAAGTGTCACATCTCAAATAAAAAAAACAGTAAAAAATATCCCAGTTTTATCAGAAATTGTACTCACCCTAACACTAGGCATGAAGTAGTGTATATGCAAAGTGCGTGAATAGAATTTACATTGTGTATTAAGTGTATTAAAAATATATAAAAAACACTGCAACGCAAACATGAAGGGGGTAAGGGCATCGGTAGGGCGTGTACAGGTTTGGTAAAAGACAAAATAACCCTATTGCAAAGGATCACAAACTTCAATCAATCTCATAATAACATTACCACTTTGAGGGTGCCTGGAGGGGGGCACGAAGCCAGTGAGAGTGGTATGCTGATGATCGCCGTGACAATTCATAGGCACACTACATGTTAAACAGCATTTAGTAAAACTCCGCTGACCTCAGTCTTTTTATCGTCAGGCTACACTTGACAAACGCACTGGCATCGTGGAAAATCCTCTCATGATTTTTCGTGTCACCAACCCCAGACGGCGCGGTGGCAGATCTTCTGAGCATATTTTTAAGCCGCTTCGTCACCCGCGGGCAGAGGTAGTTATCTGGCTTTCTAAACCTAGGGACAGGACGGGAAGGAGACAGGATGCCAGTCCGATAAAGGATTTAAAAAAATAAATATAAAAATATATAGTACTTGATATATAGATTATAATTTGTTAGCAACACGTGCCTTGGCCGTGTGAATTACATAATTTGGATTAACTAAATAATTCTTACCTTGTGAGGGATTCCTTGTAATCTATATCGTCAATTCCGAACCTCTCCCTGAGGTTTCTGAATACAAGAGGACAATATTCCTTCACCTTGAAATGGGAAGGCATATTCTCTCTGGAAGCAATAAAAACACTTGTGATGTTGCCTTATACAGAACATTAGAACTTTGGCAACAACAACTTTACTATAATTGTCATCATATTATAATCCTCTTGAACAAATACATTTTCTATATTGTCATTAATTGTGGAGTTGTCCTACTATAAAAATTATGCTACAATACATATTAGAATTTTCAATGCATTATCATTTAAGCATGCTTTATTGTCAGAATTTTAACCTTCTTTCCTAAATAGGGATGTTGACACATGTTACAAATTCATGTAAAGTTATGTTTTACATATTAAATGCAGTATTTGAAAACCTAAAATAACATTTAAAAAGTCTACTTATTTGTCTTAAAATTTAGAAAATTAATTTAAAATGCGTTATTTATCATGCATGATCACGTGACTGTGAACGCCAATAAGGCGATGACGTCACTGAACATTGAGCTAAGTACAAACTCACCTAACATAGCGCGAGTTCTGAATGCGGTGTGTGACGTAATGACGCTTGGAGCGTTTCAAGGGCGATTTTAAAAACCATTTTTCTTTATTTAATTTTTTGTTAAAATTGGACATATTTCTTTACAAAAGTATTTTTTTCGTGTTCATATATAGTATACCTATCAAATAAAATCAATTACAAAAATTAGTCAACATCCCTATTACTTTGTTTAAAAAGAGGCACCATCCTATCTACAGATATTTACTCTGGAAATGCATTTAAATATTTCTTTGTTGGTATAGATTGCAGTCCATCTGCACTCAATAATAATTAAATTACAGAAGTTCTTTAAAAATGTTTTGATTACTAATAAGATTACAATCTTTTATTGGCAATCATTAAAAAATACTATTGACAAGATACAACCATAAGAATAGCAATTATTTAATACCTATTAATATTGAGTTGGTAGGAAATAAAAATTTTAAACATAAAATATACTGACTTGTTAAAAAGGTGATTATCCACCTTGAGCTTGGAGTATGCTCGGAAATCATCAGGCAATAGCATAACTGGTATTGAAACATGACTCAGCTCGTTGATCTAAAAAAATTACATATTTTTAGTAGTTATAGTTATAGTTATTATAATAGTTAAGAAATACTTATTCTTACAAACCAATCATTTTTTTAATCAATTATTGAACAAATCAATTATTTTTGTAAACTAATACAAACAGTATTACTATAAAAAAATAGCAAAGTAACATAGTATATATAAGACATATATCCCACTGCAGGACACAAATCTTCTCCTCAAAATCAGGCGAGGAGGGTATTATTGTTATATCAGCAATACACTGTTCAAATGCAGGTTAATGAACTTCTCATACCTTCAAAGACTTTTAATTTCATAAGGCATGAAGGTTTCCTCACAAGGTTTTCCTTCACCGGTCAGCAAGTGATGGTCTCATGCTTAGTGCACTTAGAATTTTAGAAAACTTAAGGCACAACTGGATGATCAAAATCAAACCCAGTCTCCCAAGAGAGTGAGCTATACCCACTGGACCATTGCCCATACAATTATGTAAAAATAGTAACTATGTAAAATATAAAATAGCAGTAATCCTGTAAAATCTTAGAACTATCAATGTTCATATTATTCTAAGAGCATTGGTTCCCAAAGCGATCTATATTGACCCCCAGGGTCAAGAACATGTACATACATAAGAACAATACAATAGAAAACAATTAATAACATTTGTTTTCAGTTGTAGGTCAATTTAAGAAACCTTTAATTAGTGCAATCGATGCAGCCTCTCTTTGTTTGACTACCTTGTAGTATGTGTACTAAGAAACACATAGCATGAGCAACCAGCTTATGTGGTCGAAAGTGAAAGTTTGATGTTTGAAAAATAACAATCCCAAAAAAAACCTCATTTACTAAAAACTAGCTTCATTTCCAGAATAACTGTATAATGTTGAAAAACCCACAGGGGTTTGTGCATGCACCAAATCATTTCAGTGAAAATGTACAATAATATGTAAAACATAAGTTATATTTCATAACTTTTTCAATGTCTTTTTCATATATTTTATTTATAAAAACAGGTCTAGAGGGAGTTTGTCGAATATGCTATTTGTATGATTAAACTTTTTACTTGGTAGACTATTTAGTTGCCTTATTTAATTTTTTAACTTAATTTATTTATAAAAATAAAAGTTATAAAACATTCTTAAAGTGGCTTCTTTAAGTGCATTTTATTTATTTTTGTTTCGGTTTAGAGTGTCAACTAACTTAGCAAAATGTCTAATATGTAGATAAATTGTTCATATGAATTGAGAACACGCGAAATAGATATATAGTACAATTAATTTGGCACTTCGCATTTATTGTAACGCATATTATTCGACTTGGCTTTAATTAGAGGGCGAACAATAACTAATTGACGAACTGCCAATTCTATCTAATAGCATACTAATAATTTCATATTAGAATTCACAAATTGGGAACTTATCACACTACGGTGCAAAATATAATAAACAATAATTATTACTGCGATGAGGGAATTAGAACGATCAACGAGCAAAACAAAATACGTTACCGTGTGATTAACACCCCACATAAAAACAGACAGTAAAGGTTCATTAGCACGAAATAATTTCACTTTTTGATGTTTAACACGAATATGTTTCTTTTTCAATTTGCTCAATCCAGTGGTAGGAACGGACATTTTGGATTCGTATACAAGGTTCGGCGCACCTCCACTTTATTATACTGAGTTCAAATGATTTCTGTTAAACCATTTCGATTAGGGAAAAAGATTTTTATCGTCCGAAAATATGATTAGATTAAAAATTTACACAAATTCATACAATGCCCATCAATAAGGCGAACGGCTTTTTGACAATTGAAAATGTCGGACTGCGGACAGTCTTATTATATCTTCTTTTTTTTTATACTGCAACATAATTTACAATGTTTTTTATGAACACTATTTCAATGTATGTAAATTATATTAGATCTACTGAGCAAAAATATATGTATTATGGTGGGATTCAAAAAATAATTTTATCCTTTTTTTTAACCACTAATTTTATTAATAAAATTGGAATACGCAAAAAATCTCAAAATACCTTCCTGTAAAAGGACAGCGCAAACACATAATTTAAGAAATGTAATCTTCCTCATTACAATAATAATATGATGTATTGTTACTATTATAATTTTAAATCAAAAATTTACTGTATCATGTATACCGAATCCACACATTTGTGGTTTGCCGCAAGCCCCAAACCTTCACAAATCACAAGCATGTGGACGCATCGCAAGCGCTTGCAGGAAATTCTCTTTTGTTTATTAGATTTTAGAGTTTATTAAATTTATAAAGCGCTTGCGAGGCGTCCACATGCTTGTGACTTGAGGAGGCTTGGAGCTTGCGGCAAGCCACAAACGTGTGGATCCGGTATTAAAAAGTTAATGTGTGTATGGGCGTTTTCCAATTACAGCACAAACGCGCATTGTGCGGCACAATGCTCAAAGTTGGTGTTCCAATTACAGCACCGCATCGCATTTTTAAGCTCTCTTAAAAGTACCAACTAATAACAATATAGTGCGTTTTCCAATTACCGAGCATAATGCGACTCAGTCCCGCACAATGCCGCACAATGCTGTTGCTTAATTGGAACACGATAGTTTTAAAATGCGCCAGCAGGGTGCGCTAAGTTCAGGGTAGAATAAAGTTGGCAATAACCTTATTAATGTAAATAAAGTGGTATACATAATTATTGGTTGAAAGCTATTTACGGTTATTTTAAGTTATTTGGATTTTGATTATTTAATTAACATTTTTTGTTTTGAGTATTATTTTTTTAATGAGTTCTAAAACAATTATATACCTTTCGATTAAATCATCTCTTTATCAACTATTGCATATCATCTGATATGTACGTATTTTAAGAATTCATATTTTGGACTTTTAAGCATTTATACTATATAATATAATAGCAGCGCCCCGCGGTTTCACCCGCATACTTCACATTTCCGTGGGAATGCAGGCATAAATCATAGCTTATATGTATCGTTTTGGTGTATATGAGCTATATTATTATAAAGTTTCAATAGAATCCATTCTTTTCGTCAGAGTTTTTACGTGAAAGAGTAACAAACATCCATACTTACAAACTCTCACGTTTTTAATATTAGTAAGATTATCAAAACGTTTTTTGTAGATGAACTTGAAACATTATAATAATATTTTTGTGCACGTACGCGTATATTTTTTAACAATAAATAATATTACTAACGATAGTATTTAAATAAAACATTTCGATAAATGAACAACTTAAAGAAAAAACACTTGTTAATTTTCTGTCACAGTTGGCCAATTGCACGTATTTCGCGAAAGCACTACTTTTATGAGAGCTCAAAAATGCGATGCGGTGCTGTAATTGGAATACCAACTTTGAGCATTGTTCCGCACAATGCGCGTTTGTGCTGTAATTGGAAAAGGCCCAGTGACGTCAAGGGCGTTTGCCACGGGCCACAGTTCCTGCACAGACTATAATATAATATGTATTTTTCGACAAACATAGTAACATGGCTTTTGGTCTTAGCTGGTTCCAGCAGGAACAAATAAGAATTCAAATTGTCATCTGTCAATGCCAAAATTGGCCGCTGTCCATCAAACTTTTTCGGCATTTACATAGATAATTTTAAAATATTTAAATTTAATCACCGAAAGGTAAGTAGAGTTTAAATGAGCATGGATTTTATCTTAATTATTATTTATGAGTATTTTTTCGATTTTTTTTCAAGTAATACATTATTCTGGCATTATTATTATAAATTAATGGTAGTAAATAAAAGAAAAGCATTGTATTAATTTTTTACAGAGTCTTGATGAAGCGACAGTGATTTTGCAGTTCATGTTAATACTGTGCTGAAGGGAATAAAACAAACTGATACGTAACTAAATAGTCAGTAGAAATGACTGTTCCAAGTCCATTTGTTTACTGGGCACAAACTGATAAAACTGTATCGCTTAAAATTGACTTAAAAAATGTATCAAAGCCAGACATTTCAGTTGTTGAGAACAATATTAAATTTGCTGCTCAGGGGGTAGGTGCTCATGGTGAAAGTAGATACGAATTTAATTTAGATTTGTTCTCTCCAGTTAAACCTGTAAGTATAAATTTTTATGAATTATGAAAAACAACTGTTAGCTCGTAAATTCCTAATAAGAGCCGTGAACATAAATAAGTTCATAGGCAATAAAAAAAAACCATTTTTATTCAATACTTATTAATATTTAAATATCAACATAATGTTCAACTATTACTCTTAGATTCACTCATCCTATTCATATGCCACAATGCAGAATATGCTATTAAAAGTAATATCAAGCAGGATAAAGGTTTAATACCTATCCTGCTTTAAGGCAGTTGGACAGTTCCAGATTGACTCTGGTTACAAATTACATAGCCAGTTTCGTGAATTATCGAAACTGTTGTAAAATAAAGATGGAATTTTACTAAAATGTTCACTTAGTAACAACACTGCATAAACAAATATAATATGTATCAATAAAATAAATTGAAACAGTGATTCAATTGCTTGTGATAATTGTAACGCTATCCAAGCCTATTTCTCTCAAACAAAATGTTAGTTAAGACATGGCATAAGGTGCCGTCCCATATCCAATCTAACAATACATGGATATAATTTCTGCACAGTCAACTCTTCTTCCCGAACATGTCACTGGAACTCCTTGTAATTAGGTGTGCTTATCAACCATAAACATCATAGTTTTTTTGCAGAATATCAACGATGGCGATAGAACTGTGGTACGAATTTTTGAAAACAGAGTTGATGTGCTACTGCAAAAGGAGAAGGAAGCCTGGTGGCCAAGGCTGACAGCACAACCACAGAAGCCTGCATGGTTAAAGGTAAACAAGTGAAAATCTAAGAAACAATTTCCATGCTATAAATAAAAAAGTTTAAAGCTTAAAAAATAACACCGGCTTTAAAAAATAACACCCTATTTTTAAAGTCTGTAAACTACATCACCTGGTGCATAGTAACAAAATGGCTTCGTGGCAAGTAGGAATGTTGAAAGTATTACTCATACAGTAGCTATTACAGATTGACAATTCTTTAAAAATAAAATATGACATAAAATCAATTATGTGACGACAAACACCAATGACGTCACTTGTTCTAAAGCAAACCATGTAGTATAGAAATAGTTCTATACTCCATGAAACAAACATTACCAAGCGCTGTCAAGTATCAAAGGTAAACATGGCTAGGCTTCGTGGTTAAGTAATTATTAAGTAACAGCAAACATTAATTATTGTAAAAAAATGTTAAGATATTATATTATATATTTTTTATCAATAATTCCAAACAGTCTTTACGGAGAATGTGTGAGTGTACGCATATGCATGCATATAACACCGCTCTCCTTGCACTGAAATTCAGTGTGTGCAAGTGACTGAATATGCTTACACTTGCATCATTGCATGCACCATTTCCGGGCGAAACGTGCGTATATTGTGGTGGTGGTGTTTTATTGTGGTGTGTGGTGAAATATCTTTAATATAAATATGCATTAGATGTATTTAAGCAAAAGTTATTGGTATTTAGTCCACCATTACATATTCATAAATGATTTAAAAACATTCCTAAAATTGTCAACATCACTAAACAGAATATAATAGGATATTATATTTTTCTTATCGTAATCAAACAGCCTCCTCGCCTGATTTCGAGGAGGAGACCCGTGCCCAGCAGTGGGACATAAAGGGTTGATACTTTACTTTTTTACTTTTAATCAAACAGACTTTAAATCTGAGTCCATAACGGAAATCACAAGAAAACATTTTGTAAATTATATTTAAATTGCATAATTCTTGTCATAATTACACTGCAGGTTATACCTTGCATTGTTTATTTAATCTTATACATTAATCATAAGAATAATCTTAATATGATGTAGTCATGATATTTTACGAGCCTTTTAAATATATTTATTTTTTTCTCCTACGTTTTTGTAAGTTAGTCCAAAAGTTTTATTTGATTTCAATTCGATTTATCAATAAGTTCCTAAATATATAATTAAAAAGATTTTTGGCTCAACACCCATTTTTTTAAAATATTTTATACCTTTCTCGAAATCCACTCTATCCATTGGTGTAAACAGCATGAAAATCTATTACGTAGTTTTACTACGAATTCGTACTGCACTACGTAACATTGCAATTCGAAGTTGACCGTAATCACTATCTGCCTTTCCTTATTATCAAGAAGCTTTTTTTGTGAATTCTAATTTGCATAATTTCCACGGACATAATGTTGGCACAGCAGTCAAAAAGATCATTTATACAATTAAGTAAAAATATATACCTACTTACGTTAAAAGTACAATGGGATGGATTGAAAAAAAAAGATGTGTAATTCTTTATTTAAGAAAATTGGTAGTAGGTAGGTACATACGAAAGCACTTAGTTTACATATAGCTAGAAGTAGTATCATTTTTGTGTACGAAAAGGTCTCACATTTGACTAAGAGTCCTTTTTTTATCAGTATCACGAAATTTATGCATCTACATATAGCGGGGATCAGTAATGGAGCTCCGTATCCGTATTCGAAATTATAGGATATCATAAATAACAAGACTATCCGTACCCGGCATCGACTGCAGACGAAAAACTAAAGTTTCGGATATTAACGGACATGCGGAGTCTCTAGAAATTACGAATGTTGCTTATTGTTGAATTAATTTTAATGTTACCTATTATGTATATGTATGTATAACACTTAATGAGTAGCTGAAATCAAGAATTACTTTTATGACTTATTTTTAAATCAAATCAATCAAATCAAATGAAGTGAAATGAAGTGCTAATAAATTCAGATCATTTCAATCTACATTGTGCTATCCGTATTTAATCCGTAATTATTTATTATATTATATTAGCTGCCCCAACAGACTTATTTGTGCCAAAAATACCAATATCGCTATTAATAAAATTAATTTTAAATAAAAACCCAAAAACCGACTTCAAAACTATACTTACATTAATTTATGTACAACTAAAAAATTTAAAATAATATTGAAGTACTTTGAGGTGAAGTAGAAGTATATATATACTATTTAAAATTGGGTATTTTTTGATTATATACTTCTACTTCACCTCGAAGTACTTCAATATTATTTTAAATTTTTTAGTTGAAAAGTTTACCCTTAAAACCCACCCCCTCTCTACCCGAACTCGGATCGCCCGTAATTAATTTTTCCTTTCATTTTTATCATATTCCCCTTCTTTTCTAATGAGTTTCATCCTACCGTGATTTTCCTTCTTTTTTTGCCTTTTTTGAAGGCATTGGCACCGGTCTAATAGCTATAAAATCCGTAATAATTTACTACTTTCATAACTAGTGATTTTCGCATAAATATTAGAAAACATTATTATTGCTTAGTAAATTCATTTATGTCTATGTAAATTGTCGTGGTCATGCTAATTTATAATTACCTATGCAGTGTATTTAAAACAAGTTGTAATTTTTCCATTTATTTTAGTTGTTTTTTTTACAGTATTATAAGTCGTTATATTCAAAATTGTTTAAGTATTGTCCTTGTAGTTGCATAGTGAGTTAAAATATTTTGTATTTTATTTCACGTGAAGAATGTATCACGTTTATTAAAATTCACACATAAGGAAGAAACAATAGAGACATTTAATAATACGTTTTAGTTATATATATTGCAAAACGCAACTGTTTATATCTTTCAATGATGTGGCGCCGCTCCGCTGAAGCCTGCATGTTCCGACTCGATGCCTAAAGGTCATCGACCTTCTGATTACACAGCTGGCGGGGGAAACCCCCACGTTTAAATACAGAGCCTCGCGGGAAAACGTGAAGTACTACTGGGGTTGCCCGCTATAATATAAAAAACACGCTATATTTGTTAATTATCTAAATATTTAAAATTTATTTTTACTGATGTTCTACTGCTGACGTATATTACGGACATATGAGTAATTCCACGGCATTAATTTGTTGATTAGTGACACGACTTGTTTCGTATAATTATTTACATACAATCGATTGTTTCAGCTGTAATAATATCATTATCAAATATTAATATCGATACGAGCGTATTATCTATAGTATCTGTTACTTATTTATTACGTAATTTATAAAATACAAAATGTCTAGTCTACGTCTTAATTAAAATAGTAAGTTAGCTCAAAAAAATACTCTCTTTATTGATCTTAGTGCATGTTAAAATAAGCGTGAAGGTAAGATGACAAAATGATGTATCGATATTGAATCGTGTAGATATTTTAGACCTCTTATTTTTCTGCTATTTTATTTCGATATATCAGACCCTTTTTATTAATAAGCAAGCTGAACCCGGCAAACTGCTGCCCTGGTTTCTGCTCTGCCTGTACCTTGCCTCAGCATAATCATTTTATTATAGAAACCTTGCCCCGACGATAATCCGACAGCGAAAAGAATTATCTAATTATGTTGCAGTGGTTCTAAGGTTATGGGTGTAGGTTTATACATTTCGACGATTCATTTTAATTTTTTATTTGAAAGAAAGAAAAATATTTGTATTGTTCCCAAAAACATATTATATACAAGACAGATTTTTTTATTATGTCTTGATTTAAAAAAAAAATATTATTTGGATTTGCAAACTGGCAGATGTTCATGATCCTAAGTAGGCGACGTCGCCGGATGAACGGAAACTAGTTAATCTGGAACCCGGGAGACTTATCCATGTGTCGCCTATCCTGGGAGATAAGATGCGAAGTCTCGTTGCCAGCATTACACTGCCTGAATCTCCCTTCTCTCCGAAAGACAGCAAGGCTGTTTCATGGGATAAACAAGATGGTGGTACCCATGCAGCCGAAAGTTTCCCACCGTAAGGAACATACGTAACATTTATAAGAAATTGTTACGAGCTAAATTGTATTTTGCAGGTAAACTTTGATCTGTGGAAGTCCGAAGATTGTGACAGCGAGGACGAAGCGAGAGACGTGATGAAGGACTATCCCGGGATGTACGATATGTTGCAAAAGGAAGAGATGGGATACAGGAGAGGTGAGTGACCTATTTTTTTTCTTTATCGCCTGTAAATGCGCTTAGGCATCCCGCGGGCGAGTGGGTCTCCTCAAGCGAGTATGTGGGACTCGCTGCGCCCGAAAGATGATAAGTGGACGTAGCTCTACCCACTAAAACCCGGCGAGTGCCACCAATGCCGCCTTTGGTGAGGTGCCCCGGATCTGCAAGCAACAGGGCACCTTGACGGCTAGTCAGTACCCCGTATCACAGAACAACCCCTCCCAACGTCGGGACATTACAACGTGGCGAGGTTTCCGTCCTCGCCGCTTGCCCCCTGCTCTTTTGCCTCCTCTTCTTATAAGAGGGGTAAAAAGAGCCCCCTTCGAGTGACCTAATATGGCATTTCATCATCATCATCATCAGCCTTTATCCATCCACTGCTGAACATAGGCCTCCCTCAATGAACGCCAATTATGGCATTTACCATTATTATAAATACAAATCATGCCGGATAAGAGAAACCTTAATATATTCCAGAGGACCTAAAGAAGGTGTACCTGGTGGTATACAACTTGTTCCAATTCATTGGGTTCGTGTACGTGCTGGCGGTGATGGGCGTGCGGTACGCCAAGCTCGACTACGACTCCGTGCCCACCACATACGAGCACGTGGGGCCGGCCATGAAGTTCCTACAGCTAATCATGTTCCTCGAGGTCATGCACCCCATGTTCGGGTACACCAAGGTGAGAATACTAACTTATTATAATGAAACAAATTTTAGGGATTTTATCGCGGTCTATCCCCTGACCAGTCCTCCCGTGACCATGGTTGCTGTAAAGTACACGAATCGTCGGGCTCATAAAAAACCAAATAAACCACCATAAAATCCGTAAAAGTTGTTTCATTATAATGAGTGAAATTCACGTAAACATAAGAAAACAATAATACTAACTTAGTTCCGCAGGCGGTATAATAAAAGCACCAGTTGATCAGCCAATATGACAATGGACAGAATATTCTTTAGCAGAACCCCGCGGTTTTGCCAGCGTTCTTCCCATTCCCGTACGAGTATGGGGATAAATCATAATGCATGTATTAATTTGATGTATGACCGCTATTATTTTAGTTTTATTAAAATCCATTCAGTAGTTATTTGTAAAAGAGTAACAAACATTGATACTGGATACATACAAAATTTTACTTTATATTATTAATAGGAGTTTTATTTAGGAGATTTCATAATGTTTACAGATGCTTGTAAACATTTTGAAATATTTTAACAACCTTTTTACCATGCGCAATGGTTGTCACAAAATGCTTAGTACTACTATGTTATTAAAGAAAAATCCTTTTTTTTTTTTTAATTTTTTAACAGCACGTTAATATCCGGCTCGAAGGATCAGAAAAATAAATGCGTTATCGTTACCATAATTCTGTCAATATTATTTTAAATGGTAAATCGTTAAATAAAGATTCGCATAGCTAAATTCACCTCAAATGATAGATTTAATCAGAGACGACATAAGACGGAACGAAAACATTTAGCCCTAATTCAGACATGGCTAGAACAGAACTCTTTTAAAATCCGTGGAACTCACGCTGGACAATCGGAAACCGTGCAGTTCCTGCCTAGGGCCTAAATGTATAAAAGTAGTACGTCCTACGGCTGGGCAAAGGTCTCCTCCTCGAAATCAGACGAGGAGGGTAATGGGCTATAGTTCACCGATGCGTTGGCCCCATGCGGGCTGGTGAACTTCATATACCTTCAAAGATATTCAATCTTATAAGGTTTCCTCACGATGTTTCTCTTCACTGGTAACAATGTTGATGAGAGAAAGTTGCGTTCTTAAATGAAAACATTTCATATAAACAGGATATAGCAATTTATTGTTAAAAATAATTGCAGGGTAGTCCGTTAATGGCTTTTATGCAAGTGGGCGGGCGGGCCTTCGTGCTGTTCGTGATGGTGGAGGCTGAGCCAAGGATGCACACCAAGCCTGTCGTCTTCTACCTGTTCCTGGTGTGGAGCCTGGTGGAGGTTGTGAGGTTTGTACACGAGCCTGTGACTATGGTATTCGAAATATTGATATGCCTATAGTAACCAGTTAGGTTAGGTTATATCCCGACGTTAGCATTGAACAATGAACAGTCATGCTTGATGTAATGCGCTTTTTTTAACGCTCGCTATAAAAGCGCTCGAGCGGACGGGGCCTTATTTTGACAGAAAATTGTGTTGTATGTGGATTGCGTTTTTAAAATAGCCATCAGTCGGCATTCAATGGAGACAGTACATACGACATTTCTGTGAGTCACGATTTCAGATGACCTGACCTCGCTAGTGACTAGATTCTAGTTTAAGCGTTTCACAGCTTTGCAATTTTTGCTTAACAAGAGTTATTAGAATGACTTAATTTAATGGTGATTTTGACATCTCAAACCACTTCGCCTTTAAAGATCAGGTGATAAGGATCAGACAGGTGGAAGTGAATAGACAATGCTCTCGATTATAAATATAGTCAGTGTTATTATAGAATTAGTTTTTGACGTGACATGAACGTCTAATAACTCGATATTACGGGCAGCATGCACGAAAAAAATGACGTCATGTCGCGTTCTGCAATCGAGAGCGCGGCACGAACGAGAGAGAGGCACGATCGACTCAGATCGGTTTGTGCTGCATGTAATGTTTGATGTTGACACGTCAAACTACCGTCCGTAAACCGACTTTACAGACAACCAATTTTTTTAATATTTTCTCATAATTTCAGATATCCATACTACATATTTCAGCTGTACAACAAAGATGTTTACATACTCACATGGCTGAGATACACCATATGGATACCACTCTACCCGCTGGGCATACTCTGCGAGTCAATAGTCGTGCTACGGAACATGCCATACTTTGAAGAGACCAACAGGTTCACTATATCCTTACCAAACGAATGGAACTTTGCATTCCACATGCCAACCTTCCTGCGGGTATACCTGTTGCTGCTGACATTCCCCGGCATGTACGCTGTCATGAGCCACATGAGAAAGCTCAGATCGAAGAAGTTAAAACCAAAGATTGTTATAAAGAAATGTAAATAATATGGTTGTGACTTTGTAAATGGACTTTATTATTTGTGAATGTGACATAGTTTAGGACTGATTTATATTTTGTTGTTTATATACCAGTTCAGTTGCAATATATACAGGCTATATAATACATCTTGTTAAATAATTTTAGTGATCAGTTTTTTTTTTTTTTGGTAAAATCTGATGTGTTAATCTGAGTCCAATGCTGCCTTCAAGCTAATGTAAATGACCAAATCGACCTTTTTATACATTCATCGTTTTGTTTTATTATCTGTATTTCTCTTAGGGCCTGTTTCACAATCTCCCTTTAAGTTCCCTATAGGCTATTGGCAACATATTTGACAGATACACCATACTCTATCTGTCAAATATGTTGCCAATAGCCTATAGGGAACTTAAAGGGAGATTGTGAAGCAGGCCCTAAGAGAAATATATTTATTATTTATATAGTATTTTTTCAAATAAAAACGCGGTAAGGACAGCATTAAAATTATTTAGTGAGTTTTGTATTGGTCTCAGATGTTTCAGTGTTATTTATCCTAAGGGGAGGGGAGTAAGAACTGTGAAGTGATCTAGAATATTTTTTATAAGAATAAGCATGCAGATTGTTTGAGCTTCAAGTATGGGTTATGTTGACATTCTTGATGGCTTTGAATGGTACCCAACGATACAAGATCTTACCACATTTAGATTGGTATGTCAATTATTTTACATAAATAAATCAATGATGAAAATGATGTAAAGTGACTTTGTTTTTGACTCAAATAGTTTTTTTTTTTGTCTTTGAAAGTGCCACTTTACATTGTTTTTTGTTAATACTGTTAAAATATTGTTGTGCATTTTTTTTACATGGGATCTAAGGCAATAAATTTAAAAAAAAAATAGTGTTTTATTTTTTAAGCCTTTTTAAATAAACCTAATGCTTAGAACTCAGCTTGCTGCTGTGAGAATTTAAATTTATTTTTAAATATCTAAAAGCTGTGATAGTCTTCTGGGTATGTGCTCGGCCTTTTGAGTGAGCGGTCCGGTCTCAATCCTGACCCCTTGTGGTGTCTTGAAATGTGTTTTTCTAAATTTGGTTGGCTCACTGGTGAAGAAAATCTTCATGTGGAAACCTGTATGCCTAATGGGATCAAAACTGTTGGAAGGTGTGTGAAGTTTACCAACTCGTATAAGGCCAACTATCGGTGAAAAGGGACCTGTAGCGGCGTGTGTATAGCTACATATATGGATGTAAATTTTTGTACTAAACAGCCTACGATAATTGGTATGATAGAAATAAAAAAACTGCTTGATGTGCTCAGTGAATGAGAGTGTATATTAACGATTAACGAACATTTTACAATATTCGAGGATAGAGGGGCAGGAACAATATTGTAATCCAATAGGCGAGATTTACGTTGTATACGTCACGTCACGTCATTTTTGTGGAACGCGATTGGATATATCATAATATACGTTACTGTACAGTAAAAGCGTTTCGTTTCACGCTATATTTGGTTGAATACCAAACAGGACCCAATCCTCTTTTCGTCTAATTTTAAGGAGTACCATTTGCCGCAGTGGGACAAAAAGATTGATAATTTACTTTTTTACGTCTAAAATATCTTAGGCTTACTACTAATCATGATTAAGCTACTTTAAATAAATTGGATATTATTTATTTAAAGGTAAACAATCACACCATGTTTTCACAATCACAGTTTAATAAGTGTCATAAAACCTGCACCAGGTTTGTCCTGACACTTAGGTTTTCAACTAACCACAGGTATAACAATCTTAGGAAGGTTTTAGTAAGAGGTAATGCAAGTGGTGCTTTGCATCCAAATCAGTCCAGGACAATGTGACTTGTGATTCGACCACTGCATTTGCCATTAACCATTAATTAACTATTGTCCAGTAGTCGGATCACTCGACCAGTTAGTATTTACAAATAAGTTTGTTACAGTATTGAACATGCACATTACTTTTTGTACAGAAAATGACCAATGAGTTTAATGAATTAAAACACACTTAAATAATTAACTATTTATTGAAAGATGGTATCTACTTAATTTACATACTTTAAAATTGCAAACATAACTAGTCAGCCAGTCCATTGTAAAAATTAAAATGTTTTAATTGAAAACTTCTGGTTAAATTTTGGCTGATGTTAGAATTAAAATAACTCAATATACTTTGTATCTAAGAACGCAACTTGAGGTATGCTCTCTTGAACCAGTTACTTGGAGAACTATGAACATAGTATTCATGGAAAATTGGCTCTACGAGCGTATCTTCGGGCAGATTTTTGTATACACGCTCACCATAGTATGTACCAACCTGAAATATTGAATAATTTTTTAAAACAAAAGTCTCACAATAAAAGTCAATTCTCTGAGAAACAAGGCCACTATTTATTATTATTTTTTGTTACTAGCATCAACAAACAGGACAGTTAAAGACATTACTAAGACCTAACATTCAAATTTTACTAATACAGCTTTAGTTTTTATCATTTCTTGGTTGCAAGCAAATAATATATAATAAATATTTGTTTAAAGATAAAATCACTTGTTTTCAGTTAATAAATAACTAGTGTTTATTAGAAATTCTAATAGTAGCTTAAGGTTTTAACTTCTTGCATTGTAAAATAAGAAAAATAGTAAAGCTACTTATAGAAACAAATACAAAGTTGCCTTTATGTTATTGTATACACATGATTCTTGTATAAACCTTTTTTAAATTCCATAGAATATAGAAAAATAAATACATAATTTAAAATGTTATAGGCACAAACCTCCCATCCGGGTACGTCCTTCATGAGTTCAGCCTCAGCATCGCGATTCCTGCGTAGTTGTTTCAGATATTCACGATCTCGTTCAGCCAACAACATTGGATACACTGCCATTTTCGCAGACCGCATTTCAATTTCATGTTTGCAGATTTGTTTATAAGTTAGGTTGTACAAATATATGGCAAATGTAGAAATGCCAACATAGGCCGCGAATAGAGTGTATCCTGTAATAAAACAAACGTAAGTTACGCTACTGTTAACCTAAGCAAGAGGTTACATAATATGAACAGATACACTTTTTTAGTATTTTTAACATTTCACCTACCGCTGAAATATTGTTTTGCTGGTAATCTCTTAAATGGAATAGGTTTGTAGCCTCCAGGAGGAGGCAAATCTTGTTTTCGGGCCAATTGGAAGGCATCCGACATTTTCGTATACTGTCATATACGAAAATGACAACAGTTGTCAAATGAGCTCAATTTGCAAAGAAATGCAAAAGAAATGAAAAATCTGAAACTGACATTTATGAAGAAGAAATTATTGCCATGACAACAATAATTATTATGCCATGTGTTGAATATAAGTTACTCGCGACCTAAAAGAAAACGCTGAAATTAAAAACGAAGTTTCAAAAATATGGACGAAGAAGTACAAGCCAATATCATGGAACCTATTAAGGAAATCACTGATTTAAAAATTCGTCCTTTGGAACGCATTACTCTATATCCAAAAACTCCGATAGAACCATCAGCGTACGGCAGAGGCAAAAACTTTAGTCGAGATTGGATTTTGCAGGATGGAAGACCTGCAGTTGGTGATGGTAGTGAAATGCGTAACAGTTACATAGTCCCAGAAACTCCAAAGCATAGCGAAGGTAATTTAAAATTTAGATTTTCAAATACATGATGATTAAATTTTTAATTTTATTTAGATGAGATTACTGCTTGTCTGCTGTCTATTTTATTTCTAATTGAATTTTGCATAATGCATAGGTATAAAAGATATTTTACAGGAGTAAACAATGTTTTTATAGTACAACAAAATATAATTTACTTACTAATCATATGATTATTATTTGACTGTAAGAATGAAACGAATGTATTTTAATTATTGAAAGGTATACGTAAGCGTATGCTGCGAGACTTCTTTTGGGAGCAAGCGCTTGATGAAGTTATACATGATCTGGCAACACCGCAGCCAGTGGCTGAATATTGCACAGAGTACGATACTAATTATATTAAAGACAATTTTGAGCCCCGCAATCTTGAGGAAACTGCAGACAAAAATGTAAGAATAATTACTTCCATCGCACTTTTATGTAGGTATATTATAATCCTTAAACCTCATATTATTATCGTCTATTACCATCGTATAGTCTGCAAACCTAATTTTTGGTATCAAATTTAAATTATAAATTAATTAAGACGTTTTTTTTTAAAAACCGTTTTTGCTAGGAAAATCAAAATACCTAATTTACTGGTAATAAAACTGGTATGATAACTTTAGCAGTGGACTAAAGGCTAATGAGAGTTTTTCCGCGCCCCAAAACCAAAGTAGCCGACGTAACCCTGACGGCTGCTAAGCTTAAAATATGTTACTGGGCCGGACACAAGAAAATCACAGACTAGGACCCATTTTGGGAGATGCGACTGAACTCGACGGAGATGACGACGACGCATTTTGAAAAGACTGACGTAAAAACATATTATAAAATGCCCTAAAGGGTATATTATATGTTCTGGACGTAGTATATCTAACCATAGACAAGCGTGGAAAAGGCCTCCCGCTTTTGCCCTGCAGTAGTGCAATCATAGATATATAAAAAGCATAGATAGCGTGTATCTTGGAGGATCTGAGTAGCTAATGCTGTCCTTTATTTTCTTAAGAAGTACATCATAAGTTAAAGAGAGACAGATACGGCTACTCTACTTGGTCTCAAATGGTTCAATGGAGCCATTTCTTTGAACTATATTTTTGACAAATGTCACCAGGATTAGTGTTGTGCAACCTTCATCGTAGGCTTTTGTGGATAAAATATCCTACTAATATTATAAACGCGAAATGTTTGTTACTCTTTCATGGAAAAACTACTGAATGAATTTTAATGATTAAGCGTGGAAAAGGCCTCCCGCTTTTGCCCTGCAGTAGTGCAATCATAGATATATAAAAAGCATAGATAGCGTGTATCTTGGAGGATCTGAGTAGCTAATGCTGTCCTTTATTTTCTTAAGAAGTACATCATAAGTTAAAGAGAGACAGATACGGCTACTCTACTTGGTCTCAAATGGTTCAATGGAGCCATTTCTTTGAACTATATTTTTGACAAATGTCACCAGGATTAGTGTTGTGCAACCTTCATCGTAGGCTTTTGTGGATAAAATATCCTACTAATATTATAAACGCGAAATGTTTGTTACTCTTTCATGGAAAAACTACTGAATGAATTTTAATGATTATTTAAACTATTTAAAACGGGATATTTACCATGTCTCGTGAACATGACATTCGTAGACAATGTCGAAATATCGAGCTCCGCGAAACAATGATAAAAAACATGGTAAATATCCCGTTTTAAATAGTTTAAATAATGAAAATAATCATGTTAATTTAAAATCCTATATAGAATTTTAATGAAACTTTACAATACTATAGCTTATACATCAGAAAAACACATAGGCTATAATTTGTCAATTATAGTTTATTATATAGTTAATTTGATATTTATGACAGCTTAGCTACATCTATAATAGGGTTAAAGCGAGTAAATTAAAACACGTATGAAGATACCTATATTTTTTTATTTATTAAATGAACACTTGCACATATTATAATCCTTTAAACAATACGAGTTTTTTATATTGGTATAACTTTGTATAAATTGGAAGCTCTCTCCGATTTCTTCCGCACATAGAATCTGCAAATGAAAATAAAAAATAAAAACAAAATTAGTCTTGTACTTTTAAAATACCTACATAATCATGGCCTAAGATCTGTTGAAGAGGAGGAATAAATTTAATCCTAGTAATAGAAATAGTAATAGTAATAGAAAGTAAGAAAATCCCAGTAGTTACCACTGGTAACACATGGATTTTTTTTTTTATCTGCATTATACTGTTCTAGCTAAAAACAATATATTTATTAAAATAAATAAAAATTTCCAATAAAATAAATAATTCGTTGAAATTATTTTTAGTTTAATTCAATTTTATAATTTCATTTATTTAAATAATATATATAAAATAATCCATTGAACCTAAAAATCAATTTCATTTTTGTATTTTATAAAATAACTAGTAGCAACTTTGTCTTCATAGAATAAGTAATTTAAAAACTATCCTATAACCTCTTTGGGGTTTCACTGTCTCTATACAAAATTTTGGTATCGGAGAACGCTGGACCGAATTCTGCCGCAGTCAGGATTTTATAATAGTTGAGAAGAAGAGATAAAAAATAAAAATAAAAACATAAAAAAATTGTTGTTGGTAACAACTGTAATAATTTGACAAAAATAAAATGAATTCAATAAATGGTTCACCTGTTGTTCATAATTAGTAGCACTTGAAGTTGTTGTCGTTGAATCATTATCATACTTAGCAATAAGTTTCCTTTTTTTTCTCAATTTCTGCAAAACAAGAAAACCGTTCTGAATATACCTACTAAACACAGAAATGAAAATGAAGGCATTCTTTTAAATTTATGGGTTTGATACCTTTTCTTTTGTCAGCTATCATGTTAAAACTTGTTTAAAACAATAAAAAAGGGATCTCCAAGAGTTCCTTGTTTTGTTTTTCAGAAAAGCAGTATATTTATCTTCAGAATATAGATTCATCAAAGCTGACATGAACTCAATAAACAATATAATACGTCAATGTTGCATATTATCTGTTTGATTAAATCACACTAGCTTAGCCAAATAAGTATTAGAAGTACTAGCACTTTTGTGCATTAGACTTGTATAATCTGAACATGTACACTTACGAGTTGATATGATAGGGGATGATTAACAAATATTGTTGGCACTGCATGCAAATGGAGAGTTTTTCGGGTGTATCCCTGACGAAAGCAAGATTCTTCAAAATGTGCAGAGCATATCCTTGATTGATGACAGAGTATTGTGTGGGACTCCATTCCTCGCCTCTGTTTATATTTTTGATCCATTCTTCTCTTATAGAAATAGGAGTCAGTCGAAAACCTATTTATAATAAAAAATATCAGTAAAAGCCAGTGAATTTGGCACCAGCAAGTAATTAACTAGCCAGCATAGAGCTACACGATCCATAAAAATTACAAGGACAAACTCGCTGCAGGCAGATTCACTTATAAGCTTATCCTACCATAGCCTTTCTAAATTAAATATCGAACGTTATCGATATTTCATGTTACTAGTCGTACAACACTATCTGGTATGTAAAGTGTCAAAATATCAGATTGTGTTATTTATAATTAGAATTATTATGTAATGATGATGCATATACGCAAAAATAAATGCATAAAATAATACATACTTTTACAATGATCAAAATTCAATAAGATCTACAGGTATTTCATACCTTAATAAACATTAAATTAACAATATTTGTCTTTAAGCTTACCGGTGGAATGATACATTTGAATCATTTTCACTTAGTACACCCATTTGGTGAGAATACCCTGGTACCACACACGCCACATTTCTTGTTAATTACGTAAATATAACTAAAAGTTCACTTTTAATACAAAAAACCACAAATTATTAGCAAAACACAAAAGCTTGTTTGGTATCCAGCTGGCTACCAACTAATATGGCCGCCGAGGCAATGTGGGGCGCATGGCCTGAAGATAGAGCTGAAGACATATTGCTATCTCGTTTCAACACAGGTAGTTTGACGTAAGAGTAAAGAGCGTATTAGTTATGAAATTTGTTCAACTTATTATCCTCTATCTAAGCTTTTTATATATCTATGAGTGCAATAGGTATAGGCTAGGGAAAAAACCCCTTAAGTTTATGTAAACATTATAGGAAATAATAACATTCAATAAAACGGTGTTACTTTTGAAACTATCATTTATATTTCAAGTGTTTTTTACATTTCTTCTAGATGCACCTTAAATATCCCCTGTACGGTACTGGATCAAGTGCGACCACATTTTATAGCGAAACAATAAAAAAATCTGGCCCTGTGAGTATATTTCTTGCCACGTGGTTAAATGTGGTAAATAATCGAGTGGCTAATAAAATAATTTAGAACATGCTATAATTGACCGCATTGAAGTTTAATTAAAACGATGGTACTCCTATTGCCAATTAATATTAGAAAATGTATGAAACTAAACTAACTAATAATATGATAATATTACAAAAACTCTTATAAAAATATTTTGTTCAGGGTGAAATCTTGGAGAAATTTAGAAGATGTCAATACTTCACTAAACCTATGGCGGAGAGATTGGACGACGGCTGGGTTTTGTAATAGCTTCAAATAATGATAATAAAAACAAAATTTATTTCACAGTATTTATTTGACCGTACGTACAAATCCACCGAATTTGCTGCTTGCGGACTGACCATATCCTACATACATTCTGCCAAAATTTGCAGTGTATTTGTCAACAGCTTTGTAAAATTACGTAAAAAACTTCCTCAGTCACTATTTCACACACTGCAATTAAATAGCGCGTAGCTCGCACCTGGCTACGTCATATTAGCGTACGATTTACATACCTAGAGCAACTACACATACACGCATCACAGCGTATACGCCAGCCACGTACGCAACTGCTTCCGTACCACAGAGTATAGTTATAAGGAGTCCAAACGTAATGTTGAACGAATGGTCGCAATTTAGATGACAGAAGTTTTGCTGGTAGAGCATGCGTTCTTTGATAAGTACTCGTTTAAATCTTTACGCGGGAAGTATTATGGCGCTGATTGGTCTGCTCGCAGGAAGTACTGTAGCGTAGCATCGGTACACAACCGATCCTAGCGCAGGCAGCAGCCGAAAAAAGAACTAAGATCTGGATTTATTATTGTGTATGTGTGTAAGTATATGTATACTACTACGTGTGTGTATGTATACTACAGAAAAGCCCATTTCTTTCGTACTCCTTATATACTTCGTGATCCGTACAATTATAATACGACTAAAGACTAAAACAATACAATAAATGTCTTCATGTATCGTTTAAAATAACAAATCTTCATCGTCCCAATGGTGTGGCATGCAAACAGGTATGACAATATTAGTAGAGTCAGTTGATGAGCAGGCTTCAGCGGTTAAAACACCCGTGCCGCCTAAACATTCCAATGACTCAAGCGATGACACCAACGACGTGTGTGACTCCACTGCAATTGAAAGATGGATATATGGTTGTTGTTTCGATATTAATCAAGTCGATAGCTATTAATAAATAAAAGCAGTTCAGCAAGAAATATATCCAAAACGTATACATTTAGGGTCGGTTGTTTCAAAATTCAAATCATCAGTTTTCGTAAGAGACTTTAACGTCTGTTAAAGACAACGCTCTTTGGACAGTTAGCGTTCGTTACCGCCATCTTTAACGATAACATATTCGTTAAAATCGGTCGAAGCAACCCCTCGATCTTAGATTCAAGGTATATTGTAAAATAATTACACTTTTTTCTTCTGCTTTCTTAATATTAAGATGTTTTTTTTTTTGATTCGTTAATTAACAAAATTTTGGCGAGTCCTGTAAGTATTATAATATGTTTAATTTATCGGATCTATTTAAATTGCCTTTCAGAGTAGCAATAGTTTTTCAAAAAATAAGATGACATTTCCAGTCCAAATAAGTGATGTAACAATAAAAGTTAATCTAAATGCGAGGCAAGGTATCGGTCTTCTTGCCGTTTATTGAGGGAGGCTCATGTTCAGCAGTGGCCAGTGGCAGGATAAAGGCGATGATGTCGAAAATGATGACGATGATGATGATGATAAATTAATAACTATAACAATAATATAACTTTATTGCACACACATAGTTTAAAATAATAATAATTTAGACTTAAAATGAATTAACTAGATATTTTATAAATAATAAGACCATATTACCACCACAATATACGGATTTCTGTTGAGCTCTATTTTTTGTGATGGATTTACCATATTTTCTTGCTTTCACCATTTTTAATCTGTGAAATTCTTCCCTCTCCTATAAAGTAGCAAATTATTACGTAAATGCAATTAACTAAAGTACTTCGGTTCTTTTTATATGTATGACTAAATTATTATAGCATCGCCTACAAATTGGTAATATCTTCCTAACCATTACTGCAAAAGACTCAGTGTAATTAATTTGGGAACTTCATGAATTCAGAATTACTGTTGCGAGTTTTCGATATCAGTTTCTTTTCTATCATTTATAATAACGGCTACTTAAAATTAAAATTGATCGATATTTACCATAACAAATATAGGTTGATATACGTTATCAGTAATTAAGTATAGATATAAGGATTCGGGACGTAATGTTGATCGCAATTTTGATTTGAAATTTGAAAGTTTTGCCGGTAAAGCGCGCATTCTTCAATAAGTAGTAAGTACTCGCTTAAATCTTTACGCGGGAAGTATTGTGGCGCTGATTGGTTTACTCGATTCTAGCGCAGACAGCGGCAGAAAAAAGAACTAAGATCTTGGTTTATTATTGCGTATGTGAATACTATGGAAAAGCCTATACCGTGCGGACTTTTTATATGTATATACTTCGTGCTCTAGACCTTCAATTTACTTCCTGTCTATTTACGTAGAAATAAAGTGTAACAACATTCTCTTCCTATCATATTAAAAATACGTCCTTGTTTTAAAATTATGAATACCTACTAAGATATTTTCTTGTCAAACTATCGCACATTTAACGTAACCCTAATTATATAAAAACAAAAATAATAAGGAAACCTAAAAATTATACCCTTTCGTCGATTTCCATAGTTATATAGATCTCTGTATTTCGCAGCTTCGGCATTATCACTTTTTCTATTCCATTAACTTTTCTAAAACGAATTACTTTTTATAATTAATATTGTGTTAAAAACTATTAGATATTTACCATAAGCAAAATACGCCGTGTGGTTGATGTCTACTCATTCATCTCTTTGCTAATTTTAACTAAACAATTTATACAAATAACTAAATTATATATCAGTTAGCAATATGCGTGCACTCGTATTTAGTGTGCAGATTATAACTTACAATCTCATGCAATAGATTTCCGTAAAGTAACGCCTCATTCTATAGAGAATATAGACATAATTTTACTAGCTTATCGTGGTTTATTAAGGCGTTTACATGTCCAATGTTTCGGATACTCAGCAAATATGGTCACAGGAAAAATTCCTCCACAGATAATATCCGTAAAAAGCATCGACCACATAACCCATAGACTCCTAATAACAGGGGAACGGGTTCTGGCGACACATCTGACTTATAGTACCGATGTAAGCCGTAAACAATGTACTCAAACTATCGTGTCGTTTCATTCTTTCCCGTTGCGAAATATATCCATTTCTTTTTAACGTTCCGTGATTGGTAATGTATGACATTGAATTAGTTAATCACCACATTGCAACCCCTTTCGTCTCACCTCAGCTAGTTGCCAGAATGCATTTAATACGAAAAATCAAACATTAGGAGTCTATAGATTGTGTGGTCGATGGTAAAAAGTAACAAAATGTTGTCATTAAAAATATCACTTGATTTTATGCCGAACGAATACCACGACTGATATTCGAGATATTCGTAGATTATAGTTCTTACAAAGAGAAAATATTTCTAAACACAATATTATTCTTACCTGAGCGTTGATTTCAGGGCATCATTAAGTACTAAACACGTATTTCTAAGTGAAGCGAACTTAAGCAATATCATTAGGGCCTCTCTGAATGCCCTTTTCGTCTCGGCAGTGCGCTGCCCCCCAGCCGCTAGCCCGGCGTACTTCATGACGTCACCAACACTAGGAACCTCCACAGCTCGCAATAACATGGTCGATACTCCTGATGTGTTTTCCGGTATACATTGCACGCGAATCTGTGCCTGGTGCCAAGGATAAAATTGGTTGTCTGTAAAGTCGGTTTACGGACGGTAGTCTGACGTGACAACGTCAAGCATTACATGCAGCACAAACCGCACTGAGCAAAGAGTATAATATATTATATAGTTAGCACTGAGCCGATCATGCCTCTCTCGTTTGGAGCCGCGCTCTCGCTTTCGGAACGCTACATGACGTCATCTTTTTCGTACATACCGCCCGTAATATCGAGGTATTAAACGTTGTCACGTCAAAAAATGTAGCACGGATGGAAAATTTTATGCTCAATCATTACAATTTTAAACCAAGTAATACTCCTTACAGCAAATATTGCGATAAATAATTTCCAACTAAAGGCAGTTTTGCCTTGAAGAGTGTACATGTTTTCCATGCACGATAGATATTTTTACGATAACCAAATTATTGTTACATAAAATAACAGTTTACAGGATTGTTTTGTTTGTATGCGTTACCTGTCCAATGTTTTCTAGCACAAGAGCGTTCGATTCGCCATTCGTAAACTTAATAGCGGCTAGAGATATGTACGCTTCCTTAAGTGTGTGTTCGAGAATAGCTTCCGTTGTGGTCAGATCAAGCGCCGCCTGTCGACCCCTAATACGAAGAGCCTCGGCTTTCCTTCTTAACAGCTGATAAGCCCTTTTAACGTTGTCTTGGCGAGTTTTAATTTCTCTCAACATATACAGAGACGCGCAAACCGAGTAACGGTTCTCGCAGTTCATTTTGTCAATAACTTGATTTATTGCTTTCTTTTATATTATTTTGTGAATTTGCTGTTACGTCAAGGAACAAGATGTTTAATATTTGTCAAAATATTAAATATGTCATTTACAAAATGTATGAGTTATAATAATTGTCAATCATACCTTCATAGTGATTGCCAGGTGTTGCTAAAGTTGAACATGGAGCTTTTAGATAGCGTATCATCATATAGAGCAACGCGGGACCTCCTTCCTCCTTACGTTATCATTGATACCACGTCCACAAAAAAAAAGAGAATATAGTTCTAACCTAAGGCAAATCAAACATTTAGGGTCGGTTGTTTCAAATCATCTGTCAACGTAAGAGACTTCGTTAAATTTTAACGGCTGTTAAAAACAACGCTCTTTGGTCACTGACGTTCGTTACCACCATCTTTAACGATTACATATTCGTTAAAATCGGTCGATGCAACCCGCCCTCAAATTCGAATCACAATTATGTCCCTCTTTAGTAATCATTGTTATTTTAGCACTGTATCTATAAATTACATACTCTATCTAGGTCATTGACGAACAGTATAGTACGAACCTATTACGCAGAGCCTTATGGGTAAAAAAAGTTGTGTGTGCGATTCACACACGATAGAAGTGAAACACACGTTAAATGCTCAAATACAAGCAAGTATTAAAGAGTGTGCAATATACATACACACCGACATTTGCTCTCTCGCTCTTTTGTATTTGTGTATCTTACCTGTCGTTTTTTCCGTTGCATCCGGTTTGAAATCACAACGATTCTAAAGAAGTTTCACTTCAAAAACCTTAAGATAATATTTGAGATTTGAATGTGATAAAATAAAACAATTAGGCTGTGATATAGTCATTTGTCTATAATTCTCTATACATTTTATAAATGTAATATTTTATAAAGCAGTCTCTTACATTTAGATCTTAGTCTAATCTAGACATCACATAGGCACAATTTAGCAATGAAATGTCAGATTTTACATCAAGGATTGGTAAAATTGATTAAAATTCAAATTTCTCTGCACAATGTCGGCACATCACATAAATTATATAAAATAAATGATTTCATTATTAATAATTATTATACTTACAAAATATACTGAGACCCATGGCTGTTTTAATATTTCCTTAGAGAGAAAATAACTTTAAGACATTAACTAATTATAACTTAAATATTGGAAGAAATACTTTCATTGCTACCACATCTCCACACATGATACTCTGTTTAAATTATGCATGAGTTTACCAATACGAAAAATTCAAATATTATTTATATTTGCCATTTGAAAACTTAATATAAAAACTTATATAAATATACAAAATATAAAAATTAATAAACAAATCCGAGATGTGCGAAGATATAACCATGAGCGTTTAGTACAACAATGATTAAAATATCGGATCAATAAAAACCTGATTTAGAGGCATAGACAATATAACCGTTGCCAGATCATAGGGCAGGTCTCAACTGTCCTGCCAATAATTGTAGTTGCCAGAGGGAGGTGGGACCGGCATGGGAGGGCCGTTCGCGGAGGGAACGTTGCCAGAGTAAGGCGATCCTTGGGGCGAGCCGTATCGTGGCCTAAACCACGGCCTACTAGTATATTGGTACTGGTTATTCGCATATGCCGTCATATTTTGCCCCGTCGCATTGGGATACGGATTCTGCGGATTTTGGTTTGGCGGAAAAGCAACGTTCGGCAGGGTCGGCATACTCGCCCCAGCATACGATTGATTCGGCGCTGGCGTTGTGGACGGTGAGAAACTGGTTTGAGAAGTTTGGGAAGTCGCGGTGGAAACTGAACCGTACGATTGGTTAGGAGTCTGCGGATTAGAACTGTTCTGCGGATAGCTGGGCGGTTGTGTTGTGGTTTGGCTGTACGCCGGGTTCTGGGTGCTACTTCCATTATTGGAGTTGTACGTCTGCTGCGACACCGTTTGAATCGACGGCGTGAAACCTGCCGTCGGAGTAGTGCTTGCATCAGACGTAAAATTTTGCTGCCCATTTTGTATAGAAGACGTCCCAGAAATTGTATAATTGTTGTCTTGGGACGAAGATGAAATGTAGTTCGCTTGGCTGCTCGACCCATTGGAATTTTCCGTTTCGGTGGTCGCAGATTGTCCATTGCCTGTGCTGTTCTGAGCTGGGGTAGCGGTTTGAGTGGGAGGTATGTTATATTGGACAGCGGGGTTGTTATTTGGCATCGTCAGCGTCGCTGAATTGGCTTGCATCATATATTGCGGCATTCCCGCGTATTGCGACGTCGGAGTAAGGAATGTTGAGTTTTGAGAGAGTAATTGCTGAGTCTGTTGCGTCATCGCTGATTGGGGATTCGTTATTGGCGAGGAAGGCGGTGGCGCCTGCACTATAGGAATGGTCCCTGATACTAGATTCGAATTAGCGAGCTGCTGGTTTGCAAGCGCCGCGTTTAGTTGCTGTGCCGAAATTTGTGCGTTGAGGTTAAGTCCCGCTTGCATATACTGTGAGTTGGGTGGCATATTCATTGGCATAATAGGAACATTGTACTGGACGCCGCCTGGCATGCCCAATTGGTTCGGCTGCATCACCGTCACGTTTTGCCCCGGCTGGAGAACTTGTTGCCCGAGCAATCCTTGTGGGATCGTGCCCTGGACTAAATTAGGATGATTAGTCGGGATCATGTAGACGTGACTGTTCGGTTGGCCGATGACTGTTGGCATTTGGCTGATGTTCAGTGGGTTTTGCAGAACAGTCATCCCCTGTGGAACCGTTATCATCTGGACGTTCTGTGCCGTGCTCTGTATTTTGTTCGCCGTCAAGTCTTGTTTCTGACCATCTTTGTTGCTTTGTATTTGTATAGAGTTTCTGTCTATTTGTTTGATGTACATTCCATCTTGCGTTATCCCTGATGTTGACACACTAAAAATAAAACTTTACATTATAGAACAGGCGGAGGCGGTGATTTTTTATATAAGATGAATAGGTAAACTAATAGACGAGCCGTGTAATATAATCAACCTTCAGGGATTAAACCAGGGAACCTTACTCTCTCTATTACAACTCGTTTAAGCGTTGAGGGAATACAAACACAGGAAAGCTTTTGGGGGAATGCCTCAAAGGGAGATCTCCGAACAGGCGAGGGATAATGCTCGGCCAAGCCGAAGCCCACTAACGATCGTGTCAGGTCTTCTATATATAGTAGGTCTTGTGTCGAATTCTGATAGCGCGATTCAGGACTGTGACAGAGAAAATCGTGGGTGGACGACACAACATATCTCTTCCATCGATAAATATGATCCAAAAATATTTTTACTCACTTATTCTGTTGTCCAGAAGATACGTGGATAATAGTCCCGTGAGCTGGATTAATCTTCATGCCCATACTGACCACTGTATTTTCTCTACCTGTTGATAGATAAATGTTATAGCGTTCTGAGTAGAATAAAAAACGCCGTGCTGGTTAAATAGAAAGCAAACACATTATGCCTGACTGTACGTACCTATTTAGGAACTGAACTACGTCCATTTATCTAGATAATCTAAAATCTAATCTAAATGCTAAGATTTTTGTATATAACAATTAGTTCAAAAAATTAATGATTGATTTTAAAAATTCTTCCATCATTAGACACCTACATTTGCACTATGTAACGTAAGCTATTAAAAAAACCATTATCCGCCAGTATAGGCTAAAAATATCTTGTTATAAAATGTATGCTTTCTATCTTTACGCATTTGCCTTAACTTATAATCGTTAAAATAACTTAGATTCAAAAATTACTATGACGTATTCTCCAAAAATCTGGACACCTGTGCAAAAAGTAGACAGTGACTTCCATTGATGGTACTCCAAAATTTCGTTTATAGTTATCCTGGGTACTAATGTTGTACTTACGAATAAGCTTCTACAAAAAGCAAAGTGCCAAAATATTACGCTTTTTGTAATAAATCGCTTTACGCAAAAATGCTATAAATAACTTTCTAATATTACGCGTATTAGCAGATAATTTTTAAATATTAAAACTATTTAAAAGGAGACAGTTCGAGTCCAAATAATCGACCTTTACAAAATAGTAATGAAAATCATAATAGATATTATTCCATTTTAAATCGTTATAATAAATAAGCAGTTAAAAAACATTAGCAAATAAGTACTATTACATTTGGTACGCATACTGCAATACATAATACTAAAAACTATTCTCCAGAAAGCGCTTATACGATGTAAAGTGCATATGCGCACTTGCTTATACTGTATTCAATAAAAAAAAAAGGAATTAAATTTATTAAAAAAGAAATATTCGTTAAGAGACGAAGACACTCGGAGAATTTTCATAAAGTAACTAATGAAATCTGCCACAAAATATAATTGTAAAGAATAGTGTGAGCATGCAAAATAACAACATGCATATAAAACTAAACGGAAACTCCAATTGGTAGACGAAGTTAACAGTGTTGACAACGCCGAGTCTTCATTTGCTAGTTTGCAGATGTTTCAAGAATAGAATTTGAAATACGATTTACAGAAGCTAAAAAGTATCTAAGATGCCTCCAAATATAGTATTCTCTGAAAAGGTAAAAGTATGCTCGAAACAATTTGCACCCTTTAGTTGAAGCTGCTTCAGACACTACCTATAAAAATCCACCGCTCAATTGGCACAGTCATAACTTCTTAACTCCTGTTTATCGGGGCAATGATTATAATCATTGTTCTAAAATGATCATCATAAAAGCTTGGCACACTACGCAAATATCGTAACAAAAATGGACGCTTGTAAATTAAAGTAGTGAATAAATAATTCCTCTTTTTACTCAATAAAGCCGCAAATGCATTAAGAGTACTAGATGCTGAGAAATGGAGCAAACTTTAGCCTTTTCCAACGTAGACTCGCAAAATCTATTAGAAGTTAATTGAATTTGGAAGAATGAAGGAGAAGGATCTATATCCAATTTGTTCTTTATTACGGTGATACTAATGGTTACGCATTTGCTTATGCAAGGTTATATAGTGTGATTTCTTGAAGAACGGACATATTCAAGTAGCGTATAGAGCTAACGACCCTCATTCCAAAAATATATCACAAGTAGGGTTTTAATTTTTTTCAAAATTATCAGTTTCGACGTTCCAGCGCGAGCCATACCTAAGGCCCCGTTCGCACATGCGTCATCATCCTAATACTAACGTCTGCCTAAATTTAGCGCAAAGTGCACGTGATAATACAATAGGGTGACCATATTCTAAGTCCAACAATGCATTACTTACATTTGTCTATATTTTGTTATTTATATAGTTTTTTTTTTGTGAATATAATTTTCTTTGATTGGTGAAACCAAGTTCTATCACTTCCCTGATTATGTCCGTTCTACCAAAAAATCAACCTGTCTACGAATAACTTATAATTAGACAGCGCCTGTGAATTTGATGACGTCTGGATTGCTGCTGGAAGTAAAAACATTTGAAGTCAGGAATCGTCTGTGTGAAAGAGCTCCGTCAGTTTTTTTTAAGTGTGGCTATATAAAAAGAATCAATGCTGAACTTCTGCAACGCTATTAAAATTCTATGAAAGCATGCAATATTAGTTAAAGATGGTTGCCATTGTTGAAGAAATATACGTATCTGAAAAAAAAAATAACGCTTTGCTTGGCAACTAATATTGCACCTGCTCTCTTTGGGGTGCTTTACTATAAATATGAATAATATACTATTTGTACAGAAAAAAATATTTGTAAGATAATATTTAACAAATATCATTTATATAAGTGAATTCTTACCAAATATTTTTGACTATAAATATTGTACAAGCTTTCCTTGGCCAACCTGAAGTTAGTTGAAAGGATACGTCGAAAAATATTTCTATAAATTTCGACGTACGTCCTTATATGTAGCTAAGTTCAGTCCAACCAAGTAATATTGTTAGAATTATGGCTTCAGTAAATCTTCAGTACCTGCGGCTGCTGTCCAGGAACGTGAATCTCTTGACGAGCTCTTATCCTGGCTTACATGCGACCTGAAGCACGGCAATGTATTACACACAAGATAAAAACTCCAACAGATGAAGTGACATTCGATGAAATAGTGCACGTGTCGAGGGTCACTAATGTGGGATTATGGTGATAGGTCCCAAAGGGAGATCTCCGACCGAGCGAGGTGCAATGCTAAATGCAAATGCCGAAGCCCACTAGCTATCGGTTCAGATGTCGTATATATAGCGACCGGGCGCTGGAATTCTGATAGCGCGATGCAGGATTGTGGCACTGTGATTGGTCCGCCACACACGCACAATTGACTTGAGAACTATGGAGCAATGAATTGGCAAATAATCTCTCCTGTTAATTTAAATTTACTATTGCTACTATATCTGAATCCTAGTGAATGGAGTCTTCATTTAATGGTAGTCTGAAAATAGTTTTGAAATTTTATCCCTGATGAGTATGAACGCCAATTACTTTTCTCCATTCGACTATTATAGATGTGAAGTGTACTGAAAGATAGCAATGAGACAAACTGGTCTTACCCTGCAGGAGCTATTGGTCTCAGTTGTAGCTGACTTGGTGTTCCATCCGATAATCTCTTTTGACCTCGAGCTTCTTGTCCTACACTCTTTGTGGATGTTGATGAAGTCTAAAATGTAATATAATTATTAAAGTTTGTTCTATATTGTCTTGTTAATTCAAATGAAGCCCCAAAACCATTTAGACTTGGGTGCATAGAAAAGCATTATATCTGATCTAATCCGAGACTTTCAGTTCTATCTCAGAATGTAATCTAATTTCGACCAAAAAATTGAATGTTAAAAATAATCTTGTATTTTCATTTGTTATGATTATTGTTTATTTTTAATATATATTCTACAACTGGAAAATAATATTGGTTGAATGGAAAAAATAAGATTTACATTTCTTGTATGTAGATTCAGCAATAATGTTATAATTAAACCTTATAATGTTCATATAACATATTGAATTTGAATTAGATAACATTCAATAAGATAGTCCTTAAAGGTTAAATGAGATTATAAGCAATGGATATTAATGGAAAATAATAAACAGGATTAATACATAGGTACATTTTAAATGGTTAAGCGATTTGTTGTATGTATTAAATGAAGATGGCATCAGTGAAAAACAATGCAAATTAATGATTAAAGTGAAGCTTAAAATAATGTAATAGGAAATAAAGAACGGCTACAGTAATATTATCATTTGCTCACTGATATAATATGTGGAGAAGACGCTTGTCCTGTCGATATTATATTTATTAGTGACGCACTGCTTACTATTGGCTGTTGAAAAATCAATTTATATAAAATTCCTTTTTCATCATAATGAAAATCGATTTCATTTCTTACTTTAGCTTTTATATCGTATATAGTATATTAATACTATTGATTTTAAACTTGGAATTTTAGTTAGGCCAATTATAAATAAGGACAAAATGTAAATTCACATAATAATTAATAAATACATATTATAGGTATTGAACATAATATGACTTTAACATGTCTTTATTGTTATTTTCCCCACAAATATATCTGTACTAATATTATAAAGAGGTAAAGTTTGTGAAGTTGTAGGGGCAATCTCTGGATCTCCTGAACAAATTTCGACAATCCTTTTAAAAATTCGAGAGCATGTTGTGTGATGTAGGCTATATTCTATTCCCATTCTCCCACGGGATACCATGGGGAGCTGCTAGCTTCATATTCATCAAAGTAATAAATTATATTCATATCAGGTCCAAGTGTTACCAACCTTTTGATTAAGCTGCATGATAGTTCCTGTAGCTTGGAGCTGCTGTAACTGAGCTGCTGATAATGGTAGAGAAGTTTGTTGGAAACTATTTGCCGGTGCTATCTGCAATTCAATATCTTGTGGTTAGAATAAATGTAGTTACAAATAAGTTCATCTATCTCTAAGTATATCACATTCCTAAAATAATAATAGCATACAAAAATTAAGGTTTTGATTTAATGTTATGAATTGTAATTTTTAATGAAAATTTTACTATAAATTTATTACTTATTACAGTAGAAACTCGATTAACCGGACTAATTGTTGTCGTTAGGCATTCGGATAATCGAAAATCCGAATAACCGAATGTATGAAGAATAGTGGGGTTTGTGCATACTGCATATTATGTAGTATACAATGTTTTGTGTTTATTAAAATAACAAATACATATTAACGAAAATCAATGTTAATTATGAAATTATTAAGAGATGCATCATACTAAAATAATTTTTCGTTAACTACATGGTAGTTAAATATGTAGGTAGACATATAAAAAAAAATCTTTAAAATGTGTATTTGGCAAATTGCGTTTGGTAATCATGAAATAGAATATGTAATATGTAAGTTTTGTTTGGTTTAAAATATTTGGTGATTATCATTTGTCGGGAGTCTTCCCATGACCGTGGTTGCTGTAAAGTATCCAAAATGTCGGGCTTGTATAAAACTTAATAAACCACGATAAAATCCGTAAATTACTAACTAAAACAATAATGAATAGCGTGAGCAGTGTTCCCGTGGGCCGCATGTAAGTAGGGTTCGCCAAACCTAATAGATGGACAGACCAGCCAGCTTGGCCGTGCATTTGGGTAGAAAGACCGAACACTCTACATTATTGAGTCCGGATAATCGCGAATCCGTATAACTGAGGGCCGGATAATCGAGTCTCTACTGTATATATTATTAGTTGTTATTAATTTGGTTGGTCATGAGAGCTGTTAACAATAAATATATTTAACTGCAGTAGCCTCTAGAGTTTCCATAGCTAAAAAAATAGTTTCAACAAACGAAACCAATTATAAAAGAATTACTCACAGATACAAATTGTTGAGGTTGGAGGTTAGCGAGGCCAGTCTGATTTGATGTTAGATCTTGCAGTTGTTGATATGGAATGAGCATTGTTTGTGAACCTGGCATCGCCCATTGCATTGCATCTGTCCCTTGTATATGATACTTTACATCCTTATCTACCTTTTCAGTACTGTACAGGATTTTTTGAGAGGAATTAGTGCTGGGTGCTGCACATACTACAGGTGTGGTTGTGGCCGAGCTAACTGTTGTATCAGCCCCAGTTAAGCTTGCTTGAGGAAATGAAAACCCATTTGGTAGTATCATTGACATAGATGAAGGTACTCCACTTAACCTTAATTGTGTCACATTAATCGGTTGCATACTAGCTATATCTACAATTTGAGTCCCAAAATTAGGTTGCTGTAATGTGCTCAAGTGTTGCCCCATAGGTAGGGATGTGAAGTTTGCATTAGATACTTGCACTCCTGGCTGTACAATGGGAATAAGTTGCCCGCTGTCTTGATTCAAAACATATTGTTGTTGTGGTAATAGTTGTAAGACGGTCGGTTGGCGGACAGTCATTAATGGTGTAGTTGCTGGTGCAACACTGACTACTGGTGGTATCACGGTGGGATGAGCTGTTGTCGTTAAAGAAGACGGTGTTGATAGCGCAACTGACGCGATCGGCGGGGGAACTGGCGGGGGCGCAGCCGTGGTTGTTAATGTCGGAGGCGGGACATTGAGCGCAGGCGGTGGACCACCAGCCTGGGCCGCACTCCATTGCGCTAGTTCAGCCCGTATAGTTTCTATCAAATTCTGAGCTAATGATCTAGCAGCTGCTAACGCTTCTGAACGCGTATGATGTAAGGCCAAATGCAAAGGCTCAAATTTGTCAATTTTTAGTACTGCCACCACTCCTGTTTCAGACCTTATATATTCTAGATTAGTTCCATTCTGTAAAATATTAATTTGTTAATTTAATTGATCTTTACATACTAATATTAGCAAACTTAATAATAACACTCACCGGACCAAGTATACGTGATTTTATATCAAATGCAGCCGGCGCATTGTCTAAGCCTATATACACTTTATCAATAAGACCCCCAGACATTATTTACACTTTTAATAATAAGTTTTTAATATTAAATATGTTATATTTGAAGAATGCATCTTTTTACAAATATTTTGAGTTTTGACAAGTAAGTTTCATTTATTGTTCTTTTTATTTCATTCCTACTGGAACAGACTAAGACCATAGGCTAAGCTGTCAAGTCTGTCGTTTTTAATATTAATTATATAGTCTGAAATATAGAAAAAACCCGATGGCACGCGGCTTTGCAACTTTAGATCTGATTTTTAAATCCACACTTTCACATTTATAATTTTAGTAGGATATAATATATATAAATGTGTGTAATTTCTTAGTGCACGCGTTTAAAAATCCTTTCAGTTGCTATGTGGCGCTACCTCATACCTGTATTTTGGCGCGACGGCACCTTAATTTGTAGTTTTTCGACGGATACTTTTTATATAATATACAGAGGTGGTTATCCTTACTTTTTTACTCGACGTCGGTCCTCAGTCAATAAGCTCCTGTCTCAGGAGAGACAACGAGACATATAATGATGGAGCTTCCTGAATTAAGCGTAATTTCTGCTTCATTCGGTTCCATACAAAAGACCTATTTGATTCACACGGCGACGCAAAATGAGTTGTCTGCCGACACACACCCATTATTCCGACCGAATTGAGTTTGCGGGAGCGAGGGGGCTGAGGAAATGGTCTGTCAGGTCTGTCTTTCGCTATTAAGTGAATTTATCCAGCTTCTTTTTCTGGCATTATCGTCTGTGTCTTCTAAATATGGTCCATAAATGTACAAACTTTTCAACGGTTCTATTAAACGACACAAACACCCGGTATAAACGTTGGACAGCAACTGAATAAAAGGAGCTCGTCTGGCAGCCCAACAGAATTTCTGCCGGGCCGAATTTCTGCGACTGAAATTCTGTGACTCACAACTCATAAAATTACGCTCGTTTGGCCTCACCCTAAGTTTGTGGTCACAGAAATAAAGGATAGTATAGCGCATGGTGTACACACGGCTGGCAACACCATTCGCACACCGGGAATAACTGAATTGTTGCACCCTATTTACCTAACGGCCGCGTCTTAAGAGTTGAACGTAGTTCGCCCGGGTAAAAATAATTATATATGATTCTATAGAATCATATATAATCTATATATATTTATATATGATTACATATAACTTATATATAGTTTATATATAATTATATATATTTTTTATATAATTATATATAAATATATTTAATTATAATAGATAGATCGCGCTATAGGTTCACTAACGCGTTTTAGCTAAGACAATGAAGAAAAAAGAAACGATCAAGCAGAAGATTTTAACACAATAGCTGACAAATGGTCTAATTACTATTAGCCCTTTAGAGTTTATAATCTTATTTCACTGCTTTTTTTAAAGCAAAATAAACCATTTGAAAACCAACAATTGATAACCTAACACTAACACAGAGTTATATATACTTATATATGATAAATGACCCTATGCCCTATATAATTATATATACTTCTATATAATTATATAGGGCCATTTTTCGTATATAATTATATATGAAATATATATATAATTATATATAACTTTTTTTACCCGGGCGCGGAAAGTATACGAGTGCGTCGTTCCGGCGACCGTCGTAACGGACCTGTGCTTTTATTTCAAGAATATTAACAGTCTGTCTGTGTTCAATTCTTGTATTAAATGGTGAATTCAAGAAATAAAGTTTTACATTAAGTAGAATCTTTGAGTTTCCGAACCCCAACACTATAATAGTCATTAAATAGAAGATGAAAGAAAGTCCAGAGATTTAGGAACGAAAAAAAAAAACGTAAAATATAACCACTTTATTTGTAGTAAACATGATATGCTTCCCTATACTACAAAGTTGTTAAAATACATATTATTATGTAATTACAACACTTGTTATTAGTCATCTATAATAGGATGTATGGGTCACGCTTATGTCATGTTTAAAATTGTACACAGATCTTTAATAAATTTTAAGTATTTTCAGCTATTACACGTAATATTTATTTTCCCAAAAAATGAAAATGGTGGGATTAATTGAGATATGGTATTAACATATCCATATCACAAACGTAACAAGCATTTCTTGGTATTTAAAAAACAGCTGCAACAAAAACTACAATTAACAATACACAAAAAAACTTAAAACAAAATAAAACTATGCTATACTAATTTTAGGACTAGAAGATCAAAACGATTGGTGATAAGAAAAACCAGGACGGAAACTACTGAAAATAAGTCAATAAATGGACTAGTATTAAATGAACGAAGTTAATAAACTATCAATTTGGGCATTTTTTATTTTTATTTTACAAACACATAAATATATTCTTATTCCATGTGTAAATAATATTTGATTTTGTATTTGCAAAAAATCATAACATTTTATACATGATCTCCACCATAATATTTTTCATAATCAAGTGCTTTTTTTACTGACTCCAGATGACAAATACATAACAATGAATCAGCTTCATGTTCACTGAGGTAGTTTGTTATGTGATTACTCATGAAGATAACAATGTTTACAATTAAAATATTACAAAATATACTATTTTATATGATGTCAATTATTTACATAATATTAGAAGGTTTAGTAGGAAAATACTTATTTTAGTCTATGGTCACTAAAGTATAGGAAAAATGTTATAATCACCAAAGAATACATATTAGATAAATTTATGTTGCTTTATCTTTAATCTTTCATCAGGCACGATTACTTAGTGCATGAAATTCTTTTTTTTTTATTCCCTTACAACTTTTTAAATCGTAAAATATATTTAGGAATACAAAAATATACATTTACATCAGCTTAGAGTGACAGCCATATAACAGCATGCCACAATTACTATCCGGGTTTTATGTATTTTCGCCGTGTAATAAGACGCTAATCTCATACTTGCCATTGGCAGAATGTTTGCCAAAAACAAAAGAAGACGAAAACGCAAAATGACCTCAAGACATAGTGTCACCGACATTGTTTGATATTCTGCACTCTATGCATGACCCTTGCATGACCCCTAAGTCATTAAACTCCACTTGCTATCACCAAAAATTGTAAATTAGCCTTGGGAAAGTTTAAACTAGCATCTTTTTACACTACAAAAAAATCATCATTGCCACTAAGTAAACGAACTTTAAAACAATGTCCTCCAAAATTTTGATATTAAGTACCACATTACATACTTTCAATCCCATTTTTATAAAGGCAAAAAAAAAACTGAATACACGTATTATTGCTTTGAGAAGGTCTTTTAAAATTTAAAAAGAGAAACAAGATTATAATTTTGACACATCCATTATCTAACAAAATTAGAATAGACTGTTTAACAGTTCTTTTTATAATAAGGGAAAACTATTCAATTAACTTTCGAACATTTAATTGATAATATGCCAAAATTATACCAAATAGATCTATATAGCAGTTTATTGTCTGTATAAAGATGTTAAATTTCAACAACACCCTGTAAATCTGGCACTACTTGTTGAACACATTTTCGGGAAGCTTTATTGGATTTCTAATATTATATGAAGGTAGAAAGAATTTTACAGAATTTGCTAAGATTATATTGAATTGTTTGTGTTAAGTACTTGGCACTCTTCTAACATTATTCTAAAAAACTTATAGTTTTATATAGAAGAAGTAATGAAATGAGATTTTTTCTTATCCTTAATATTTTTAGTATTATGTTGTAATACTTAATAAAAAATACAAATTCAAATAGTTAAAAGAAAACCACAAATTTTACAATTAAAATAATACTAAATAAAATCTTATTACTAATAATACGTTTTAATTTAAAATAGCCTTCATGTTAAATATCAGACTGTCGAAAATCGCACGTTACGTTGAATTAAATATCGACATTTTGTTGTGGGTTCGAAAACCTATTTATTATTAATTCAATATTTCGACTGAAAAATTAACTTAGAATATTTTGTACTGAGAAAACAAATACATAAACTTCATACAGAGTGCAGAAAATTGACATCAAGCCACACAAGCACCTAACCACACTTTTGCATATATTTCACTGCTGTAGCATAAAATAGCCGCCACTGTCTCATATTGGGCAACAGCAGGAATCCGTATTAGCAGATGTAAACTGTATGATTTATACCAAGAACGGACATACAATCAATGTCAAACATTTAAACAGTATGTAAAAATGTATTCAAAAACATTCAAAAAAGTTTGCATTGCGGCTAAATCACTTTATATTAAGGAAAAAATTAAAAACGCAAGCAATAAAATTAAAACAACTTGGAAAATAATAAATGACGAAACAGGAAGAGCCGGTAGTCATAGCTCCGAATTTAATTTAAATATTGAAAATAGAATAATAAAGTCTGACGAGGAAGTTGCAACAGTGTTTGAAAAATACTTTGCTGACATTCCAATTTCAACAACAAAAAATTTAATTTCATGTCCTGCCACTGCTGAATCATTGCTTAAAAACAATGTTAACAGTTGTAAAGCTAACTTTAAGTTTAAAGAGATAGGACCAAAAGATATTATAAATACTTTTAAACTATTAAATAATAAAAACACTGCGGATCTATGGGGTATATCTGTAAAAGTCACCAACTCCATAGTTGATATTATAGCACCTCATCTAGCAAATATTTTTAATAAATGTATTGAAAGTGGCGTTTTTCCTGACTTGATGAAGCATAGTAAAGTTTTGCCCCTTTTAAAATCTGGTAGCACATCGGATGTAACTAATTTTCGGCCAATATCTATACTCCCAACATTTAGTAAAGTATTTGAAAAAATTATGTTAAACCAGTTACTATATCACTTTGAAAACAATATGTTACTGCACAAAAACCAATTTGGATTCAGAAAGGGTTGCTCCACAACAGACGCTGGTGTAAATTTAATTAATCACATTTATGAGGCCTGGGAGAAGTCACATGATGCGTTGGGAGTTTTCTGTGACTTGTCCAAGGCGTTTGATTGTGTACAGCATGAGACATTAATTAGGAAATTACGCCACTATGGAATAGAAGGTACGGCACTGCATATTTTGAGTTCATATCTTAACAATAGGACTCAAAGGGTACAAATAAATAACAAAAAATCCTCCGGGACTAAAATAGAGATGGGGGTTCCACAAGGGTCAATTTTAGGTCCGTTTCTTTTTTTAGTTTATATAAATGATTTAACATATCTGGTTAAAGACAATCAAGAGATAGTGTTATTTGCTGATGATACTTCACTGATTTTTAAAATAAATCGAAAATTAGACATACATTATGACGAAGTAAACTACACTCTCTCTAGGATGTTACATTGGTTCAGCGTTAATAATCTACTTTTGAATAGTAACAAAACAAAATGTATAAAATTTTCCTTGACAAAAATTAAGCAAATGCAAACCAATGTACTTTTAGACAATGAGAACTTGGAATTGGTAGACTCTACAGTTTTTCTAGGCATAACTTTAGATCGTAAGTTACAGTGGGGACCCCATATAGCTAAACTAGCGAACAGACTCAGTTCAGCTGCATATGCAGTGAGAAAAATAAGACAGCTAACTGATGAAGATACGGCACGAATAGTTTATTTTAGCTATTTTCATAGCATTATGTCTTATGGGATACTATTATGGGGAAATGCTGCCGATGTAGACAGTGTTTTTGTGCTACAGAAGCGGGCTATCCGTGCAATTTACAAATTGCCCCCCTACTCATCATTAAGAGAGAAATTTAAAGAGATAGGAATTCTGACAGTTGCTTCTCAATACATTTTAGATAATTTACTGTACGTCCGGAAGAATATAAATGATTTCAATAAGAAAAGCGACATTCATAGTAGGGATATACGTAATAAACACAGGCTAGATGCCCCAGTGATTAGACTTGCAAAAGTAAGCAACTCTTTTAAAGGAAACTGTATACGCTTTTACAATAGGATCCCAGAAAACGTTAAAAATCTATCAATCAATAAATTTAAAAAAGTTATTAAAGAGCGTTTGTGTGGTAAAGGATATTACAAAGTAAAAGACTTCATTGAAGATACCACACCTTGGGAATAGGGCGTTCCTCCCAGGCATGCAGATAAAAAAGTGTATTTTAAGACTAATTAATAATTATTATTTCGATGACACGAACTCTTGGGATTGTATTGCTCTTTTATCAATTGTCTATCTAGATTGTGGGTAAACTTTGAGCCTGCAGTATTTTTAAGTAAACTTGTGTAAAGGTGAAACGTATGACATGTCATGCTCGCTTATGCCATTGCAGTGGTGGCGTTGTGGGATGGGTCTTCCACTTCCCTCTAATATGTGGAAGAGGTTGATGCTGGCTCACGCGTCCTGGCCTGTGTGGAGGTGCTGCTGTGGTGGCTGGTCGTGTTATGCGATTTCTACCTAGCTGATTTTCTTTTTTTTTTTTTATTAACATCCTCTGGTTTGTTTTGGATGCTGCGGGGTCTAAATTTACCTACTCATTAATCTTAGGCTAGTGTGCAATTATTTTTAAATATTTTGTGTTTTAAAAAAGAGCAACCCAGCAGAGTTTCTCACTATACTAATAAAGTATTATGTATTTTATTTTTTGTATGAAAATATGAAAAGATTAGTTCCACTGAGTTTGTTTCGCCGGTTCTTCTCAGTGGGCTTGCTTTGGAACCGGTGGTAGACTCAATTGACTTTCAAAAAGATACTTTGATTGTACTATTTTGAATAAAAAATTTGACTTTGACTTTGACTTTGACTTTATATGGGGCGCGTCTATACAAAATACATGAAAAAGTGAGTTAATTCGCTGTTGCTGACCGCCAGTGGTTGGGATTGCCAACGTTTGATCCGAGTGTAATTTTAAGTTACCATATAATACTAATTGGATCTTAATAAAGCATGAAATAGTTTAATTAGATTAGTTACCAAATAGGAATACACAGTTTCAAAATTATATGCCCTTTGGGTCTATCTTAAGCCACGCTATATAAATATGCATTTTAAAGGTATACAAAAATATATTTGATATTTAAGGAGGCTTATTCTCATCTATAAGTATTTCAACCCTGTCTGATATAAAAATCAACACCTGGCAATACTGTATGTTGCATCCACACGAACATTTTTTTTATAATTTGTACTTTAACCAAACAGTTAATATAATGAAATCTCTAAATTACACTATGGTGCTGCTTGCCAGTTGAACTTGGCTTGACATGCTACCGCGTGTCTAGATAATTTTCATAGTTATTGAATGTTGCAAAAACTTTACAAACAATACCGACTGTATAATATGCACACATATATTTAAAGTTAAATTGACATTGAGAAATGGTTTTATAAATCACTTAAATAGAGGATTTAATAAGATATTTAACTTACCGTAACTAGATAGTAGTTTAACATCTGAAGCTCTGTATTACGTAATATGCCTAAGAGATTAAGTAATGTTTAACATTTAATATACACGTTTAACGATTCAACAAGCAAAGTGTTTGTTAGTGAATACGGTTTCGAAAAATAATTATTCCCTTATATTCAAATATAAGGTTATATTTGTTTATATATGAAATAAGTACTTTATTAAAATTTAGACCTCTATTAATAAGAATGGTTCGTGTTTACCAGCAGGGACACTTTGTAGGGTGTACCCTATTTACCCTTGTTTTATTTTTTACGAATAAGCTTTGTTATTCTTAAATAATAGTGAAATTACATCAAGATTTATCACTTCAGTCACTTCCAGAAGGCAAAAGGGCGTGGCTTAACAGAACGCCCACTAAGCCCCGCATGTGTGACGATTATTTATAGCTGCGCATTTGTATAGTTTTGTAGATGTTGACCGCTCATGAGATGACCCATTTTAAATGAGAAATTTATCTTGGGGTTTATGTTGATCACTTCTTTGCTAAGACAAAAAATGGTGATAAGTCAAGATTTAAAATTCAATGAAGTCGCACACACCGCGAGCAATAGTAGTCGTATGCCTCACTACCGTAGTAGGGGCAGAGGGGCGCCTGGCAGGGGCGGGGTCCGGCGGGGGGCGATGGCGGCCGATCGTCGTAGAAGGTAGAGCGAGACAGGTAGAGCGTGCGGTCAGGGCGGGGCGCGCGGGCGGGCAGTGCGCGAGCGTGCGAGTGCGCCGCGCCGCCTGCGTCGGCGTAGAACTGCGAGCGGCCTGTGCCATACCGCGGTGCGCTGCCTGACTCCTGTCTGTTCTTTTCGGCGGTGTAGCTGGAAAAATAATTATTATTTTAGTGACTATGTATATCTACATCTATCTACACTAATATAAAGAGGAAAACTTTGTTTGTTTGTTTGGTTGTAATGAATAGGCTCAAAAAGTACTGGATCGATTTTAAAAATTCTTTCACCATTCGAAAGCTACATTATCCATGAGTAACATAGGCTAAATTTTATTCTGGAAAAATAGGGTTCCGTAAGATATTTGGGTTTTTCGGGCACAAGGTGCAAAAAAATCAACCAGTAAAGTTACTTATTTTGCGTACGCTGCCTAAGCTATAAAATATAGAACCATAAAATGTACTAATTAATTTTAGATTTTATTTATTTTATTAATTATCAAGAAAAAAATCCGCAACACAACATACCTATCTATGTCGAGTAAGTCACAATAACAATTTTTTTATTTAAACATTTTAAATTTTTTTTTACTACATTTAAACGCGTTTATTTTACTCATGCTTTTAATCTATATCAAAATAAATTATTTCATCACTAAGTACAGTTTCTTTCAGTGTTAGATAGCCCATTCATCGATAAAGGTATATCATCCCGCTAAGATCCCATTGTAAATCTTAGTTAACGCAGGCGAAGCCGCGGGCAACGGCTAGTTATGAATAATTTAGATGTTCAATATTCTTTTGCATAATTTTTATTTATTTTTAAGTGTATCCAAGATATAAATGAAGATAAATACCCAATCCATGCTTCGTTAAGGTAATTCTTGACCATTTCCTCTTGTACCGGCGCTCTGGCTGCTAACACCCGACAGCACAGGACTTCACAGGTAGACTGCCGTCTCAAAAGACCTTCTTCTGGATTACTTTGACTTCCACTCTTGCCGGACAACTTGACCATAGACCCGAAATTCTTCTTTAACTTGCTGCCCATAGATCTACCAATGCTGCCGAACTGTTTGACGACTGAATTCATCTGTTTCGAGCTTTTAGTAGATAGGGCGTCCAGAGAGCGTCTCAAGTCCTCAGAGGGCTGAGAGGGAGCGAGGCACTCTACCCTCTCTAGGTCAAGGTAAGCGTTCAACATAGCCGAGCGCTGGTATTCATCCGGCAGAAGATTATTTATAGTCTTTTGATCAGGTTCTATGTCCCATCTGAAATCCTCTCCTGGGTCAACATTGAATCTGAAATATGGTTTAAAAAAAATTGATTATAAAATATTTCGTCTTCTGTCTCAGACTCTCGACTCGAGACTTCTGCCTCAGAAATCTACAGAAGAATTAGGCTCTAAACGACTCCCTAACGTAATAATCACAATTTCTACTCCTATAGTATGCTCATTTGAGTAGATAAGCTACACTCAGCTTCTTTACTGTTCCGTTCTTCTGTACTGTTCTTCAAGATAGTCAACGGTCAGAATAATTTAGAAAAAACACTGGTTCTAGTAAAAATGCTCTAAGCTGGTTGTAAGAGCTAACTGCTAGTAATATTCAATGTACCGTATGGGCATGGGGTTGCCGGCCTGATCCTCCAGGGGCACCCTCGCGCCGTCCGTGGGCAGCGGCTCGCAGGGGGCCAGCGCGGAGAAGTGCCCAGCATCGTACGCCAGCAGGATGGGGCTCCGAGAACACGCCTCTGGGGGCAGTTCCAGTGGCAGGTACACGCCCCCGAATGGAATGGGTGCGATAGGGTCTCCGCGGAAGTCCTGATATGTTATAATTGTGAGTCAAGCTAGTGATGTGCAGTATATTATTTAACATTTTATTTATTTATTTCTAGTTATATTAATAGAAGCTTTCTATGTTACTCGATAACATTAGTTCCGTATCGGGTTTGTCTCACAAGCCCGTCGTAATCATTACGTTACTTCCCGCAGATAACAAAATTAGCGACATCAATGCAAGTAACTAAACTAATTTCGTGATTCGAAAATTCAAAAAATTTTTTGATTCCTAAGTATAGTAGGTATGTCTTATAAACTCTACGTTTCTTGACTTACACACTAATTAGTGGCAAAGATGGAGAAAGTGGCCAATATACATTAGGTTTTTTAATGAAATTTCACTTCCATCGCACGTAAAGATTACACGCACCTACTTTTTATTCTATTATCCCTAAAATCCAAATAATTACACTGTCATGTAACACGATTATAAATGTCAACGAGAAAGAAGCCAAAGCAATAGCTTATATTCTTTTCATGCTATGTCCATATTTAGGGCAAAAGTGTATAATGTGTTTATAAGCCATGAAAATATTCAGTGGGATCAGAATGTAGAAAGTTACATGGTTTCTTGGACATTGACCTGAAGCTATTCACGATGGTATGTTCCACCAATAATAAAAATAACTTACCCTGAGCGCCACATCAGCGAACACAATAACCGGTCTTCTCATGACATGTGCGAGTGCGAACACGTGCAAATGTTCCAGCGCGGCGTAGTGCGGCGCGGCGGGCGTGTCCGGCGGCCGGGGGCGGGGCTCCGCGGACGCCGCGCCTACCGCATCCGCCCACTCACGCGCCCACTCCGCCTCAGTCAAGCGTAGACCGGCGCATCGGAGAGATGTGCTTTCGGACCATCGCCAGCGGCGCTCGATAGCCTCTGAAAATTTTAAACATCATTTACACTATGTAATAAGTTTTTTTAATATTAATTAAAGAGCCTTTTGCGCGTAAGCCCAAATTATAAAAAAAATACATAAGAAGATAATTTAATCTGACATAAATCCACATGGGTGACACTTCCACAACATAGACGGTTCGTTTGCCTCGTCTTTACTTCTCATTGTTTGCACTCATATATTATGGACCACGTACTTGTTAACGCGTCGCCACCTTCCCCCGACAGCAGCGTCTGTAACTTGGTACGCAACGCCAGCAGTCGATCGTGGAAGCCGTATGCTGCGAGCGACGCGGCGTGCGGCAGGCAGTTGCCGTCCCCCGAGGTGGCCAGCGGCAGCAGCCGCGGCGCGCCCGGTACCCGCCCGTGACGCCACCAGTTGAGGATGCCCGCCGATTCGAGGGTCACCAGAGTGGCGGTCTCGAGAAGATCCTTTTCGATGAATATCCTGGAAAAATGCAAACAGTTAAGAAATAAAACGCATAAGAATTAAGTCGAATTGAGAACTATTTTTTAGGGTCAGTTAAAAATACTTATTTTTTAAGAATGTGTATTTTACTACGAATACTTCACCACGACGATTAGGTGCCGTATGTATGCCGTAGGTTCCACCCCATTTGTGCCGGTCTAATTTGTCTCCAAAACACACGGCCCTCTTACTAAGTTTATGAAAGGAAAGAAAAAATTATAATCGAAAATACTATGTAATCTACATAATTTACAGCCTTATATTATTATGTGTGTTATGTGCACTTTGCAATAAAATACTGAGTGTTGAAACAATGTGTAGTACCAACTCAAAATTCGTTCACCGTCAATAAGACACCGTACTGCTCTAATATATGGATAAGATTAGCTTAGTAAAGTTCTGAGTTATACTGTTATATTATTATCATCATCATCATCATCACCACCATCTTCGTCGCCATCCATACCTGCTAATAACCTGCACAGTCGATTATTTTCTGTAATCGCGTGATTAAATCGTTAACGCCAGTTCAACGGCTGGTCGCGTGTCGCGGGCGACCCTGTAATGTCACGGTGACTGGCTCGTAATATAATGACTAGTCATTACACTCGGGTTCACTTGGATTCCATCTATACTAATATTATAGACTCGTTTGTTTCAACGAGCTAATCTCCGGGGCTAATTTAGTCGTATTTAAAAAAATATATGTTGATTGTTTTAATGTTATTGCATTTTATCTTTTAGAGGTTTCTTTTTTCATTTAAAAGTAAATAAATAAATACACGAGGTAGCTATCTAGCTATCTTTGTAAAGTTAATTAAAGAATAATAAGACCTGGCTAGCAGCTTCCATGAGATTAACATCACATCACAGATTTTATACAGCCGGTACTAAGCAAACAAGCAACGCCAGCCATGCGTTACCTCTCGGTGTCTAGTGTGTCCTCTTTTTCAGAACGCAAATCTTGTTACTAAGAATAATGCGTATCCTTTATACCAGGGTTTCTTAAAGTGTGGTCCACGGACCCCTTGGGGGTCCGTAGCATGTGTATCGGGGGTCCGCAGTACCTAGATCAATCTCTAAGCGTCGCAACCGATTGAACATTGCTGATGACATGCGCTTTGCCTTGTCAAAGTCAATCCCACAATTTAATATTCTTATTGAGACCAAAAAGCAGCACCCTTCTCATTAAATTAGTTAAGTTTAGTAGTAAGTGTAAGGAAAATACTAATAATAGTATTTTTATTAATATTAATAAGGAAATTTTTTTTATTACGAAAATAATTTTTGAATAGTTTTAATTTTGAAAGGGGTCCGTGACTTCAAAAAGTTTAAGAAACCCTGCTTTATACAATGCTTACGACGTACACATTAATTTATCTAAATTATTCTAATATTTTAAGTTAACATGGACCATGGTTATTTTCATTTGTCTACGAATCTCTTGTTCACGAGACTAAACCAATCTTCATAATGTCGGTATATCGAGCTCCGCGAAATAAAGGTCAAAAACATACTAAATATCCCGTTTTAAATAGTTTTAATATTCTCATATTTGCTACGATAACATATTGAAAAAAATCTTCAATGTTAATAAAAACTAGTAGTCGCCGAGGTCAACCTCGAAAAAGATGACGCGACGATCTAGACCAGTGATTCCCAAAGTGGTCTATATCGACCCCTAGGGATCTATGACAACCTGCAAGGGGTTCTACGTCAGCGAAAAAAAATTTGGAATGAAATGAAAATGGGGGTCTATGAAAATTAAGAAAATTAATTTGGTTTCCATAGTGAAGAACCAATGAGCCATTTAACCAAGAAGAATATTACTATTATAATGAAATATCTTTAAGGGAGCAAAAAAAAGGATAGCAAGGGGTTCACCTGCAGCAGAAAAAGTTTGAAAAGATGCATGAAGCAAAAGAGTTCGGGAAACACTGATCTAGACTGGAAGAGCTTGGGGAAGGCTTTTGCCCAGCGGTTGGACAGCTATTAAAAAAAAATGAAACGACCAAATGGTTCTACACGTATCCACTCGTCGTTCCCGTGGGCCTAGCCAGTGAGGTCGAGGCGGGCGACGTGCTTAAGGAACTCTGCGTTTTCCTTAACAATGTCCTAAGGCCTAGGCGATCAGTGTCTGACTTTGGTGAGGCCACTTCCACGTCAGCTCTGCTCCATGGACAATAGCACGGGGAATTCTAAATCGTCCGCAATTTGCAACAGACGGACAAATGCCAATCATTTATAGTTTCTTGTAATACTAATTAGTAATTACATTATGACATATTTATAAACGATAAAACAATATTGAAACAATGAAACGTGTTTAATTGTGGGAGTGATGAGTGTGCCGCGCTGTCGGCATGGTACTACCGCCATGCTCGGTTTCCTGTCAAACAGCTTTGCTGTGTTCCGGAGAAGAGCAGAAGAAGCAGTGTAATTACTGGATATTCAACACTTGCTTAAAAAATATTTTATAGTTCAAATAGCTTTGCTGTGTTCCGGAGAAGAGCAGAAGAAGCAGTGTAATTACTGGATATTCAACACTTGCTTAAAAAATATTTTATAGTTCAAATAGTTTATATTATAGTTATTTGGGGCTTATAAGTTTCAAATCCGTATCGACTGTATTGACTGCAAGGCATCAGTCGTCTTGGCGTTGATTGAGAGAGACCTACGTTCAATAGTGGATGGAAAGGCTGATGATGATGTTTTTTCATCGTTGGAGCTTCTCAAAATACGAGTTTAATATTTTAAAAGGTCCAATTACGAATTAACATAAAACATAACCGCAAAGGAGTGTAGAACATAAATATTACCACGTAGGTAAATATACTATGTCCATGTACGTCTTCTAGTAACGCCCACTCCCCAGAGGACACTTTGTGTGAGTAGTGTTCTAAATGCGCATACTATACAAGCCTATCTTATATAAACCATCTAAATGAGTATGGGTACCATTTAAAGCGATTTCATGATTAGCTTTTCATTTACTACGAATAGTTGTATGTTGACTTCTAACTTTCATATAGTTTAAATTGAAAAAAAAAAAACCGGCCAAGTGCGAGTCGGACTCGCGCACGAAGGGTCCCGTACCAGAACGAACGGTAAAAAAAATACTTTTGTTGTATGGAATTCCCCTTAAATATTATTTTTATTTTATTTTTAGTATTTGTTATTATTGTGGCAATAAAAATACAACATCTGTGAAAATTTTAACCTCCTTTCTATTACAGTTCATGAGACAACAAAAAACGCCAACAACTGCTCTGTTGTATGGAAGCCCCCCTTAATTATTATTATTTGATTTTAGTACTTTTTGTAGTAGCGAGAATAAAAATACACAATCTGTGAAAAATTCAACTGTCTAGCTATTACGGATCTTTAGATACAGCCTGGTGACTGGAGGGTCCCGTTTTTACCATTTGTGTACGGAACCCTTACAAAAAGACCACTATTCCTCTGGAACACAATTCGAGAACCTTTTATAGTCGTTTTTTTTTAATCTTTGTAGTCCAAAGATTTTTTTTGGCACTTACCTGAAGTCCGGTGGATACACAGATATATCCGGGAGCAGGAGGATGTGGTCTGACGTCAGCGAGTTGGGGTCGGGCTCCGTGTTGCTGCGGAGCGCCCACACTAGACCCTCGTTGTCAGTCGCTCGGGAGATGCCCCGGGACAGCTTCCGACCTGTAAGCAATAACATTATAATCATTATAGAAGATACCATACCTTGGGAGTAAATCGTTTCTTTAGGAACATTGCGCCATAAAAAATGTAAAATTTATGGAATAGTTAAAATCTATAATAATATCTATGAACGCTTTTACACCACGTCAATCTAGTCCCGTGGTAAGTTTCCGAAGAACTTGTGTTACGGGTACCAGACACAGGAACACAGAAACACAGAAAACTTTTTGTTCCCTGGCGAGATTCGAACCCCCTACCTCCGGCTATGACCACTGAGCCACAAAGGTCACCAAGAGCTATGAACCACTGAGTTTATTTTGACAGTTCTTCTCAGTGGTGTCGCCTTGGAACGGGTGGTATGTTCAATTGTGAGGTGAGACTTGGGTGGGATAGCTGCATGAGTACCACCATGTTTCTTCTGTAAATCGGCTCTTGTGTTTCGGAGAGAAGAGCAAGATAGATATAGAGTAATTACTAGCACTGAGACAGCAACACAACTTCCAGCATACTCAGAAGAGAACGTTTATGTTCTCACGCTACGTTAACAACTTACCATCTTATGAATCGACTGCCTTTTGCCAATTTAAGATAAACTTGGTTACAGGGATCACTTGTTTTACCTGACCAATCTAATTTACCGTTCTATATTCAAAAGTAGAATTTGAAGAATCTTCCACGTTCAATTATAATAATGTCAAGTATTATATAGACCAATATGAACCATATTCTCGTTGCTTTTGCCGGTGACGTAATAAGTAACGTGCTTTATCTTTTTTAAAGACACCAGAAAATTCTTCAATACAGCCTTCAAGATAAAAATTACTTAAAAGGCGGCTTGTTGAAAACGGATAGAAAAAATTACTGAATTTTAAAAATTTATGTAACAAAATATATTTTTTTCTCAAATACGTATTTTACTAAATTATTCGCCGAAAGCTTTTACAGCTGATGATTGTTTAGATCGCTTCCCGTTTGCAAATTTTACTCTAAATCTGATAAGCAATTTGCATTTTACTTTCGCTTTCATAAGCATATCCAGTTTCATATTGAATAACAGACTTGAATGCTTAATTTATGAGATAATGGCGCTGCTGTGTTTAGTAAAAATAAGCTTAATTATGAAGTTTTTAAGGTAAATGAATGTATACATTTGAGAGCATCTGTTAGTGTTAATTTTGATCATATTTCTGGACGGCCAATTGTGTTCAAAACACATTATCAAAAAAAAAAAGGCTACGGCAAAAATCATAAAATGACCATTAAAATTTTCATTTTGGGAATTTTATTTGTATTGTTTTTACTTTCTAGATAAATCTCGATGAAATTAATAACAGTTAGAGACTATTCATTAATTACGTAAGGACAATTTTGGTAATTTTTGATCCTCCTGCCCCCATGTAAGTATATTGTATAATACATAATATATAAAAAAAAAAGAATTATTTGTGAACATCACTAAACTAATATATAATTAATATAACATTAATTTATGGTGTTCACAAAATATATGATAATAAGAGAAACTGTTGTTTTTATTCAGCGATTGAACTCAGATGTTTGTAAGGAATAATAGATAATATGCTCCAGCTATTCGAACATAACATCGGACCATCGCGGCGTTTTTGCGTTCCTCTTTCATTCCTACGTAGCGGGAGTCGGGATAATAAATTTCGAGATTGAATCGTCTCACACTTTATATAAAATCACTTTCTCAAATATGTTTAAAAGTTGTCTTTCCAACGCGCCTTAATCGCAGAGAACTATGGCAAGTGTTTAGGCGCGTGTTATGTGTCCTGTGGTTAGCACGTAATGCTTTGTTTTTGTTTATTTGCTCATATGGTTATATAACATATTAGTGTGGTCATTTGTGAGTCGGGTCAGTGTGTTTTTTCTGTGAACATCGTTCGATCACCGATGAAGGAAAACATCCTGAGGAAACCCGCATGCTAGATAAGATTGAAAATCTTTGAAGGTATGTGAAGTTCACCAATCCGCATTGGGCCAGCGCATCGGTGAACTATGGCCCATTTCACGCATCTTCGCGTGATTTCGAGGAGGAGACCCGTGCCCAGCAGTGGGACATATAAGGATTGATACTTTTTATATAAATGTGTGCAAGTGTCTCAATATTATTCTCGCTTAATTTCTATTAAAGGACCCGCGCTTTATTCGACATGAAACTTATGTATTTCTATAATTTTATTATAGGACTTACATTCAGGCGCCGGAGTCAGCACCAGGTTGGAGGGTGCTGTGTAGGTCATGTTGAGGTCCAGGGCGGGCACAGACCTCTCCGGTGTGACGTCACCGCCCGCCTTCGGACGATGTGCCGTACTGTGGACTCTCTCTGAAAAAAACCACCATTTCTAATAAACTGAAAGGAATACGGTGAATGGAACATGGATTATGTGGTTCCAGCGGGACTCGGGAGGAATAAAGTGGTTCCAGCATCCTATTTTGTTCTAGTCAAAGCAGTGATCCATTTTGCCGATTATTTAGCACTTTACCATCTTTTGTTTTTTATCGACGCAGGGAAATATTTATGGAGCCAGGTAACGGATGGTTCCTGACCCTTTATGGTATTCACACTTAAGCAGTGCATACAGAAATTAAAGCACTGAGAGCTCCTTACGTTCATTAATGAGGGTCTAGGATCTGCAGGCAACAGGAGTATTTCAGCAACAGGCTGGCCCTGACGTAAGGCTAGACTCTACGTAAGAGGAGCTGCCCGTCTGCCACATCAGGCTCAAGTTTGTATACTGTAGTAGATACGAGCACAAGGAAAAACGTGACTTAGAGTTTGTTTCTTCAACATCATCAGCTTCTAACCTTCCACTGCTAAAGAGAGAGTTTGTGATATCTATATATTCTTTAATTAAAAATGTCAGTTCTATTTGATTTTAGTAATCAATATTTTTGTAAAATTAAACCCTTGATTTTAGGCGCTTTTTAGGGCGCATAGTACCTAAACTATAATTTTAATAATAATAAAATTCTTTAATTTCTCTATTCTGGCCCAGAACCCAACGTTTAACGTTTTTTAACTTAGAACACTATTACTGTCTTTTAAGTTCGCTGTCTGTACCTCCTTTTAATCATACGAGTTTTAAAACAATAACAGGCAGTTCTGGTATATTGATTAATTTGTACATTAAATCAACGTTACACATAAATATGTACCAAATACCCACCAATAGAATAAAATATATTTATATTCTGTGCATCAGAAAAAAAAATGGATGACACCTTCTTGGTTGGCGAACACCCAAATTATATTTACGGAAGCGATATGATATTTGTATCAGGTTCACGAACAGCCAACTAGAGTGACTTTGTTATATTTAAACATGACATGACTCACGAATCCACATTATATTATGAATGTCATTAGAGGAGAAACCCGTGCTGATACAATCTAACTCAAACGACAAAGGTGTATTGTTAATTATCTTTTGTAAATTAATGGCCTATCAGACCAGCAGTGGACGGATAAAGGCTGATGATGATGATGAATTAATGGATCCCTTGCCACTCGCAATGGCACTTGAGTAACAAACATCCATTGCATAATATCAGTAAGTTAATTTAATTGTTTTTAACTATTCTATTTAATATTTTTTACGGGTACCAGACAGCAGAAATACTTATATTATACCTTGTATTTATTTTTTTATTATATAATACACATAATTTTAAGACACATCCATGACACAGGAACACAAAAACGTTTTCTTTTTGTTTCCTGGCGAGATTCGAACCCGTCACCTCCGGGCTTGAGCGCCAACGCGCTAACCATTAAGCAACAGAGTTGTTAAAACAATAGTTTCCTACATAAAGGTAGATATGTGATTTATCTTCCCTTGAAAAGTACGTCAAAATAAAAACTTTATCCGTGAAATTATCTTTTATAAAATTTTCGCCTACATTTATTTTGCAAGTTTAACGCTTTCCAAAGGCTAATGTCACAACTATATTTGGTTGTTGGTATTGGTTGCGATTGTCTGTGGAATCTGTACCTCCAATGTCAGCAGACAATGGAGTCGATGGACCGTGGACAGGATGGGACCGGCGTCAGTACCGCGTAACACGACCCTGTACCATATACCTTAAATTTATTGATTAACTTTATATTTTAAACGTCTCTAATTTATCTACTAGCTGTTCCACCCAACGTCGCCTGCTTTGATTAGAATTTACAACGGGACGTTAGCGGAATTATATAGCCTATAGCCTATCTCGATAAATGGGCTATCTTACACTGAAAGAATCATTCAAATTAGTCCAGTAGTTCATGAGATTAGCGCGTTCAAACAAACAAACTCTTAAGCTATATACTTAAGCTATATTTATTAAGCTAAAATTTTTATGTTATTTTGATAAGCAAACGGACAGACGTACCAGCTGATGGTAAATTGTCAGCGTTACCAATGAACATAAACGAACCAGCTTGCCCTTTTCTCCGAAATACTGAATGCAGCTTTTTCAAGGGAGAAACAAGAAGGGACAACAAGGGGCCGCGAAGGAACCTGCATTATGTCGATGACCCAGGGGGAATTTGTTTGTCTCTCAAAACGGGTGAAACAAAGCTAGTAAGTTAGTAATAATGATAAAAATTGTGTACTTGACGGGTTTTCAACCTAAATTTAGGACCCGTTCGCACGAGCGATTTTAACCGAGCGTAGAAAAGCGTTAGATGCAAATGGATATTATATATGTATTATCTGTTCACACAAAAGCGTTTTTAAAGCTCGGCGCTTTTTGTCAAGTGCTGATTGATTTTCGACCTTGAGCGTTGGCAGTTAGATTGAATTGTGCATGCCTAACTCGAGCCAATGTCGGGATTTAATGGAGGTGTTAAAGCGCTCTTGCTAACGGGGGCTTACCATCAATCGGCCACTAGACATGTGCGAGCTCAATCAAAGAGTTCGATTTTTCCGCTCTCATTAGCTCACGTGACCTTCATGCCCTAGCTACCTTAGGACGCGAGTTCGTCTCGTGTTTATACATGTACATACTCTCTTTTTTCCAGAACCCAGCAGTGGTGTTAAAAAACGTTCTTTACCTACTTATACCATCACTCTGATTTCTTTCTTACATTTTCATGACATAACGCAAACAAAAGCAGTTGGATCCTTATGGTAACCGTCGACGCCCAGACATTTGCACAACGAGAGGCCAAACAGAGGCAGAACCTCTTATGCTTGCTGTATTAAATCCTATCTCACCTCCACAATTGTCATCTTTTCACCAATGGTTGTCTGGAAGAAACCGCTAGGAGCGGTAAGACCGCCTTTTTTGTATCAAATTTTAAGCGACTATTGTCCTGTATTTGTTTTTTTTTTTATTGTACTGGCACAAAATAAAGTAAATTATTATTATTATTATTATCCCCCAATGGACCAGAAATTCACGACCTACACGAAAAGCGACAGCGGTCACGTTACTAGCACCTCCATTCGGCTGCTACGTAGCAATGGCATAATCTCTTACTACGGCCTATGAGGACCTCCTCTGTACGGAGGCGGTCGCCCCATCTGGTCGGAGGTCGGCCCTCTGTCTTTCCGAACGTGGTCTTTACCCCCGAAGTCTAACCCGTCATTATCATGAGTTCCTTGACATTCGTGAATCGTGTCTAATCTACAATACAAGCTTCATCATCATCAGCTTCCATCCGTCCACTGCTGAACATAGACTTTCCACAGTGACCGATTCAAGCTATTAATCCTTACTAGTATAACATTATAAATGCGAAAGTAGAGATGTTGGTTACGCTTTCACGCGAAAACTACTCAACCGATCATCATGAAACTTTGTACACATGTTTTCGGAGGTACTAAAAGCAACATAGGATACATTAAAAAATTTTTTGCTAACGCGGGTGTAGCTGGCAGCAACAGCTAGTAAGTAATACTTTAACGGCGAAAGTTTGTCAGTTTGGATGTTCGTTTCTCATTTACGGCAAAACGGCTGAACGGCTAAATTTAAATATTGATGGCCGATACCTTCGCTAACGTTTCAAGAGCATTCACCTATTCCGTGGTGTTGCACGGATTTCAATCCGCGATCTCTTACAGCAGCACTAAACTACCAAGACGGATCTATTTTTAGTCAGGCCAAAATAAATCTAGGATGAAACGCGGCCGACCTACTTTTATCCGTATGAACTGGATGCGTGGGTGAATTCATGATGTATGTGCGAACTGAAATTAGATCAAACACTTATTTGATCTGTTTTTTTACTCTTGATACAAAAATACAATTTAAAGTAGCAGTAGCAGCTTAGTTTAAACCAGCACGACCATATATTATTCACCAAGTGCTAATAATTTTCTAGACTAGATTATTGTGTGCTTATCGGGTAGGCAAGAGAATCGGCCATCTTTTTTTCATCCGCCTACTTGTTAAGGCTGGTTCACCCCTAAGTTTTATTTTTATTATTAAGGCAATTTTTTTTGTTTTTATTTTTTTATGATACAGCATACACAAATACATACAAGCCTAAATTTTCACCCCTCTACGATCAACCCCTATTTTTTAATTGCAATTTTACTTTTGGCAAAACGAAGTCTGCCGGGACAGCTAGTAATAGTAATAAAATATAAGAAAGATTTAGGTACATGCCCGATGTTCATGACTTTACACCAACCATGGTCACAGGAGTTTTTTCATCAATCGAGTCAAATTTGATACAATATAACATGATGATGGAGGTCACTTTGGGAGACAAGTTCATTGGTCGACCAACCAAACAAACGTTATACATTGTTAAACTTTAAACACGGTTATATAAAATATAAGCGCGAGTTTGACGCACGTTTTGGGTTCCGCAAAAGAGTATATTTAAACGATTTATTTTACACATATACTGAAAGAACTATTCTTGCTAATCACGTATCACGTTTTTATGACGACGGGAAGTATAACAGACACAGGCAGACACACGGACAGATGGCCAATAAAGTGGTCATTTTAATTAAACAGCTGTACGCATTTACAATTTTTACATGCCCGACATTTCGTGTACTTTACGGCAGCTAATCACGGGAGGACTGAGGTGTCAGACCTTTTAATGCTATACAAAAAGTTATTCGAAACTATCGGATACATTGTTCGGTTTTATCATTTGAGTAATTAAGTCTTTATACATATATATCGTTCCGCAACATAAAATTCGACTAAATAATTTCGTGGGATACATTACTTTGTCTGTATGTTAATTTTAGTTTAACATGTCTATGAGGTAGACTGCTGGGGTCATTCGATAGTTTTGGTTTTTTGTTATTCGGCTTGGCGAACTGGCGACGCCCATGAACTTAGCATAGTTCACGTTTTTTTTCTTTAACGCCAGGAAATGCGTTAAGGCATCCCGCGGGGGAGTGGGTTTTCCAGGTAGTAGGTACATGTGGGACTCGCTGTGCCCGAAAGCTGGTAAGTGGACGCAGCTCTACCCACTCAAACCCGGCGAGTGCCACCAAAGCCGCCTTTGGTGAGGTGCCCCGGATCTACAAGCAGCAGGGCACCTCGACGGCTAGTCAGTCCCTCAGAGGACCGACGCCACCTCCACAGAGGGGTTGCCCGCACCACAGAACAACCCCTCCCAACGTCGGGACAGTACAATGAGGCGAGGTTCCCGCCCCCTCTTCTCATAAGAGGGGTACAAAGAGCCCCCTCACCTCAATTCGCTTCGCCCAAGGTGTTGCTACTAAGCCCTACCGCCACGACAAGGCCTGAACCGTGGTGGGGTAGCCTAGTTAACCTAGAACTAGCCCAGATAACTTATTTATATGCTGCCTATCTTTAGACATAATATGTCAAGTCTCTGTACCAGTAATAACACTGCCTCTCCTGCCCGTCACCGAAACACAGCATAGCTGTTTTACGGGTGAAGCTAGCAATACTGATCCATGCAGCCGAGAGCGCGGTACTCACACGGATTTACGGTTTGTAATAATAATAAAAGTATAAATTATGTATATCTGATAATAATAATAATAGCGTTAATTCTACTAGCGACTGTAATGTCTTCAGAAAGGTCAGCATTCCTGGATAAGAATCGTTACTACCAAGGCCAGCTGGTGCGAGGATGTTATTCCTGGTCGGAGGTCGTATATGTACTCACCGTCTTTCAGTTTCTCTGATATTGAGTTGGCTTCCATCACCATATCGATTACCCTGCAAATAAAAAGAGGTTTTAATATTTTGCTTTCGCATAGCATAAAAAAAATATTTCCTAAAGTAACTTTTAAAAAAAGTATTTGCCAACAAAGTACAGATATTTTAACGTTCTTTGAATAAGGAGCAAACGATTTATAAGAACCCAATGTCACTGATATTAGAGCTTTCAGGAATGCTGGCAGACCATAATATTAACATCACTACATATTATAAAACAAAGTCGCTTTTTCTGTCCCTATATCCCTTTGTACGCTTCAATCTTCAAAACTGCACAACGGATTTTGATGCGGTTTTTTTTAATAGATAGGACAATTCAAGAGGAAGGTTTATGTATATAATTTATTAAGTTTTTATATACATTGGCTAAGATATAACAATAATTGTTGAAGGTGTAGGGAAAAAATAGGCCGCTTGGGAGTTTTCAACGAAAACGCTGCCTAAACCCTTTGAGATATAACAAAATAATGTATGGTGGAATTGTGTATCTTAAATAGGTCTACAAAAAAGTCCGCGATGGCATATGTCTATCTCTTAGGGATATCATACTATATCCATTTAATACTTAAAAAAATGGGCAATTATAACGTGATAATTTGAAAGTTATTCAAACAAATACGGTATGAATCCTTATCATTTTAAATCAGTTAATTGGCATGTGCATTTTATGAAGTTTATTTTTGCCCTTTACATCATGCAAATTAAATGAATACTTTAGGAGATATGGCATTATCAAAATAATGCACAAGAAAATAAATCGTGTTGCTGTGATACGAACGGGCGCGGGTGGTTGTCTGCTGTCTAAGGCCGTAGTGTATCAACTCTGGTAGACGTAATAATATGATCAACGTATGGTGGAATATATAATAATAGTATTATATATCCTAAATATGCCTACAGAAAATCTGCGAAGGGATATGTCTTTATGTTCAAGATGACATATATTCATTTTAATACAAAAACTTAGTATTTATTAAGATAGAAAATGATCATCATCAGACATGATAAATCCGTAAACCTAAGTTCACGCGGGCGAAGCTGCGGGTAACAGCTAGTTCTTAATATTTGGAAAGTCATACCATATAATATCTCTGTTTAGATCGGTAGAACAGATATCGAAATAAAAAAAATTAAGTAGCAACCCATATATGTCCCACTGCTGGACACTGGTCTCCTCCTCGAAATCAGGCGAGGAGGGTATTGGGTCGTTGTTCACGGATGCATCACAGAGGGTTAGGATTGAACTCGGGACCTTTCACAGCCATCGTCGCTAAATTCAAGATTGGGACACCTTTATTTACATTACGCTACTAATTTACTATCAATAATCATCAACAGCCTTTATCCGTCCACTGCTGAACATTGGCCTTCCTCAATGAACGCCAAGACGACCGATCCCTTGCCACTCGCATCCATCATCGGCCCCTGCTGAGATCGTTACAGTCTGGTTAAAATTCAACCAATATTTCGTCTTCCTAAACGCGTCCTCCACTCTTGAATATCATTGGCCCATCGTCCATTCGTTCTCCTGGATATGTGTGAGTCAATATTTATCTCTATTTATAAAGAAAACTTCTAGAACTAATTAGAAACCAAGTTTTATACAATCATTCTGTTTACAATTGCCGTTGCCAAAAACGAACAGAGGTGACGTTCCCCCACATAGTTCAAAATACGGTGCAAGTTTAAAAATAATTTATTACGCTTTTGGGTGATTTGCTTTTGGGTGATTTTATTTTCGTCTCGTGACGAAGGATTTTGCATACGTGTGGGTGTCGACGCATCAGATTTAGAGCTTTAGGCAAAGAATACAGACGTACATAGAAGGACAGTTCTTAAAGATTTTTTGTGCCGACTTTTTCGGGGACTAGACCCCAGTTCACACTCGCTCGCTCTCGTAGGCTCATATGCTGGGGACATCGCGGTGTCCCTCTCGTCACGCCGCCAAGCGGACGTTTACATCGCAGAGTTTGTCCTCAAAGCGCTCATAAGAACTGGCCTTCTATGTACGTCTGTATTCTTTGCTTAAGGTGGCTTGCGATTGTCATGATGGGTTTTAATTCTGACAGGAAGACAATTCGTATGATGTTAGTAGGAGAAAATTCCTTAAAAAATCACACATGGATTGGCGGTTATCCAGATGACAAATTATTTTTTGATTAGCTGAAAATATTCGTAAATTGGCCACACTGTATAATAGTTGGATACAAATGTTTAATGCCTATAAAAATTCATAATTAATAACAATCTATAACAGAAATCAGCAACGCAGAAAGGAGTCGAGAGCGCCGGCATAGTAGGACATCACGACAGGACCACGTCACGGCATTTACGGCCAAGGCACGCTAATATAGATGTTTTACATCAAAATGTTGATGACAACAAAACTAGACAGATAACATAGATTAATACAGATAGTAAAAAAAAAATCTTTTGCTTTCTCGTTCCTTGAATGACTACAATATCTGTTGGGTCAGTTGTCATATCGCCAGTACATTCACATTAATTAGTAAATAAGCAAGAATACCGGAAGACAATCCACGAACGCGGTGATGAGGTCACTTCAGACGCCTCGCTCAAGGTTTATACATGTTATCTAGGGCTGCCGACTGCTAGAGAACTTTAATTATTGATTCAACTATTATTTGTACGTACCTAGTTTGTTTTTTAAACCCTTGCGCTCAATTATTAATTTTTGTTTTTATTTAATAATTGTGAACCAGGCAAAGATAATTGTGAGGAAGACCGAAGAAGAGATGTCTGGACGGGATAAGGAGAGATATGGAGGAGTGTGGAGTGACGCGGGAACAAGTATGAAGCCAGAGTGGAGGCGCAAGACATATAAAGCCGACCCCAAGTGAATGGAAATAATAATAGCTAGGAAGATGATGAATTGTGAACCAGGCAGGTGGTTAGGTATAGATTAATCATCGCAGGTTTTTACATTCGCGACGCTCCGAATACAGACAACAGACCGATTTTAAGAAGTCACGAAATATATAGCAAAAAAATATTTCCGTTTGAAATACAAACCTACTAATTGACGTTACCTATTATGGTACTTCATTTTATCTTTTTTCATTAATATAAAAGCCTAATTAAGTCACCACAGAGATATAAGATGTGATGTGTCTATGTGTCAGTAATAACCTTTTTTTTATTTAACTCCGGGTAATGCACTGAGGCATCCCGCGGGGGAGTGGGTCTTCCCAGGCATTTCATGTAGGACTCGCTGCGCCCGAAAGATTGTAAGTGGACGCAGCTCTACTCACTAAAACTCGGCGGGTGCCACCACTGCCGCCTTTGGTGCCCCGGATCTACAAGCAACAGGCACCGGGACGGCTAATCAGTCCCTCAGGGGATCGACGCCACCTCCACATAGGAGTTATCCCGCACCACAGAACAACCCCTTCCAACGTCGGGACAGTACAAGTGGTGGAGGTTTCCGTCCTCTTGCCCTTTGCTATTTTGCCCCATTCTCTTACAAGAGGGGTACAAAGAGCCCTCTCGGCTCAATTAGCTTCGCCCAAGATGTTGGGGTCACCCTGGGCTACTGAGCTCCACCGCCACAACAAGGTCATGGTGGGGATGTCAGTAATAACCTGTTCTGGAACAGAGTAAAGTTTTTTCATCATCATCATCATGCGGGATGGTGGTAGCCATACAGACGGGCGCACAGCGCATCTCTCCGCTATATGTCATGACAACCACCTTCATAGTCATTGTGAAAAAGGAAGTGACCTTAATTGGTATATGTTTATAATTATTATTTAATGTAATGACGATTCTAATGAGCGTTCGTTTGTTTTAAAGGAGTTTTACTAGAGGATCTTCATTAGTAATTAACACCATTTCAACCTGTTGACTACGTTTATTTTGATTGTTTAAATATTAGTTTTATTTATTTATTGGAACGAAGACTAAGCCCCCTGAGTATACTAAATATTACAATAAATATTTTAAATCCCTAGTTTAACATCTATAGCACATAATTTAAATAGCTAATCTATAGCCACTATAATGAAATTTTATATACACTTTTTCATCATCGGGTGTCACCTGATGATGACTTTGTCGAAACCGGTCGTGTTTAAATTGTAACTGTTATAATATATAAAATAAATAGTGTATATAAAGTTTCATTATAGTGGCTATAACATGAATTTCCATCAAGGACCGACAGTACATTCTATCAATTAATAGCTAATCTTGTGAGTTTACTCATTGAACCGGTAAATAGGTCTTGATCTTCCGCTATGATACTACGGACATATTAGTTCGACGGGCAAGCCGGCACACGAGCCACCAATATAGCCTAATTCACCTGGAACTAGCCCAGACAAAATAATACACATTTTCCATGCTGAGACAAGATGTTAGTCTCAGCGCCAGTATTTATACTGCCTGTGCTCTCGTAAACCTACCAAAGCTTGACGGGATAAACAAGCAAGATGATGGTCCCCATAAAGCCGGACTTTCCATCGGTGATCTTTGTAATCGCTATGGTTCCATAGACTAGATCTAGTCAGTATCAGGATCAGTCGTCTTGGCTTTCATTGTAACAAGCATGTTTCCAGCAGCGCGGCGGGCGGATTTTGTTTTGATAGTGAGAATGATGAAGTAATATTTATCACTGAAGATCTATCCGCTTAAGGAGTTTCCCAAACAAAAAGTTATCTTATGAAAAACTTATTGAATTCAAATTTCAATAAATTCCACCTCCATCTTTGAATCAGCAGATTGTTTAATCAAACTCTGAAGTATTACAAATACGAGAGCCGGGCCAACACAATAGTATTTCAATGATATTTAATAGTCGTTTTATCAAAACACGAAATACTACGTAGGAACGTCATAAACATGAATCATCGGTTATGAAGTATTTAGTTTTTATATGTTAACGATAACACAACTACAAGCGCGATAGCGTTGATACTTCATCGAAAGTAGATCATTAACTGATAAGGCTATCGTTATTCAAGAATAATATATATATTGAGGCTACTTAGACATTCCTCAGACGTGTACAATGGCTATAATGAAACAGGGAAATATCCCACCCTTTTCTAGGGTTCCGTACCCAAAGGGTAAAAATGGGGCCCTATTACTAAGACTTCGCTGTCCGTCCGTCTGTCACCAGGCTGTATCACAAAAGCCGTAATAGCTAGACAGTTAAAATTTTCACAGATTGTGTATTTCTGTTGCCGTTATAATAACAAATACTAAAAACAAAATAATAATAATTAAGGGCTCCTATACAAAAAACGTGATATTCGAGCTCTTTTTCGTGGCTACCACTCGCCGAGCTAGATCTCAAGAATCGTAATAGCTAGACAGTTGAAATTTGCAGAATTATGTATTTTAATTGTGGCTACAACAACAAATAATAATTAAGGAGAGCTCCCATACAACAGATTAGTTGTTGGCGTTTTTGCTTGTACGGTACCCTTCGTGCGCGAGTCCGACTCGCACTTGGCCGGTTTTTTATAGCCAGCGCAGAGGACCTGTAGGAGCCCGTCTGGCAACGGGTTCAAGCCCAGAGACCTCATATCCAAGACGTAGGAGTGTCTCGGACAGAACTCCCGCCACGAGTTCCCATGGGGGGTCGATAGCCAGAGCGGTTGCTGCAGCCCACGATACCGTATGGAACCCTCGGAGAAACATCCCACCATGAATGACCTCCTACGACTATCCTGTCCCACCGTACACGATCTATCCCATACATTACGAGACATCTTGAACGCTGACGTCTCTGGAGGTCAGATGGAGTAAGGAAGTCCCACCCGGTTACAAACTACGGAGCAGTACATTAGCCTATGTTTTGCAACTGCTGGGCCTCCCCCAAGTTCTTCAATCTTCTGACACCCAAAATATGGTGTTGTTTGCCCAGCGATGGGAATACACAGTGCTGGATTTACGTATAGGCCCGTGAGGCCCGGGCCTAGGGCGGCATGATTTGAGGGGCGCCAAAATTTCAGAGACGAAAAAAGTAAAGAAGACTGCCTTTGAAAATGAGTTTGGATTAATTTTTGTAAAGAATTCTCTATAGAATATACCTATAAAAATTCACTTTTTTTATTTACTTTTCAGTCTATGAAAAAGATTGTTTTTTTAAAGATTAATTATAATCTTTACCGAATGATGTTTTTTACTTTTTGTTTCATTACTGATCATCACATGCATAAAAAGCTTTTAAAAATGACTAAACCTTAATAATTTCGCCCTGGCCCAGCAATGGGACATAATATAAGGGTTGATACTTTACTTTTTTCTAGCATTAAGGGCGGCAAAATAAACAGGGCCTAGGGCGGCATCAAGCCTAAATCCGTCACTGGGAATACATTCGAGTGACGTGACACGCCCGCCGTTTTTTTTACTATTTATAAAGCAATAATTGTATTACGTGCGCGACTGTGCCTATGCGCAGCTACTTGGTATAAACGCTCTAAACACGAGTTCAAAATTTAGGGTAAAACAATGGCCGTTTCACACCTTTTTGTGTGATGATACGTAATATATTATTCAACACAAATGCCCTCATACATTGTCAAGGCTAATTTACTTTGAATGTGCAAGGCTAACTCTTATTGACCCTTACGGCCTTACCTTTATTTACTTCGTTAACCCTTGGCCGTCATTAATTTTAGCAGAATTCGTGCTTACGGCACATTTTTGTACAAACTGATATAAGAAAATGTTTATAAAATATTTTTATTCGTTTTTCTAATAAATAAACAAAGCAGCTTTGCTGTATTTCAAAAGGACAGGACTGGCAGTGTAGTGAGTGGCTACGAGATCATCTTGCATTTCAGGCACGAGTCACGACATACCAGTAAGGCACAATAACATTTACATAAAGATGACTTCGAAAATGTTCAAGCGTAATGTTAAGTATTTTATCCACTGCTGAATAAAGGCCTATCTCAATGAACGCTAAGATGACCAATCCCTTGCCACTCGGCCATGATTATTCTATTTTAACTATTTTTGGTTTTAGAAATCTGTATAAGTTGTATATTCACACAGCGCTGTACAATGCTGTGCTGTTCATTTATTAACTTTTAAGTAATATGTAATTCATTATTCACCTAGCCGACCTCACTGTCGTTGTTTTATACACATAAAATGGATCGAATTTTGCATCTAAACCATTTTCTCAATTTCATTTGAACACAGAGAATAATAGCGGCGATGGCCCAGTGGTGGGTGGACTCGGCTTCTTATGCGAGAGGTTCCAGGTTCGATCCAGAACCCCCCGTGTGTGCCTTGAAATGAGTTTTTCTAAATTCCTAAGTGCACCCCAAACACGAGACCATCGCTCGCTCACCGGTGAAGGAAAACCTCGTGAGGAAACCTGCATACCTGATGTGATTGAAAGTCTTTGAAGGTATGTGAAGTTCACCAACACGCACTAGGCCAGCTACTAACTATTGGCCCATTACCCTCCTCGCCAGATTTCGAGGGAACCCGTGCCCAGGAGTGGGACATAAAGGGTTGATACTTTACTTTTTTTAAGAGAATAATCACTAAAATCGGTCCAGCCATAGTAGGTAAGTAACCTGTAATTGATAGCTTGTGCCAAGGCCACCACGTAGGTTGGCTGTAGGCGCAGTGATACGCAGTTGAGGTATTGTGTCTCAGAAACTAACCATATTAGTATGTCCTTTGCAAATTGACAATTTATGCTCGGAGACTTGTTTCGATTATTATATTAATAAGGGGATTTAATGGTTTGACGTCATTTGGAATTCTCATCATCATCATTTCATAAGATCAGATCATTTGAAAAAATAAATAAAATAAAAATCGGCACTAAAAATCGTCCTGCTCTTGTGTTGCATCCTCTGAAATATTAATAAAAAACTCTTATAATTTAAAACAATAGAGAACCAAGGACCCTCTACCGCCGGTGTAAGGGGGGGGGGGGGGGGGGGTGAAGTTGTATATAAATTTCTCTGATTATGTCAGGGGAGTATGAATAAAAAAATAAAAAAAATGGTTTGACGTCAAGTGCTGCCTATCCTAGCTGAATGCGAGTGACGAATATGGGCGGTCTATGTGTCCATTGACACATCCAGCTTTGGATGGAAGATTTACCAGTGATTATTGGCATTAGGAGCATGTAGATTATCATTTGACTATATATGGATACGACCAATTGTTAGTTTGGAGTAAGTGCTTCCAGCGACTAATATCCGGGTGGAAACTGATGGTTATGAGGGACTCTGGTTCATCCAGCAGTCTCCACCTACCCCGCGGATGCCATCGGTAGCTATAGCTGAGGTGGTCAGGATCTGTCATCAACAGGGTTAACAATAACAAAACTGAGGAAGCACTAAGCAGAACAGCTATTATAAGGATTGCCACATGAGCTAACGTACCAAAGTCACGTAAAGGTGTAACGGTCGCTATATTGGTACTTTCTCTACATATACGATTTTGTGACGCGAGCGGGCTACGTAAGCGCCTAGGTAAATAAATATTATACTGCATTAACACCACGTTAGCCTAGTCCTATGGAAAGTTCGTAAGAACTTGGGATAAGGGTACTAGGAAGTAGGAACAGAAATTAATTTAATATAAAGTTGATGCTGTTTGTTTGAACGCGTTAATCTTAGGAATTACTTGTCAGATTTAAATGATTATTTCAGTATAAGTCAGTCTATTTATAGAGGAACTTAGCGGACAGCTAAGACGCTGTTGTAAATCACACAGGAAAAGCTGCGGGCAACAGCTTCGAACCCGCAGCGTAAAGTCTGCAGTAGCCTGAATATCAGACCAGTCGGCCGTCAGGCCTGGGTATATCACTTTTGCGGGAAAGCGGTAAAACCTGATGGTTCGCTTTACTAGTAAGTAGTAAGTAAAAGATTTGTTACTATAATTTATTTGATAGCATAACAGTAAAAAGTAAAGTATCCCTTATACATTGCTGGGCACGGGTCTCCTCCTCGAAATGAGGCGAGGAGGGTAATCGGCCATAGTTCACCGATTTGCAGGCCGCAGGTTGGTGAACTCACATACCTTTAAAGACGTTCAATCTCATCAGGCATGCAGGTTTTCCTCCACCGGTGAGCGAACAATGGGCTCGTGTGTGTGTGTACTTAGAAATTTAGAAAAACCTATTTCAAGGCACACACGGGGGGTGAGAATCGAACCGGGAACCTCTCGCATAAGAGGCCGAGTCTACTCACCACTGGACCATCATCGCTCAATCATTTGATAGGATAGCACGCATATAAACAACCTGATCGTTGGTGGTCGATTTTAACTGAGCGTAGGAATTAAATAAGTGTTATAGTACCCTATAACACTTATTTAATCCATTCCTGGAGCTAAATCACTGCTTAAAATAAGAAAACAAGAGAAAGGCACAATACATTGTATAATTATTATTTTGAATGTTATGACTAATTCATTTAAGATGGTTTATCTGTATCATAACGTTGCATTCATTCACACCTATTTATAAACGATATTTCATATTTATTTATAGATGTAATGCTATTTACAAATTATTTCTCATTACAATACCATATTTATATTGCTAAATAATACACTGAAACTGTATTTAACTGTATTTATGTTTACTATATATTAGTATGTAATAAATAGTAATAATCTACAATTTGCAAATACTTTTTACTAATACTTGCTAATACTTTTTGTATAGTCTACATCATATTAGAAATTTCACAAAGAATGTTTTCTAGAGAAATTTTAACTCAAAATCACTTTGCTGAAAACCCCTATTTTTGATGTCTGAATAATGAATATATATAAGGGCTGTTGAAATCAGACTATGTGACATAAAACAGACAGCACTCTGTCTTTATAATATAAGTATTTATTTTATATTAATATTTATATTATAATTGGTTGTTAGTATAGATTCTTGGAGTTCATCAAGGGAGGTCTATGTTCAGCAGTGGACGGGCATAGGCTGATGATGATGAAGATAGATTCTTAGTTCTCAAGTGATTTGTTTCTTTATTATTTATTTAAGCAATTTTGATTTAAAATTATGCCTAAGTTATTTTAATAAATAATATTGTCATGCACATACAATAATACAAATAAATAAATTTATTTGTTATTAAATTAACAGCTTCTTATTAAATGGATATGAAAGTATACAGCACTTACTAATAACTTATTTCTTTTATATAATAAAATGATTTATAAATAATATATTCCTTTCCCTTAATCTATCACTAATATGACCCTTGATAACTTAAATTAGATAAAATATTTTGTGTTTCCCTTGGACTTTAACTTATCGAGGTTCTACTGTAGTATAAATAAAATTCTTGCCTGTCTGTCTGTCCCTGTCTATAAAATAATCATCGTCATTCATATATGTCTGTAAATCTAAGTCATTGCAGGCTAAGCTGTGGGCTAATATAGGATAAAAACCAACTTTGTTATCAGTAAAAAGTATTGCCAAGTTTTAGCACTTATAATTATTGTAATGTTTGTTCTTATCTCACTAGTTATTTTCATTTGATGACTAATATTTTCAAATGTGTAATCTTTTATTTGTTTTATATTGTAATGGCTTAATAGTCTCTCATGGCATATAAAAATAGTGATAAATTGTAAAGTTTTATGATTAAAATGAGGCAAGTATTTAACAAAAGCTATGTTATTATTTTTTGGTCTCACATTTATTTTCTTTTATAGTATGTAGTAGTAGTAGTATGACACGCATGTTTCAAGTCTCACCAGTTTTTATATACTTACCTTACCTTACTTCTCCCGTCAAAGAGCTTTACTGTGTTTCGGAGAGAAGGGCAGGACAGGCAGTATAATACACTTCTCTCAATCACATTTTGTCTCAGGATGGATAACAAATGAATGAGCTGTCTGGGCTAGTCTCAGGTTAACTTGTTTGTGTTGTTGGGCGACGCTTACCACTTAACATCATGTGGCTCCTCTGCCCGTTTGCCATTCCGACTAACACAAAAAGAATCATCATCAGCCTATAAATCCTTCCATTGCTAAACATAGGCCTCCTTCGATGAACGCGAAGAAATTGAAAATATTTCGGACCTTGCAGATATTAATATTTAATTTAGTATTTCGGGTGTACATTATTTTCTTTTTTGTATATTCTTATATTATTTGATCTTGCCACACTTTTTTCATATTTTAATATAACGCAAAAAAGTTCAGATCATTATTTTGTATTTACATTGTTGATACGGTGCTAAATGTTGACGACATTCGAATACTCAATATATACTCAAGGTTAAACCAAATAAAGTCCTAATACGTAATATTTTAAAATAAATATACTGCAATTATAATCTCTTGATAGGAGTAATCGAAATATATCCTTTTATTAGCACGAATTTATGAATTATTTACTAAGAAACAGGTGTTCCAAAAATACAATATGCAGATTACTTTAAATTTAAAATACGCACCGTATAGGGCTAAGATAGCTGAATATGCAGTTTTTTCATCTAATATATCACTTTCACTAACATTAAAACACTTTTGGTGGTACTGATTGTATGCACTTGTTTTATTTACGTCCTATTATTTACAAATATACACAGCACTTTACTTTCGACAATCGAAACACATATGAAAATCCACAGACAACAGATTACAGGAACTCAGAAAGACTAGCCGAGAGTCGACCAATGACATCCAGACATCAATGGACAATGACAGATTGTCATGAAAAATAATATCGATATTTTAGAAAAATATCATTTTAATATTGTAAACATATGTTTTTTAAAATAAAGTATTATTTTTTAATATCAAGTAATTTAAAATTAGGCTATTTTTAGTGTATAATATAACATATTTTTAATTTAATTTTAGGAATTATATCGATACTGGCACTTTTTATGTCAATGTGACAGCTACTACTGGCTCTATGGAAAAAATGTTGCCAAACATTATAAATCTGCCCTTAATTAGGAAAAACAGTTGTTATTTATTTTTTAATAAATTTTCTCCATAAATAAATTTGAATCTATTATACTTTAAAAAAAATGCAATAAATGTCACGTACAATGGACACCGCATTAGTCGCATTAAATATAAATATAATGATATTTTATAAATGTATTTAATGCTATCGATATCTTTTGGTGAATATTTGCTTTTAATATTCAGCAAAAATATCGATCAGATAGTTGTTGAGAATTATACTTATTGCTAGTAAAATCCATGTATATATTATAATTTAAAATTTACGGTATATTATAACTCCTTGTCGTATTTATGCTTTTTAAGTAATCTGGATCTTAGATATCAGAAATATGCATCGATTGTACCAGGAGTCAGACCAAACTACAAATTTCTATACGCATGTTTTAATATAATGATGAATAAATATTATCAAGCAATCACACCACGTTACCATAGTACAGTATTCTTATGATCATATGCAAGAACCTGTGTTACGGGTATTAGAGCGTTTTCACACTATCCGATACGATGTCGGTTTCGGACGCCGATCCGATGTCGGGGTAAGTAAAATGTATGAAATATGTACCTGTCTTTCATATTTTCCGATCCGATATTGGATATCGGAGCCGACACCGATATGCTGGCGGCACCATCGGACGCTCGTGAGCCGTCGGACGATAATGTTTGTATACTGTATGCTATACGCGTATCTAAATTGTCTCTGTGTGCGTAGAGCCCAAAGCGCGGCGCCCATTTTGAGCTTGTTTATCAGTTTGGTTGTCATCACAGCATCGTCATCATTTAAATACGATATAATTACATAAATTGAACTGGTAGAATCTAAACCATGTTTGTGGGATATCCCTCTGAATATCTAGCTTCCACAATGGGATGTATCCAATACTGTCTCTGGACAGATCTTTTTTTGCGTCTCAAATATAATCATCTTCCTAGCCTTTTCCCAACTGTATATTGGGGTCGGCTTCCAGTCTAACCGAATTCAGCTGAATACCAGTATTTTACATGGAGCGACTGCTGTCAGACCTTCACAACCCAGTGACTGGGTGATACAGTACCCCGCGGTTAGACTGGTTGTCAGATTCTCGGGCTTCTGACGACCCGTAACGACTGTCAAAGATCCACGAATGACAGCCGGGACCAAAGGCTTAACGTGCTTTCCGAGGCACGGAGGATCTCTGATGATCTGCCCGCACTAAGTTATCGAGCAAATGGCCGTATCGGAACGATTTTATCGGAATTATGTGAAAGTAGCACTTGTTGGCTATCGTCGTCCGACACCGATATCGGAACGGATAATCTGAAAACACTCTTAGAGCGTTTCGTTTCTTTATTATATTATATTATACTATATTATAGTACACATACAAACATTATCGTCCGATGGCTCACGGGCGTCCGATGGTGCCGGTGCCGAAAACAATTTGAAATTACATAATGATATCATATTTTGCATGTAGGTGACGTGAACCTATAAGATTTTCCCATACTAAAAAGTGCTCAACGTGGCTAAAGAAAATTTACGAATTGTATCAAGTGTCTTGATTCCATAAGATAAACACACGCAAGTGGAAAAAACAAACCTTAGACAAAAAGAAATATTTATATTTATGTGGAGTTTATACACAAGAATGGCAACACTAAAAGCGATTTCAGATTCGGTTGGAGCTGGGGCAGCCAGTAGAGAAATAAATTAGTGATTGTGCGGTAGACAGGACGTATTTGAACGTCCGTAACGTTGAATGTGGGTGGATCAAAACATTGACTTTGTTTGCATGTAAATGGACAAGATATTCATGAAACTCATAACAGAAAAATAGTATTGCATGTCATTTAGTAAATATTTTAAAAACTGCGCCGTCGGAAGCTCGTGATACATGAAAAGCTCCCGTATCTCATTTTACTGAAAGTGATATTAAATTATTCCTGAAAATATGACAGCGTCCACAATGATTGAATTGGAGTCCTGGATAATCTACCAATGTGTCCTGAATGAGTGCCATGTGTCTAATTCATGTAAGTATTCGTAAAATATATTTTCCCGTCGTTATTTACTCAGAAATCACTACAGTTTTTCAAATGAACACAAATACCTAATATACTAACATTTTAATATATATTATGTTCTAGCTCTAATGTTTAATAAATCAATAAGTGTATATTATTGTATATTATTTTTATTAAAAAAATCGTAATAAAAGTTCGCGCGCACAAAATAATTTTGTAATGTGAAAATTATACTATTAAATGGATCCATAATATAAGTACCTATACCGATTTTAATAAACATTGTTTGGGAGGAAAGTACACAAATAAGTAGATACACTATACTTCACCAGTTTCAAATACCAGTTACTGTTATAAACATATTTTAAATTTACTTGCTATTGTATGTCATGTATTTGTATAGTATCTATTGATACTGTAGAAAAATGCCATTCTATGCATTCTACACTTCACAATTTTACTTGTCTACTGAACATAATATGCAATAGTATGAATACGTGTCTATAAACACGTTTATAATTTAATGTTTTTCATACAAATTAGGACATCGTTTATTCACAATAAAATTTTACATAATGTGGATATTTAGGTTCAATATACTTACATATACAAAATTTACCGATTTAGTAGACTAAAGTACGGCAGTTGGCACTGGGCTGCAGTTGGTCACACACTCAGAAGAACGGATGGCCAATGGGCCAAAGGTTTAAGAGTTTAGGCGTTTAGGTAGACGAAGTGGTCGGCCATTAACCAGGTGGGAAGATGCGCTTCGGGCAGTCCCCCCTTTACGAAACTGGTCTGGACTTCGCCGAGTCCAGCCTGTCGCGGTGACCCTATTGCCTGCAGATCGGGGACTCTCAAAAAGTGGCTGAAGGCGCTTGCAGTCTTTTGTTTCTTTCGGCAAAATTTTCTGTTTCGTAAAGAGTGCCTGCCTAACAACTTTGAAATAATGAAATAATCAGCGGGTGAAGTTTTTAGTGTACCTATCTCCTAAGTGCGAGGTCAGGAGACTAACCTAAGGTAGATAAAGTAAACCTGGATCATGCGAAAGCCTGCATCAAAAAAGAAGGTTAGGTACTTGATGATTTTCTTCAATGGCAAGATATTAACAATATCAGGTACCTAATTATGTGTCGGTCCACGACTATATCCTACTAATATTATGAATGCGAAAGTTTGTAAGTATAGATGGATGGATGGATGTTTGTTACTCTTTCATGTAAAAACTTCTGAATGGATTGTTTTGAAACTTAACAATTATGTAGCTTACACATCAGAATAACACATTCTTTAATTTATCCCCGTTATCCCCGTTCTCCCACGGGGATGGAAAATACGCGGGTGAAACCGCGGGACGCTGCATGTCTACTATAAAGGTGCGAGGGATGCGCTGTTCTACACTCCCCGATGCATGGCTCTATCTTCCTTGTTTCTGCCGTCAACAGCTTTGCTGTGTTTCGGAGAGAAGAACAGGACAGGCAGTATAATTACTGGCGCCGAGACAACATTACACATCACAGGATAAAAAATAATGTTCAGGCTATTTTGTCTACTCTACTTGTTCAAATGACTTTGAAATGAATCTTTGGTTATCCAAGACTAAAAAATCTCTGCCCTGTTTGCTAGATGTTTCCAGTGATATTTTGAGTGTCACGTGATTGTGCCCCGGTCACGTGACTTCCAACGGTCACGTTAAAGAACAGGGAGAGATTGGAAATTAATGTTTATTTTTAGACTCAAAGTTGTTTCAATTTTTAATGAAACGGTTTTGCGTTGCACGAATTGAAACGTACTCTTGTATTGATTATTTTCATTTCCAATTATAATTTTCTGATTCTATAGAAACGTGTTCTATACTTACAACATTTTGTAAGTTATACAGGCCCAAGACGGCCGTATTCTACCTACCTACCTACTATCGGTAGATTGAGCTTAAAGGCCATCAGGCCTAACGTCTACAGTCTAGACTCTAGACCTTTCGAAAAAAAGGCCGAATTCTAGCCACTCACATCCAACACGGGCCGTCCACTGCACGCAAATCGTCTCCCAAACCGTATAGTGTGAAAAATGTAATAAATCCGGTTCGCAAATATCTCGATACTTTATGTAATTTTCGAGTTTCTCGAATTCTTTTCGTGCAGTCGTGTTTAATATTTAAAAGGCATGTTGCAAGTTAAAATCTATCAACCCAGAACGAATAAACATAGGTACACCAGTAAAACATGAACCGTATTCTAGATTCTAGAACATTCGGCTGTAATCTACGCGTATTTATTCACGGTTTGCCTAAGTTGATATCAGTCAAGTCAACATATACAAAAAGACGAACAATATACTTAAAGCTCTTAAAAATATGATCATTCGATCATCGTCGAAGTCAGAAAAACGTGTCTCTACACTCTAGGAATCTTTATTTATTTTTTGAATTTGTTTATTAGACTGAAAAAGAAAAGTATTTCAATTACATTTTCTTAACAATATCATGGTATTAAATGTTTTTCTTCCATTTTTTATAGCAACAATAACAATAATTATTTCTTATAGTTAGCATTAGTTATCTTACTGTGAAATGCCGTCAAAATCGGTGCAATCATGCACCAGTGCAATGTCTGATTCAGAGATTAGCACACACACAAAAAATACCACAGCAGTACCTACCGTGTTCCCAAAACAAACACCTAAATTAGTTTTATTTTATACGAGCTGTTGCCCGCGGCTTCGTACGCGTTAGCAAAAAGAAAACCCTTTTTTATATAAAGTATCCTATGTTACTTCTAGTACCTCCCAGAATATGTGTACAAAATTTCATGATGATTCGTCGAGTAGTTTTTGCGTGAAACCGTAACAAACATCCATGCTTTCACATCTACATCTACATCTACATCTACACTAATTATAAAGAGGAAAACTTTGTTTGTTTGTTTGTTTGGTTGTAATGAATAGGTTCAAAAAGTACTGGACCGATTTCAAAAATTCTTTTACCATTCGAAACCTACATTATCCACGAGTAACATAGGCTAAATTTTATTCTGGAAAAAAACATTGTTCCGTAAGATATTTGGGTTTTTCGGACACGAGGTGTAAAAAATCAACCAGAAAAGTTACTAATTTGGCGTACGCTGCCTAAACTATAAAAAATAGAACCATAAAATGTTTTAATTAATTGTAGATCTTATAAATATGTACAAAAAAGTCCACGACACACTATACCTATATTTTATTCAGAAATTTTGATTTTTTTGGACTACATTTAAACGAGTTTATTTTACTTATGCTTTTAATCCTTAAGATATGAAGATAAGAGTTTGTTTATTTGAACGCGCTAATCTCAGGAACCATCGGTCGGATTTTAATGAAACATTTCAGTGTTCGATAGCCCATTTATCGGTAAAGATATATCATCCCGCTAAGATCCCGTTGTAAATCTTAGTTAACGCAGGCGAAGCTGTGGGCAACAGGTATCTACTATATAAAAGTCTGTAATCTACACTAATACTAGCTGTCCCGACAGACTTCGTTCTGCTAAAATCGCTATTAAAAAATATGGGTTGATCGTAGAGGGGTGAAAATTTAGGGTTGTATGTATTTTTGTATGTGGTATCATAAAAAAATAAAAACAAAAAAATTCGTCCAAAAATTAACAAAAAAAATTTAAGGGTGAACAACCCCTATCACTTAGGGGTATGAAAAATAGATGTTGGCCGATTCTCAGACCTACTGAATATGCATATAAAATTTCATAAAGATCGGTCAAGCCGTTTCGGAGGAGTACGGTAACTAACATTGTGACAGGGAAATTTTATATATTAGATTATAAAGAGGAAAACTTGAAAGCTACATTATCCACGAGTAACATAGGCTAAATTTTATTCTGAAAAAGATCCGAAAGATATTTGGGTTTTTCGGACACAAGGTGTAAAAAAATTTGCGTACTAAGATCCCGTTGTAAATCTTAGTTAACGCAGGCGAAGCTGCGGGCAACAGCTAGGCTATAATATTAGTAAGGATACCAAAACAAAAGCACGCTTCAATATGAATAGTTTATGGCACAGTATTACAATATTTGCTGGGAAATATTGTAATACTGTGGTATAGGGTAAGAAATGTAAAAGGAATCTTGCCCATGAAACCGGAGACCTCCAGTGGTATTGATTATGTGAGACCTCTCGTCCTTGACAAAGGTGTGTGCCGGGTGAGGGAGGGGGGGGTCTTGGGATTCCATTCAAAGAACTCGAACCATGAAGGGTGAGGTATCAGGTATGGTATTTTAATATACCAACCATTCTTGAGCTCGTTAGTAAGGGGTGAAGGAATTTTCGGTATTATTAATTGGTATGGATTTTTTTGTTGGTTTGATCGGTCGTCTTGGCGTTCATTGAACGAGGCCGTTGTTCTGCAGTGGACGGATAAAGGATGATGATGATGGATATTTTTTCCAGTACTATTGTTTAAAAAAATATTATTGAAATTATTTTTTTTACTAATTGAAAATAGTCGTGAACACTTTTCAATAGGCAAGCTATCATTATAGACGTGTTTGTAATTTGTATATCTAATATTTCTTAAAGGCCAATAAGGGCCGATCTCTCGCGGTCTCTGCTTCTAGCAAAGTCTTTAAAAAGATCTAGCCCTTAGCTAATGTAAGTCGGTCTGCCTTGAACTGGTCTCGGTGTCAGATTGCATTGTTTCTTTCTGGAACTCAGCCAAGCTGCTTACGGCAGTAATAATCAGCTTAACGATGGCCAGCAGATAGAGATGTCTCACGATACTCGCTTCTTCCGATAGTAAATTAGTGTAAAAGTAAAGACACGTGGTATTTGAAGATGGTCTTTAACTAATACATCCCACACGTAATCATACTTTTATATTCATCGCAAATTCTTGGCGTTTATTGAGGGAGTCCTATGTTCAGCATTTGGCCTTGTCGTGACAGTGGGGCTCAGTAGCCCAGGGTGAGCATAGCACTGTGGGCGAAGCGAATTGAGCCGAGGGGCTCTTTCTACCTCTCTTATAAGAAGAGGGAGCAAAAGGGTAGGGGGCAAGGGACGGGAACCTCACCTCTTTGTACTGTCCTGACGTTGAGGGTGGTCGTTCTGCGGTGCGGGACAACTCTGTGGAGGTGGCGTCGGTCCCCTGAGAGACTGACTAGCCGTCGAGGTGCCCTGTAGCTTGTAGATCCGGGCCACCTCACCCAAGGCGGCATTGGTGGAACTCACCGGGCTTTAATGTGCATCCACTTACCAGCTTTCGGGCGCACCGAGTCCCATATACCCACTTGGGGAGACCCCACTCCCCAGCACAATTCTTCAGCGCATTTCCCGGCGTTAAAGAAATAAAAGTCTATGTTCAGCAGTAGACGAATAAATGCTGATGATGATAATAATGATTCATCATACCAACTGTCTTTGTGAGGATTAGAACCCGTGACCTCAACGGACATACCCACGAGCAACACTTGTGTAGTCTAGTTAAATTATGTTTAAGGGACTCATTGTCCTCAAGGTACAGGTCTCATTAAATTAACTTAAAGCGTCTCTTTGATGCTCAATACCCTTGTGTCCCTTCGCTAAGTAAATTATGTAATATCGTGACCCAATAAGTAAATAAAATCGATAACTTATTAACCTGAAATATATTGGAAAAAGTTAAGCTGGAGTACGGCGAGTAAATACATAGACAGTTTTTAAGTACAAACTCATTTTTGGTTCCATTCGTTGTCATGAAATTGTAAGGTATTTTGTGGCAGTTTACCCGTAACTTATAGCCATTTGAATATTACACTAATGAGCTGGCCGCAGATGTTTTACAGTTACGGTGTTACTTCAAGTACCTGCGAGGCAGTAATGTCCCAAAAGATGGCTGAAGAACGCCTGAGAGAGGCCGCTGACGAGGTCTCCCCCCACAGGCGAGGAACAGTGGTGCGCAGAGGGCGCGACTTAATGTGCTTCCAGTAACACCCCTGTGTTTGTTTCGGGTTCAGTATAGGAACCTGGGCGATGCAGGATAGCAATAGCATGACCTCGAAGGGACTTTAGGACTTTAGGACTAGGAGTGGTCTGGACTTCGCCGGGCCCAGCCTATCACTAAGGTGATCCTGTAGGCTGCAGATAGGGGACCATCAAAAGTGGCGGAAGGCGTTCGCAGTCTTCCATTTCTTCCGACATGCTTTTCTATGTTTCTGAAAGAATTCTAAATGCTATGAAATAAACAAGTGTATTTCATATATTATGTCACTCAATTTGACGCAAACCGCCTTTGAAGTCCTCTCAACCTTTAAAGGGTCGAAGGACAAAGCGTGTAACTATCAGATACTAATAGATCACGTATCTTAATCAACCGCTCACTTCCACTCCCCAGGGTACAATAAAATGTAAATCAGCATTCGGGGAGGGTTCGTTGACCTCTTGGATCGGAGCCAAATTTGACTGTTAGTCATATGATAAATGATGTTTTGATATTTATGCTAGCTTTGATAGCGTACTCACTTGTATGTTAACAAAGTGTAGTTTTTATTTTCGTCAGCATTTTAGTTGTGACAAATACGACACTGATAAGACATTGCAGCGATGATGGTTCAGTGGGTGTCGGCTCGGACACTCGAGTCAGAGCTCCGGGTTCGATCCTGGCCATTCCTGGCCCTTATGTACCTTCAAATGGTTTTTATAAATTTCTATGGGCATCTAAACACCTGAACCTACATACCTGAGATCTAGTCTTTGAAGGTGCGTGAAGTTCACCAACCGACTTTAGGCCAGCGTATCGGTGAACTTTGACCCGATACCCTTCGCCCGATTTCGAAGAGGAGATCTGTGCCTAGTAGTGGGACATATGGGTTGATTCTTCAAGACATTGCAAGTTCGAAGTAGATTTTTACGATGAATTATATCGAATTCAATATAAAAATGATTATAGTGAAAAAGTGTGCGCCGGGATTTACTATGTATATTAATTATGTACCAGCTGGTGCCCGGGGATTCGCCGTAGGATTATATTTTGGACAAACAGACAATATCTGTATGTGTTATTATGATGTAGATGCTGAGTTATTGTAAATTGTGAAAGAGCAACTTTTGCGTTTATAATAATAATAGTAGGATGTAAATAATTCATATTTTCATTTACTACCCTAAATACTTTCTATATTATTCTAAGTCACTTAGTATAAGAGGTTAACTATATTAAAGAGGTCGTATTTGTAAGTTTGGATTTAGAACCTAATCTCTGAAACGACTAATCGGATAGCAAAAAATCACACCGTTACAAATACCATGTTATCACTAAGTGAGCTTATAATAATCATCAGCTTATAGGCTGTAGATATACCCCTAAGTTTTTTCTCGTTTTTATTAGGGGATCCTGTCCAACGAGTTTTTTTAATTTTTTTATTAGGTCTTTACTTTTATCGGGCTCATCTTTTGACTATTGCAAGTGTACCAGTTGCTACCTCCTACTTAATATTATAAATGCGAAAGTTTGTGAAGATGTTTGTTACTCTTTCACGCAAAAACTACTGAATGGATCTTGATGAAACTTCAAAATAATATAGCTTATATATCAGATTAACACATAGGCTATAATTCATTCCCGTATTCCCAAGGGAAGATGAAAGATGCCGTTATTAACGCAGGCAAGCTGCGGGGTTCAGGCCTTGTCGTGGCGGTGGGGCTCAGTAGCCCAGGGTGACCCCAACACCTTGGCCGAAGCGAATTGAGCCGAGGGGGCTCTTTGTATCCCTCTTATAAGAAGAGGGGATAAAAGAGCAGGGGGCAAGGGGTGAGGATGGGAACCTCACCTCATCGTACTGTCCCGACGTTGGGAGTGGTTGTTCTGTGGTGCGGAACAATCGCTCTGTGGAGTTCCTCCGGGTTTTAGTGGGTCCACTTACCATCTTTCGGGCGCAGCGAGTCCCACATACCTGGAGAGACCCACTCCCCTGCGGAATGCGTCAGTGCATTTCCCGGCGTAAAAGAAAAAAAAGGCAAGCTGCGGGCAACAGCTAGTCCGAAATAAAGATATTTTGATCTAAGTCATTGACGAAGCTGCGGATAAGAGCTATTAGTTGATCCCTATTCCCTATTCAGACATGGCGTCGCCAAGACGACGCGGCGGTTGGGGCAGGTGTGCGCACAGCTGTCGTAACGGCCGGCCCGCCCTTAGCCGGCCTAACAATTCCTCGTGTGTCAAGAATTCACTATTGGAAGAATTCGAAACGTTTTTACCATTGAATACTGGCGCATGCCAAGAAATTGCCCATAAGAGCGAATCTCCGATTGGTTGTTTTGTTTGATACTAGCAGTTGCACGCAGCTTCGCCTGCGTAAACTTAGATAAAACAGTTCCTTAACTTTTTTGAAAATATAATATAGCCTTTGTTCACCGGGGATAGTGTAGCTTCCCAACAGTGAAAGAATTGTTGAAATCGGTCAAGTAGTATCGGAGCCTATTCAATACAAACAAACAATCAAATCCTTTCTTTATATAATACTAGCTGTTGCCCGCAGCTTCGCCTGCGTTAACTAAGATTTACATATAGATGTAGATGTAGACTAGTAGGTACGCTACCACCAACCTGCTTATGTATTTCATGATTTTCGCTTTGTTTCGGAAATAAAGATAGTGTGATTAGTAAGAACGTGTACTATTACGGACTCATTTTGAGTTTGAGCATTTGATAAATTCTCATGGCCTTTCTAGTTCCTTCTATTTCTGACACTATGTTACTAAGCAAAAAATAATCCTTATGATAAAAACTTTCGTTCGGTATGATACAGCTACAGGGTAATTATTTTTCTCATGTAACGGGTTCTATTCCCGGTTGAGCCATGTGATTATTTAAATATCTATGAACGCAGTTTAAATTGTTTTTCAAATACATGTATAATGTATATAATAGCTTCTTTCAGTAAAATGTTCTATCTACAATGACAAAGTGGGACGACTTGTATATAATATTGTGTATATATACTATAGTTAGTATAAACCCAGCAAACAAACTATAATATGACTAAGTTAAAAACTGTTGGTACAAATTACCGCAAATAAACTGCTGACTCACTGGCATTTGATGTGCGTAATAATTATCTTATTTGCTAACCTATAAAAGATAGCTGCGTATTAAGGACCTTAGAGAGAAGAGCATAATCATATATGAAAGGCAACGCACCTGCTAATCCACTGGTGTAGAGGGGATGTCGCTATCACTTGTCAACAGGTGAACCGACTGTTCTTTTGTCTATATTTCTATACTAATATTATAAAGCATTCATCATGAGCACCAAAAGACAGATATTCAATGATGTCTCTGTGATCAATATGGTTAAAACCGGAAGCGATCACCGCATTGTCAGAGGCACATTGAATATCAATGTCAAACTGGAAAGATCGCGTCTGATGAAGTCCACGCTCCGACCGTCCGTTGCACATATCCAAAACCCCGACAACTTTCAACTCGAACTGACCAATCGCTTCGAATGGCTAGACAGCTGCGCATCAGTGGACGATATAAATAGCAGGCTGGTAGACACTGTCCATACGGTTGGGGCTAAGTATTTTAAGCCTAACCGAAAAAATAAACCTCAGAAACTATCCGACCACACCCGGAACCTCATGGCTAGACGACGTTCTATGACGCTCCAAACCTCTGAAGACGCAGAGTCATATAGGCGACTCAATAGGCAGATTTCAAAGTCCTTGCGACACGATATTCGCTCCTTTAATACACAGCGTATTAAGGAGACGATTGAGCGGAACCAAGGCTCCAAAGTGTTTGCAAGAGACGCGTCTATTGGGCAATGCCAGTTGACGAAGCTGAAGACTGAGGATGGACGCGTAACGTCTGAAAAGTCAGAGATACTACGGGAGATAGAGAGGTTTTATGGACAGTTGTATACCTCGGTCTCAGCTGAGCCTGCTCGCTCGGAGACAGACCCAAGAGCTAAGCTAACCCGACACTTCACCGAAGACATCCCAGACATCAGCATGTACGAGATTAGGATAGCTCTCAAACAGCTTAAGAACAACAAGGCACCGGGCGGGGATGGAATCACCACAGAGCTTCTGAAAGCGGGCGGACTGCCGGTACTCAAAGTCCTTCAGAAACTTTTCAATTCCTCCCTGCTTGAGGGCAGAACGCCGGAGGCATGGAACAGAGGTGTTGCGGTCCTGTTCTTTAAGAAAGGTGACAAGACCTTGTTGAAGAACTACAGGCCCATAACACTGCTGAGCCACGTCTATAAGTTGTTTTCGAGAGTTATCACGAATCGTCTAGAACGCAGGCTTGATGACTTTCAGCCTACCGAACAAGCCGGTTTCCGAAAAGGCTATAGCACCATAGACCACATTCATACGCTGCGGCAGGTTATACAGAAGACCGAAGAGTATAATCGGCCACTTTGCTTGGCGTTTGTGGACTATGAGAAAGCCTTCGATTCCGTCGAGACGTGGGCGGTCCTTAGATCTCTCCAGCGGTGCCGTATTGACTATCGGTACATCGAAGTGTTGAAGTGTTTGTATAGTAACGCCACCATGTCAGTCCGAGTACAGGAGCATTGCACGAAGGAAATCCCTTTAAAAAGAGGAGTGAGACAGGGAGATGTTATATCTCCGAAACTGTTTACCGCTGCTCTGGAGGATACCTTCAAGCTCCTGGAATGGCAAGGACTTGGCATCAATATAAATGGTGAATACATCACTCACCTTCGTTTTGCCGACGATATCGTGGTCATGGCAGAATCGCTGGAAGAGTTAAGGCAAATGCTCGGTGACCTCAATAGAGTTTCTCAACAAGTGGGTCTTAGAATGAACATGGACAAAACGAAGATCATGTTCAACGTCCATGTAACACCCACCACAATCACTGTTGAGAACTCTGCTCTTGAAGTTGTAGACGAATACATTTACCTAGGACAGATCATCCGATTAGGTAAGTCCAACTTCGAGAGAGAGGTCAATAGACGGATTCAACTCGGCTGGGCAGCGTTCGGTAAATTGCTCAACGTCTTCTCGTCCAATATACCTCAGTGCCTCAAGACGAAGGTGTACAACCAGTGTGTGTTGCCAGTGATGACTTACGGCTCTGAGACGTGGTGCTTCACAAAAGATCTTTTTCATAGGCTCAAAGTCGCTCAGCGAGCTATGGAGAGGGCTATGCTCGGTATTTCTCTACGGGATCGAGTCAGGAATGAGGAGATCCGTAGAAGAACGAAAGTTGCCGACATAGCCCGTAGGATTAGCAAACTGAAGTGGCAATGGGCGGGCCACATAGCGCGAAGATCGGACGGCCGATGGGGCAAAAAGATCCTGGAGTGGAGACCACGTACCACCAAACGCAGCGTGGGACGGCCACCTACCAGATGGACCGACGACCTAGTGAAAACCGCTGGGTCTCGTTGGATGCAGGTGGCATGTGACCGGTCGCGCTGGAGAACAATTGGAGAGGCCTATGTCCAGCAGTGGACGGCTATGGGCTGAGATGATGATGATGAATATTATAAAGAGTAAAACTTTGTTTGTTTGGTTGTAGTGAATAGCCTCAAAAAGATAGACCGATTTCAAAAATTCTTTCATCGTTTGAAAGCTACATTATCCACGAGTAACATAGGCTAAATTTTATTCCGAAGAAAATTAGGTTCCGTGAGATATTTGGGTTTTTCGGACACAAGGTGTAAAAAATCAACCAGAACAGTTACTTGTTTTGCGTACTAAGATCCCGTTGTAAATCTTAGTTAACGCAGGCGAAGCTGCGGGCAATAGCTAGTCTTTTATAAAAAAATCATAGCTTAGCAAGATATGGTCAAAAAAATATCATATCTTACTCATTAAATGAAGATGTGTTAGCAGTATATATTTGTTGGTCCCCGGGCAGATCTACAGGTCTTTTCTTAGCATATGCCAAGGGTATTTTTTTTTTAGATTTAACTCAAGAACCACTCCACCGATTTAAAAAATTCTTTCAAATTTAGAATCCTACGTTAACATTGAGTGACATAGACTACATATGTATATTATCACGAAGATTACTAGCAAATGCAAATTTGGATTTGAAAGTCCGTTATGGTACTAGGGTCGTATGTGTAATCAGGAAGGCTTAGGTCGGTTTTTCCGAAGCTGGCGCTTAGCTACAAGATCTTCGAGGCGGCTGGACTCAAAGCTTTCTAAACTCTTTTTAATAGAAGTTCGCCATTCCGTTCTTCGGTATGCAAGCTCTTCCCACGACTTACCATATATTCCAACTGCTGTCAGGTGACGTTTTATTACATCCCTGTAGCGAAGCTATTGTCCTCCTGATTTCCGTTTGCCAGAGACAAGCTCCGAGTAAAATATATTTTTAGGCAGCCTGGACAAGGCAAGACAAGGCTAGAATAACTCAAATTTACAGGGTATCGCCGTCGACGGATACATCATCATCATCATCATCATATTATCAATCTGGATACGGTTATTAATCATTCTAAGAGAATACGGGTGACGCGGTGAGCAACAACTAGTACAATAATGAAAATACATGCATCAATCGACAGATCGCAATCAAAATCGATATACCGACTATTGAGATACAAGACAAGAACACCGTAATAGCATTAACTTCGGTCGCCGTTAAATTACCATACCAGAACAACCGGCAATTGATACAAATTGACTTAGATTTGTTATGTGAGTACCGTTATATTTTATAGCGCTAACTATCAATATTCAATATGTATTATTTATTTAAACCGTATCATGTATATTTAAGCAACTAGCTGTTGCCAGCAGCTTCGCCTGCTTTAACTAAGATTTATGGGATTTATATTATATAGCAGCGCCCCGCGGTTTCACCCGCGTACTTCCCATTCCCGTGAGAGTACAGGGATAAATTATAGCCTATGTGCTATTCTGATGTATAAGCTATATTATTGTAAAGTTTCATTAAAATCTATTCAGTAGTTTTTACGTGAAATAGTAACAAACATCCACACTCACAAACTTTCACGTTTATAATATTAGTAAGACTAGTAAGAAGTAAGATAGCCTGTAGCCTTCCTCGATAAATTTTCATAGACTATCTGAAACTGCAAGTATCTTTCAAATCCGACCAAACAGTTTCTGAGGTTAACGCGTTCAAACAAACAGCTGTTCAGCTCCGTATATAAGTGTAATATTATATTATTGTAGTCACCTGGATGGAACAGTATTATTTATTGGTAGAGATCATCGACAGATTAGTAATGTAAGCCAAAAAAATCGGAACTCTTCAGTGATTTATCACTAACGTTATGGAAATTCCACCAACCAGTAGCCTGTGTGTACGTCCCATCGGCTAATCACCCATCAATGACCACCGGTCGGCCAATAAGAGCGTAAAACCGGCGCATGAATTTTGTGGAATTTGTTTTATACCTAACACATAACGGTTATATTATGCTCCATGGTAAATATTGATAATTTAACAGAAAAACAACGATGATCCAGTGGCGGATGGACTCTGCCTCTTATGCGAGAGGTACTGGGTTCGATCCTGAGTCTGGCTGTCTGAAGCGAGCAGTGTCCAGAGCAGTGGGACATAATATAAGGGTTGAAACTTTACTTTTTTAGCAGATTAGCATCTGATCATAAACCACCTGAACCATCACCGAACACTTTTAGGAATTTTTGTTTTGATAATAATATCACAGTGCCCATTTCTCAATTTAGTATCAAGCCTTATTGGCAAGATAAGATGGTCTTCGAAAATTCATGATAGAAATATGTTTTTCGCTATGAGTTTTCGGTGATATATTTGGTGTTGATAGTGATAACTATAGTATAATGGATAGCACATGCAGTAGAAATAATTTTATGTTTTGTTTTTATCAGGTAGGTTATTTCTGATAACATTTTTTAGTAATTGTTTTATATATAGTAGTAAACTACAGGACAGGACAGGTTATCGAAAAATGGGACGTTTGGTCACGGGTAGTTGTGCATATTGACTGCACAGTGCAGTCGCCAATCGCCACAATACAATAATGTAATTCAACACGCGCGGCTGTGGTCTCGTGGATGTAATTCCATCGCCGGTTGATTCCGCACGCGTCTGTTTACACGCCTGCAGATTTCACATTATTAATATTCTCGGACACGGCGAGAAGTTTTAATAAAAATACTGACAGTTATAAAAATAGCGTGGATACAATATACTCCGAGGTCTTATACAAGTATCGACCCATATGTCCTACGGCTTAGCACGGGTCTCCTAAAAATGAGGTGAGGAGGGCAATGGGCCATAGTTTGCCGATGTGCTGGCCCAATGCAGTGTGTTGAACTTTTTCGCCCCACCATGGTTCAGGCCTTGTCTTGTCGGTGGGGCTCAGTAGCCCAGGGTAACCCCAACAACTTGGCCGAAGCGAATTGACCCGAGGGGGCCCTTTATACCCCTCTTATAAGAAGAGGGGGTAAGGGGCGAGGACGGGAACTTCGCCTCATCGTACTGTCCCAACTTTGGGAGGGGTTGTCCTATGGTGCGGGTGTGTCCATGTGCACCCCTCTGTGGAGGTAGCGCCGGTCCTCTGAGGGACTGACTAGCCGTCGAGGTGCCCTGTTGCTTATAGACCCAGGGCACCTTACCAAAGGCGGCATTAGTGACACTCGCCGGGTTTTAGTGAGTAGAGCTGCGTCCACTTACCAGCTTTCGGGCGCAGCGAGTCCCACATACCCGCCTGGTTTTTTTCGAAATATCCTATGCTGTGGCCTTGAGGCCTTAGAGCGAAATCGGAGCTGTGGGTTAGCTTCCCCTAGCAATAATAAGGCGGGTTATGATTTCGCTTCGAACCAGTTTGTTAAGCGAAAAGTAAACGTTAGCTGCCGTTGACAAGAAATGATAATATTGTTGTTGTATCCCACGGTTTTACAAAGTGGAAAGTGAAGTGAGAATACACATCATGGCTCTATTGATGTTCCGCTGTGTGATCCCACTAGTAAACGCTGTGTTGGGTAAATGGTGCTGGTTCGAATCCAGCTAGCTTTTATGAAACTAGCTGTCGTCCGCGGTTTCGCCCGCGCCAGCAAATATATATTCTTTTTAATGTATATTATAGTAATAAAGGCTTTTAACAAAGAATTTAAAATATATAACATCAATATAATCAAGCCTTACTTTTTTTTGCAAATGGTACGTTACTCCATAGTCCATACATTTTTTTAGCAGAATAATGATAATAATAATTAGTTTGTTAGTGCTATTTATAGTTCGTACATAAACACACATGTACAGAATACAGGTGATAGGGAGGTACCTATGTATACATATGAATGCACAATTTATTATTACATATACATGCAATATGCATACATTATGATTTATGGCTCATGGAATATTGTCACAAGTATACAACATCGTACTAACAGATCATCTTCTCATCATCATCATCATCATCATCATCATCAACTACACGTGTAGGGCTATCAGATAGTTAATCTAAATTCTCAAGTCACGTGTATAATATTCAGACGTATAAGAGTCTTCGTCAGTATCGGTAATAGCAATACTAATTAACGATTCAGATGCGGTATCATATGGCGGCAGATGTGAATAAATAATTGTCTTTTAATTGGTTACATTTGACAGTGACGATCGTTCCATTGTACTTGATTAATGTCCATTAGGGCCTTAAACGTTGTGTTATTATGATTAGAACAATATAATATGAAGGCACAGATTTATAAATAAAGACAAATGGGGCACGCCGAACACGCGAGTGACGCCACCAAAACGAATACAAATTCAAAAGCGAACACAATCTAATAGACGTTTAGAGTACAAGCATGTCAAGCACTTGAGAGCGCTTTTGAATATGTATTCGCTTTGAAGCGTCACTCGTGTGTTCGGCATGCTCCATCTGTCTTTATTTATAAATCCGTATATTATGTAGGCTTGTAAATATTAATATGAATCGCCGGGGTTAGCCTCAGGTTTACTTGTTTTACAACGTGGTTGGCGTATTCAGATTAAAAAATATACATTAAAAACAAGAATCATAATAAACCTCAAAAAATTCCGTTATTATAAAATGAACCGTTCAAATAACCCGTTAAAGAACGTATTCCAGATTTAAATGATTCCGTGCGATGTATCGATTAAATGCTCGATCACTAGATGCTAATACGATATGATTTGTACGTATGTCTATGCATCCGAACTCAGAAACCGAAACGTTGTGGTGCGACCGGTTGGCTAGGAAATTGAATATTTTCACGCAAGCTACACTACGCGGCCGCCGTTACACAGTCGCGAGCATGTATAGAGAATATTTATTTATACACAAATAAAACGAATATAAAAATATTTATTACACCGTAATTCATAACAGGATAATGTCAGAAAACATGAAGCGATATTATTGAGCTAGTTGTTGCCCGCAGATTCGCTCGCGTTTAGTTAGATTGGCATTCATATCGAGATTGATAATGATAATTTATATAGTTGTTCCTTATAACATCAGCTATCTGTTATTGAAAGTTTTGTCAAAATCGGCCCAACCCTGTGTTATACTGATGTTTAAGCTATATTATAAAGGCTGATGATGATTTTGATGATGAAGCTATATTATTGTAAAGTTTCGTCAAAATACATTTAATAGTTTTTGCGTATAAGAATAACTAACATACATCCATACATTGTTACAAACTTTAGCATTTATAATATTAATAGGATTTACTTATCAAATTTACATAGACATAGCTTTTCGTTGCATAAGCAGAAGCTTTCCTATGTTGGAAAAAAATGGAATGTTTAAATCTTTAGCTACGGTGTAACTAGTAACTACATCTATTGGTATTACAATTTTTATAATTACGAATTCAAGTTTTAACAGTGAGAGCGTCAGTAGAAAAATGTATGATCGCATCGGTGTGAGAAAATTATGAGTCCATATAAATTATTTACGGACCATGTAGCTTGGAAGGATCAAAGAGATTTAATTAAGAACTCAATAAAACGGGTTCAGTAGCCCTTTCTGAAATTTTACGCCAAACGGACGGCTTTAAAAATAGGATTTTATCCTCACGAAAAGGGGAAAAAACCGTGTAGGCGTGGAATTTAGAAATCTCAGATGGGATCATGTCCCAACTCAGTGTTCTCACATCCATAAACTGATGAAAAAAGGTTGGTCCATTTTTACATTCATTGATGAAATTAATGACTAGGTGTTGACCGCAGCTTCGCTTGCGTTGCTAAGATTTACAACAGCATTTTAGCGGGATGATCCAGCCTATAGCATTCCTCGATAAATAGGCTATCTAACACTGAAAAAATCATTCAAATCCGACTAGTATTTCCTAAAATTAGCGTGTACAAACAAAAATTCTTTAGCTTTTTATATTTGTACTTTTGCCGTTGCCGTTGGCCCTTACATACAAATCGATCCAGCCGTTTAGTTGCAGTGTAGATTAATAACCTAGATACCGACTGCAGCGCCATCTGCCGGGCTGATTTGTGAATCTAAACTATCCTCGAATCCACTGTGTTCAACACAAAAAATTCACTTCAATCGGTCCAGCCGTTGGAGTTCACTGTCAACACACGAACAGAAGAATTATACATATATACAACTAGCTGTTGCCCGCAACTTCGTCTGCGTTATCTAAGATTTACAACGGGATCTTAGTACGCAAAATAAGTAACTTTTCTGGATGATTTTTACACCTTCTGGACAAAAAACCCAAATATCTTACGGAACCCTATTTTTTTTTTTCAGAATAAAATGAAACCTATGTTACTCGGGGATAATGTAGCTTTCGAATGGTGCAAGAATTTTTGAAATCGGTCCAGTACTTTTTGAGCCTATTCATTACAACCAAACAAACAAACAAAGTTTTCCTCTTTATAATATTAGTGTAGAAGTGTAGAAGATAAGATAAAATCACGAAATATCTAATACTGGAATGTAAAAATTGAAGAGTAATAAATAAATGATTGGCAGATGAAATTAAACAGATGCATTAACGCAGTGATTCATCGCAGGTGTATTTAAATAAACCAGTCATACGGCTGAATCCCGCACACGATTGTGATAAAACGAATTATTTATATTATGAATGAATGAATAATTTTAACGCACAAAAAAGTTTGGTAGGAACGAAAGAAATCCAGACACGCGGGAGCGTGTCAAGCCAAGTTCAGGTGGCGAGCAAGCACCCATATTCGGGGCTACATTTTATACCCACCCCCATAACTAAAAAACTATCAAATTTGGTAACATTTTATCTTGTACTTCAAGATGCACATTTGTAGGTATAAGAATAACTGAATAAAACCAATTTGATGGTAGTTGAGAATTTGAGTTGTATCAAAATCGGTCCAGCAATATGTTTATAACATCCATTGATCAGTTTTTCTAAATAATAAACATGCGTTATATTTAAGTATGAAAACATTTTGTAATTCCTTGTCCTTTTAGGCATGGAATAGCTAGTAACCTATGTTGGGCCTCTTTCATAAACTACAAAACGGCTAATTTATAGGTACATTTTGCTTTTCTTCGGCTATTGCATACATGTTATCATTCTATCTTGTGTCGTCATTGAGTTCATAGTTCATACATATCATTGTCATCTAATCAAAAAGGATTTCCTAGTGACCACGTATTTACTTGTATTTCCCCCATACAGTTACATGCACACACGTAGATGGGTGACGGAGTTTCATTTAGTTTTTTTTATTGCGTAACCAAAACACGGCACATGCCATAAAGCTTGTAACGGTGTCGGGAAGCCGTAAAATAAATTACTAGAACATATTCTTACCCTATCACTCTTGAACGTGTGCTGTGGTTAACTTGTCATTTTTGTGGTTATGTTCGTTTGTGTGATACATGCATATACATATTTGTTACTAGTTTTTTTGCCGCGAATTCGTCAGCGTGTCAAACTTTAGTTATCCAGGGCATATGCTTCAATTAGCCACAGTTACGGTTGAGACTTGCTACTTCTTTCTTTATCCTTGTATACGCAGAGCATTTATATTAACCCATATATGCCCAGAACTATTTTTAGTTGCGATGTCTTTGATTTTTGGATATGTTCACACCTGATGGGTCCTTATGAAGACTGTAAGTAGTAATTTGGAGTAGGAGTTGGGGAAGGGTGTTTTTTTTAAAGGGTCGAAAACGACCCCATGGGCAGATTTGTTACTTATAAACAATACAGAATAAAAATGCAATTATTGTATTCATTATTCACTTATGAAATAAAATCATGAATTAAACCCGTCAAAACATTTTGGTTACAAATTGTACACCACTTGGAGTTTCGGAGAGAGCCCAGGTAAGAATATTGTGACTATCTTCGTTGTTATTCTAGTACATGCGGCTGCGTGGTAGCGATGCATGCTGACAATATAAGGATAGCAATCAGTTGTATTCGATTGAACAGCATATAACTGTTGGTTTGACTAATGAGTCAATTATTTATGATTGAAAAACAGTTCAAAAACTGTTACAGGTTCTTCGTTTTCAGAAGAAATTATAACAGACCCAGATAGCGGTTTACTCCCTTCACTCACGGTCGTTTAAGTGATCTTTCTTCACCCTAGCATGCTCTCCCATACTACTACCAGCTTGACGTTGAGTAGTTCGACCTCGTCCTCGACTGCTTTTACGTTCACTCTGCGTCCTCATCCAAATTATGTTCCTCGCAGGCTTTCACATGCCATTCCACATGATCATCCGCGGGCTCCTCCCACGTGTTCTACCACGACGGTCTAGTTTCAATGGCGATAATGAGGTATTATCTGGTTACTCATCCTCGCTGGATGTGGTGTCTTCACCATGTGGATGTCCAAGTAAGATTTACAAAAGCGAGTAGCTATCCACGGGATAAATTATGAAAATATGAATCTGCCTCATCGCCGGAGTTGCCGTCAGGTACCATACCATCACCGGGAGGTTCCATTCTCATATCAGAACATTGGAACTCATCGTTGGAGTTCAAATTTTCCAATATTTCTATGCTGTCGTTCATTGTAAGTTGTCTTTTGCACTTGAAATAAAAATAATAGCAAGTCATACATCTGCCCAAGGGGTCGATATCGACCCACGTGTGTTTACGTACCTATATCTCCGTAATAAGTATTTCTATCCGAACACTTTTACTGTGAATATATAGGTAAACTATCCTATTTTATTACTATAACAACACATTAGATAAATTAGTCTAGAAACAAATGTTACATACATTTTTTTCCGCAAAGTCACACTTTTTTGCCAACTCAAAAGAAGTGCCGACTTCAAATGTCACTAGAAGTTTAAAAATTGCCCGTCAAGGAAATTTGTTTATTTATTTTGGTAGAAAATACTCTCATCATCTTATAGATAGTGCCAGACGTCGCAAATAAGTAGTCATATTAACAATATCACATTTCTCCTGCAACATACCTCGCAGGACAAAAACGACCCACTGGGCATATATGGGTTAAAGTGAAAATTTCAGTAGTCACGTTGATTTGATATTTGGAATTTCATGATGTCATAAATTCTGGTTGGGATTGGAAAAAAGGTTGTTCATCTTCTTCTTCTTCTTCAATATTAGCTTCCTCGCGGATTTGCCAACGTCAGAGTGGGTGAAATATTGTTCGGTAAATTATATCAGTTAACGTGAAGGGGTTGTTAGGTTAATTAATAAATCTCTCTTTCGTTCTTAGCAATCACAACTACAGTATTTTGACGGCGCTTTTTACCAATATGAAGTCGAAAACCATATTTCTTTATTCACAGAAATTAATTGTTTCATCGAACCAGTATTGATATTGATGGAATTCGGAATTGAATTTGAATCTGGATTGAATTTGGCGAAGGGGAAGGAGACGTTCTTAATTAACAGATTATTATTATCGTCATCATCATCATCATCATCATCATCATCATCATCATCTTCATCATCACCATCGTGTATGTGAACATCAACCTCAATAAACGTTAAAACGGACGACCGACGAGCATCTGCTATTCGCATCTAACTAGACACCTTACCAAAATTAGTATAGGTACATACTACGTACTTAGTTTAAATTGCATTTACTTCCTGAGATTTATTAGTTCAAACATACTATTTATTCCTTTTTTGTTTGTAACCAATGTTTATGTTAGTTTTATATTTTTAATATAGAAACTAGAAAATATATACTAAATATCTATCCTTTTATTTTTTTTACTTATTTATGTGTTTATTTACTTAATTATGTACTTATGTGTTTCACTTATTTTTCTTTATTATTTTTTCTTTTATTAATATTGTTTTATTTTTCTTACAGGATCGGCGTTTTGTTTTTTTGCCCGGAGCGACTTGTTATTTTGCTGAATTTATTTGAGTTTTCTTCATGGTAGCCACTTGTAAGTTATTTTTTTTTTTATTTTCACTAATTTAACTTATTTTTTTATTATGATTTTGATTTTTAATTATCTCATTTGTTTTCTGATATCCGTGTATAGGTTTTATAAATGGAGTGGATACGATACTTTTACTTAACTAATTAGTAAAGATATGCTAAATGTTTATGTAAATTTATCTTCCGGTTGTGCCGTTGGATTGCTTTGAATGCATTTCGCTAAAATACGCAAATTTTGCCACTCTAATAACGTGACTCACAGCTTTACTGTTTTAATACAAGTTTATGTATGACAGAGTGATCGCAGTTTTTTTTCTTATTTTATCATTAAAAAAATATTGTTCAAGAACTGCAACTACCGCTTTATTATATACATATACATCCATATTTATCATTTTAATTCTATTTGAAAGAAAGAAAGAAGAAAGAAATAAAGAAAAACACTTTTTTTATTCACAATAACAACACACACACACAAAACAGCTTACGGTCTTGACAATGTGAATAATAGAGGCAGTCACTCAGCATTTGTTACACCACTACAGCAATGGTGAGACGCTGATTAACAGTGACTCCTCGCGATCACTCGGGCTATTTCAAGGGCTTTTCCTTAAACTTTGTAAATTTTATTAGATATGGAAAATCTACAAACTTTTGCAAAGTATCATCCGATATTCTATAAAAACAGATAACATAAAAATACATATTGGCAGGTTAGAACTAAAAACGGAACCAATTCATAAAAACGAGTAAAACGTTGTTTTTGACGTGTATTTTGCGGATCAACCGAGCTCTCAGCTCTATATTGGCATCTATGGCCTAAAGCCTTGTTTAGGTTTTACTTAAAAGTAGTAAATAACTTGCTTTAAATGGATTTGATAACGAAATTCATGAGCTATACCTTTTAGTTTACAATTTACAAGAGTATACAATTTGCAAAGGTAAAAAAAAATATTTGACTTAATCTTTTCATCATCACGGGGTGTCATCTTCATACTGAAGTTTGGAGGTCAGCATTTGGTACTCCGTCCTATCATGGGCCTATCTATAGCTAATCTTTATCTATTAGTATGTTAGTCCGGTCTACCCCTTGATATCGTCAAACCATTTTCGCCTTGGTCTTCCTGGTGGTTTTCTACCCGGTATCTTGCCCTCGAGAATTGTCCGTAGGAATTCGAAGGCAAGGTTGCAAGGATATAAAAAAAACCACTTTTCTTTTGACGATGGTCGACATTAGTTCTCGTTTGCGGTTTGTTTAATCTTTTGGTAAACACCAAAAGATTAAGTCAAATGTTACCGAATCAAAGGGAGAATTTATGAAATTTATTAGGGAAATCCCCGCAGTGTATGTAGTTGGCAACACCGACACTGACGTCTAAATACCGATATTGTTGTTATTGTGTTGTATGAATGGACAATGAGATTTGTTTCTTTCGAAAAGGTAACTCGGTATTACGACAGCATATCAATGCCCTGCCTGCGTGTAATATGCAATCATCATCATCATCATCAGCCTTTATGTATTCGCTGCTAAACATAGGCCTCCCTCAATGAACGCCAAGACCGTCGATCAAGCCACTCGCATCCAACACGGACCGTATATGCAATACTTAAAGTCGGACTTAACTTAAAGACTTGTGTTAGCTGGATTTAGCTAAGCTTAGGAAAAGGAGGGCAACCTTTGCCCTCCTCATCCTCGTCGTCCTCATAGTCGTCGGTGGTCATCATCAGGCTCTGACTGCTCGGTTGCTGTACAGTCTATACTAATATTATAGGAAGGATTTGATTTTTTGTTTCATTGTTTGTTGCAAAATACAAACACTATACGACTAATTTTAAGAATTATGTAGTCATTAGAAATTTCTATTAACGGTTGACATGCGGTATGATGATGATCATCATCATCAGTCCCGATACGTCTGTACATCCAAGTTAACATGGAAGAAGCTGAGAGCATAGCAAAAAAAAAGGAAAATATGAACCCTTATGTCTCTGGTCTCCTCCTCGAAATCAGGCGAGGAGGGTAATGGCTCACCGACGCCCGCGTTAGTGAACTTCACCTTCAAAGACTTTTAATTTCAACAGGCATACAAGTTTCCTCACGATGTTTTCCTTCACCGGTGAGCGAGCGATGGTCTCGTGTTTTGTAGAGTGTACTTAGAAATGTAGAAAAACCCATTTCAAGGCACACACGGGTGTCAGGATCGAACCCGGAACCTCTCGCATAAGACGCTGAGTGCATCCACCACTGGGCCATCGTCGCTCAGTAGCGAGACATATTGGGTTTAATTAAATAGCTAGTTAAAGTACAATTGTATGGAAACGGACTGATTACTGATTGATTACATCTAACATAGTTTCACATAGAAGGGAATGTCACTAGAGAACATTCAGCGAAGGGCGCTTACCGACATGTATGGAATCTCATCAAGTATGGAGCTTAAATCTGAGTCATATGATCAAGGTAAAGACAATATGCCCAGTGGACGATATTGTGAGAAACAGGATGCGCGACTTTAGCGAGAAAAATGATTAGATATCTTGTTGATATAAATCTCACTCTCTCGCTCAATCGTCCATTACACTTTTTTTTTCTTTTACGCCGGGAAATGCACTGACGCATACCGCTGGGGAGTGGGTCTCCCCAGGCGGGTATGTGGGCTCGCTGCGCCCGAAAGATGGTACGTGGACGCAGCTCTACCCACTAAAACCCGGCGAGTGCCACCACTGCCGCCTTCGGTGAGGTACCCCGGATCTACAAGCAACAGGGCACCTCGACGGCTAGTCAGTCCCTCAGGGAACCGACACCACCTCCACAAAGCGGTTGCCCCGCACCACAGAACAACCACTCCCAACATCTGGACAGTACGATGAGGTGAGGTTCCCAACCTCACCCCTTGCCCCCTGCTTTGTTGTCCCCTCTTCTTATAAGAGGGTTACAAAGAGCCCCCTCGCGTCGGCTCAATTTGCTTCGCCCAAGGTGTTGGGGTCACCCTGGGCTACTGAGCCCCACCGCCACGACAAGGCTTGAACCATGGTGGGGGAGTCCATTACACTGGACCATAGTCGCTCAATTGAGTAGTAAATCTGCTTATTTACCTGTCCCACTGTCTTTAACAAACGTACGTAGCCAGCTTTTCTGTCTCTTACCTCTGACTCCTAATTAACGTACAACTACATACAAACCAGGTTCAAAACGTGTTTTACAAAGGTACTTGGCCGATTTTCGCTAGCAGAAATAGGCGATAAATATAAAGTTTTAGGCCTTCCAGCGAATATGGCGTACAGGAACACAAGAATCAATAAAAATCGTCCTTATTTTCCCTGTAAAAAGGGTGTATTTTATGTTAGGTCATATTGTATTAACTTATCTAGTTTTGGTCATGTTTATGGACTGCTTCACTGGGTACAAGCTATCTTGCTAGCTACTTTGTTATATAATAATAATAATATGTTAGGACAACTCACACACAGCCATCTAATCCCAAACTAGACAAAGTCAGTTCTTATGGTAACCAGACAACGTAATTTATCTAAATATATACATATTATAAATAAATTACGGCCAGACACAGAACAAATGGTCATGCTCATCACACAAATATTAGTCCTGGGTGGGAATCGAACCCACGACCTTCTGGTTTAGCAGTCAGGGTCACTAACTAGACCAACGGACTAGTCGATATGACAGGATTAATGTCCATTTCAAAATTAGAATGTAAGTAAACGTATATGTATATTCAGCAGTGGACGGATAAAGGCTGATGATGGTGGTGATGAAACGTATATGCTTTGGACACCATAGTGGGCGCTACCATCTTTGACAGAGCAACCACAGCGGCCCCGCCACAAGCTAGTGCTCGGTGCATCGGACTGCCTGACATATCTTTCCAAAGTCCAACAGCCAATGAATAGAAAGAGCTGATGATGTTAAGTACGCTGATGATTTTATTCATGATAATGATGATGTTGATGTTCATAATGATATGTGGTTAATGGAGCTTTAACGTATGTCCACCATTGTCCAGGCCTTAGTCACGGCAGGTCCGATGAGTTATTGACCCCAGTGGTCAGGAAACGATTAATGTACATCTCGTTTGCATCTTCATTTGAATACGCCAATATTGTAGGGTTGCCAACAAATATTAATATCCGATTGGGAAAAATATGTGGCTCGAATTTTTTCCAGTATAGTTTTGGTATATGATGAGATAGCTTTATATTTCAAAAATAATCAATGTCAAATTCTCAAACCTATAATATGTAAGCAAAATGATTAATTGTATCAAACAAAGTAATGATAAAATACAATAAAATTTTTGAAGCATTGCGTAGAAGTAAATAAATAATAAGGGCATTCAATATGAGTAAAATAAATATATTAAAAAAAATTGAACAAGTAACGCCCGTATTTATATGCAACTTAACGTCCTTCCACGCGTTAACATTATCGTATCAATAATTCCTTACCTGCTCTTTATGCTGATAATTAAGAAAGTTTGAAGTTTGTAAGTTTATTGTTACATGTTCTTGGTTAAACGTCTGCGCTAGTTAAGGATGAAATTTCATTTGTGACCTACATATGTACCTAGGACATAGGATTATTTGTGTTGGTTTCTGTGAAATAATTTACATGAGATATCTTCATATAGATGGTACCAGTAGCACAATTTATAATCTTCCATTATTTTGCTCCGCAAAATCATCAATTAAGATGTAACTGTATAGTTGAATATACGCTATTTTTTTCATTTATTTTGTTTGAACGCTATCTTGGGAACTACATATTGTAAGCCTTGTTGGCTTTTGGATGTGATAAGCCCAAGTAATATATATTTTTTTGTTTATTGTCTTACATTATTTTTAAATTATGCGATAAATATTTGTTTGTTTTTTTTTCTGTGTGACTCCCATTTGTGTGAAACGAATGTTTTTTTTAACTTTGTTTCTTAATTTCGGATATTTTTTGGAACAGATTTATAACCGCTTCTTAAATCCAAACATGAACCCCCTTTCTTTATAAATAATTCTATCGATTTCATCGAATTAGTTTAATGATACTTGCAATTAAGATCATAACATCTAGACTTGATGTATAATTTAAGTGCATGTACTGCTATGACTAAGTCATAACCATATACGGATGTAGATCAAGATTGTGTCTATAATTGTGACCTAATATGATACCTAACTGTGTCAAGGATGTCACGATCGCATTTCTAAGAACAGTAGGTTTGAAAAGTGACAACCCTATTTGATGTATAGGCGCCATTTATTATGTTATATGATGTTAAGAATTAAGATACATTTTATTTATTACTATCATCATCATCATCATCATCATCATCATCGCAATCATCATTGCTATGTGGCTCGCCCATCATCATCACCTCACTTTCTTCTATTTGGAGCAGCTGTGCTGTGTTTCCAATAGAATAGTATTTCATTATCATTACCATCAGTTTTCAGTCTACCGTTAGAAATAAGCCTCGAATAGGCATTGTGATAAATTAATTACTGATACCTACATCTATTGATTGTTTAATTAACTTATTCTAAGCAGTATTTCTTTATTTGCTAGCCCGACTACCTCCTAAAAAAAGTATTATATTCAGCATTCAATGTATATACATCTTATACACATATATTTGTCGAGTGGTGGAGTGATGTTACGTCGTCTGTCGCTTCACGCTTGTGGCAAATTAAATTAGCATTTCGGCGTGAAGCTTTTTAATACGATTTTTATATTCATACGCATTATGATGTACCTTTTGACATGAATTTGACCTATTTTATATCGATGGATTAAATCGAAATTTTGCATCCTTATGAAGGACACACGGATATTTTAAAAAGTCAGACCCATTATCTGCATTAGGATAATCAGAATGGAACAGCAAAGGCAAGTATGAGGCGCGCATATAACCTATATCTCTCTTGTGGTTTTAGTGATTGCAATAAATTCAGCGGTTTAGATTTATTTAATAATTGATTTTAAAAGTTAATGCGCGGTGCTTTATAAATAAATAAAATAAAATATTTTCATTCAGGTTTCACCCATAGCATAATAAATAAATCTAAAATTAATCAGTTAATAGTTACAAACATAAATAATAATACTTAAATCAAATCATATAAAATGTCAAACAGCACATATAAAAACAATTATTTTTTGCAAACCAATGATAATATAATTAAATTTAAATTTGAACAATTTTGGAAAAAATAAAAATAAAATAAAATAAAAGTTTCTTCTGCCTCATAAATTCTATTTGTACTAGATTTTTATGCTTACTTCACTATTAATTTTTTTTGCCATAGATATTATGTATCTTTCGATATACATCAGCGGCTAGACGATTTTCTTCTCTCTTGGATTCTTCGCTCATTGCGGAAAAGTCCCGAAAAAATGCTGAAAAACTTGCATACGAGCTACACGTCGTTTTCTTAAGAAAAAGTCACCACAAAACGATAATTATTAACCTTATTAGAGTTTACAGTTGGCTTATCCTTCGTCTATTCGACCCCTATAGACCAGGCCAAGCGAGGAATCTTAGATGTTTTAACAAGTTCATTCAGCGTGATTATTTCTTACCTGAGACGTATACGTTCTTAGTTCATTGAGGGTGCCCTATGTTCAGCAGTGGACGGATAAAGGCTGATGATGATGATGATGATGATGAGACATCTATAATTTAGCCAATTAAAACTCACTGGAACCGTTAGCATGTCAAGGATAACTTGTATATATAGAGCACGTGAATATTTAACGCTTTTTAAAACAAACGAAACACGTACCCCGACAGGCGTATAAAACTACGTTGAAAACTTTATAATATTTAAATTGTACATGCCGCCCTGGTTTGCGGCGGTTTTTAATTTATAATTCCCTTAGCCCACGTTAACTTAAAATTACATACATAGTAATAAAATAAAGGTAGACTGTCACTAACACCCGTACTCAAGAAGCGTACTTGGCTAAGTAATGAAACAATACTATGCAAAGAACGCTACTATCTATGCGTTCCTGGTGTCAATAGCCCGACTATTTTGATATGGGTTTGACAGACGCACAGTTGCGGATTTCATTAACACCCGTATTCAAGATGCGAACTCGGTTAAGTAATGAAACAATACTATGCAAAGAACGCTTCTATCTATGCGCTCCTGGTGTCAATAGCCCGACTATTTTTACATGGGTTTGACAGACGCACAGTTGCGGATTTCATTAACACCCGTATTCAAGATGCGAACTCGGCTAAGTAATGAAACAATACTATGCAAAGAACGCTTCTATCTATGCGCTCCTGGTGTCAATAGTCGGGTTTGATATGGGTTTACAGACGCACAGTTGCGGATTTCATTTAAATATTGTCTATGAATTGGTTTAAATGACCCTATGCGTTCGGGAGTACTGTGATACCTCATAGTATTGTTTGTGTTTTGTTGTTAGCAATTAGTAATTACGTAGCTTTCTTGTCGCTGAGGCGACAACCAGTCTTTCTTATTGACGAGAAAATGTATATAGTGAAAATAATATTGTTGATTTGGAATATTACCGATTATATCTATACATATAAATAAAACTGGAATGTCTGTTTGTAATATTAAAATAACCGCTTTTTACTACATGCATATGAATGTCTATATGAATATGTAAATGAATAACGGTACATATACCAAAATAACATTTTTTTAAATTTTCGTCTGTTTGGTCCAACGAATCTCTTAAATGGCTGGACATATTTTGAGGGGACTATTACTGGCAGGTAGCTGTTATAATGAGTAAATAAGGCTATTAAATTAATCATCGTTAAACCGGGTACGTCCGTAAATGTAATTTAATGCGGGCCAAGCCGCGGGCAACAGCTAGTTATGTATTAAATATACTATAAATAAAGGCTGATGGTGATAGAGCGACGATGGTCCAGTGGTAGGTGGACTCGGACTCTTATGCGAGGGGTTCCGGGTTCGATCCTGACCCGTCCGTGTGTGCCTTCTAAGTGCACCCCAAACACGAGACCATCGTTCGCTTATCGGTGAAGGAAAACATCGTGAGGAAACATGCACGCCTGATGAGATTGAAAGTCTTTGAAGGTATGTGAAGTCGACCACCCCGCATTGGGCCAGCGCATCGGTGAACTATGGCCCATTAACCCCCCTCTGATTTCGAAGAGACCCGTTCCCAGCAGTGGGACCATATCAACCCATATATGGTTGATACTTTACCTTTACTTTAAAGGCTGATGATGATGATGATATTGTGTAACTACTACCTTATCATAATCGTGGAAATATAAATGCCAATTCTCATGTCACCCTCACGTCAGAGCCACGCGTTATCTCCGCTGATACTAAAGTTACATAATGTTCTAGTTTACTTGACATTGGCAGAATGCCGCTGCATAAAAGCTACAACGGTGCTCCATAACCAAAGAAAGAATGTTCTGGATGGAATATTAATCATCATTACTTCATTCCGTCTTTGCTTTATCATCGTCTTCAGTCACACATTTGCTGTGTTTAGGTTAAAAGTAGGGTAATTACTGGGATATCTTATTCCAATAATAGCTAGGCTAGTCACAGCTAAACCTGATAATTTTTGGTGACGCTTAAACTCAACAGCCGGCAGCTAGCTTCGTCTAACCACCTAACATAAAAATAAAGTCAGAGATAAGACGCAGACAGAATCGTAAGGGTGTGAGGAAATAAAATAGATGGGACCGGATAAATAGGATAGGATAGATAATACGACGTAGAATGGGAGTGCGTTGGAGGCGCTACGCGTACCTTATGCTGCTCCAACTGGATACGGTGCGAGAGTTCCCCATAATAGAAGGAAGCCCAGTTAGCCCTTTGAGTACACTAGCTGATTGCACTGTCAAGTTTCAAACGCGTCGGTTTGTTTTTGATACTTTTGGTGTATTTTACGTCTTTTTTTTTGGTTTTTGTTTATTTATTTTAATTATATATTTTGTGTTGTCTTCTGGTAAGTGTTTTTAGTGTTTATTTTAGTTTTAAGCCATGGAAGGGAATGAACCTCCCGATCCACCGGCGCCTCCAGACATCCAAGATTCAGATCGTGCGGAACAATACACAGCCATTCTCACGGTCCCACTCCCTACCTTCACAGCCCACGAAAAGAACTTGAGCAAGAAACGTACATTAGATACTAGCAATGACTCCATCCCTACCAAACAAGCAAAACAAGTAGTTACAAGAATGAGATACTCTAATCTAGATAAACCTCCTTATTTAACACATGTATCTCGTATTGAAAGTGACCCAACGGCCAATACCACACTCCACCCCGTTAAGTTTGGCCAGTTCCTAAAAACCCAACGTTTTACGGGTATATTAAATGACGGACTTAAACGAGTTGGTCGGAACAAAGTCTCAGTAGAGTTCACTAGCCCTGCTGATGCCAATTCCTTTTTAACACACCCATTGATTATACAAAATGGTTTTACTGTTTCAATCCCCACCTACAACATTACCCGTATGGGAGTTGTTCGTGAAATTCCTGTAGATTGGTCCCCCGAGGAAATTACAGTAAATTTAGAAGTTCCCTCAGGATGTGGGAAAATCATCAAGGCTCGCAGAATAAACAGGAAAGTGATTACCAATGGTACCGTAGACTGGCAACCAACTCAATCTGTGATTCTGACGTTTGACGGACAAACTTTACCAAAGAGAGTCTACTGTTGCTACAACTCTTTGAAGGTGGAATTGTATAAATATCCAACAATCCAGTGCTTTAACTGCTGTAGATTTGGTCACACGAAAACGCAATGTAGATCCAAGCCGAGGTGCTACAAGTGCAGTGAAAATCATACTGGTGAGGGATGCCCGACCCCAGAAGACAAATCAGTTTGCCTTTACTGTTCAGGGAGACATTTTGCTATCAGCAAGTGTTGCCCGGAATATATAAGACAGACTGAAATTAAAACAACCATGTCAGAGCGTAACATTTCATATGACGAAGCATCCAAGTCCTAACCTGCATCCTACCGCTCCTACGCTGATGTCTCTAAGACTACCTTTAGCTCCTCTACATCCCGCCCTACTCGCCCCTCACCCTCAACTATTTCATACAAAAAAACTGTTTTCACTCCCAAAAAACCCCGACCTGCTCAATTACCTGGGTATGACAAACAAGCCCATCAAAATGTCATTAATGAATTTATGTTCCCACCATCAGCAAATGGTTGTGCTTTACCTACTGAAGAACAACCCACCAACTCTAATTTCTCTATAAGTAACCTCTTGTTAACTTTATTAGTTAACATTGTAAATAACAAAGACTTTGTATTAACTGACCACGTTGCAAAAACACTTTACTCAATTCTCCAACAACATAATGGATCCACTCAAATTTCTTCAGTGGAATGCCAGGAGCATTCAGAATAAGAAACACGAACTTATTCATTTAGTTAATAGTTTTAAAATTGACCTTATAAGTATCAATGAAACTTGGTTGAAACCTGATCAAAACTTTTACCTTCGTGGCTTTTCTACGTTCCGTGATGATCGGTCTGATGGTCATGGAGGCACAATGATACTTGTAAGCAATAAATTTCCAATTAATATACTCCCAATACCTGCCCATTGTGGCAACGATATCAACATTGTTGGTATCAAAATCAAAAATATCCATGTTCTCTCTATATACATTCCTTACCCTAATTCTTCTATCCTTTCCCTCCTACGTCATATCTTTCTATGCTTTCCCCCTCCCCTTCTAATTCTAGGAGATTTCAACAGCCACAATATTATGTGGGGCTCAGATTCTAATGACTCCTCTGGCATTGAATTAGCAGAACTGTTAGAGGAGTTAAATCTCTGTGTCCTTAATGATGGTCAATCTACAAGAATAACTCTTCCTGGACAAAGAAAGAGTTGTGTAGACCTCTCTATATGTTCCAATGACATATCTACACTTTTGCAATGGGACCGTTTAAACAGTACATTTGGTAGCGATCATTATCCAATTAGGGTTGAATATCCACTTAGGTGTTCCCCTCAACTGGCACCACCCCCACTACTCAAATACAGGACTTCCAGTGCAAACTGGGATCTGTATAAGAAAAATTTAGAAGATAAAGTAAATTCACTGCCTATCATCACTCCGGAAAATTTAAGTTATTGTTTTTCTGAGCTCTGCTGTCTAATTGGACAAGCAGCTGACAACTCTATCCCCCTCAAAAATTCGGCCACAGGGAAATTACCTTCCCCACCCTGGTGGGATAGTGAATGCACAGAAATGATTAAATCCAGAAAAATGGCAGAAAGGGCATATAACCGAGATATGTCTGTAGCGAATCTGATTAATTATCAGAGGATTGCAGCCATGGCAAAACGCCTGTTTCGTAAGAAAAAGACCCTGAGCTGGCGTCAATTCTGTGCATCACTCTCACCAGATACTAGTTCCAAAGTAGTATGGAATCAAATAAATCGATTTAGACGCGGTCATACCTATAAAAATTCCCCATGTATTTCTGGTCCTGTTGCTTTTTCCTTCCTTAGCAAAATAGCCCCCCCATATGTTCCAAATTATAACGACCTTCCCTCCTCAAATCACAACTGTCTCCAATCTCAACATCCTATTACCCAGCCCTTCTCCATGAATGAACTAAAATTTGTTCTCTCACATGTCAAGGATTCTGCCCCGGGAAGTGATGGGTTTCCTTACTCCTTTCTAGGAAAGGCTGGACCAAAATTTTTACAATATTTTCTAAATTTAATTAATAAATTTTTTGACTATAATATCATACCCACTGAATGGAAAATGCAATTAGTTATACCCATTTTAAAACCTGGGAAATCCCCAGAGGTAAGTGACAACTACCGCCCTATTGCTCTTTCATCTACTTTCTGCAAAATATTCGAACATCTTATAAAAAATCGCCTTGAATGGCTTGCAGAAAGTAACTCATTAATCCCCCATTGCCAATTTGGTTTCCGTAAGGGTTTGAGTACCACCGACAGCCTTAGCATTTTCCTTACTGATTTGAGAATAGCCTTTTCAAGAGAGGAGTCTGTAGTGGCCACATTTCTTGACATCTCAGCAGCATATGACAATGTCATTCTTTCTGTGCTCAGGTACAGGCTACAAGAGCTGAGCATTCCAGAAAAGCTTGTTCGGGTTATATGCAATCTGCTGATGGATAGAAAAATTCAACTACGCATCCCGGGACAGTCCTTTGACCCACACACTGTGTGGAAAGGTCTCCCCCAGGGCTCTGTTTTAAGTCCAATCCTTTACAATTTATATACCTCTTCCCTACATAGTTCCCTGAACATTGACTGTCAAATCCTTCAATATGCTGATGACCTTACTCTTTATGTTTCCCATCCTAATATCCCTCATGCATCATCTTCTCTCCAAATTTCATTAAATTCTCTAATATCCTGGCTGCAACAGGCTGGCCTCCAAATATCAGCTCCAAAAAGCAGCGTGGTAATCTTCAGTAGGAAGAAAAACATCCCACAAATAGACCTGAGAATTGAAGGCCACCCTGTTCCTGTCCAGGATACAACAAAATTTTTAGGAATAAATTTAGATTCCAAACTATCTGGTACTAGTCATATCAACTATATTAGCCAAAAAGCAGAGCGAAACTTAAACATAATAAAGGCATTGGCTGGAGTCTCCTGGGGCTCCCATCCATTTTGTCAAAAAATCTTATATAATGCCATAATCAGAAGCCTTTTTGACTTTGGTACATTCCTCCTTTTTCCATTTAACAAGTCATCCCTCAGATCATTAGATTCCCTGCAGTCAAGGGCACTCCGTTGTGTCATAGGCTGTATGAAATCTACACCCATCAATGCCCTTCAGGTAGAATGTGGTGATCCACCTTTACACATCCGTTTCCAATTCCTCTCAGACCGGTTCCTCTTCCGTATAAACTCCCGCTCTGAGCATCCACTAAAAAAGAAAATTGAGTGCTTAAATAATCTCTGTACCTCTTCTCCTTATTGGCGCCATAAACCTATTCCTTATTTAATAAATAGCTTCAGGAAAATATCTAATATTGAGCAGGTTATTCCTATTCAATCCTCTCCAAAACTCCCTTGGCAACTTTTCCCATATGAAGTACTAATATATTGCCCTAATATATTGCTTGACATTGGTATTAATAAGACATCAACCGAATGCAATATCAACTTCAAAGCCGAGTTAGCTAACAGATGGAACTCTAGTCACTTATTTTTCACAGATGCATCTAAATTATCAGAGTCTGGTCACACTGGGGTTGCAGTGTACTACCAAAATTCAAAAATAGCCTTACAATTTCAATGTCCTCCTCATTCATCAGTCTTTACGGGTGAGTGCATTGGTATATTAGAGGCCTGTCTATTTATAGAGAGTCATAATATATCTAATGCGGTCATCTTTTCAGACTCAAAAAGTGCTCTGGAATCCCTTATTGGTAACCCTTTTTATAATAAATTGAACAGTAAAATTATTTTAGAAATTAAACATTCCCTGTTAAATAGTTTTAATGCGGGTTCAAACATCTCTCTTGTTTGGATACCAGGACATACTGGCATCAAGGGCAATGAAGTTGCTGATTCTCTTGCGAAACAAGCCACTTACCAACAGGTGGACTGCAAACACTTTAGGTACCAAACATACGACCTCCTAAACATCCCCCAAACTCAAGCACACAAATCTTGGCACATGGAATGGAGCAGGAGTAGTACTCATAAAGGAAGGTTCTATGCCTCCTTACAACCTGATATTCCCAGAAAACCATGGTTCTGGAAATATAAAAAAATTCCAAAGGGTGTGGTATCCATCTTAAGCAGACTCCGTTTAGGTCACTGTTGTACTCCAGTGTTCCTACAAAAAATAAGAATTAGGGATGCATCATTGTGTGAGTGTGGTTTGGACGATGGGACTTTAGACCACATTTTTTTCTCCTGTCCCAACAATTTGGCATTTAGTTTATATCCCCACCTACCATCACTTAATATTCCACTCCCTACAAATTTCAACTTATTATTAAAAACTTTTCATGACCCCCGCATCATTTTCCTCTTGTCAAAATTTATTAAAATGAACAATATTAGGCTATAAAATATCTATCTCCTTTCTTTTTTCCATTCTTTTCCTAAATATTCATGGATATTTGTGTACATAATATTATATTGTAAATAAATTGTGTATGTCAATTATTTATATATTTGAATTTAATGTTTTATTTTTTTAAATAGAAATGTGTGCAATAGAATGTGTCAGTCTATCCCTTAAATGTATAACTCCACACTTAGTTCTAAACTAATGATGTTTGTTTCAGCCAACAAAAATCAAAATTTTAATAAATTTAAAATCTCGAAAAATTTATTCTCTAAAAAACTTGACATTGGCAGAATGTTGCAACATGATAGTTGCGACCGCGGTCCATAAAAAAAAAGAAGAAGAAGAAGAAGAGTACACTAGCTTCTCGTAGAGGTGTCCCGTGTTAGTCAGATCCTTGACACTTCCCTTCAAGTGGCTGAAGACAGCTCGCAGTGGTTTTGACTACTTCTTTTGACACAGGTATTTCAAGTGTAAAAGTTGTTACTACGAAATGAAGATATTTTGATTTGATATAGCGCATCAGGGGAAGGGATACGCATAAAATATAGAATTCTAAAAGTTTTAATATGACCATGGATTTCCCATATAAATTTAGAGTACCTGGTTGACCGAGCATTTGCTCGGATTTTTTCTTCCAAAATAATGTTTTTTGTGTAAAAAATTATTAAAAACGTGTAAAAATGACAGCCCTCCATCCATCTCTTATCTCCCGAAATAAAAATCGATGACATAGATAAGTTTCCGCGTTTATTGCGAAAAATTTAATAATACTTGTATTATCTTAAAGAAATAAAAAAGAATTTTAATAAAGCAACATATTTTTTAAGTAAGTCGATTAGGAAAATGGTAAGAAGATCAATCGGTAAGGGGTTATCGTCACCTGGGACAGCCCAAGCAAAATAAAAGCAAGGAACCCTAAGCAAGAGCGTCTCGCACTTTAATCTTTAAATATGGGATACAAAATCTGTTCCTTTTTCAATTTGCCCGTGACCTGAGGCTTTGTCGGCGACAGATTCATCGTTGTGTCCATTGCAATAAAGCCGAAGAAAACTCCACCCGGGCGGGAAAATATATTATGGATTCCAGGGAAAAGGCGTGTGGCTTTTCATTCCAATGTGCTTTATGAATACTAGCTCGTATTTTTAATGCTTTATGGAGGCACCTGAGCAGTGGGAGCACAGCCAAAGGTTACCCCAAATGAGATACCGGAAACTCACAAACCGCACGAAACGCGACAGCACAGCTGCCACTCTACGCCGGTATTATGTGAGCGAGAGGTATCTCCATAGAAATCTAAATAGTAATATAATAGAAGTGCTAAGCGCGCGTGACCTTGTCGCCACACTGGTGACGCGGATGGCACCAACGCGCGAACTTACGATTCGCTAACAGAACTTTGCCATAGCAAATGAGTTTAAAAGTTAGTGTTTTCTAAAAATCAATTTATTTTATTATTTCTTATTATTTGACAGACCCACGGGTATAGAAAGCTAATGAAATAAATGAATTGACCATTAAGTGTACGTAAGGGACAATAAGGTAATGGCAGGCTTAGGGGAGGAGTCTGGGGAGCGGGGCGGGGGGGGTGTTGTATCTGGGATCGTCACGTGCGCGGAACAATTTAAAACATCCAAAGGGGTAGCAGGAGTTGTAAACACATTTTGAACAACGTGCTACTTTGATTCAAATTCAAATCGTGTTAATTAGGCTGCGGGAAGTGTTTGATGATTAGCTATACACTTGTATCGGAGCATTGAAAAGAGTAATGGTCACTCGTTTGGTCACGGGTTCGAATCCTGCCCATTGATGGTGTATGAAAGTCAGGTCTTTTTTTCGAAAGGTCTAGATTTTTAGGCCTCACGGCCTCAATCGGTAGGTATGAGAGTCAGCATCGGTTTTAGTATCTATGGATAGATGTACCTATGTCAGATGTGAATTACTTAGCGGAATTTAAGATTAAAGATAAAGTAGTATCTTTAATATTTGATGAATACGAAAAAAGTTTATACGGATTTTTTTCTAACATTGTTGACGCGACTGTAAACTATCCGGAACGTCGAGAAGTGTTTTTTTCCTCATAGTTACGTAACAGATTTCCACGTCGTTATCTTCGACCTTTAGTATTAAAGTTATTAGTGTTGACTGTTGGCCATCGATCGAGCCTGTCACGCGAAACAGAACACACGGTTTTAAAGCGTTGTATCGTGTAAAAATAACGTTATTTAAAAAGGTCACCGGTATTTGGGTGTGAATATAACGAATTTTTTTACGATTAAATTAACCTATTTTTGAAGTGAAACTTCTATAGAATCGTTGTGATTTCAAACCGGATGCAACGGAAAAAACGACAGGTAAGAGACACAAACACAATAGAGCGAGAGAGCAAATGTCGGTGTGTATGTATATTGCAGACTTTTTAATACTTGCTTGTATTTGAGCATTTAACGTGTGTTTCACTTCTATCGTGTGTGAATCGCACTCACAACTTTTTTTTTTAATTAATTTCAATAATGGATGTGCTTTTTCGCGAAGTGCTTACTTTTTAGGTGAATTTCCTTAACGGTATTGGTTGATATTCACAATGATACTTTTTAAAGCTTTTAAAACCTTACCTATACTTGGAATTATAATTCGAATCCACATTTGACATTAGCTACTGTCGTTTTGTAAAATAATAATTACCACATATAATAGTGTAGTGATGAACACAAAAATCGATAAACAATCGCGATTTATATTTATGTAATCATAATATTGGTGTGCCAATTTAAGACTAAATTATTGATTTTTATTCAAATAAATACATAATTATTCATAATAATTATATATTAATTAGTAATCACTGCTTTATTTTATAAAAAGTTAATGTTTTTGTTTTTTATATTAAAAACAAAACTTATAATAAAAGAGCCTAGATAGATAGTTTTCTGTATATGCAAAGCGTGCGCGCTCGTGCAGCTATCACCATTTTGTTTATCTTCTGATATTCCTTCATTATCATTTTTTTAAATTTATTTTACATACAATTAATAAAGAAAACTCCCAGATCCTTAAAAAAATTAATGGTCATCACTAAATCCGTTCAGAAATATTTAATTTCCTGATATACTTAGTTTCTATTAAAAGTAGTAGTTGTTTAGATATACTACTATAATCGAGAGGAATCGATTCGGAAATATTCCATTTCCGTATCGAATAATTTCGCAACGTCACTATTTAATACTTGTCATAACGTTGCAACACTGAAATTGTCAAATCTGGAATGGAATTAAAATTCCGGGTATAGTCACCATTATTTGTGGATATCGATACGATAGCAGGTAAAGTTTCTGACAATAACTTAAAAACCGCTGGTTAGATGTCGATCAAATTAATAGGGGACCAATTCGGAAACCGAAATCCGTTCATTAACAGCGGAGTAATTGTGTAACAAACATACAAAAAAAAACATACAGACGAATTGAGAACCTCCTTTTTTTTGAAGTTGGTTGAAAACAACACAGTATCACAATATGAGAACTGTCACAATAATTTGAATCATTTACACGACCAGAGCTTTTTTTTATTGTTCAAAGTATTCAGAAAAAATTACACATAACAATTAGTTGTAAGCTTGCCGCGAAAACTCACAAGAGCTTATCTGGACGAGCCGCCGCGCCGCGTGACGCGTCGCATAAGCATATCATGTTATTATAAAAATAATATATTAGTGCTGTACCGTTCCTGATTATACTAAGAAAAAGGAATTGCCTAATTTTAACGTTTAAAGATTTTAATTAATGATCTTTCATCGATTTTCTATATTTGCGTTTGTCTCGGTATAGCTCCTGTAGGTCTACTACTAAACTTTTTTTTTCTTTCTTTCTCGAAAGGTCTAGACTTTTAGGCCTTTAAGCTCAATCTGTAGGTAGGTGAGCAGATGGCTCACCTAGTAAAATTCGAAAGGCGGCCGCCCCCCTCCGTGCCCCGCAGGGGGCGTAGTATATCGCGCGCGCTACCCTGGAGAGTAGGTGTTTTGCTAGTCAAATCCAATACGGTCGACGAATCATTAGCGGATGAAGTTAAACTATTAGTCGGAGGGCCGGCCCTCCCCTCCCCCTCTAACGGGGTACTAGACGCAATCGACTGATAGCAAACAGCTATCGGTGCTTTCGCGGTTTTGATTAGTGCCTACTACTAAACACACGACTAGCTACTCTACTAAAAAAATAGTTCTTGTATGATAATGGTGAAGAGGTTGTTTATTGTGTGAACGCTTAAACAAACTCAAATCTTACAAGGCCGTGACCTGACCGTAGGACAGATTGCACCTGTCAAATATAATCCCGTTTAATGATTAATTTCTGCCCTTGTAACGGCTGGATCCTGCTAGGGGCGGACATTTGTATATTTACTATGAACTAGTTGTTCCCGTGGCTTCATCGACTAAATTCATATGACACTCACGCTAAATGTATTTTTAAATCCGAGTTTCTTCATCTCTCTTCTCTTCTGCTCTCAGCGAAGTTATATTAGTACTGCAGTGTATATTCTCTCTATTTGAAAATAGTTTTTAATGGAAAATCCGCTGACAAAAAAACGCAAGCCGAATTTGATAAGGAATCATTTTCTTTTATCTTCTTTCTTTATTATAATGAAACAACTTTTTACGGATTTTTCGAAAGCGCTACAGGCTTATCTAGAAAGATTTTCACATGCCCGACGTTTCGGAGACTTTACAGTAATAAAGGTCAAGGGAGGACAATGTCGGGCATGTAAAAAACAATAAACCGCGATAAAATCCGTAAAAAGTTGTTTCATTATAATGATTGATATTCACAGAAACATATCCGATAACTGTAAACTTATTTCAATTTATTTAGTTTTAAAGATATATTTTGTATTTGTTTTTTTGTATTAACTTACTTTCAAATAAAAACACCGCATTCAAATCGGTTCATCCGTTTAAGAGCACAAGTCCCAAAGAAACACAGCGGTCAAACTCAAATGTTACTGCGTCGGTTAAAAACGAATGATATCGACAGCCGAATATTAGCGACAGGGCTGCCAGTAGAGCCAACATATTTTTTACCGCTCGGTCACTGAAATTATACCGAATCAAATCTCATTGTACAAAGCGACAAAGTTGTTAAAAATAGTCTGTAAAAATACAAGTACTTATTTTTAATTATTTTGTAACTACCTAAAATATGAAAAAACCAAATAATTTACTTTCGTAGATTGTTATTTCGCCATCAAACCCATTACAGTTTATGTTTTTAGGCAGTTTCTATCGTGAGTTTTTTTTTAATTTTTATTTTTGTATCCAATTATACGAGGCAATCTGCTATACGAACTGGATACATAAAATAACGGTATTATATAATTTTTATATCCTATTATACAATCTGGCAACCCTCATCAGCAAAACGATGGCTAAATGAGAACGTATGTGGCGTATATCAAATATGGGATCGGCTCGTGCAAGGCGGGCCTTTATTCCGCTCGGATTTGCGTATCAACGGAACAAGGCTAGAAACGGGTGTTACCATTCGTTTAAGGGATCTGTATTTTGGAATAGTTAAATAGATAGATAGTACCATCATCATCATCAGCCCTTATCCGTCCATTGTTAAACATAGGCCTACTTCAATGAACGCTAAGATGATGGATAGTTAGATAGAGAGGTGTCAGCGGAAAGGAGGAATGAGTGGCGAATACTCCACCGACAAGAGCAAAGCTCTTAAATGGAGAGAAATAGAGAGATAGATAGATAGTGTCATCATGTTCATCATCGTCATCCTCATCAGCCCTTATCCGTTCACTGTTAAACATAGGCCTACCTCAATGAACGCTAAGACGATCGATCTCTTTCCACTCGCATCCAACACGGATCGACCAATGCTTAAAACTTATCCAGCCGTTAATAGCCCTTTTAGTGTTAGTTGGACAGGCAGGCGTGCCACCTGATGCTGGTGGTCGACGTCACCCATCAAGATAAACTAGTTCACCTGGAACTAGTCCTAACTATACTCCAGCCAATTTCGATGTAGTATGTTTGTAAACAAACCACAACAGCTGATTTTTAGGGTTATCACTTTACAATTTATCAAAATTTCACACTTTTAATCGTTTTATCATAAAAATCAATCAGACTGTCTATAATATTAATTTTTTAGTCTTCTAAAACATAAGAATTTTATGATTAGCCTTTCAAATCACATGTAAATGGCCATTTATTACATTTTTATTTTTGGCGGTTTGTTATAGTTTCAAATGTTGACATCCCTAATGCATTGTTCAGTTTTTGATAGAAGTCATGAACCTTTTTTTATTTTTGTATTATACTATGATAACAAATACCAGAAGAATCCTACAGTATTTCAAATAATAAGTGCATTATATTTTTGTTTTATTATTAAATCAAATGACCAATGACATTAAAAATTTTAAAAATAATAATCTGGTGACCCTAAAATGATGAACTTCACATAAAGTTTAGGTGATTGAGGTCAGAATGTGACGAGATTCATACGCTGTTAACTATTGTAGAGAAATTGCATTATACTTTTCATATTACAAAAATATGTAATAGTTCTGTCGAAACTCGATAAATGGAATTATAACCTATCAAAGTAGTCAATAAACATTATTATTATTACAATATTGCGCTGTAGGTTTCTAAGATACACATTCTTAATCAATATCTTACACTTTATTAAAATAACAAAAAAATAACATTCAATAAAAATGTTTTTCGTCCCTGCTCCCGGCCGGTTGCCTAGCAACGCTTTGTCATTAAACATTCTACATCGAGTTTGGCTGGAGTATAGTTAGTAGTTAGCGTTGCTAAGTAGGAACTAGTTCCTCAGAGAATATGTGTATAAAGTTTCATTATGATCGTTTGAGTGGTTTTTGTGTGAAAGCGTAACACACATCCCTTCTTTCACATTTGTATTATTATATTAAGAATAGTAGGACATACAGTTGGTGGTTGTCTGTCCCGGGTAGGAGGTATGTCCTAAAACTGTATGTCATGTTTTTTTTTTAAATATTGCCATAGAGTATAGACACTGCCGTCAAAAACCTATAACATGGAATTATGCCATCACGAAATTTCTAAATTTTAAGAAAAGAATTTAATTTAACACAAAAAGTGTTCGAGGCGTCTAAGGAAATTTTCACTTCAAAAGAATTATAAAATTAGTTTTTGGTCCATAATCTCCACTGTGAACGTAGCGTCTACTGTGGACCTCCAATTATCTATTTCGTTAAGCCGGTCATCGTCCCCTCGGAGACAATTGAGAGTGATCTCTCGTTAATTGGAGAAGAGCTTGTGCAACGCATCTAATAAACGTTATCATCAATATAGTGACTTAACATGTGACTTAACTCTTAACAAACGGAACGTCTTACGATTTTTCTTTTTTATGTAATCACTAGCAGCGCCCTGCGGTTTTGCCACTTCCGCGGATAAATTATAGCCTCTGTTGTTCTGATGTATGGTCTATATTATTGTAAAGTTTCATTAAAATCGATTCAGTTGCTTTTGCGGGAAATAGTCATATATGTATGTACAAAGTTTCGCGTAGTTAGTAGGATTTTTGGAGGAAGACTATTGATTTTTTAAAATTAAATAAATAAAGCCTTTGACTCATTTACAGTGCTAAAGCTTACTCGATATACAGTTATAGTAGCTAGTCACTTCTACCATCACACTATACCAGTGATTCCCAAAGTAGTCCAGGTGGACCCCCAGGGGTCCACGGAAGGCTCGAAGGGGGTCCATGAAAATATAGTGAAGAACCAAAATGTTGGCTTGACTTCTCCTATCAATATTGTTAAGAGAATTTTACTATTATAAACATATCTTTAAACAAGCAATTTTTGAAAAAAAAAAAGCTCAGCTTTCAAAATTTTCCTGCATCAGGTGGACCCCTTGTCTATTGTGGTCTATGAAACAAAAGAGTTTGGGAACCTCTGGACTACACGATTGTCAAGAACCAGTCAGACCGCAGACGACGCGTTGTAAATGAAGGTCCACAGATAATATAAAAAATACCTACATTTTCTGTCTCTCTCTTTCCACTTAAGAGTCACACTCACTCACACGCTCTTGTCGGTGGAGTATTCGCCACTCATTCCTCCTTTCCGTCAACACCTTACCTCTTGATACGACATGGCCTGTACTTTCACCTTTATTTGTTCCATATAAGTCCTCTTCAGTCTACCTCTTCCTCTTCTTCCATCAATCATTCCCTCTATGATATTTTTATAAACAGGTCATGTCGTATCAGTTAACCAATCAAATTTCCTCTTCGGTTCTCAACAGTTTTAATAATTTTACATTTTAGGGGTATATAATTAATTGGGTCATAACGTATCAGTGCCCAAACATAATTGTATGCCGTAAATAAAAGTACCAACGCGCTAAGTATCTATGCGACGACATATAACTAGGTTATTCCATTTTAAAATTAATTTCATGTTTCATATACATCACGATTAACCTTTTTTCGACTACCGCTGGACTTATATAACGTGGTCAAAAAAGTCTTAATAAACCGCGGTAAAAGCCGGAGCTATAAATTTATTTTATAGATTAATTAACAGTAGGCGACGATGGTCCAGTGGGTAATGGGCTTGTCCTTTTAAGCGAGAGGTTCCGGGTTCGATCCTGACCCCCGTGTGGTACCTTAAAATGGGTTTTACTAAATTTCTAAGTGCACTGAAACCCACTACTAACTTAACCTAAACACGAGATAATTGCTCGCTCACCAGCGAAGGAAAACCTCTTGAGGAAA